>JAWWNJ010000032.1:0-1200000 GCA_037176885.1 Favolaschia claudopus | reverse complement strand
AGGCTATTCCCCTTCGTATCAGATGCCCAATCCACTGCGACAGAAGGCGCGGGGCCGTCCCATGTTCCGCCTTCGTATCATGCCGTGGAGCGATGATGTTTCCGGCAATGTCAGCAAGCAATATAACGCACATACAAATATGTATGTCACGAATCTGAACTTACCGCACAAGAAGTTAGCACAAGAGTACTTTGTTCGATTCTCGTCAACTTCGCCTCACGCCTCGTCATCGGAACAATTTGTTGCTCTCGGAGACGACTTGTCAGTTTCAAATTATCTCTCGAAAGGATTTTATCCAGCTAATTGCCATTTCAGTATTCCGGGTGTCTGGCACGACGCGTATGACTGCCAGCTCGAACAAGAAATCTTGTTTGAGGTCATGCCTCATGTTCTCCCTGCGGATAACCCACAGCAATCCGAAAATTCATCGCACATCGGAATGGCCGGGAATTTTGGGTGTCGCCATGATCTGGTTGGTGGAACTACGGAGCAACGTGAAAGAGACGAGGGTTACCATGCTCTCTATAGTGTGCGCTTTCAAGTTATTCTCTTCTTTTTGAATGGGTCTAATCTGATTAATCACAGCCTGGAATACCTCGTGATAGAGAAGGCACGATTCAAACTATACGATGGCAATTTTGGGCAGCCTGCGGAGGTAACAAGAAAGATCTTGATGCTTCATATTCCCAGTCCGGCGTCAAAGATAAGATTGCTCAATTTTGGATACAAAAGCTGATGGACATCGGAAGGGAGAGACGGAATACAGAACTGACAGACCCCAAAACTCGGGACTCACGCCTGAACAATCCAGCCGTAAAAGGTGACGCGAAAGCATCCATTCGGCTCGAAATAATCCGTCGTATTCAACAAGAACTCTGGGACTGGGTTATCACCCAACCCCCAGAGAGTTATTCCCTGTTGGACCGAACCGACCGTAAGTTTGTGTTCCGGAGTCTGAATACTTACTGAATTTAAGTTCCAGCCGCACGTCTTGATTTACGCCCTGGGGTGCATTATAATATTCTACTCAATACCCAAGGTCTGGAATGAATAGATCGGCTGTCGCTGCACGAATCTCATCATTTTTAGGCGTAGATCCGCATCGCGATACAACCACCGAGATTTTGCACACTTTCCTCTTGGGCAACGACAAATATGTGTGGCATGACACTACGAAACAATGGGATGATAAGAAAGAAAATATCTTTGCTGCTCGACTGGCTGCCGCATCCATTGCTGGCCTTTCGATACCTGTTCCACGACCCCGCTATCTCGTTCAATACAAAAACTCGCTGATCGGAAAGCATTTCAAAATGCTACAACAACTCGGAATTTTCTACATGCACGACTTATGTACGCCGCTCCTTTTCGAGCTTTGGAAAGCCACGGGCGAGTTGGGTGCGCTCCTCTGGTTTCCGCAAATAAAAAACATGGAACAGTATATGGTGCGTCTAGAACTCGTGCATGCCTGTCCCATCCGACTTGTCATTAGGCAGACATCAAGACACTCATAGCAAATCTCCTCGACATTTGGGGTCAGATAGATCCCCGGCGTATACTCGTCAAGGGGAAGCTTCACATCCTAGCTCATCTGGTGGATGAGATTCCGCGATTCGGTCCAGCTATTCTGTACGCGACTGAAATTTTTGAATGCTGGAATGCCGTGTTTCGATTATGCAGCGTCTTTTCGAACCATCTTGCTCCGAGCCGGGATATTGCGGTAACACTGGCCGACATGGAACGATTCAAACATGTTGTGAGTGGAGGGTGGTGGAAGAATGCCGATGGGAAGCTTGTCCAGGGTGGTCATCGGGTGCGCACCTTTCTGACGTCCAATGCTGAGCTCCAACGACGTCTTGGATGGGCGTCTGAAGCTGCAGCGGAAACCGGTATGTACCATTTGCCCCAGCAACAATTGACTCGGTCCGTGACTGCTCTGCTAGGAACGGTAAAATTGCATTCAGTCGCAAAACAGGCCCCTGGCTCATGGAGTTCCACGATGAACGGCTTGAGTTTGCTGGAACCTGGAATGCAGGACTCGACAGTATGGGTTCGCTGCAAGCATGTTGTTGCGCAGTCCGGTGATATTTGTAAAGATGGCGGTTGGGTGTTTTTCAAAAAGACTGAGGTCAGTTGCCGGTTATGTGTGCATGTATTCAACCCTTTATTGTATTCTGTAGGACTCGGATCCGTCAGCGGGGCGTATTGAAAAGATATTGACCCGAAACGACAAACAAACTGCAGCGGCTCGAAATAATAGTGCTGTTGTGGTGGTAAAAGTGTTTACTATTGCCGATATTCGGGACTCGCGATTGAATATGCCTATCCTCGTGCCATCGATTGACGAGAACGAGAGGCATTGTCTTGTCCAACCAAAGGTGCGACTTCGTTTATCAATTTCTACATATAAGAAACTGAATTGAACCGGCGGAAAACAAGGAGATAATGTTCCAGTTTAATGCCCAACATGACTGTGTCACCTGTGGTTGTTCCACTGTGTCTGTGCCTCTCCTCCAAGAGCGCATCGTGACGGAGCGAATGGAATTACAGATCAAACACTCCGAACAGGAACATTTCATCCTGAACATGCATGCACTGCATAATGCCCACTTAATCCGAGAAGTTCTCCCCCGAAACCTTTCAGCTCCCATCCCATACCTATCTGATCGTGTCGCAACCCACTCTCGACTTGCTGCGCAACTTCGCGAGACAGGCCCGGCAAAGCGTGCGGAAACTCGAGCCAAAACTCAAGCTACCCGTGCACGGAACAAGCAAGACAAGGCCGCCCAAATTTTAGCCCAGGCTCGTAGACAGGAACAAGAACGCGACCACAGTGGTAGCGAGGATGAGCGTGGAGAGAATGAGTTCGAGGATCCGATTCGATGATTTCCTTTTTTGGTCATTGTACTAAAACTTGTTTCGTCGATTGAGAATGGGGCAGCTCGTGAATCTTTGTAGAATTCATTATAAGCATAGTTAAGATGATACTGAGTATTCAATCCAAATTTCAGTAACCGGAATCGATGCAGGGTCCCGCAGTTTCACAAATAAAATGAGGTTCCACAGAAATACTTCATTAAAATCCTAGCAACGTCAACATGCCTGCCCCGCAAATCCTGTACACTACATGCCGGGAGGGTGTTCTAAGGATTGAGCCGCAGCACTGAGACCCTTGCTCCATGTCTGCATTTGAAGAGAAGCAGATGTAGCAGCCGCCTTCCATCGTAACATCTCCGCCTCGAAGAAGCGGAGCGACGCCCGAGCTTCTGTGAGCTGTTGCTCGAGTTGCACATTCTTTGATTCCAATTCGGTGTATTTGTTGCGTAGGTATTCATTCTCTGCAAGTTCTTGGTCTCGGTCGGCCTCCATGTCACTGTATTCCAGGCGGAGGAGCTCAAAGTCGAGCTGGTCAAAGACCGGTGCCTTTTGCGTTGACGACGACGCTTCAGACGACGCTTCGAGTAATAAAAGCAGGTTAAGTGTCGCGTCGCGTAAGTGAATGTACAACGCACCTGAACGAGGGGTCTCGGGATCACATAGCATTGCCATCCATTCTTGAGAGCCAACGTCTGAATCCAGAGCGGCCCCTGTATTATAGAGCCTTGTATAGTCAGACTCAGTGTTAAGTGAAGTGTCTCCGGGAACGCACTCATGATTCCGTGTATTGGCCAATACAGCTGCTTGGCGCGGGACTTCGACATTCACAGACTCATTCTTTGATTCCCAATACCGATTTCGGCGTCGATGGTGCTGGTCTTTGGCTGCCTGCATAACTGTCTCCCAATGCATTTCCATATATTTTGCGTTTTCCGAGTCGCGCTGCGAGAAGCAAGGGATCACGATGTCGTCGCTGCTGCCCGGGTAGTAGGAATCCGAGCATTCAGACATTGAGGTTGACAACGAGGAAGACAAGGTAAGCTCTTCATTTTCTCGGGAGTAAGTTACATAAGTGAGAGTTCAGGACGTTGGCGAGGATGTTATAGGACATCCTCGAGACCTCCAGCTGAGCGACAGAGTAACGTTCAAAGGACCTTGCCAAATTGAGCTTTACAGGACACAACACATCAACGTTTCGGCAACATCAGCCCTCGGACATCAACTCAACATCCTGTCAAAACGGTGGTGTAGTATATGTACTCCGATATTCAGAATCACCGGTTTATAATCACATCGCCAAATCCAGGCTTGCTTTTGACCACATCATACAAACCGCGGCTCGCAAACGTCCTCGCTCTCGACACCACCGTACTTTCATCGCGTGGCCTACGTGCACCTCATTGGGTTAAATGTCGGTTGAAGAGTTCCGAAGGCAATTAGAAAAGCTCGACACCGAAATTGATGTGCAGAGCAAAGCGCTTGAAGAGTTGAAGCGCGACCGACGTCGCGTGCAGCACCAGCTCAATGCCATTCTAGACCCCATCGCACGTCTTCCCCTCGAGATCTCGTCTGAAATATTCTTACAAACTCTTGATTCTTTCTCGACACCGGGAGCCCTGCACGTTCCCATGCTGTTTCTCAATGTCTGCAATTCCTGGACCCGCATTGCGCTTTCTATCCCTGCTTTATGGGCGTCGATTCGCGTCGCATTTCCGTGCGGCGAATACTTCAGCGAACTCTTGCCAATTTGGCTGGCACGCGCTGGCAATCACCCTCTTTCCGTTTCTTTTGAGGGCACCTTCGATCTCGATATCGTCGACTTGATCTGGGAGCGAGCGGAGAAACTGAAGCGCATACAGATCTGCTTGGAGGGAAAGATTCATGGTAGCTGGAAATGGAATTTTTGGCATACACTTCCAGAATCGCTCCCGTCCTTGGAGACTTTGACCTTTCGCGGCTCCCCCAATGTTCATATCTTCCTCCCTCTCCCTCAGCTTCTCGACTTACTCGAGCTGGCTCCAAACCTCCTCGAGTGCGTCCTGGTCAACATAGAAACTACGTACATAGTCTGGGCCACAACCAGGCTTCCCAACCTTCTAAAATTCTCGTTTGGTGAAGAAACGGATGGTCCTACCGGGGAGAATATTCTTCTCTCCTCGCTCTCACTTCCCCGACTCCGAAATCTTTCTGTATCGCTTGAAGAGGACGGTAGCGATCGTACTCTCGTCGGCTTTCTCGAAGCCTGCACACCCCCTCTCCAAGAATTAATCCTATACCTGTCCCGGACGTCGAGTTTCCTGGAATGCCTTTGCCTGGTGCCAGAACTCGAACGACTCGAGGTCTGGTGGCTCGACTGGCAGCAAGCGGAGGATTTGTTTGCCGCCCTCAGGAAATACCCATCCCTGCTTCCCCGGCTGACAACTCTGCACCTTCGCCACAGCAGTCTTCAACCTGCTCCGATGCCGCACTCGTTATGGCACGATCTGTCCGCAGCACTTGTCGGTCGGCGGGCGCAATTGAGAGATTTCCGCCTCTCTCTTCCACATCCGTCTGGCGGGCCTCCTCCCTTGGATGTTATAGCTTCCCTGCGAGAGCTAGTGGCTAACGGGGTTTCCATACACATAACTGGCGTGGCACTCCGTTCCTAGAAAACAAATGCTTTTGCTACTTGATACAGGGAGTGCTATGCATACACAGCGCGTCCCAACAGCTTTTCGCCGTCCCTATTATGTGACAAAGTACAAGTATATACAAGTCCGTACGTATTTCTGCGCTCAGCGCTCAACGCCGACCCTTCCCTGAAACATACATCGAAGCAGGCTCATACTGTACACTTCTCGTCGTCTCCACAGTGATTTGTAGTTCCTTCAAGAGGGACAAATTCAATACGACGATTGGGGCACCAGAGGATGGACATATACATACCTTCGGCGAAGTCCCAGCATAATCATCCATATGGTAATCCCCCGCAGGCGTCGAATGCGCGCCGTACGGCCCCGCTGCTTTGGTACTGCGGTGGTGCGATGAGGAGTCGACGAAGATGACTGGTCCGCGGTCGACAGATGTAGCTGGTGCACGACACTGGCGAATGTTTTGCCGGGTGTTGAGTCTGCGGATGGATGAGATGGTGGCGGCGAGGAGATCGAGGTGTGCCTCACGTTACAAGGAGCGAGTTGGCGTATACTTTGGATTCGTTGAGCACACAAATTTACGGTAGGGAACAGGGACCTCACGCTTTCCGATGACAAAGTGAAGCCCGAGGAATATCAGGTTATGAGACATGACGACCCACTGACGATGGGAAGTCAGACGAGGCGGAGGAAGGCGCGAGCAGACGTACGCATATCAAGGACAAGATGGTGCCGATGCTGAAGGGGGTGATCAGCTACCTTGTCAATAGTACGTCTAAGTCAAAGCGTCCGCTCACCATGTCAGACTGCCCGTCTCGAAGGCATATAGAATCAGTTTGTCAATGACATGTTTCAAGCTATAGGTCAGGGTAGTCAGTAGCGGTGCCGGGGTACAAGGGTGAATGGAAACTGACTGCCCGGCGTCCGGCCGTGTGGACTGGAAGAGGTAGAAGATGAGAGCCGTGATGAGGACGTCGACGGCGGATGAGACCGAGAGACCGAGGGTGAAGATCCACTGAGGCGAGACAAGTTGTTGGTTAGCAATTGTCGCAGTGTCACAATGGACGGAGTACTCACTCGAGCGTGTAACTTGAATGTGTCGAAAGCTTTGTAGTGAAACCTAACGATACCGTGAGTTTTCGGCGTTACGAATGAGTTTATGAATGCCCGCGTACATTTGAGAGGTCGTCGCTAGACAGCGCACTCGTGAGTAAACATATCACGAAGCGTTGCATAGACACTGTACCTGTTGCAGAGCCGAGACGAAGTAGAGCGAGAATAAACTGTGCATAATGCTTAGAGCGGCGCCGGAACCAGGGGAAGAGGTGCGCGTACCACCGGCGCTACCATGACCCAATTATGCTTGCTGAGCAGCCATATCCGGTGTGCAAAGAAACTTCAGTAAAAAATTGAATAAAATCGCGATAATAACAATGAAGAGCATACCAGTGGACTAAGAAGGTTAACATAGCCTAGTCGCCCGTCATGTCAAGCTACCCGGCGACACAACCAGGGCACAGTCTGCTCACCGTCAAAACCACTGTCAACTACATGTCAAAATATGAGAGGCGAGAAACGCAAGGCACAAGGCTTGAAAGCGTACAGATATGCTCCTGTAACGAAATTTGAAGGGTCGGTCGTTCGGTCTTGTGCATAGATAAAGAGACGCACCACGGAATGGAATTGATCTTCGAATCATCTCCATAGAAGATAATCAAGTAGTCCCACATTCCTGTCCATATAAACGCGGTGTGAAGGGTGTCCAGAGCCCTGAGCCAAAAAAAAAATGTGTCAATCGAACGGGGAGAGTATGCGACGAATTCGGAGGCTCACCATACGGCGACAACCTGAAGACCGCGAATGTCCCCCAGTGAATCAAACACATCGCATCCGCAAGCAAGGAAAGCAGCATACAAGAGATTTAAACCCCAGCGGGTCCGCCTTGTACGAACGAAAATAAAGCAGCGTCTGAAGGTGAACGACGCCAGAAAACCTGTGATCCAATGCTCCGATGAGGGACGATTGCGTTAACGAGTGTCTTGGAATGAGATGACTGACACAGAAGCGAAAAACGCGCCGATGAGCAGGGCGCCTAGCGTTCTGGGGACATCGATGTTGATTCCTGGCGCGGACATGAGAAGAGGGCGCGCGAAGTCGTGCGCTCCCGCATTCGGCTGTGGTCAAGACTCTTAAGAATGGCTTGGAAGTTGGTGCCTTGGATAATTAGATTGTCATCAGATGTAATCTGCTTTCCCCAAAGGATGATACTCCCACTTGTACGCGTGGATATGTTTCACGCGCGTTTTGGACTAGCGCATCACGCGTAAACTCGGGATCAAGGTGGGGAGGCGTTTGAAATAATTGCCAGACTCTGGTGGAGATCCGTAACGAATATACTTATGACGGACTGGGTCGATTTGCGGGAGGCCATAAATTACCGACATAAACGCCACCACGTCGGGCAGCTTTTCGCTAATAGCTCATAGCTGCTACCTGCCCTGGCTACTCAGGTCCCCGCGTTTCGCAACAAGGGACTTACTCTGAGCCAAGATGAGTTTAACAGCATGACATATCTGCATAGTTTTTGAAACGATACAAAGCGCATATGCCACATGAAAGTGAATACCGAGGCAGTAGGCACAGTATAATCACACGAGATCTGGTAAATCGTCGTCATCATCCCCGCCGCTCGCCTTGGCTTTCCGTGTCGCTGTGGGGGCAGCGCCAACTTTCGTCTTCTTCGACCGCGACTTCTTCGCGGGGTACTGCTTGGGCTCTTTCTGAGCAGCGAGCAGAGCGGAAACACGCGCGATGGCGGCCTGGGATGAAAGGTAGTGTCAGTTAAGAACTACAGAAGGAAGAAGGAAGAAACAAGGATAAAAAGAAAGTCGACAAAAATGTGAGCGCCAACGAGTCGGACTGGTCGCGTCGAGCGACGAACGAGGCCCGATAGCGACATGGCGCGATATCCACAGAGGTTTGATCGGCCCCAAATAGATGAGCGTTGTTATTGCACACATGTCCACGCCCAGCTTTCCTTCTGATGTCCAGTGGGTTCTAACGAGAGTGCGGTTTGAAGAGAGTAGCCAGAGAGAAAAAAAGAGAAGAGAAGAGAGAGGTATGCAACGAAGGTACTGACGGTGCGGAGGTCGGGCCTCCCAGCCTTCTTGGAGGTGATCGAAGAAACAATACCGGCTGCCCGACGAGGGCCCGTGCGTGCGCGGACGACGTCGGTGGAGGTTGCCCGCGAGACGGCGTGCGGGGATGCCTTTTTCTTGCGAGAAATGATTTGGACGCCGTTGCCCGAGTCGACAATGTGGATTGTCTGGAAAAAAAGTCTACATCAGGACCTTGCCTCATTTAGGACTCGTGAAAAATGGTACATACCCCGTTGTTGGCTAGTCCGGAGAATTTGTGGGAGTGGATGTTACGGATGTTGCCCTATACAACACCGCGAGTCAGCACTCAGAGAAAGTATCCAACTTGGACGACGCCGCGCACATTCTCCTTCGAGAAAATCCGGCCAACTTCAGCGCCGCGCTTCACTTGGAAGGAGTTGTTTTGCTACGAAGTGAAGGGCGTATCAGCCAGCGTTATACGCTTTGTGTGGGCAGACAACATACGCGGAGGAGAAGCCATTGGAGGTCGGTCGACATGGTGCAAACGAAAGAATTTAAGGGAGAGACGGCTGTCACGGTGAGAAACTGTGAAGCTGATTACGTACTTAACTGGACTTAGCAAAAGTAAATAAAATGATCCAATAATTCTATTATCTATAGCTACGCCGCGGCCTCCGCCAGTTGTGCAACCTCTTGGCAACCTCCGAGTCATCGAATTTTCGTGCATTCCTCTGCTCTCGCGCTTAGCTTCAAGCTTCACTCCTCTCTCAAGCCCTCCTAGCACCTAGCGTACAGGGTTAGGTCCCGTCTTCCGATCCGTATCCCAACGCAGATACTTGGGAGTCTGCTGCACGATCAGTGGCGGAGACTAGAGTAGACTCGAGAGTCGACAAGTACTCGACACCAGTCGCTATTAACGGAAATACACTACGCTGATAACAAACGACTGCCTTTGAATCTTTTACCGTGGACTGGTCAAGTCTGATCGCCTCTAATCGCGGAGCGGCCCAATTCTACCCGCCCAAACCACAACTTGGAATAGCTTGGAATCCGCTTCGTTTATTGCAGACCGTATCAACGGTATCTGTTGTGTGTTATACGGGGCGCACACCCTCTCGGGAATTCGCGGGGACCGGGTACTGGGTGCCTTGTCAATACTTGGTTTTCTGAATCTCGCCCATGCTCTCTCAACTACCACCGGAACTCGCGGAGCTTATTTTGGGCCACTTGGATCCGGACCATCTTCGTGCTACAGCTCTAGCATCTTCCTCGCTGTTAGCTCCGAGTCAGCGATGGCTCTTTCGGTCTCTCGTCATTCCCTATGCAAATATTCTAAAGGCCAATTCCCTCTTCACGGTCTCCCCCCACCTATTGGGCTATGTCCATGAGCTGCAGGTCGAGCTAGAAGCCTCCTTGACCGCTCAAAATCACGTCCTTGCCGCTCTCCTTCCCTCCTTTCATAACTTGCAGTGTTTATCGGTCAAAGGGAGAACGGCCGAGTGGAATGATCTGACTCCTCCGCTACAGGCTGCATTTTGCGATTTACTTTCATCGGCGCGGCTTCATTCATTGAATCTGGTTGCCGTCGTCGAGATACCCCTCTCTTTTCTCATCCTTGCGTTGTCTTCGGTTAAAAAGCTGGGTATCTACAGCGTGACTGTAGAAGCTACGGACTCGGAGCCTCCTAGCGCTACACCCGCTCTCCAAACGGAGGATTTCACTGTCCGTCTCGTGCAGCAAAGCGAGATCCAACCTCTCTTGACTTTCATCATGCAAAGTATATGTAGGGGAGGACTTCCTGTCCAATGCTTCCGCCGTCTAGCACTAGGAATGAATCGAACGATCAGATCGCAGTCTCTGCTGCTCATTGATGTTACATCAAGCTCTCTACGCTACCTGCAGCTGCGATGCGGAGGTACGTTTTTGCTTTCTTCCGGTACGCTTTTCTCACCGATTTCACCAAGTATTCCAAACCTCTCTCGACCTACCCCTTCTCCCTGCTCTGCAAGAACTGGAGCTCAAATTCTATCTTGGCTATAACGTGGGGCTGCCGCAAAATCTCTACACCGCCATTGCAGCTCTTCCTACCACCGCCCCCAGTATCGAGGTGCTGCGCCTCACGTTTCATGGTTCTCTGCCAGAACTCGAAGATCTCGTTCATGACCGCAGTGGCCCTATGACACTGTTCGACGGCTCCTGCGCGTATCGCGAGTGCCTTCCGCGCTTGAGAAAGGTGCACTGTCATGGCTGGAAAGAGGTCGAGACCTCATCGAGGGAGTGGACGGACTTCAGAGCTTATATACAGGAAAAGTTTTCTGGGATATGGGATACTGGGATGCTTGAGATTACCGTCGGGGGGAACGAAGCAGACGATAAGGTGTATTGAGCTGATACTCTGAATTGGGAGTGCATTCGAAGTGAAGTAAGTGACAACTATGATACATTTGGTTACACTGCTCTCGTCCTTATTTAGTCTTACAGATATCGTACATTCGATTGGATTCACCCATTCTTCAAATTCAGAAATGCATCTCCTTTGCGGGTTGCGCAATACGTCCCGCCGCTCCGAAGGCTCTAGCGTCATTCTTCGGACTCCTCGTAGGGCGCATCATCTCAGCCTTGCGCTGGGCGAGTTCCTGAGATTTCCGCTCGTTCTCGTGTTTGGTATCCTTCCGCGGCAGCCCTTCTTCGTGAGGAGGAGGGGGCACATGCGCCACCTCTTCTCGTGCGGCAGGATGGGCGGGGCGGGGGTAATCTAGTGGCTCCGTTGAGGCGTCGGCTGCCGGTGCTGCCTCGCTGTCTCTGCAAATGAGTGGAGGGCGAAAAGGGTTGCTCTGAGACGCACGGAGCGGGGTGTGGTCTGTGTCTTGTGCCGGAAATAGAGTGGCGACGACCGCCCACCTTGACTAGGCGCCAAGAGATCCCGTTAGCGTCGACGTCGGGCAGGGGCATGGAAGCACTTACTAGCAGGAGGGTGGTTGGCGAGGAAATTGGCGACTTGGATGTCAGTCATGTAGGGTTGTTAGCCTATTGGGTGGGTGGGTGGTGGGTGTTAGACAGGGATTCAATGTGGGCGTATAAATACGAAATGGCTCCAATGAGCATCTGACCTACCATAAACTCGGGCTGTAACTGGTTAGACCTCAAGTGATGTTACTCAAGGATACCTACTTTGGATGTTTTCCCGACGTCTACACATGCCCGGCGAGGTCCAGTGAGACCGCCTGGCTACAGAACACGCCTCGACCGTGGCGGTGATGCGCCGCGACATTTAGAGCTTCGGCGAATTCGGCCGACGCTGCCAAATTGTCATATTTGGACAGTACGGCTTCCTTCTCACCACTTCGACCTTTTCGCGGACTATTCACAGCATTGGGCCTTGCGCAGGTAATCCTCAAACCTAGTTTTTACGCGGGGAGCAAGTACTCTTACCCCTCGTCCAGGTTGGGGCAGCATGTCGGCCCAAAAGACGCGTGAAACGCGTGGGCGGGTGAAGTCAGTAGGTGTGGAAGCAAGCCCGCAAAACGCGAAGAAGCCACTACGCGAGAAGAGGAAACGCTCGCCAGCGCCAGTTGCGCCGGAGGACGAGCACGTTTTAACCCCCTGGCTGGACTTGATACCGAAGAACGCGTCCGCCGCCGTCACGGCGGAGCAACGGTTCGTTGACTTGGTCGAGCTCGGTGTATTTTTTTTCAGGCTGAACTCCGCCACAGCTTGCACCAAGAAATACTCGCGTACGTGGAGTACGTGCAGCCGACACCGCAGGAGAAAACCGCGCGCAAGACGCTGCTTGAAGTCATACAGCGGACGCTTCAACCGCGATTTCCCGGAGGGGAGGTCAAGATGTTTGGAAGTCAAGCTACAGGTGCGTCGAGTCGTCCTCAATGTGTTGTCAATATGTCTCACAATAGTGCAGGTCTGTCCCTTCCCGCAGGGTAGAAATTTCTTTTCCGCTCGCAAATCTATTCATCGACCCCGTCCAACAGAGACATGGACCTCGTGGTGATGACGCGAGAGGATATATCGTCGGCGGAAAAGAAACGGCCGCTCTTTCAGATGTCCACCATTCTCAAGGCTGCGCGTCTTACCTGGGACGTCCAGGTTAATTTCCATGCGAGGGTGCCGATCCTGAAATTCCAGAGCCTCCCAGAATTTGGTAAGCTTTCTTCTCTCGTCTCGACTCCAGAGCTGAACGATCCGATCCCTACAGGCTCTTTCAGCGTTGACATTGGGATCAATAACACCGATGGACCTCAGGCAATTGCCATCGTGAATGACTATCTGGCCAAGATGCCCGCCCTGAAGCCGCTCATTCTTGCGGTCAAGGGGTTTTTGTCGCAGCGGGATCTCAACAACGCGGCGCACAGCGGGCTCGGCAGCTACGCTGTCATCTGTATGTGCATCAGCTTTCTACAGGTGAGTTGGACTTCCTTCTTCTCCTAATGTTTGCTGACCCGTGACAGCTTAACCCGAGCAAGCGCCCGCAAGAGTACATCGATAAGCCGATGGAGACAGAGTCTCTCGGCGCTCTGCTGGCAGATTTCATGTTCTACTATGGTATCGATTTTCCCTATGCTGACTCGTACATCTCTGTGTCGGAGGGCAAGTTACTTCCCAAAGAGTCCGCGCCGTGGGCGAAGACAAATAAGGTCCCTGATGCACTGGCTATCCAGTGTCTCGTCAATCCAGGTTGGCCTGTTTCTTTTTGTTTCTTTTCGGATAACTGAATTGCGACAGAAATCGATGTGGGTAAATCTGCGGGTCGTTTGAACGCCATTCGGACCGCGTTCAAAGAGGGATACGCGGCTATTCTGCAAATGTCCCTTGGAGATGGCAGTCTGCTTGGGCCCCTCGTTTCTTTCACGCAGTCGGCAAGTGCAGCTTGGTATACTTGTTGCCACGACTCTAAACAGCCGCCTGATAGATGGTTGACCACCGTACCCATATCCAGCATATCGTCGACTCGGGGAAACTTGAGGCGGCCGTTTCACCTCCGCCGCGCCACCCAAGACACCGACCGGCGCCCAAACAGGCACCCGCACCGCGCGCTCCACCCCATACACGTCCGCCGCACCTCCCACCACGTCCATCGTCCTCCCTGCGTCTCGACACGCCTCCGGAGCACGTCCCGTACGGCTCGGCATTTGGCGCGAGCTCTGCGATGGGTCGTAACGGGCACAACAACAACTCCAATTTTCAAGCAAATACGAATACGAATGGCTCGTCTATCAGCCGCAAGGGCTCCGGTTTCGCTTCGCGGATGCGCTCTGAGGGGTGCAATCGGCCGGTGCATGTTACACCTGCGTCGCGTCATCCGCATTTCGACCCGGAGTGGCCGCCGCTTGGGGGAGGGTCGAAGACGACGAGGCGGTCGCAGAATAAGAGGCGGAGGAGGGACGAGGGTGGGGGTGGGTCGTAGGCGACTTTTCGAGGCTGTTTTTCTTTCATTCATTCTCTCTCTCATGAAGCATCATCCCGCTAGCAATTGTACACCACCAACTTCAATAACCTTATCTGTATATTTTGTTGTGTATCCCTACATTCGTGTACCTGTCTTCATGTACCGTACCCATAGATCTTCACCCCACGCGTAATACCTAGAATTTGGGCGCCTGACAGAATACTCGTGTAAAACGTGGGAAAATGGACTTGGTCGCAACTCGGAGTTTCTTTTGTCCTTCATGTTGCCCGAATCCTGAGTTTTCTTTGTCTTTCATGTTCGTTTCGTCTCGCTTCTATCCTCACCGGCCTCACCCTCGACGACCATCGGCTGGCTTTTCAAAGAATCAGGCAGAGCCGGCAATACAGCGACTTGTAAATGTCTCGTCGGCGCGTAGCATACTACTACGACCGTAAATCTTTTTTGGCATTTGCTTGGTGGAACGAGCCTCTGCTTATCTGCAGCATAGCCGATGTAGGGGCCTACACGTTCGGGCTGAACCAATACCTCAAGCCGCACCGCGTCAAGATGTGCCACGATCTCATAGCGGCGTATGGCATGCTCGATAAGATGCATGTATTAGTGCGTCTTCGCCTCGAATTCTCCCAATCTATCCTCACGTTGAATCAGAGACCGCCACGGACCCCCGCAGAAACCATGACCTCGTTTCACACTGACGAGTACGTCCAGTTTCTGAGCAAAGTTACGCCAGAAACCTTTGCAAAGTTGAGCGGCAATGGGACGCGCTGTAAGTTCTCATTTCTTTGTCTTGACCGCTTCTTTGACCACAGATTCCAGTTCTTGTTGGGGACGACAATCCGCCCTTTGAGGGTGTCTTTGAATTCAGCTCTATTTCGGCTGGTGGATCAATCGGTGCGTGTTTTTTTCGCTTCTTTCCGTTCTGCGACTCAAGGCGTTCTCTCAAAGCTGCCGCTCAGAGAATAAACTCCGGGGCGGCCGACATCGCTATCAACTGGGCCGGCGGCTTGCATCACGCGAAAAAGGGCGAGGCGTCGGGGTTTTGTTACATCAACGACATCGTTCTATGCATTCTGGAGCTTTTGCGACGCGTTCCGCGCGTACTCTGTACGTTGTCCCCTCGATTTACGCGCGAATCGTTACTGATTACTCGCAGACATCGATATCGACTGCCATCACGGCGACGGCGTAGAAGAGGCATTCTACACCACTGACCGCGTCATGACCTGTAGTTTCCACAAATTCGGCGCGTACTTCCCTGGTACGGGGAGCCAAGACGATAAGGGTCGCGGCAAAGGCAGGGGTTACTCTGTCAACATTCCGCTGAACGACGGCATAACGGACGAAGCGTACAAGAGCGTGTTCGAGCCCATCATCTCAAAGATCTTGGAGGTGTATCGACCGTCCGCGGTCGTACTCCAGTGCGGGGCGGATTCGTTGGCTGGAGACAAGCTGGGTTGTTTGAACCTCAGTATGGAGGGTCATGCGCGGTGTGTACAATTTCTGCGGCAGCAGAATGTCCCGCTTGTGCTGCTGGGTGGGGGCGGCTATACTGTAAAGAATGTTGCCCGCGCCTGGACGTACGAAACCGCTTGTGCTCTGGGAATTGAAGACAGCATCGATCCTCTGCTTCCCTATAACGAGTATTTCGATTGGTTTGGGCCGAGGTTTCGTTTGGAAGTCGTGCCTAGTAACATGGACGACCTCAACTCGAAAGAATACCTTGATGCTGTGAGGTAAATAGCTTCGCATTGGGTCGTTGTCTGGTGTTTTCTGACCTCTAATTCGTCAGGACTGACGCTTTGAGTCAGCTTCAAAGCCTGAATCACGCGCCGTCGGTTCAAATGCAAGACGTCCCCGATGAATCGGTCGCACGGCATCTACGGTCAAAGAAACGTCGGCGCTCCGGGGAAATACGCGACGACCTTGACAGGAGTATACAAGGCAAGCATGAGACCTACACATGTGTTTATTCCATTCTCATATTAGTGCAGAGCAGATTCACGCGCTACAAGACGCGGACCTCACGTCGGAGGAGTCCGACAGCGATAACGAGGACAAAGGATCATATTCAACCCCTCCGCGGCGAAAAAACCGGGTCATGAGTATCATCACGAATCAGTATGTTAAGACTCCGGTTAAGAGGAAGTTTTTTCAGAGCGGAAGGGATTTGGATGAATATTTTCGTGATGAGATGATGAAAGTGGAGGTACTCAAGAAGGGGATCGTGGAAGATCTTTCTGTATCTAGAGAATTCTAATTATATTGTACTGTACTTTAATCGGCGGACATGTACGAAGTAATGTATCGACTCGGAGTCCCGTCAGCAACTTGTGGGGAAGCTGGCGAACCTTCGACGCTGGATCACGATATGAGTAGTAAAAAGGTCGTGATCAAAGACTTACCAAACTTGAATCAGCTCCACGACTCGAAGTATTGCTAGGTAGCTCAACGATGCCGCCGCGCCCATCGGTCCCATCGGTCTTCACTATCCGCGATATCAATGGGACACCTATAACGCCTTTCACCGAGAACCGCGTGAAGTGGAATCAGCAATGGGAGGAAAGAATCGCCATGACGCACCAAGGAGACCCAACATTCATTGAGATTCACCGCCATATGTTTCTGCACATTGCGACCGAGGAGTCAGAAGCTGAAATCCAGCATCTCCTTGCTCTCCATCGCGAAAAATATCGGGTTCTCTGCCAGTGCCTCCCCCGTCTCGCAGAGGCTGTCACGGTTTGTTTCGCGATCTATGACTTCCCGAAACGATGGCTGGCTGCTTCAGCCTCAGTCAGGGAGGAACACATTCTCGAGGGTCTGGGTCAATCGTGTGCTCTCGACGGAGGGTTTTCTCGTGTCTTTTGTCCCGAATTGACTCTACCTTTCCTTCAGCGAGGTGGCGGTCAAGGATTCTTGGATCTGTTGCGACATTTTACTCTCGACGACTACTCTCAAGTTCCGAAGAAGCCTATTTACTTGGATACTGTGCATTGGTATCCGGTGGATCCCGCTGTGCTCGATGCGAATCCAGGGTTGAGAACGGCCCTTGAGCTGGCTGATGCGAATTTCAATGTCGAGAGAAGTTATCTGATGTGCAAGTAGCTCCTCTCTGGCGTTGTCGCGGGCTAAACGAAAGATGACAGGCCACACAATGCACGCAACAATGTGTATTTTTCTGGGTCTTGGGGATCCAAATGCACCACAACCTCCCAGAACTGAGGTTTCACGCGGCGTAGCGAAAAGTAAGCTTTTCGGCGAGGTCGCGGAGAAGATCATGGGTCATGTATATGGCTCCGCGGGTAAGAAGGAGTGGAAACGAGAACAGAAAGAACACAATGCTGTTCCCCATGTCGCTTTGTGCGAACACTGCAGAAAAAAAGAGGAGCCCGGCGCGCAGCGTTTCATGTGTTGCCGAGCATGCACGGATAAGGTGGGTCGCAAGGTGTATTATTGCTCGAGGTGCGTGCTTCGTGAATTTTCGATAAAATATATGACTTGCTCTCTTCTACTGCAGACAATGCCAAAGAGATGACTGGAAAGCGCGACACAAACAGATCTGCGGCAAGGCAATGACGGTGAAGGAATGTGAGGAGACAGCCAACCTCCTTCCGAAACCGGAAGTCTCTGCCCCAATCTCGAAGCTAATCGGGCCACCAGCGAAAGGGTTCAAACGGTCTCCTGCGCTCTTGCATCAAATCAGTCTATTGAACGAATTCGGTGGAGCTGGCACAGATTACATCCTTATAACCCGCACAATGCGACGGTTACGGATCAATATTGAGGATGAGGGCGAGCAGAACGCGTTTCGCAGGTTTCGCGAGTTGGCCCTGTATACAGGGGAGCGAAGAGCGGTGGCGGCACTCGGCCAGTTTCTCGTCAAGGGACCAGGTGGGACCTATGCCAAGAAATTTGGAGGGCCGCATGCGGCCCTTGGGGGCCCAGTAGTTCAGCTAGGACTCGATCGACAAGACGCATTTGACCAGCTTCAACGAGAGTATGAGTTTGACGTCAAATCCGCCGTGGAACAGTTGGAGCGAAAGAGAGGAAACGACGGGATGACGGAGGTTGAAAAGGAGATACTTGTAGACTATCTTCGGTCTTGGTGAAGAGAAAAAATCCTTACATGATGTATTGCGGTTCTCCTTGCAGCACGTATAGATGTAGTATCAAATGTTCAGTGGGAGGCTGAGCTTAGCAGTGCCGCGGTGAGGGTGGGCGCGTGTGTTTGGCGTGTTTCGAGTTGTTGAGAGCCACCACCTTATTCTTAGTTCTTTCGAGCAATTAATCCACGATAGAACCGCTCACGGTTACGCCGGCGAGATTGGTAGACTTGGACGCGACGCGACGCGATTGTGACACTGTGACGCCGCCAATTGATCAATCACATGTTCTGTGACCTCTCCTTCCCAACTTGTCCAACTTCACGCGTAGCCTGGGCCCGTCCTCATCTCGCTGGCTTCGCAGCGCAGCGTCCGTGTATTTATTAGTCTCAGCTATCTCGATACCCACCCGCTCAAGCGCTCTACACCCCACCTTTAAATCATGTCGCAAGCGGTACGACTGGCGGTGACCAACCTTACCGTGACTCACCTGTCCTATAGGCGAGCGACGACAGTTTCGACGCTGCCGACGACTTGGCGAAGATGGAATGGGACGAAGAAGCACTGGCAGAGATGGAGAGAGTCGCTACCCAACCCTCGTCGCCAGCGAAGCAATGGCGGAGCCCGGAGGCTCTTTATTGTCAGTGCCAGACACACATCGTCTTAAGATTCATCCTTGAAGCTCACGCGGTAGCAGCTCCTTCTACTCCAGAATCCAAGCAGCGTCATGGTCTTCACTTGGGGAATGATACCCCTGCCACGCCGTCTCGTCCCTCAGGCCGTAAGACGGGTTCCGCATCAGCAAGCCGGATTTACAGGACTTTAGAGGAGGTAACAATCGACGACGAGCGTGAGTTCTGTACCTATCAAGAGGTTACAGACAGACTGACAACGTTGCAGCATCCTTGCGTAGAGCTCTTTTTCCAATGGATCCCAAGCAGGTTTGCGCCAAGCAACGTCTCCAAGCGCAATGATAGCCTGACATGAGTTAGGCTTCTCGAAATCGCGGTTTTGGTTTAGATGACGATGATGAAGGCATGTTGCATTTTGTCTCCGCAGTGTTGCATTTTTAATGGTCTTCTTCCAGTCGAGACAAGTAAGAAATACAATATTCCGGCTGAAAATATTGATGTATTCACAGAACTGCGATTATTGCCTTCACGCTCTATGGCGCCTCCTCCTGTTCCAACCAATACGCGTCCCCTTCGATCATCCTCCACGTACTCTTCCATCAACTCGACCTCAAGTTCCAACTCCCTGTTCTCGGCGACTTCCCGCACGTCGTCAATGTCCTCCATGGAATCAGCGGACACAAGTCCCCAGAATTCTCCGCTCAAAAGGGGAGCCGAAGATCACCTTATTTCTTCACCTTCGCCGTCCAAGTCCCGTAAGCTTTGCGCGACTCCAGGATCCAATCCCTCATCCAACTCAGCCATGGAATCGCCTCTTGCGAGTCCTTCAAAATCTCGACCGTCAGCCAACACCTTCACTTTGGAGGACCTGTTCGCTGGCAAGCACGGGTGTTCTCTCCCGAAATATATCGTCGCGCACTCTAAAGGGGTCCTTCATGCATTGGAAGGCCAGGGGGTAACCTTGGGAGTTCAATGGGAATTGGCACGCGGGGTCTCAGGCGGTAAATTCAGCTGGAAAGACATCGAGACCAAAATGAAGAAGGCCGCCAACGCTTTCAAAGGCACCAATCTTGAGGTAGCGTGGAAAGTATCAGACATCATGCGGGGAATAACGGAGTCCGAGCCCCGTGACCGCGATTTATGGTCCGTCGTATTTCGTCTTGTTTCGAGCAGGTATTTATCGTCGCCGCGTCTAGGTCCGAAGTCGATCGCGAACATGCGGCCTTCATGGAGAACAAAGGCCGCGGACTCGGTTTGTTGGAAGGACCCTGGCTACATTGGAAGGGCGATACCCCCTATTACGGTGGACGCGTGGAATATCCCCTCCGCCTTTACAAAACTGCAAGCGCGGAAAATCCATACAACATCAGGATAGAGAAGCCCCGGATCGGCAGGTCTCATCGTTTTGCCCGTGACTTGGGATCTCCAAGCGTTCTGCATCTCTCGATTCCCTCCACGCTGGTTCAGGACGAGGGGGAAGAAATTAGACGATTCCTTGCTCAACAGTTCATCATCAACGGACGTGTCTACCTTGCTATTCCACCAAAAGACACGACTTCGGTTTATCTGATACAAACGAACGAGGATTATGAACGCAAGCCGCTCCCATGGTATGGCGATCAACACCGCATGTCTTTTGACGACTTTATACGGCGGCACAATCCTCTCCACCTCAATTCTGAGCAGGTAACTTGAGCTATGCATTCAAGCCATGAATCCAACTGATCACAAATCCAGTCGTTCGCCAAGTATACGGCGAGATTTGCGCTGGGACTGTCTACCTCGATTCCGGTGCTAGAATTTGAAGAGCAGAATATTCTTGAGCTCCCAGATATTGTAGCGCCTGATTGGCCGCCAGACGTCAAGCCTCCCGCAGATAAGATATTCTCGGATGGCGCCGGCCTCATCAACGATGCAGCGCTTGTGATCATCACCAAGCGGCTTGGGTTCGCGCAGCGGCTCACGGCGGTGCAGGGCCGATTTAGAGGTGCGAACGGGTGCATGTATTTGTGGGCCGATTGCTCATTTTCTTGTTCGTCAAGGCTCCAAGGGATTATGGAGCAAGCACCCCTATGACGACAGCAAGAAGCCCACAATTTACATACGTCCATCGCAGCTCAAAATCAAACTGGATGGCCATCATCGTGTCCACCGTATATTCGACTTCTTACGGGGTTCTCGTCCTTCGGCCACTTCCAGCCGAGAGAAAATATCAGAACAGGCCGTTCTCTGCCTTTCTCACAATGGTATTCCGGATGAAACCTTGGTCTCTTTGATGGTGGATGGTTTGGAGGCGTCTGTGAAGCCTCTTCTCAGTTGGGCTCCGGGTGTGGAGCTGTTTCTATGGCGCGAAATAGATGGTTCAGGGGCTGTTTCCAGTACCCGGATGCAGCGTATCGCAAAGGGCAAGAGTCGCGCTCTAGGTTTCGGCGATCGCGAACCCGATGAAGTTGACGAAGAGCTCGATGTAGCGATGCTAGATTCCGAGAGCGCGACTTCTACCCTTCCCGGTCGTGATATCGCTCTAGGTTCGCTCGAACTGAACCTGATTTATAGTGGCTCACGCTTTGTTTCAGGGCCTCTGAGCTTACACGAACGCGCGATGGAACTCTTGCAATCTGGATTCCACCGCTCGACGAGCGAATATCTGACCGATAAAATGCGCCTTATCATCAAAACGGAGATCAACGCTATCGTCAGCAAATACAAGGTTACTCTTCCGGAGTCAACTGCGTCTGAAGCGTTTGTGATTCCCGGTACGTCAGGGAAGACTAGAAATCTTCATTACTCACATTGTTCACAGATCCGCTATCGGTTCTCGAGGAAGGACAGATCTTCTATCGGTCGTCAAACGGAATTAAAGATCCACTCACGGAGACGAAATACAACACAGTTATCGGGGATGTGATAGTACGTTGTCTTACTTTGTCTGTGAATGATCATGAACTGATATGGCTACCGCGTAGATAGGAAGGCAAGTGCAGGTATATTTTTCAGGTCTCGTTACTTACAACACCAAGGTACCCAATGCGGCTCCCATGCGATATGCAGAAGGTGAGGGGTCTACCCCGTCTTCTCAACTCATTCTTATCCTGAGTGTTTTGTCTCAGGTCACAGCGGTAGATATACCTGAACTTCACCCGTGGACCGATGTAGTCATCACCTCAAACCGTGGCCAACAAAGCCTCTTGTCGCTGTTGAGCGGTGGCGGTATGTTGACAATAATCGCGATATTCAATTCAACTCATATTTACGGATAGATTACGACGGAGGTTCGTTTGAAACTAGGACACACGCTTCGCTACTAACTGATAGGTCAGATACCGTCATCTTCATATGGATGGAGGAGCTGGTGAAACAGTTCGGCCCAAATAAACCACTCACGCCTGTGCCCGAGGGCTTCATGGGCCACTTCAATCAAGAGATTAAAACAGTTAGACAAGTGGGGGATGAACTCGGAGCTATGAATACCGAGGAAGCGCAGCAGCGGCTTCAGGACTACCTTCTCGACGGCTTGCGCGATTCGCAAGTCGGACAATACAGCTGGTTCCATGATATTTCAATCTATCGGCATGGATATGGAGATATCAAGTCGATTTTGATGGCCTACATGTAAGTTTTTCATGACAGTTTGCCTTTCGTTCGCTTGGTTGATGGTCTTGCTCTCAGTGGTAATACTCTCCTTGACGCTGGAAAAAGCGGGTTAAGCCTGAAAGCCGGAATCTACGAAGCACACAAGAAGGTGTTCGGACAGCCGCAGCCGAAAAAACGCCACAATTGGAGTGAGCTGTCTCGAGATAGTTATGATCCATTTATTCTCGAAAGCTTGTTCGTTCAACCTTTCTTCCGTCTTTTCGTACGTAACACTTTTGGCAGATTCGTTGCGGGCAAGCAGAAGGGCGACGAACTCTTGCGCGAACATGATCTCGCAGCAGGGATGCTCCCAGAAACGTTCAAAAAATTCTCGAAAGACCCTGACCTCGTCCAGCCGTATCAATTCAGCCAGAAAAAGGCCCAGGGCGACGCTACGTGGGTGATATTCTACAAATCGGAGCTGAAGAAGATCGAGGACCACGTCAAACGTGCCCACGAGGAATTTTGTCGGATTCGGTCAACGATGGAGGACAAAAAGAAATATGGGGCAATGATACGGGCGGTGCAGGAGAAGTGTTCGGATCCAATAGCTGGGATTGAACTGATGTCTCCGGACGAGGTCGCGCAGGTGAAGGCCTCATACGCTTATGCCCTGTCGACGAAGGAAGATTTTGGTTTCTGTGTTGCTTTTGGGACACTTTGCCACATCAAGGCGCGGGCAACGACTGGTAGCGGCGCTCCGGTTTCCCGCCTTTTCGATGAATCGAAGTCTATCTCGGGAGCTGCTGCTCGCGCGACGTTGGACGATGACGATGTTTGACTGATTTTTTGTTCTTGGTTCTAGATTTTGGGTGGAGGGACGATTCGATCTTGTTTAATGTTATTGTATTGTCTTGGATGGTTGGGAGACTCAACGCAGCAGAAGAAGCAAGACCCGACAACAGCCAAACTTTTCAAGTTTCGACGAGATCTCCAACGCCACCGGTTCAACGTTCACCATTTGCTACAAGTCCAAAATCTGAAATTCGACAGCAAACCCCAATTATCGATATCGACATCAAGTAATATTACAAGATAGCCCAGAACTTCCAGCAGCTCCCTGATAAATCCTCACATCTTGCGCGATTCAAGGTCGCGTGCGATTTCGACCCTCCAAGATGATTTTTCATCGCAACACCCAAGGCGGCGCAGCGTGGAGTTTCAGAGTTGGCTTCAAATCTACTGTACGGTGTGGTGTCAAGTTCCAGCTTCGTTCAAACAAACAAGGCTCGATATCGACGGCAACCTCGATTATGTTTGCTTCAAGCCGCCCACGACTACGACGGTGACATACTAATGACTGTCTCGCCAACCGACTATCGAAATGTGGGAATCATTGTGACAATTCGTTATGCCAGAGCCCAAATCAAAGAATAGGAAGAATCACCACAATGTATGGCAAGACTGGGGTTGTAGTTATGTCGAGTCGCAGTGCCACTGGCAACTTGAATATTGGCGACCAGAGGGACAAACAATCGTAGTAGTTACTGACTGTGGTATATGTACCTTTCCCCCATTATATGGTTCAGAGCAGTTGCTCCAGACGCGACGTATTGACTACACGCCCAAGGCGTCGCGGATCGGCGGATATGTGGGGCTGTGACATTAACCACATGATTGTGACGCAACGCGCTCTTCTCTCCTCACCGTCCCAACCGGGGCCAAGGCAGCTTGCGCTTGTTTCCCTGGGTCTCACGCGCCAATGCCGCCCGACCACTCACTTCCAGACGAGCTCATCTCCGAAATCCTCACACCGGCTCTGAAGGTTAGCGAAGAGACGTTTTGTAACACCAA
The DNA here is from genome assembly GCA_037176885.1 of Favolaschia claudopus. NCBI lineage: Eukaryota > Fungi > Basidiomycota > Agaricomycetes > Agaricales > Mycenaceae > Favolaschia > Favolaschia claudopus. The sequence continues at coordinate 1,175,793 of JAWWNJ010000032.1, read as the reverse complement.
TTCGGTCTCCCCATTTGCCAACTTTTCTGAATCGACTTCTGCGTATCTCTTGGTCTGCAAATCCTGGCTTCGTGTAGCGACCCCCTTGCTGTACAATGTTGTGGTCGTCCGCTCAAAGGCACAGGCGAAGGCTCTCAGCATCGCTTTGACCGGAAATAAGCAGCTGGGGCTTTTCATAAAGAAACTCCGGGTCGAGGGCGGATTCGGAACACCCATGCACGTTGTCTTGAAATGCTCGCCCAATATTTCCGATCTCTTCCTCTCATTCGACATTTTTTCGTCGGACAATACGAGCGGCCTTTGCAAAGGTCTTCCCCTCATCAATCCCACCCGCCTAATTCTCTGGACTTCAAGCCGCAAAACATTGGAGAATAAGATGCTTCTGCAGCTGCTGCAGAGCCTGTCGGATGTGATAGCGAAATGGGATAATCTGGTGCGAACCGTAGTCTCCAGCCTTCTTGCTAAATGAAACATTATGCCCAGCGTATCTTCGACTGCCCTTTCGCCTCAAATGGGCGTCTGGCTCAGAAGCTCGTGCCACCTATAGTAAAAGCCAAGCGCCTCGATACCCTGACAATACAGAGTGCCTACTGTTTATCATGGGCGTACTCTCAATTCAAGGATTGCCCCCTCAAAGCCATTCATATCCGACGTCCTGTATCTATGGCTGAACGGCAGTACAGTCTCTCCTCGGTGGATGCCGATCTCATGGCGCTCTTGAAATTCTCTGAGGCATCACCGCAAGTTTCTAACTCATCGATGTATTCCTGTTCTCATTCAATGTATTTGGCACAGGGACGTTTGGGATGCACCTGCAGAGCCGCCTGAGCCTAAGCTTCCGCTAATCACTCCATCTCTTGATCCATCCTTCGTTCCGCTAAACACGGCCCCGAACGCGGTGAAGGAACACATTTGGACTCGTGTCATAGATTTTGCAATGTTAGTTGCAGCGGATCGCATTCGGTCTGCATCCAGCGACGAAGTTGCGCCTCAGCTCGGGCTATTATTGGTATCGAAACTCTTTTATGTACGCGCTTCCATGCACTGGTCGCCCTTTGCTGATATCTGTTTTCAGCGAGTGGGGCGTCCTCTCTTTCATAAACACATCACCTTTCGGACACCGGCTCAAACGAACAAATTCGCACATATACTTGCGCAGAGCCCCGTTATTGCGCAGTACGTGCGTAGCATCAGCCTCGAACACGCAATTTATTTTTACAATTCCGACGCCGTGCGAAACGGCCGTTCTTCGCTGACCTTTATCCTATCCCAAGCCTACGCTCTCGGCTGGTTTGGTGATTTGGCGAATGGCCCTGCCCCTTCAATTCATTGGGATGCTTTCGCAGCGATGGCCAAGTGCTCAGGTCACACCTTGCGCGAATGCTCGGTCGACATTCGGATGGAGAAGGGTGTCCATTCGGCCTCTATCTTCGACAATCTGACCGCTGTACGTGTCCTGGATTGGAACTGCGGAGTTATCTATTCGGATATCGAAAGCGCCGATGTTGAGGGTTTATCGAAGTTGGAAGAATTGCGGACCATGACAGCCAACGCTTCCTTTTTTAATCTATTAACTCACCTGAAGTGTGTACCTTCTCCCTCATCTCCGTCTGATCGTTGATTCTGTTTTTTCTTTTCCTTCCGCGCAAGATTGACCAGTATCCGGCGTGTCAAGTTTTCAGATGATCGTTCCAATACTAAGGACTTTCTTGTCAAGCATGGTTCCAAATTAACCGAGCTTGAGCTTGCATTTCCCCACCTTGACCGATTGAAACCAACCAAGATTTTCGACCTGTGTTCGAATTTGAACTCGATCACTTTCTTTGAGGACGACTCAGTCGTATGTCTTTATTTATCTTCGTGTGGTCTACCGTTGCATTTATTATACAACCCAGGAAGATCCTCCGTCGGTTCAAGATCTATACCCGTCTCAAACAGTTCATCCGCTGGTGAAAATTACGTTCAACATGTATTTGTACAAGTAAGACGCACCTGGCCATATCTCGCTTATCACACTCAAGAAAATTGCGTTTCAGAGAGGAAAAAAAAGCGATTGCGGCATGGGACATCTTCTTCTCGCAGTTTAAGCCCGAGTGTTTCCCTAACCTGCGCGACCTAGAAGTCACTTGTTGTTCGTGGCCAACAAACGAGTCAGTGTTCTCGTGTCTGTATAATATATTTGTCTCGCTTACCCTTTGTTTGGCAGACGGGAAATTGCAAAGAGCTATTGGGTGCGATGGTCTGAACTTTTGCGCCCACGCGGGATCGCTTTGACAGACAACACGGGGATGAAATGGCGGCCGAGACTGAAAGTTAAGTAGACTAAGTATTTTTGAAGGAGGGCGGATAGTTGTTGAAATGATAATGTTCGTGAACATGGGCACGCGTAAAGTATCTTTCGAGGACAATCAGTGGACAGTCTGCCCCAGCGCCTGTGAAACATTAGAATTTCCCGCTTTGACCGGCTTCCATTGACGTAAAGGCATTCCGGAGTTCGGGTACTTACGTACCGGCCCGAATTCGTTCGTATCCTCCTACCATGGAGAAGCTCGAGGCTCTCGCATCCGTTTCACGAGTACGTGTCCTCGATCCAAGCTATAGCCTCACTTATCACCACGAACAGCTTAGCGAAAGTGTGATACGCGTCCTTGGACAGGTCAGAGCCTGTGGAATCTGTACCTCGCATGCACTGAAATGTGTCTTTGTTGTCAGAATCCTGGTAAATTTACACTGCAAGGTAACTCAGGGCACGGGAACCCGTCTTGTATGAAGTGAGATAGATCTGAATAACCAGGCACCAACACCTATATCGTCGGGAAACAACGGCCGTTCACCCTTGTGGATACCGGAGAGGGTAGGGAGGAGTATCTCCCGTTTCTCGAGTCTGCTCTCGGTGATGCCAATGCTGTGGCTACGTCCAGCCAGCTAGACTCCGCCGCCGCCGCCGCTGAAGCAGACGTATCGGACATTATCATCTCGCATTGGCATCCTGACCATGTTGGCGGTCTGCCCAGTGTATTGGCCCTGCTCAGACGCCTGTGGGATCAGAGAAACGGAAACTCCGCCGCTGCCTTCAAGCCCCCACGACTACACAAGTTCCCCGCCACGATTCCATCATCAAATACGAATAACCGTCTTCCCTCGATATTAGAGTCTCTCCTCCCTGGGTCGTTTACGCCCAATCCCTCAGGAAGTGTGTTCCACGACCTGCATGACGGACAGACCATCTCGCAGCTCCGCGTCCTACACACCCCGGGCCACACCGTCGATTCCATATGCCTTCACTTCCCGCAAGACCACGCGCTCTATACGGCGGATACAGTCCTCGGCCAGGGGACGGCGGTGTTCGAGGATCTGGCGACGTATCTAGCGAGTCTGGGGCGGATGCTGAAGTTTTGCAAGACGGAGAAGGCGGGCAAACTGTATCCGGGACACGGGCCCGTTGTGGAAGATGGGCAAGAGGTCATTGCGACGTATAGGAAGCATCGGTTGGAACGGGAGGCGCAGATCATCGAGGTACTCAAGCGGCCGCCGCCCGCTGCGTTAGGGGAGGAGGATGCGAGTGAAAGACATCCGTGGACGACGTGGACGCTGGTGGCGACGATTTATTCGGCGTATCCGGAGTCGCTGTGGCTTCCGGCGGCACATGGCGTTTCTTTGCATTTGCGGAAGCTTGAGGGCGAGGGAGTTGTCAAGAGGATTGGTGGGGAGGCGGAGCATACGCGTTGGGAGTATGTAGATCAGTGAAGGTGCGACGACAGATACAGATGAAAAGATATTCGTGCAAGTAGTGATAGTTTGTAAGTATACGATACAGTACTGTAAATGAATTCGAGAGGAGCGCCAAAAGGATTGAGAAGCACATGCCCAATTAGGCGTTCCTCCAGCTCAAATGCCGCGTAGGAAATCGTTCCTCCTGATCACCGTCTACACGGGGCTCCAAGACGCACACATATGCGAGGTCGGGTAGGCTTTCGCGCAGTGCATCCCTGGAAGAGAATGATATCCCGTTCAGACATGGTGGACAGAAGATACACCACATACCGAGAAAAGCTACTGGTCACGTATCCCAGCCGCGCTAGGATTTAATCTTCCGAGCATTCACAGCAGCGCCAAGTTGCACCAGGACTGCGACATATCAGCCATGCCACCGAACGCCGAGAAGTAAATCTTACCTTCATATAGGGTCGGGACGGGTTCCACAAGATGCCACAGCTCTTTGTTCGCACAGAGTACTTTGTACATCTCGTCTGGCAAAAAGTTCGCCCCTGTTGTTGACAAAGAATCATTGGGATGGCAGGAATTTGCACGATGAAGCACACACCGCCGCCGTAAAGAGAATAGCGAACTGTTGTTGGCTGGAATTCCTCCAATGGGATGCCGGAGTGCTTTCCATATCGCTCGTACCAATTCGCCTTGGTCTCTTCGGAGAGTGTCGACAATCTTTCGTATATCGGATCGCCTTCGCGGGCTTTGGGGTAGGGAAAGAAGGAGATGCCAAAGAAGTAGCAGCCAGGATGTTTCGGGTCACGCATAGGCATGAGTTCGTACACGAATCGTTCAACGTGCCACTGGAGGGCATAGACAAGGTCGTTACTACCGAACCTCGCTTGGTGCTGCTCGCTGCAGGCTCCGCGAGATATCTCCTCAAGCGTAGCGTGCGGTAGGATAAACCCGGTTGTGTATGCAGCGGTCCCGCGACGAAATTGGTATTCTCGTTGAGACTGTTGAGTGGAAGGCATGGTGGGAGATGGGGGAGAGCGCAAAGGGAGATATGTAACGTGATCGCGTCTGGAACAATGTGGCTGTTACTGTCGCGTCTTGTCACGTTTTTGAGATGGTGCTGCTGTACATGTACAGTACACGTTTAGCCTCAGCTTCAACGCCTGCCACCCGCCCCTGGAAACAATTCGCATAGAGGGAAATCAGCCCAGCGAACGGCCAATCCGTATGTCCTTCGAGTCGACATCCCCCGGCGCATGCTGGGACGCGCGACCACCGTTTCGTGCCCGCGATCTGGGAGCTGCCCGGGGTACAGAACAAGATTCGGCTTCAGTCAACAACGACGCGTGCTCCGTAAAGCGGGATAGCACTTAATATCAGTTTGCGCGTACCTCGCAAGATATAGATAGCACTTACATGACGGCGATGGCAGTCGCGCGCGTATACCCTGCAGCTCTGATGGAAGGAGGGCTTGCGCAGATCTCGCGTAGCGGCGTAGAAAGTTGTACAAGTGGCCGTCTTCCACCTTGGTTTTGGTTTGGTCCTTGCCCACGCGAGGCTCGACGACGTGAGGCAGCTGTGCAAAGAGGTACACATAGGTAGGCCGGGGGTCCGCGAAGCGCATCCCTAACAGCCAAGTCGCAGCATGAGCATGAGAGCAGATGTAGTACATACATACATACACACCGTCTTGCTCGCCTTGGGTGAGAAGGCGGGCGAGGAGGATTCCGCCGTCGAGGGGCTCGTCTGACACGGAGACGTACGGGATACCCGCGTCGTCGGGGTGCGTAGTCGTGCCAGGCTCGGCCCATCGCCTATAGCTGCATCAGGAAGAGCCCTTGGCGTGCACACTATCGGCCATCTGCTAAAAATTGACGTGAGACTGGTAGACTAGCACCGGAACCGTCATGGCAAGCAAATCTTCTTGCAACGATTTGTTCTTCAGACCATATGCCTCCGGAATGTTTGGAAGCGCCGGTACGTTCTGCGATGAGGCTCGCCTTTGAAATGACGAAGCTTCTAGGGGCGCGCGCCAGCCGCTCATAGTATCCTGCGAGTGTGTGGTTCTCGTCCCCGTGGTCGGCGTAAATACGCGATGGGCTGGCTGAATTTCCGATTCGATTCGCTGCAGATTGTGCATAGTCGACAGCCTTCATACAGGCAGCTTTGAAGGTAGTTCCCGTGGCGGGAAAGCAGGGCTGGCGTTTGTAGAACACCAGCGGGTAGACGATGAGAGAAAAGGAGCTAGAATTTGAATGCCAGAAACCATGGCGCCAGTGTAAATTTGAAGCTTAGAAGTCATTTGTCGGATTCCTGGATAGTCGCCAAACGGCGGCCCGAGGACGTCACCGTCCAAATCTGAGAAACTTGCAAGACATGGTATTACAATGACGGTGGACAGCAATGCGACAACAGAAATGTGTAAGAGAGAGAGAGAGAAAAGCGAGCTGTAGAGCTCATGAGTGGGATTTTCGCAGTGGAGGGGCCGAGCCGACATACCGAAATGCGCCTCGACTCAGGCGTCGTCGGTCATGATAGCGAAGAACTCCTGCTCGTTGATCTCCCCGTCTTGATCCAGGTCAAACTCCTCTATCATTGCTTGTCTGTAGCGCAGTCGTCAGCATGGGATGGTCACAGGAACGGGGGAAGTGAAGCAAGTCTCACAGCTCGTCATCTTCTAGCCGATCCCCGATTTCTTTTGCCACCCTTCGTAAATTCCGCAACGATATCTTGCCCGTGTTATCGTCGTCAAACAGTTGAAACGCGCGCCGTATCTCATCCATAGGATCGCGCGCGAGTATTCGTTCGCTCACTGCACGCGCTTGAACGTGAGTCTTCACAGAGACAGTCGAGGGACGACAAACTGATTTTCGCAAAATCTTCGAAGTTCATGAGCCCCCTCCCAGAGTTATCATGATCCCGTAGAATCTTCAACACTTCCGCCTTCTTCATGTCGAAGCCCAGCGCCCGCATCGCGACTTTGAGTTCGTGGTAGTCGACTGCGCCGTCGCCGTCCGTGTCGAAGAGCTCGAAGGCTTCTTTAATCTCTTGTTTCTGTTCATCTGAGAGCTCTGGGCGGGAGTGTGTGCGTCGCTTGGCTTTTTGGGCGGCGGATGAGGTGTACATGGCGGCTCGAGTCAAGGTAGGTTCAGGGACGCGTTATTTGGCTGAGCAAACCGTGACGCGTGATGTGACGCGCTTTTGTCCCTTTTTCAAAAGGTTTCCCTGCCTTTTCATCACCTATCGCCGCAAGAGCTACTTAGCGGTAGCGAAAACAAGCCTCTGAACTTGGCCCAATACAAACCGACGATGCGTGGTGCCAACATCGACCAAGCCCTCAAAAAAGCTGCTCAAGGGCCAAGGCGTGCAGTGGATCTCGACTGGATACCACACTCTCAGACTCCAACGAATCAAGCTCACAGTTGTGTTAGAGGAGGACTATGAAGACTAGAACTACATATCTTGGTTGCGGCAGACAAGGTTGAGTCGGCACTGAAGAATTGAATGAAGAAACTGCAGCGATTACTGGGCAGTGGGCGCAAGCAAAGGCATCAAGGTTTCTGGCTCCTCAAGCTAGGCTAGGCCTCAAACACAGTGCTCTGAACATAGTATATGCTCATATACCCCGGTATCTGCTGGTCATCCCTCATTATTCTGGGCGGGGCCCCCTAAGACGCAAATCTCAGCTATGTTAGTATGTATGTCTCCTGCGGTCCAGAATCTTCATCTAGGTCTCCACACAAGCTACTTGCCGAAAGATTTTCAAGCATCTCAAAACCAGTACCCTGACTCAGCGACTGCGCGACTACCGTATGGTAGATATCTTCCACCGCTTTCGGTCTTGCATCCATGCACATCACCTAGCCGCGGTGTGGAAGGTGACCAAACCGATTCGAGGTCAAGGAAGGGCACCCCAAGGATTCCTTGCAGGAGACCCTCATCAGGGCTGCGGGGCATACACCGCGGTACAAGCTCGAAGCTCGTGGGCAAAGCGAATTGTTGTCCTTTCCGAAGAACTGAGACCTTGATGACAGCCAAGAGGGGAGCTGCCGGCGTGGCATAGGTTGTGCGACAGTCAATATAGCTGCCGGCGAGCGCAGGCCATGACGCAGGTTACTAGTGGGGACCAACAGCGCCAGCGGGCGCTACACAATACCCTCTGCGACACTAGTAGGAGCGACCTCGGTGCACGTCTAGTTTCCCACCAGACGAACGAGGAGTATCATCAAGACCGTTTGGAATCGAACGCCGGATGGAGTCGCCAATACCTCGGGAAATTCGCCGCCGTCACCCCCCAGCCTGCAGCAGGCAATCCCGCGGGTCGCCACCAAGTCGCCCTCAAGTCACTGCCGGACTTTCACCAACCTGGCTTCGGTCATGATGCGGAATGGGCATGAATGCGGAGATCAGCAGCGTTCGCAGCAGCTCGAGGGGAAGATGAACGGGTGGCACTGGCAGCTGGATACAACGCCGCTCAAATACGATAGCATATGGGCAGGAGCCCGGGCCAAGGCAAGAGAGTATAGTACGTTGTAGTCAAGCGGGCGAACAATCCATGGTGTAGGCCTGTGTTTGTATTCAATGCGCCTAGCCTGTGCTCAGGAATCTTCAGCTTCATCCGCAAAACGCGTTGAATGGGCGCCACAACGCCTTGGGAGTCTCAGTCAATAAATCTCGAGTGGATTACGTACCTACCCATCACACACGATCACGTTACCAATTCCCCTTGTTCAGCCATTTTCAGCCACCACGATGTCGTCCCAGACCCAGGACCCTTCGCCTCGCAAATGGAAGCTTTGTCGCGGCACTGCGGTCCACTGCATTGGCTTTGTTGTGTCCTATGAAAAACTGGAAGATATACTTATCTCGTGGTGCTTGCGAAGAGGCGTACAGAAAGCGCGTTGGAGGCGGGCTCGTTTTTTCCCTCCAGTGGCATGTCAGCAGACACAAGTACGAGCTGATTCCTCTTCAAAACGGAACCCGCGACTTCCTCTTCTGTATCTCATTCATCCCATATTGGAGGAAGGCCGAGGACGGCGACGCGATATATAGGAGGCTCTGTACTCTTTCGGAGGAGGACAAGGCGAAGTGGTATGATATCTACGGGAAGCACGCAGGCATTGCGCTGGATGAGCTTGAAATCCAAACAATATGCTATCCTACAAACTGCGCAAGTAAGCACTCGTGCATCACTCGAAGCAACAGCATCTAACGTTCTCGTTTCACTTTACAGTAGCACAGTGGATTCCATCTACGGTGGCACGAGTTATCATCGAGAATAAGGATGAATTGAGATGTCTCGTCGAACCCGTCCCCACTCTACGAGAAGGTATGCTTAATCCATGCTTTCGTGCTACTATCTCTGACTCCACATAGCAATCGCCGAGTTCGCTGCTATTATGCGAGCTTGATACGGTAGCGCCATTGATGATTGAAAGTCTTCACATTTCTTCCCCGCATCAATGACTCGGAGTTTTTTTCGCCTGACAGAAGATTGATTGCTATTGCTCGGTTGGGTGTTGCCAATGCCGATGTAAGTGCTATGCCGGTTCGAGGAGCGCGTCGTCGACTGAAGCCGAATCTTATTCTGTAGCCCGGCCTCCCTTATCGCATTAGCACGGCATTCTGCTGACGGTCGGTGATCGCGCGTCCTATGATGCGTCGGGGGAGTGTCGACTCGAAGGACACACGGATTGGCCGTTTGCTGGGCCGATGAATTAGCAAACTATTAGAGTAATTCCTGGAGGTGGCAGCATGAATTGAAAATTCCCTTGAAAATTAACTATCATTATTCGAACTGTTTCAGGGCGCGGGTGGCGGGCGGTTGAAGCTGAGGCCTGAGAGTCAAGGTGCTTTACAGTGGTACCATCCCAAGGCAATTTCATTTTTTTCGTGTATTTTTTATTCCCCAAGTCGTTCAAGTGTGGGAAAATGTGACCGTGACAGTAACACATTGTTTCGAACACACGATCACGTTTCCATCTATCCCTTTGTTCACTTCCCCCATCTCCCACCATGCCCTCCACTGAACGAAAATACAAACTCCGTCGTGGGACCGTCATATACACAACTGGCTTTATTCTACCGCGTGCCACACTGGAGAAGATATCTAGTGGAGCCTGCAGCGAGCAGCACAAAGCGAGGTTCGGTAACGACCTTGTCTTTGGCCTCCAGTGGCACGTTGAGCGATTCGTGTACGAACTCATGCCTATGCGTGACCCGAAACATCCGGGCTGCTACTTCTTTGGCATCTCCTTCTTTCCCTACACCAAAGGCCAGGAAGACGATCCCACATATCGAAAAATGTCTTCTCTTTCTGAAGAAACCATGACGGATTGGTATGAAAGATATGGAAAGCACTCCGGTATTCCTCTGGAGGTGTTCCAACCAACAACAGTCCGCTACTCTCTTTATGGTCTAGGTATGTGCTTCTTGAGCAAATTCCTGACTGTCTCAACAATTATTTGTCACCAGTTGCGAACTTTTTGCCAGACGAGGTATACAGAGTGGTCCGCGCCAACAAAGACCTGTGGCATCTTGTGGAACCGGTCCCATCCATACACGAAGGTGTGATTCTTTTCGGTTGTCGGTGGCATTGAGTTGATATGTCGCAGTCCTGGCGCAAGTTGGCACTGCTGTGAACGCTCGCAAGATTAGAACGTAGCGTGGCTAAGATACTTTGACCGAATTTAAGGAATGCTCCCTATGTATGATATACGTGCCCCCTCCCCCACTTCACTGTACCTGTAAATTATTTAAATAGTAGACGCAACAATTTGCCTCATTTGGAAAGAACGACCGTGACTTTGAGTTGATGTCACGATGTGACATATTTTAACTTTTCTCTCTTAGCTTTGATGCTTGTTTGATGCTGCCCTGCTTCGACATTGCTGCACAGTAACTTAGCTCGCACGATAGAGCTCACCCGTCTTAGGTTCTGAGTGGTCTACTTCTGATACATACGCATCATGGTCAAACGAAGCGCCTTGAGAACTCCAAGCAGCCCTTCCAGCTCATCCCGACCGAATGGGACCGGCGTTCTGGGGCTTAGACCTTCGAGTCGAGCCGATATGCATGCTGCTAATCCTCAACGGTTCCCAACCGTTTCTGATAAACATCGGGGTCTGATTCCTCTTCCGACTCCGTGCTTTACTCGTGAATCGATCCGATGCCCCTTCTCTCTTCTACAAATCTCAGAGTTTGTCGAGGCGTATGATATTCACGCGGTCTAGTGCCAAACATCGAAGGTCGGTGACTTTCCTCTAGAATATTCTCGCATCCCTTGCCCTGATTCGCTGTGAGGATTTTCAAAGCGTCGCTATCAAAGCGTTCAAATCATTTCAAAGCGCGAGCATCATTTCAAGCTACTCGCGGACCACCATTCGATTGTCTTTGACCCAGAATAAGCCACGCCACTCATAGCCATGCCACCCATACATCATATAAGAAGGTTCGCTTTCCCAACTTCCTCTTCGCCTTAACCTTTCATCTCAAACCGCACTACTCATTATCTCGATAACGAACACCGAACTCAAGATCGCCATACTAGCATCGGATAGACATTCAGCCCGTCATAGAACGTGTCGTTCAACTTGCAACCAGATGGCGAACGATTTCCGAACGCTTGGGCTGGGCTTGGGACCTGGCTAGAAAGGTTTGGCTGCTGTTGCTACTGAGCTGTCCATAGCCCAATATAATTAATCCCTTTCGTAGCATACCGCCGGCTGGTTTCTCGTTCGCCCTCTCGTCGATGAAGAACTGCCAAACCTCGGTACAGCGATCCAAAACGTATGCGAATTTGTTTGCCTCTCTCGTTTGTGCCCACACTGACCACCGTATTCCAACAGCTGATAACTGACTTGCGGGCCAGAAGTGCTGAGATGGCCCGATTAACCGCTTCGAGGATCGACGTAGTGCTGCCACTTGTGCTTGAATCAATTCCTCGTCCAATCCACCTTCCCCGATTTCCGACAGCCTTGGTCAGCATTTTTAAACAGATGCCGCTGCCTCCTCGCAGCAGACCGGGTGTGATCTACGAATCCCACGTTGACCGTTTGGTCTGCGCTTGGCTTTCAATCTATTTTCCGCTCACCCACCAATTTCTCATTCAACCTCAACATACGTTTCGCGCTTTGGCCCCGGAAGAAGTCCAAAAGCTCGAACGGGACTGGTCGATTAGAGTTGACGTTGGCCAGGACTCAGCTCGATTTGTATGTCTTTCGACAATTGCTTTTGCACATCGTGCTAACAAATAATAGGAGTTCTACTCAGACTTCGATGAGAATGTCGGCACTGCATCCACGCCAATAAGGACTCGTAACGAGAGAATGCACGCTCACAGCGGAGAACCCGCTTCGGATGACTCCGACCCGTTCGCAGTGCCATTATTTGAGGCCGATCCTCCTGTTAACTTCGACCATGTTCCTCTCCAGCCTCAGGATTCGGACCATTTCCTTGACCAGTCAGAGCTGCCTTCTGTTCTGCCGCCTGGGATGTCAATCGACTCCTTCCTTAGAGCGGTTAATATGGCCAGTGATGCGCTCAAACGACCTGACGTCTCTGTTGTGTTCCAAAATATCCCCTCTCCCGATGCGTTTGACGATTCAACTCTTTCTGAGCCCATTGAGATTGAGATTCTGATGGTGGAGAGCAAGCTTCGGAGCGGTAAAGCTGGTATTAAGCAGGTGCGTGAGTACGCAAGGGACTTTGGGCGAGAGAGTCAGCCGCACATGCGCTTCTTTGCCTGTAAGCTGGGAAAGGGTTTTGAGGTAGCCATGTTCCGTTATGCGGATGATTCAAGTGAGCTGGTGCCGATTGTCGACCCGAACAACAACGCAAACGATGGGTGGTATTCCGTCTGCGAGCCCTTTGTTCATCAGACCATGTGCGAATTCTCCAGGGAAGTACAACAGGAATGGGGTGAGAAGTGTGGTCTGAGATGGGCGTATGAAGCATAATTGACTCGCTGATGGTGAGTATGCTATCCGATTCGCACGCCGAAATCGTTTTTCATAGATCGTCTCCGAAGTATAAGCTTTACAGTCTTTTCGATTCATCGGTTACAATACTGTATCTTATACAGGTATACTTACACCAAACTACCGCTACACAAATATATGTCATCTGCCTCTGTCGCACGTTCACTCACTTGCCCACATACTCCCAGCTCGTATGCTCCGCCTCACCACCAAGCCTCTTGACAACTTCCTCGCTTTCAAGCTTCCGCAAATGCAAAGCGACACCATGCGCCGCCGGAAGCCACAGCGACTCGGAATAGGCCGAATAAATCGTCGCAACTAGCGTCCACGTCGTCCACGGATGCCTTTCGCTCCCCTCCTTCTCCCCTAACGCAGCGGGCGGCGGCCGCTTGAGTACCTCGATGATCTGCGCCTCCCGCTCCAACCGATGCTCCCTATACGTCGCGATGACCTCCTGCCCATCCTCCACAACGGGCCCGTGTCCCGGATACAATTTCCCCGCCATCTCCGTTTTGCAAAACTCCAGCATCCGCCCCAGACTCGCTAGATACGTCGCCAAATCCTCGAACACCGCCGTTCCTTGGCCTAGGACTGTATCCGCCGTATAGAGCGCGTTGTCTTGCGGGAAGTGAAGGCATATGGAGTCGATGGTGTGACCCGGCGTATGTAGTACGCGAAGCTGTGAGATGGTCTGTCCGTCATGAAGGTCATGGAATACACCTCCTGACGGACTGGGCACAAACGACTCAGGCAGGAGAGACTCCAATATTGAGGGAAGCCGGTTATTCGTATTTGATGATGGTATCGTGGCGGGGAGCTTGTGTAGTCGTGGGGGTTTGAAAGTAGCGGCGGAGTTTCCGTTTCTCTGATCCCACAGTCGTCTGAGCAGGGCCAATACACTGGGCAGACCGCCAACATGGTCAGGATGCCAATGGGAGATGATAATGTCGGATACGTCTGCGACGGTGGAGTCTATCGAGCTGGGCGCAGCAGCAGCATTGGCGTCTCCGAGAGCGGATTCGAGAAACGGGAGATACTCCTCCCGACCTTCTCCGGTGTCGACGAGTGTGAATGGTCGTTGTTTCCCAACGATATAGGTGTTGGTGCCTGGTTATTCAAATCTATCTCACTTCATACAAAACGAGTTCCCGTGCCCTGAGTTACCTTGCAAAGTAAATTTACCAGGATTCTGACAACAAAGTTTCACATTTCAGAGCATGCGAGGTACAGATTCCAGAGACTCTGACCTGTCCAAGGACGCGTATCACACTTTCGCTAAGCTGTTCGTGGTGATAAGTGAGGCTATAGCTTGGATCGAGGACACGTACTCGTGAAACGGATGCGAGAGCCTCGAGTTTCTCCATGGTACTACTAGTAGGAGGACAGACTTCGGGCCGATGCGTACCCGAAGTCCGGAATGCCTTTACGTCAATCGAAGCCGGTCAAAGCGGGAAATTCTGATGTTTCACAGGCGCTGGGCCAGACTGTCCTCGAAAGCTATTTTACGCGTGCCCATGTTCACGATGACATTATCATTTCAATAACTATCCGCCCTCCTTCAAAAGTAGTCTACTTGACTTTCAGCCTCGGCCTCCATTTCATCCCCGTTTTGTCCGTCAAAGCGATCCCGCGTGGGCGCAAAAGTTCAGACCATCGTACCCAGCAACTCTTCGCAATTTCCCGCCTGCCAAAGGAGGGTGAGCGACCCAAATATCAATATATACACTGAAACACTGACTCGTTTGTTGGCCACGAACAACAAGTGACTTGTAGGTCGCGTAAGTTGGGTAAACATTCGGGCTTGAACTGCGAAAAGAAGGTGTCCCAGGCTGCGACCACTTGTTTTCTCTCTCTGAAACGCCATTTTCCTCAGGTGAGCAAGCGGGATATGGCAAGGTCCGCCTTACTTGTACCAATACATCTTGAACGTAATTTTGGCTAGCGGATGGATGGTTTGGGACGAGTACAGATTCTGCACGGATGGAGGACACTCCTAAAAGCGTAGAATCAATGTAACGGTAAACCACACGAAACAAGAAACAAACCACAGCGTCGTCTCCATCATCGTCTTCGAAGAAACTGATCGAGTTCAAATTCAAACACAGGTCGAAAATCTTGGTTAGTTTCAATCCGTCAAGGTGGGAAAATGCAAGTTCGAGCTCAGTTAATTTGGGTCCATGCACGACGAGAAAGTCTTTGATACTTGAATGAGCGTCTAAAAATTGAACGCGCCGAATACTGGTCAATCTTGCGTCGAAGGAAAGAGAAAAAAATCAATGACCAGACGGGCATGAGGGAGAGGGTACGCACTTCAGGTGAGATAACAGACTTAAAAAGGAAGCGCTGGCCGTCGTGCTGCGTAATTCTTCCAGGTTCGATAATCCCTCGGCATCGGCGCTCTCAATATCCGTATAGAAGTCTTCAGACTCCCATTTCAGTACCCGCAGAGCGGTTAGGTTGTCGAAGATAGTCGCTGAATGGATACCCTTCTCCTCCTCTTCCGTCCAAATGTTGACCGAGCATTCGCGCAAGGTGTCACCTGAGCACTTAGCCATCGCTGCGAAAGCATCCCAACGAATTGAAGGTGCGTAGCTCGTCGCCAGATAATCACCAAACCGGACGAGAGCGGAGGCCTGGGACAGGATGGAGGTCAAAGAAGAACTGCCATTTTGCACGACGTCGGAATTGTAATGGTAAATTGCGAATCCAAGGTTGATGCTACGCACGTACTGCCCAATGACGGGGCTCTGCGCAAGTATACGTGCGAATTTGTTCGTTTGAGTTGCTGCGCGAAAGGTGATGTATTTATGAAAGAGAGGCCGTCCCAATCGCTGGAAACAAACATCAACTGAGGGCGACCGATGCATGGAAGCTCGTACATAAAATAGTTTTGATACCATCAATAATCCTAGTCGAGGTGCAACTTCGTCGCTGGACGGGGTCCTGCTGTGATCCGCTGCAAGTAACAATGCAAACTCTATGACATGAGCCCAAATGTGGTCTTTCACCGCGTTCGGCGCCATATTTAGAGGCACGAAGGCTGGATCGAGTGACGGCGTGATGAGTGGAAGCTCAGGCCGCTCGGCAGGTGCATTCCAAATGTCTCTGTGCCAAGGCCATTGAATGAGCTCATGATCAGGAAAATGAGTCTGAAAACTTGCCGTGGACGTTCAGAGAATTTCAAGAGCGCCA
Source organism: Favolaschia claudopus (assembly GCA_037176885.1). Classification (NCBI taxonomy): domain Eukaryota; kingdom Fungi; phylum Basidiomycota; class Agaricomycetes; order Agaricales; family Mycenaceae; genus Favolaschia; species Favolaschia claudopus. The sequence goes on along the minus strand of JAWWNJ010000032.1, from coordinate 1,159,900 downwards.
TGAGATCAGGATCAGTCAAGGGAATGAGGTGCCTCCGTTCAGCCATGGATACAGGACGTCTGATATGGATAGCTTTGAGAGGGCAATTTTTGAATTGAGAGTATGCCCATGATATACAGCGGGCACTCTGTATTGTCAGGGTATCGAGGCGTTTGGCTTTGACTATAGGTGGCACGAGCTTCTGAGCCAGGCGATCATTTGAGGCGAAAGGGCAGTCGAAGATACGCTGGGAATGATGTTTCAATTAGCAAGAAGGTTAGACACGACGGTTCGCACCAGATTATCCCATTTCGCTATCACATCTGACAGGCTCTGCAGCAGCTGCAAAAGCATCTTATTCTCCAATGTTTTGCGGCTTGAAGTCCAGAGAATTAGGCGGGTAGGATTGATGAGGGGAAGACCTTTGCACAGGCCGCTCGTATTGTCCGAAGAAAAAATATCGAATGAGAGGAAGAGATCGGAAATATTGGGCGAGCATTTCAAGACAACGTGCATGGGTGTTCCGAATCCGCCCTCGACCCGTAGTTTCTTTATGAAAAGCCCCAGCTGCTTATTTCCGGACAAAGCAATGCTAAGAGCCTTCGCCTGTGCCTTTGAGCGGACGACCACAACATTGTACAGCAAGGGGGTCGCTACCCGAAGCCATGATTTGCAGACCAAGAGATAGGCGGAAGTAGATTCAGAGAAGTTGGCAAACGGGGAGACCGGATCGGTGTTACAAAACGTTTCTTCGCTAACCTTCAGAGCGGGTGCGAGGATTTCGGAGATGAGCTCGTCTGGAAGTGAGTGGTCTGACTGCATTGCCGCATGGGATCCAAGGCAACAAGGAATTATAAGAGTGGCGAGCGAGGACAAGGTGGAGGTGGAGAAAAGAGCGCGTTGTGTCACAGTCATGTGATAGGTGTCACGCTCTCCACCACTTCCGTCTCACCATCATGCCCTCAGATCGCCAGTACGAGCTTCGCCGAGGAGTCACCGTATACGCTACCGGCTTCGTGTTCACACACAACCAACTCGAGCAGATAGCTCGCGGTGCCTGCGACGAGCAGTTCAGACTGAAAAACGGAGGGCTCAGGGAACTCCGATCTCGTTTTTGCGCTCATGTGGCACGTCGAACGATACAAATACGAAATTATACCTCTGTACGACGGGAACGTTCGCCAGGAATACCTCTTTGCCACTTCCTTCTTTCCCTATGTGAAAAAACACAAAGATGGCGATTCCATCTATCAAAGGCTTTCCTCGCTTTCAGAGGAGGACCAGGCGACGTGGTACGAACGGACTAGGCGTCATACACCCAGCAAACGATATGGGAAATACGCAGACGTCCCTTTGACCGACTGCGAGAAAAGAACAATTTGTTATCCTACCCACGTTGCAGGTATGCCTGTGAATGCTCGTTGACGGTGGCAACTCTCATATTCATGAACAGTGGCATCGTTCCTGCGATCAGAGGTGTCCAGAGTCATCTCGAGAAACAGGGATCTTTGGGATCTCGTGGAACCTATTCCAACTCTACAAGAGAGTACGTCCCTTTACAGCTAATTGCGGAACTTAGGGCGCGGCCGATTTTTTTCCTAAAATGGACACTTCACTGTGATTTGGACCATTTCGCTCATTGTGAGCTCCGGTCTGGAGATATAGACGATATTTTTATATGGGCGTGCTCGCCTCGTTCATCCGCAGGCGCCCAGCTACTTTGTTTGCAAATCTGCGCAGTAAATACTTGATAATATAGGAAATGCTCTGTTTTGCGAATTTTACCCGTTATAAGCTCAGATGAACTTCAGGAGAAACCAGTATGTTGCGGAAACACCTCGAAGAGTGTTAGGGAGACGCAGGTATAGTCCGATTGCCGATCTATCACGGTGTTCTCGCACAATGTGCTTCATGATACCTGAGTTGCCATCATATTGGCCCCGAATCTTTGACTTGAATTCCTGGAATCTTCCGCACTCTAAGGAGCCAGTGAGAGGTCTGAGATACTGAACGGGCGCTCCGGAGATATTCAGTGAACCAGTATCTGCCTTGTAATCGGCGAAGTGGTGGTGCGGAGGGCCTGAATCATCAAACACGTGGAGTTGATGGCAACAACTCTTTCTCTTTCTCTTCCACCATGCCGCGACGTGCTCCTCCAACACTGAAGCGAAATCACTACTCTAAATACTTGGAAAAACGAGTAATCTATCAAGCTTACACTCTGGACAAGTCCACTACACAGATTGCCGTCGGTTTGGACATGCTCGTACAGACGGATCAGGCAGCGGATTGTGCGCGCACACCGTAGTAAATCCACAGTCGGAGTACATCTGCGTCTTTATCACACTCTCTAGATTGTTCTTGCAAAATATGAGCCTCCCTCAAGTCTATTTGAGCTTATAACGGGTAAAATTCGCAAAACAGAGCATTTCCTATATTATCAAGTATTTACTGTCCAGATCTGCAAACAAAGTAGCTAGGCGCCTGCAGATAAACGAGGCGAACACGCCCATATAAAAATATCGTCTATATCTGCAGAGAGAGCTCACAATGAGCGAAATGGTCCAAATCACAGTGAAGTGTCCATTTTAGGAAAAAAATCGGCCGCGCCCTAAGTTCCGCAATTAGCTGTAAATTAATTTCAACTCTTCTCTCTTCATTCAAACTAATCTAATTCGCCCCAGCGATAGCCCAGTTTGCTGCGTGCGTACATGCCCGTCGTACAAGGCAAAAATAGTTCATTACGATTGAACGTCCATGGAGGCGGCCTCGCGCTCGAGTAAGTGATGCTATTATTGAGAATTGTCCTGAACGGGCGATAAAGGTCCTCAAGAATTGCACCGTTTATATTCGCGCGGCGGCATATAATCGAGGCGACAAAGACACCATAGTGGCTGAAGTTGTCTGCGCACGTTGAACTCATCTTCGCGTGCATTGACCACATCTTCATGCTGCCGAGTTCGAGCCATCTTCACGCTCTAAAATTCTTGCTGTATCCTTCCCCCAGCCACTAGCAGCCCTCACCCCACCCCAAACCGCGGCCCCAATAAGAGACCGACCCCCAAGCGGATCCTTACCCACCTCTTACTTTCCCTCCGAAGCGCAGGCTCTGCGCAGCCTCGCCGGCACCGTCTCCATCTGTGGCGACACCTCCGATCGTCATCTGCGAATAACACCATCCCTCATTGCCATGCCTGTCCCTCCGGACCCGACGCTTCGAATCCTCCGCGCGACATCGTCATTGGCGTAGCAGATACCGTAGTATCATAAACCTTTGAGGCAACAGATTTACATGATTCTGCTTCTTTTACTCCCCAGTTCCCAGGGCCCTCTAGGATTGGAAACCTCGCGATTACCTTGAATCGTCTGAAATCGGCGGCGGGTCTGTTTCGATGCAAACCTTGCTCCTCCCGTGTCTCACCGTACCTCAGCAGATGCATGTGGCGAGAGTTCATGTCGACCGGCGAGCAGATATCGAAGAGACTGTATCCTCTGTCAGCAATATATAATCAGATGCTCTCTCGGCGATACAGATACGACGCTCGACCACAACCATATATCACATAGAGCTCGTATCTCTGAGTCCACAATCCGCTGATCCTCGCAGCACTAGAGCAAACTCACCCCTCCGCAGCTGCAACCCATCCTTGACTGCTTTGTGCTCACTGAGCCGCAAGCTGTCGCGCATACTCTATCAACGCGCTACAATCGCCAATCAAATCGTTAGCCAAAAAGCTCCTGAACGCGCGGAGGCAGCTCAAAGACTCACCGAACAGAGCTCCCCGTCATGCCACGTCCCAAATACGCTGTAGGACGCGTCGCCTAGAGCGAACCCATCCGTTTAGTAAGATTGCGAGATAATCACAGAGAACGCGCAACGCGCACGCACCTCCATCGTCCCCGCAATGTCGATATGTGCCCACTCAACCGGTTCCGATCCATCTGCGGGCTCCAAATTATGCACGAAAGCTTTCAAGAAAAGCGCAGCGGTGCAGGCGCCGGCGGGTTTGCCACCGCTCTGCGGGTAGGTCAGCGACTCTTATAACACTCGTTCACCATTGAAGGAGACAGGAAGAAGGAAGGAGAAGCGACAAACGTTCTGCAGGTCCGCGTTGGAGGAGTAAATCTGCGGCCCATAGTCCTCATCGAGAGGCATTCGCCAGAGACGGTCGTACTCCGTCTCCCCTGCGGCGTGCAGGCGTTCCCAGAGCGCATCGGAGTTCTGAGGTCGAGGAAGCGTCAGGTGATGCCAGAGAATGAGGAGTGGGGACCACGGACAGTGAAGACCCCGGTGAAGACTTCGCCGAGGGCAAAGTCCATTGCGCTGTGAATACTTCTCAAAGATGGTCATACTGATGGAGATTGAGAAGGACGTACGAGGTGAGGGTGGCGACGTCGATTAGCGTATGGGGATTGAATTCGGTCGAGCCGTAGTAGATAGCGTCTGGACTTCAAATGAGCGTGCAGTGAGGATGCGAGAAGGGAAAGTGAAGCAGACCAGAGAGAACAAGTCGACCCTCGGCGTCGGTATTGTCCACCTCTACCGATTTGCCGTTCATCGCGTATATTCTACGCGTTCGCGTCAGACAAAATCCAGGTAAGGCAAAACAGCAGTGCAGCGCTCAGCTCACATGTCTCCAGGCTTGGTCGCGGATCCGCTGGGCATGTTCTCCGCGAGGGGCGTCAGGACGATAACATTGAGGCTGCGTGAGCTGCCTGTGAGAGATTTTACCAGGGCGGTTAGCTGGGAGACGCACGGGAGTTTGAGCTGCGCGATCGCGAGTGCTGCGGCGACGACTGCAGCGGCTCCACCCATGTCTCCTCGCATCAATTTCATGTCCTGGAAGCACTCATTTCAGGTCAAGCAGAGGGAGAGGTATGCGACTGACAGTAGCAGACTTGATACTGATTCCTCCCGTGTCAAAGGTTATGCCTGGAGGTCGTCGTCGTCAGCTTGACCATGACGGCGATCGTTACATACCTTTGCCGACAAGAACAAGTGGTTTTGCGTCTGGCGATGGGGCACCTTTGTAGTGACTAGGGAATGGAAGTTATTTGAGCTCTCAGGAACATACAGATTACCCACATCTCTAGAAACTTGGCGGGTTCGGTACTTCCATTGGTGACTGAGAGGAAGGTGCGCTGGAGAAACGATCAGCTATACATTCCAGATTTTGGGCGAGACATACCATTCCCTTCCCTGCCGCCCAAGCTGATCAGGAGTCAGCTGTGCTGCCAACAATAGAAATAACTAGATGCACTTTCTTCGCGTACAAAGAGCTCGACGTTCTCTATTCCCGCAAATTCCTTCTGCGCGCGCTGGCAGAATAGTGTCGGTGTCATCATATTTCCCGGCAATTCCATCAGCTAAAATCCAGTCATTGAGCCATAGCGACAACGAGGATCGTGGCACTCACTGTCCGAGCGAGATTCTGAGCCTTGGCGTATATCACACCATGGTCCCATTCCTTCGATGCATCCAGGGGCTTCAGTGCAACTTTCTCCGGAAGCGGGTCCTTGAGACTGGGATTAAAAGCCGAGGGAGGGTCGGTCTTGAGGGTGAAGTTATAGAGTGCTAAATGCGCTGCAACGGCTTGGGGGGGATTTCAGCAGTTGCAGAAGACGAAGTAGGCTCGAAACCCGCCTGTCTATGAAGCAAGCTGCCGATACACAGCTTGCTTCATACACAGACTGTCACCGATTCAAAGACCAAGTCGGTAGATGCTTACCCGCTGCGTGAGGATCTGACGAGGCATCCACGACCACCTCCGTGACTTCATCCGCCACACGAGAGATTTCTCTGACACCACTTCCGACTGCTCGCCGAACAAGCTCACGTTTGGCATCTCCCTTCTTCGTGGCAAAATCTGGACCGAGCGATGAAAGTGCTGTGATTTTGTCTTGAAATAGTACGCGGGTAGTTCCGACTTTGGGAGGCTTAGCGCTTGACGTAGACCAGAGTTCGCTGGCAGTCTTGGGCGGGGATTTGGGGTCAAACGGCTGCACCGATGCATTCGTGGTCATTTTTCGACGGTTAAGAAAGGATATTGCAGTCCTCGTGCGTAGATTCATTCACTGAGATCCTACAACACCCAGATCCGGGGGAAATGTGGTCGGTTGCGGCAAGGTCGTGGTGGTAGAAGGAAAAGGAAAGGTCACTGCCAAACACGACCAGCTTCACGTGACCGCGATACCAGTCGGTGGACGCGACGCGTCGTCAATGTATGGGATGGCGAAATCCAGCATAAGAGAGTTAAGGCGCCACATAGGCAGTTTGAATGGCTTCTCGGACCCAGCAGTTTTTCTTCTCTAACTGCAACTTTCGGACGAATTTCCCCAGCTGAGTTGCAGCTAAGTAATCCCGTGCAAAGTTCGGCGATGTACACACCAATTTTCGAGTCAAGTGTAAGTCGTCTGTTCTTCTCCGCCTCACACTTTTATAGCCACTTCTCTTCACACCCCAACCTCTGAAGGATGAAAATAGCAAGTGAGGCTGTTCTTTGGGACACTACCGTGATCCTACGTTAAGCTATGCTAATAAAGTGCTAGTAGTATACCATAGTAATTACTCCAGCTTCCTTCCAACATAGGTATACAGGTGCGGCGCTGCTGCAGCTGCCAGTGTCTGCCAGCCGCAGACTGCACTGGCAGGCTATGCATCAGTTATTAATTACTGTCGAGACGGACAGAAAAGGCGTGTAGAGATCTATTCAAGTTCATCTATAGTACCTGATTTCTTCTTGTCTTGAACTGTTCTCGCCAGAAAAAATCGTCAGAACCATATATGGAACTCAACGCCAACATCCCGATTTAGAAGGTGTTGGGTTGAAATTACGTACCCGAGTCCAACTACGCCAATTCGTCGAAAACATAGTTTGAGACGCTAATGGCTCCCGAGAGGAAGCCCACTACGAGCGCCAGCTACTCGCTCATTGTGCCATTCAAGTCGAATCCGTGCTGTGTCGCTCCAGTTTGAAGTTCTGTATGGATACACCAGTCCCCGCGGCGCCGAATCGCACCAATTATATCGATATAGATATCAATGCGTTTGCTGTGCAATCATAACAATGAACAGCTCTGTATGCAAAGATTTCCAAATGTGTCGCTTTTTTCCAAAGATTGGACAGAACCTCAACCAACAACTGAATCGGGTATGCACGTGAGAGGATCTAGATTGGGTGGTCTTCCCGCAATTTCCGTTCTTCCGTTCAGCCGCTTCCCATCGACATCCCGAACGCCGCGACCCAGGTAGGATACTCGTAGGCCCCCGGTCACTGACATATAGGTCTGTAACATTGAAAACCCGAATTTTGGCCTGATTTACTCTATTTTTCGGCACTGATGGCGCTCTGGCGGCTTCAAAAACCACGATTTTTTTCTGAAAATGCGCGCAAACGCTTAGTTTAGAGGAGCTGCATCGCCCTATCTAGTCAAAACCTCCGTCAGATGGCTGGTTCGCGAAATAGACCTCTCAAATTGGACGTTGTTTTACTCTATAATTGTTACAGACCTATATTTCAGTGACCGGGGGCCTATACTCGTTCCAGACCTTGTGGGTTCTCCGTCGAATCAAAACGGTCGAACAATAAGGTTGAGTCAAAATGCGCACATCCTTATCCGACGGCGGGTCCGCTTACGATGAGCGATCCAATCAATTTCGGACAGGAGACAATGGCGCATCACGCCCGACGACCTCCTCGCCTGATTATCCGCGGAACTTGAACTGTCGGACCCGAAAAACTTGGAAGTGAGCAACCTGGAGTAATTGGAATTGGAATTCGACATCCCCCGAAATCCCGAAAAAAAATCGATGTATGCGGATAGTAAATACAGATGATGGGTGGTCCGAGACTATGCAAATACAGAAAACATTGTAGACAAATATAATTTTGAGTCGCAATGATGGCAGCGACGAGGTAGAATGTCGAAAGGCGAGGATATGGTATTAGGGTCAAGGCTGCTTTCAGCCTGGTTGTTGGCAATGGCACGATCGTCTCGGCTTTAACATATCGTATAGACGAATCTGCAAGGAAGGAAAAGCATCGGTCAGTTCAGGTTGCATAGAAGACGAAGAGAGCATGTACGCACATGTCGGACGTCGGCACGCGGGTGAAAGGTAGGAATACAGCGGCGGAGGTGTATATCCGTGACTACAGTACAGCGTTGAAATGGCGATGTCGGCAGTGGTGAGGAGGAGGGTGGACAAATGTCGAACGTTGAGTGGGTTGGTCGAGTTTAGTCGTGGAAGTCAGGGCAAGTGATTCCATGGCTCCGCAGGAGGTTGCTGAGCGTCAGCGCCCGCGTTTTCCAGATCTCCTTCTCCCGTGTCAACCGCTCGACCGCCTCCTCCAGATGCTGCTGGTGCATTAATTTGCGTTTCCGACTCCGACGAGCAGCGAGCGTATTCTGCCGCCGCTTGTATTCGATCTTCTCCTGGTCGGTAGCGTTCGGAGCTAATGGCTCCTCGGTGAGCTCGTCCTCCTCCTCATCAGAGGGCTGAGATAGTGACCGCCGTTGAGAGAAGAAAGTGGGGACCTCTTTGCGGGAGGTCATGGAAGGGGAAGCGTAGTTCCGTGGTTGTGTGGGTGCCTCCGAGATGGGAACCATGTTGTCGGGGTACCGTTTCCTGATGGCAATCGAGGGGTGGGTCCGCTGAGGACCGACCATGTTAAGGTGTGACGGCGGGGATGGGGGGCTGCCAGCGGACGAGTAGTGTCCGGACTGGGCGTAGAAAGCAGGATTAACGCCCTGCATAGAGTAGTCGAGTTGTTGTGGGTAAGTGTACATATTCGACATGAGCTGGGCGTTTAAGTTTTGCGTTTAGGAGGTGTGAGTCAAGAAGGGTCCACGGGTCGGCGGAGACCTTCTAGAAGAGGGGATGAGATGGGATGACTGCAATAAACGTCCAAATGAGTCCTTTATAGCGGGCATGGCGGTGGAGGCTTAGCCGAGCACAGCATCAGGGTCGGAGGGGGCGCATCATCATGGATGCAGTGCTTTACGTGAAAATACCGACTACCGAGCCTTCTTTCCCGTAATGCCCTGATATCCATGCTGCTTTCGCTGGCAGCGGCAGTACCAGCAGCAACCGCGTACACGCTGGATGCGCCCAACATGTAAGCCCACGCCGATGTTGTGATCCACATGGAGGACGAACCCATCAATTATGTATGTACCCAGCCAAGTAATTCATTTTACTTTCCTGATGTATTCCGGAATCCTTCCCTGAGCATTTTCGGGGCCGGCAAGTCTTCCCCGCCAAAGGGCGGGATTTTCGTTAGTCGGAAAGATCAAAGAAAAAGGACCGAGCCCTGATCCGTCCACGGCGACAGCTCTCCGATCAACAATCGCATCAATATAACACGTCATTCCTTGAGGATGGGCGCTTAAGGCGATGCTGCAGCGCCTCAAAAAGCTCCGCCAGTGTATAGGATCGGCCGCCTAAATGCTCCTTGGGCGATCTCGAAGTCCTTGTAGAATGTGCCTGTCATGTCAAAGACTGAGGTATTGATGTAATGACAATTTTCACAGAATAAGCAGATGAACAGCCTACCAAAACGACATGACACCTTTCAAAGTCTGTTCAACGGATCAGGAATGGACCCACAAACAAACAAACCGTTCGTTCGCTGGGACCGACGAAAATCGATGCAGTGAAGCGGACTTGGAACTTTAATTGTAAATCTCTATTGGTTTCTTGAGGACGACAGTAACGGCTCATCAGCGCTGCAGAGGCAGCCCAGCACCTCGATGCTTCTCCGCAACAACCGATCATGAGAGTTGTCCGTTTGGATGATCAGCTTGTCGGCGCCTCGTTGGGAAATCCATGCGCGGCATGCCTAGAAACGATACTTAATTCGAATTCACATCCAGAAGTAGAACAAAGCTTGAAACTTACTTCCAGTGGGATGCCCGACGCGCCCAGAGATGTTCCGTGAGTAAGTGATGCGATGAATGAATGAAGTGAGTCGTAAGCAACAACCGGTCGAAGTTATACTTGTCCATTACATTCCTCATGCATGAAATCATCCGTGATCGTACGCATTCAAGAAATCTAGTATCCCAGACAAAAACGACTGGGAGTATTCCAAGGCTATTCCCTACTCAGGATAGCGGAGAATCCATGCTTTCGCGACATCATGCGCAATGAATTTGAAGAAGATCGATACTAACGCTAGCTCAGCGGAGAATTGCACATCTTGCACTTGTTGGCTGACCAACAGTCAATTTCGCGCATTCGGAGTTGCCTAAATTAGGTTTCGGCATGTGTTAGAAATATCCTCACGATGGATGATGGGTATTCAGATTGTTGTGACCTTTGTCCCTGAAGTGGAGGTTTATTGTTGCATGTACAGTGCATGGATGATCCCCTACACCGGAACCGTGTAAAAATTGCGGAAACGAAGGGGCGGAAGGTTTTTGCGTCCGAATTTATGTGTTCCGTTGGGCACAGCCTGGAAGAAATGAGCACTGGTTAGCTATAGTCCACAGATGCCCGAATAGTGGCTGCGCTGTGAATTGAGGAGTGAGGTTAGACATGATGGTGATGAAAGCAGACGCGACTGTACCTCGTTGACGAACTTCATCCACAGAGGATTCAGGTCGCGGGTTGATAACTGGAAGGCACAGTTTCGCAATCAATTTCGACCTTTGAATAAGGAACAAAATCTGATTTTTTCAACGAGCGTCGAGGCATCGTTCTTCCACCAAAAGAGCCGCCCCGGATTGAGATGAATGAACGAGAGACAGCCGCGCGTCTGCACGACGAATATTTGCATCCAATTATCCAATAAATTTGTGGTTGACAATGGGTCCAGGTCCTACGTCCAGAAGAAGGGTAAAGCGCAAGTCTGAGTCGGAAACATCGCGGAATCCCATGGTCAATCCTGTATTCCTTATCCAGCTCACCTTCAAAAATAAACCCGCAAGCTTGGGCAGTGCAACATTCAGGGAAGTCGAAAAGCTATGCTGAGGCGCGGCGGTGGGATCTTCGTACCGAGGACTAGATGACGTTGGCCTTAATGGCTTACCATTGTCCTTTAATTTAGTGCAGTGCGATGCGGGGTAAGTTTGAAGGACTTTCAACATGAAGAAGCCGTTCTTGAGCTGTCCAAACCGTTGAACGATCCTGGACGTTCAGCTATACTAGGTTTTTTTTTCTCGAGTCGACCGCGCCTGGCTGGTCCTCAACTGGTCGTGGCTTTCCATGGAATGACTTGCCGGGTACGAAGGAGCTCGCGTAGTGAGGAGAATGACTGAGAAAATTGTGGTAAGCCTTAAGTAAGAGGTGAGTCGTTTTGATCTCGATCATTCCCATTCGGCTATCACCGAGGCGGCTTGAGGCATGCTTACCAACTTTTCGTTAGTACCATCATGTCCTCTGTTCCACCGCGAAGCAACGAGGAAGGCGACAAGGAATCGGCCCCTAAAGTGAAGCGAAAGAGACTGCAGGGAGCTTGCGATATTTGTAGAAAACGTAAAGTGCGATGTAAGGAAGATTCGAATTTTTCTTTCGAAATTTGGACCTAATTGCTTGCAGGCGACAGTGCCGAGCGACCGGGCGAGAAATGCACCAATTGTACCCAACTGAAAACCCAATGCACTCATCTCTATGTTTCCAAGGTTCACAACAAATAAGCTTATTTATTGTATCACAATGTCCGCTTACATTTCCGACGCAGGAAAGTAGCTCCAAAGTGAACTACAAGAATTGCAGGGAACATGTTGCCGCAATTCTCTCACAAACACAGGCATATGTCCCTTCCAATGACCGCACTGTGCTATACCAGATATTGATCGACATAGCGAAATATGCTCGCAATCTAGAAGAGCTCTTGGCCGCTTCCGAGCCGTACGTGGCTCCCGGAAACGGTTCCGACAAAACAGATGATTCCTCCGACGATGGTCAAGTCTCCATTGACGGAGTTCTAGTCGACCCCAATATCCACGATCCACTTCGCAGACTGTCGTTGCGGGTCCCTCTTTCTGGCGCCGACGACAATTATCGGTTTTTCGGCATGTCTAGCTCGATGAATTTCATTCGAGAAGCTCTGCAATACGCAGGCGAGACGTACACATTCGACGCGCAGAGACCCGAGTTCTGGGTTTCTTACACGGTTGGCAAATTTTCTCGTTCCATTTCCATCTAACTTCCAACAGTGGCAAAAAGGCCCCGTGCAAACAGTCCCTGTACAATCGTTTCCCGACGATGACCTTCTACAAGACCTTGTTGACATATGTCAGTCATGTTCGATTGTGACAGCTAAAAACTGATTCTGTTCTTGTTGCTAGACTTCAAGCGACTAAATCCGCTTATATTCATCTTGCATTCTGTGACTTTCCGTACCGCATTAGCAGACGGAGAGCACCTACGTGATCCTTATTTCGGTGCCGTGGTTCTTGTCGTTTGTGCACTGGCTTCAAGGTAACCTCTTTGATTCTTTTGTTGCTCGCCAGTCAACTTTGAATGACAGGCTTTCAGACGATCCGCGAGTGCTCGCGTCAAGTGGAGCCCCGGTGCACAGCGCCGGCTGGAGGTGGTTCAACCAAGCACAACCTCTGCAAATTGCCATCTCGCCGCCTTCGACGTCATTCCGTTGGATCTACAAGTTGCAAGTGATCTGCGTAAATCATTCTGTCTTAGTCTATGTACTTTGTGATCCTGACTTCTTGTCCATCAGCTTTCACTCGTCTTTCTCACTGGGACTACCAACTCCCGCCAAGCGTGGACGTTATCCTGCCTCGGAATTAGGACAGCTCAGGAAATGGGAGCACACCGGCTCAGCCGATATAACACTGGTTCCAGGGTCGAGGGCGAGCTTCTGAAACGAGCATTCTGGGTCTTGATCACCGTCGTTCGTCCAGCAATTATTCGTTAGCTTATCGGGCTGATCGGTCAACAAAGGACACGATAATGAACTCGCTCTTGGGCCGCCCAAAGTAACCTCGACGGCTGAATACGATGTCGATATACCGGCCGCAGTCGATGATCAATACTGGCTGCACCCGTACTCTTTCGTACAACCGTCAAACACCTTGGCAGAAACAGATTACATGAGGTCGTATCTCAAGCTAATGGTTATTCATCAACGGATGCAGGAATCGCTGGTAAATATTCTTATCTGTTGTTGATCCTACCCAGCCTCACTACCGCAATTAGTATGGGATTAAGCGAGACACAAAACGCGCACCCGCTATCGTTGCAGAGCTGGAGTGAGTTCGTGTATACCAGATCTGATCTTTCACTGTTGATCCATTTCCGCCAGTTCTGATTTGAATAGCTGGTTAGATTCTGTGCCTAATCACCGTGAGTCTATTTGCCTTTCCATACTGAATCACAAACTAATCCACCAAATAGTCCGCTGGGATGCGAACCTTGAGGGAATCTGGCTTGATCAGTCTGCTTCTTTGTACGTCCACAGTGCACAGCCAATACCAGAAGCTAAACAAACATGTAGATATATGCACTACTATCACGGTAAATTTCTATTGCGACTTTGAAAAAAGAGCAAGGTTTCAACCTCGTTCACAGTGCAATTGTTGATCCATCGACCATTTATCCCATCCGTTAATGAGAATTGCCTTGCCAATGTTCGTGCAGAGTATGATCCGCTTCCGTTTACTGCTTATCAGCTATATAGTTTCCGTCGTTGGCCATTTGCGCCAATTCTGCGCGGTCTCTCGGGCATGTAATGGAGTTGCACGCCGCGCGTAGTGGCGATGTCTTACACCAACCACTTGCTATGGTAATGAATGGTCTTGTGTGCATGTGCGCGATTCTTCCACGCCTGCTAACGCTGAGACAACAGAGCGCGCTGTTCGACGCTTGCGTGATTTTGCTATTGAACGTGTGGGATGGACGTCGAAGGAAACTGACACCCAATGATATCACTCGTGCCGCGAACGATATCAAGAAGTGTGTGCACGTTTTGCATCTCTACGAGAAGCGGTGAGTGGGTTCATTTTCATTGCCGAATGTCGTCCAATCTCGCCTCCTGCAGCTATCCTTTTGCTGGTCGTAAATGGTACTACTCTCGCACAGGTGCTTCTCCAAGCACAGACTAATTCTTCGCAGCGACATAGTCAGAGAAATATTCGACCGGGCGAGTGGGCATATGACGACCAAAACAAACCCACAGTTAAAGCGGTCGGCTCCGGATGACTTTGAAGCTCAAGATGCCCTTCCTCCAAACCAGCGTCCGCCGGAATTAAGCCCCATTGAGCAGCTTGAAAACCTGGCGCGATCAATCAAGCAAACAGATCATCTTTTTACTCTGCCTTTCTCTTCGAAAGAACTTGGGTTATTGCCTATATACGAACCGTTCGATGTTCGTTTCGGGTTTGGTGCGCAACCGCCTGAGACTGTGGAGATGATGCCGTCGCAGGGTGAAGGGCATGCTGGTGGGTTTTTCATTTCGAGCCCGAAATTCATTAGTTACCGACTACCTTCGTTGCAGGACATCAACAGCGGTACAATTCGGGGCATTCGTACAGGTGTGTTCGTAAAGCACCCAATACTAACAGTCAATTCTGACGAACAATCGTAGTTGGCCGGATTGGCGTAACGGTGATTCTCGGCTCGAACATCCGTATTAGTCGCTCGTATCCTTTGAATTGTAGATCTATCTCGTACTCCATCGTTATGTTAAATTATGCTCAGGCTGAATCGACTGAACTGAGTGCTCTCCCCGTATCATGAACCGACAGCTGGCGAACGCAACCGCATCCAATTATCCTTGGGCCACTGCGAAAGCGGACAAAGAACAAGCCAAGCTTACAGAATGCGAATAAAAATCCCTATCCCTCCGGAATTTAGCCAGAATTCCGATACTGTGTCTGACACTCGAGACGAATATCAATGTCATGTCCAGGGAAGCGGGAAGTCACATAAATCGTGATAGATAGAATCGTGAAATAAATGTTTCCGGGATCCCGGGACGAGACCGACAACGTTAGTACATCAATGTCAGGGAGATAAAATGTGAAAATTCATTGACAGTCACACAACACCCACAGCAAACGAGATAAATATTAAAGGACGACCGTCGGTCAAGACGTAAAATCAAACGTTCGCGGGTTTCGTGTCATATCGTAGGCGCAAGTAGGTGCCATGAGGAAGCGCAGCCAGAGATAAACGCTCGAGATTCTAAGCGAAATGAACGGCGAAGAGATGCGTGGAGTGATTCACATTGAATCTGAGAGACCGGTAGATGACGGCGCCGGCGAACATTGACGCCTCGCAGAAACGTCAGAAGAGGGACTGTGGAAACCCGAATGAGAAGTATCTGTGGATGTCATCCCGCGAGTAAGATGAAGTGATTGAATGATGCAGACGTCGTTGGCAGGATATCGGACTTGGTGTGTCCGAAATTGTGTCGATTGCGCGTAAGGTAGACCCAGTCCACCCTCGACGAACATCACGTGAAATTTCCTTATTCAGCGGTTTTCGACAAAATGCATCTGTAAGTACATTGTAGTTTGAATTGAACAAATCCCCTCGACCAAATCCTTTATTTCAGTCTAAGCTTCATTTTTCTCTCTGACATTGTGACGATACCATGAGTTTCTGGGCCAGAGTTATCGAATCACTGGCGGCTGTCTCAAAATTGCTCCCACGACTGCCTCAACTGTTTTCCCATCACAAAACTTGTTTCCGGAACTCCTTCTTGCACAGAGGTAATAGAGCTCTGATATTTTATCTCTAGATACTTGAATACAATTAGAACAATCTGGTCGGAGGGAATTTGGCTGTTTCCTCCTAATAGTCTCGATATAAGGAGGTTCGCTGTAGATGGAAATAACACGTGATGTTCGTCGAGGGTGGACTGGGTCTACCTTACTAGAGTCGGAATACGGGACGAAGCTGAACTGCGCAACTAGGAACAGTGGGAACGAGATAATAGTTGCCGCCGCATACCGACGTTTCAGGAGACTCGGAGACGACTTTCTGTCCGTTCGCCGTGCAGAAGAAGGAAAGGCATGGCATTGGCTTTGCTCGACGACTAGTATGAGAGTATGTAGCGGCAGTGTTCAAACTTCACAGATGAAAAAGACCATCACGTCAAGTGCATCATCAACCGAGTCCTGGCTGGTTATCGTGAAAAAAAAAAGTCCCTTTCGCGAAACGCCGACGCGGAAGGAGCAGGAAAGCTCGGGTTCACCACAATTACGAGGCAGGGCATTGGGAGATTGAAAGCATGGCGTTGGCATGGCGTATCGTGAAGATAAGAGGCGAGAGCAGCGGAGACTCGGAGCTCGGCGCGGCCAACGAATTTTCGGGAAATGAGTGGCAACGACGGCCATAGAGCGGGAGTAGGAGACCCATATCTCAAGCCAGAGGAAGTAAGTAAACCGACATTCGTCCAGGCAAGACAAAGATTGAAGCTGGCCAGATTTGTAAAGTTGAGAAGGAAACGGCGAGTTAAAAAGCCTGCCGCCGGCCTTGATCTTGGTTGATTTGATTCCCGGAGTCACGCGGTACAATGCGGTGCAAATTGATTGCCGGTAATTAATGACGGGTTAATTACTGACGTCGGCCCGACGATCAGGGATGGGCAAGTTGAGAGGTTTAATCGAGTTAGGACGGACTCGGCAGTGTTGGTCTCGTCCTGGCTCGTCTGACATGACTGGAGAGAATTTATAGCATTACACGGCACGGTCCCAATGCGACCCGTGCGAAAGATGAACATTGTTATGTACATACAGTAGATAACATTGCCGACTCGATTTTCCGGCTCGGAATGTTCATCAAATGCATATGTGGTTTAGCAAACCTCGCTGTAGACCACCAGCTTCATCTAATTGTAAGGATATTCTGTATGCAGCGACATTTTCTTTGATATCACCGTGACTCAGCACGGCTCTGTGTTATCTGTATCGATATCTCATCCGCCATTATTTCAAATGGAATTCATGGCGATTTGCACTGTAACGGAGGCACCGCTGGTTATTGTCTACAGAATGTATGTTGATAGCAACAGGCTTACTCCCCCAACTACTTTTTGAATTTCTTTCTCCTTTGCATTCAAGTTCGGCGTAGATATGACCGCACCAAGTTGTTATGCATGTATCTTATCCATTCGCTTCAACTTGGGAATGCCAGTTGAACCACCGGTTGAAGTTGAACATTCTAGGACGGCTATTCCCGATCCTTCCCACAGATGTCAATCAGACAGCAAGGCACTATGCATGATCTTCCTGCGGCCATTGTGCTTCCCTTCTCCTTCTTGAAGCTTCCCTTTTCACGAACCCTCTTACGCATTCGGCCAGCGAGACTCATCGATTGTGAGCTGAACCAAATCCGCTATTGATCTTTTGCTTTCTTCGTTTGCCAGCGGTTCTGTGGATCCCAACAGGCCAAAGCCCCGACTCAATCTCCGCCAAAATCAATTTAATTTTGCTTTCAATGCTTCGAGTCTGGCCGCGCAAACCTATCTTCACGCTCATTCTTTTGCTGTCTCTGGCCATCGAATTCCTCGCTTCGCTTTACTGTATTCCGTCTCATCGATAACTTCAAGCAAACAATAAAATTCACGGCAACAAAAAACCGAGCATTTGTCTATATGCATATAACCGCTATGCTGCATTTCCAATCCGTGGCCGCCGCACCCGCGCTCGGAATCGGATATCCCCTCCCGAGCCATTGTCCGCCATATGCATCCTTGTGTATGTGAGTGAAACCGAATTCTACATCGATCTTCCCTCTCCTCGGAGCGCCGCGTCGAGTCTGAGCTTGAAGTCTCCCCAGGTCTGAGTCGAAGCGCGATCGAGGAGGATTCTTGCAACGATCAGACGTGAAGAACACACCCATGCATGTTGACTGCGGAAGCTGATTTACTCGACAGAACTACGGGAATTGCCAGTGAGCTTTCGACTCTCGAGATCAAGAACACCGCGCGGATTCTGGCGTCTAGTTGGCCTGCCATATTTTTCTGACATTCGGTGTCCGAACGCCGGGTGTACGCATCCAGAAGCGCAGTCAAAGACAGACGACTTCGATTTGGATGACAAGAAATGCCAGAACAAGGGCGACGCCACCCGAAATGAATTGATCCACCACACGAAAGGCTTCGACTTGGCTTCGACTGCATGTCAAGTACGCAACGATTTCAGTAATGCTTTGAGGGGACGGTCGATCCCTCTTATTCGGGATGACGTAACTTTACTCGGCTTACTTTTGGGACACTGTAGACAACGTCCAAGACCTCCAATGTACCTGGATGAAGGCGCTTCAAGCCTTGAGATGGTTGCTGGTACATATGGGAGCATCCCGACAATTTTATCCCATGCTTTTCTATGTTCAGGAAGTCTCTGTGTTTATTTACATGACATATCTGCATCTAGGTACCTGAGATTGGTGTAATTTCTCGCCGTCCACTTTTCTAGATTTAAACGAGCACTTTAGCGCTAGCTACAAAATATGAGCCACGAAAGTCCTCAAGTCCATGAAAACAAGTGTTCTGTTCGGATTGTTTCTGTCAAACAGACCATCAATCACCACAGTCCACTAATAAAATCATATCTGAGCTATTCTGACTCATTCAGCACCCTGTATCTCCACTGACCCCTACGTCCATGGGAATAGCACATTCCTAAAGTTACCAGATTCAGATGTACAGTATTTCATGGAAAAATGAGACATAAGACCGAATTTTTCCTTAAAACATTTCTTTTTAGAGCCAGGATATGTTGAAAGTGCCAAGGCCTGATCTGCCAGCTGTTTCCGGGAACCCACATCTGAGAGCAACAAGCTCACCGAACGCTGCCGAGTTCTTTTCAAGCTCAGATGATGGATGACTAAGGTCCGGCCCGTTAGCCGAATAAGAGGGATCGTCAGTGCTCTCGTAATGCTTTCCCTGGGCGGAAATTGAGGCGGTTAGGTACTCGAATGCTACATATGCTGGTAGGGATTTTTGGAGTTGGTGAGAAGGTCCGTCGTGCCGCGTTCACGTACGATTTACCCCAGTCTTACCTAGAATTTATTCTCTTACGAGAATAATCAATTATTGCAGCCAGACTCGGAGGCGCGGTGCGGATCCCGACGGTGGCGCCTCCGACTCCAGGCGGGGCGGGACTGAGGGTGCCAGCGTTTCTCGTATGTAACCACGCGGCGCTAGACTTCTTTTGGCCATTAAATTCTCTTTATAATTATTTCGAGAACGTGGGGGTACGGCACCGGTCCCGCGCAGAATTAGATTTAGGAATAGATAGACAGCTGGAATGTTGGTGCAACTTTGTGGTGCTGCGCCAGAGAGGTGTATATACTTTGCTTTTGATTGAGACTCGGATTCGACGAGCTTGAAGGAAAGGATGAGGCTTGTGGCCGTGGAGTACGAGGAAGGTGGATAAAGAGCTGGGAGATATAGATAAGAGAGAACGACGGAAAGGCTGTTATCAAAGGCTATTATATCAACGAAAAGCTTGTTATATAAAGCCAAGTCAACTCAGTGGGTACTGAATTTAGCGTGTAAGTAGATAAATAAAGAGGGTAGAGTGGGGAGCGTCAAGATAAGGAGTAGGTTGGGCGGCTGGATGAAGAATGAGGGGAGTGGAGTGGAGCGACGAGGTAAGATATCGATATAGTTGAGTAGATTGAGCGGGAGGGGTACGACGAGAAAAGCAGGGGATGGCAGGCGCCGTTGAGGGTAGGTATATTGGGTGTGATGGAGGCTTGATGGATTAAAATGAAGGATCTGTTCCATACCACACAGAAGAAGAGCGCGCCTGCCAACGACAGGCCCTACGCGGCGCTCGGGCTCTCTTCGCACATTTGCCATTGACTAGTACTCGGGGCCCGAAGCAAGAGTAGGTGCAGCAACAAAATGTGTCGTCGGCCGAACGAACGACGAACGTTGACCGACCACGCATCCGGAAAAGGAACCAGAAGCGCCAGGGGAGGGAAGCTACGGCGGGAATAGACAAGACGCTGAGAGGATGGTGGCTGGCCATGGAGGGCGCGGACTCGGAGGCAGGCAGCAAACTTGAAGTATATATAGGTCGAATTGAAGTTAGATAGGATTCCAGGAGGACGGCGCATCAGAATCTGGGTCGACCGTCGCGAATCGGGGAGAGGGAGGAAGCGTCGGCGGGGTGTTTAGGACGTTGTCGGACACGCAGTCGGCCGACGACGAAGTAGAATTAAAACGAGCGTACGGCGCATCACAATTCTTGAGTCGGTGTCCAAGCGTATCGGAATCCGTAAGTATACTTGAGATAGGATGGATGGAAGCCATGCCAAAAGCTTCTTGACCGTTGATATGCCATGGTGTGGATGGCAGGCTTCCCGCGGATTGTAGGCACAGATACCGAGACAGCGCCACTGAGAGATGAAGCAAGAAGCCTAGTCAGAGTCGGTGTCGGTATCGTTAGGACATTGTCGGGGTCGGAGGGGCGGCCGACAAAGAATATTTATACGCTAGGTATTGTATATCGTGAGTTAGCGCGAGAGCTATGGGGATATGGCGTACGGACCCAGACGCAGCGGAAATGTCTCGTCCTCTGGACGGCAATGATTTGCTTGGTTTTGGGAAAGGTGAGTCAATCAGGACGGAACGACGGCGAAGAGGTGTCGAGCAGGGCGTCGCCGAGGACTCGACGTCTGATGAGAAGAGATGAAGGACGAACGGGCGCACGGCGCGTAACTCGAATCGGGCGTGCGGCGGGGTCCCGTCGGCTTCGGGGAGAGTCGAGGCTGAGGGGTGTCCATCCATGTCCATGTCTATCTCCTCGGGCTCCAGGAATAGACGGAGAGATAAACCTGGGAGAGATAGAGGAAAGGCACAGAGCCCGAGACGAGATAGACAGCGGAGGAAGAGGAAGGAAGAAGGAGGAAGCGTCGGTCGGTGCCGGTATTCGTCGGATAGGGTTCGGGGTCGGATGGGGTGGCCGACGAGTGTACGAGCGGGGAGGTGACCTGGAGATCGAGGTAAATGGAGGCAGGACAGAGGAGTGAGTAAGTTGTTCCACAGGTTGCGGGAGATCATGAAGAGGAGACGTACTTTGATTTTCGAGTTTGTCAAGTTTCGATTTGTTTTCGAAAAGGAGGGCAGAAGTATGTAGAAGTGCCAAGAAGAAAAAGGCGCGACGAAGACTCGAAGAAAGCCTGATGAGAAGCGAGGGGAAACCAGGCAACGTGCGCTTCGTTTCGTTGGAAATTGAATCGGGCGCGTGGCGGGGTCCCGTCGGCTTTGGGCATTGCTGAAATATCCAAGTCGGGATAACTGGGGAGGTGTCCAAGCGATATATATGTACATCCGAGTACTAGTCTTCTCCTCGGACTTGAACTCTTTAGAGATAGACGTTGGGAAGTAGTCGGTATCGCTAGGACATCCTCGGGTCGGATGGGGCGGCCGACGGGTGCGATGGAGAGCGAGATGAGGTTTTTTTTTTGGCTCTTCACAATTTACTTAAATCTCTTGCGCACTCCTCTTCGTCCGCCTACATATTCACCTGTCCTGAGTACGAATTTCGAAAATGAGGAAGAACGCGACGCACCCGGGCGCTGGGGCCGCCACTCTGGACTTCGCGTCGGCAGGCTCCATTTGGGTCGCAACTTAAGGCTTGAATCGGGGCGGGCTTCTTCAAGTCATGGCAATGTCCTCGGGGTGCAGGAATAGATTGGACGATTCGAGGAGGCACAGAGACCGAGAGAGATAAGCAGCGTGGATGCGATCGAGGAAGGACACGGAGGAAGCGTCGGTGCCGTTACCATTTCGGACTCGGATGGGCGGCCGACGACGAGGAGGGAAGGGGATTGGGATTTGAGGAGAGTGAGGTTGGATAGCTTGGAGGAACTAGAGATATGCCAGTGAGTACACAAAGAGGAAGAGGAGGAGTGGACTGTAACGGACTTGAGATTGACCGAAGAAGGAGGCAGGGAAGAGACGAGGGGAGGGCCAGGAACGGACGCGTGCCTTGATCCGTCGAAAATGCTGCATGCGATGGGTGAACTTGGGGGCGTCGGTGTATCTCCTCCTCGCGGAATAGAGGTAGGACTCCTCCCGGACATTGTCCCTACCCAGCTATAACCTCAGGGGCAACGACACCGACAATCTCGTTCCGTCGACGAAATCGATCCTACAGCCAGAAGCTCGATTTAGTGATAGTATTTGAAGGCATCCAGTCACTCACTTTCGACTGGGGAGCATCGTCGGGGCGGGGGCGGGTTGTTGTCGATGTCCTCGGAGTAGGTGCTGTAGGAACAGGAACAGGAATAGACGTTGTGAGGCACAGAGGCCGGGACATCGAGGAAGGAAGCAGCAGGAAGCAGAACTTGGAGAAGAGGTCTCAGTCGGTATGTAGTAGTAGTAGCCGGTCCCTGCCGCGAAGCATCGTATGAAATTGGTCGGAGGAGGCGATACTTGGAGGCAGGAAGCTTAAGGAGGAGGGGTGAAGGGAGTATATTCAGTGGGTGGAGATACCTACATACGTGCGTACGTAGAGACGAGAGAGAGGGGGGGAAAGAGAAGGAAAAGTAGTCAAGGGAGGTGGAGGTAGAGTGGTGGGTTTAGACGGAGAGGTCTGTCCTTCGGACTCGGGGGCCGAAGTGGCGAGGACGGAGGAATAGTTCTTGGACATTGACGAGCAAGACGGAGAGCGTCTATCTTCTCGTTGTTGTCGGCCGACGCCTCCATGTCAATGAGTTAACGTTGCTCGTTCGGATTTCGGGACGAAACTTGGTGGCTACCCGGAGTATCGTGAATAGACTGGTCGTGATAACCATTGACAGGAGTGACAAGACGGGAATAGGCATAGCGAGATTGAAGAGAGCAGAGTAGATGAGTCTTACTCGGACAACCCCGGACCCACGGAAATCCACGGGGCCGGTCATTTAGAAGCCTTCAGTAAACAGCCGCATATACCGCGCCTTCTTCCACGACCGCCTTCAGTCCGCCCGCCCTCCCGCCGTCCCTTATTCGTAATTATCAGCCAACTTAGCAGGGACTTAACTCTCGACTTATTCTCTGGCAACGAGGCTACCACCAGAACTTCTTTTCTCCTTGGAGTCTCGCCTCGCGCTATCATGTCCTCAAAGCGGTTTTTCACTGTCCTATACATGGCTCCCTCATGGCTTTTGGACACCTAGCTTGTACCTTGTCTCTCTGGGAACGAATGAAACGTTTTTTCGTGAGCTGAATGCGTGCAATTTGAGCTGCAGACGTGCCTGAGAGTCGGCTTTCATTGCGCCGAATTTCTTACATTCTGTTCAAATGTCCGAGTCTGAGGACTTGGTCGACATAACGGAGGATCTCTGTCGTCTTGTGGAGCGGTCTAAGAGCCTCCGCTCCCCAGTCTTTGCCCCCGCTGATGTGCACGACTGGATTTCTGGTCTCGTCGAGTCGTCTCCTGCACCTTCTCGTCCGTCAACACAAAACAGTTCGAGATCAAACTCTCCTGGAATTTCGACGAATGAGGGTCCCAACAAGGTGGAATATGATGTTCGTTTGACTCGAGAGACGGTTCTTTCGGTCCTGTACACCTACGACAATCCTGATTTCCACCTTGAATATCCGGAAACATCCGAGGAGGGCGTCGGATATCTTATTCGGCGAGACCCAAATAATTGGACCAATCCATTGCACGACTCGGCGTATTCTAAGGGAAAGCCCAGCGGAAGAACGACTCGCGGCAAAGAAATCTCTTGTCAACTGTTGAATGATCAAACGAACTCGGGTCAGACAATTCCTTGTGTTCGCGCACACAGCTCTTGTAAGTCTTCATCCTGTTCCCTTTGTTTGATTCCAGCTCATGATTTGCCCAGGCCAAGGCGCTAAATGCTGTCCACAAGCCAAAATTGAAGACCTCACCGTTCCTCATACAAAGCCGAGTAGAGAGCTGATTAAGGAGCGTCTCGAAGTAGATTTGGAGGAGCAGTGCAGCGGCGGATCCCCCACCCGCGACATATTTATGAAGACTGCAGCATTCATAGTCGGCATTCGTGCTCTAGGGTGTGGATTTCATGAAACAGACGCGCCGCCACAACTTCCTCTTCCTGAGAAAGAGAATAAGGACTTCTGGGACGCTCACCTGAAGAGCCTTCAACGCGGATATGTGCATACTCAGGCAACTTGTTCAGGACGAGTTTCGCTCGACTACAACTCAAACGGCCAGGCACTCGTCCGGTGAGATCAATCATCGTCTTTACTCCCTTTCACTTATCCTATTCTCTCAGCTGCGAATTTTATAGCTCTACGAATCGCCTCCATCTCTGTCGCTTCATTGACGAATCATACGATCTCGAATATGTCGAAGCCTTCTTTTACGAGGATGATGATGAGCTCGAGCGGATTGAAAGATCAGCTTATGCCCTGGGGTACGGTCCATTAGTTCCCTGCCGCACCGTCGTCAATTTCTCGACACAGAGGCTGCACTGCCGTGAGTCGCCTTTTCAAGATGATGTTGTCCTTTCCTCACTTGTATCTTCACAGCCCATGATCACCGCGACGAAGAGGGGCGATTGATCCAACCCACCTTGGTCCATCTGCCCTGCGACACCAAGTTCGTCACCTATGAGCCGATCGAGGAGCTTCGGCAGGCCTGCCCTTATATTCTGGTTGTTTCTAAAGGGGTTCATGAGCACCCTATACCGTTGCCTCAGAAAACTCCGCCTCACATCCGCGCGGAAGTCATTCGCATCCTCAAAAGTATAGATGACGACTTGGCTGATCTCACTCCGAGACGTTTCCTTCGCCATCCTGTTTTGAAATCTTACCTCCATTCATGTTTCCCAGATATACTCAATGTAACGTTGATGGATTTGCATAGCTCGCTAGCCAACCGCGAGCACTTGCGTGCTTATATTGCTGCAGCTAAGGTCGATCTTTTTCCCGCTGGCACGGGATGGAAAGGTAAGTCGAATATATCGACAGTCGGTTGGATTTCTCAACCTTTCAATTCAAGGTGTTTTGCGTCTCAAGGAATGGCAAGACACTCACATCGACGCGGATGAACACTACATTCGCAGAATCATAGAGGTCCCCGATTTCCCTCTCGACGAATTTGATGCAGAGAATCCTATAGCATCAGGAT
This sequence comes from Favolaschia claudopus, assembly GCA_037176885.1. Lineage (NCBI taxonomy): Eukaryota > Fungi > Basidiomycota > Agaricomycetes > Agaricales > Mycenaceae > Favolaschia > Favolaschia claudopus. The sequence goes on along the minus strand of JAWWNJ010000032.1, from coordinate 1,134,895 downwards.
CACCTGCGAGTACACTTCAAATCATCATCTGCATGTCACGGACTGGTAGCGAGAGACTCCTCAAAGCTCAGTACATTCAAAGCGATATTGCTTTCCGGAGAATCGAGGAATTCTTAGAGTTTGAAATGGCAGCGATGGATAGAATTGCGAACACAAGTATTCTCGTTCCATTTCATACCACCTGATTCTAACTCTGATTCGCAAGGTGTTATCTTTCTCCGTGTCTACGTGAATCGACAAACAGCGGCAGCACATCAGCTAATCTTCGGCGAGATCGAGAAAATAGTCACGGCCGACACAGGTAGCGAATTGCAATGGCGCCATCTGCACGGAGAGTCTGTGACCGATGTGCGTTCCGGAATGATACTACAATGGACGGGTGATCAGCACGGTGGGCAGGCGAAGGGTACGCTTTCGATTCTTGACCAAATGCGCGATAACTACTCATCATGGGAGCTGTATCAGGTATTGGCTTGCATTTACAGCAACTAGCCCAAGCCATGCCTGAAAAGCACGACTTGCACGAGCCGCAACAACTTCTGGCCAGTTTGGGGCCATATGAACATCTGCGGCGCATCTTCCGCCTCTGCTCGGTGCACGGAAAACGAAACATCAAATCCTGCTCGGTCCCCGATTCCGTTCGCAATCTCATGCGAAGCCTCTTTTGCATCCGTCACCCGGACTGGGATGGGACCATCAGCGCTATCCAGCGAGACGGCGGAAAGGCCGGAATTGGTGCGTGTCTTGATGAGATTGCTTGCTTTGACGTATGCTGAGCTCTTGCTTGTTCTCTTCCTTAGACTGGGTCCAAGACAAAATTCGATCTAAGTTTGCGTTTGCCGGAATTTGCTGGGAGAAGTCATTCATCCCGGAAGAGGTATGGAAAGCAGGGGAGGGGCATACAAACCTCATTGAGAGTGTTCACGCCGATGTGAATCGAGAGGGAGTACGATGCACTCTGGTTGGTGGTATTAAGAAAGGCCAGGCCTTCGATAAGATGAAGATGCGCACACTTGAGGCAAGTTTTGTTCGCGTTCCACATGACTCCGAATCAATCCCCGCCTTTAGATGTTCGAGGAATTCAACATTCGGCCTTCATACAAGTCAGGCCATCTGTCGGAGAACGCGGTCAAGAGTTTGAAACGGAAAAGTGTGCACTTCATGCCTTGTCCATCTTCGGAGTTGACACGGTATTTCAGATCGCAGCACGCACAAGAATTTAGCTAGAGAGGACGTCAAGATTGAAGCTTACAATACAAAGCTTCAAAAGCTATACCAGTCACTCAGCAAGGCTTGCGAGCTGCAAAGGCGATCGGCGGAGATTTTGACCTCGCAGCCTGAAGGCGGCGATTTTAGCTCGGCACTGGCTAAGTGGCAGAAAGCGGCGGAGGCATGCGACAAGGCACAGGTATCGTACCAGAAACAGGTGCAGGTCGCCGCGCAGCTACCGCATGGGTCGGGGAAGGTGAATGTTCTAGTGTTGCCGGATGCACACCCATAGATTATTGGGCTTGAATTGCTTGTTTGTTGACTCGTAATATCGGTACTCACAAATGTACACCCATAGCCACATATGATAGTGCGCAATCTTGTATTCATTCTTCGATCACAAAAAGATAGCAAAAAAACAATGTATTTTATAGATTACAGGGACGAAACGGCCGCGCTGGCACAAGGCCGACTGGTCTTGCGACTCGACAAGCACAGCGCCAGGGGGCGGGGCGGGGCATTCGCGGCAAAAGGTATCCAATACCGGGTGGAGTTTGATAAGGTCAGAAGGGAGGCATTGAGGGATATTCTCCCTTTTCGTAGAGCATGTCGGCGGCGGTGTCGAGCCGGGCCACCGAACACGAGGGTGGAGAGCGTCGATACGGCTGTGTGAGAGAAGAGGACAGGACTTGGGAGGAAGCGCTGGCACGCAGCGTGATTAGCGGATCGTGAATCGTGAACGGCAAGAGAACGCGGCATTCTCACTTTGCGGGGCAGGGGCGACGAAGGTGGGCGGACGGTGGATATCCTGAAATTCTTGAGGTGTTAGTGGACATGGGCAACGAGGCCTGAACGCGAAGCCAAGGTACGCACCGGCGGTTCCGCATCCGAAAGGTCAGCGGCAGACCGAGCTCCATTCTTGCTAGCGATGGGCAGAACACGTCGAGGTTGGAGAGTTGAGGTACAGCTAGTGGAGTATGTTTTAGAACCTCGAATGCCTCGTCCTAAGTCCTCCCTTCGCTGTACGCCGATTCGTTGGTAGCAAGGTCGATGTCGGGGGCGGAAGACGAGCGCGGGTGTGAGAAGGTTGCGGGGCAGAAGGGTGGAAGTGGTTGTGAGCTGCTTGAGAAGGCTTGGGAGGTCAGCGGTTTGATCAACGACAGACCTCGAACAAACTGTAGAAGGAGGCGGAAGGGCGCGAAGAGAATCCGGTGCTAGTGGATAGCGGAGGGGTGTGAAGGGAGCTATTCAAAGATCAGGGCCTCTGCTAATGTTTTAGCTGGGATCCAGAGAGTGAGTTGGGGGGCAGTTCACCTCCCGAGAGCGTGCGTCTGGCGCACAAATTTTAAATTGGAGCCGAACATGCTGACAACGGCAACCACAACGACATTCTGGTTCGATTGGTAGTCTACTCGGCCAAGAGAATCGAGCGCAGCGGTGGATCGTGGAAATTCAAGTTGTCGTCAAAGGATTCACAAAAGAAAAGGGATTCACAAAAGAAAAGAGAGAGAGAGTAGGAGGTACACGGGCACGTGATGGTGTTGTGGAAGTCTCACGGCCACTTTCATCCCACAACCGCCCACAACTTGAATTCTCTGAAGGTCTGCCACCAGTCTTTTATATTCTGTTTCTTCGGGTTTCTTCCGTGCGGTCGGTTGGGAAAGCTCGCTGCCACCGACCCGCCAAGGATCAGCACCTGGTTCTGGCGCAATCGCTCGGTGGCATCGGGTGGACCAATCGATGCTGTCTTTTCGTTTTCTCCAACTAATACACGCACATCTGTACTGAAATGAATCTGTTCAGTGCATTCAATTCAGTCCCGAACATGCCTTCAATATGGCTACCTTTCACCCGCCGGGTAAGTAGGCTGCTTTGAGTGCAAGTTGAGACCATTTGATCATATTCTGCTAGACACGAAGTGGCGCAGAATATTCTGCCTATACTCTTCCTGCAGAAATCACTGCACTTCAAGATCCGTCTTTCGACGTCTCACCCCTCATCCGGAAAGCTATAATCAACGAGTCTGATGAGCAAGAGGATTTTGAAGAGGAAGACGAGCTTAACACTGTTGATGAAGAATGGCCTCCTTCTGACCCCCTCAGCGACATCGACGAGGACTCACCTTCAATATCCGCCGCTCCGAGCACCGAGCCCCCAAACAATCCAACTTCTACTGCAAAATCAAAACGCCGCCACTCACCGAGTTTTCACGCGGTGGTTTCCAGCTCAAAGCAGCCACTCAAGGGCCCGCACCGCCGACGAGCTCCGCACCCCGAGAAGACGCGTGAAAAAGCAGCTAAGACTAGTGCCGCTGCACAGTCTCGCCGCCGAAAACGGCGCGCAAAACAGAAGATCGAATGCGGTCACGTCGCGACTGCTTCTACCATCGCCCAATACGTCTGGCCCGCTGATCCGCTTCAGACCGCCCTCGATGCTTCGGCACTTCCGACAGCTAAAGGGGCATATTCGGCGAAATACGAGAAGGAGGGGGAGAAATGTGGGGGCAGAATTTGTCGTTCGCTTGAGGACTTTGTTCGCCTGGGCTTTTCTTTGCTCAAGTGGGATGGGATGTGAGTTATCATTCAGTCTCCCACAATCTTGCTTTCTCAAACAACGTTCACAGCACTCCGCGACCGCTTGTAGACAGATACGGCCGCATAATAGCGGTACTCGCTGGCCAACCTAATAAACCCGGCTATCGCGATGCCGCAAACCGCGCCTTTGAGGCGATCCGCCAAGCTAGCCAAGAAACACGATTCCCAGCCAGCATGCGCAAGCATCGACGGGGCCTCTTTGCCGCCATGAATGTCGGCCTCTCATACGGCAAAGGCCAAACCATTCCGACTTGGTTGAGCAACGATAAATACGACTCACTCGCCAATGATCTACTCGCCAATCCCCACATCGAACGCATGGCGGGCTTTGCAGACGGTGGGCTACTACGTTTCGTCTTCTTTCACAATCACTGATCTCAGTTTCAGGTGCATTTTCTTTATGGGCCCCAGAACTGTACAAGTACTATCGAGCAAAGGATGCGCAACTACGAGATCACGATCCCACCCTTCGCCGACCGTTCAAGTCCTCCGTCTTCTTCTGCACTGCATTTAACTTTGGGACCAACATCTGGACGTTCAAGCACCGAGATGTTCTGAACCTCGCCTTTGGCTGGTGCGCGGTTCAAGCGCTGGGTCGTTTCGATCATACGAAGGGCGGGCATCTCGTCTTGTGGGACCTCAAGCTTGTGGTGGAATTCCCGCACGGCGCTCTCATTCTTCTGCCCTCAGCTACTGTCGCCCATTCCAATGTCCCAGTGCAGGAGGGAGAGGAGCGCTTGTCGTTCACGCAGTTCAGTGCTGGCGGAATCTTCCGGTTCTTGGACAACCATTGCAAGACCGAGAAACAGCTTGCGGAGGCCGACCCCATGGAGTATGCGCGGTTGATGGAATTGAAGACGGCGCGTTGGGAGATGGGACTTTCTTTACTTAGCACCATGGATGACCTTACTACTGAGTAGTTTGAATTGTAGTGTAGCGATGTTCATTGTACGTTGATTCAAGAATAATATCTGTATTTTACAACTGTATATCATGTTCTACAGACGTGCCTCCCTAACAACTGAGATAGGAAAACTTTGCGACATGTTTCACAACGTCTGAGGAGGGCAATGACCTCAATGTTCTTCAAAAGTTGGCCGGTGAAAACTTTCCGCACAATGCGGGATTCTTCGTCGGTCGCATCGACAACATTGGCTATGGGCTGATATGAGCATGTACGGAGTTGCATGTAGCTTCAAGAAATACTCACGATCGTCGACTTCGAGGTCTGTCTGCACAGCAGCATCGGCATAGGCTTTTTTCGCGACGGCAGCTGCGATATAGATCATTGCTCTACTCAGTTCGAAAAGAAGTTGGCACATACAATGATATGTTTCGGGGCGATCGACGAGGTCTGAGATGAGCAGCAGTGGTACTTTGCTGCCTTGACGGATGTCTTCATGGTGGTCACCGAGATGTCCTATAGGCTGTTGAGGCTCGAAGAGCTGAAGTTCTCTTGCGAGAAGAAAACGATCTTTGGAATACGGAGGGTGGTGCAGAACAGGGGTGGGATATTCAAAAGTGAGCTCAGCTGTCTCATAGATCTCGTGAAGGGGAACTAGATAGAAGAGTGAGGAGATAGCAAAGAGTCTTACACGGAAGACGCACCAAAGAATTGACACCGAGCGTCGGGAGCGTAGTGGCAATAGGCAGAAACAGTGCCAGCGAGTATGAAGATTCGACAAGCAAGACTGCGATCCTCCAATCTGCTGCAAAAGCACGGCCAGTGCAGTTTCTCTTCCTTTACAAGGCGAACAACTTCAGTTGCTTTCAACCGCACACCGTTAACTGTTGGCCTGAAGCAGGAATCCCAGGATGAGTGTGCGAAGACATAGACATGCAGTTGCGCACCAAAAAACGATGACCAGCCAACTAAGACGGTGGCTATAAATCACGAGCTCGCGGTTTTGAGATTGTAGTAGTGCAAGTTCGGTGTCCCAGAGGTGAACCAGAGACGGTAAAGGCATTGGGGGGGGGTAAAGATTTCGATTCCAATGGTAGGTTTTTAAACACCAGGAACGGTGAGTGCATCGTGGGCGAGAAGAGTCGTTGGGGTTTGGGCGGGTTTGGAGAATACAACAATGAGGCAGGGTGCGGATTGCATCGTGTAGCGAGAGAAGAAGAGACAAAATTTATTGTTGTTGATTGCGGTCCTCTCATCAAATGCGCAAGAAAATAGTTTGACAATTACAAGAAATTCTATCGTTTACGCTGTACGAAAGTAACTGTATGCGTATTTTTTATGCACTGTAACTCTATCTACTGTGAACGTCCTCTCTATCATTCACCGTCGTCGTCGACAAGGTCATTGCATTTTCCCGTCTCGGAGTGGAGATGCGCAGCATGTGCAGGGAAAGTGCGGACGAAGTGGCACGTCTCACACTCCTCCACTGCTGTAGCCACCAATGCCCACACGTCAGTGGGTATGCCAAGTCTTGAATTCCATTCGAGCATGGAAGCACCGATCGGAGTGTCGAGGAATTCAGCGTACCGGCCAAGGCATTTTCCAGCCGGTAGTTCGCGATTGTCGAGTTCGTAATAGGGAGCCCGAGGGGGTGCAGGAATGACTGGTTAAAGAGCGTCAGTAATTGATGCTTCAGGTAGAATTGAATGAAAATGTACCTGGAGTGGGGTTGGGCCGATTGCCGCAAAGACCGTCGCGGATGTGAGCATTGTAGCCGTCAAAACTGTACTGACAGCTGCATGAATGGCAGCGTATCGAGTCGTCGATCAGGCCTTGAACAACGTCGGAGGTCACACCGAGTGTAGAATTGAGGGCGCGAATGCAGCGGCCAATTTTGGAATCGAAGAAGTGAAGATGCTGATAGGTTCGATCGAGGCAGCCGGGGTTGTAGGCGGGGTCGTATGGCTGCATGACGGAATGTGTGACTGCGCCAGGTTGTGGGTAGAGCGGATGAGCGGACGGTGTGGCTTGAAGACGATATGAGTATGTTGCAAAGGTATATAGAGATCCACTTACTCTGGAAGCGTCCAGTAAAGACCCCATCCCAGCAAACTTCCATGACGGACACGTCTAACAGGGAGATGATGAGGTTTTGTGGAGACGAGAGATTGTAGAAACAAAACCCACCAGAGCATGCCCGTGCGGTAGCAACAGCATCGCTGAAGTAAGAGCGGTGTATGGTAGGAGACCCGGGGATTCTTGGTGTTGGTTTGGGGCGCGAGGAACTGGCGGGACTGGGGAGGGAGATTCGAGGGTTGGCTGAGGCCGTTTGCGAGGACGATGGGGAGGATGTCGTCGAAGCCAGCAGCGCCTGCTGTACTTCATCCTCCTCCTCGTCACTCCCTGCAGTAGATGGTTAGGGCGACAAGAGAAACAATACCACAGCTGAACACACCTTGTTCCTGTGCGTGTCCAACGCTGTATTTGCTCGGGCGAACCTTAGGGATTATCACTTGACACAGAATGAGAAATAAAAAACTGTAGACGAAAAAAAAGACTAACCGACGAAGCTGCACTGATGATCGTGGGCACGGAAGAAGTCCTCAATCTTGCCTTCGTATCGTTTAGCAAGAAAGAGTTTCATCCGGTCGTACGGTCGTCCAAATGTATCGAGATGGGGGCAAAGGGGGTAGTTGAAGCCTGGAACTGAAGGGAATGAGCCAGCCCCAACATATAATTCGCGGTCGTTGTTGGTTGTTCGCTGAGGTCTGCAAAGGCTCGTGCTTAGCTGGAGAGGCTGCAAAGATAAAAGAAACGAACATACCGGTCAACCAAGTCCCATTGCGACAGAGAATGGTTCCATGTCACAATGATGCCAGCTTCAGTGAAGAACTTGAGGTCAATCGCGGCTTGTTGAACGACGACTTGCATTTCGGGAGATAAAGCAGGGGGAGGCGGGAGTCCAATTGGCACTCGAGCTGAGCGGCGAGGGTAGGGGTTGTAGTGGTGGCAATTGCGCGACATTGAAGGCAACAGAGGAAGGAACGAGATAGACATTGACTTTTGGAGGACGCATTTTTATAAGGAGAAATGGGCTGCAAATTGGGTTGGGGGGGTGAAGTTGACGACTTGAGCAGGGGGAGATTGGAGGAGATTGGGTCCGCATGAGGAACGACATGAGGGCGGCGAAGAGGCAATGTATCACACAACGTGGCAAGACGAGAAAATAAATAAATAAAATACACAATACTTAAAAGAGGGCGCGGGAATAAGGGAAGGGCGCGAGAGTTCCCCGGCAAGCGCCGGTAGGTCACGTAGCCTTGGCTCACGGGGTTCCGGGGAAGTCCGAGTGAGACGCATCTACTATCCCCTCGAGATTGAAAGATGGGACAAGAAAAGATTAGACAAGACAAGACAGGGTGTATGCGAGGAAGTGTCGATGGTGGACAGGTTGATAGACGCCAACGGTGGATGAGTATCTATTTATTCAGATGATTATACATAGAGTTCGTTGGGGTGTTGATTTGGGGTGCGGGGGTAAGGCGAGAGTAGGAGAGGTTGGTGGAGCGGGAGAAGGAGGACAGAAGGGGCGGTGATGTATGGTATTTTGAGTTCGAGTTCGAAGGTGGGGCGGGTTTCTAGGAGAATGAGATGAGAGCGAAGGTGGTGAGCGCATTGCGTGTGGAGGGGAGTATGGGTACGAGAAGAAAGAAAGTTGAGTCAAGTATGGTGTATGGGATCGAATTGTGTCATGAGTACGTAGAGTGAAGAGTGAGTGAGTGAAGGATGGTAAGGTGAAATTGTCGAGGGAGTGGAAAGAGGAAAGAGAAAGAGGGTAGTGGAGTAGAGCGGGAGAAGAGGCGGTCATATACAGTATTCATCGAAGTCGAAGGTGGGGCGGGGTGAGCGCATTGCGCGTGGAGGGCAGTATAAGTATGGGTATGAGCGAGGAGCAAGATAAGATAAGTGTAGGTAGAGGGTGAGTGTGTACGTAGAGTGAGGTGGATAGAAGAGAGGCGGTGGGGCGGGCGGCTACAGTGAGGAGGATCTTGGAAGGAGGGTACGGTGGGAGGCGCGATAGCGCGAACGTGTGTTGTTGGGGCGAGAACGAGCCTGGACGGGAGCGCTCAGGCAGGCGGGGGACGCCGGTATTCCCTTGCCTGTTGAAACCAGATGGATGTATGTGTAAGTGGGATTTGACTCTCGGGCCTTCCCTCGAGTATTTGATGATGAGAAGAAGATTGGGTTCAAGACTTTGACAGGTAAGACTTTGACAATCAGACAAGACAAGCCATAACATCGGATCGACAGGAGGGTTGGGTCGGGATGGGCCGACCTGACCCGACCCGACCCAGAGGCGGTGCAGTACGTAACAGACACGTGAGCGCTTGCCGCGGCGGTTCCCTAACCTTTGGTCCTTTGTGTCCTGGCGCGTAGGCGGGCGCACAGGCCCTGGCACCTTTGCTATTGTCTGACACGATCCTTTACCACCCACCTACATCCCTTCCTACTGCCATGCACTTCCTCCAAATTGTAAGGGTGCTCGTCGTCACGGAGTCGACTTTGACTCATGCCACCACCGATGAATTACATCGAAATTGTCACTTTACTGAAGCCTATACCCTGCTGCAAACTATCTCTCACCCTCTCATACACCTTCTGCTCCTGCGATGGGACGAGGCTGTAAGCCTGTAAACCGGGTGGTGGGTGGAAAAGCTTAAGACTGCATTGCTATGCTAGGAAGGGCTTGCGGCGGGGGAATGACAGGGCGTAGCTGATGATGAGGTGGCATATCAAGGGCTGGAGTAAGAGGCGGAGGAAACCGAGTTGACGAGGAGGTACTTGTGGTGGCCGCACATTCATGGCGGCGAGTAGTGGCACAGAGGAATGAATCATATTGCGCTGAATATATACAATGTACAGAGTCTAAGCAGTGGCGACGTTGACACGTTGAGTCTCGGAGAGAAGCAGGGCGGGCGTCGGATACCGACAAAGCGCCCGAGCTTTACACTCGGTGGCACAGACAAAGATATGGGAGAGTGGTGATGGGAGTAGCAGAAGCGGTGGTGGCGGCGGCGGTGACGAGGAGCAATGAGAGGACGGCCGCGGTGTGGCATGTACGCGTCCATGGCGGGAGTGGCAAGGGAGTGAGGGTGGACACGTGCCGCACGTGGCTGCACCGCCTCTGGGATGGGTCGGGTCAACCGGTCGACCCGACCCGACCTCCCAGTGGATCGGATGTTCTCAGACAAGCTGAGAACAGATCAAGACAAGATCTAGCCTGAGAGACTTGAAGGAAGATTCCGGAAACAAAGACAATCAAAGACTGAAGGAAGAAGCCGGAATCTGGTGCGAGACAAGACAAAAGAGCGGGTCGAGGCGGGACTAGTGCGTTCTTGGTCGTCGAGGTGAGAGCTGAGAAGGTGTTCTGAGCGTCGGGATAGGGGTAAGAGCGCATTTATGATAATTGATATTGCGGGTGGTGGTGATAGATGATTGGGAGGAAGGTGCTAAGGTGATTGTGGCTGCGACACTGGCTGGGTAAGATGTAAGATGGCGGAGGGACAATGAAGGGATGCGATTGAACGCAGTAGTAACGAAACAAAAGTAAGTAATAAGAATGGAAGAGGAGGGGAGGGTGCAGTAGAGGGGATAATGGAGAAGAATTGTGCAGAATGCGAGAGGGCGGACGAGAATTGGGTTCGTGAGGCGGTAACAAAGAATGGAGGGGGAGGGGTACCGGTACCTAGGAACGGGGGTGGTATCGAACAATAGGGACGGGGAGTGTGCGATCATCAGTGGTGGAAGAGATATTTTTCAGGAAGAGGAAGGTCTAGAGGGTTGACGGGGAATGGAATCTTTGCTCGACATAGGGCGGGAAGGGGTGTGCATATGGATGGAAGTTGGGATGTAGCTAGCTGGATATCGCTCGCGGGCTGGACGAATGCTCGAAACGATGGAGAGGTCGACGAAAAAACCGCCAGGAACGGCGCGCCAAGCACTCCGCTCATCAGAGTCTCTTTTTTCTTTCGTTCAGCAAGAGGCCGTCGAGGCCGACGTGGGAGGAGGTCGGGTCTATCGGAATCGGAATTCGGGCCAGGTGTCAATCCAGGCCGCCGGTCCCGCTTACCGATGTCGATATTATTTTCTGCTGCATAATGATTGACGCGAAGGCGGTGTTGCGCTGAGTGAGAAGACTGAAAAACGTGCGTCTGTCTGTCTTTGCCTCGGACGACGGAGGGATACGACTGTGAAGATATCTTTGTGAATGAAGGATAGAAGGAAAAGAGAGTTGGCAGATCTATTCGGCAGCAGCAGCTTCCCTTCGAGACCTTCGAGATAAGAAAACTCGGTTGGCGTCGGGCGATGCTATATCGGGAGTTATGGGTTGATAGATCTGCCTGATCCCGATTCTCGCCTTGCTGGAAAATTCCGACAAAGGCTTCACTTATCTTGTCAGCTTCCACACCTCCTTTTCTTCATCTTCGTCTCCCCACCAAACCAAAAGGCAGGCCCGCCCCCTCCTCCTCCTCGCTTGTCGACAGACCGTTGCTGCTCGAGAATCAAAAAGCGAAAAACGCGGCAGCGATAAAACTGACTGACGTCATTTATTGCGCGCATTTCTGCCTAGTTTTGCGGCTAGCCAGTAGCAGGGAAGATACACAGAGCTGTGGTTCGACTTGTTATCTGACAACATCCACCGACGCCCAAAATCCACCCTCCCCCCAGTATGCCCTACTCCCCACCCGGCGTCGTCGCGCCCTCCCCGCCCACCCCCGCGCCTTTACCTCTTGCCGGCCCCTTGTCGCCCACGACGCGCCCCTCCCACCGCCGCAGCTACACCTTCGCACCAGACGACCCCCGCGCGGGCCCAGGCGCCTTCGCGTCTCTAGGGATACTCCCCCGCCGCACGCGCTCTTCGCACAACGTCGCTGCCCCCTCCTCCTCTTCGCACCCCGGCTCCCCCCTCCCGACCTCGACGCGCAAGTTCCACTTCCGCGGCGACGGCGAGGACGAGGAGAGTTCGAGTTCTAGCGACGAGCCGTCTACTTCTGCCTCTGCCTCCCATTCTACCTCTCGTCCTGGGCAGGAACAAGACGACAATGACGACGACGAGTACGACGGCCCGCCCCCGCCCCTCCGACTACGCCAGCCGCCTTCCCCGGGTATGGGTTCATTCAGACTGACACCCGCCACGGGCGCGATCGGAAGGTTTTCGCCCCCGCAGCGGAACAGTCCCCCGAGGAGTCCACAACGCAGTCCCGTCAACTCGTCTGTCAACCTCACTGGACCGCAGTTAAATCTGGCGGTGCCCTTCCCGCGGTCTGCGTCCCCTCTTGGTTCGGGCGCGCGGTCGCCTACGACTTTTGCTCCGTCGCCTTTGTCTCCTTCCTCTTCGTCTCAAGGTGTAGTGGGATTAGGAGCAGGCCAACGCCCCGCCCCCCCACCGCGCACATCCAGCACCCCCACCATCATCCTCTCCAACGGCAAACCCCTCAAATCCTCTTTGAAGAGTTCTTCGAGCGCACCGCATTTCGTGCCCCACCCGCACTCTCACGCCCACCACCACCACACTCACCAAGCCCACGCTCACCATAATGCGCACTCCCACCACCCCCACGCGAATCAGCCTCAGCAGAAACATTTTGGTGTACATCTGCGCGCGGCGTCTGCGCCGTCGACGCCTAGCCTTTCTTCTTCCCCGAGTGGGAATGAGAGTGCGTGGGGTAGGGAGGGGGATGGGGGTCTGCTGTCGCCGGGGACGCCCAAGGCCGTGCATTTCCCTGAGCCAGATGCGGGGTTGGTTGATGTTAGGTGGGTGTTTGTCTCCTTCTCTCTGTTCTTCTTCTGCTTTTCTTTTCATATATTCGTTTTTCTTCGACATATATCCTCAAACGTAATGCTGACGTGACCTTCACAGAATCTTCAAACGCTCCGCGCGCCCCGCGAGCGTGTCGTTCCCCCTCGGAGTCACGGACGACGAGACGGAGACGGAGACTGAGACGGATAGTGGGGCGGCGGGGGTTCGGTGGAGTGAGTGGTTTTTCTTTTATCGGGTTGTCGATTGTCGACGGTGTCCTGGGTCGAGCCCTGACGTGCGATGGCACGGAAGAGGTGTCGTCCAGTATCGTGCTCTCATCTTCTCTTCCCCTCCTCTCCTTCTCTTCTCCCCTCCTCTACTCCAGAATCAAACGCTCACAACCCTCCCTTTTCTTTTTTCTAGGCAGCGGCATCGCAGCATGGGGCACCGACCGCCCCGAGCGCGAACGCGCGCACACGCATACGGGCGGGTTTCCGTTCCCGCGTGTGTCGGCGAGTCCGTTGAATCCTGCCAAGGGGGCGAGTGTTAGGGTCTTGACTTCAACCCCCGCGAACAAGCCAGAGGAGGAGAAGGGCGCGGAGTGGACGTATGAGTTGGATGCGCCTGCTGTGATGGGACAAGCCGTGGAGGGAGGGGGAGAGGATGGGAGGATGGTTGTGTTGGAGGGGATGTGGGTTGGTGCGGGTGGTGATGGGGTATGTTTTTTTTCGATCCTTCGCTCCAACCCCCCACTAATATGATCTACTTTCCGCAGACCTCCACCCCCAACACTCCCACCACTCCAACCACCCCCACCGACAAAGACGGCGAGCTGACCCTGCACGGCACGCTCCTCGTGCGCAACGCGACGTTCGAGAAGCATGTGTTTGTGCGGTTTACGCTGGACGGGTGGTGTACGACGAGTGAGGTCGGGGGGCGGTGGGTTGAGTCGTTAAGCTCTTCTTCGCCGTTTCCTGGAGGGGGAAAAGAAGAAGGAGCTGGCCCTGGATGGGATCGATTTGCGTTTAGCGTGCGGTTGACGGATTATGCGCATGCGAAGGGGAAGGGTGAGTGCCTGCTCTCTTCTGTCTTTTCTCGCTTGGTTCTCAAAATATAAATGCTCACTCGAATTCCCTTTGCAGCCCACCACCACCACAACCACTCCGCGCAACACCACGCCACGACCGGTCTCCCGAACACCAAACCCCTCAAGCTGAAGGATTTGAGCACGACGGGGCTGGGGCGCGGGTTGGAGGGAAGAGAGATGGTGCTTGTTGTGCGGTTTGCTGCGCCGTGGGTGAAGAGGGGGTGCGTGGCGCCGTATGTTTGGTGTGGTGAGTGTTTCTTGCTTTCACTTCTTCAGTGGTTTCGCGATTTGAGTTGGAGAGGACGAGGAGGCCTTTTCTCTTTTGTGGTGGATGGAGACAAAAAGTCTTTCTCTATCTCCCTTGCCTAGCGAGCAAGACCCGTCCGTTTTACGATATAATTTCGTACGCGACGCGCGTTTCGACGTACATCATTTTTCATTTTTGAATCATCTGACCCTTCCTTACCTCTTAACCATCTAAACGCCTCGCTAACTCCCTTTTTTCTCTTCCCCTCTCTTTCGTACAGACACCCTCCCGCCACACAACCCCGCCGCGCAGCTCGGCGCCGGCGCGTCGCCTTCAGGACGCGCGTGGGTCGGCCTGGGGGCGGAGCGCGGGAACGGCGTTACGTGGGGTGGGAATTACGCCCAGGAGGGCGGGGCGGGGGAGTGGTGGGATAATAATGCGGGCAAGGATTATCGGGTTGGGTTTAGGTGTGTGCCTGTTGGCGGTGGTGAGTTGCTTTTCTCTTCTTATCAATGAAAATGGAGAGAAGATTCTGACGCGCGTTGTTTTAGATAAACCTGCTGTTACCCCGGAGGCGAGTTCGACGACGCCGACGCAGGAGAGGCAGGCGGTGCCGCCGACGATCAATGTCGTGCCGTTCCCTGCTGTTGAGAGTCCTGTTCGGGAGAATGGGCCCGCGTCGCCTTCGCCGATGTCGCCTTCGCCATTGTCCCCCGTCATGTCCCCTTCAGAATCCCAATCTCCCTCCGCCCCACAGCAGCAGCCCAAAGCAATACCGCCGCCGCCTCCGCCGCGCACGGCGCACGCGCAAGCGTTGGCTGCGAAGCTCGGGCGACTGAGCCTGCGGAACTATGCGGCGCCGACGAGCGGGGGTGCTGCTGCGGTGAAGACGGCGATGGCGTTGTCGTTGCCTGTGAATCCGCGGGGGAGGAGGGGGCAGGGGGGGTCGGGGGATGAGAAGGAGAAGGAGGGGGAGAAGAAGGAGAAAGCGGCGGCGCAGAGCCCGACTCAGGGCGTTGGGCTGTATTGGCCTTGGGGGCGGTTGATGGAGTCGCCTGTTGTTGCGACGACGGCGATGACGACCGATAACGCTACCGCCAGCACCAACGGCAACGATGCAGCCTCTTCCTCTTCTTCGATTACCCCAACGGCAGCAGCAGCGTCGACGACCCATGAAGACGACTCGTCCTCGAACGCTTCCTCGGATGAGGAACGCGATGCGGAGGCGGGGCGGATGCGCCGTGCCATGAGCGCGAGTATCACGTCGACGACGTCGACTTCGTCGTCTGCGGATGGCTTCGGCTTCGGCTCGGTTTCGGGCGATTGGGAGACGCCGCCGACGAGTCCTGTTGGGGCTTCGGGGCTGTTGCCCGATATCGAGGGGTTCGCGGATGACAAGGCTGAGGTCGAGGAGGAGTCAGAGGTAGAGGAGGGGGAGGAGACGCCTACGGATGAGAGATGGGAGACGAGGAAGGCGAGGATGGTGCCGTTGCCGCCTAGTCCGCCCAGTGATGTCGAGGACGAGGAGGAAGAAGAGGAGACGATAACGATGTCACCGTCGATGTCTACGCCCATTCCATCGCCGCCTCTTCCGCAGATCTCGGCGCCGCTCTCGCCTGGAGCGGCGGATGCGTCGTCGAATTTGTATAAGGCGTTTGTGAGGCAGTGGTGTTTTGCGGGCGGGGTGAGTGCTGCGGGTGGTGCTGGTGGTGTAGAGATTGCGGGGAGTCCTGCTGCGAATGGGGGCGTGGCTTCGAAGGGGCTGCTTGGGTTTGGCAGCCTCGTTTGAGCGGGCAGGTGGTTACGACGCGACACGGACATGCTACGTGCATACGAATGGACACGAACGAAGGAGAAGAAGAAAGAATAAAACCGCACGGATAGAAACTCGAAACAAAAAATCGACCACGAACGATTATGCCTTCCCTTTGCTTGTTTTGTTGTTTGTTATACAACTGCTACCGCGTCACGATAACAAGACGGACCGAGTGGAAGATGGATGGTGGGCGGACGTGCAACCCGCGATGGAGGCTGTCGTTGCGGGGCGCGTCGGGCCCGACATTCATCATGGTCTGTTTTATGAATAATTTTATTGCCGGTCGGTCGGTCGGTTGGCGGGGCGCAATATCGACCTTGCGACGATTCGGACTCGACCTACTTAGAAAAGGCGCGCAGGGACGATTCGACTCGACACCTGCTACGACGCGCCGCCAATTGTCGGCATCTGGGCGATTTCCTCATCGCCGCCTCCACCCCCGCCGACTACGACTTGCTTTGGTTCTTTTGTTATATCTCGTATATCTTTATGGCTGGCGCCATAACCGCTACTGCCTCTCCACTGCACCCCACACTCGTTTATTGTGTACGTTACTCTTTCCTTCTGTGGCTTTCGTATCGCTCCGCGGCTAACTTGTCTTTTCGTTCTTTCAGTGTAACACCACCACCATCGATCTTCTTCGTCTCGTCTCTGGGTTCTCGACAAAATTCTGTTTCTGTCTCCTCTCCAATTGCATATGTACTTCCTCCCACCCATCTCATCTTTTCATCTCGTTTTCCTTTCTTCTTTGCGATGTGTACGATAGATGCCAGCAAAAGATATGATTATACACTTCCCCAATTCCCCACAACTTCATCCCCACGCATTCAGTTACCACCAGTTTTTTTGGTCTCGAATACCATTCAATTTGGCTTTTGGCTCTTTCTGGCTTGGGCTGCATCGTCTCGTCATCCTCCCTTGCCATATATATCAACTTTACACACAATACACGGACGCATACACACACACGGACAGCCCCGCGCACGGGCAGATATATATCTATTCAATCCCATACGTACGTACAACAACAACATAGAGTTTCTCGTTCTCGTCTTTCTGCGAAGAAGCGGACATTTGTCGTTTCCTTTCGTAGTTACTGTCCTGCGTCTTGACCCCATTTATAACACGGCAGCGCAGTTGATACAATAGCCAGTCATAGAGTCTATAGTAGAGGTTTTTGTACGAATATGGAGAAATGCATACATTTGATCCTTGAGCCAAGGACACGGGACACGATACGGCCATGAACGGACTCTGGACTCGATACCGATTTGGAGAATTTGAATTTGCGATTTCAAATTCGAGGGGAATTTGAAAACGGGCAGAAGTGGCCGCTGCCAGGTTGAGGAAGAAGCAAGACGGCCAAGGACCTGAGAGGATGATGCTTTGCTGAGAAGCTGCAATATGGCATAGGCAGAGGTCGTATGACAGTTCAGAGGGATTTGTACCAGTAAATACCGCGTCATGTCGAAGAAAAACGACGGCCGCTTGTAAAACTTGATAGGTGTACGTATATTCGAAGGCCGTCGGCAAGAAAGAGACAGAAATTCGGTCATTGTGTCGGCCGGGCGACAGTGGTTGGGCGGTCAACGTCTTCGAAAAAGAGATCGAGCACAAGAACTTGACGAAGAATCCGAGTGTTCGCATGGACGTGGTAATTTCTCGCCGGCGCCGATCGGAGGAAGCAGAACGAGGGAGGACACGGCGGCGGAGAAATCAAAGTGAGTCGGGGCGTTTGAGTGGCTGAATGATAAACTGAAAGCTAGTGAGTATACCGAGGTCCAGCAAACAGGAAGGTCGGGTGTGGAGAGCCGAGAGGTTACAGCGCACGGGGAAGTGGTAGAACACCTGTTCAAGCGTTGAGGTCGGGACGTCGGAAAAACGGCCGCAGCGTGGGCTCGGAAATTGGATTTGTGGGCGGGAAGGGGGAAATGGGGAAGAGGACGCATCCGCGAGGACATTCATATGTTGGCCATGGTGGAGTGGGAAGAGATTGTCTGCCAAAAAGAAGGTAAACTCAGGTCAAGGCGCGTCATTTATGACGTCGATGGCTAGCTTGCAGTCTTGCGAAATCTGATGGTAGCGCAGCCGTGTGCGTGTCGGTCGAAGGGAAGGGCTGGAAGAGGATAGACCACTCGCGTCCTGTGGATGGGTATCAGATATCCGTGTTCTACTGCCAGTGCAGGGTGCAAGGAAGGTGGAAGTGTGAAGGGTCGACGGTCAACTGCCAGTCGGTTCGCAAGATGAGAGGTTGGTATGAAAGGATGGTGGAAGTAGCAGAATCTCCGTCAAGCATCGTCATGCTGAGCTGAGCCCTTGCTTTGTCTCCTGGTGTCGAATCAAAAAATCAAACGAGATGGCGGCCACGGAAATGCATCCAGTCCGAAGCTATAACTAGCGAGGGATGAGCTGCAAGTTGTAGGCATCTGTCTTAGACAGACTAGTACGAAGCGTGGAAGCAGGATTGGGCATAGCGCCCCATGCGATGACAATGATGAGCAGCACAAGAGACCAATCAAACAGTCTACCTTATCCCAAACAAAATCAGTTGACAAAAGAGCCGCAAATGAAATCAGAAACCTCACTAGATATCCGGATGGCAGATGAACAAGAGATATCGGCGGCGAGAAATACTGGAAGAAGACTAGCGGCTGGCGACGATGCTTGAAGCTGAGTAGGTGATACGATGGGAAGTCAGCTGCGGCAGTCAAACAGGCCTGCGCCGGTGCTTCTGACGGATCTGCAAAGCAAAACATGAACGAGAAATTACCTTGCGGCCAAACAAAGATATGGTAAATGTCGGTATATCTCGTTGTATATCTGGAGTCGAGAAAGCCAGAGAGAGATACGGGTAACTTCGCTGAACCAATAACCTTGTGTGTGGACGAATCAAGAAGAGATCTCGAATCGTGTAGGGTGAGTGAGTATACAAAAAGATTCGAGGTCGTCGCTGTGGCGGCTGGATGGGAAGAGCTAATTTTGAAAACGAGCCCAAACGGTGGGCATCCGCGGGTCCTCTCACAGCAGCTCATTCGTGGCAGGCACCGGGGCATCATTGCCCTTCTTCGAGGGCGGGAGCGCTCTGTGCTGGTAGAAGTAGGCTAGGTCGCGCCACATCGAAGGAGACCAGCAAAGATTTCTAGAGCAGCGGCCCCGCGCGGAATGCTGACGGGTACAAGGAAGGCCTTCCTTCAGGGCGCCATCTCCGCCGCCGAACAATCGTGGGTGAGACTTGAGTCGGGGAGGACGAATTTAGAGTCTGGATCTCTTGGCTCGAAACAGTCTTCAAGAAAACAGCTTGCCGACGGGGTAAAAGGCGGGACAGAGTTCAGCTGGAGCGTCTTCAAGATAACACATAGCACAATATCTTGTGGAAGCGCGAACTCTTTTCAATCAATATCTTGTGGAAGCGCGAACTCTTTTCAAGGGAAACTTGCAAAGTGATTTCAATTTTTGAGTTGTACGCAAGTTGTACGTCGGGTTTCCAAGTAAAGAATGGTCGAAATACAGACCACCCCGTCTGTTTGAAATAAGTTCAAAATTTTCAATTCGATTCGAGGGGTCCCTCCAAGCATGTGGCCTGCTTCGAGGTAGAATAAGTATGAGGGACAAGAGGTGGCAGAGTCACACCTGTGACATGGCGTGACACGCTCAACCTTATCCAAAAAATCCTCCACTAAGACACCCCGGCCGTTCCTTGAGCCATTTCACGAATTTTCTGTCCGATTCCTTTGCCCAATTTTTGCATCGAATCCACTGACATTACTTCTTTGTGCACTGTGATATCCGGGTCCAGACTCAGGAACTCTCTCTCTCTCTCAGACGTCCTCCGAGTTTCTCCAGCCTGCACTGTAATGTCACGGTAAGTTTGGGGGGAACCCACTCTCTCTACACAGGCCTCCAATATGCTGGGCACCGCGGCTCTGGGGCGGCGTCGCCGCAGGTCACCGCGAAGATTTCTTGGCTGCAAATTTTAGAGTCAAAGTTTCTCCCGTGAACTCGGAATCAACCTGCGCTAGTACTAGCCTCTTTAGCCTTCGAATTCCCAGATAGAACTTACTGGGTCCCACGTTAATCTACTGGGTCCCAATCTCTCGGCCTTTGTAAGTCTTAGACTTGGACTCCATGGTCTCGACTCAGCACTTCTCGTTCCTAAACCGATGGCACTTCCAACATACAAAACTCTGAACAATGTAAGCCTCATCTCACGCTTGCTTAATACTGTCAAAAGGTCCCTCCGCCACAATCAACGCACTTTTGCCGGCCTATTCATGCCCACCGACGCGCAGAACATCTAGTTTCAACTCCGCCCTCTCCTCTTTGGACCCCCAAAACTCCAATCGCTAGCGCAAATTCAGGGCTTTCCTCGTCCACCCTTCGTTGCTTCGAGCCTCGATCTGCCTATTCCCAAGGCCAACATACTGAACAGACTTCGGGATTATCCGCGTGCCCATGGTGTCCCCGTTCTACTGGAACGTCTGTCTCTACAGTCTCATCTGGGTATCTTGCCGGCGAAGTTCTACAATCGCCTCCTCTCAGGAGTCGATACGAGAATCTTCTCATAACTCAGATACAGTTTTATCCCGCGATGCTGCGCGAAATCACCATGATTGTACTTTCATTGGAATACCTCCTCACTTTCGGCGCATTTGAATGTTGTGCTCTTCACTCATGAGGCTCAGTAATTGTATCTTTACTGTTTGGCAGGAACAAAACACTGGAGCCCCTATCCGTTCTCGTCTTCTCAGGCTGTCGTGTCATTCTACGGCGATCAAGATGCACAGCATTTTCTCACGAGGACCAAGAGTGATCGGCATATGATCCGCCTCAAGTCCCGACATTTCGGAGATTATCAACACTGTGTCAGCTCGGCCCAAGCTCGGCCCCCATTCAATGGATACCCACTGGAGACGGATAACGAACTCGGAAGTCAATTTGAACTGGTATGCGTCTAGTGGTACCAAAGCCAAGAACTTGAGCGCTTGAGGATCGCCTTTCCCGATTCAGAATATTACTTAATCTCTGTTCAAACTTCACGGCCGGCGCCTCAAGACTCGAAATTTCTAAGAATGTAAAATCTTATCTGGCAGGCGGCTTGCACAACCGCACTGCAATCCTAAAATCCTTCGAACCTTTCTAGCTTGGATTTGTTAAACCTGGCTTTACTAAATCGAGCCCGGGCACTCGAAATTGCCTCCGCCGCCGACATATTTCTACCGACTACGGCAGAAAACAGCCTGTTACAGCCGTTAGCTTGCATCTTTCATCTCATTCCTTCCTTCCTTCCGCCCTCTTGAGGTTGTTTCCGTGCCGTATTCCGGCCGCTTGCGTGCAATTTGACATTTTCGTGGAGACGCTTGGGAGACGCCATTCACCTACAACGAGCTATAATATCGTTCGAATCACTTGAGTCTACTACTATAAAACTCTTCAAGTTCAGGTTTTCATGCTCCCTTTTCCGACGCAGTCACATTAACCACCGCGGCCTTGTAATTGTCGCTTCGTTTAGAATCAACGCCGTCTGTGCTGTCGATCTCTCGAGCACCACACCTTCTCATGGGCACCTACATCGGCAATATTGTACCGCCGTGAATGGTTGATTTGTGCCTTGGCTGATTATACTGAACCGTCGGGGTCGTCGGTCATTTACTGTGGGGATTTTGTGCGAGATTCATGATATTTTTCATCTCATTGTGACTGACTCAGACTGAACGCCATACACTCACGCTTCGGATTCTTGGAGTCTTGGACCACCGTCGCACGTAGCACGCCTTGAATCGAAATAGGGATGTAAGTAATGTAGCCATTATAATACTTGCTCCCAGTTCAAGCACCAATGCTAATACTCAGATGAACTATGGAGGATTTTCTAAATTCATAAAGGGGGATACATCCAAACTGAGATAAGTCAAGCGTTCGAAGTTCGGAACCGCTTCGAACCTCTTTCCTCGGTTACTGATCGACGCCGGAAGCTTCGGAAACCTTTTTCAACATGCCGCGATTTCCCGGACCCACAAACGATAATCACGCTGCATTCCAGCCAACAACGGGGTGGGCGTTACATACATCAAGAACATGGTATTTGCCTACGAATACAGTCCGTCCATCGTCAACCTCGACGCCGGTATAATGAGAAGTAAGTCTACATGATAGAATAGCTGAAAGTATGTATACACGCGCTCTCAGAAAGTCCGCTGTCGATCTAATGCTCCAGTGTAGGAGCTCCAATCTTGCCAACTATACGTCAGAAATGAGCAAGACAATAATGCGAGAAACAGTGAATAAGATACCCATGATTCGAAGGCACGTTGTAAGAAACAGGATCGAGGTGCAGATTACTGCCTCTACTGTTGCCTCCGTCAGAATTTTGTTGCCGTTGGGGCGAAGGAAAGACTGAATCTAGACATGGAGTGAGCAACTCGTAGAAACACCGTAGTGACGATGGAAACCCATACCGAGCGTTGGGTTATTATTGCTAAATAAATTAGGTTGGATCAATTCGCTGTTCGAATGCAACCACGCCGTCGACCGCGAAGGCGTAAAGTGCCGTTCGCTTGAGGAGTACGGAGAGTCGTATTCGAACGAGTGGTAGACTGGCAGGCGACCGAGTTCCTCGGTAAGGATGGGTAACGAGCGAAGCTGTTCCGTCTTGCGAGCGTCAGAATCCCAGGTCTCCAAATTTCGTTTCGAAGCGCCGGTATCAGATGCTGAGATAGTGAAGGATTCTTCGGAGGCCGAAGTCGACGCGGTGCTGTCCTTGTCGTCTTCGTTCATTTTGCTCAAGGATTCTTTGCCAATTTTGAGTATGGCAGAGAGGACGTCATACTTTCGGCCTGCAAGTCGCCAGCTATAATAGAGGTTCGGAATCGTGGGGACCAAGGATGCATTCGAGCCTCACCGTTTTTCGTACAAACGCAGGACGTGTATGCAAGTGTGCGCGTCCGCCATGGCGCGGTCAAAGTCGTCATCGGTTCGAGGTTTTCGATTACCAACGATAGACCACACATTGGTGAGTAGTATGAGAGCGGAGTCAAACAAAGCCGTCTATGGGGACATCAGTTCAAGACAACAGATCGGGTGATGATTGTGAATTACAATGAGCGAAGGGAAATGTAGAAGCCCGCGACCGCGTCGCGCTTGAACATCCAGAACGTGCCCACATGACCGGGCAGCGTTGGCACATATAGCCAAAGACGGAAAATATGTCTTTGGTAAGCGATCAGCGATGGAAAAAGGTAGCGAGGCAGCCAACACGTACACTGGGCGTCGACTCCTTCCTCATGGAAGGGATGAACGGTCGATGTATTAATATTTGGGCTGATAAAAGTTGTGAATTCGGAGGGCGATCAACGACCGGGGGATATACCATGATAATAAGTGAAGTATCTGTGGGGCAAGGGTTAGAAATAATAAAGCGACCGATAATTTCTTTGCGAACAGTGTGGCAGATTGGTCCAGGAAAATCTGTGGCAGCATTAGAATGCATATAGGGATTTGCAGAGAAACTTACCAGGTTGGGTTGTTGGGGATCCCAGCGTACTGGCGTGAATTTATTCAAACAATTCGACGCAACGAAGCATAGACGTACAATGTTCTGGAATCGTATCCACCCATTTGTTGAGTGTCGAACTAAATCACAGAATGAGCAACAATTGCTTCAAAACATCATTGGAAACATACTCCAATTGCACGACGGTGTGCTCTGAACATGATTGCCCATTCACAGGATACTATTGCGAGATTAAAGATACCAATGAACGACAGAACGGTGATACGTACTACCGCCGATTGAATGCGTCCGACTATGAGCATCAAACGCACCAAGCAAGGGAAGAATGCAGAAGCGGACGGCTTCGCGGCAGCTTGGGTTGGATTAGGAGTCCCAAACAGTTCCTCGTCGCAGTCCAACGGTAAATCAACATCGAGGCTGCGGCGAAAAGAATTACCCACAGCCGACAGCGAATAGAGTAATCACGTACTCAGACGGCTTTGCGATGATCGGCCTGCCTTTGAAGGCGCTCAAAATTGTATCGGTCGCGAACAGAGCCCAAAACACGCGTCTATGCAGCTCGGCTGTTAACAGATCTTTGTCGGCGTAAGTATTGCGGTCATGAGCTCCTGCTGCTTGTGCGAAGCGGACGCCCATCGAAGCGAGAATCCAAGTTTCCTCCGGTGACGCCCCCGTGCCAGCCATATAGATAACGCTCAGCTGAATGCACGGAGTTCAGCACATTAATCGAAGAGAAAGCGAATTTTCTGCGCACGCAAATGACTTGTAGCTCGTATAATGACGGCTCGGACGTGAAGGTAGCGCGCAGTGGTCGCACCTGCCGGAAATATTTCCAACCGCAGCTATGTTCGCCCGCACCGTCAACGAATACTCGAGGGTCATCCGAATACCGGCTGGCAAGAGCACAGACAAGTAAGATGACTGCACCAAACTCGTGATTTCGGAAATGAACCCCATCGACGACGGACTGGTGGAAACTGGGAAAATGCAAGATACCGACGAGCGGATTTATCTGTTCGAAGAATATCTTGATGAGCTTTTTCATGAGATCCTCTGGCGGGAAAACTTGGGGAGGAATTTCGATGTTGAGTTTCTCCCACTATCGTTTCACTATTAGCCAATGAACACGTCAAGATTGAATCAAGGGTATGTATACCGGCTGCATGACCCAAAACTCTGGCCTTTGGACGCCCACCACTTGCGATGTGTTGCCGTCAAGGTATTTGATAGCAGCTTTCACGAATTGCACGCTGCTCGAGTGTCCATAGAATCGATCAGGGGCGTTGGTGACAGAAGAATCCAAGTGACGTGAAGCTGAGATGGGTAGCTCTGTCTTGATTTCGCGCTCAGGAGTCTGAGGAGACGGAGAGGTCTCTGGAGACGTTGGGGGGGATTGCGCAATTGGAACGAAGGTCTGAGGTTGAAGGGCGGCGAGTTTCTCCTCTAGATTTCGTGCGTATTGGGCAACGTCCACAAGTATTCGATGGGAGACAGCGGGGTCGATAGACGGTACGTAAACTGTTGAAGTTGAGGTGATTGCGGCGACGTGCTCTTGCGGGGTTTTTGTACCCTGGATGGAGAGCGATGATTGATAGCCCTGGATATGTACAAAATAAAATCAACTTGAAAGCTTATTTTTATGCAGAAGCGGCATTGCACGCACCTTGTACCGAATGTGGGTGCACTCCTCATGCATTGCGATACAATTTGAACAACGACGATTTGGCATCTCTATGCTGTCGCCTGTGCAAGGGTTAAATTCGTGTCTGGGCGAATGAATACGGTGATACATGCATCGGACTGAAAGTGGAATTAGAAATCGTAAAAAAACAATTGGCCGAATTCGTACCTTTCTTTGCCTTGCACCTATCGCATAATAAGCCATTTGGTCAAAAGTCTGTGTAGGAGACTCACCTATCGCACGATCCTTGCAATCTTTTCCTCTTTCCGTTCTGTAGCATTGTAGGAGTCCAGCCGGTGGGTCAGAGTAACGTTGTCGTGGATTCGACCCAGCTTTAGCAGCACTTTATGTGGCGGACTTGTTCTCCGCAAGATTGTCGTTGTCACGATACCCTCGTTTCACATTCAATTGTCTACGCAATATTTTGGGGTAAGGATGAGTCAGAAGTGATTAGTTAACTTCCGAAAGCTGGGAAAAGATCGGCCCCGAAGTGCCCTCCGTACCCTCGTGACCGTGTTTGAGCACTTTTCATGACGGGGCTTCGTGACGGTGAATGACCTTCAAGTTCGATGGCGAAAGATATCCGTGGTTGTCTCGGCAAATGCCAGCGATCTCCATGCGAAGGGCCGATTTCCGACGTGAGAAAGCCCTGAACCAGACTGTTGGTCCCCTCTGACCCTCGCCTTATTCTAATGTCCGTTTCGAAGGAGTTACCGTCAAGAGATTCACGTTGTGATACACTCCATAAATTGGCTCAGCTGAGGTGTTTGATTTTCGATGCACGCTGGGGCTTGTAAGCGGTCCTGATCTGTTGTCCGAATTGAAGTCGGAGTCGGACCGAAGTCCCGAGATTTTGATATGCCGAGCGCGGGGATTTTGATGGAAAATCTTCCGTCAACAATCCTAAACAACCCATCTTGGCCGAATAAGGAAACTCTGCTCCTCAGCTGCTCCGTATTTGACGCACTATGAACATTCTCTTGTTGAAGGGAAGAATATGAGAGTATCTGGAACCGATTTGCCCCAGTACACCACAATCCAGGTTGACTATACTTCGTATGTCAGGAATAGAGATTCCCAAACGGAAGAACGGAACGTTCACGGAATTATTCGAGAGCTATCTCCATAAAGGAACCAAGGAAACGTGATTTCGTAGACGGTATGGAAAGAGCCGAGATCCCTGAACTTCCGTTGTCCATGGTTGAACTTTTGGTATTATATTTTGACAACGGACAACCAAGACTCAAGTGAGTAGCTTAGCGGCCTCAAGAGCCTACGCAAAATTCCACACACAGACTATGGCGCCAGATGACGTGCCAAATGCAATCTCGGGCTTCTCGGACGCTGTCAATGACCCACTTGCTTGACCCACCACCTGTTGATCGCAAATCTTTTGTAAATAAGCTCAAACAACCCATCTCAGCCGGATAAGGCAATTTTTGTCAGATAACGAAAGCTTTCTGATTGTACGAGCTAAACGAGTTCCATTTGAGGTGCGTTGAACGACTTTTGGGGCAGAGAAATTTATAAGTGAGTGAATCTCGAACTAACATGCGAGCCACTCTTCGCCCCCTCTGGTGATGGAGAGTTGGCACTCAATTTCTGACCACGAATCCAACCATGAATCAAGGCAATCACCATATCATTGTATGATGAAATCTCCCTGACAGCCGTGCCGATTGGGTACATGCGCACGAAGGCCAATGCACTGCTAGTCTCTCCTAGACAGACGCTCTATGTATTTGAGCTCGGTGCCCTCGCTACATAGAGTCTGTTCCTTACCGCGGGGGTCCGATCGTGTAGTGATTGTATTATCTAATATCATGTAAGCCGGCAATGTCCGAACTTCGTTTGCTTCGCTTCCCTTCTCCCAATACAAACTTCATTACAAGGTGGTATACTCATTTAAAGATTTAAGTAGTGTTTTGAAATACTCTCTGAGATATCTACAGCACGGTTTGAAGAAAAGCAGATTCCCAGTTGTGTTCTTGGAACGTCGGATCCGTTTCGGCCGAAGTCCAAGACCGAAAACGCGTGTATTGCGCGCAAGACATCGCGGCTCCCTTTTGAAGATTCTGAGGCGACAGAGTCATAGTTTAGCATATAACGAGTGAGTCTTCCACAAAAATTTTACGGAAGTCGCGTTTTCGAGAGGAGATCGACGCGACTCGAACTCTGCTTACATGATATTACATAATACTCCAGGTACACGGTCAGACCCCCGCGGTAAACACTAGACTAATGCACTGCTCGGTCTGTTCACAGCGACATTCATCCGAAAAAGATGACCAAGTGCTTAAGCTTTCCACACCTTTCATGTCAATTTGGGACGCCTCTCCCAAACGCTCATATGTGCCAGAGTTGTGTGATGGTATATATAATTTTACAAGTGCTGGCAATTTGAGCTCACAAAAGAGCATGGAGGCAAAATTCCTACCGTTTCTCGTCGCTCTGCAAGCACCACATTACTTGATTTGACTCTGAAAGGTTCAGGACAAGACAACCTGTAGATAACGGTGAACGTTGCTGAATATTACCTATGCCGGCCTTCAACGCCTTGGAACAGCAATAATGATAATCCTAAATCCTAGATCATTCATTGACTCGGGCCATATTTCGTCAACCGACGGGCCGTAGTATTCAAACAAAACGTTATAAGCCGCCGGCCCGTCGTGGTTAACGTTAAAATAGACATTTACATACTTGCTTGCATCCCTTGGCCGTACTCTTCCGGATCCGTGTTCAAAGTTCAAACCTATTTGCATCTCCATCCGGTGAGTCGTTAGTACAGTATACCCTACACAGCAATCCGATTCTAGAGAGTGAAACCGCCAAGGTTGCAGTGCCGTTTAAGCGCAATCCAGTACGTCCACTGCTACCTCTTCAAGGGATATTGAGGTTTTGAGGATACGACGCTCGGTCCGGCAGTATATCGCCGCATCGTTCGAACATCTGATGGTAAGTATGCTTGCCGAATACTAAGCACAGTGCACTCTGCAGGGAGCTCACAACACGCACCGTCTCCGGTAAAACAATCAACCACCGAGGTCCGCCACATAAGTACTCAAGGAGATAAGTACTTACTCTCTTCATGATCAGACTTTTCGGCGTTCGCTGGTTGCCGGCCATGGCCAAGGTGATGCATCCATCGGTGGCTGCCGGAGTTCTCAGTTCACGATGACTAGTACTTGCCGCGGCCGTTGTGTGGGATTGGAATTTGGAAGGAGCTGTCTGCGGCCAGTAATATTCTACTCGTCGGCGACAGTGTTCTCCCCGGGCCGTGCTCTGGGAACTAGATATAAATTTGGATAACTTGTCGGGACGCGCTAGCGGTGGCCGAAACTTGGGATTGGATCGACCGACGACCGGGTGAAATACACTGGCATAGGTGCAGAGGGAGGACAGGGACTAGATCAAGTACTGTGCGGAGCGGAAAGACTGATCGAGTCATGATCAGAGAGTCTGAGTTGATGCAGTTGGCGCATGCTTTGACAACACACGGTCACGTTTCCACGTGACCCCCTTTCCTTTTCCCATCATGTCCGATTCTCAGCCTCAGCATCCCCCGCGCGAATGGAAGCTTCGTCGCGGCACTGCAGTACACTGCATCGGCTTTGTTGTGTCATACGAGAAACTGGAAGAGATATCTCGTGTTGCTTGCGAAGAGGCGTTCAGAAAGGAGGTCGGAGGCGGCCTCGTTTTTTCTCTCCAATGGCATGTCAGCAGACACAAGTACGAGCTCATTCCTCTTCGAAACGGAACCCGCGACTTCCTCTTTTGTATCTCATTTATTCCCTACTGGAGGAAGCCCGAGGAGGGCGACGCGATATATAAGAGGCTTTCTACTCTTTCGGAGGAGGATAAGGCGAAGTGGTATGAAATCTACGGGAAGCACGCAGCCATTGCGCTGGAGGAATTTGAAATCCAAACAATATGCTATCCCACCAACTGCGCAAGTAAGCACTCGTGCGTCCGTCGAAGCGACAGCATCTAACATTCTGGTTTCTTTACAGTAGCACAGTGGATCCCATCTACGGTGGCACGAGTGATCGTCGAGAACAAGGATGACTTGAAATGTCTCGTCGAACCCGTCCCCACTCTACGAGAAGGTATGCTTAATCCATGCTTTTCGTGTTACTATGGCCCTCTCTGACTCCGCATACTTAGCAATCGCCGAGTTCGCTGCTATTATGCGAGCCAGTGGCCGCCGGCGTCGATGATGGAGCCGTTGGTACTCTATGGATGCTCCTCGAGCTGAAGCTGGGAAAACAAGCCCAAAACGCGTCGAAAGTGGGACATCAAAGCGTAGATATGCGCGCGATCGGATAACCATGGCCAGTGGGCCGCGTTTGATGTTGTCATTGCCACCGAATTCAAAGAGGACCTAGTAGCCGCAACTTTGCACACCAAGCACATCGACGGCATTCATTCGTATATTTTATCAAGAGACATATTTACACACGATGCTTCAGAGCTACAAAGCGATCTGCAGAAAGAATTGTACATATGCGAGAGATTCAAAGCTTTAAGCAACGACGAGAACAAGAGCGACTCCTTTCACTTCACTTCACTGAACCCACCTTCATCAGTCATTCAATCTTCCGCCAAATATCGATACTCAAACCGGAAATCGCTCTTCTTGCGCTGACACCACGAGCCCTCCCAGTCGAAGTAGACGTACACCCCTTGCTCGTACTCTTCCGTTATCGCCTGCGGCTCTGAATGCCTTTGGAACCTACGTCCCCATGCGATAAGCACATGAGATCAAGGTAAAGCGACGCAGACGTACCAAGTCAGATACTTGATATGGAACCGCCACGACTGCCTCTTCAGCTCCTCCGCCGCGAGGTACTGCGGATACGACAGCGGCAGGAAATAGAATACATAGAAGAGTGTTTCGACGTCCACCCGGGAGTATATTGCCGGGTTGTTGAGCATTGTATGAGGCACTTGCGGATAATACGGTGCAGTTTGGAAGGGTGTGCGCGGGGCGTAGAACTTCGCCCTAGAAGGAAGGTCAGTCGATTGTAGGTGGAGTTGTACGAAAAACCTAAACATACTTGAGGGTATCTTGCGGCAGAGGTATACTCCGCAACCCGCCTTCCAAAAACTTGTTCAACTCGTCGATGTTCCCCATACGTTGTCCGGCTACGTTACAGCAAAACCCCGTTTCATTCGCAGGTCGTATATGCATCTCGGGAAACACTCACCCCGCTGCTTCGCTTGTTCATACGGTACGACGAGGTCGGCAACTCCTGGGGCGAACGAGCTGGCCGGAGCCGTCGCTGGGGGCACATGTCCGTTGACTTGTTGTGCTTGTCCTTGTCGGTGCCCGCCGATAGTCTGAGATGCAGGGGCGGCAGCGGCAGCCTGCTGCTCGCCTTGCGCAATCTTGACGCCCGGAGGGAACTGCGGGACTTCTGCTCGGTCAGCAACGGCGGCCTCCTCCTGCTCCTGTGGCGCGCTCGTTGGTAGTGATGCTTCTGCCAAAACAGGTCGCTGAGTGCCAGTGAGCCGGGGGACTGAATATGAGTGTCAAGGAAATTACCACAACACTGGATAGCGGAGATAATATGCGGGGCGCTGAGGATATCGAGTCTGGAGAGATAGTGCGTCAAGGGAGAGAATATGACAAGAGACAGACCTCCGACCTTTCCTTGTCGCCAGTATGCGCTGAGGTGATGAAGTTGCTATCGGGCCGCTTAGCGAGTTTGGCACCGCCTCGGAGAGGGCAGGGGACTCATAGAACGAGCTATCGCGGTCATGCGACACGGATGCATAAGACGACATGGGGCTCGCTGCTGACGGATGCGTCATACTTGGCGATGACGGAGCGCCAATGGAGGACGGTGTCGGCGGCGGTATTGAGGCCGGTACGGCGGGCTTCGCCTTGGGTTGTGGTGGCGGTGGCGGCGGCGCAGGGGCAGCTTGCGGTGGCGGTTGCTGTACTGCTGCCGAGTATTGTATTGGTGGAAGGACGGGCGCCGGTCGAGGGGGAGCAGCCTTGAGTACGCTTGCCATCGGTTGGACGGCGAAATTGGCGGGTGGTTTTGCTGAGGTCTGGGGATGAGATGGGTACGAGGAAGAAACACAGCAGACGTGCCATCGGACTGTTCTGGAGAGGTTTAGAACAAGCTGCAAGCTGAATGAGACAGACGAATGACTCACTTCTGAGTAGCGGTGTGGCAGACTTTTTCAGTATTGGACTTTCAGCACGCTTGCTACTGTTGTTGTCTTCTGTAGGTTTCTTGGCTGGAGTTCTCGGTATGAGCTCTGGAGCAGATTGAGCGCAAGTCCCAATGAAGACCACATCACTCACCTTCCATGACGACCTCCGACTCGTCGTCGCTATTACCGTCCTCGAGAACGCCACGGAATTTCTCCTCCTCCTCGTCGAGATTCAGCTCGTCATAGATCCCCTCGTATTCTGTAAAGTCTTCTTCCGCATTGCTCTCCACAAAATAATGTACATCGTCTTTGAGAGCCAGAACTTTCTCGGTGTCGAGCGACCCGTTGTTGAGCAGGCGAAGGACGATCTCCAAACGGCCGATATGCCATTTCCGTCGGACATTGAGATGGTCGAGTTCTTCGAGACGAGTTGCAGCGGAAGAGCCCGATTTGGCCTTCTTCTTTGCGGCGCCTTGGAGAGTTTCCATTTCGGCTTCCGCCTGCTCTACCTGGATTTGAAGTTTCTCGAGCTGGGTATCGAGCCATTCGACGGCCTCAAGCATTTCTTGTTCTTTGGGGTCGAGTTTAACTGCTTCACCGAGAGCTACATTGGAAAACGCCTTCTTCTTTACCTCCTTCTCACACGCCTTGAATTTCTCCATTTGCTGCGAGACGTGAGTGTACGACATGGCATGAAACACAACCACCGACCGTCTCAATGAGTTTTCTGTTCTCCAAAAGCTGAGTCTTGTCTTTAATGTCATTGCTCGCGACCCAGCCTCGAATTTGGTCGCGCAATCGCTGCAATTTCTTGATTTGATTCTTCAGCGCCGACTCGAGCCTCTCTTTCTGCGCAACTAGAGTCCATAACTCTCCTCATACTCCTCACTTCATTAAACCCACCTGTGCTTGATTCGTTGCGGACTGCATCTTGTCATAAGTGGTCTCAAAAAGGTCTACGCCTTCAGCGACCTTCTTTAAGGCTTGGTCGATCTCGGCTGCACGCGTCGTCAACTCGTATTGTGCCACAAAGCTGGATAGATACTCTGTAGCTTTCTGGCCGCCATAGTTGTCGCCACGCAGGGCCAAGGTGAGCACCGTACAGCCTGGTAGAGGAAGAGTTAGTTGCCTTTTTCGCCCGAGTCCCACGTTCCCAAAGGGGAAGTGCGAGCGCCTATTTGAAAATTTCTTGAAGAATTCAAGTGACGAGCTATCTTGTCCCAAGAAAGCGAGCTTTTGATTAGGAATGGGAATCTCCACGTAGTAGCAGCGTAGCATCATAACAAATTATTTTTTGGTGAGATGAAATCCTCTGGGGAACTTGAAGGTGTAAATGTTGCAATTGTTCAAGTTCAAGTTGAGTTCAAGAGTTGCTGTAGACAACATGGAGAAGGACAAACAAAGTCATGATGCGTGTAGAATGGGTAGCAAAGAAAAGCTACATTGCCATGATGCCACTGTGGCATCCAACAAGTCCGATAGTACATTGACAATTTGAGCACCTCGACGATAGTTTTCCAGTGTCTTCTTCCATCTACAGCAGTGTGTTTCGTTCTCATCGTATTGATAATTGGAAGCAACTTCAGCCACTGGATTGCGCCTTTGTCGCCTCGCATAGGCCATGCCGCCGTGACAATATAAGCGGTGGAATTCTTGAGGGCCTTCATCGCCCGTTCCGCACCAATTTTGAATACTTGCATCACTTGGTCGAGCACTGTGCCGCCTCCACAATGGACGTTCAATCGTAGTTACCTATGGTCGCCTTGCACGAGGGGCATTTACGTACGCAGCAAACTGGGCCATAGCTGTGCGAATTAGGTGAGCTTTATTTTGGATGAAGGGAGAAGAGTTGAAACTAATTTAAAGGGACATACTCTCTTGTAGAGTTGGAATAGGCTCCACGAGATCCCAGAGATCCTTGTTTTCCGAGATGACTCTGGACACCTCTGATCGCAGGAACGATGCCACTGTTCATGGAGATGAGAGTTGCCACCGTCAACGAGCATTCACAGGCATACCTGCAACGTGGGTAGGATAACAAATTGTTCTTTTCTCGCAGTCGGTCAAAGGGACGTCTGCGTATTTCCCATACCGTTCGTACCACGTCGCCTGGTCCTCCTCTGAAAGCGAGGAAAGCCTTTGATAGATGGAATCGCCATCTTTGTGTTTTTTCACGTAGGGAAAGAAGGAAGTGGCAAAGAGGTATTCCTGGCGAACGTTCCCGTCGTACAGAGGTATGATTTCGTATTTGTATCGTTCGACGTGCCACATGAGCGCAAAAACGAGATCGGAGTTCCCTCCGTTTTTCATTCTGAACTGCTCGTCGCAGGCACCGCGAGCTATCTGCTCGAGTTGGTTGTGTGTGAACACGAAGCCAGTAGCGTATACGGTGACGCCTCGGCGAAGCTCGTACTGGCGATCTGAGGGCATGATGGTGAGGACGGAAGTGGTGGAGAGCGTGACATCTATCACATGACTGTGACGCAACGCGCTCTTTTCTCCACCTTGTCCTCTCGCCACTCTTATAATTCCTTGTTGCCCTGGATCCCATGCGGCAATGCAGTCAGACCACTCACTCCCAGACGAGCTCATCTCTGAAATCCTCACACGCGCTCTGAAGGTTAGCGAAGAAACGTTTTGCAACACCGATCCGGTCTCCCCGTTTGCCAACTTCTCTGAATCTACCTCCGCCTATCTCTTGGTCTGCAAATCTTGGCTTCATGTAGCGACCCCCTTGCTGTACAACGTCGTGGTCGTCCGCTCCAAGGCACAGGCGAAGGCCCTTAGCATTGCTTTGTCCGGAAATAAGCAGCTGGGGCTTTTCATAAGGAAACTCCGAGTCGAGGGCGGATTCGGATCACCCATGCACGTTGTCTTGAAATGCTCGCCCAATATTTCCGATCTCTTCCTCTCATTCGACATTTTTTCGTCGGATAATACGAGCGGCCTATGCAAAGGTCTTCCCCTCATCAATCCCACCCGCCTAATTCTCTGGGCTTCAAGCCGCAAATCATTGGAGAATAAGATGCTTCTGCAGCTGTTGCAGAGCCTGTCAGATGCGATAGCGAAATGGGATAATCTGGTGCGAACCGTGGTCTCTAACCTTCTTGCTAATTGAAACATTATTCCCAGCGTATCTTCGACTGTCCTTTCGAATTCGCCTCACATTGGCGGCTGGCCCACAAGCTCGTGCCACCTATAGTCAAAGCCAAACGCCTCGATACCCTGGCAATACAGAGTGCCCACAATATAGCATGGACATACTCTCAATTCAAGGATTGCCCCCTCAAAGCCATCCATATCAAACGTCCTGTATCCATGGCTGAACGCAACTCTCTCTCTGAGGATCCTGATCTCATTGTCGGAAAATCCGAAAGTAACTGACATGTCCAAATATGTGCGTATATGGGCTGATCAGGCCGTCAGCTCGGAGGGGGGCTGATAGCTGGCAGAAAGAGCCGATAACCCCTTATCAGCCCGTCAGTCTGACGGCAAGCTATCTGTACTGACCAGTGCTGATACGCGCTGATCAGCAAGCGCTCGCCCCAATTAACAAAACTCGTTCACCCTTCAATTGAAGGGCGATGCTATTTCTACTTACTACTCTACTTTATATTATAAGTATAAGTATATTCAGTTAATTTCTTATCTTGCTTAACACTAAATCTAAATTCAATTTATTCAATTTATTTCTTAATTACATGTGGAGCACGACTGCGTCATACAGTGGAAACATTGGGAGGTCATGACCTGAACCATGTACCTTGCTCGGACGACCTTTGGCTGGGCCATTTTACTAGTTCTCCATGGTTTTGAACGTTTTTTTCGCGCGGAAAATGAACCAAGCAACCGTGGGAGAGTTGACACTTGCCTGCCGAGTCGAATTTTTCAGTCAAATGTGGTACAATTTTCCCCTCCGCTGACAAGAGCTGATATGGAGCTGATAGGTGCTGACCAGGTACCCCCCGGAATCTGACCAGGCCTGATAGGTCGGCAAGTACTGATCAGGTATTTTCGGATTTTCCGACAATGGGACTCTTGAAATTCTCTGATCGTCCACGGCGAGTTTTTAGACTCATCTATATGTTCCTGACCTCATTCAATATTTTTGGCACAGGGGCGTTTGGGACGTACCTGCAGGGCGGCCTGAGCTTCTGCTCATCACTCCATCACTCGATTCATCCTTCGTTCCGCTGAAAATGGCGCCGAGCGCGGTGAAGGACCACATTTGGACTCGTGTCATGCATTTTGCAATGTTACTAGCAGCGAATCACAGCAGTACTCCATCCAGCGGAGAAGTTGCGACTCGACTAGGACTGTTATTGGTATCAAAATTATTCTATGTACGCGCTTCCATGCATCGGTAGCCCTCTGCTCATGTTTGTTTTCAGCGACTGGGACGGCCCCTCTTCCATAAACACATCACTTTTCGCAGACCAGCTCAAATCAACAAATTCGCACATATCCTCGCGCAGAGCCCTGTCATCGGGCAATACGTCCGTAGCATCAATATTAATTTCGGAAACACAATTAACTTCGAATTCTACGATTCCGACGTCGTGCGCAATGGCAGTTCTTCTTTGACCTCGATCCTGTCCCAGGCCTCCGCTCTAGTCCGGTTCGGTGGCCATCTGGCGACTAGCAACACCCCTACGATCTATTGGGACGCTTTCGCAGCGATGGCTAAGTGCTCAGGTCGCACCTTGCGCGAATGCTCGCTCAACGTGTGGCCGGAGGAGGGTGTCCATTCGGCGACCATCTTCGACAACCTAACCGCTCTGCGAATTCTGAATTGGGACTCTGACAATATCTATACGGATATCGAGAGCGCCGATGTCAAGGGGTTATCGAGCTTGGAAGAATTACGGAGCACGACGTCCAGCGCTTCCTTTTTAGATCTGTTATGTCATCTGCAGTGCGCACCCTCTGCCTCACCTGCGTTTTCTCACTGATTTTTTTTTCTTCTTGCAAGATTGAAATGTATCCGGCGCGTCGAATTTTCAGACGCTGATTCAAGCATAAAAGAATTCCTTGTCACGCATGGCTCCAAATTAACTGAGCTTGAGCTTGCATTTCCTCACCTTGGCCGATTGAAATCAACCAAGATTTTTGACCTGTGTTCGAATTTGTACTCGATCACTTTTTTCGAATACGACGACGAGGACGAGGACGAGGACGAATCAGTGATATGCTTCTTTTCCGTGTGGTTTACCGTTACATTGATTCTACGTTCCTAGAAATTTCTGAATCCTCCATCCGTTCAACATTTATACTCGTCTCAAGTCGTTCATCCGCTAACGAAAATTACCTTCAAGATGTATTGGTACAAGTAAGGCACACTTTGCCAGAGCTCGCTTGCTCAGCTGAGGAGCATCGCGTTTCAGAGAGAAAAAACAAGTGATCGCAGCCTGGGACCCCTTCTTTTCGCAGTTTAAGCCCGAATGTTTCCCCAATTTGCACGACCTAGAAGTCACTTGTTGTTCGTGGCCAACGAGCGAGTAAGTGTTGTAGTGTATACAATCATATCTCTCTCGCTTACCCTTTTTTGGTAGACGAGAAATTGCGAAGAGTTGTTGGGTGCGATGGTCGGAATTTTTGCGCCCACGCGGGATCGCTTTGACGGACAAAATGGGGATGAAATGGAGACCGAGGCTGAAAGTCAAGTAGATTATTTTTCAGGGAGAAGGGAGAATGATTGTTGAAATGATAGAGTCACGAAGGCGAGGGAGTTGTTAAGAGGATTGGTGGGAGGCGGAGCATACGAGCTGGGAGTATGTGGGCAAGTGAGTGAACGTGCGACAAATGCAGACGAAAGACATTCGTGTAATGACATCTTGTAATTGATGAATCGAAAGGACAGTAAAGCTCATACTTCAGAGACGATCTATGAAAGAAGTTCGCCGCTCAAGCGCGACTTGCAGCTCAGCTCGACACCGGGACAACGCCGGTTGCTGGGAACCCCAACCTGATCAATGCTGTTTACATGTCTATCTAAAGCGTAATTAACGATCGCAGGGAGGATTAGGGCCAGTGTAAGTATTCGGCGGAAGAAGTATTGCCAGATAGCGAAGCA
This sequence comes from Favolaschia claudopus, assembly GCA_037176885.1. Taxonomy (NCBI): domain Eukaryota; kingdom Fungi; phylum Basidiomycota; class Agaricomycetes; order Agaricales; family Mycenaceae; genus Favolaschia; species Favolaschia claudopus. The sequence continues at coordinate 1,097,805 of JAWWNJ010000032.1, read as the reverse complement.
CCTGGATATGGGTATATATCGTTAAATGAGGTACAACAAATGAGGTACAGCCAGGAAGCCGGAACAGACATACCAATATCATTGACCAAGGTCTCCCCGGTGAGATCAGAGCTCGAAAATTGTGACTCCGAGGAAGGCCGATTGAAGTTGAATTGAAAGTCGAACGACTCGTAGATCGGCAGGCGACCGAGTTCCTCGGTGAGGATGGGTAAAGAGAAGAGATGATCGGTCTGTTGAATGCTCAACTCCAGATCGTCAAGTTGTTGAGCCGCAGTCCTCGGTCGCGACGAAGGTTGCAATTCTTCAGCCTCCCTGTCATCCGGAGTTGGCCTCTTCAATGACGCTTTGGGCAAACTACGGAGATTCCCTCCAGCTCGGTGGAGCATCTCCTTTATCATGTCACTGCGAGTCGTTGAACAATAGGCACGAGGGAAGACTCGGATGATCCAAACCTACCATTTTCGACCAGCCGCCGGGTAGCTTGGAACAATCAGTCACGAATGCGGATAATGTATACAGATATGCCTTACTATGCCTCGTATAGATGCAAAGAGTCCGCACATTTTTTGATGTCGGCAACAGCACGGATGACATCTGAGGGTGACCTCTGTTGTCGGTTACCCCAGACATTCACTAAAATAATGAGCGCGGAATCAAATAGCGCAGTCTAATTACGGCGTGAACAAACCGACGAGTAAGTTCAAAACAGGTACGTACTAATGCATGTGGATGGTGTATAACATAGCCGTTTCGTCTTGCTTGGACCTCCATTACATGGCCGCATGATCGAGCGGCGTTGGCGCAAATAGCAAGTGAGGGAAAAGCAGGGGTCTAGACATTCAAAAAAAATCAAACTCAGTCCGAAAAGCAGAGGATAGTACTAGCATTGCTGGTCTGAGCGTCGGCAGGAGGGTTGATGAACGGTCGATGGATCATCATCTGAACTGTAGGAGATAGGATACAGAGAATGCCTTAAAGTGAGTCGGAAACAAACCATGGTAATAGTTCATATATCTGAACATAAGTCCGAGTCTGACTTCAACAGCTTTAATGACGACTTACAACGAAGCGGATTGATCGAGGCCAACCCCTTCTCGGTCTGGATCCCATCGCACTGTGTAAATTGATTCAATCGCCGTGGTGAATATTGAAGTCGAAGCATACAGTGGTCAGGAATAGAGTCCACCCAATCATTTAGAGCCGAACTGCGTCGGGTCAGTTCAAAAGATTCGAAGAAGTTGTGACGGTCATCTTACTCCAATTCAGCGACGATGGCTGCCTCGCGTTCTTTGTGTCTTTTCACGCCGTACTGCTAACATTGAGCTAGATGTATCCAACATGAAGAAATTGGACCCTACAATCGAACGGTGAGCACGATTCAAGATTATCATCAGCTTCAGATACGAAGTGATATAAGCTGCCGACGCCGGTTTATTCGGGGGCTGTTGAAACCCATTCGCCTCGTTTAAGTACTGATCATCCACCGCGTCCGGAAGCTCAACGTCGAAGTCGTCATTCGCTATTGTGGGTCTACCCAGAACGGAATTGAGCACGGTATCCTTGTGCCTCGGTTAAATTATAATTTCAATGTCATGCTAAAATCACAAACCGTGGAGAATAAGGCCCAAAATGCTCGTTTCAGCAGCTCACCGTATAGCTTGGAGCCCGAAGTATATCGACTGCGTCGATGAGCACCGATTTCTTGTGCTAATCGAACGCCTAAGCCGGAGATCACCCAGCAACCTCGGACATCTGTCGTGGCCAGAAAGAGGACCGTGAGCTAATGGGCACTTGTTCATTGAATATTGAAACAAGTTCGAAAGCGAAAAACACCGACGGAGCAGAGTTGCAGATTGTAAAGTGTTCGAAATTGGGAGTTCGAAGCACAAGGAAAGGTGATTGTTTGCAGCGGCCTTGTCTGAGTGAAATATTTCCAACCACAACTGTGCAAGGGGGCATCAGGCGCCATAAGCACGCGTGGATCATTAGAATGCCTGGTGTCAAGGGTGGAATGAGGGCGGATATTGAGCAGGGAGAATATGGGTACCGTGACGCAATGGCACAGACTCCCAGTACTACAGCGCCGAAATGATGATCGCGGAGGTGTTCGCCATCCGCTACAGAGGCGCGAAATGTCGACGAGTGTAAAAGAAAAAGTATTGGGTTAAGGTGCCGGAAATATATATCAATCAAATCCTGGAGCAAGTCGTCAGGAGGGAACGTGAGAGGAGGCAAGGGTTCCGGATGAGGATGCCACTGTCAACCAATTTGTTGATGAGCCCATATCCGAAATCAGAAAGATTCTAGCTCACAGACTGGAAATTCCAAAACTCCGGCCTCTGGGCTTCGAATGTGTGAACATTGGCCACGTTGTCGACATCATCCATAGCTGTCTTGATGAAATTCATGTAACTCGACTTGCCAAAAAATCGATAACTCTCGTCGAGTTCAGAGCGAGAACTCGACGGGCGGAGAGCAAGGCGGCTCATAGGTTCCATGATATTCGCACCAACAAAAACGCCGTCGTCTTCGTCCTCTGAGGTATCGCTGATGGGCTCCGTTTGAGCTACCGCGGCGGGTTGGTCAGTCGAGGCATCGCCAAAGGGTGTGGAGAGTAAGTTCAATGATGAGGAGGATGAAATTGCCAACAGTTCTTCCAAATTCCGAGCGTATTTTGCAATTTCGACCAGACTTTGGTACAGAACAGCCGGATCACTGGCGGGAACGTAAACCGTCGTCGGAGAGAGGATGGCGGCGACATGTTCCCGAGAATTCTTGAAATTCAGCGTGGAACCGTGGTTGTCCTAACCAGAGAATCTGAGCGAATGTAGCATACCGGGATGATGAAGCCAAACGGCACCTTGGATAGATAGAGATGAGTGCAGTGAGTCTTGAAGTATACACAGTTGGAGCATTTTTCGGGTGATGTTTCCGCGCTGTTGCCTACAAGGATGTCAATTACCGGCCAGATTCTGTTGCATTCCATACATTTGATTCTCTTCTTCTTGCACTGATCGCAGCTCCCTTGCATCCTTCGTCTCTTCGGCCCTGGTCCCCCGGCACTGGCAGCAGCCGATTTTGAGGTTTTCATCGCTTCGGGTCCCTCGGTTGGTTTTATCGGAACAGGGGTAGAGTCTTTTTCGAGTTGTTGCCTACCGTCTCCGTGCCTTTATGAACCAGAAAGGGGAGGAGGTTGGAGCAAGGTTGGAGGTCGAATTCAACGTGTAGTTGATGGCATTGATCGCTGCTTTCCGGGATGCAGATCAACAGTAACGTTGATTGGTCTTCGTTCGCGGTCTAAGCCAACGGTCTAGTGCTACGACTGAACGTGACCAGTGGCCATCTGGAATACCCTGCGCACGCAACACCCCTTATAATTTTGCAAAGCAATTCATCTAAATATTTAAATTTGGCGCAATGTGCTATTAATAGATTTCGGATATAATTTTGAACTTTTACAGCCTACGAACGAACTTCAACCTGATTCAGCAGCAAGGCATACAATGAGGAAGTTCTCTGTCCTACTCAAGCACATAGTGATACGATTTGTAATTCGCGAAAGCCGTCTCAGGATGAGTGAACCTTTGGGAAATCCGACTCCAGTTCCTGCGGCACGCCGGTGGTATAATTTACTTGCAAGAGCCGTAAACGACGCACATGCACGGCCCCTAGATGAAGCGGAAATGGCCCAAATGTAGGATAGTGCTGGGTGCTCGCTGCTTCTCAACTGGTCATTTGTGCTATCTGATAACGGCGTCAAGATAAAGATCAAGAGATAAGATAGAATGTTGATGCAGTTCGATAATTGTGAAACAGTGAATTGGCCCTGGAACCAGAGTGGAAAGTGAATTCGGCCAAAGCATATGATAGCAGGCTGATATAGACAGCGACTAGAAGCAGTCAACATTTTTTTTGCATGTCCGAGAGGTCAATGAACCAGGGAGCGGACCCGGACAGAAGACATAAGTACCTTCTGTGACACAATGCTTCCTCCTCACCGTCGATTCATTCAACCAAGAATAGAGCTACTGGATTTAAAAGATCTGTCCCACAGGCATTAGTAGCAGCAACAGTTAAATAGAGCAGACGGAGATTATCTGATACCAGGGTTCAACCATTGAATTTCACCCCACAAAACAACCAGTAGCCAAGAAAACAATGTCGCACGCGCCTACCACTGGCTTCGACTACCATGATTCTATGATCGCTGCTCATGGTAAGATTCTTCGTCCTCAATTTCTTGAACAAATTGTGACTTCAATTTTCCATGAAGCTGTCCGCAATCTTGATCGGGCGATACTTCCGCGGACGCAGCTGGTGGTTCAGAGTCCACCTCACCCTCCAAACCCTCACCTTCGTCCTCTTCGTCCCCGGAACCATTCTCAGCCTCGTCGCCGTCAACCACAACGGCAACGGCACCCAACTCGTCGGTCGGCTGAAAGACACCCACCACGACCTCGGTCTCTCCGTCCTCATCCTCTTCCTCCTCCAATTCGTCATCGGCATCATCGCGCACTACACACATTCCGCAGGATATCTCAGGACCAACACCTTCCCGACGCTCACGACGCCGAAGAATCCGCTCCGCCATGTGCATGTCATGTTCGGCGTCGTTATTACCGCGTTGTTGTATACTGGAGTCAAAACCGGGATGGACGAGTGGGATAATGTGGCGGACAAGGGGACATTGGTGCCGAAGGGTGTGCGCGTTATGTACTGGGTGCTATTCGGGCTGGCGGTCGCGGCCTACCTATTTGGGTGGGTCCTGGAGCCCTTCCGCGGTGGAAAGAGACACGAAACGCTCGACGTTGGAAGCACGGAAAAAGTAGAGGAGTGATTTGAATATGAAAAGTCACGATCATGAATTTTCTTTGTGCTTTTCGTTGCGTGCAATTTGAATATTTACTGTTTCTATTGAACCGTTTCGCTTTGACTGCCAGATGTCAGTATATTATTATTCGTTCCAATGGGCGTGTCACCTCAATAGTGTTTCACTTATCACTTCCTCATCTCCACGACAGGACGCATGTCTGCATCTGCTTGAGTGGTGGCATGTCTCCGAGTCTCGGTACCGCAAAATTCACGACGCAAAAATTCCCGCAGTTCCACCGGCCGCGTGAATCATACTTACCAGTTCCTGACGGCGTGCACCGCCAACGATGCTTGGCTTTCCCAAGACCCAAATGCAACATCGAGGGGAAGGACAGGAGACCCGCGTCGTCCGTAGTCCCAGCAGATCCACGGTTTGAAGGTGAGATTTCGGAAAGTACCCGCTGGCTGAATTCGCCGAGCCGTCAACCAGCCAGGGAGCATACTTGATTCAAGAGAGAAAGTCTCAAGAGGGTCTGGCATCCAATTTACAAATTATCGCGTCGACAAGGTCCTGCGGAAGGTTGGCATTTTGGAGGGAGCGAACTTGAAAAATGCAGAAATGATGGATTGATGGTAAAAATTTTGAGATGGAACCAGATTGATCATTACTGGAGACTTCGTACTCGGACGAGCCAAAATATAGATTATTAGATACAGGACTGGTATCACGATGTTGTACAGAAAGCGGAGGAAACAGTACATAAGTATGTAGGGGCGAGTCTAGCGATAAATGACAAGAGATAAGCCTGAGGGACAATCCAATCCGATTCGGAGGGACTCGCTAACTGAAAGCGAGAACACTCCACGCCGCCACCGCACCCACCGTTCCAATCACCATAGCCTTCGCAGTAGAGCTCAAAGTGCCAGACTTCGCCTTCGACTCGACAGGCACAAGCGCATGCATCTTTGCCTCCACCTGATACACCAGCACCTCCACCGCAGCGGTGGTATGCCCTACAACAAGAAGCGTATCCGCGTGGTCGAGGGGTAGGGTCCGTGTTATGAGGCCACGCTTGGTGGCGGTGGCGCAGATGGCTGGGACATCGGGAGTGGGGAGGACGTAGACTGTCGCTTTGGCGAGGTGGGATAGGGAGCTGGTGAAGGAGGTGCGCTCCTCTAATGTTAATGTGCGAGTGAGAGGAAGGGGAGCGGCTGGCGGTGGTGGCGCATCACCCGGTGTGCGTGAGCGCCGCCGCGAGCCCTCTGCCACGACGTCGGAGTTCTGGGATAGACCGAGGTACGGAACGGAGGAGGAGAAAGAACCTTCATTCGCTACAGGCTGCGTTTCTGTTTTACAAGACGCCTGCGACTCGGAAAACATGAAACTGGGTGTCGGGGTGATGAGTGTGCCAGGCATGCGCGTGAACGTCTTCCTCGGCTTTTCCTCCTTCGTAGCCACTACATCCTCGTCCGTTGCCTGAGCTTCATCGTCATCGTCCACTCCCGCTGTGATATCCAGCGCGCTCATAGCAGCGGCAACGCCACCCGCCGGCAAATCGTTCTGGACGGAATCTTCATCGGCAAATGGACAGCCTTCACGAGGATGGCCTTTCCGAGGGCGCTTGCATGTAGTGCAGTATCGTGGTTTTCCGGGTGTCGGCGTCCTTTCAGGTGTACCCGGTGCTGACTTGACAGAGTTTCGAGTGGTTCGCGTTGCAGCTGGTGAAGAGCGCAAAGTCGGAGGCATTTTTACCGGAACTCAGGCAGGTCAAGGTCTTGAGAGAGCAGAAGGAAGCAAACGATACGGTGGTGGCGACTTGATGGTCTTTATACAGGACCGCCTTTCAGAAGAATCAGAACAATGAAGACAAGGAGTCTGACAAAAAGGATAACAAGGACGATTGATGGTTGGCAGATTGGGCAGTTGACGTCGGTATTCGAGTCAAGTCACTGGGGGTTGGGGGCAAGCAGCGTCGTACTAGACAGAGAGTCAGAGACAGCACAAATGCAGGACTTGTAGATAGAAAGAGAGAGGCGAAGAAACCAAGAAAAAGTAAATTTATGCCTGTTTACCAACAGGCTGCCGTTCGGCAGAGTTGAAAAAAATTCTGGATCATGTACAAAACTTGACTACGATTGAAGATAAAATAAACTGTGAGGTAGTATACATCATATGCGTGGTCATATCAGCTAGTCCGTTGGTCCATATTATCCAGCCCCGCCAGGTATGCGGTCCAAGCTTCCCAGTTACTGAAATAAGATTGAACATTGAACAGAAGATTGAAATAGAAAGGAAATACAACATACGTGTTGCCGGCAGGTATATCGAAAGGTGTAGTATCCACCTGCATGTTAGCAGAACTTCGCATGTCCGACACTTGAGGTTGAACGTGTGAAGCAAACATCGAGTCTGATCGGCGTCAGTTCCGATCTCGAATTATAAGGGACTTCTTGAAACCTACCTAGCGCTAGTTCAGCACCGAAAAGAAGTTCCGGATCGAGGAGATCTGGAGACGTGTAAGGTAGTTCTTTTCCTTGTAGCGTAGGCTCGTAATTGAATGAGTCGTAAATTGGGAGACGACCGAGTTCCTCTGTCAGAAGCGGCAGCGAGAACAACTGAGAGTCGGAGTCCAGTGAGAGGGACGGCAGCTTTTGCTGCTGAGGTGTCGAGACAGACATAGACCTTTCAAAAGGCTCGTCTGCAATTTCAACACGATTTCTGGCCTGTTCAAGTTCCGCCTCTCGTCGACGCTTCAACGATTGTCGGCCAATATTTAGCATGGCCATGATGATATCGCAATCTCTGCCGGCAGATCTCCATCTGGTTATTTTCTTGAGGACACCGTTGGTGTTGATTTGAACATAACGAACGCACCGTTTCTCGTATAGCCGAAGAACACGCATGCAATTTTGAGCATCGGCTGTCGCACGCGTGAAATCGTCTTCAGTTCGAGACTTGCGTCCACCGAGCAGAGCCCACACATGGATGAGCAGAGCGCAGCGGAATCGAACAGCGCGGTCTGCACACCAAGTGTCAGTCGAAATGCTCAAGGCGTCGAATAAGAATGTCTGATACCATTGATACTGGGAAAATGTAACAGTCCGCGACCCCGCCGCGCTTTGCACATCCAGGACATGTCCACAGGATCTTGCCGCATTTGCGCAGGATGGCAAGTGAGGGGAACTGCAAGATAATTCACACTGTAAATATAGATACGAAAGAGAGCATACGCTTAATATTGGCTCCTTGCCAGGGGGCGGGAATAAGTGCACGGTGTATTAATATTTGTGCTTGAACCGTGGGTTAGTTTCCAATATAACTGGTTCAACCAAAGAAGTACCATGATAATATGTGGCATATCTGGAAAGTTCATTCAGCGATTGCTTCCAACACAGACCAAGACGAACGCACAAAGCAGCAGATTGATCTAGGAAAATCTGAAAGTTTTGAAGGGGGGAACTCGTAAATGATCACCATCAATATTTACCTGATTTTCTTGATGAGGATTCCATTTTACTGCGACAAATTAGCCCACGAATTGCGCCAGAGATTTAGACGTACGATGTTCCGGGATGTCATCAACCCTTTGTTTAATTCGGAACTTCATGCTCAATGAGCAAAACGATTCGAGACGGAGACTGAAGGGTGTTACTCAAGCTCCACGATCACATCTTGAAGATTCAGCTGGCCATTGACTGGGTACTATTGCAGATGAAGATTTATCAGTAACCCGACAATGTCGTTCCGGGAAATCGAACACACCACCGCTCGTTGAATCCGTTGAACAATGAGGATCAACTTCAAGTAAACGGAGAGGGTAGATGGCCTGGGACAATTTCCCCTCTGGCTGTACCGCATTAGGTATGCCCCCCACAATTCTTCGTCTAGATCAGTAGGCAGGGGTACATCATAGCTGGAAGAAATATCAACGAGTGGGCGCATGAAGATAAATACGACTCACTCGGTAGGCTTGACTATAGCCGGGCGGCCGTTGAAAGAGCTCATGATGGTATCTTCGGCAAAGAGAATCCAAAAAACGCGTCGATAGAGTTCAGATGAGAGGGGGTCCAATTTCTGGTACCCTCCTCGATGATGTGCACCAGCACATTGAGCCATGCGCACGCCGAGCCCTGCCAGAAGCCATCCATCCTCCGGAATGGTCATTCCCGCGACGAATATCACGCTCAGCTGTGTTGAGTAATAGCTAGCAAACACACAAGAAGGAAAAAATCAATAAAAACAGACATACACAAATCAATTGCAGTTGAGGCAACGAAGTTCCCAACGTAACCGGTGCACGTAGTGGGCGAACTTGCGAATACCACTTCCACCCAGCACTATGCTCCGACTCGGATCCTTCGACAAACACCCTGGGGTCATCGGAATTTCTGCTCCCCAAGGCACACACGACCAAGACCAGCGCCCCAAACTTCTCTGTTCCGCAGATGCAGCCCGTCAACCATAGATTGTTGGAAGCTAGGATAATGCAGAACACCAAAGAGCGGATTCACTCGTGCAAAGTATATTTTTATGAGCGCATCTAGCAGATCGTTGGGGGAAAAATTAGACGGGGAGCGGGGGTAGGGTGTATTTGTCCCACTGATGGTGGCCTCATTCAGCTCTTTCCCCCAAGTCAATGAACGAAAGGAATGAACCAACGTACCGTTCGCATAGTCCAGAATTCAGGTCGTTGGACACCAGCCACATGCGAAGGATCACCATGCTGCTCGGTGTACATCAGTTATGTCGATAGCGACCTGAAAATATCAAAAACGCACAAGATGGCTCATTGCCGCCTTGATGAACTGAACCCCGCTCGAGAGTCCGTAAAATCGGTCGGGTCTTTCGGACCCAGACAAAATCATCCCTCTCGAAAACGCGCGAATTAGGGGCTGCTCGTCAACATCTACAGAACCCGATGCACCGGAAGCGGGGGGAGAACTAGTGGAACTGGGTGGCGACGGCGTGAAATCGCTGGTCTGTAATAAAGAAGGTGACTCCCCGGCTGAAAGCTGAGTCAATTGGGCCCGCAGGTCTGCTACTTCTTCTTCAAAGGTCGCGAGCATAGTGGGCGACTTGTACAAGAATTTCGTGGTTGACGTTGCTGTCGTGTGAGGGAACGTTGACGGTTGTTGTTGAGAGGATTATCGCAACGTGGTTCTTGGGGAGTCTTTACGGATTCTGTACCAGGTGTGGAAGAGGGAGATTGTTCTTTTTCGCCTTTCTGCCACAGAATGAAAGTATTTCAGCCAAATTCAGCTAACAAACGAGTGAAATTTATGCGACCCGGACTCACCTTCGGCCGGGAATTTATGCATTCGAGATAGGCTTGCTTGCAGTTTGTACACGATTTCCCGGCTGTTCGGCACTGTCGCCTACAAAATGTCGAGGGTCAAGCGAACGGAAATCGAGGAGGGATATGGTTACATCGAACTGATAGCGTCATAAGCCGGCGATCCCATGCATCTTTTTGTCCACACATGACTCACTTTTTTCTTCTCCGACAATTGTCGCATGAATTTTGTAGCCTCCTCTCTTCACTTTGGGTACCGGAACGTCCGAGTCGTCCGAGGTCCATGCGGTCTTGGGGCGTGTCTTGCCAGAATGATGATAATTCGCCGTTTTCTTGACGCTGTGAAGTTTATAAAGACGCGTTTTCACGAGTCGAAGCCTTGATCTCGCAGCACAACCGCAGCAGCAAGTTCAGTTTCGCTTGGCCGCACTGCCTGCTGGATCGTCGATGTTTCAAAAATGTTACGGGAGCTGGTTCTGGTGGGTTAACTTTATCGCGCAGCCTGCCAGTCGTATAGATCCAGATCCTGAGACTACTAGTAGCGGCGCAGAAAAAAAAGTCGGAAGAATAAGAGGCAGCCTGACAACAAGCCTGCAACAAGCGCCAAGTCGATGAATAGGCGAAACCAAATTGTTATGTCATGGTAATATTATTGATGAGTGATGTGAAATGTGTAATCGTCTGGCGGAACAGTTCCGGATGGCCGCTAACCTTAACCACAAATCATACGGTGTCGAGTTGGTGTCGAGAACCCTTGGGAGGCGTTGAGGGAGTGCTGCGGCGCAGCGGAAAGCAGTCCTCTACAGTTTTACACCCAGGTAGGTAATTTAGTTTTGCAGGTAGACCGGAACGCGGCGCGGAACACCCAGCTGGTTCTCAGATCACCGAATGTGAATTTTTGTAGTACGCGAAGGGCTTGGACGGACGCGACGCGTAGCGATGGAGAGAAGCATGCTGAATGCCAGTCGCTGCCGTTCAATATGTGAGTAGAGTTTCGCGCTGTCAAGGCCGGAGAAATCTTGTATGCGGCATATGTAACCGGTACATATTTCAGAGCGACTCAGGGAACCTTCACAGTGTCAACTCGCCGCTCGGGGGTCTACTACTAGTAACCACATTCCCGAAAATTTCGGTCAGAATAAACACTGCCAGGTCCAAGATAACAAGGACAAAAGGTGATGATTGGCGATGAAGTCGACGGCGTTATTCGAAAGAGTCATTGCAGTTTCAGAACAAATGCGACAGTACGCCTCGAGTGACCAGTAAGTGGTCAGAACAAGCCGGGCCGACCAGCAAGTTGCTCTGGGGTTCGCTAGTAACTAATACGTATCAATTATCTGCAGTAAGTTAAGCTGTAAAGTAGTATGGTACAACACGGGAAGAATATGCATGTTCAAGTTAGCCAATGCGTTGGTTCATATTGTCCAATCCTGCTAGATACGTGGTCCAAGCTTCCCAATTACTGAGATCAGACATTGAGCAAGAGAATGAAGCTGGATGATGACTTTAACATACGCGTTTCCAGCAGGCATATCGAAAGGCGCAGGGTCCATCTGCACGCTAGTGGAACTCCGCATGTCCGACACTTGAGGTTGTACATGTGAAGCAAACATCGAATCTGTACGAGGCGGTATCGGTTAATTCATCCACATGGCAGCTAAAAGAACAAAATCACCCAGCGCCGGCTCAGCGCCGAAAAGCATTTCCGGCTCCAAGAGATCCGGATTAGCATAAGCTTGTTCGTTTCCTTGAAACGTAGGTTCGTAATTGAACGAGTCGTAAACTGGGAGACGACCGAGTTCCTCGGTAAGGAGCGGCAGTGAGTTCATTTGAGAATCAGAATCCTGCGGCAAGGCTGGTAGGTTCTGCTGCTGAGGTGTCGAGGCAGAGATAGACCCATCAGAATGCTCGTCGGCAATTTCAACACGATTCTTGGCCTGTTCAAGTTCCGCCTCTCGCCGACGCTTCAGAGATTGTCGGCCAATATTTAGCATAGCTACGATGATATCGCAATCTCTGCCGGCGGATCTCCACCTGATTATTTTTTGAGACATGGTTGGTGTTGATTCGAACACAACGAACGCACCGTTTTTCGTATAGCCGAAGAACACGCATACAATTCTGCGCATCGGCTGTCGCGCGCGTGAAATCATCTTCACCTCGAGACTTGCGTCCACCGAGCAGGGCCCACACATGGATGAGCAGAACGGCGGCGGAATCGAACAATGCGGTCTACATGTCGACTATTAGTCGTGTCATTCAATTTCGGCGTTGAATAGATACCAAAAGACTGGGAAAATGTAACAGTCCACGACCGCGTCGCGCTTGCACATCCAGAACATGTCCACACGACCGTGCCGCATTTGCGCATATAGCAAGTGAGGGGAACTGCAAGAGTCGGTAATTGAAAAATTTAGAGACGCAAGATCGCGCACGGTTGATATTGGATCCTTGCCAGGAGCGGGAATAAGCGCGCGGTGTATCATAATTTGGGCTTGGAGGATGAATTAGTTTCCATGCGACTCGGACTAATTCAATTGAAAAAGGTACCATGGTAGTACGTAGAATATCTGAAAAATTCATCAGTGGACACAATTTTCAGAACAAACAACAACGCACAACCCGGCAGACTGATCCAGAAAGATCTAAAAGTTGTGAATCGGATGACTCGTAAATGATGGCCATCACTATTTACCTGATTTTGTTGATGCGGATTCCACTTCACTGGAGGACAGCATCAGCGAACGAGCCATATCGCGGGGGCGCGAGCGAGACTCCGACGTACAATGTTCCGGAATTTGGTCTACCCAGTTGTTGAGTTCAGAACTCCGCGAAGATCAGCACCTAAATATATGACCAGGCTGCAAGCGTACTCACTCGAGCTCAACAATCACATCTTGAAGATGTGACTGGCCATTGACTGGATACTATTGGAATTGAAAATTGATCAGTCGACTTTGTTTTATTCCGCGGAAATGGAACGCACCACCGCTCGTTGAATGCGTTGAATGATCATCACCAACTTTATGTAGACTGGAACATAGACAGCCTTGGATAGTCTTCCCTCCGGCTGTACCGCATTAGGCATTCCCCACAAATCTTCATCCAAATCAGAAGGCAAGGGCACATCATAACTACATATCATGAAGTCAATGCACAAAAGGGGGGGGAAAAACTCACTCGGTAGGCTTCGTTATGGACGGTCTTCCGTTGAACGAACTAAAAAAGCGACGGGATGGGATTGAGGACAGGCTCGTGAAAGACTACCGACCTCAGAATCGTATCCTCGACAACGAAGATCCAAAAAACGCGTCGATAGAGCTCGGCTGAGAGGGGGTCCAGTTTCTGATATCCTCCTCGATGATGTGCGCCAGCACACTGAGCCATGCGCACACCAAGCCCTGCGAGAATCCAGGAGTCTTCAGGGATCGTCATTCCGGCGACGAATATCACGCTGAGCTGCGTTGAATATTTCAGTTAATATTCAACACACAAGAAAAATCAATTAAAACCCGACATACGCAAATCAATTGCAGCTGAGGCAACGAAGTCCCAAGCGTAATCGGCGCGCGCAGAGGACGAACTTGTGAATACCATTTCCACCCGCAGCTATGCTCCGACTCTGACCCTTCGACGAACACTCTGGGATCGTCCGAATGTCTGCTTGCTAAAGCACACACAATCAAAACCAGCGCGCCGAACTCTCTATTTCTCAGATGTAGCCCGTCCATCATAGATTGCTGGAAGCTCGGATAATGTAGGATACCCAAGAGTGGGTTTATCTGGGCGAAATAGATTTTGAGGAGGGCATCTAGCAGATCGTCGGGAGGGAAGATAAAGCGGGGAGCTTGCATCGTGAATTTGTCCCACTGGAAGATGCCTCAGTCAGCTTTTCCAGAACGACTGAAAAAAGGAGTTAGCCAACGTACCGTTCGCATAGTCCAGAACTCAGGTCGTTGAACCCCAGCCACCTGAGAGGGGTCGCCATGCTGGTTGGTGCAAATAAATTTTGTTTCATTCAAACGTTGCTGAACGGAAAACGCACCAGATGGCTCATCGCCGCCTTGAGAAACTGAACCCCACTCGAGAGTCCGTAAAATCGGTCGGGTCTTTCAGATCCAGACAAAATCATCCCTCTGGAGAAGGCTCGAATCAGGGGCTGCTCGTCGACCTCTTTATCACCTGAGGCACCCGACGCGGGGGAATCAGTGGAACTGGGAGGCGACGGCGACATGTCGCTGATCTGCAATAGACTGATATTGGAGGACTCTTCAACCGGAACCTTGGTGAGCTGGACCCGCAAGTCGGCTACTTCTTGTTCGAGGTTGCGAGCATATTGTGCGACTTGGACGAGAATATCGTGGTTGACGTTGCTGTCGTGTGACGGGACGTAGACTGTTGTCGTCGAGAGGATGGTTGCAACGTGTTCTCGGGGAGTCTTGACACGTTCGGGCTGAGGGGCGGAGGAAGGAGACGGTTCTTCGCCTTTCTGTTTGTGGAATACAATGAATGATCTGAGCCAACAAACGAACGAAGTTTACTAACCTTCGACCGAGTATTGATGCATTCGGCATACGCCTGTTTGCAATTTGTACACCGATTATCGGGTTGTTCAGAACTGTCGCCTTCAAAAATTTAAATGGTCAACTGGGAAGGAAATAGAGAAGTAAAGGCTACGCACATCGAACTAGTCCAGTCATAAGCCCGACCTCAATGATATTCAAACAAATATGACTCACCTTTCCTTCTACGACAGTTGTCGCACGAATTCTGCAACCTCCTCCTCTTCACTTTGGGCCCCGTACTCGGAACATCCGACTCGTCGTCCGAATCCACGCGGTTTTGAGCGTGTCTTGCCAGTGTGGTAGCTTCTGGCCTTCTACCAGCTTTCCAAAGTATAAGTAAGCGTTTTCACGGGTCGAAGCCTTGATATCGCAGCACAACCGCAGCAGCACGTTCAAGTTTGGTCGGCCGCACTGCTTGTAAGATTGGTGGTTTCGATGATGTTGTAAACCGCAGATCTGGTGGGATAACTTTATAGCGAGGCCCGCCAGTTGTCTAGATCCAAGTCCGAATGTTATCTCGGAGGGAAGGGGAGCGTTCCAAAATCCGGAAGACTGCAGAGCCTGGTGTCGAGTTGATGAGTTACCGAAACTTGCAAAAGCATGTCGCTAGAGACGCGTTACGTAATTGCCGCGATATACGTAATATTGAGTGATGCGAAATGTGTAGGGCGGCGGAACACTTCCGAGAATCTATCAGACCTGTCTCTGACTTTCACCAGCATCGACTCGCAGAGGTTTATGCTGCGGCGCAGCAAATTTTCAACAGTACTAGTCCTCTACAGCTTCACATTTGGGTACACGACGCGGAACGCAGGGCAAAGGGATAATTATTAACATGAAATATTGGAGGAGCGATTCAGGTGCAGCGCGTAACGATACAGAAAGGTCCCCGATGCCGGTCTACAGGTGATCAAGAGACTTCTGAAGGACGTAACTGAGGTCGGAGGGAACTTGGACGCGATGTATTCTCATCCCCTGTCCATACACTCTCTAAAGTTTCAGTGCAGAAACAGCGATGTAGAGCCGTCCTCGACACGTTGATGAGAGTTTACATCTGAGCCGGAAACCCAACGGAAACCTTCTCGGGCAATGTTTAAATCTTTGAATATTGGCCGGTTGGCCGGACGTGCAGCCTATAAGCAAACGCATCATAACCAACACAGCGCGATCAGACATCGACAAGCGCCAGCCAAGAACCGGAAAAGCCAATAAGAAACTCAGCTTGCTGAAAAGTATATATCCCCGCTTCTCACCGACATCGACCCTCTGCGTGAAGGTCGGAGAGAATTTGGATGCGATGAATACAATTCTCAAGGGCAAGAAACGCTCCGCACAGCCGAGGCGGAGAAAGCCCTTGCATCAAAGAACAAGAGGAGCCATCTTCCGTTCTTCCTCGCGTCGCACGAGTTTCAGGATTGAGGATCGCAGGGTTTCCTTTCTTTAGAGTCAAGAGAAGCCAGTCAATGCAATGGATTCTCATTTCTTCAGTACACAAATGAATCTGGAAACATACACACACGACACACCCACGTCCACAACCTGAAAGAAGTGCGGACATGCGCCGGGCCAGCAAGCACCTACGAAAACATGGCCTCCTCAGCCCACGCATTCGACATGTTGTACATCTCCTCATCGGGATGCGCGGACCACCCGCTGTCCTGGTTCTTAATCGCCTGCATAAGGCGTAAGTGAGACTGAACAAGACGAAGAAAAACAAAGAAGGTCATACCTTGCTGATAAAGTCCTTACTCCTCGCCACCTCCAGCTCCAACAACTCGAGCTGCGCGCTCTGCGACTGCGCGCTGTACAGCACACTATCCACCTCATCCTTGGTGAACTGCGGCGGTGGGTCAGAGAACGTCACCGTCCCCGAGGCCGAGATCTGTGCGGATATGTCCCCGGTCTCGATCTGCGGTATACGACATTAGGTCTATCTTAGGTTTTCGACGCGACTGGCGCACCATGCTGAGAATCAACGCGCGGACCTCGTCCTCTGTCTGCATCCCGCCCACTACCCGAGCGATGTCGCCCAGCCCGAGCGTCACATACGTGGCGGTAAGCTTCTTAAGCGTCCACCGCGGCGCGCGTTCGACGGCTTGCATCAGGAGACCGAGGTTCTTGTCCTGCGGCAACGTCAGTCTACAAGCAGAGACACAGCAGCGGCATCACACACCGAGCTAAACGTCTGCTTCTCCTTGTCCAAAAGGGCGTGCAGGCGCTGAATGTTTTGTGGGTAGGCGTTGATAAACTCCGTGTAGATGGAGTTCTTGAGGAGGCGGGACAATGTCGAGTGCGCGTACCTGGGCAGCGGAGACACCTCCCCGCGCGAGATCAGCTGCACGAGGCGGAGCTTCTTCAATGCCTCGAACTGCAGGGCGGCGGGTACCGCGCCAGGAGCAGTCACACAGATCTCAAAGTACTCCTCTGCCTCTGGCCATCTTTTGAGAAGCGCCAACACGACGCCGCCGAGGTAGTGGTACATTAGATTGTCGTTGTAGGTCAGATCGGAGACGGCTGTGCTGACGTTGGCGATGGGGTGGTTGAGGATGGGGAGGGCGGCGGCGGGGGAGTTGGCGGTTAAGCATGCTTGGAGGAAGAGGTGGTGGAATGCGGTGAGATAGCTCGGATCTGGCGGATAGCGGGTGAGGAGGTTGTATAGAGGAGCGGTTGCCCAGGTCATCTGAAAAAAAAAATCAAGTCAGTGTGCGTCGAGAAAAAGACGAGATCTGACGTTGTTGTGCTGTTGAGCAAGCCGTATTATCCCTCTTGCAAGCAGGGTCACTGGAAGCAAAAATTAGTACAAAACTCGAAGAGGAAACTGTGGCGCACCTCGATCTGGGGCCATCCGCGCTTGCTCAGGCAAGAATGACTGGCAGAATCCAGTAACTATCTGCGGTGCTACTGGTGCATTTGTGGCAAGCAATCGGGCAGACCTGCCGCGAGGGTTAACTTTGAAAACAGGCTTTAAACTTGACTCACAAGATATACAGAACTCCTAGTGTATTCTGCCGGAGGTCTAGTACGGACAAAGGGTCTTGTCCAGATACCAAAGCGCTTGACAAGATCGTTTCCCTCGACTCCTTCGGGAGGCCAGTTTTCAAGGTATGATTCAGGTTCCCAAGGTTGCTCGTGGTCGTTATCTCTTGCAGAATGCGGTCGAGTGACAATAAGTCGGGCGCCATGGTCGAAATTCAAGAGTCGCTACTGAAAGGAGATCAGTCAAAGTTAAGCGTCCCGCACCGTCCTAAACCCGTTTTAACGAGATAATTGCCCGCCCGCTCCCATACGATCGCCCATGAAGTTTGCGTGAAATGCGCGTGTTGCACGCGCTTATTCCGCGTAGACACGATAACTTACCTAACAAGGAAACAAAGTTCAGATACCCACCAGTCTCTCTTTCAAAATCGGTTCAAATTTGAGGTCCAGGTGTCGCTAGCCACTGGCAACCCGATGGTGCTGAAGCCAGTGAAAGGTAACGACAGAACGCAGAGTGTCACGCGTTGCTGTCACGCTCTCGGCCAACCCTCAGGCCTCAAACCACAAGCTCAGCTGTACACTCTGCAGCCCGCTGAATTTCTGCCAATCTACGCAGAAAGATCCTTTTCTTCTGACCTGCCTCTGTCACAAGATTCTGCCGCCTTTTTAAAAGTTCTCTCAGCTTCGATGGTGTCTACACTCACCTTCAATCTGGGCGGCAACATTCACACTGCGAGCGACCGTTTTTTTCCATGAATTTAGTCCTGGCGGATACATCTCACCGCCAGATTTACTTCCCGAACTGGCGGATAGGTCCGGCCGCCACGACTGGCACTTAATACCTCACTGCGAGCCCTGATCTTTAATTCAAGCGCTTTGCGCTCTTGGACTTCAACCCTCGACCTGTGAATGGCCCTCGCCATCGCTCGATATCTTCCGGGAACGATTGCCCGTTGAATTTCAACCGAAAGACACTATTAGCTCAAGTCAGGCGACTACAACCTCGGTTCCGCAAGAGCTCCAAATTGAGCAGCAAAATGACTTCAGCTGGGTGTCTTTCCGCAAATGTTTCTGATCTCTTTATGTCTGATACGCCTGGGAGCTGGAACGTCTCCGCGACGGTTTTTGTTTCTTTTCAAAGCAATCAAAATCCCAATGCAAGCTTTGGACAATGCTTCAAAGACTGTGTCGGCTTCACTTCTTCGGTGCCGAAACCTTGCTCAGACATCTGAGCACTACAATAACCCTGGGATCTTTCTCTCTAGGTATCTCCTGCTTCAATCCTGTTGTGTGATAAGAGCTCAGACGAGAAGCTTGAATCAAGCACAACTCAGTCCCTCGATGATCATCTACACTGGGAGATATGATCCCGCTCTCCCTCACACAGGTGCTTCGGGTTCCCTCCAATCAATGCATAATCACGTCCTCATCAAGAACCGAGATTGGCCTCAGTCTTCTATACGCACACGCTAGGCAGCTACTTTAGGCCCGGTCAAAGCCAAGTCAAGGCTACTCGGACTTTATGCCCGTAACCCGCGAGACCTCACACCCGTTCGCAACTCCCCCCGTCAACACACATAGGATCCTGCTGTATGTTCCTTCTCCCTTCTGAACCGCTCCCCGCGCTTGCTGAATGCGTTGGGTCGCAGAATCATCGGGCTCTTTTTGTGCTCTATACTCGCCTCTGCCTGTGTAGCTGTCAGCATTTTCCGAATACGGCGTAATGCCCACCGACCCGCAGTCCCTCCCCCATCACCTCCACCCGTCTCTGAAACTTCAAAACGGCCATTGTGCCACGAAATAGAGCTGGGAAGAGCGCATTCCGAGCCGACCTGGCACACCTTACAGGTCCGCCGCGCCGTCCTGGGCACACACATTCTCCGCTAACCAGCATCCTCCCTCCAGCCACTAGCAGTCCTCACACCTACATATGACCTCCCCCAAAACGGCGACCTCAATAAAAGACCAAACGCCATGCGGATTCTTACCCACCTCTCACTCTCCTCCCGAAGCGCAGCCTCCCTCGACACGACTACCGTCTCCATCCTCGACAACGTCAACTGTGGCCACACCTCTGAGTGACATCTGCGAATAGCAGTCCTCATTGCCATGCCCGTCCCTCCCGTACCCTACGCTTCGAGTCCTCTGCGCGACGTCGCGGACAGCGACATAGTCATCGGCGTAGCAGATACCGCAGGCGCATTCCCAACCATCTCATCTCTTCTTGCATATAGACGATAGACGTAGGCTACCCCATTCCAATCTCGCTGCCCACGAGCATCGCATTGTATCACAACTTTTGAGGCAACAGATTTACATGATCCTGATTCTCTTCCCAGTTCCCATGACCCTCGAGCCTAAAATTGGAAACTCCGCGATTGCCTTGAATCATTGTAGTTGGAATGAGCACCGGCGGGTCTGGTTTCGATGCTCTTCGGCAATAGTCGGCCTTCTCATGCTTTGGTCGGCTTTGTTCGGAATACACGATCACGTTACCGTTTATCGTGATACTTTGTCGCGAATGAAGTTCTTGCCGATCCCTGTTCTGCCTCTTTCCGCAGTTGCAAAGGGGTGTTTGTATTGTTGACCTATCCAAAGCTCGGGAAGACGTACGTCATCTGAGATTGCTAGGCCCGGGCTCGTAGGCAGTCCAGTCACTCCAGCTGAATAGCGCACATGAGAAACGGTGAATAGCGCACGAAAAAAAGTATCCTACTTGTCGAACGGCACATTCAACTCCCCTGCCGCAAACGCAAGAGGATCGCCTAGTTCAACGGCATCTACCGGCCCCGGAAATGGATCGGGATGGAATATCAAGCCGAAATCGAGCGGCTCGTATATAGGCAACAATCCAAGTTCCTTGGACGAGAAAGGTAGGGACAGAAGCTGTTCAATTGCTTGCCCCGGACTCGGAGAGACCTGCATTTGTCCAATATCTTGTGTCACAGCCGCAACGTAGTTCGAGTCAGGCGTGTCGTTGGAATCCTTCGATGGCCCAATGTCTTCAGAACTCCGATGCCGCTTCAAGGAAGGGGTTGTAGATACTTCCTTGTCATTTAGCACCCCTTCGAGCATCCCTGCCAAAATGTCCCTTTGATATGTAAGTGAGTGTCCAAATATTCAAATCTATGAAGGAGCCCACGCATTCCGACCAGCGATTTGCCATCTATTTTATGAGTGAGGCTGCTGGGTACAAAGCGATCATAAGAACACCTACCGCGACTCGTATACCTTCAGAACATCCAAGCATTTTTGAACACTTTGGTCGGCAGTGGTTCGCGAGCGATGGAAGACATTCATAAGTAGAACGAGGGCGGAGTCCACGATGGCAGACTGAGATAGATCAGAACGAGCCAAGCTAGTCAAGGATTAGAGTTTTACGATCATCTGTGGATTAAACAGCGGGCCACGGCCGCGCTTTGTCTGAACATCCATAACATGGGCACAGGAGCGTGCCGCACTGGCTGAAATTGCGAGGGAGGGGAAAGAAATCTGTATAATGGTTAGAATTGAACAGAAAACTCGGTTGTACGCACAGAAGAAAGTGAAGACTGGTTGGGTAATGGAATAAATGGACGATGCAAGAGTATCTGCACTGTGATGAACTTAGACCGAGGTTTGAAGCGGTGACAAATTCCAATCAGGTACCATGCTGGCACGCTTATTAGAAAAACATACTGGGGCATGAAGAACTCAGCTTACATAGTATGTTGCGTATAAACATGCTGATTGGTTTAAACTGGTTAAATCCTTCCGGTTCGGATCCCATTTCACTGTAGAATGTTCAAGACACAGTGTCAGGAGACGTAGAATACTTGCATTCGTCTGGAACCGAGTCGGCCCAGGAATTCAACTGCGAGTCCAACTGCGCTACGATTTCTTGATAGCTCGCATTTTGATCTTTCCTTTTGGGCGGATACTGCAAAATCGTTAGGAAGTGCGATTTAAAGCTGTCAGCACTCACAAGTTCCTCTTGAAGCTTGTTCCAAATTTCCATCAGCTTGGTAAGTCGCGTAGCGTAGATCGCAAGAATAGGGGTTTCTCCATCTAATGGCATTGGTGGATCCAGGTCGAGACTATATAATGCGCATCAGAATGAATGCTAAGCCTTTCCAACCGCCCTACTCGTTGAAATTGGTTGTTCTTGGCCTTCCCAGAAGAGCGCTCATGATTAAATCAGAGCAGAGGAGAACTAAAAAGACCCTCTTGTATAACTCAGCCTCGACATTTCCTCCTTCATGTGTTGCTCTGATGCGACTATGAGCACCCAAATCGTATGCCATGCGGAGTCCAAGTCCGACCTACAACCGATCAGCGATGAATCGTTCAATACGACACCAGAAAAGAATACCAGCGCGTATGTTTCTTCTGGCGTGCTTGCACTAGCTAGATACAAGATGCTCATCTAGGGAAACAGCTTGACACAGGAACCGAAGGGCAACACAGAGAACATTTACCAGAACGACCTGGAGCTCGTACAACGTCGGGGAAACGTAAAGTGAACGTGGGACGGGCCGGACTTGTCTGAACCACTTCAACCCAGCCGTATGTTCGAATTCGGAATGTTCCATGAATACGCGCGGATCGTCCGAGAACTTGGCTCCGAGGGCGCAAACTGAAAGAACTAGAGCGCCAAACTTTTGGTCATGCAGATGCAGTCCTGCAGCGAGGGAGCGTCGAAATGTGTTTTCGTGCAATACGTATATGAGAATGTTTATTTCGGTGAAGTAGAGGTCGACCAGGCTATTCAGCAGCTGCGGAGGTGGGAAGATTTGTGGTACGAAAATCTCCATAGGCACGTCCCACTTGGAAATGTCAAGTAAGAAGGATAATAAATTGACTGTACTGACGTCTCGGAGATTCCAGAATTCGGGCCGTTGACGAATCAAGTTGCTGTCGCCGGTTGCTTCTATTTTTGCGACCAGGAAATCTCTTATGAAGTGAATGCTGCTCGATCTTCCATAAAACCTGTTGAATGAGATGTCCCGAGTGATCTGTTGCAGCGATTTCGGAAGGCTGGAGTCCACGAGAAGGCCATCGTCCGAATCGCTATCTTCTGTGTCATCGGGTGGATGTGGCACAGACGGGCTGTTAGCAGACTGAGAGACGACTGAAGGACTCGTTAGTACTTCCTCCAGTCTCCGCGCATACTGCGCAACTGCGACCAAGACGTGATATACGACCAGTGGGTCGCTCGAAACATATTCATTGGATCCCCCGAGAATATGTGCAACATGGTCTTGGGCCGTTCGAGAGTGCTAGTATAAATGAGTGGGTTGATACAGCGTTTAATGAAACGCAGAGCACCAGATTGGGGTCTTGTTTCGAACTTGCACTGGGACCGGTGCGTCATGAATGGTTCAGTCATGTCAGAAAACGAACCTTGAACCGCCGGCCTATGGCATCGTTAATTCAACGTCAATTGTAGAACACGTCAAATCTACTTTGGATGAAGCTCTATCTGTATGGGTGCATTCTGATCCAAATGCAATACAATTTGAACAAATGTTTCCTGGCCAAGAAAACCTGCTTTCATGGGGAGAGCATATATATGCATGCAAAGTACCTGGCATTTCGGCACTATTACCTAGACAAAATTTTATTTGAGGATATCAAAGGCTGCCACTGGACTCACATCGAGCTTTCGAGAGAGTCGGGTTGGACTCGAGTAAATATAAAAGTTTCAACAAATATTGAAACCCAACCCAACCTTTCTGTCGTCTACATGTATCACAAGCATTTGGCAATCTTCTTCTCTTTCTTCGAGGCGATATTTTCTCCTGCGCGCCAGGCTGCGCCCTAGAATGTGCAAGATCTGGGTTCATTGTGGAATGGACCGAAACAACCCGAAAGAGTGGCTGTGCGAGCGGAATTTTGTCAAATCGTCACTTGTGACACCGTGACCACCCTTCAGAGCTTCAGCCTCCGCGCTTAGCATTTTCTCTTTGGTCAATCTCCCAGTCTCCCACTGGCAAGGCTGTTACATGTACAAGCTCTCTGACTATTTGCGACAAATCTCACAAACCTGACAACGAACTCCGCCCTCTAAATACCCTCGATGTCTGTCAAGCAAGTTTTTCAGGCTGAGGTTGTATGTCCCGGTGCAGGACCCAGAAATATTCTCTCTCCTGGAGGAACCAGTCAAACTCTGCCAATAGCGCAAGTTTTTTTGTCCCCCCTTCGAGCGAGCAATACACAGAAATACTTATACCGTCATTGCTATATCATTGACATCGGTCTTCAAGCCCTCGCAGCCTTCTCCGCAGTTGCAGGACGGCGTTCGTCGCCAAATACGAGAGTGCGAATGGCTATCCGCAGCAAATGGTTGACACTCTCTTGACAGAAAGGCGCCCTCAGCCTCCAACGGAACCACCATGCTCTCCATCCTCCGACGCACATTGAAGCGAATGCCCATCGGAATGCTTATTGAATACCCAATGCGAGTCGAATACACGCTTGCTGAGCTCATACACTGGTCCCATAAATAATCAGAGCATTGTCTTTTCACCATTCCCCAACTGCCTCTCGCTGCGTTCCCAACGCTCAGCAATGAAGGTCACCTTATGTTTCCTCGCTATGCTTTCTATCGTCGATGCTCAGTTGGCGGGGGGCTATCAAAACTACCAGACCGCGTGCACCACTCTTGCTGCTCGTCTTTCTATCCCCGACTCCTCTAACATCCTCAGCTCTTTCGTTGTGGCCGGCACAAACCTCACTTTCCCATCCCGGGATCCATCGTGCGGTAGCCCTTTTCAGGTCGTCTCCTCCGACATGTGCAGAGTCACTCTGGACGTCGCGACCTCCCACCGCTCCAGCACGGGTATGGAGGTTTGGCTTCCGTTCAATTGGACTGGTCGCTTTCTTTCCACCGGCAATGGTGGTCTCTCCGGCTGCATCCAGTACTCTGACATGGATTACACCACCTCGCTGGGCTTCGCCACGACCGGCTCCAACAATGGGCACTCCGGTACAGGTGGCGCCCCTTTTCTAAACAACATCGAGGTTGTGAAGGACTTTGCCTGGCGCAGTCTGCTCACAAGTGCTCAGGTGGGCAAAAACGTCACTCGCGAATTTTTTGAGCGGCCCCATAACAAGAGCTATTACAACGGATGCTCGACGGGCGGCCGCCAAGGGTGGAAGATGGCACAGGATTTTCCCGAGGTATTCGACGGCATTGTGGCTGGCGCACCTGCAATCGACTGGAACATGCTCGTCTCTTGGAGCGGAATGTTTTATCCTATTTTTGCGAGGGCAGGTCCAGACGGGGTTCCTCCCCTGTCGTTGTGGCCTGTTATTGACGCGGAGATACTCAAGCAGTGCGACGGAATCGATGGAGCGTTCGATGGTATCATCGAAGAGCCCTCTCTCTGCCACTTCCAAGCCGACGCCCTCCTTTGTTCTACGACCAAGAAGTCGTCATGCCTCACCCCCAAACAAGTCGAAACCGTGCGCGCCATCTTTTCGCCACTCGTCGGAGCAAACGGAACCATACTCTTTCCCTCTCTGCAATACAGTCCTCAGTTCATCCTCGCCATTGCCATACTCTATTCACAGGGGCAGCTTTCCCTCGTCGAGGACTGGTACAAGTACGCCGTCTTTAACGACCCTACCTTCAACGCCACATTCCTCTCTCCCCATGACATCGCCTTCGCCTCGAACTTGAATCCCGGCGACGTCAATACATTCTCGGGCGACCTCTCCGCATTCAAAGCCCGCGGCGCGAAGATCCTTCACTATCATGGTCAAATGGACTTTGGCATTCCCAGCGCCAACTCCAATAGGTACTACGAGCATGTCGCACATACCATGGGGCTGCCTCCTTCATCTCTCGACGAGTTCTACCGCTTGTTCAGGATCAGTGGGATGGAGCATTGTGGCGGAGGTCCGGGCGCGATCTTCATCGGGCTCACAGGCAACAACGTGGCGAGCGTGCGTCCAGATGAGAATGTGCTGATGGCCACGGTGCGTTGGGTGGAGGAGGGTATCGCCCCTGATACCATTACGGGCACTGCGTTCGTCGACCAGAATCCGGCGTTGGCTGTCGACTACAAAAGGGCGCATTGCCGATACCCTTACCGCAATGTGTTCGGTGGAAAGGGGAATGTGAAGGATCCTGCCAGTTGGGAATGTATACTGTAATTTAAAATCGGCTCAAATTTTTAATCTCAAGTAGCCAGATACTTTATTCTCCTTCTTGTCTTCACCGCATTTGTGGTTCCCTCTCAATCAATAGAATAGCCACATTTACTTGTCCCTGCTCGAGGTCGACCAGGTCTAGGCGTTCCAGCGACAACAGATTTCCTTACGTAACGATCATTGCGCCTTGCTCAGTTGCTTACTTACCACAACTTCAAGTTACCCCCATCTTAGTATCTCTCATCCCCGGGGTGCTCGCTGTGTATCCCGGCGTCAACAGGACCATTAGCAGCTCGGGCTGCACCACAATTTCGGCTTTCTTTCGTCTGGGCAACAGCGAACTTATAGCACGGTAAATTGAAACCAATGGGCACCTCTACAAAAGACAAGGAAGGCGACAAAACACGAAGAAAACCTGGTCGCGTGTACGCTGCCCTTTACGCCAGTGAATCGAGTCTAAAATGGTTGCACAGACCTACTAGTTGCGCTGAATGCCGTCGATTGAAATTACGGTGTGATAAAAATGTGAGCGAGCCTGGCGTACAAATTTGGTACAAATAGTATTGTGAACTGACAAGAGCCAAGGTCCCGTGCGGGAAGTGTGTCTCGAGGTAATAGCCGCTGTTTCTTCCAAGTAGAGATCCTAAACAATGCTCTAGGGGATGTGGAAGCATATGTCCCGATGGTGCGTGTGCTGCCATTTGTATTGCCATCTCTCAACTCCCTTAGGTCAGCTCACATCTGGTACGCACGTATTATGCGGCATTTCCATCTAGCTCATCTGGGGGGTTCCAACAGGCAAGGGGCACAGGTCAGTCTCTTTACACAAGCCAAATCTCTACCTGAATACAAGCCCAGGCTCGTTTTGGCTAATACCGAGGAGCTGCACGATCGTATTGAGCACCTCGTCTCGCGTATTCGTGAACTCGAAGACGCGCTTCGCTCCCTTCACGAAACCGTGTCTGACGAGCCTCACCCTCTACTGCGCACCGACTTGCTGCATCTCAAGGCCACTCCGTTCTCCTATCAATCTCCATCTGAGCGGACATCCTCGTCGAGTGATTCTCGAGCCACGACTTCGACCGTCCCGACAGAACCCACAGACGAAACTGCAGAGTCGCGGACAGAGGAGGAAAACCTCATTGACGCGTTCGGTACGCTGACTATCGGGCTGCATGGGGAGTCGAGTTTTCTCGGGCAGACCGCGCGATCAGAGGTCCGCCGCCTTTGTTCTCTTTTGTTCCATGCTCATCGCATCTTGTAGTATCTCTACCGTGTACGGAAATAAGCTCACTCTCAAAATTTTTCTCATTGACCCCCAACAGGCCCTCGCCAAAGCGCCCGCTTCACCCGCTGTTCTGCCCCCGCGCCTCTCCCGGCGTATAATAGAGACATCTTTCCCATCCTCAGACACTCCCGACGACGGATTGGGGCGAGATATATACGCCATGCTACCGCCGCTTTCTGAAGCTATCCGACTGTGCGATCTCTACCTCGAACACGGCGCATATCTGTGAGTGCATTCAGCCGTCCATAGCGTGCATCTCGAATAATGCTGCTCTAGTTCCATATGCCTCATGCGCACGGAGCTCATCGACGAGATTCTCGAGTTTGTGTATCGCGCAGGGTGCGTCTCTTGATTTTCCCTCCCATATAAATCTCAAGGTCCCCCAGATCATTCGACGGTCTCAAAAATCACCACGCGCTCGCCCTCTTATTCGTCGTATTCGCTATCGCCGCAATCTTAGATCCCAGCAAGCACCCATACTCGATCGAAGCGCAAGAGTATTATTACCTGTCCCGTGCAGCGCTCAGTCTGGCTCCACCTGCGCGGGAGACGACGTTGGCTGCTATTCAAACACTGGTACTGCTTTTCTCTCTTATGCTTGTGAAGTTGTGCTGAAGATGAGAAGATTCACTTGGCGCAATATTGTGATTTCAGCGACTGGGAGGGGACAGCGTCTAGTGGTGCTTGGTTATATATCGGGACTGCTGTGAGGCTGGCACATTCGGTGGGTTGCTTTCGACATCTGTCGCTTTGCAAAGACTGACGCGAGCTCTGGATTTATCAGATCGGTCTTCGTAAGTTTCGTACAAGTAACCCGCATTGAGCTGTCTGAGCTGTTTTTGCTTTTCTCTTAGATCTGGACAGCAGTCGGTGGAAATTGAGCGAGGATGCGAGTGACAGGCGCAGCCGATTGTTTTGGCAACTATTCGGCTACGATACGTGGCTGGTGGGTATTTCCTGTTTTGAGGGGCTAGTGAACCTTGTGCTAATAAGTCTTTCAGAGTTTCTCTGTTGGAAGACCGCCCACCTTCTGTTTGAAATTCATTGATGCTTCCTATCCGAAAGATCTGTGCGGCCATGAGAAACCTGGTAGCGAAGGTAGCAAGGACATGAGCTGTACGTCGTTTTGCCGCGGGTACATTTCGCGCGTCTCATCATCTCGCAGATGCTTACTGGAGCGTGAAATACTGTGTATTAATGCACACTATCATGTCTTCTGCGTTTGCATGCAAAGTCCCCGCCTACAACACCATTCTCGACCTCGACCGCAAAATCCGCGACTTCCATATCCCTGTGTATTTACGACCGACATGTGCGCCGGAAAACCCGATGCCCACGCCATATACTCTAATGCAGCGGATGTTGACCTTGTCGACGAAGGAGAGCAGTACGTGTGCCCAGCTTTTTGCTGTCGCTACTTTTAATGTCATCTGTAGCTCTCCTGAACCTCCATCGAGCGTACTTCGCCCAGGCATTACAAGACAAACCTGATGATCTCGCAAACCATCGATTCATACCTTCTGTAATGGCTGCGTACCGTTCAGCATGGCGGCTGATTCGAGGGCTGGTCATTGCATGGAGGGATATCCCCACGATTCTTTCGCGATATGGTTCCGCCTGGTCTCCGGCCCTCTCCGCTGCTGTAAGCACTTCAGTAGTGATGCATCGATAGTTTGTTGACTCTATCCACAGATTGTAATGTGCATCCTGGTAACACGCGCACCGACATCGAAAATGACCAAGTCTTCGTTGGAGGAATTGGATGCGCTAGCTCGATTGTTCCAGGATGCATCCGCCACATGCCGTTTTGCGGCCAATCTCCTGGTAAAGTCACTCCCACCAATGAAATACTGGTTGCTGATTTTCTGTAGAAACCCATCCTACTGTTGGCGCGGCGAGCCCACCAAGCTGCTGATGAAGGCAGTGTGATACTCCAGCCTGGCGAGTGCTCAGTCACACCAGCTGATCTCGACCGCCTTGGTGGGAAGACGCATCTTGTGTCGGATTCGCAGCCCACCAGCAGCCCCAGTGCTCCCTCGACATCCTCTCCCCAACCGTCGGACTCGTCATCGAGCCCGTCGATCCCGATACCGCTCCATGACACGGCAGCAATGAGCTCCGATCCGATGCATCCCACGATTGCGCAAGACATGCATCGCTTCGACCTCGGCGAGCCGTCGCAGTTCTATGATGCGTTCCCTGACGCCGCCGACATGGCGGGCATACAGTTCACGGGCGACAGTATCTTTAGTGTGCCAACAGGTGGTTATGGATTCACCAGTCCTACACCACCGGCCTTCGGCACTTCGGCTGGGGCAGGGACGGCGGGGGCTGGATTCCCGGGGGGAACACCAATGTTGGACGCGACGTGGCAGAGTTTCGTCGAGCAGCTCGGGTTTTGAGCTGAGGTATTGTATCGTGATAGATGGCTAATTTCCCTGGTTTTTCGATTGTAGCATACATAGTGTAATCCCATACTACGATTTCGATGCAGCGCGCGACCAAAGAACGATTGGTAACAATAAGCAAGAGTAGTACAGTGGAGTGATAGAGACAACCTGAATACGACGCGCAGCTGATTTAGTTATCGAGACCCGTCATGAAATCCGCAGAAAAATAAGCGCCTTCGCTGGTTTTCACGTGCCCTTGCTCAAGGGACCCTTGGAAAATCTTCTGAAAAGCTGGATCGCGCGTAATCTGTTGTCAATTTAGATCTATTGAAAGGTGGGTAGAAAGGGTTGGAGTACTTCTTGTATCTTTTCATGGGTCTGAAACAATAAGGTTAGTGAGTACCCAAAATCCGGAAAAGGATAATTTACCTCAGCTTCAACTATCACAACGCAATTGAGCGCAGGTTTCTCGAACCCTAGCGCCTGCAGGGTTGGGTGGAAGGCATCATTCGCCAAGCTCTATCCACGGGATACATAAATTTCGAGTAGTAGAGGATGAGAGACGAAGACTCACGATGTCGAATTTGAGGAGGTTTTTCTTGACCATGGGGACTTTGAGGAAATTGTGGACCTCAGTGCCGAGCTGCTCCTTAGACATATGAGCAGGTAGGGACCAGACAGCTACAACGCGGACACGATCCTGGCAAAAAGACATTTCGATAGAGGCGAGCGGGTGGATATCTGGGGCAGAGATACCAGCCCAAATTTATAGCTGGCCAGTCAATTCCGTTCCCATGAACCCTTGCGCTGCAAGCGGGGACCTTGCCCAATCCAACGCGGCAAGAATAAACCTCAAGCGAGTGACCTTGGAGAAGACTGTGTTTCGCGTAAAATACGAACGTGACATGTGAAGCCGCAAAGTCTACGTCCCGGCCAGTCGAGCAAGCTTTACTGATTCAACAGCAGCGTAAAGCTGAGATAGGCAGGAATACCTATAGTCTGCACGATCCCGCCTTATCAGAAGATGGACGGAATCGGAGGACCAGCGAGCTGTGGACTAAGAACCCAAGAGACAGCCTGCACACAGTCCTGGATGCGAGCCAAAGCTACTGCGCCACTGTAGCATGCTCTACAGTGGGCGTGATGCTCTACAGTGGGCGTGAACATGGGAAGCAGTATCTCGCCGGGCGCTTGATAATTTCCGAAATCCAGATGCTTCCAGAGAGAGCTCGATTTTAGAAATTTGATCTTGCTCTAATCCAAACAACTGTTTCTGCGACAGAATTTCCAAGGAGGGTAGGCCAGCGTTTTGGCGAGACGCAGCAGAGCTCTTGACACTTGAAGTGCAGAGTCAAATCCTGCAACTGCCAGTCCCATACAGTCCCATACTGAAGTCCCAGATAGCCGGCATTTGACGCTGATATAAAGGGATACAAGGATGATAACTTTTTTTCGTCCACACGGATGCACGTAACACAACCCAGAAACGACTTCGAACCGCCTGGAAACAGCACACTATTACTGAGTTGGTGTCTGTGCAATGTTGGGTGTCGAGTGCAAGCGGTGTCACGCGAGTGTCACATGCGTGACTCTCTTGCCTTCTCCCGTTATCTCATCCAATTTTTACAAGGTTATATCAGTCCACACTTGAGAGCTAGAATCAAAATCAATTGCTGAAGCTGAGGATCCCCGACGCGCCAAGGAATCACAGATACAAGCTATGAAACCGACTACATTGTATGACACTGCCTCTGAATCTGCGCCTCGATATAAAGCTCGACCTAGCTCGACGTACACCTAGAACGCAACAGAAACAATTTGAACCATGATCGACCTTGTTCCCGATATCCTCTCGGAGATTTTGTCGAGACTGCCTCGAGAAATCAACCAAAAATTCACCTTCGCCCAGGTTTCACATTACTGGCGTGAAGTAGCACTCCAAGACCATCTCTTCTGGTCGTCCTTCACGGGCGGGCCGTCAAAACAAGAATGCTACCGCGTTCCCATGCTGTTGGAACGCTGCGGAAACGCCCCGCTACACGTCGAGCTTCATCTCAACAGCGGGCATATTGTGGACTGGCATGCACACGCATTGAAGGCTCTATTCCCGTATGCAACACGCATAGAAACACTTGCGCTGAGATTCTGGGTCTACTCGACCTATTCACTCCCTGATTCGACTACTGGTCCCCTCCTCAACTCCGGCTTGGAGTTTCCCGCTCTCCGCACCCTACGCTTAGAAGGCCCAACTTGGGGCCGACGGCCTTTTCTCCTCTTTTCCGCGCCGGGACTACGAACTCTAGACGTCGAACGGTATGGCAACGATTAGCGTTCTGCTCACTCTTAGAATTCCGCCGCTGATGTGACTCCAGAAAAGGGAATTTGACGGGGGCGGTGTTGGCGAGGTTTTGATGGCGTCAATTCGGCCGTCTCGTTGGCCGTCCCAAGCAACAGGGACAAACAACGCGTTACCTGCTCCCGTCCACAATGTCCTCCACACGCCCGCTCCCCGCTATCTTCTTCTACGACGACAACACCCTGCTCCAATGCCATTATACCTTCTGTGGACGCCCCCAGAGGTCAAGACATTTTTGAATGGCGCCAAGCGCGGGCGGGATTATGTCTGTGTACGTCCTACTACCCCCACCGCCGCCTCGCCCAATGCTGACACACTCGGAGCCCACCTTTCTGGGTGGCCTCAATTGTCTTGCTCACATGTCCGACCCTCCACCCCAAGCTGCCTATGTTGACTCGTGGGAATCTCATTATCGCCGCGAATTCCCCCACGGGCCACTGGTTCCAAATGCCCTCGCCCTCGCCACCTCGCACTGTTACTCAGCCCTCTCCCCTCTCCGTAACTGTTCTGGACCTTGCCAAGGATGGAGAGCCCGGAACCATCTTCGTGTTTGAGCAGACTTCTCGGTTGTTCAATCCGCCTCTCCGCCCTCTCGCCCCATACTACTACCCATATGTAACATATCCCGGCTATCCTCCTCCACATCCACCTCAATCCTGAATACTGCATTTTGTAGACCATATTAGTTTTGTTACACAGTGAATGATCAATTACCTGTTTATCTCTTGAAACTATTTGCTGAACTCGTTTGCGCTTCGAAAGCTCCGGTTGATGCCATCAAATCATCAAAATCGGCGGTCAAGCACTGCCCCCGTCAAATTTCCTCATTCAGGTGTCACATCAGCGGCGGAATGTGGACAAGTCGTTCTGCTCTGCCAAGCAGAACTTATTCACTGATCCGAGGATGCCGTGTGATTTCGGTAACGTCAAGCTGTTTGAGGACCCCAAGGACCTCCCAAGGTCACGGTCACAGTGTTCCTCGTTCATCAAGTCAGGTGCATACTGGGTGGGGGACACTTCGTGATTTTACTGGGAGGATATGGGAGGTATATAGCGTACAGCTGATTCTGCTCGGCCCCTTACAAGTATCGGCAGGCTCGGTGTAAATATCCGACGCAAAATTATGGCTTTTGATGTTGCAATGACATCAACTTGAAGTAAGTAACCAAAAAAGGCAATACACGTCAAGCTAACGAGGTGAAGAAAGTTGAAGTTGCTGATGCGTCAAATTGCTCGAGGCTCCACAATGTTCACTCAAGGAGCCTCGATTCTCAGAGGAAAGAAGAATTATGCCTTGAAGTTCTCACAGTGTATCTTCCGGTAGCCTGCTTTGGTCGTCACTCTGAGCCTTCATACACTTCAGGTAAGGGCAAAGGGCTAGCAAGGAACTAGATAAAGGAATTGTAAGCCATACAATGGGGTGTATGGACTTGAGATTCTTATGTTCAAAACAAAATCAATGAGTTTGATTCCTCCGAACACCAACTATTGTCCCAGCCCTTCCAAAACAAGTTCAGAAGCTCGACAATTAGTCGTACATTACCTGTCTCGCAAGCAGTTCATCCAGCACCGTAGTCAAATTACTGAGAGCTCCTCTCGTGTTGCAACCCAACCTTCGTGAAACTGTACATGTTTTGCATCTGCGATGAATTAATTCGAGGATTTGAAGCATTTCTATGAAGGTGAACAACATACTGTACTTATTGTATATTATCGGAGTAACTTAAGTCGTCTGTTTCCTTGCTTGACAAGAGTACTCATTCACAGAGGACAGCAGAGGCTTGAACGAGGAGGATATGTGGGCGGATCGGAAATATGAATTTACAATCCTAAATAGTAAGCAGTGAACCGGGATGAAACATGTTCAACACACCTGCCAAAATTGAACGAGGTGAGGATCGTTGAATTAAGATTTCCCTTGTTAAGTATTCCCTCAGGCCCGTACCGGTCTATCTCCTCTTCAATGAGTTGCTTATCCTCAAACTCAGCACATTGCTCTGCCTCTGCCTTTTCACTTCTGACATCTTGGCTGCTGGAGGTGTTGAGGCAACAATATCAGACTCGGTCAGAGATTTGGTCAGCACTCAAGCAGTTTGGAAATCGACCTGAAAGAGAAACTGTGCGATATGTACCGAGTCACGAATGACACAAAGCCTAATGGGCTGGCACTCAGGAATGGAAGATAGCTACGGTGAGGCTTTACTGGTTATAAGTCGTGTTCCAAAAGCTAAAAAGACATACCTTGAGGTATCTGACGCGTAATGGCGGTCCCAAAACGCGTCGAAACACGCAGGAACGCGTTGTTCATGAGCCGGAGACGTGTCAGAGGAAGAGCACGTGAGTTCCAAAAAAGGAAACTTGTGAAATGAGGCCGGCGGTAACTAACAACAAAGAGCCCTAAAAGCGGTGGAGAAAGCTTGAAGTGACTGAGAAGGTCGGCGGCGCAGGAAGACTTAGAATGTGTTTGAGTCGTCGCGACTGCTCTGATGCTTATCTCTGTTGTTCACAATTGCTGAGTAGACGGTCCTAGGGGTCCTTGAGTTGCGGAACGTTACCTTCATCAGATGACATCAGCGGATCAGAGAGCAGAACGCTAATCGTGGGTCGAAAGCAGAGCAGAACGCTAATCGTTGCCATAGAACGCTTTAGCGTCGAACCCGTCAGCTGGCGGACAATACTGCCGCCCAGCTTGGACACCATAAGGATGCATGAAGCCCCCGGAGTCGGGATCCAGGCGATTTTGGATGTGTTCGAACGATGTCCGAACGCGACGAGTATCGCGTTAGACGCGGGGGGCGGCTACGACACTGACCACGAAGACGAGTTCTTCGAAGCTTTCAGACGCCAGCGCCCCCTTGCGCCTGCTCTGCGTGAGCTAAAATTGGGCACATCAAACCCAGACCTCGGCCGCATCCTCAAGGCAGCCTTCCCTGATGTCGTTCTCCCCGTCCTTTCAGCCTGTTTGTACAACAGCGACGTCGACGTCCTGTCCGAAGCTCTCTTACACGGCGTCGGACCCATAGTATACTTCGAGCTTGCATCCGGCGCGCAGGTAGTCGAACTCCGCGACGATGCCGGTCTCATCAGGCGTTTCGAGTGCTGGAACGACGACTCGTCCTTCGAGATGGATTGGACCTGGGACTACCTCTGCGAGCACCACAACCTTCACAAGACCGTGCGTGAGATACGCACAGCGCATTGGGAAGACCTCGCTGACGCTGTCGAGCGAATGCCCCCTCAACTTCCAGACGGAATCACGTTTGTGTATCCTTCGCACTGGCATATGCGCTGGCCGCTGAGCGCTGGAGAGGAGGGCGAGGAGATCGAGGATATCACCAAAACCTTATCTATTGCAGGGCTCTCGAGGATAGAGTTCGTTGCCGACGACGCAGATTTCGTTGGTGATTGCCCGCAGATGGTGCTCAAGACGGTGTTGTGCGTGCTCGCACATATCGAGTCATTACCGGGTCGTGAAATCGAGGTCTGCATACATAGCGGGATATTGCTGACCGCGGATCCAGAAGTAGACGCGTTGGAGGTTTTCAGAGCAGCTGTGCTGCAAAAGACTTGGACCATGTGTTCACAATGTTTGGAGCGCCGTTTACATTAACAGAATGCACCATCTGTGGCATTGTTCATTGTGATCCGCTCCCCAGCAATGACAAAAGAGACATGAGAAACATGATAAGTCATATTTTAAAATACAAACCACATGTAAGTAGGCGTAAGGTACAAAGAAGATAGCAGAGACGTGTAATCCAATGCAAATGCAACGCGCTTAAGAGCGCTCGCCGCGGAGTCGGCGGGCGAGGGCAAGATCCTTGGGTTGGCTGACCCAAGCAAGTCAGATGAGGGCGAAGGACAGAAAACAAGAAAACTAACATGGTAACACGCTTGGCGTGGATGGCGGCCAAGTTGGTGTCCTCGAAGAGGGAAACGAGGTACTACGAAGGCGATATCAACACATAGTACAAGTGCAAAGGAAAGATACGAACCGCCTCAGCCGCCTCTTGGAGCGCCATCACAGCGGAGGACTGGAAACGGAGGTCGGTCTATTTTAGAAGGAGGAGTCACATCAGTTTATGATTTCCTAAAATAAATAGAGCTTGCCTTGAAGTCCTGCGCAATTTCACGAACGAGGCGCTGGAACGGGAGCTTGCGGATGAGCAGCTCAGTAGATTTCTGGTAGCGACGAATCTCGCGGAGAGCGACGGTTCCGGGGCGGAACCTGTGGGGCTTCTTGACACCGCCGGTGGCGCCGGGCTGTGCAAGGCACGTGAGTCATCGACGACGGCGACGAGGACGATGAAGAAGAGGGGGTGGAGGATGAGCATACCTGGGCGGTCTTGCGAGCGGCCTTGGTAGCCAACTGTTTACGAGGAGCCTTTCCTGAAGAAAAACAACAAAATTTGAGAAAAGTGGTCCGACGATGGCGACGACGACGACGACAGACCTCCGGTGGACTTGCGAGCGGTTTGCTGGGGAAGGAGGGTCAATGGGGCAGCTTGAGAGGCAGTGAGAGGAAGGATACAGACCTTGGTGCGGGCCATGGGCGATTTGTTGTGCTTGAAGATATGTGGGTTGTTGTGGGGGGAAGAGAAAAGCGAAAGATTCGAGTGGCTTTGGGCCCCAGAATGCAGCGGATATGTTGCACGTGCTCGTGAGAAGACGCTCGGACCAGGCTGGAAACGTCGATTTGACGTGTGGAAGATGCAAAGAAATTGATCTCTTTGTTTCTCCGCTCTTTGTGGTCCCTTTGGGGTAGCCTTTCGCCATATTCTTTGTATGGATCTCTGTCTATTGTATGGGCTGCTCTCTGCATTAGAGGAGGGGCTTACAGAAGCCACTGGAAGTCTCTACGCACAGAATCCAGTGCCGAATGTATACGTAACGTTAGCCTCGTCTTTTCTTCAAACTTCTGCCACTGGATTTGAGGCCCTCGCCTGAACCACGAGATGGATTGGAGTTCCTTGCCCCAGTGAAGCGTCGCGTACTCTCTCCTGCTTGGCACACGGAGAAATAAAGTTCAAATTAGATGGCTTGTGCAAGTGCACCGAATCTTGCGTCCGAAGTTACCGCGACGTCTGAATGGTCTCGCATCCAGTGCTATACAATCCCCGTGCCCTCTGGCCTCGTCTCGACTGGAATGTTTCCAGTCGGAAACCAGAACTTTCCTTTTTGGGTCAATTCCGCCGCATCGACAAATTTGGCATTTCCCATTCCTCGCACTAGGTAAATTCTCGCTGTTCGCTTCCCTCGTCGCACAAGGACCCCAAACCAGCCACGGTCGCCATGTTTCAATCGCTATCACGATATTCCAAGTCTCATCAATATAAAATGTCCATACCACAAAACATTCACAGCCGCGGATCCTCAATTTACGGGCCAGACAAGTGAGGTTGAGTTTCCTAAACATAAACCCAGAAATAATACCCTTATAAACTCGTCCATAAACACATTGCAATCTGGTTTCTGGACCCAATAAACCCTAGATTTTTTCAGTGGTTTTTATCGGTATGCTAAATCACCCATGAATTCTAACGAACTCGACCTAACTTATCGTTCTTATAGATTGAGGTTCCCTGCCACGGCCAGGGATTCCCGATGCCATGGTTGCCCACTCAATTTAATGGGGCCATAAGTTAGGTCGAGTTTATGAAGTCTGTTATCAAGAAATCAAAGCTTTCGTGATTAGTTTCACTACAAAATATCCGCGTCGTGAAATCTTAGAAACTCGAGTTAACTTATTTGCGCTCTAAATCTAGAAATCGCCGCTGTGATTACACTATTGTATACGTTTCGCCGTCACTGACCACTGTAATGCACCAAAAGACCCTTGTTCTTAGCATACAATTCGTCCACCGCCTTGACGAGTTCCTCAGGGAGAGGTCCTTCCTCGCTATAGGTTACCATGAGTCTCTCGAAGATGCAAGAGCAACAGGAATACGCACCACCAGCCATGCGTCTGCTGCAGACGCTCAACAGAGAACGCCCCGATGACAATCGCATCGCCCTTCGAAACGTCGTACTGCGAATGGTGTTGCAGCCAGCGGAACGCAAGCTGGGGAAGGAGGATTCCGTGTTTGGCCTGAGTGATGATTCAGCGAACAGAATCGAATCCAAGTCAAAAAGGAAGAAATTACCGCTGCATCGCGCAACTGCTGGACAGCAGGAAGCAACGGGGTGTAGCGATCGTTGTAGAACTTCGCGATGAACGCAGACGAGCTGGCGTCGAATCGGGAGCCGTCTTTGGCGGCAACGGCGAGGTCCTTTCCGGCGAGGATGCTGCCGGCGAGAGGGGAATATCCGTAGAAACGGATGCCGAATTTCTTGAGGAAGGGAAGGAGCCTGGTACGAGGGTGAGATGTCGAATCCGGGAATGGGTGACCCGAGGACGTACTCGGTCTCAGCTTGGCGCTCCAACGCGTTATAGACGCCTTGGTAGACCGTTGGACGTATCCAGCCATTCTTCTCAGCAATAAAGTAAAACTCCGCAACCTGGTGGTATGTCAGTTCTTCCTCAGCGGACTTCGTTAAAAGCAGCGTACCTCGGATGCATTGAAGTTGCTCAAGCCAAACTCGCGACTGTCATGATCAGGATCCACGTACGAAAAAAGAACATGAAAAGGCGTACATCAATCCCTCCTTGTGCATCTCATTGACCTCTTTCGCGATATCAGCAAATGGGACAGATCGATCCGGGGCATGAAGGTAGAGAACGTTAATCTTGTGAGGGCCTAGAGCCGCGATGGACTCCTTAACGGAGGCACGAAGGTTCTCTGGGGCGTGTGCACCCGGCTGCATCGGATAAATTCTGGGCGCAAGAGGTTCAATATCTGCTAGATGCGAAAATAATTTAGTCTTACTTGGTGTCTACGCGGGCTCCTTTGATATCGAGTTGAGAAAGGAATTTCTCCGATGTCCCGTTCGCATAGAGTCTTGCAGTATCGAAGGTGGTGCCGCCAATCTTCATGTAAATGTCGACGAGTTCCTGGCCGACAGCTTTATCCTTGACCCGTGCAGACGGGACATCTTCTCCGCCAAAGGCTGCGGCTCCCTACCGAAAAAAACACACAGAATTTAGGGATGTCGGGGCAGCGAGGTAAAAACAGGAAGCTCACAAAAATCAAGGGGATGGTGGGTGCCATTGCAGAGTGCTGAGTTGCAAGTTGAATGGGTTTTGGAGATTCTGCTGTGGTCGATCGACTCATCCTCTATTTAAGAGCCAGCCATCTCCCGGATGATCGTGGATTGCAGTCTTTTCCGAGATGACGGAGTACGGCGGGTTTCCCGAATCCCGGCGGATCGTCCATTCCCACTGCAGCGTCGATCCCTTGAACGAATTCCGAAAGTATCGGGATACGTGGTTCACGGGAAACCCGAGACATGGGCGCTTCTGGTCACCCTTGCACAAGCAGTTCTGCTTATAAATGCGATAGATACAAGCCTCTTAGCCTAAGCGCTGGGCGGCCGCGGTGTCCCGAATTCAGAGATTGCAAGAAAATATGCGGGGGGAAGGATGGCGAGTCACGGCGGTCACACTGTAAGTTAACACCTCTTGACGCCTTCCACTCGTACTACAACTGCACCTTACATCGGGGGCGGTTAGGGTCGGCTACTTGTATCACTGGGTAGAACCAACGCTAAACTTCTCCTCTGCGGACTCTGTATACTTACGTCGAGTTGTTGCGACGGTAGCAAGTTGGCAACCTCTAACGAACGAATCAAAACCGGCCACTGAACCTAGAAGTCTGGGTGGCTTGAAGGCTGCTTCACATTGCGCAGGACGACACTTCTTTTGACTGGGCAACACCGTAACAAGCATTTGCGGCGTGCGCTCAGCTCGATTTAATTTTTCATGGCTCTCCTGTTCTCATTGCTGTCTCCCCCATTTGTTTTCTTACGCTGTCCGACACGCCTCATCCCGCGGACCGAAGAAAGGCATGCTCGGTTTCTTTGAATATATCTGGCCCTCTTTGGGGCAATCAGAATTCAAAGAATACTCATCTGCAGAAGCATTCTATGGTCTCCTCTTGGTCCCTAGATACTCACCACCGCCGAGAGGAACAGCGCTCATGAGGAATTGCCGTTACACACGTGTATCTTATCCCAACCCGCGTATACGAGGGCTTTAAATTTTGTTCAATTAGTTTGTTCTCTATCCAAATACAAAAACTAAATGTCTATTCACCACCTCAGCGTCTAAATGGGATAGATGGCACCTATACATCTTCATCTCCACCCTTTTCCGTTTCCTTCTCGGGCTCGGCCTGCGTCTCAGCGGCCGACGGCGAGTCAACAACCGTGTCTTCGAGCCCAGGCTTACGCCGAAGGTTGTAGCCGCCTTCCCAACCGACCCATGTGTACCGCGAAACGTTTGGGCCACGGAGGAGCAACAGTATGAGTTCAACACCCGCAAACGCCACGCGGATACCGGAGCTGAGCTTGTATCCGCCCTCGACATATAGTTGGGTGCTGACCGCCGTACCCATGACTTGACCCTGCAAATCAATTCAGTATGCAGAAACGCACGAAAGGAAGTGGAGCCGACCAGGAAAAGCTGTCGGAAGGAAAATCAGCACAATTCGTATAAGATGTGGAGGCACACTTACGCTAAGTATCAGAACTGCGTTCAGGCGCGCGCGAGCTTCGGGAGCGAGTCTATATAACACTCAATACCTCGAAGAATCATCCGTTGTCAAGCCACGAACGCAAATATGGAACTCGCGAGGGAGACTTGAGTCGCCTGTGCGCCAAGATCGACGACTAAAACGAATGCATGAATGAGTGAGCTGGACTTTTCATTCAAACGTACGAATCGTGGCAACAACAATGGCGGCAACGTTGATAGGCCCGCCGAATGTTTCTATTATCTGCGATGCGAGCATGAAGAAAATTGCGACTAGCGTCGCAGTCCAAGGGGTGAAACCGTCCACAATTCTCCCTATCACAGGCGACATTGCAATGCCCGCTAGGCCAAAGAGCCCGAATAGACCAATAACCAGACTAAATCAATTGAACAATCAGCGCTCGGAAAGAAAGTACTAGTGGAGGAAAAGCATTACGTAGAGTAGTGATACGGCGCACCATCCAAAAGGAACGTCAAGGTCACCCAAAACCCACTGAACACAGCAGCGCTGCAGAATATAATGAAGCAACCCTGCACCAGAGCGGGCTCTGTGAGCGCAAACTTGGCCATGGATTTCATGATTTGGAAGTATGACAAGTCGGCGTTCTTCACGGGGACGTCGGGGATGACCAGGTATAGCACGACCAGGAACGCATATTGGGCTAGGATGGGGTTGTGGTCAATTCGGGGAACATCGAGGAATGAATTCCGCGCATACTTGCGATAGCCATATAGTAGATATTTTTATAACTGGAATATTGAGCGATGATGCCAGAGAGAACTCGAGCGATGAGAACTCCGGTGAGGAGACCGGAGAGAACTATGCCAATGAAGGTTGCACGGCGATTTGCAGGGGCGAGATCGGCCGTGAGGGGGATTAAGACCTGGAACAAATATGAGCTGGATAAGTCGAAAATAGAGAGGGCGCGCACTTGCGGAGCCACTGAGGATACAGCTGTAAAGAACGAGAGAACCTCAAAGACGACGAGGGAGTTGGTAATGGCCAGGCCGATTGTGAGAGAGCTCGCGATCAATACGAGGGTGAGGACGAACTGCCGTCTGCGCAGAATGTCACCCAGAGGGGAGAGTAGAAATAATCCGACGGCATATCTGGGGCAAGGTATATCATGATCGTGACGGAGTAAAATCACAGCTCCAACGCGTACCCTGCTTGTAGAAGGGTGGGGATGCGGGAGACTTCAATATCGTTGACATGGAATTCTCGAGTTAACTCCACTGGAGACGTTCAACTCGAGTGTTGTACGCAAGTCTTTTGAGAAACGAAATACCGAGAATTGGCTGAACATAGTACATGTTCATCCCTAGGGAAATGAGCTCGCGTACTTGACCGTGCCATGATTAATACATACCAGCTACAACAACAATCATTCAGTACTTGATTGAAACAGGCGGAACACAAGATACGCACTAGAGGTACTTGCCAAGGCGAAGGCAATGACCGTTGCGTATCCAATGGACCCAGTCGGGTCCGCTCCTGGTTGGACGCGACACCATGGCGGGATGGGAAGAAACCCAAAGTCGACTTTGCGGCGCTGGAGGGAGTCGGACATGGGGAGAAGCGCTGCAGCTACTCTGCCCCTTGAAACGCACTAAAGTACCGCCGTATGTTGCCAGCAGATTCAAGTCATCCAAAACGCCATTTCTCCCGGTCGGACGCCAGTCCGAAAATTTTGCGTTGTCGCTTAGTGGGGCGGCTTCTTACA
This sequence comes from Favolaschia claudopus, assembly GCA_037176885.1. NCBI lineage: Eukaryota > Fungi > Basidiomycota > Agaricomycetes > Agaricales > Mycenaceae > Favolaschia > Favolaschia claudopus. The sequence goes on along the minus strand of JAWWNJ010000032.1, from coordinate 1,055,635 downwards.
GGTACGTAGAGCCAAGTTTGTGCCGTTAACCGATTCAGTTTCTATACATTTGGAGAGTGTCCGAGACCAATGGAGTGTCCCACGTTTGCATTTCTTCAAACCCAAGGAGGTGGACTGGCTAGTAAGCAAGTTAAAGCTTTTGGCCGGGAGATTGCTAGCAATTCAGTTGTACTGGCTCCGTTCGCAACAAGGAAGGATACAAGATGAGGAGGCCGCATGTGTGACAGTCACCATCATCCTAGGATTCCGCCAGCAACTCCGGTTCGGGCAACTTGGTATTACGTTCGTTAAGTTGGCAAAAACGGTCTTGGCCGCGGACGGGGAACAGAGTACATATACTTACGGTTGCGCTGGGAGATTCGTTGCTGGGCGGTTAATCGTCCGCGCTTCAATCCTTGAGTCAGGTAATCCATCCTTACAAGGAGAGGATGAGCATGCTGGGCGGTGAAGATGTCGCCAAAATAACTATAGAGTACGTCAATGATCCGTTGTCCGGGAAAAACATAAGTAGAAGGAAGAGACGTGGAACGAAGTCTATCATGACATATAGTATCCCATCTTACGCGACCTAAAAATTACATGAATATTTGCACTTGATTTGCACACACTCGCACAACACTCACAGTATACCTGGACCCTGGACCTCATTCCATCCCGATCCTGCCCAGTCTGCCCCGGCAAACCAGAATACATCATCGGTTGAGAGTTAAGCGTTACACAAAATAGCACAAAATCTCGTCGGTGGTAGATCCTTCGTAAACCCGCGGCAGGAAGTGAATTGAGCCCCGGCGACTTAACACTTTTAGTCCGTTTGGGCGCGCAGAGACGAGTGAACAAAGATCCACTCACGATCAGAGAAAAGCAATAGTGAAATAGTCAAATGGAAACAAGAAGAGGAGACAGACATTGAGACGATGGCTTTTTCATCAATCTCTTCAGGAATTTACAGAGCTAAATGACGGAGTAGACCGCATACAGCGCGTCTTCCGAATGGGTCTTGCCAAAGCGGTATATGCCCGCATTCTGAGGGAGATATGTAGCCACCTTACGGCCATCGCGCCCTTTCCATCCAGCATGGTGCAGTCCATGCTTTGGCCCATAGGTACAGACGGCATGCCATAACGACCTGCTTCGTTTGCCGTGCAAGGAAGTCCAGTACAAAAGTATACATACCAAGCATGAATACAGCCTTCCATTGCATTCGAATGATTGGTGAGAGTTCCTGCACTTTCCGGTAGGTTACCGGCGGCGAGCAGATAGGAAGAGGAAATATGATAGAGAAATGGCGACATCGTTTTGACCCAGGGAAGTTTGTGTCGTCCTGCGGACTCCAGAGAATCGAGTAAACTATCTTCAGCTGGTTGGATCAATAATTTCGTGTTCGCATTGCACAATGCACCTGGTTCTTGGAGCTTCGGGGATTCTGTTGTTCCTGACATATCTCCAGAGTTCGGGTGCCGTGTAGAACCAGTCTCTGAGCGGGAAATTGCCTCTCTAGTGAACGTGAGCGATTCGTTTTGTGCAATTTCTCAAGAGTCAGGATACAGGTCAAAAGCAGGCCGAGGAGCCTTTTATTATAGTTTTCTTGGTGCTGATAAAGCAAAGAGCTCCGAGTTGAAGCGTTTCGTGTACAGGCAAACTGGCAGTCTACAGCACGAGCCCGAATACGAGCAGGTCAAGTCTGAGCGCAGGAGATGATGACGATGTGTGCTGACTAAGCTCGGCTTATATTCCGGTCGATCGCGATCGCAAGTTGTCCTCCCTCCAAATCCTCCCCACTCCTGTACTCTGCGCATTTCTCGGCGCGTATACGGCGTAAAGGCGCAACTATTTAGTCGCAAAGTTAACCCTCATAACTTCAAACCCACAGCTCGTCGCGCAAATAGCAAACGCACCTCTCGAGTCTCGACCTTCCCCCGACACTTCTATATCTTCTCGTACTCTTCATTTTTCAAGCCAGAGAATCTCTGCTACATCGCATACTCCGCAGTGCCTCAGGAAGTGGGAAGATGCATCAATACCTGACTGCTGCTCGGATGTGTTGAAGGCTGTATCGCTGTATCTGGTTGCCCTGGATTCCGGCTTTCCACACAACTGTCCACAACATATTTAGAACCAAGGCAAGAGCCTCAACTCTCCCTGAAGAACACCCCGAGGCCCCAGATATGTCAATGCAGAACGGCCCTTCGCTTGACTCAGAGCCCGTCTATCCCAATTTCGCATGGAGTGACGATGACTTTGAGACGGTCGCTCGTCTCAATAGTTCGGTTGACAAGGTCAAGAACAAGGCCACGAGCAAGATCATGCTCAGGAAAACGTTCAGTACCCGGGAGGATCTCATGAATGTGGTCATCCCCGAGATTTCCATGGTCTGCAACGGACACATCAATTTCACTTCATTCTACGGCGCATACTTGCCTCCCTCTGGCGAACCCGAGATTAGCCTCCTCACGGAATACTGCGAAGGCGGGAGCTTGGAAGATATTGGCAAACACCTAAAGGAGCGTCATGTTATTCTGGGCGAGAGAATCGGAGAGACAATCGCTGGACGGTTAACAGAAGGTGTACGTTCGCCTTTGTATCGTCGCGTCGTACGATAAACCATATCATTTAGATCCTACAAGGGCTGGCTTATCTTCATTCCAAAGAGACTATGCACCGTGACATCAAACCGTGCAATATCCTATTGTCGAGCAAGGGCATAGTCAAGCTCTGCGAGTTCGGTGTCTCAAGCTTGCGAAACTGGTTGAAGAGTGGCGAATGCCGGTTCGACCCCACAGACTATGCGTTCTATAATATGGCTGTAAGTGCCTCAAGTAACTTTTCTCTGCTTACAATCCAGCTCACTTTGTCGTACCCGTAGCCGGAGAAAATTGTCGGTCAAAAATACACAATTCGAGCCGATGTCTGGTCAACAGGTTTGACCCTGTTAGAACTCGCTCAGCAGCGCTTTCCGTATCCCGCCGACCTGCCTCCCATTGAACTGATGATGTACATCACAGCTGACGAGGTACTGTAGTATTACGTTCAATTCGTAAGCCGGTTTTAGGTGTGACACCCCTTACGAATTTACCCTTTCTTGAGGGGGCCTTGGGACACTGTGACTTACGAAAAAATTTCGTTTTTTACCCCCTTTTTAGGCCCGAAATCGCACCAAATTCCGTGTCACAGGGGGGAACCTTTCGTAGGACCCCTTTGTGACGCTGTGACTTACGAAAATTTTCGTAGGATTTCGGGTCTGTGACCTGTGACCCTACGAATTGAACGTAATACTACAGTATACACCGTTTCTCGCCGCATAGAGTCTTCTCCAATTCTTTTTCTGGCAGCCTCCGCAATTGGAAGACGAGCCGGGACTGCAATGGTCTGACGAGATGAAGGATTTTATCAAGCAGACGTGGGTTGATATCTCGTTTTCACTCCTTCGCTTTACTCAATGACTCCCACTGGCAGGTTGACGGTCGATCCTGAAACTAGGCCGACGCCGGGAGACCTGTTGGCTCATCCATGGGTGGTCAATTGTATGAAGCAAGAAGTCGATATGGAGAAGTGGATCCGCCAGGTTTGGGGCATGCCGAGACCTCGAAATAACAAGTTCTCATGACTACGGCTAAAGATTCTATATTATCACGGGCAGCAGGACTAGATCATTGCGAGCGCCCCTTCCGATCGGACCATACTATGACTTGTGTCGGAGATGACGGTTGGACGAACTTGATCGGCTCTTCACGGGGATGGAGCACTGTGACGGAGAGCGGGGTGCGATGTTTGTTGGGGACGTAGTTTTCGCTGTCGCTGACCTCGATCCGAAACAGAATGTCTTGATAGCGATGGCACAATGGTCCGCGCAAGAGGGGCATGAAATCCCAAAGAGCTCCTTGTCGTTCTACGTTTCGCAACATCTTTACGGGTAGCATCAAGGATTCTGCAAACTGCAGCTGTGTCCTGTAAAACATTTGACATGGCCTGCCCTTCATGTAGCGAGTACGGATTCAAGTGTAACGCGCAGATACATCCACTTCCTTTTGTTGATACGGCCTCGGGCGTTCCTCATCAAAAACCCGCCTTCGTCCTGATGAACGGCCCATTCCAACATTTGAATCCAACATCGTTCGTCACCTGAAGTCAATACACCGTCAATGTCCCCGTTGCAAGGAAATACACAGTCGAACTCACAGCGCTCGAGTTGCACATCACTGCGACAGGCCTGAGAGTCTGCGTCGTCGCAAAAACGTCCTTCACAACGACGCTGGCAGCCGTCCCAGGGTAGAGGTCGAGTATCGCGACTTTTCGCCCGGTTGCGTTCGGGACGGCGTACCAGCATGGGTCAGACACGCAGGAGCCTTCGACGTACGGCTTACTGCAGGTAGATTATGTATGGTTCAGCGTCCGAATGATTGGGATAAGGCGGGGAGGAGTGACGCACTCGCGGATGGTCCCTACGAAGTTCTGGAATAAGAAGTCTTGGATGTGGGTGTTGTTCAGCGTGTCGGAGCTGTTGGGTTTGGGGCCGACCTATAGTATGATAATAATGGTAAGCATGCAGGGTCCGCACAACGACTGAGTAGGACGCACACCCTGGTCCCAGTAACTTTGGAGATCGGTCAGTGCTATGCAGAGATACGGAGCCTTGCACGTACTTTTGCGTGACGTAGATCTGGAGGGACACAGATGATGAGCGGGGGCAGGCGGAAACGGCGGTAAGCTTTGACGTACAGGGAACGGTACGTCGATGAAGGCGATATCTTTCCAGGTGATGCTACATCACAGTAAAAGGTGCATTGGAGATGATGAGATGAGACAACGTACTTGCGTGCAAGGCCATTCCCGCCTGTCCAGCTTTTGAACCGTGCACCGTATAGACAACTTTTCTACGGACTGTGTAAACCTCTATATCAGCCAAACCACAGCATGCATACCATCAACGTCGATTCGATGCTATGGACATGAATGTCGCTTAGCGCGGATAGGACAGGAGGAAGATATACGACCCACTGAATATTCTGGACATCTGCGACGGCGCCGCCTTTTCCGAGCGACCCAATGCTCAGACCATGACCACCCTCGCAATAGGAGTTTCTGCCGCAAATCAAATTTTACCCAGGACTGGGGAATAGGATAGGGTACCTCCAGGTGATATTGTGGGCGCCGCTGCCGACGGTGAGACAATCGTCGCCATTTTCAATGTGATTGTTCTCGAAGAGGAGATTGTTGCCGCCGGCGGAAAAACCTGCGTCTTGTAAGAAGAATAACGACGTAAAACGGTGGATATACCGTCACTGCAAGACCCTTCAGCGAGTCAATGACAGGATGGGGACGAATCTAGCTTACGTATTGAAGGGAAAAGACTGGACGATAGTCAGCATGATGTGGATGAAAATAGGCAGGCGAGCATCCCACCGAAGTATCTGACACCGCTAAAATCTTGTTGTTGAAAACATGAAGGTTGTTGCTTCCGCTAGTCGAGAAACTCCACGCTACAGGCTGAAGAATCTATCGAGTCCAGATCTCACGAAAATGATGGACGGGGAAACTGACCTTGAACAGCTTCATATCGCGAATGCTACGAACTCTGAGTTAAGGACTGCACACGGCGAATCTCGGGTTCACCCACACTCCGTTGGTTATATGGCTGAATGCCCTGTAAATAGTGTAAGAACTAGGAGATGCAATCCCCGTATGAAAAAAAGGTACCAGCCGTGGGGACGATTCACTTGTTGGACAGCATCCCACCACTATTCAAGACTGTCATAACCGCTACTAGGGCTGGGAGAACGAGAGAGAACTAACCGCTTGTCCATGTCCATCTACCCAACCCCACTTCGGGTCAGTCGACCCTCGCAACGTAACATTATTCCCTCCGCTGAAGGTGAACCAAGATCCCGGGAAGCCCTGCAAGCCATTCAATGGACCAATATCCGCCACAGAGGCAGGCACCAACCGAGTGTCCAACGACCGCTGATAAAATCCGGTAAGCTACAGAGCCACTTCAACCAAACACATGATGCACACCTTGTACCTCCTCAATACTGGTTGGATATGTCAGGTTACCCTCAATACGAATCTCCACATTCGTTAAAATGGGAAACTTGATGGCAGTGAAGATGTTGTAGGTGACTCCTTTGCTGAAAAGTATTGTCGCATCGCTTGAGTGGTTTGTTACGAGCGAAAGCAGGCCCGGCGTGTCATCTGCGCCTGCTGTGTGCGGGACAAGGAAGGTGTCCCAAGCAAGTGCAAGGGTGGCCGCTTGGAGGAGGAGAAGTCCGCACAACATCTGCAGTTAAGATGGAGACAGGCCTGAGGCAGCCAATGACAGTGCCATATTGCCAAGGACATGCACTTTATAACGCTCGACGTTGCCAGTGGTGCCTAGCGCGTCAGTGGCTCCAAGTCATGAGACCGCTCTCAGCAGTGGTCGCTGCTTTGCGCGCCCCGGTCCGCTCAGGCGGCGCGGAATTTAGCGGTGCGGTCTTGCCGAGAATTAGCCGGGGGTAGGCTGTCGAAGAACTGCCTCGGGACAGTGTGATTCCCAGAATATGCGTTCGACATTGAACGGCGAAGAAAACGAAAACTTCAAAAAGGAAGGAAAAGGTACAAAGGAAAAGGTAAAAAGGAAGTGAAGTGTGTTCACGTGACAGTGTTCAACTTTTGGTTCGATTTCGGTCGGATTTCCAAGTTGATTTGTTCCGGCTGGACTAGCCACGAATTCAGGCGCCAAATAGGCTGGTTTCATCTCCAGTTACGCTTTGACTAAAATTTTGGGATCCTTCCGTCGAAATTCGACGTTCATTTTGAATAAATGCGGTCTTTGGTTTCTGAATTTCGTTCGATAGGTGTACCAACAAATTGATGCTTCTTCTTCTTGAATATTGAACCACAAATTGAAAAAGACTTGAAAAGGTTCGTGTTCTGGCGAGACCACATCGCATTACACTATAAAGACACAACCATGCTCTAGTAAAAGAGTGGAAAGCAGTCAATTGGACTCGGAGCTCGCAAGCGACATCCCGTCGTATTGAACATTCGTCTGAGTATGTACGTTGATCTGCAGTTCCTTAGAATAGCATTAATTTTGTCAGCCATCTGTCCGGCTGGCACTTACCTGCGGCTTGCTTGCAATTGCCGATTGATCCTGCTTCGTATGAGTAAAAATTATAAACGATTGGGCGAAAGGATGCACCAAGTACCCTGCACTGAGAGGATGCAGACTTTTATTTGGGGCATTTGGCTCCAAGAAGAGCACAGGCCCAGGGTCCCTCTGCTGGCATGAACAGTCAAATCGAGTGGGAGTGACTTGAATATGGTTCCGAGTGTTGAGGCTGATGGAGTATTAGTCTTCTCAGATGGGGCCTGAGCATGACATATATATGCGACGCACGTTACGAGCAAGGAGTTGGCGTAAAGCTTCGCAATAACTACGTGAAGACCCAAGAAGACAAGATTTTTCGGCGTGATAACCCACTGCAAACAGCACACGAGTTAACTTGCTCCCTCTGTGTCGAGATCGAACGTACAAGAAGCATTGTGATGATCGTCCCGAGACTGTATACGTGAGTCAGACGAGAACGGAGCTCCAGTGCATCGTGAACTTGAACAATACCATGTCAGTGAGCCTATGAGCAGATTCTGAGCGGAAGAATATTGGACTGCATATATGTAGCGCACCAGTCTCCAGTCCGTACAGTATCAATTTATCGAGCATATGATTAAGGCTGCGACGGCCAGATTGAGCGAGAGCCTGTGCATCTTTCTGCCTTGAGCTTACCGTCCATTCCCAGTTCGATTTCTTCGGAAAAGATACACGAGGAAGCCAGTGATGAGAATATCAACAGCGGAGGAAACCGACAGTCCCAAGGTAAAAATCCACTGGAGAGTACGTTAAGTATAATTATTATTTAGGCAGCATCAGCATTTACAGACCCGGGCTTGCAACCGGAACATGTTGAAGCTGCGATAGCGAAGCCTAGAAAATTTGAGTAACAAACACGCAAGTCAGTCTCGGACCGACACACATTTCCCAAGTCGAAACTATTCGTTGCTGTGGTTGAGTGACGCTTTATTGTCGGCAGGGAACTCACCAGACGCAGCGCCTAAAAATAATTATCAGCAATGTCAGTGGCTCTAAGTTCCATTCCGAACCTCACCGAGACGAAGGAGCGTGAGGGCTAGCTGTATGGCTCTGAATAGTAGAGTCTAGAACGATGAAAAAAGTACAGACCACAGGCAACGTCATGAAGTAGTTCTTCTTGCTCAGCATGAATATCCGGTGTGCGAAGAAGCTAGACAAAACCCGATTAGTTATAGATATAGGGATCGCTCAGACCGATACCAATGCACAAGGAATGTGACGAGCGCCTGGGACGATAAATTAGATTCATGTTATGCAGAGAAAAGCAATGTCGTACGGTTATGACGACTGTGAGCTTCAGAGGGTATGTAGGTGAAATCTTTGCCATTTTGGAGAGGCTTACTGCGATAGACCTATCGCAAAATCAATACCGAGAACTTGAAGGGGAGAACCGAACGCACCAGGGAATGGAGTCCATCCTATCCCAAGCTCCATTGTTTTGAATCAAGCAATACCACAATCCGCCCCATATGAAGCCAGTGTGAAGATTGTCTAGGGTCCTGCGCGCAAATTTCAGCCGAAGGGGTCGTCGAATGGAATTATATATTCACCAAACAGCGAGAATCTTGTCAAAACATGAGTCTAGGTTAACAACTAGGATGAAGATGAGCTTACAAGTAATTTAACGGGCAATGGATCCTTTTTGTATGTCCTCTGGTAAAGCACGGCTTGGAGATTGACCGTTCCCGCCAGTCTGTTTTTATCGTGAATATATGGACCGCTAGAAGCCAGTGACGCGCACAAGGTTGCAAAAAGCCCCCCGATGAGGAGGGCGCCCATGGTCAGAGGGATATCTTGTGCTTGTGCAGGCATCGCACCCTTGCAGTCATACCTCGAGGACGGCAGTAGAGCTCTCGTATAAATAACGTTCGGCCTAGTGGCTGATCCTGTGAAGTGCTTAATACCTCCCGCTGGTGGGAATCTGGTTGCACGCGGGAACTGGGGCCTCCGGTTATTTTCGTCAAGATGCATTGCACTGGTGGCGCCTTCTATGCGGCAAGAAAGGTCTGTCTTTCCCACTGCGTTGTACTTGTGAGCTTCTTCCGAGTGAGTCGATTGTGCGCTTCGGAGCGACTTTTTTGTGAAATTTGATCAGCCGCCCGAGCTGGGCGGCCATTATCGACTTACGGCTGCCTCTGATCTGGCCATCCATTGAGAGAAATCGTGAGCGACCTTGGAATGTCTGAGAAAATGTCAGCTCTCGAATACTTCGAATTCCGAAATTATGTGGTTGTATTGGCGAACCAAGTTGGTGGCGGCAAATCTCGCGACGCCATCAGATCTCTTGAAGCCTGATTTGGCGCCACCAACATTGAACCGTTCCACTTTGTCCTCCTGATAGAGCTCTGAGTTCTCTGAATTCCGTACGGCCTGCCGAAGACACTGGCCCCTCTCAAAACTGTAGAAGAATTGGCAGACATTGGATTGCAGTCTAAGGAAATCACCTGGCATCTCCTCCACTCCTCGAAGTGTCCTCGTTTCGGACTCTAAGTTGAACCCCAAACCAGCGGTCTATTTTATTCTAGTCAGCTTCTCACTCAATGAATCTGGGAAACATCGCGGAACCTATCTCCGCACCCAACTTTGCCAAGACTGCAAATTTTCTCTCGCATCTCACCCACATGAGCAGATCCATTATAATCACGATGAAAAGCTCCTTCCTCGACTTTCTCACTGCCAGGCTTCACACGCAACCTCAGCCAAGCCTTTCCGTGCCCATGATCTTCTTTGCTACTACATATTATAGTAACCTGAAAAAATTAGGTGCCCCTCCTCTGAACTCGCCCGTGGTCATATTCGACCCTATACGGACCAACAGCACCACGAGCCAGTCCTTCAAGTTTGTTCTTGATCCCATAAGTTATAACCGTCGCCGTGGAATTCTGCGGTAATTCCGAGACAACGCCCATACTTATACTGGAACTAAAGCATCGCGAAGCCCTCTGATGAGCGCGGTGTTGTCGTTGGATCCAGCCCAGCGGGCTCCAATTTGAAACCGAACGCTGTATGTGGAAAATAGGCTGCAGTTGTGGTATCAGGTTCGATGTTGATGCGCTGCCGTTTTTTTCTGAGTCCTCTCGTCCGGATCCGCAAGCCCATCCATTTGTGCGGTGGGATGCACGCTGGAGCAGACCACTATATGGGGTCGAATGTTATTCTTGAAATTCGGTATTACCGCTATTCGTTCTGGTTAAATCGGTTCCATGAATCAGACTGCACCCTTCGATCTCTGTTCGTTTAATGGCCTTCCATTCATCTGGCCGCGCGTTCGCGTTCATTGGCACGATATGCGAATAGTCCTATACTGCGAAACTAATTCAAGCACAAGTCACCAGGGACGCTTACATTCTTTGAGGTGAACGTCGCGACCGATCGGCGGCTGCTCTCTCACGGATCCGGGACTCTGGCTTAGAAGACCGCTCAGGCTTGTGGAAGGATGGGGGAGAATGGATCCTGAAACTCAAACGATGCAGCGCCTGGCTTTGCCACGAATAAAATACATTACATTCCCTCTCACCTGGAAACTCGCCGGCGGACATTACTGGTACGTTAAATATTCTGAAATTGGCGCCCAATGGAATCTAGTCATCATCCGAACCCGAGCCAGAGCCCGCTTCCCCATCTTCGTCGTCTAAATCGTTCAATCAGTTGTTATATCATTCATTAACTGAGACTTGTGTGAAACCCACCACTCGCAATATCGTCTTTCGACACACTAGCCTGGACCTGCGACTTGCGGAAAAGTGCACGAACTTCTGCATCGTCATCGCGAAGGAGGTCTGACGCGATGTCGCCGTTCTTGTCTTTTATCCTGAGATTGCGATCGCGTCGTGAAATTAGAACAATTAATCGCATGCGTTTTACCAGCGTACCTCGTATCAGCACCCGCCTCCAGCAAGCTGTCTACAATATATTTGCGCAGCTCCGGGTCTTCCAATTGTACGGCGAGGTGTAGAGGCGTCGCCTTTTCTATGCGATTTATTGGGTCGACGTCGCAGTCCTCGTGTGATAGAATGTGCTCTAAAACATCAGTGGATCCGTTCGACACTCTGCTTCAGCGTCAAGATCGTTCTACAGGCGTTCCCACACACCGACTCACGCGTTATGGAGCGCTGGATGGTGATCTATCAAGCCGAACACCGACGGCGAACAGCGAAACCCGCACCTGTATTGCCTAAACTGCAGAAAGCCGCATTATTTCGAGTAGTAGCCGAACACAGGGCAGCTATACTGACCCATCTTGAAAGTTTATATCGAACCCGCCCTGCTCAAAGACCTCTAAAAGCATCTCTTCGTTGTCCGCCCGCGCCGCAGCAAGCAGTCTTTCATCTAGCCACGTAAATCTTGAGGTCCTCGTCATAGACGGCAGTGAAGAACGAACTATTGCTGGCGCCTTGGTCGGATTCCATCTATAGCCTTGAAGCAATAAGGGAGACAGTGAGAGAATCAAGAAAGTAGTATTGGCAAAGTAGCGATGACGCGATCAAATCCAGCTTGTCTCCGGACCACCACCACCACCAATGGCTTCTGCTACAGACGACGACGACGCGGTGATTACCTGGCCTCTACACACAACATCCAGCATCTGAATGAGGCCCTAGAAGAACGACGCTGGCTATGAAGTTATAGCAGAAGGGCCTGCATCGACTGTTTCGCGGACTTGGTCAACATTCGACGGTCGAGAGCCTCGCTGGATTATCGCAAAATCCGCAACTACTCGGAGAAAATATTCCAAGGAACCCCATGATATCGTCAAAGAACTCAGATTACTATGTAACCTGTCGCATGTAAATGTGAGTTTTCTCGTGTTTTCGAGACGGTGTTATCGCCCGCGTTCTGGAAGTTACGACTCCCAAACGAGTGTCCGTACGGGGTTGCAACGGTAGGCCGATCTGGAGCTCGACCTGAGGTCCAACTTGAAAAGAGTTGGACCTCAAGCTGGGACCCAGTTTGGCCGATTTCGAAGTTGGGACGTCGCCAACTTCGCTTACTGAAGCCCGCCGTAGTACCCCAGGAAATCACATCGCCCAACCTGGGTCGATTTCGGGTGAACGGGCGTTCACAGGAGCATGCCCGACTTTGACCTACCTCAACTTTGCTTCAAATTGAGATGAAGTTGGGGTTGAGATTGGGCTCAAATCGAAGTGAAATCGTCTACTGCAAAACACGCTACTGACTGCCTTGCAAAGATAGTGCCCGTGCTTTCGCATTACAGAGATGTGAATGTGTCTATGTTGACCATCTACCTCCCTTACATCCCCTTCTCTCTTGCGCAACTACTTGAAAACCCCAACTTCTCTCCATTCAACTCCTCCTCCTCTCTGCACGACACCTTCCAAGAAACAACCATGATCATCCTTGCAAAATCCATCGCCTTCCAAACACTCCAAGCCCTTGTCTATCTTCATGACCCCACCAAAAATATTGCCCACCGTGACATCAAACCCTCGAATATCCTCATCGAGCCCGGCGGTCGTGTCGTCTTGATTGATTTCGGAGTTGCTTGGAACGGCGCCGGAAGCGCTGACGGCGATCTCTGGCCGGAGGACCCCGACCGCTTGTATTTCGAAGTATGCACAGGGTATGCTAACTCTCTTCACCCTGCTCATACCAGTTGAAATAAACCTAATCACAGGGCTTACCGCCCCCCAGAACTCCTATTCGGAGCCCGCGCATACAACGCACCCGCCGTAGACATGTGGAGCTTTGGAACTGTGCTTGCAGAGATGTTTTGTACTCTCCGGCTCTGCTCCGACGACGGCAACAACGGAGAGGAACCGATACACCACGCGCAGGCCGGGGATCCCCCATTCGTCGTCCCCTCTAAATTACGCATCGGGCAACCGGAGACGTATTGGGTCAGAGACACGCTATTCAATGGCGGACGCGGCGAAATCGGTCTTGCGTGGAGCATCTTCAAAATCCGTGGAACGCCAACTGAGGAGACGTGGCCGGTGCGTTGGCGCTTCCCTTGTTTTTCTGCGCGAATCAAGAGTCTGACTGTTTCGCAGACGTTTCGAGACCTCCCAGGGGCCTCAAGCGTCGACTTTATGATTGTTCCCCGAGTGCCGCTAAGGACGTTTCTGCCCAACCTCCCCGCAGATTCTGCGACGCTGCTTGACCTCATCGAGGCCTTCTTTGCATACCCTGCCAACCACCGCCTAGCCGCTCGCGACGCACTCAATCACGCCTGGTTCGATGACCAGATCCTCCTTCCTCGCACATGCGCTGAGGGCGGCACGGAGGACAAGCGAGTCGTATTCCAAGTCGGCGACCAGGAACTGGCAGGCTTCCTAGGCCAGTGCCTGTAACAGTGAGTGCTCCGATCCTCTATCTTCTAAAGACTGTTCAGCGCAATCCAGCTATAGTAATACACCCGCAAAGCAATATAATGTAGTAATATAAAAAATCATCGCCTAAACGGCAACCACCAGCGCCGCCTCCGGGTTTCATGACCCTCTTCCTGCACATTGTTCTCCCGAATCACCTTCAAGAATACGCTCTCCAGCGAAGCCCTTTCCACCGTATACTCGGAAAAGTCTTGCTGCGTCGAAAGGAGGTGGAACAGCTTCGCGAGACTCAGGCCGTTGTTCTTCTCGATAGGCACCTCGAAGCGCGTGGCGACATCGTCCGCCATTCGGGCGCCAGGGATCGAGGACATGAGTGTCTGCGCTCGGGTAACGTCTTCGCGACTCCGGCAGCCGAAATGTACTTCGTAGGTGGCATAGCGAGCGGACAGCGACTCAGTGGTACCGATGGCAAGCAACTGCACGGCCAGGATGCCAACCTTGTTTGCAAGCGCACTGGCCTCCTCCATAGCGTGTGTCGTGATTACGAACACTTTGCCAACTGCCACAGCTCGCAGAGTACGCCACATCTCTCTCTTCTTCTTTGCATCGATGCCAGTAGAGAACTCGTCGATGAGGACCACTGATGGGTTGCCCATCAATGCAATGGCGAGGGACAGTTTCCTCTGGTTTCCTCCGGAAAGCTTGCTAGCAAGACGATCGGCATAGAGATGTAAGCCAGTAGCCAACATGAGCGATTCCACGCTATTTTTTAGATCCTCGGAACGGAGACCCTTGAGACGCCCATAGACGATGAGGTGTTCGCGCACGGTTAGCTGCGAGTCGATGGCGGAGAACTGAGGGCATACACCCAGTGACGCTCGAGCGGTACGCGGGTGTGTCACCACCGAGGTGCCTTCAATGAGCACATCTCCAAGCTCAGGAATCACATCGCCGCCTGCAATCATACGTTATGAGTGCGTGATAGAGACGTATGTAAGAACCAAGACTCACGAATAACATTGAAGGTCGTGGTTTTGCCAGCGCCGTTTGGGCCGAGCAAGCAAAATATAGTGTCCGGAGAGGCTCCAAAGCTGACGTTGTCGACGACCGTGTTCGAGCCAAAGCGTTTCGTGATATGCATAACCCGAAGCGGGTCAGTGGACTCTGCAGCGGACTGTGCTTCCAACGCGACATCTTCTTTGACGGGTTTGTCTGCGTTTGCGGCGGAGACCTTGTTCCCTTTACGGAATTTCCTGGGCAGGAGAGAACCGGAATCCACCCAAACCAGCACGGCAAGCAGGACCAGGGAATAGACGATGAGGTATACGATCGGACCGCCGTACCGCATTATCGATCCCATCCAAGATGAGGAAATGGCCGTCGTGTCACCATTGCAGAGAAGGGAGAATAAGTTGACTGAGACCAGCCCCGCTCTCGTCTATGTGGGCTATCAATCATAGAGTGAAAAAACGGACGTTGAGAAGTACTCACCACACTGGCGACTGGAGACAAGAGTGAGAGCGTGAAGTGGATGATGGTGATTAGTCGATCAGCGTCAGAAGTTTTGGCGTAGGTGAGGGTGAGGAGGTAGCCGGCAATATACAACTGCACGGTGTGTGAGCAAGAACATCGCCAAAGTGAATGAACAATCGTACCACAAACATGATAATCTGGTAACCAGCAACAGCAGCGAAGGCAGCGAGCGGCGAACTCACGATCAACGAAACCACGTATGCAAACAAGGCTCCGGCGATCCCATACAACACAATCACTAGCCACTGAGAATGTAGACGTCAGAGGAGATGTATGGCGGTTGGGCAAGAACGGCGTACGAAGAATCCAAGACCATGGAACTGATTTGACGCGGCGGCAAAGACAATAATGACGATTGTGGCCATTATCACAGTGAAAATTGAGTCAAATGCGAGATGTCCCAGCCACATGCCGACGGGGTTGTGAAGCCCGTTGCTGAATTGCATAGCTTGCACGGAAGATCTTCTTTCCTTCGACACGTACAAGGCAAAGAAGGCCGGATATACCGCCTGTGGAGTAGAATGTGTGGGTAACAGGTGAAGCTACTTTATTGAAACACGCACCATCACGGCGCAGAAGAACGCGATCCACTTCAGTGTGACGAGAGTCCCGGCTGTGAAGACATACAGTTAGCCATGCGAAAGAATCGAACTTTATGGGCCTACCGTCAACCGGAGGAAAAGATTGATACAAGGGCAAGATCAGCGATGGCACAGGGCTAGCACGGCCAGAGGAGTTGAGAGCATGATTCAACAAAACATTGTCGGCCAAATTGAGCATCGTCAATGACAAGAATCCCGGAGCTGATGCCTCCCAAGCCATAAGCATATTCCCTGACGCTGCGTCGAAAGACAGTCCACCAGTCGGTATTGTTAGGAAGTTCTG
Organism: Favolaschia claudopus; assembly: GCA_037176885.1. Lineage (NCBI taxonomy): Eukaryota > Fungi > Basidiomycota > Agaricomycetes > Agaricales > Mycenaceae > Favolaschia > Favolaschia claudopus. The sequence continues at coordinate 1,039,798 of JAWWNJ010000032.1, read as the reverse complement.
CAAAATGGTTTGAACAAACGTGGCGTTGTCAGCTACATCTGTCGCAGAAAAGGGTGACAATCCAGTTATATTGCTTAGATCCCCTCCGCCTGGTATAGTTGAATTGGTTGTGTTGGCCAGGCCACTGAGAGCGGCCAGGTTGACGAAACTATCGAGGAGTCCGGGCGGAGATTCCATGACGGTGGGCGGCACATCGAGGAGCGCGAATATCGGTGATAGTGGTGGGAAGAGGGGGAAAAACGTCGCAGGAAGGTCCAAAGTCTTCACGCAGGATTGCGGCCGTCCAGAGATGAAGATAAGGGGGATCGTCGAGCCTGCGATTGCGATGATCACTGCAAGGAAAGGCGGCAACCAGCTGCGGCGAACAATGAGAGCTCTCTTGTAGAAGATAGTCAAAGCCTGTTGGAAAGGGCTCGTCGCATGGCCGGTTGCCAAATTCAGCGCCATGGGTTTCGCTTCGTCCACCGAGGTTGAGCTCTGCGTTAAACTCTTCTCTGCCTCGCCCAGACCGTCTTCGCTATCCCGATTTTCGTTCGACTCCTCTTTTCTCATCAAATCAAGGAAAATCTCCTCAATGGAGGTCCCCAAAACGTCATACGATACAACGTGGTACTTCTCCGATTCTTGCTCAAGCATCTGCAGAACCTGGTCCACGACGACTGGGTCTTTGGACTTGAGGTGGAACAAAGGCTGGTGGGGAGATGCCAGGGACATATGTGCATGCGGCGCGATTGAGCGAATACGGTGAAGCAATTCATTTGGAGGTTCTGTCTTTTCCGAGCTGCTCGTAAGCGGGAGGGACACTTGGACAGTATAGCCCTCGCCCAGGTCGCGCTTGAGAGCCACCGGTGATCCTGAGGCTACTAATTTGCCTGGCGCTGCGAGGATCGCTATGTTGTCGGCCAACAAGTCGGCCTGAATTGGAATCAGAGAGTTGCTACATGCTTTGGGTGAGTACTTACTTCGTCCAAGAAGTGGCTGGTGAACACGATCTAATGTAAACAGCGTCAAACTTGCTAATGAGCTGAGACAGCGTACACATACCGTTCGGTCATTTCGAACCCCGATAAGAGTTCTCCACAAGGCTCTACGCGAAAGTGGATCGACGCCGGATGTACACTGAAAAAAGCATCAGCTCTCTCTTCCTGATGAGGCTCGCACATAAATCTCATACCTCGTCGACCAGCACAACTGTTCCAAAGTCAATGTGCTGAACCAAAACAAGGCAAGAAACGACGCACTCTTCGAACCCCCAACCAACCCAATCGCAAGCTGCAACTTCCGCTTCTGACCCCCAGACAGCGTACTCGCATTTGCACGAATCTTACTATGCAAATCGCAATCCCGAAGCAACTGCTCCAAATCCTCGTCTGCCGTAGAATTCTTCGACCACTTCACCGCCCGCCACACGCGAAGCGACTGCATACAGGTCAACTCGGGGATCAACACATTCTTCTGAGGAACGATCCCGATGGTGCCACGCGGCGGTTTGCGTAATCCGCCCTCGAAGACGACGTCGCCGCGCGAACGGCCGGTGAGGCCACCGAGGACGGAGAGCGTTGTGGATTTTCCGGCGCTGGAAACGTCACATTCATGTCAGCGAGAGATTTGTGAAGCAAGACAACGACTGACCCGTTGGATCCGAGTAAAACGAATATCCCTGACCGAGGGATATCGAGCGTGAGATCAGATACGGCCGTGACGTTCCTGTCTTTGCGGTTCAGCATGGAGGTGTTGAAGGTCTTGCCGAGGCCTTGAATAGACACAGCGACGTCGGGCGGGATATTCAGTGCTTCGTGTTTGCGCCGCCGGCCCCAGCATTTCCACGACTTCGAGGATGCAGGTTCACGAGCGTCGTAGAGTCGTCTCTCCAAAAGGCATGCCAAGTACGGCCAGAGGAACACGTCGATCTAAACACAATTCGAGGATGCAGCAGAGGGGGGATTGTATCACTCACAAGCCCGGCAATGATTATCGCGAGGAGCTGCATGTTACGATCGGGGTCCGCTTTCAGGGCGTCGGTAGCGAAACCGTGGTTTTCATATCCGTCCATGGCCCGATTGGCGAAAACATAGAACGCAGGCGGAAAGATTATGGTGAAGACGAAACCCCCACCAGTGCCAACTACACCAAAACTTCAATCAGCGGACTTGAGGCCAAGAGAACATATACATACCTCTTCCGTGTTGTAATATTAACGCTATGATCGCGAACAAAATCGAAAGGAACGTCGACGCGACCGCCGCAAGTTGAGGGCTCTTCCCAAACGGCGCAGCGATGAAAAACGACCAACTCGCGAGCGTCAGGCCGAAGAGGATGTGTACCACCAGAATGAGCAAGACGTTGGTCTCCACCCAAATCTGCGACCGCCAGACGAGGGAGACGATAATCCAGGCAGGGAGGTAGATGAGACTGTAGCTGATGTGCCAAGACGCAATGCGCGCAGAGTCGAGCAGGCCCATGGCTTTCATGTGGGCCGTGACCTGGTTCGCTCGTTCTACTGCGACTGCGCCGGGGAGCTGGTACGCGATGCCGATGTAGCATATGAAGCTAAGAAGTGGTTAGTACAAGCGGGAAAAAGAGATATGCCACACACAATGCGATGACCAGCAACTCTCGGATGCCACGGATGAAGCCTGTATATGTATTGGTAGGGAGAGGGGAACGATAACAGAAACGCACTGAGTCGAGTCCGCCTATCCTGCTCCTCATTTGTCTCGTTCGTGAATGGCCACTCGAAGGGCGTGGGCAAGGTGACGCCCGTCCGCAGTTCGATGATAGCCTGCCGCAACCATGTTAGCCAGGCACCAAACAGAGCTGAAAAAATGCGCACCTGATCCACAGCCCACTGCAGCGGCAGAACTCTAGTCTCCAAGTCACTCGTATGCCGCACAACGTCGATATGAAAGAGGCCCGAGTCCGCAAGAATAGTGTAATTCACCGGGCTAGTGACGTTTGCAGGGATATCGTAGAAAACCAATCCGGCGTAGCATTCAGAGAAGCCGTTGAAGTTTTGAGGGCATTCAAAAGGAAGTTGGGCCGCAGTGGGTACTTGGCGCACCGCACTGTGTTGAGAAGCTGAGAATCCGCTGGTTATACGAGCCATGATGTCCGTTGGAGACGGTTGGCTGGTGCCGTCGGTCGCGTCGGCCCATACCAAAGTTCCTGCCCTTTGAAACTGTTGCTGCAGAGAGTGAATCGGGACCGGATCGCCTATCCCATACTGCAAACTGTCGGCTTGATAACGCGTTCAATCGACCTGCACACTGACATTATTAGGTTTGATCAGGAAACTAAACACAAAATATGAGATTTCTGGCTGCATGCAACACCTAGGAGACTCACCGCTTGGCTACTGCAAGAAACACGCCATACGCGACCGGAAAAAGGAAGCAGCGAAGAAAATTAAGCTGATTGAAGCAGTTCAAGCCAAGAAACGAATGAACTTCAGAGCTTCAAGACGCACGAAAGGATGTTTAGAAAGAACTATCCAGTTCTTCCAGAACAAAGCGACGAATTGCCTCCAGAAGAGAGCCATGGAGGGACGTGAACCGCGCAGTCGTCCTTAAAAGAGCTGTGGGATGCATCAGAGAGCGTGGACATGGGAATCCGGGATCATCTCCGGCAACAGTCCGTTTCGTTCGCTCGTTCCTTGGCATTTGGCTGCGGTCGGCGAAGAGAAAAATTCAACAGCTTATGCATGCGCTTTAGGAAACCAGCGCTCTTCGCCAGGTGGGCGAAACTGTGCCGCTGATTTTTCATAGAAATCAGGTCAAGATACTAGCGAATAATTCAGCGAATTTAAGTATGCTGGGCTAGCCGCTATGCTGGGGGTCTGAGCGACGGAGACGGACCACAGGAAAATGAGAGTTCCATGTATTGGTCAGTAACCGAAGAGAAAATGGGACCACGCCGGGCTTGAATTTATCCTAAGTCTTATCCCTTGGTGGCTGAATTGGTTCTGGTTAAGCAGTGAACACAGAGGAAGTGAGAAAGAGGCTCCCTGAGTGACTGAGATTGCCGAAATACATAGACCATATGTATAAGCCGCAGATTTTCGGCGTACATCTAGTAGACTAAAGTTGCGACAAGACGCACCTCCAGTCGTCCGGGTTCTTGACATCCCCCCACCCCGCAAACACATTATGATACGGGTAGCGACAATGCGCCCTCTGATAGTCCACCCCCAACTCCTTCGTCTGATTCACGTACGCGGTCCCCAAGATCGTATCCGGCGCAACCCCCTGCTCAACCCATCGCACCATGGCCGTAAGAACGTTCTCATCAGGACCTAAGCCGGCGACACCTTCCCCTGCGGTCCCATTCAATGAGCATCAGAGAACTTCAGAAAACTTGCAGAAATACTCGCCTACACTTCCGATAAACCACGCACCCGGCCCTCCACCACAGTGCTGCATCCCACTGATCCTAAAGAAACGGTAGAAGTCGTCCAGAGCATCAGGCGACATCTTCATGGTCTCAGAAACCAACTCGTAGTATCGATTTGAGTTGAGACTCGAAATGAGCTGGTCCATTTGGCCATGATAGTGCAAAATCTTCGATCCTCGATCCCTGAACTTCGAAAGATCGCCCGAAAATGTGTTGATCTTGCTAGGGTTCAACCTCTGTGCCCAAAGGATAGAGTCCGGCGTCAGGATGGTCGTGTTGAACGCAGTATCATTGAAGACGGTAAATCGGTACCAGTGGTCTGTGTACAAGAATTGAGAGGAACCGTTATAGAACTCGGATATCACCCCGAGCAGCCCAGGAGCGAATTCATAAGCGGGATAGATGAAAGCTCCATGGGCGAAGAGTGGCGAGAAAATGGCGCGCACGACGTCCACCTGGCGGCTTGTGAGACAAGACGTGCGTTTTGCGGGAGCACACAACAGACCCTCCGGCTTGAAGTCGCAACGCGAAGGATCTTCGATAATGCCATCGATAGCGCCGTCAAGTCCGTCGCACTGCACTAAGATACCTTCGTCGATGACAGGCCATAAGGATGGAGGCGGGAAGTCGGCACCCGCATTTTTGATGAGGGGGTGGAACGTTCCCATCCAACTCATGAGCCCTGTCCAAGTCCAATTATTTCACTGGTACAACGTCAAACAGAAGCTTACCAGTCCATGCAAACGCAGGTGCACCTGCTACAATCCCATCAAACTCATCCGGGAAATCCTGCGCCATCTTCCAGCCCTGCCGACCGCCTGTCGAACATCCCAGATAATAACTCTTCGTATGAGATCTGCCAAAAAAGGTTCGAGTGATCTTTTTCCCGACCTGCGCGCTCATCAACAGAGCGCGGAACACAAAATCCTCCACGACGTCGGGGTTATCCAGGAATAGCGTGCCATTCAGACCAGGATGGCCGTTGTTGGACCCCGAAGTGGCGAAACCAAGAGAGGCTCCATAGTCCATGTCGTCAAAGTGAACACAGCCGCCGATGCCGCCGTTTCCGATGGAGAGGACACGACCGGTCCAATCGACCGGTAGCCAAGTCTCCATAGAAATGTGTGAACGGGCAGTGGTCGCGACCGTCAGGATAACTCGGCACATATCCACAGAAATCAACTGAGGCTGACTAAATTGCCTACACGTTGGGTCGACATCTGGGAAGGTCAAAGTGGTGCCAGCCGCAACGAAAGTAGTGCTGGAGATTCTGGTGTTGGGGATGGGGTAAAGCCTCGCTGCGAGGGAATCACACAGCTCCGGGAACTCCCTAGGGTCTCGCGTACTGGCGGCGACGACGGAAGCTGCATTAATCGGCTCCTGAAACTGCGCAGAGATGTGCGTACTGGTGGCGACGATGATAGCCGCAGTAAACAGAATAAATTTCATCGTAGACAAACTTGGGGACTGCTGGATGTTTAGGAGAACGTACTGAGCGAGTCGTCGTTGCTTTAATACTCGCGTCCATGCGTTGACGGACCGAGAACGTGCCATTAGTTCGAGAAGACACCCGGGCCCGCCGGATGCCTGACGCTCAAATACACACTGAGCGCGCTCTTCCGGCGCGCACTACAGTAACAGACGAAATCCACCATGCTTCTGGCGTCCATGCCAGAGGCAAAAAACGGGATAGTGAGCAGCTAGACGAATGGAATATCCGCACCCCGGGCATAAAAGCGATAGTCTCCCCCGGTGTCCGCTGTGGAATGCAGTGGAAAACTGGTTCGATTATTTTGTGATGACAGAGTCGATGCTTCCTTCAGCCTGCTAGTAAGATTGAGCCCTTAGAAGCCCAGTAAAGGTGAGCAGGAATCCAGTCGTTCGGAGTTTTGAGGCTCTCGATATTCACGAGCCAAGCTAGAGGGAGCTTGAATGCATATCCACTGAGCGCTAAGGTCGCAAGGTCACAAATGAGTACACATTCGAGGTCTTAGTTTATCGGTCCAGATATCCAAGCCTCATGTGCAGGATTCCAACGTCGCTTTGCACCGGAGGGTCGAGTGGTGAAGCAGAAGAATTGAGCATTGGGTTGCCATTGGGAGTTGAGATTGAGTTCGAAAGTGGCCCAGTGGCTGTGTTCATGAACACGACTCTACTCATAAAGCGTAGGGTATAGACGTATATAGACTGTAGACTGCTAAGCTTTGTTGTTGGCAACCAGCGCTCTTCGCCGAGTTCGTCGAACCCGTACCGTTGATATCTATGGAAATCAGCGGTCAATATAACGGTATTCGAACGAGTTTCAATGCCGTCTTCAAGTTGAAAGACAGTCTTCCATCCTGGGCCCCGACGCGTGGATGAGATACAGTAGTAAGATGAGAGTCATGTATGAAAGAAGGATGATACATGTACAATCGCATGTATGATAACTCGTATGTCCGCCACAAAAAATTCCTACGAGACACACTTCCAGTTCGCTGGGTCCTTGGCGCTCCCCTTCCCCGAAAACACATTATGGAACGGGTACCGACAATGCGCCCTCTGGAAGTCGACCCCCAACGCCTGCGTCTGGTTCACGTACGCGGTACCCAAAATCGTATCCGGCGCGACCCCCTGCTCAACCCAGCGCACCATAGCCATAAGAACGTTCTGATCAGGATCTAAGCTGGCGGTATTGTCTTCTGCGTTCCCAATAAACGTTAGCAGCATGTCCTTGGAAATTTACAAAATACTCGCTTCCATTCCCGATGAATGTCGCACCTGGTCCTCCGTCACAGTGCTGCATCCCACTGATCCTGAAGAAGCGGTAGAACTCGTCCAGAACCGCAGGCGACATCTTCATGGTCTCCGAGACTAGATCGTAATATCGATTCGAGTTGAGACTCGAAATGATTGGATCCACTTGGCCGTGATAGTGCAAGATCTTCGACCCTCGCTTCCTAAATTTCGAAATATCGCCCGAAAACGTGTTTATACCACCAGGATTCAACCTCTGTGCGAAAAGATCATCGTCCGGCGTCAGCACGGTCGTATTGAACGTAGGGTCGTTGAAGACGGCATATTTGTACCAGTTATCTGGCAACAAGAATTGAGTTGGACCGCCATAGAACTGATATATCTGCCCTAGCAGGTCAGGGCCGAATTCAAGGGCGGGGTAGAGGAAAGTTCCATCGGCGAAAACGGGGGAGAAAACGGCGCGCACGGTGTCCACCTGCTGGCTGGTGAGGCAAGATGAGGTGTTTCCGGCAGCACAGATCAGGGCCTCGGGGTCGAAGTGACAGCGGGAAGGTTCCTCGAGGATGCCATCCACGGCGCCGTCGAGTCCGTCGCACTGCGATAGAATGCCTGCGTCCACGACAGGCCATAAAGATCGAGGCGGGAAGCCGGCACCCGCATTTTTTATGAGGGGGAAGAACGTTCCCATCCAACTCATGAGCCCTGTCCAAGTCCAATTATTTCACTCAAGTTGTACAATGTTCTAAACAAATGCTTACCTGTCCATGCAAACGCAGGTGCACCTGCAAGGATTCCGTCAAACTCATCTGGGAAGTCTTGCGCCATCTTCCAACCCTCCCGGCCGCCTTCCGAGCATCCCATATAATAACTCTTCGTCTGAGTTTTGCCGAAAAAGGTTCGAGTGATCTGTTTCCCGACCTGCGCGCTCGTCAATAACCCGCGGAACGCAAAGTCCTCCACGACGTCGGCGTTGTTCAGAAACTGCGTGCCACTCTGCCCAGTATGACCATCGTCGGACCCCGAAGTGGCGAATCCAAGAGAGGCTCCATAGTTCATGTCATTATACTGAATACAGCCACCGATGCCGACGCCCCCGGTGGCAAGAAAACGCCCAGTCCAGTTTGACGGTAGCCAAACCTCCATGACAGTGCGTGAGCGGGTAGAGGTTGCGACCGTCAGCTTAATTCGACATATGTCCGCAGAAACCAGCTGAGGCTGAGTCCCTCGCAGAAGCGGATTCTTACACGTTGGGTCGACATCTGGGAAGGTCAAAGTAGTGCCAGCGTTGACGAATGTGGCACTAGAGATGGTAGCTTTGTGGATGGAGAGCCTCGATGCGAGAGAGTTGCATGAATGCTGGAAGTGGGTGGCAGAGACATGCGTACTGGCGGCGACGACGGCTGCTATGAGCAAGTTGAACCTCATCTTGGACTACAGGCGGGAAGCGACTACTCGGAAAACCTAGTGGATGAGTCGCCGTCGCTTTAATACTCCACCTGTCAAATGGTGGATGCAAGCACCCGACCCCGTCGCACGTCAAGCGCCGCACTATTCTTCCTGCGTGCAGCTCAGTCGTTACAGTGATGGCCGGGGAATCAGAATGCTTTTTTACGTCCAAGGGCAGGAGCATAGTAACCCAAGGTAGCGAGCAGCTGGCCATTGTAGTATCCCTCCAGACACAGCTGCACTAGCTGTTCGCCGTGGAATGGAGCGAGAAAAAGGCTGCTTGTTCAGATGACGGAACTCGATGGAGATTTCAGCTTTGTTGAGTCCTATCAAGGACTTCTGAAGTCCATGAAAGTCCGGTACGGGTGACGAGAAATCCAGCTGTTCCAGGTTCAAAGGCTTTTATAAGGCTATACCATTCACGAGGCCAGCTTTGAGGGGGGTTGAGGGGAACATGAACTTCATTTTCGAACCCTCGACTCAGATCAGGAATTAATAGTCAACGCCTAAGCCAGAGGTCGAGTGCTGTCGAAGGATAAGAAACCGCTCTTGCTTCGAAGATGCATCGAAAACTTGGAGGAAAGAGTTCTCATGGCAGATCCAAGCAGCCTAGGCCCAGCCCAGCTAGTAGCCTACAGCTTTGCAGTTTAGCTTGTCTTTAGCCCTTGTTTAATATTTTCGACGGTGCGGTTGCGAGCAAGGTGCGTACCGCCGAAAGTTTGTCTCGTCCCATTCCCAGAACGCCACGGTGGCCGAGAAAATTCCGATTTGACCGGGAGATGCCGGACCAATAGGAAGATCCTCGGCCCCGTCTTGCGAGCAGCACAAAACTTTGCTTTGTCCAGCTTGAGGCTCAATCCGGCTATAGTAGTCATTGAAGTTTGACGCAGAGCACATGGTGGAAGAGGGTCGAAGCGTACACTCTCTGTACTCCGTCGCGAATAATATGCAAAGCGATAATATTTGCGTAAAAAGCCAAAGCAATATGCGTATGTATGCAGGATTCAAGTGAGTGTTGTTAAGTGATCTAGTATTACATCGTACATCCCCCGCCCCCGGAAAGCAAAGCGCAAAACGTTCTATCTACACTACAATTAGCCCCACGGATTCGAACCAAACCCAGCCCCCTTCTTCTTCCCCATCCCCAGGTCAGCCGGAATCGCCCACGGATCCGGCGCCCCAGGCGCCTCCGAAAACCCACCACCACCACGCGTAATAGATCCATCCACCCCGCCAAACGACAACCCCGCGTCTGAAGGAGGATTAATATTGAACGAGTTCACAGACGACGCGAAGGGATTCTGCATGGCAGCTGGATATCGATCGCGATATCCAAACGACGCGGGCGACGACATTGACGGCGTGGACATAGACGGTGGCGGGTCGCGCACTGCGGGCGCCCACACCGAATCGCCAAAGGAAAGCGTCGAAGGCTGCGTATATGCATATGTTGGCGGCTTCTTCGGAGGCGGCGGCGGCGGCGGCTCATCCCCTTCCGTTTCTGTATCAGAATCACTCTCACGGACATCGTTGACGGACAAGGAACGCGTAAACGTGCTGCTCAGGTCCGAGTACGAGGTCGAAGGAGGTGGGCTGAAAGACCGGCTTCGGTCTGTTTCCACTGGGGGCGTTTGTGTTTGTGGAGGTGCGGACTCTGAGCGGTTCGTTGGGGGCGGGATGATGGGGCTTTCAAAGGGGTTGGGTTCCGAAATCTTGAGTTCATCAGGGTTGAGGTCTGCTTTGCCCAATACATCGTTGATGGCGGCAAAGTCGAATCCGGCGTGTATAGGAATCTTGCTGCTGTCGGTATCAGTAGCAGCGTCCTTGGAGGGAGAGGCGGGAGAGGTGGCGGCAGGAGAATCGACTCGGGGAGGAAGGTCATGATCATCAGTGGGTGCAGCGTTAGCCGGCGCTTTGCTATGTCGCCAGACAGTAGACGGTGGGCGGGACACATTTTCGGGACGCGTAGATTCCTTCTTTTTGCTCGAAAACCACCCTTTCTTAGCTTTATCCTCCTCGCGTTCCACTACTCGATCCCCCTCAAAATCAGGTTCCTACAGACCATGGTGTCAACTTTAATCGTCTGACCCATCAACCAAACGAAGATACGCACGACAGGATCATCGAAGAAATCCGCAAACACAGGGAACCCAAGCTGATCCAAAATCAAAGGCATGAACGTCCGATAGCTCATATGGCCAGCAATCTTGTCCGTGACATCAACGTTCTCCAACCCAGGCACGTTCTCCACAGGCCGCAAACCAGCAACGGTGCCAACGCCACCACTCGTCGCACGGAATAGATAATTGAGCACCCAGTCATTACGCGCAAACGCGTTAACGAAGCGACCAGAAACGACCGACCGCGTCTCGCACCACATTCGCGTAGGGACGGAGACTGTCGTGCCAAGAAGAAATACATCTTGAACAATGCCGAAAGCCTTTTGTTTGGCAAGTTCGACGAGAGCGTAGAATATCACTCGAGCGCCAAGGGAGAAGCCAATGAGAGTAATGGGGCGGACGCCAAGATGCCGCTGCATGAGAACGTAGGCGAGGACACTCCCAGCGGCTTTGGCACGATCAAGCGCGTTATTCCATGGATTATCTATCAGGTATCCGAGCTTTGTCAAGACTAGAGCACAGTGATTAGACAATGCATAATTAATCTTGAGAAAACTTACTGATGGGCCATTGCAATGCACTCATGAGCGCCGTCATGACCGTCGCCTGCAGGGCAGTTTGTGCAATTTGTGAGAGCACTTCGCCTGTGAGAATTCTCAAAGCGCTTCCAGTCTCTTGAATCATCTCAGGTTCCCACAGGACACTGAAGACGTCTCCAACAACAGGATCGAGAACGCTGAACGGTAGCCGGACGTCGTCGAGCTTCCCAGTCATAAAACTATCGGACTGTCAGCGCTGTGTATTATAGAGAGTTGAGAGAGTCTCACCCCGAAACTGTGAGGATACAGCTGACGCGCTTGTTGTTGTGCAGCGGCAACAGGTCGAAAGTACGCACTTGCTGAGTCCGATTAATCATGCCACGCGCAGCAATGCTGGATCCCGTCAACACCCCGCCCGTCGTAATCACCGCAGCACCTCCCGCACCCGCAAGGAACGTCGAAGTCCCTGTTATGCCAATAGTGCTCAACGCGGTACCAAGGCCGACACCGATAACAGGCGCGAGGAGTCCGGCGGAAAGACCAATGACGAGACCGCCACCTAGCGTCGCGAGCCCGAGCATCATGTACCGCCTATTCCGCGCCGCCTTCTGCCGCCCCTCGATGACATCCTGCTGCTCCATCTTCTCGACGTCCTCCTGTATCTCGAGAGCCTCTGTGACGCGACTCTCAAACCGGACGACATCAAGCCATCCGAGACCGAGCTTGAGGGCCGCCTGTTCGAGTAGGACGCGCGATCGCGCATCGTAAACGCTGTCGGCGATGAGGATGAGGAATAGATCGCACAGAACGGTCCATCGGATGTCGAGAGTCACATTTTTGTCGCTCGCGGAAAGAGTTGTCGAAACACCGGGGATTGCAGCGGTGGCAGTATCTGAAAGGACGCGGGATGTAGTTTGAAAACTAGGCTGCGTCGTGGTGGTCGGCGTCTTCGGATATTCTTCAGATGCAGGAGCTTCAAAAATGACATCGTCGGATTCCTGCCTCCGGGCTTCATTTGGGTCATATTCCGGATTCGCGACGGTGTGTGTGGTCATGAGCGCCGGGACGAGGTCCGCAGCTTGCACGCCGTGCTGGGCAAGGCTCTCAATCATCTTCTGCTCTGTCGGCAATGTTTAGCGGGATATAATCAATGGAATGTCCTGGCCGAGTCAGCGTTCCCGACAAGACGCGGCCAGAATCATCGTTGAACCTACACATACCTTGAGTTTCGAGCTCCATATGATAGTACAACCGACCCATAATTTTGAGAGCCCAAAGATCCATGTTCTGAATCGCCGCCTTGAATTCTTTGCGATTGGGGCGCTTTATACTCTGCGCCATTTCTTGCGTGATAAGAGCGCACAAACCGACATAGGCAATGCGCTGGGCTTCGGTCAACAGGTTCTTGGTAGCCTGCATCTGGCTGAGCGGCGTCATAGCCTTGTCCTCGTCGAACAAATACTTGGTCCGCATGTGAACCTCATCCGACTCGTCTTCCTCCACTCCCCGCAGTCGGGTGTAGTCGCTCTCGTTCTGCTCAACCTTTGCACGCCATTCCACACCAGTGTCGTCGAAATCGATGAGATTGCCAGTCGCGTTTACTGAGCTTACGCCCTTCGCCGAGGGTACGTATTTGTATTTCTTCTGGTCCTCTTCGTCCAGTCCACTGGCCAATTTGTCTTCGCGGACAACCGGCATCTCCTCCCAGCCCTCATCGTCGTCGTCCAGGTCAAAGGGATCAATGGGCGATATGGGGTGGGCGGCGGTTGGTCCAGGCATGCGACCGTGAAATCCGAGTGCAAGAGACAAATCAAGCGATCGTAAATTGATGCCGCTTTCAAATAATACTGCGAGCAAAATTCCTGTGTAGTCCAAGGATGATACAGGCAATATACATGGCAGTAGATTAGCGTCGGATTCACGAAGTCCGACTCCCAATTCCCATCTCGACTATCCAATTTTCCAACCCAAGCTGCCTCATCCTTTCCACCGCTTCTCCGACTTTCTCCAGCTCAACCCATCCATGCGCATCTGCATCCCCACCTCTACCCTCTGGGAGTGGTTCCAAAAACCGCAGCCTCAGTGCAAGCCACTGCATAGCCTTCACATTCTCCACAAACTCTTCGACATTGCCTTGCTCGCCCTGTGCGTAGATGACGCCGGGATACCCAACCTTCGCAAAACCAGTTATAGTAAGCGAATTCGACCATTGCTGCAGGGATCGCCGTTTTTTCGGTGAGATTAGGTGGTGCGATGTGAAGAGGGCGTGGAATCTAGTTGGGACGGAGGATGTGACATCCTCAAGGGGAGCACGACTCTGTGGGCTGAGAGCGAGCAGCTCGTCGTGCAGCAAAGGCAGCACATGAAGACAGAGAAGTTCGTAGACAGGAACGCTTCAGAATAGGATTCCCAGTGAGTGCAGGACGATTGCAGACACGTAACTTCTCACTCCGTATCGGACGCGGTTACTTCCTCCATTTTCGTTTGAATCATGTTCTGCCAGCGTTCCTGATCCCCGCGAGCCAACGTGTCGCCCTTGACGGAGACGAATGGCATGGCATTCTCAGACTGCGAAGAAAACTGTACTTCGAGCCAGATACTCGAGCTCGACGACTTGGCAAATTTGATCTGGAGGTGAGGCGGAGCGGAAGGCCATGAAACAGCAGTCTCAGCGGAAGACGGGTCTTCACAGTAATCATCCAAAAGACCAATCCAACCTGAGCCTGTGTCGCCCAGAAATGCCAGAATTTCGTCGGGTAGTAGACCAAACTTTATCAGCTGCAATTCCTGAAGTAGCTGCGTGTTATTCATTGATTCATTGGTGTTTCCTTCCGATAATAGGTGTGAATTGGTGAGCAGTTTCAGAAGGGACGAATCGAATTGGGTTGAGAGGGATGGTTGAGACCAGGAGGAGGAGGAGGATGTATTAACCGTATGGTCCCTAAAAGGAACGGGCCGTGTGCCGTAGGGCGTGGGAAAATGGACTTGGCCAGAATTTGCTCGATGTCACGTCTTTCCCTAGACCCTCAACATTGTCATGGTGGTCGGCAACGCTGCCAAAATTCGGTGATGGGAAAACCGGTATTGCCGCATTTGGAAGGTACTTGCTACTCCTTGTACTCTTTTACTCAGAACACCTTTCCGTGAGTCTCAGAAGGTCGGATTTGTATTGCAAGCACGATTAGGAGTCACTTTAGTTCGTTTGGCAAAAAATTTTGGGTCAAAATCGTGCCTCATTCTGGAATCTATCATATGCGGGCTCGGGCGGCCCTCCAAGATTTACTCCTCAGTGCAGCTTGTTGAATATTCAGACAACAGCTTTCAAAAATGCGATCCATTACTGTCAAGAAAATGATTGTTGCCGATTTTCCATATTCCCCCTAGTTCCTTAGATATGCACCGATGTTTTATCAGAACCGCCAGGTTTGCATACTTGGGGGCCGAAATTCAAAAATCCGCAACAATCATTTCTTCACGACATGCCATGCAACCATCTTCTACAGTCAAAATTTTCTCTCAATGTGCCTGCAGGATGAGGAAAACGGCCATACCACTGAATGTGCTGATGTCGGAGTTTGAAATTGGCGGAGCATTGCCGACCACCAATTGTCATTAACCTTGCCCCCAACCACGGACAACTCCCGGGCCGTTGCAGCTAATTCAGCCAATACGCTCCGCCAGTCCACCCTTTTACCTGGGACTTGAGACGAACTCGGTGACTAAGTTACTCTGTGCGGCTTGATCGCGCCTTGCCATTGCTCATCATCGCGAATCTCGAAAATTTTCATCCATGACCTTTCCTTTCAAGCTCTCTCTCTTCCTCCATGTCGCAAGCATCTACAAGCTTCCCTGAACCCCAGGGAGGCGCGTCTCTGCTGCTTTCTTTTCGTCTAAGCAAACGGACGACACTAATCCTGGGTTCTGGCTCTCTCGCTGCATCTCGAGCATTCTCAGCACTCGAGGCGGATTCTGCGGTCACGATTGTCGCGAAAGGCGGCGTGGACTCTGTCTGTGATGAGTTGAAGTGGAGATCAAAGCAGAATCAGCTCACGATACTTGACTGGGATAGTTTGGGTATAGACAAGAACTCAATTCAAGAGGAGGATGCCCTTGCCTGTTACCTTTCCTCGACCGGAGGCATTAGCCTGATCTGTGTCACGGACACCATTCTGGGTGACGCTCATCGACGCAACCGCGCGTCGGCAGAACGGATATACCGCATCTGCAGGAAGCATAACATCCCTGTCAATACCACCGACCACCCAGACCTCTGTGACTTCTCCTTCACCTCCACACACCGCTTCGAGGATCACCGAACTGGTGCGCGCACCGCCCTGCAAATTGGAGTGACGACGAACGGCCAGGGATGTCGCTTAGCCAGTCGCATCAAGCGCGACATCGTCAGCCTGCTTCCAAAAGAAGTTGGAGGAGCTACGGACAGAATTGGGTCCATGCGCCGTTTAGCGCGGCCCAGCGTTTCGTTCGTTGAGGATGCGTATTGCGAAGACAGCGGATTAGTACCAACCCCGAATTCGCCCGTTCCCCAAAGAAGCCGTGCCGAAACTGAAGCAGAGAACGCGACCCGGAGGATGAGATGGGTTGCGCAAGTGAGCGAGTATTGGCCGCTTCCGAAGCTCGCTGCGATGAGCGAGGAGGAGATGCAAAACGTATTGGCAGGAGATGATTTTACTTCTACTTCTACTTCCCCTACCACATCTTCTACTCAACCTCCTTCCATCCACGGGCTCCACATCCGTCCGAAAGGCAGGATTCTGCTCGTGGGCTCTGGGCCAGGTCACCCTTCGTTACTCACGTTGGCTACACATACCGCGCTCACCAAGCTTGCCGACCTCGTCCTTTCGGACAAGCTGGTGCCCGCAGCCGTACTCGCACTGATCCCCGAAGGCGTGAAAGTCCAAATCGCCAAGAAGTTCCCTGGGAACGCAGAGGGCGCGCAGAACGAAATGATGGAAGCAGCTGTTGAAGCCGCGCGACGAGGATTGACCGTCGTCCGAGTAGGTTTATCTCCTCTTCTCCTCCACTATCGTTAACACACTCTGGTAGCTGAAACAAGGCGACCCCGTTGTCTACGGCCGTGCAGGCGAGGAAGTGCTGTACTTCCGCTCTCACGGCTTCGAGCCCGTCGTCGTTCCCGGTGTCAGCTCCGCCATCGCAGGGCCGACTCTCGCAGGAATTCCGGTCACACAACGAGGCGTCGCGGAGAGCTTCGCGGTCTGCACCGGCGTCGGGCGGAAAGGCAAGGACGTCCAGCTTCCAGGATACGAGCGTCCACGTACCCTCGTCATCCTCATGGGTGTCGCGCGCTTGGCCCAGGTGATCGACGCGCTGCTGAATCCCACTATCGAGTCTGCACGCCGCGCAGGGACCGCGTATCCGGCATGCACACCCATTGCCATCATTGAGCGGGCGTCGATGCCAGACCAGAGGGTTCTGGTGTCGACTTTGCGGGACGTCGTGACGGCGCTGGAGAGCGTTGGGGAGCAAAGGCCGCCTGGGATGATAGTTGTGGGGTGGGCGGTTTTGGCGCTTTGGGGAACGGGGGATGTTGGCGTTCTTGAAGATGGCGCGGCTGAAGAAGATGAGAGCAGAGTGTCGAGATGGCTGGGTGGGGATGCCCGCTGGAGAGTGAGGGAAGGATTGCTAGATGGTTGGGATGCTTTCTAATTATCTCGGAGATCGAGGTAGGTCGATCAAGCAATGGATGCGACTAGAAAGAAAAATGTATCTGATGTTTCCCTGTTAGTGCTTCCACTCATCACCATACAGAAGACGCTGCGAAGTACAGATCCAACTCAGTAACTCACAGCACTCGCCTTACCTCGCCGTGCCTTCAAGACATATGTACCATCCGAAATGCCTCTTTCCCGGCCTAGATTACCTTCTGAACCTGGTGTTTCTTTGGTGTTTGAGGTTCACGGCTGATATACTATCATGCTCTATGCACTTACGAAAACAGAGGAGATTTCGTCGAGACTAACCTTCAGATACATATCGGTTCATTGACATTTCTCGCTGCAAGAATCTAAATTATCAGCACACGGGCTATCGACAATTCTCGCTCTTTTTCCCATAATTTCTTTTAGTAGTACAAACAACAGCAAATGACATCATCTCCCTTAGAGCACATGTGACCGCGTCGAGCCAATGAGAGGCCTTTGATTCGAACTCTTTGATTTGTAAGCGCATTTGCTTCCGAAGCTTCAGATTCTTGACCTCTTCCGTCTCCAGATTTTTTCGACATTGCTCTTGCTCTTCTGCCCGTCACAGTCCGCGAAGCAATTACCGTTTGAAATGGATACTTGCTCTCCATTGGCTGCCTAAATCCGGACGGCAATTGGCTCCAATAACCTCACTTTGATTCGCTAGCGGAGGCCTAGACGCTCTAGACCCCAGTTTCCAAGTCCCCGCATCAGGCCCAGGCTGATGAGTTTTATTGGTTCAAACGCGTTCCTGGACTCGTACTCTGGACCTGGGGCCTAGTTCAAGCCAAGCTGAAGCTCAAAAATCGTCCAGAAAACGCGGAAAGCGTTGATGCGACGGTTCCTTTTCACCGACTTCACGCGCGAACGCTCCTATCCCCAGCTTGGACGCATGAAAACTGCCAAATGTTCCGCCTTCCGTGACATCAGAAAATCCGTGATTGGGCAACCCTCCATCGCGACACACTATCATTACGGTCCTGCTACTACATGAAGGAGAGTGGAGCGCAGATCTAACCCCCAACTCTTTCTCTCTCCCTCCTACTACGTGGTATGCCTCCCCCTTCTTTCCGCACGTTGCGGGCGCTGACGCGGTTCGCAGACACACAATGGGCTGCATTCCGAGCAAAGCAAATGTCTTGGGCCAGGATGCTCATACGACCGGATCGAGCCGGCCAAGAAACTATAAGGCGGGGCCACAGACGCCAGTCAACTCCCCAGAAATGACGCCGCCATGGGTTAACGCCCGCCCAACATTGGTCCTGGAGAAAGACGGCACAGTACAATACAGACCAACATGATAACTGTGTACATCCTTGTATTTTTTCTGCATCTTTGCCTCAGGTATGTGGTGGTGTCGACTACCTTGGCTCATGCTGATCATCTCTACCTCCTTTTCTCTCGCAGCCTGCGTTATAGACGACCCAGCTAGGCTTCACTGCTCGCTCTCATTATCATATTTCGAACAACTCGCATCCACGGAACCCTTGTACATACACTCATTTGCTGTTTTGCTATCCCAGAATGCCGCTGGTGGCCATTCATACCAATATATTCCCTGTAAAATCAGGATACCCCGCCATCGCTCTCTGTTGTGAACGTCGTCTATATTTAGGTCAAGATTGGGTGTCCGATGGACCGCTCAGACGGCAGTTTCTCGAGGCTAGTTTTGCCGTTTGCTACCTCCGCCGCCGCTAGGCGTCCATACGTCCGTTCTGTCGCGGCTGTTGGAAGTCAATGACTCCAGATTGCTCCAATGAATAACAAGGCGAGCGGTCGTTGACGGCTCATGAAACAAACTAAATTTATATGAGCCCACGGCGCTTGCAACGTAGTACCACTTGATCCTTGCGTGAACATCTCGAGCGATGTCGGAAAAGCGTCGAGTTCACAAATTTGAATCATTGGGTTTATTCAGGCGTCTCTACCATGCAAATACACTGGATTTACGGGGAAACGACAGAAAAGCAATCGAACCAGGCTATAGAATACATTTCCAATTCCCCGGTTCCTTCACGCTGCCTTTCCCAGTGAACACATTCCGATATGGGTACCGACAATGCGCTCTCTTGAAGTCAACACCCAACACCGGATTTTGGTCAATAAACGCCGTGCCCGTAATCGTATCGGGCGCAACCCCCTCCTCCACCCAGCGCACCATGGCAGTGAGAACATTCTCACTCGGATCCAAACCCGCGAGATTCGTCTCCATGTTGCCTATGGACACCGCCCCTTGACCCGTCGCGCAATGACCCATCCCACTAATCCTGAAGAACCGATAGAAGTCGTCGATGGATGTGTGCGGCAGGTGCATCGTTTTCGAGACTAAATCGTAATAGCGATTCGAGTTGGCGCTCGGGACGATGCTGTCCTGCTGGCCATGATAATGCAGGATCTTCGACCCGCGGTTCTTCAGGCGCGACAAGTCGCCGGACCAGGTGTTGACACCTCCTGGGTTCAGTTTCCACCCGAAGGTGATCTCCTCCGGCGTGAGGAAGGTAGCATTGAACGAGGGGTCGTTGAATATCGCGAATCTGAACCAGTTGTCGGTGAATAAGAACTGGCCGGGCCCCGAGAAGGTCGCGAAGATAGCAGCGACGAGGCCGGGGCCGTATGCGAGACCCGACATGGGTGGGATGCCGTCGACGACGAGTGGGCCAAAGATGGCGCGCACAGTGTCGACTTGCTTTGGTGTCAAGCAGGATGATGAGTTTTTTGCAGGCGAACAGAGGAGGGTTTCGGGCCGGAAATGGCAAATGGTTGGCTCCTCGATGATTCCGTCGATAGCGCCATCAATGCCATCGCATTGTTTGAGTATTTCGGCGTCGATGACGGGCCATAGGGAAGGGGGCGGGAAGCCGTCTGGTCCAGCTGTTGCAATTATGGGGTAGAACATGCCGACGAATGCGGTTTGAACTCCGAACGTCAAAACAGGAGCGCCGGCTACGATCCCGTCGAAGACATCGGGGTGATCCTGCGCCATCTTCCAGCCCTGTCGGCCGCCCGTAGAGCACCCGAGATAATAGCTCTTCTTATGCGCTGCCCCGTAAAAGTCGTCCGTGACCTGCTTGCCCACTTCGGCGCTCGCAAGCAAACTACGGAAGGAGTAGTCTATGACGACGTCTATGTTGTTGAGCCACAAGGTACCGTTCTGCCCCGAGTGACCGCCGTCGGAACCGGTGGTGGCGAAGCCGAGAGAGGCGCCATAGTTGACATCGTAGTACTGGATGCAGCCGCCGATGCCACCGTTACCAGTTGCAAGAAAGCGGCCGGTCCAGTTTGACGGCAGCCAGACCTCGGTGACCGTGCTCGACTGGTTGGAGGTGGCGATATCGAGAACCACTCGGCAAACGTCGGCGGAGACTACTTGGAAGAGTGGGGCGCAGAAGGGGTCCAAAGTTGGGAAAGTGAGATTAGTTCCAGCGGCGACGAAGGAGGTACTGGAGATTGTAGTATTCGGGATAGAGAGACGTGAAGCCAGGGAGGAGCAAGCTTGGGGAAAGTTCGATGCAGCGACACCCGTTGTGATGGCGGCTGCAACGACCGACTGAAGTCTCATTTTGCGTAGCGGAGAGAACGATCAGGGAATCATTATATAGTCGCGAAAGATGTGCGTAGTGGAAGAAGAAACTGGACGTGTCCGACGGAATCGCATGGATGCGCACAGCAATGCAAAGCAAGCGCAGTACGCGTCCTTGAGACCATATATGATGCGCGAAGCATCGGGATCCAGCCGTATTCTGTTGACTCGGAAAAGACAGCAGCCCGTTTTCATCGGCCCATCGGGAAAAGGCTGGTGAGACATATGGAGACGAGCGATTTTAGGCGTTCTTCACCAACCGAAGTTCTTGACGGTCAAGACAGCATCCCGCATCCTCTTGCTTCTCATGGATTTTGGTATGAAGTTGCTGCTCTTCATATCACCGTAGGAGGCAGCCAGTTTAGTATAGATCCTTGAGTTTGATACTAGACGTCAAAGAGAGGAATAAGACCCAGATTTTTTTTGAAGATACGACACGACCATCGCAGCACTTTCTTGCAGTTGAACAAACTTCAAGGACCTCCCAAGTTATCTGGTTTGTCGATAAAGATCCTAGACGTGACAACAGAGATCGGCGAGGTGAAAGATATGCAGCCCAGGTACCATTCCCGATGTCGACCTCGCCATAGAGAGTACTTAGTAAAAGTCCCATGGCCACAGTTACCCTCCGTTGCTCGGCCCCGACTTTGAGAGGGTGGAATCGCTCCAGTTCAACGCCGAGCTCATCGAGTTCAACGTCAAGCGCCCCATCACACGTTCGTCAAATCCGAAAAGTGGCTTTTGGGGGCGATTTTTTTGGAGTCAATCCGTCGAAAATCAGGCGAAACTTGATGTCATCACCGGCAAGCGGGAGCCGCGCGATTTAATGTGATAACTCCTATCCAAAAAGTCGCTTTTCGAGCCGAAATTCGCCAAAACGAGTGGCTTTTTGAGACCAAGATCGTGGTAAGTTCGGGACCGTTTTTTCCAGGATTTTTCCGGGGCATTTCGTGACGTACTATCTGATAGCACCATTCTGCTCGTTGCCCGGTCCCTCCACCTAGAAATGGGCTACATCTCCGCAGAGGCCCTTCAGAACCTTCACAAATATGCGTATAAGGGTGTAGACAAGTGTGTTCTTACCTCGATTCTCTTCAGGCATTGTTTGAGCTTTCTCAGATCTATTCTGTCGAAATATGTGTTAAATCCTTTCTGGACGTGGTTTGTTACGCTCTGGCCGCTCTGGGTAGCACCTAATACGGTACGCGGCGGGTTACTGGCCGTATAGTTGCGTTTGAGTTGTTTTGGATGATCCAACTCTTTCGCAGATCACGCTGTCCGGTTTATCTATCGTTTTCTTGAATTTTGCGACGCTGTTCTGGTATGACCCCGCGTATTTGGCTGAAAAGGGCGGGGTAGTAATGCCGGACTGGGTTTACTTCTCGTATGTGTGTTTGAAAGCGCCGATGTTCTATTTTGACGCGTCTGTATCAGTTGTTCGATTGGCCTTTTCTTGTATCAGAGTTTTGATGCTATAGACGGGTGCGTTTGGCGCGTATTTCGGGTCTTGGACTTACTTGCAGATCCTCAGCAAACAAGCTCGTCGAACGGGAATGGCTGGACCTTTGGGGGAGATGTTTGACCACGGCTGCGACGCGATGAACACGACGGTAAGAACGCGATCGACGGGCTTCGATTTCCCTGACTCATGGTTAATCTGCAGCTAGAAGTCATCATGGCGTCTCAAGCCCTCAATCTCGGTCGTTCTTGGTGGACTGTCGCGTCGCAAGTTGCGACACTAGCCAACTTCTATCTCACCACCTGGGAGGAGTTCCACACAGGTATGTGCGTTCGAGGCTTATACACATTTACTTCAACTATTTGCAGGTCAACTATATCTTGGTGTATTTTCCGGGCCTGTTGAGGGCATTCTAATCATTGCCGCCATCTATGCGATAAGCGGGGTCTACGGTGGGTTGGTTTGCGACTGGAATCAACCGCTCCTAAGCCCTCTACAGGTCCCTCTTTCTGGGATACCGGAATGCTGACATTTTTACACCTCACCAACGTTCCGCTCATCAACCAACTGCCTGATATGCCGCTCAACGACTCCTTCATGGCCTTCGGCGCTTTCGGCGTCGCCTTTAACCTCCAGGCTAGGTCAGACTCGCGTAAATCTACGCAAGCACCGATCTTCTAACATCACCCAGTTACCGCAACGTCCGCCGCGCCCGTCTCGCCTCAGGAAAGTCCACTCTCCAGCCACTGCTCCTCCTCCTCCCCTTCGTCGTGTCCGCAGGCATCCAAATCCTCTGGCTCACACACCCGCGATACGACAACTCCGCGCTCATCAACTCCTCGTTGTTCGTCCCCTTCTTGTGTGCTTGGGGCCTGCAGTTCGCGCACCAGGTCGGACGCATGATCCTCGCGCACGTCACGAGCTCGCCGTTCCCGTGGTGGGACTGGATTTGGGTGTGGAGTTTGGTGGGGGCGGTGGATGCAAATCTTCCTATGCTCGTTGGGCGGTGGGTGCCCTCCTTCTCGTACTTACTAACGCTTACCACTGCTTCTCAGCCCACCGCTCTTCCAAACGAACGAGACGAATCGTGCCATTGCCGTCTATCTGACACTCGCCATCTCTTTCGTCACGTATGGGCGCTTCTGCACGCTGGTCATTAACGATATTACGAATTTCATGGGGATCGCGTGCTTTACTGTGCGGAAGAAGGATAAGGATGGGAATTGGCAGGAGAGTGTGCCTGATGCGGGGAAGAAATCTTCGTGAACGAGTACATACGAACTTGACGCTGACGAAAATTACGATAGATCTAATATTTATGAGATGTAATGAGCTACATACAGTATATGTTGTTGTACTCACATTTGTGGCTGTCTGATTCAGATTTGTGCGTAGGGTGTTGACTGAAGACGAAATTCTTAAAAAATATTAGACCTTGATTGTTCCATCGCGCACATGACTTTTTTCCTGTTTCGGGACTTGCTCTCAAATCCCATCTTCGGCGTCTTCTCCTTCGCCAATCGATCCCCCAGCGCGGTGACGTTGGGCTTGGAATCTGGATATCTGGGGTGACCAGTCAACTGAAGTTGCGGCCTCGAACGTGGACTGCTTATTTTGACTTCGAATGTGGCGGAATTTGCCTCGTGAACCCCGAACGATTGGATTTCTGCCCAGCTTCACGGAATTTCTTATGGACTAGTTCTTACCGGCAGGCTGAAAGACGGATCGAGTCTCGTTGTCGCAAAATAGCCTTACCAAGGAGTTCCTCGCAGCATTTCACCGTGGCGCGCCGGACAGATCCGTTTTTGGCTACTTTGGGGATTGGATATCTGGAGCGGTCAACTGAAGTGGCGGCCTCGAACGTGGGCTACCTATTTGGACTTCGAGATGTGGCGGGACTCGCCTCGTGAATATCAAGAGCAATATCTGAAGCAGTATCAAACTCGCAGCATTCCACCGCGACGCCCGGGAAAACTAGTTGCTGGCTGTTCCTGGGTTTATGATTATGCCTGTGCCTTTGACTTGGAAGGCATTATAGTGACATGCGGCCATTGCTTCAGCGGCGACTGGGCTGCCCGTAGGAAGAGTGTGGTATACGTGTATTGGGCGCTTGACGGCTTCTCATGATCATAGTCATGGCACTGAGGCACTCCCGCGTCCATCAAGCGGCATGTACATGAGTATCGAAAAGTTCTCTGCAAGCATTGAACGTTGAACAATCACTTCCCCAAGTTCGGTCCAAGATGAGGTTCAACCTGTTCACTGCGGCTACCATCGTCGCCAGTACGCACGTCTCCGCCCAGTTCCAGAAGAGGTGCAACTCCCTCGCATCGAGGCTTTTCATTCCCAACACCATTTTCTCTCGTACCACTTTCGTTGCGGCTGGCACCACTTTGACCTTCCCGGATGTCGACAAAACGTGCGAGCTGTTTAGTCGGCCTCAGTTGATTTCTGCGGACATATGCCGAGTTATGCTGACGGTCCCGACCTCCAATCGTTCGCGCACTGTCATGGAGGTCTGGCTACCTTCAAACTGGACTGGCCGTTTCCTCGCCACCGGAAACGGTGGTATCGGCGGCTGCATTCAATTCAATGACATGAACTATGCAGCCTCCCTTGGGTTCGCTACCACCGGGTCCGACAATGGCCATACAGGCATGAATGGCATACGATTTCTGCACAATCCCGACGTCGTGGACGACTTTGCGTACCGTGCTCTGTTGACGAGTGCACAGGTTGGGAAACAGATCACTTGGAAATTCTTTGGCAGACCCCACTCGAAGAGCTATTATTTAGGCTGCTCGACAGGTGGCCGGCAGGGTTGGAAAATGGCGCAGGATTTCCCGGATGAGTTTGACGGGATCGTTGCGGGTGCTCCAGCATTTGCATGGACAGGTAGGCTATTTTCCAAGACGTCGGATAAGTGAAATGATGAATGACTGGACTTGTGTAGGACTCATGAGTTGGGGGGCAATGTTCTTCCCCCTCATCAAAAATGCGGGTGCTGACTTCCCGCCGGAACACTTATGGCCTATCGTCGACGCAGGCATCCTAGCGCAGTGCGACGGACTTGACGGCGCTGTCGACGGCATCCTCGAAGAGCCTTCGCGCTGTCACTTCAACCCCGATGCCCTGATCTGTGCTCCCGGCCACACCTCATCCTGCCTCACCAGAGGGCAAGCCGACACCGTGCGCGCCGTTTTCTCCCCACTCTTCGCCAGACGCTGCTTCATGTACCCAGCCCTACAATTCGGTCCTAAGTTGCTCGGGAAGGTCTTTCAGAACTATGGTGGTGCTCAGTTTTTGTACCCAGATCACTGGTTTCGTTTCGCCGTCTTCAACGACCCGGCGTTTAACACCACCATGCTCGCGCCCGACGAGATCCTCTTTGCGCAGAAGCTGAATCCTGGCGGGATCAACACGTTCTCGGGCGACGTTTCGAAATTTAGGAATCGAGGGTCGAAGATTTTGCACTATCATGGCCAAGTGGACGCGCTTATTTCGAGTCTCAACTCGAATCGATACTACGAGTTGGTTTCGAAGACCATGAAGATGCAGCCTGCGGCTCTCGACGATTTCTACCGTTTCTTCAGAATCAGCGGCATGGACCACTGCGCAGGAGGTCCGGGTGCGTCGTTCATCGGGAATACAGGCGAGTATTCCGCAAATCCCTCGTAGTATATTCTCTGCTGTTCATCGGGAATGCAGGGGAAAATGTCGCCAGTCTCGATCCCAATCAAAACGTGCTCACGGCCATGGTGCGCTGGGTCGAGCAGGGGGTTGCGCCCGATACGATTATGGGTACTGCGTACGTGAACCAGACCAAGGAGTCGGGGGTGGATTTCCAGAGAGCGCATTGCCGATATCCGTTCCATAATGTGTTTTCGGGGGAGGGGAGTTTCAAGGACCCTGAGAACTGGAACTGTGTTTTGTAATGACTGTTTCTCATGAGCAGTTTAGAATTCAAAGTGTAACGCGCAGATACATTTCTTGCTTTCCCGGATCTCGCTTTCTGAGGAGAGGTGGATCACCTATCAGAAGATCCTGCCCGAGTTTGCGGTGGGCAGGCGGTCGGCATCGTCCGCCGGCACAGAATGTGAGTGCAGCAGGAGACTCCCCAAACGGGGCGGAGGCGATCTCTTGCTGGAGAAACCCCACAGACGAGCTGGAACGGTGCGAAAAATTTTCTCGTTGTTGTAGATACAAAACAATTTAGAGATTACATTCTGTTCATACCGCTTAGAGTTCCCAATGCAACGGCCCTAATAGGTCGAGCCTCCTCCAGTAGACCTTAAAAGCCTCGGATTGCCACCTCCCCATTGCTTGCACCACATTCGGGTGGACGCCCGCCAGTAGTAGTTCGGTGGTGCCGCCGATGCGGAAGCTGTGACCGGTGAAGGCGGGATAGCGGTGTTTACTCCAGATGTCGTTGCATCGCTGGAGGAATTTCTTCCTCGTGAGGCATATGAGCGAGCCTTTTGCGTCGCGGTATGAGAACAGAGGGAGGTCGGATGGAACGGCATTGATGGTCAGGTGCGATTTAAGGGCGCTAATGGGGTCTGAGGGAGCATTTTGCTTGCAGAGGATTGTGTCTTCGCCTTTCTTGCCTTTGGTTTTCGTCCAAGGGAGGTGTAGGGAGCGGGAGCCAGCTGAGGTACACGGTGGGCGAAGATCTGCGACTGTGGGTATGTGACCGCTTTTGTATTTACTCTGTGTGTCGGAGAGGATTTCGCCTAGTCGGATTTGACCCCAGAGCGCAGAGGTGGCGGCGGCTAGTACGACTGCGTCGAGTGGGTTGTTGGTGTCGAGGTTCTCTGCTAGTAGGTCGACCATGGAAGCCGTAACGGGTGGGCGGATGTCGTATTTTGAGCTCTCCGGCGCGAGGTTTTCGACGCCGCGTAGGACGTACCGGAGACGTATTCCGCCCAGCCATTCCGCTCCTTCTATGATGTGCCACGCCTTGACCGCTGCTACTGCTGCCCTAGCTGTACCGCCAGCGGTTTCTCCGACCCGCGACGCCGAGAATGAGCACAGCAGAAATTCGGAGGCTGGGAGCCTCTGCTCTTGCCCTACCCTCTCTGAGTCGCAGTAGGCATGGAAAGCCTTGAGGCTGCCGGCATATTTCTCCAGCGTGGAGTCGGCCCAAGCGTGTTGTATTGCGAAGTCGATCCGTTCTTTTGCTCGTGCGCTGACTTGCGGCTTTGGCGACTTGATTTTGTGAATACCTCCGGAATAGACCGTTGATTTCTTCGCAGGTTGCCTTAGGACGCGGTGGATGATGGTGCGAATACTTGTAGCGTTGTGGTCGTTGTCGAGCATTGTGGTGAGGTAGAGAGACCTTCTTGGTTTGGATGAGTTTATTTTCAACACGTGCACAAGAAATTCTTGGTTTCTACTCCCATCTTCTGAGCGCTACCTCTGATCAGTGCTTTGACGCATTGATACTTGAACTTCGAAGTTGACTATGGGTACCTTGAGTACTGGGATAAGTTTCTCGGAACTTGTCGAGTTCAAGACAAACTTGTCCATGGCTTGACTGGACCCTATGAGATCATTTTTCGGTATTTATTTGAGGTGGAAGTGCGAAGAGCATAGTTTGGATGTACTCACAAGTGGGAAGTGAGTACTTTCAGGATACTTTCAAGTCGGTACTCCCAAGTTTTTGTCAACTCGGAAGTCGAGCACCGAACAATGCGGAGATTGTTACCATGTCAATGTCCGAAAATGGTAATCTGAACATCGAACTCCGAACTCGCAACTTTCAAGTCGCAATAACATAGCACAGCTAGTAAGGTATGAACTACCAACTGAAAATTGGGAGGATACAAGGAGTCCCTTGATCTGGCCGTGAGAAGTGTGTCTGATGCCCAGAACTGTGTCTGATGCCGTGTCTTCCCAATCAAAATAATCGAAATAACGAACCGGGACAATGCTAAGAAAATCATCCGACTGCTCGAATAGATGCCAGACAGCCCAACAAAAGCATAGAGGGGTAGAAAGGGATAGATTAGCAATAGAATACACTGGTCATTGAGTCAAAACAATTCTGGATGCATTTGTCTAGCTAATACCAAAGCCTGCGTCCACAAATTTGCCACCTCCGCATCTTCCACAGCACCAAAAAGAGGACCCAGCTGGGCATCCATTTCTTCCATCTCCAACGGCGACAGCGGGCCAATCGGCGGATCAACCAACACCTCATTGAGTTGGTCTTCGGGAGGCGGGCCAATACGACCGATCCAAGAAGTTGTGCCTTCATCGACTGTGTTGTTCTCCTGGCGCGACTCAAGGAGACTCTCATCGTGCAAACCTTCCCAGTCCACCCCGTACACCTCCAACTCCTCGTTTGTCATGGGCTCTTCAGCCACGCTCGTTCCTCGCACACCATGCACCAACGAGTCGAATCCAAACATGTCTATTGGGCTCCGGTTTGGCCCGTCACGCATGCGGATCTGGTGGTGGTTCCACGATTCTTGAAAGAATTCGAGCTGTCTGTTGATTTGATCCAAAAACAAATAATGTAAAAGCCAGATGTGAAAAGAATTGTTGATATCGAGGCCGTGATGGAGCTCCAAGAGAATGAAGACATCGGCCCAGGTGGCGCCAATTTGAGCCGTAACATCCACCCATAACCGTTCAATCCGAACATTATGTACGCTTCTGTAAAATCTGTGTCAGTTCTACCCTCGACGAGCAATGAAAGCTCGAACCTGCCCCAAAGATATGATCCTCTGCCCTCTCCATGTAGAGCGACCATGTACGCTGCAACTAGAAGATTCTCCACCCCGTGGTCTCCACGCATGCGGGATGGAGCTAGATAAATAGCTGCTGCTGCCAAAAATAAATCTAAAACAGTCTGAGCGCGGTTGTTATCGCTTGCGCGGAGACCTGTAATGAGCCGAGAATATCCGTCTATGAAGCCATGAATGACAATTCGCCAGCGGATCAGTCCTAGTATAAAAGATGAGAAAACTGAGAGATGAAGTCACGGATATCTCACCGTGCTGGCCATCATGGTGCCAAAGTGAATTGGGGCCAGGAACATGGTAGGTGCGTCTACGTATAGTGATTCTTTCGAATACACGGTGAACAGGATCGATTCGGATGAGAGACTGTCTGATCCTCTCTCTCGGGACGTGGTGACCGAGTCGCCGCAGCATACCATCTAACATAGTTACACCCGCCCTCCGATAGTGCCGCCG
The DNA here is from genome assembly GCA_037176885.1 of Favolaschia claudopus. Lineage (NCBI taxonomy): Eukaryota > Fungi > Basidiomycota > Agaricomycetes > Agaricales > Mycenaceae > Favolaschia > Favolaschia claudopus. The sequence continues at coordinate 1,010,607 of JAWWNJ010000032.1, read as the reverse complement.
CAGACTGATGAGTAGAGCGTCGAGATCGTCTTCTGATATGGTAGAGAGAGGACCGGTATATGATGTTAGATTGGGGGCACCAACTTCCTGCTCCTCGTCGTTCTCTTCAGTGTCGTTTACCCGGTGGGCAGCTGCGAGTGGGGCAGGCTGCTGACGAGGGGCAGCTATGCCATGCTCGAGCAGAGCATATCTAACTGTGCGGCGGCTGACTCCCAGAAAGCGAGCGATGCTAGATGTAGATCGCAGCGAATAAGCCCAACGAAGAAAATCGGGGTCAATCTCGATGGAGGGTCTGCCTCGAGAGCCCGTATGAACAGTACGGACTACGACAGGGTGGCCATGGTGGGACCGATCAACAGCATCTTGGTATTGTAGTCTTATATCATTTTGCATTGTTGCTCCGTTTTGCAAGATGAGAGTGAGTTCTTCTTCAGGAAAAATACCGCGATACTACAGACAATTCTCAGAGCCAATGCTAGACTGCCTCATACGTTCACGCTACCTCGTCTACCAGTCCAAGATATTGCTCCAAGTCGTCGCCGAGTCTCCAGAGAACCATGGCATCCGCAGAGTTAGCTATAGCCTCATGAACCCTGCTTTCATAGCGATGATAATGTTGTCGAAAAGCATTCAGAAGCTCTTCAGACGCCGCCCCAGAAAGCGCCATAGCAGTAAAGCGGAGAGATAGTTCACCGGGCCGGACAAGCACACGATACATGTGACTCGAAACAGAACCAAACAAACCCTCGTTCCTTCGTGCTTCAATGACAACGATGGCGACGGGTGGTCTGCCACCCGCCGAAATTGTTTCCTGCACTGTCGTTGCTCTCCCAGATGGTTCCTCCCATTTTGATTTGGAGTCGCACGACTTTTTAAACCTTTTTGTCACTGGACAAGCCATTGCATTATATCCTGAAGATTCCGACTCTTCGTCCATTCAACTATCGTCCCTGGTGGGCTCCATTCTTTTCCAAGTTCAAAACCTATCAAATCCCCATTCGGAATTGCCCATCCTCCTTTACAATATCCTTTCGAACCCCCATCTTCGTCCTCATATGCAAATTGCTACGACTTCAATCCCGATATTTGACAGTCGGAAGAAAAATCCGGGATATGGCTACCGTAGCCTTGGTTCATTCCATCAGTTTCTTCCTCCATATTCTACCGAACGGCGTATCGACTCAGTTGCTCTCGACAGGGCGTGGGGGGAGATGCCCGAAATCTTCACTTACAAAAGATGTCTTCGAGCAGTCGGTCTCCGATCCTTTGCAAAACACTTCATTCTTATTCTGTCCAACCTCCACGAGCAACGCTCGCCCATATTTGACCTCAGCTTCCTCCCATCTCTACCTCCTGCATTGCCAGACGAAGCTTCGACCTCTAATTCTGCTTTGCAATCATTTGTTACAGAAGCCCCAATTGATCAAAATGTCGGGTACTCTCTAGACAATGGTTAGCTCCTTGTTTGTATTTTTTATAAAGCCAATCTAATCACATTCATTCCGCTCAGCTTACCCTTCCTCCGAACTATACTTTCCCCTCCCTGGGTCATCGCCTTCAGCCGCAACAGTTTCAGATCTACCTGACCTCTCCTCGCCACCCACCCTCCCTTCCTGTCTGCCCGCCCAACCCCTACTTGCCAACTTCTTGCTTTCTCCGGAAATCACAGAATATGTCGGTGTAGCCTTCATTCTACAGAGGGCTGGATTTACAGACGACGAAATAACTCAAGGCCGTCACCAAGAATTGGGGACACTATGGGGCATGATTCGGAATCACCATCATGCATGCGAGATAGTTTCTTGGTTTGGGCTCTCCGTTGTGAAGCAGGACAGTTGTGTAAAGTTTAACGGAGGCAGGAAGCTCACCACAGCAGACGTGGTCATTGAGCTTGGCTGGAACCCAAGCACCTTCGCCAAAAAATCCAAAGCTTATCGCAAGGCGAAGGTTCTTGCTCGCACACATTCCTGGAGAAATTCACCCCCGGCCTTCGCTTCTTCGCCGACCGCCCATACTACCTATGTATTTTGGCAAGCCGTTAGGTCAATGTTTGGGCCCACCGGATTCTGTGATCAGCCTTTTCCTCCCAGAAACGATGCCCTCGGCAGCAACGACGAACGCCGTGTATCTACTCTGTCACAGAATGAACTTTACAGCAAACTGACCCAACTTGTAGCCTACCTATCTCAGTGATTATGATAATCAGCTTTTCCCTTCCATCCATTCCACCCTCTGCTGTTGTATGCTTTCGCTTTGTTGTCCACCTTCCCCCCCCCCATCTCTGTCTGCCCAGCTATCCACCCATGTTTTCAACTCTCACATCCTGCCTTGCCGGCTTAATTCATTTGTATTATAATCCGGTCAATCCTCCCCAAAATAATCTCACTGTACTGTATTTACGATCACTTGTGTCAGTTCAGTCCTCCCCAAAACAATCCCACTGTACTGTATTCACGATTCAAATGAACTCTAATGTGATTCTGGAACGGCGCCGACAAGGTGCATAACAAAATATTCTGTAAGCAACAGAAAGAAGATGATTCATTCCGGTTAGTTAAAATACAAAGGTTGGTATACAAACAATGCGGGACAGCTGTACCGATTTCCCTTTGAGCCTCACCTCCATGCCGCCCTCACGAGCCGGTGCTAGAATGGGTAGGAGTGTGGTTAGTAAGGGGACGTGTACGCGTCTTCGCAAACGACATCATCGGCATTGCTGGTCCTGAGGTATCGAGGAGGGTGGTTGCAGCGACTAGCGCGTGGGAGGGGTGTTGAGGGTGGAGTCGGGAGGGCGGAATGGAACGAATGCGTCGGAGGCGTGAAAAGGCGGTGAACGAGGGTGCAGCGGTGGCAGGCAGATCGACTCGGGTGGGGCCGTGATATGAGTGAAGGTGGGGAGGAGGCGGGCTAGAGTGGAGAGGGTGTTGTTAGTCAGATGAACGAGATGAAGCGGCGGGGCGTACGTTGATCTGAATACTTCTTTGTGTAAGTAGGTACATGACAGCGTCGGTTTTGCAAAGCGAAGGCGGGTCGTCGGCGGGACGTGGGGCGGGAACTTGTGGTATGTGAGTCACCGAAGGGGCGGAGATGAAAGCGGAGGTCGGTGCGACGGCAGAGAAAGAGAAGTAAAAGTGACAGAAGCTAAAAAGAAGTTAGCGTGGCGCGGACACCAAACTAGACGGCGGTGACGGACCTTTCTTGACGTGAACATCATCACAGACGAGTCAGGGGGGAGGGAGGGGGGGCAAACACAGTAAGTGCAGGGCGGGAACAGCGTGCGGTTGGGTGTAAGTGAAGTATGGGTGAGTTGTGGAAGTGTTGGTTTGACGAGGGGAACATAGGGTGTGCGCAGAAGGGGTAGACAAGAGAACGAGAAGGGGAGACGGCAGCAGCTCTATGTACTAGATGCGAGCTGGAAGCAAACAAGGAAAACAAACCGACACGCACCTTTGCGCATATGTGCGTGACGACGAGGGCAGCTTCAAGTTACCAAGTGGTGTTCTCAAGTAGCGAGAGGTGTGGGTAGGACGAGTGGAAGAAGGATTAGAGGAGAACTATTGTGCCAGCGTTGGGAGGCGGGATGAGGTGTGGCATTCAGTGCTAATGATGGTGATGTAGACGAGCGCTGCGGCAGTGAGTCAAGAACCAGGAGCTGAGCACTGAACTGGCAGTCTTCTGCACATAAACTGTGTTGTATGTCAATTTTCGGAGCAAATAGCGACGGTGAAAGCAGACGACGACGAAAGAAGAGCGAGAGAGGTGAGGACACCGTGAAATCGGGCGGAGAGGGTCCGTGTCACAAACTGTCACACTGAGTCGGAATCATGACCCGCAAACATTGGGTTATGGGGCCTCAATTTTCAAGAGAAACCTATGCTGAAAAAATTCAGGGGTGTAGAGGAGTCTCCAAAGAATACAAGAAAAATGTGATCAAGGATTTGTTCCCAAAGATGACCGCATAGCGAGGGTTAGAACAATGGTACTCTAGAACACCGTGACGCGTATGAATATTACACTCGCCAAATACTCGATCCAGACTCAAGGGTTTGGCAAGTGGCTAACACAGGGTGAATGTTTTGTACAGGATAAAAACACTATTCTCATTGACAGAGCTAGTAGATACACTGCGTGGAATCAGTCAGCGACTCGAGAGAGAGGTAAAGACAATGCAGAGAATTCGAATCTGGATGCTGTAAATATTGTATCAATAGATTGTAAATTGAGTCTCTTTCAAGCCAGACTGCACCCAAGAGTGAAGACTAATCAAGTTGCGGGGATTGTGAATTAGTATTAATTTTCTGCTAGGTAAGACGAATTCGCTTGCTACGACGCGGACCGTCCTCAGGAATTTCACTTCCCAACAGCTCATCATTCTCTTGCTCAACGAAGGCGATAGGGTGTATTACCCTTGCCTGAGCCTCCTTCCTAGCGATTCTCGCCTTCGTGTCAGTCTTCCGAGGGCGCCCAGGTAGTCCCGTCTTCTCCTGGCAACAACCAAGTCAGAAAAAACGGTTCAGAAGATTGACATCGCACAGACTTTACGTGGGCGGCCGCGGTGTACTAAGAGCTTGGCTTGCTCTAAATCTGTCTTATTATTCACTTGCTCACGAAACGACGCCCTTCCCAATGTAGTCGCAAAACCAGCATTCGTTACATCACTCAACATAGGCTCCTGAAGTCTGTGAGCCACAGACCAATCATACCCATAGACTAATGACGAACCTCGACTCGTGTTTTCCAGCCATTGGGAACCTGAGCGTTGATGATATGGTATCGGTTGGTGTTGCTTGCGGGGAAAAAGCGCACTGGGACGTCCTTCCATTCGTTGGTGAGAAGCGTAACTGGTTTGGTATACAGAGTCCCTGGAAACATTTCAGCTGGTTTGTTGACAAAGAACGGTAAAGAAGTGGGAGAAGCGCTACCAATTATGTGGTCTGGATCGAATAGACCGTTCGCAAGATAAAGGTTGTATAGATCCCGACGAACCCGTACCGATGTGCGGCGGTAGACTGGTACATATGAAGAGAAGAAATTGCGATCAGATGTTGTGTTAAACGCGAAGGGATTGAGGGAGTTGGTTCGGCCGGCGCATGCTTTGAGGTATTGAGGGGACTCCCAGCGAGCCATGAAAATCGGGAGATGGCTGCGGAGGCGAGAGAAGGATGCGTCGTCGGTGCATAGAACAAAGCTGGGAGTGTCGGGATGAATAGCAACTTCGTAGAGGAAGTCATTGGCCAGGTGTTTCCCGATGCCACCACCAGGGCCCTTCGCCTCGGTGAGAACGTCTACGATGCATTTCGTCTTGCGTTTACCCGACTTCAAAACATTGTCTCGCCAATGGTCCAGGCATGCCAAAGCTTCGGGAAGCTCAGACACCCAGTCAGGCCCGCCGGGGAACGCCTTCCAGAGGCGAGACTTCCACATCTGATAAACAAGAGTCAGCTGCTGCAAGATGTATTTTGAAAAAGAAACTATACGTCTGAGCCAGGGAGCAAATCGTCTTGAGTGACCAGAGCCGACGAGCTGAGGACACAGAGGCGAATGAGCCGGCTGGAGTCGCAGATTACGAATGCAGTGTTGGCAGTCACAACAGCCGCGAATACGTTGACAATGGGGTCTTCCAGGTGGCGGGCACGATCACGAAATCTTTCCGGCAAAACAAAGCTTCGCATGAGGGCGGCTTTATCGCAGTCCTCATTGGGACCATCAATACAATTCCAAGGCGCAACCAGTGAGCGGTAATCGACCACTCTCATAGGGATAATAGTCGCCTCGAGCCCGAGGTGACACACCACTACATGCTAAGAAAATAAGGTAAAGCAGGGGAGACGACGTTTGGCCGATCCAATGAACTCACAAAGCCTGCAGCAAGAGCAAGAGTTTTGCCACGGACGGCAACATGAACGGGTCCAGCCTTGAGTTGGTGTTGCGCAAGATAGGCCCAGTCGGCATTTTCAGGAACGCGGACACGGTCCCATTTGTTTTCGTAGTACCGGAGATTAGGGAGAGGCTCTTGAGATTCAAGGTAGTCCCCGCGATCTACGGTGAGCGTCGTATACGATTTCACGTTCGTTCCCACTGTAAATGACCTAGGCAAAATCTCGAGGTGGCCTAAAAAGACATTAGCGCGGATTCCATATGAACGAGACAACCTTCGCACCTTCAGGCCAGTCCTGGGAGATTTTGGCCTCGTCGCGTAGAGCCTTCTCAATCTCATGCTTCAAAGCCTTTGCTATGTCAGATTCAGGCATTGTCGACGCGTCGATGTTGTGGAAGAGAGACACGACATGTCACAACAAGTCACATGAAATGGCCGTCTACAACCCCAATCTCAGCTCTTACACCGTTCTTTATTAATCACTTACTGAAAAACTGGGACTCATCCCGCACATATCATTTTCTTCGAAAACCAACTTCGTTTTATTCAAATTCATACTTATATTGTGCACTGCATCACTCTACGCTACTCGTCTCGACTCGCCTCTCCGCCGCCAATCTCGATTCCATTTGCCTCCCGCCCGAGCACCTGCGCGCATCAATCTTGCGCCGCGCTGTTCTCGCCTTTCTCAAGTCCTTTCTAAGCGCGAACATCAGCGGCAGACACGAAAAAAACATGAAGGCAGCTCACCTCAGCTCACGGTAGCGTCAGCACAGTCGATGTGATCAGGGAGTTCAGGTACGGCGACTGTGAACCGTGACTGAATCGTTGCCATGACTTGCTGGTCTGTCTCTGACGCGACGAAAGTCACTGCAAGACCCTTGGTACCGAACCGACCTGCATGACTGTCGGCAACGTAAGCTTCTCTTCGTATTCAGTCCTGAACACACTCACCCGACTCGGTGGAGGTAGCTGTCAGCATCAGGCGGGCAGTCGTGATTTATGACAATGTTGACCCGCTCCACGTCGATGTCCGCGACCGAAGATATCAGTGGCAACCAGTATACGCTTCTCGAACGCTTTGAATGCCGTGTATCGGCTGATACTGCACTGGCTGTAGATAACAAAACGAATCACACAACACACGACATACCGCTCCTCCTGTGCAAGGCCCGAATGAATACTGATACTCGGGAAGTTGCAAGAGACCAATAGCTTGTCGAGCTCGTTCGCCCGCGCCACAGACTTGACAAAGATAACGACCTATAACAGTAGGTCAATATGATGGTCATTCACTGAGAAGCAAGAACCGACCTGGTTGAATTCCAACGAATCTAGCAATTCGTTCAACTTCCTGTTCTTCCCGTTCTCCTCGAGTTTTACGTAGTGTTGCTGCAAACCATGCAGGGCTAACTTCGTCTCATCGTCCACAAAGATTTCGAGAGGCTGATGGATCATGAGACAAGGGTAGATGTGAAAACGAAACAACATACGTTGGCCATGAACTTCTTGCATGTGCCCCGAATCTCCTTCGCCAACGTGCCGCTGAACATCATCACTTGCTTGTGGTGCGGCGTCGTCCGGAAGATTTCTTGAACATCACGGCGCGTGTCTAGTGGGCGACGTTGCAATTAGATAGAGATGCTTGGCACCGACAGAATCACTCACCGATGATGCTCACCCACCTTCTGCCCAAACCCACTCCCCAGTACCACGCGGATTCCCGTCTCAGGTAGGTCTGCCGCTGATGTCGGAGGAACAGGTCGAAGATGGGCGGTGGAAACAGGAGTATCGATACCGGCGTCTAACGCGTCATCGGGCGTGTTGAGGTTGGTCAACATGAGAGACGTGAGCTGAAAAGAAAGGGCTTAGACAGGGCTTAGAAAACGAAGACAACGAAGACGAGGCGAAGAGTATTATGACGCACGTTGGCCAAGTCATACAAATTGGTTTGTTGGGGAAGGCGGTAAATGTCTGCGTTGGTCCAGAACATTGTCGAAGTTACTGACAACGCCGTCGGCGACGCGATTCGGAACCATCGAACGGGTGTCCGCGAGTCGCTTTCGGAAAGCGACGAGAAAACAACTCTCGTCAAAGTCGTGCTCGACGTCGGTGGCGCCGACGAACATGTCTGTCATTGTCGAGGCAGGTGGTGGCGTGGTGGAGTACCCATGGCGTCGGAGCGGATGGGCGGGGCGTGAGCGAACACCTTGCGTTCGAAAGCGGTGGCGTGGTGATGTCTTCAGGGTGTGAGGGCGACGGAGGAAGAGGCGCTAGGGCCGACGCGACATTCGGTGCGCGGTCGTTTGATTGTTGTGAAGTCGCGCTCGACGTTAGCGGCGACAGTGTGTATGCCTCAAAACCTGCGGTCGGAGGACCTACGGATTTTGGTATTGATGACGAGAATGGTATCGAAAGGGATGTGCGATTGGGTTGCGACGATCGTGAACGAAGGCAATCGGCTTCTGAGATTCAGCTTTTGTTGTGGGTCTCTCCCTTCAGCCGCATCGCCACTGTCCGCTGACACATTGCGACACAAGTGAGAGCCGCCTCCCCTCCGATCACCGACACTCGCTGCCCCAGCATATGGCTGCCACCAGATCCCGACTCGTCGTTGGCGCCTGCAAGAACGGCACTGCGTTCGGGTGAGAAGTGAGATTCACGGAGGGAGAAAAGGCGCTAACATGCGGGCGTGGAACGCAGACTGCCCGGTAAGAGCAGTCAGAAAGACAGAAAGAGTGGTTGAGGTGGGGTAGATCGCGCACCTGTATTTTACTCATTAGAGACGTGGCTCCGACGTAGTTTGCGTTCCGTTACAGCAGTTGGCTGGGGTGGTCGGCAGGCAGGCACCGTCTTTGAATGGGCGCGGACTTGAGTGGGATTTGAACAAAGAATTCGCGATCTTGACCGAAACAGCAGGACTTGAGGGGCGGAGACGGCGGTATCTCTTTTATTGAGTCCACGCTGAATGGGCTATTGAATTGATTGGGATACTGTGGCGTGAAAGCGGTCAAAGAGAGAGGTCGAGGTCGGGGTTGGGCTAGATCACATACCTTTGTTTGAATACACAAGCGAAGCCGCACAAGGGTGAGGGTACCAGGAGACAAAGTGAGCTGCCAAGAAACGCACGGCTTAGACAACGAAGACGAGGCGAAGAGCAAGTCGTGCAAATTGGTTTGCTGGGGACGACGGCAAACATCGGCGTTGACAGCGGGACGGCAGTGAGACGAGACGGCCAAGAACATCGTTAAGGTTGTTGGTGTTGGGTTGCGCTCGACGTGTGGTCCAGTGGAGGAAAGAGTTGAGTGACAAGGGAGTGGAAGGAGTGAAGCTGAGTCGAGAAGGCGGCGGTTTCGGATGAGACGGCGGTTGCGGAGAAGAGAGGGGTAGACTATGTGCGTGAGCGGACGCGTCGCGTTCGACAGCGACGGGTCGGCGATGTGTTTGGGGTGTGAGGAGAAAAGGCGCGAATGCGCGGTCGTGGAAAGGCGTGGAAGGCTGTGGGTGGGTTGACAGCGTCAGAAAGAGAGAGAATGAGTTGAAATAACGCACCTTTGTTTTCCTTGTGGGCAGGTTCGCGCAACCCGGACGTGGTTTAATCTTGTGCTGTCAGCAAGCGCCGGGTGGAGGGTTTTGGGGAAGGACGCTGGTCAGGACGGGCTTTGAGTGTAAAGCCAGGGGTAGCGACAACGATGTGAGGGCATTTGTTCTTGTCTCGAAGCGTCTCTGCGTCTTTGGCTACTGGAGTACCGCCGTAGAATGTGCTGACCCGGACATCTGGCATGTACTTGGCGAAACGTGTGTACTCGTTTTTGATTTGGAAAGCGAGTTCACGGGTGCGACAAAGAACGAGGACTGAAACCTCGCCATTCACGGGCTTCAATTGCTGGAGGGTGGCGAGGACAAAGACCGCTGTTTTGCCGCCCTGATTTCGCCTGGCACAAGACGTCCATCCCAAGCACGGCCTGGGGAATACACTCCTGTGCACTGAATGAAGACGCAGAATGAGCGACAAAGAATGTGATAGACAATGCGAGGAGTACAGACCTTCAGAGGGATGCTCAAAACCAAGGTCACTGATACTTAGTGGGCTTTGAGCAAAGAATGCAGACACAGCAGGAGGTGAGGTATCAAGAGGAATGCGGGCAAATGAGTCCGCCGAAGTGGGAGCTGAGTTGAGGTGTTTGCGTTTGTCAACGTCGAGAGACTCAGGCACTGGGCAGAGAGGGCGGGAGAGAGTTTGTCGTTGTATTGATCGACATCATCATTGGCCGCGGCCAGTCCTCCTGGCCGCCTCCGACTCTCAGAACACTGATCCTCGACTAACAATTCGTCTACGTTCTTCGGCGACTGCTCTTCTGAAAGCGCGAATGCCGGCTCAAGTACTGTATCATGTCACCTATTCGACTTAAACGAAATTCGGTTCACTCGTACACTGGCAGCCTTATTTTGCCGACTGCTACATGCTCTGCAAGCCCTTTTACACCCACGCGCAACCTCGTATGTAGTTCTATGCTTCCTCTCTAGCATGTGCTAATACATTACGCCTTTGGGCTGCTATCTCGCTCAGCCACCTCATACACATACAGCGGGCGAATCAAATTCTATCTTGCTGTTTACAGCTTCTATACCACTCTATGCCAGCTCCGCCTCGAAAAAATTCCAAGTGTGATGCTCCGCCGGTCTTGCGGGGACTTGACTGCTTCTATCGGAATTCGACAACCAACCCAATGCCGACTAACCTTCAATTCACATTTCGGCGACTTTGTTGAGTGGGTTGATTCCGCTGTGAGCCTCACAATCAGCCAGCCCTTATTTATTCTCAATGTGCATGAGATGCACATTTAGACTGTGTGCGCAAGGTAAGTGAGCTCCCTATTGACTTCCAACATTTGAATGACTGACCGTCTGATGACTTTGTGAGATCCACATCTCGACTGTCTAGGTAAGATCTAATACGGCTGTATCAACGACAATTGACTCTTTTCATAACTTAGTCTCCTTCGCCCTATACCTTCAAGCGAACGCTTTCAATTCAACTAACACTTCAAAACTCGGACATGGGTTGACTTTGACGCGGACTCGGGGATCCCGGAGAGTCAGCCTTTTGTTTCTTTCGCACTTTGCTCTTCGTGTATTGACGAAATCGAGCAGGATTGACTTATATAACGAATGTCAGTTTGAAAGTGTTGAGTTTGGGTGGATTTTGTTCGGGTAAACACGATCTTTAGCCTTGTGCGTCTAATCTAACTAAAGAAATCTAAGCACTGCATTCGTTCCTTTAACATACTCTAGAGTTGCCCGGTGTTGAATTTGAAGCGCAGCTTAGGTTGCGTTTGGTACAAGATGCGCATTTCCAACTCGTTCACCATTTGAGTCAATCTGACTTGTTACAGGTTTTTTGTCGCATGTCTTGGCTGGACACCGAAACTATGCGGGTACACACTACCAGGTATGTCTGATTTTTTTTTTGTTTTGCATTTCTCCACACATACCAATACTGACTTCGATCTTCTGAAGACCGAAACTATGCAAGTGCACCGCAAGTTTTCTGTGTGTTTCAGGTTCCAAGCCGAAATTGTACCGTAAGCATTCATGTTTTTTTACTTCAACACCCAAATGATACAATACTGACTTCACTCTTTACACCCTCGACGCCTAAAATATGCCCACTTTGAATCTAACACCGAAACTATACCAATTTCGTCTCAGGCCTTACCCTAAATATTGCCTGTCTGACTTGAATTTTCAAGGGCAAACCTATGCCGGTGTAATTTGATTCGCGCGCGCACCTATACAGATTCTAACAGGTAATTAATAGTTGACTCAAGTCGAGGCTGACAGTAACTTTCATTCGAAGGTCTCGTTCAGGTAAGTAAACTCTCGTTTCGTTCGTCAATGCAACTAAAGGTAAGCCCACTTTACTTTAATCGTTATCTGCTTCGCTCGGTTCATCTCCTTCTTACAGTGACCATTATTCACCCAGGTTCAGATATCTAATGGATTTACTTGTCTTGCGCATACAACCAATCTCTCCAATACTAACCGACTTCATTCTGTAATGAGATGCACCTTTCGACTGGTTAGCGCAGCCTCGCACCAGGTAAGCCATCCAAATTAGATATCCTTTCATATTAATGTGTCGCTTCGCCTAAAGTCGGCAGGTTTTTTCTATTCATTCGTTTCATTCGAGTAGCGCATTGTATTGAGTACTTTGGTGAGTTGCCAATCGGTTTTGTTTCAGTCTATTCAACTGATTCTCTTGATTGTATAAAATAGATCGCACACTACCAACGACACTCCCTTCAACTTGATTTTGAAGCGCGTTGAGCTCGAGGTGAATCTTCAAATACATCTCGTTCAACTCAGTTCATTATTTGCTGACTCCTTAATTGCACTATCGAGTCTTGTAACACATTTTTCGGTCTCCCTTGTCACAGTCTTGTTCAATTCAGCTCAGCGCACACTTCGAGTATTCATCTTGAATAGTAAGTTTTATCTGTTCGGACGTCGAAATGGCGGTCGTCGCGTCCGCCCATATGAGCCGGCGGGAAACTGAACTGAAGGCAACACTGTGAGGTTGCAGAAATGAAACAAATCAGTTTGAGGGGAATGGGGAAAGGAAAGCACAAACTTCCAGTAGAATCTTGTACCAATTGGAACTGAGAAACTAGGTGAGGGGGAGTCGTCAATGCGCGCGGCGAGGGCATCGCTGACAGATTTGGGGGAGGGATGGGCAGGTACATTGAGCAGGTCCCCTTAGAAATCAGTAGACTTGACGGCTGCAGAAACAGTGTCTGCTGTTGGAATGTTAATAGTATCCGCACGGCCCACAACCATAGCAGCCACAGTCATTTTTAGCTTGCAAGATCGCCCAAGGCTTCCAGCCAGCCGCTCTTGAAGGGGTTGAGCGAGGCTTCCTCTAGCAAGCCTGTATAAAAGGTGTAGGCGTGGTAGATAAAATCTTGAAGATGTTCGAGGGCGAGAGGAGAAGTGAAGGAGGCGCGACGCAGCGACTCGAGAAGCTTATGGAAAGCGAAAGTCCACAAACGAGGGATGATGTTGTATTTGGTGGGGATGTTACGGAGGGATACGGGAACGCTGGGTGCGAGGGATATTTGAGTAGATTGTGAATGATCTCTGCGAGTCTGAGAACCCGTTCTCGATTAGCGAAGTATTCAGGTATTTGGATCCGAGAATGAAACCCAGCCTTTGTGATCCTCGATTTGACGCTTCCACTTTTCCCATTCCTCGTCGTGTTCAGATATGATGCAGCCATATAAAGATCAGAGATGATGCAGAAACATATCTGCCAGCGGATTTCGGTGTCAGAAATGCATCTTGAGTGTCTTTGGTCTTGAGCAGAACACGACCGGAGTCCTAGGTCTCATCCCAGTGCTCTCAAAGGACTCGCAACTCAGAGAAAAGTCCAAGAAAAGTCCCATATGGGCGGAAAACTGAGTTGACTCAGATCGGAATTTGTTCGGATGGCACAAAACAGAAGCAATGGAAGTAGAATTCGTTGGGGCGCTTCTGAACAGTCGCATACAGGATAGAACTAGCTGGAACGAGTCCCTGTTAGAGTAGTACTTGCGGTTGCGCGGCAGAAAGGTGTAGGTGTCACATATGTCACAAGGTGTGACAGAAAGGCGTCGCAAAACTTGAGTTATGGGGCCTTAACATTCAAGGGAAACTCATGCTAAAAAACCTCATATGTATAGAGTATTGTATGAGCTACAGAGGAAAAATGTAATCAAGGCTTCGGACCCAATATCGACGACGCAATGAGGTTTTTGAAATGGGGGTATCAGAACCACTCGGATTCAATTGTTGAGGCGCAATGCTTCGTTGAGAGCTTCGCTCAACTCAGGGAGGTTCGGAGGAATTAAAGCTCAACACCATTTTCATTAGAGCAGACAAAGCAAGTACATGTTACACAGTAGGTGGAGCACTGACAGATTGAAGGAGAGAGAAAACTACATCATACTATGGCGACCGATAGCGATGAGAGATTGAGTCAAAAACCAGTAATCAAAAGCTTCTTGGAAATCGCGAGGTTCTCCCTCTGGAACATAGCGAGCTTCAGCGAGGCGAAGGGCGTATTCGACTGGGAAGCGGATGCTGCGATGGCAGGTCTGGATATGAAAAGTACCTTCCCTGGCCAAGACATCGCGCTCGGCAGCGGTACTGCCAGGAACTCCATAACCCTCTCCATGGGTGTTGATAGGGCCCAACTGTTAGGCAATTAAGCTCGGTTTATGAATCAGAGAAAAGGAAAGACGCACCGAGATACGACCGCCTGCTGGATCAACGAAGGGCGAGCCTGTAGCAGCCCACGCAAGCATCTGAGAGCGGAAGGCCGGGGAGTCGATGCGGTCTAGGTCGATGATGGAGTGGAATGCGCCCTTCGCGGCAGCGAACATTGCAGGACAAGGAGTGCCGATGCCACGCAGGTAACGCTCGATGAGCATGTGGAAGGTGAGAGTGATGTCGCCTGTGATACCGCGTAAAGAGTCGAGGAGTTCCGCCGAGTTGGGAGCGTTCACAATGTCGAGAACAGCGAGCAGAGAGTCTGCAGAGCTGATGCGAGAGGTTTCCATCACGCTGAAAAACGTGTCTGACCCGCCTTCGAAGTTGCGGATTGCCTGCGGTGAAGAATTCAGTAAGCAGGTTGAGACGTGAATGAAGACAACTCACCCAAGGCAGGTTGACCCCGTTTCTGCATGCCAGAAGATACCCCGTGCGGAAAGAGGTGGGCTCCGGTTTCTCGAACGTGTCATTCGCGACGGTAGGCAGATAAAGCATGTGGACACCAAGGGAGTCATGCGTAGCACGGTCGCGGTAGCGGAACGCTGCAGCCTGAACTACGATTGAGATTACAAAATAACAAACAGTGCAGACACTCACCTCTGCGCCATGATAAGTGATGAGATGGGTTTGAAAAGCACTAAGATCATCCGTCTCGGAAGTCGCAAGGAAGTCTAGCACTTGGCGCGTGAGGGCGGGGAACCATTCATAGGTAAAGTTGCGCGAGAGGGCGCGGAGATCGCAGTGGTTGACAATATACTGAAAAAGAGCGACACTGATTGGGGGGATCGATTGACCAAGGATGTGGGCAAGGCCGCAGAGAGCGCCCAAACGTTTGAATTTGACGAGCCGTGCGGGCGAAGCAGGGATGGATGAGGGGAGTATGCGAAGGGTGAGCACATTGTCCTCTCCGTGGTTGAAATAGGTAGATTCGTCGGCAAGCTCCCGTTGGAGCGCTGCGTGAACAACCTCGCGTTCCACCCCTTCCCCCACTGCCTCATCCGTGGTCCTGCACTTGAAGTTAGACAAGAAGGATTCCAAGTTCAGGAAAGAACTTACATTACAAAACTGCGCTCCGGATTCAAGAGCTGTGTATAATCACCTGTTCTGCCAAGCCGATCTATTACTGCTACAAATGCGTCCACCATCTCGTCGATATTGGCTCCGCGGATTGACAGGGGAGGGACAGATCCTGCGCCTTGGACAGCCCACTGCCTGAGGTCATGCGTGAATCGGTTGGGGCTGAAATCACCACGAGAGTGAGGCTGGTATGTGTTCTCGTCGCCCCAGATCCTACGAGGAAGAGAGAAGTCGGGCTCCGGGGACAACGAGCGCGTGCGGGCTCGGGGGACGGGGAGGTCACCAAGCACACGGCGAGAGCGAGGTGGGCGAGTTAAGGCAGGTGGGGCGGAGACGGTTGCGGGCGCAGGTGCGGCACTGGCGGTACTGGCGGGATCGCGAAGCACGCGGCGCGGAAGCTGGGAAGTGGAGGTGGCGGCGTCTGCAGTGGTGCGCACACGCGGACGGCTTGGTGTGGTGGCTGGA
This sequence comes from Favolaschia claudopus, assembly GCA_037176885.1. Classification (NCBI taxonomy): domain Eukaryota; kingdom Fungi; phylum Basidiomycota; class Agaricomycetes; order Agaricales; family Mycenaceae; genus Favolaschia; species Favolaschia claudopus. Next base: position 994,877 of record JAWWNJ010000032.1, on the reverse strand, counting down.
GCGCTGCCTGCTGGAGTGTTTTGAGGAGCAGGTGCAGCGTGTGCGTTCGAACGCGTCAACCGAGGGGTCTGGGCGGCGGTGTTGCGAGGGGTGCGCTGCGAAGATATCAGTTGAAACGAGAAAAGCAAAGGAGTTTTGCTTCCACATACCCAGAGCAAACGCGCTACTGTGCGCTCTTCTTCCTCGCTGTCGACTTCCTCCCCTCCCGACGTATTCACGTCGTCATCAGAGCGCATACTGTTGCCATCGCACGGAAACAGCGAGTAAATGTGCTGACCGAGGCAGTCATGGCCATGGCGGCGGCCGTCCGAAGAAATGTAGCTCAGCTCAGTTCCCATGACAGCTGTTAACATCGTGAGTAGGCAACCGAAAGTAAGAAGAAAGGCACGAACCGAGTCTGATAATCCAAGATCCATCCCGGAAGCTCCCGGGATCGGCGAAGTGGTTTCTGTCGAGCGAGAGCTCGTGAAGGGTCGTCTCGAGGGGTTGAGGTATGATGCGAAGGCGGGGTCCAGTAAAATGGGCAGAGGTCCGCCCGCGATCTGCAAGTCCCAGCGGCTGGACGGTGGTGACCGCAACTGCCGCGGCAGCAGATGACCGAATGGTCTCTTCGAAGCCGAAACGAGCGCCCGAAACAACCATGTCACCATGAGCCATGCGCAGGACATCGTTGACGCGCGTATTGAGGGGAAGGATGTATCGGTAAAGCAGATGGTTTTCTTCCAGGATCTCCAGAAAGTCGAGATGGAGTATGTTGTAAACGAGAAACTCGCGGGGCCCGGCATGCTGACTCTGAGGTTGTGAATCAGAGATAAATAAGAGGATAAAGAAAGATTGAAGCGAGCTTACGAGGGGGGGATATACAAGGACGATGATTCTGGCTGTCGGAGTGTCTGCATTTGCCTCGAGGCAGTGGGAAACATCTGGAATAGCTCGTCGCTGCGGGCGGCTCGCGAGGACCGGCCCTCCGCGTGCTGGACCTCTGGTGCGTCGATTGCGAACGGCGAGAGAAGATGTCGAGCTGCGAGGAAGGGTGGCGAGAGCGTGATTGACGCGGTCACGATTGACGGCAGAGGTATTGAGATTGGAGACTCCGAGTCTTTCTTGATTGACGTGACGAGGATTCGAAGGTGCAAGGGTGGCTGGACCCAGAGCGGACTGATAGGATGGCGGAGCTACGAGTGCCTGTGTTTGAGCGCGTGCGCTCTCATAGCGATCGCGGACAGGAGCTGAAAGTGCTCAAATTTAGTGTCAAATTTCATTCTGACGGGTTTGCAACGCACCTGCACTATTGTCCCGATTTTCATCCTCCGCAGAGGCGCCAGTTCTGGCTGCGGGAGTCGGCGTTGAAGGAAGGGCTGCCGGAATGTTGTTGTATTCCGGGTGGTCGACGAGGAATCGCCGAAATTGGTGGATAATCTGAAACCCAGGAGGGATGTTGTTGTGATTCTCATTCGTCTGAGCTCAGAATCAGTATCCAGAGAATCGCAAAAAAGACTTCAATGACGAACAGCCATTTTTCCAGTGAAGGATTGGGGCAAAGAGGGAGAAGCAGAGTCGATGAGAGGACTTGAAGAAAAGAGATTTGACCATGGTCATTTCGGCGATTCTGAGTGAGCGGTGTGGTTGATGGCGTCCACAGTGTGCCAGATATTGCTTTATATAGGGGAACTGTGGCTGATGGCGCCAGGAGTCTTGAGCTCGTCTTGCAAGTTTGCGGTAAAGAACATTGCATCTCGTCTCCCGATTAGGAAGTTCGGACTTCGGTCATCAACCATGGTGTTCATGGACTCACTTCAACGTGTCGGCCGAAACAGCCCGTCTGGATTGTTGCGACTTCGCAACTCAGAGTTCGAATATTTGCCGATAAATAATGCCATAGGACCCTGGTGAAATTCCAAGGTGTCCACTGGCAAACCCCAAGCAACCGGATTCCTGTCCAGCCTCCCGATAGCTTCCAGTACTTCTATTATGGGCTACTAGCATTGTCTAGCAGACTCGACATTCGTCAGCGACATATCCGAAAAAAAATCCCATCTTTTCCCGCTCCACCATCTGGACGACAGACAGTGGGACGGCCGACGAAACTGTTCCTGGGTTAATATTGCGATAGCCAGCTGCTGGCTATTCCTAGGTCTTATGCTCATGCCTTTCGACGCAAAGTAGTCATGACTCCGGCTATTCTTTCAGCGACAGGTCTGTGCGCAGGAACAGCGAGCTAAATGTGTGCGAGGCGTCCGATGTACTCGGGGGTTTCTCTAAGTTGAAGTCATGGGATCTCACGCCTACACTTCATCGCGTCCATCACTTGACTCAGGCTGGCGCATAGAAATAACGGCGACACGGGGCTATGCTTTACACAAGGATTGAGTTGTTCTTGTTTCAAGCGTGGGCCAAGATGAGGTTCAACCTCTTCACTGCAGCTACTATCTTCGCCGCCAGCATCCATGTTTCTGCGCAGTTCCAGGAGTCGTGTAACTCCCTCGCATCGAGGCTTTCTATTCCCAACGCCACGATCTCCAGCACTACTTTCGTCGCGGCTGGCACAACTTTGACCTTCCCAAATGCCGACCCGACGTGTGGGACCCAGCCTCAGCTGGTTTCTTCGGACATATGTCGAGTTATGTTGACGGTCGCGACCTCTGCCCGTTCGCGCACCGTCATGGAGGCTTGGCTACCGTCAAACTGGACCGGCCGTTTCCTCGCCACCGGAAATGGCGGTATCGGCGGCTGCATCCAATTCAACGACATGGATTATGGAGCCTCCCTGGGGTTCGCCACGACGGGGTCCGACAACGGTCACTCCGGGCAGAATGGCACGTTGTTCCTGAACAACATCGACGTCGTGGACGACTTTGTGTTTCGCGCTTTGTTGACGAGCGCACAAGTCGGGAAACAGATCACTCGAGAATTCTTTGGCAAGGCACAGACGAAGAGTTATTATTTCGGGTGCTCGACAGGCGGTCGGCAGGGTTGGAAAATGGCGCAGGATTTCCCGGATGAGTTTGACGGGATCGTTGCGGGTGCTCCTGCATTTGCATTCACAGGCAAGTTTTTGGCCCAGAGTGTTGCATGAGTGAAATGATGAACGATTGGATCTCGACAGGACTCCAGGCTTGGGCCGGGATGTTCTTCCCCCTCATTAAAAATGCTGGTCCCAACTTCCCGCCTCAATCTTTATGGCCTGTTGTGGACGCAGGCATTCTATCGCAGTGCGACGGACTGGACGGCGCCGTGGATGGTATCATCGAGGAACCTTCGCGCTGTCACTTCAACCCCGAGGCCCTGATATGTGCTCCAGGACAAACCTCAGCCTGCCTCACCAGCCAGCAGGTGGACACCGTGCGCGCCGTTTTCTCCCCCGTATTCGCCAAGGGGACCTTCATCTACCCCGCTCTTGAATTCGGTCCTGGGCTCCTTGGGCAGATATTTCAAATATATGGTGGTCCCACTCAATTCTTGTTCGCGGATAACTGGTTCCGATTCGCGGTCTTCAACGATCCAGCGTTCAACACCACTATGCTCACGCCGGACGAGATTCTTTTCGCGCAGAAGCAGAATATTGGTGGTATCAACACGTTTTCAGGGGACATCTCGAAGTTTAGGAATCGAGGGTCGAAGATTTTGCACTATCATGGCCAAGTAGACCAGCTGATTTCGAGTCTTAACTCAAATCGATATTACGAGCTGGTTTCGGAGACCATGAAAATGTCGCCTGCGGCTCTGGACGACTTCTACCGTTTCTTCAGGATCAGTGGGATGCAACATTGTGCCGGAGGACCGGGTGCGACGTTCATTGGAAACATGGGTAAGCATTCTGAGTCTTTCATCGCAGAACAGAACATATCCCTTACGTTGATTGGCGACGCAGAATCCGCTGTGGCCAGCCTCGACCCCAACCAGAACGTCCTTACGGCTATGGTACGTTGGGTTGAGCAGGGAGTTGCGCCAGATACGATCTTGGGCACTGCATTCGTCAATCAAACGAAGGCGTTGGGGGTGGACTTCCAGAGGGCGCATTGTCGTTTCCCCTTCCATGATGTGTTCACGAAAAAAGGAAGCGTTAAGGACGCTGCGAACTGGAAATGTATTTTGTAAAAAATCTTGTTAGGAATGTTGTGTATGAAATGCTCTATTCGAGGTGCTAGACTCGGAAACTCCTCACTCGTAATTCAACATACTAACCTGAGCAGGCCTGACTATAGGCGGGATTGAGTTTACGCACATGTTGTTACATATGTCACATTGTATGTCCTCCATGAATCTGCTTTATCACGACTATGGCTGTATCGCGTTGCCCTGGTTCTGGATTCATATTGTCCATCTATAGGCTCAGCCTAAAGCGCTTCAAATTCCTTCAAAGAGTACCCCTGCGCGTTCTTGAACATGTCAATGCACAACCCCGAGCCATCGTCCGACACAGATCAAAACGGCCAACGCCCCCTCATCGGAGCTGTTTCAACAAATTTCGCCTGGGGGGACGATGACTTTGACGTGGTCGATTGTCTTGACGAACGCAACAGCGCGGTTCACAAAATCAGAGAGAAGGCGACAGGCCAGATAATGGTCAGAAGGACTTTTACTGTCTACCGCGCGCCGCCCATGAAGCAGCTCCTTCACGATCTTTTGCTGATTTCCAACGAACACCCGAATATTATCTCGTTCTACGGCGCATACATGCTTCCCTCGTCGCGCAGGATCGAAATACTTACGGAGTTTGCGGAAGGCAGAAGCTTGGAAGACATCGGTACGCGCCTCAAGGAGCGTAATGCCATTCTCGGAGAGAGAATCGGAGAAAGAATTGCAGGGAATCTAGCAGATGGTGTACGTGTGTCTGACACCTTACTAATGTCGCGGCGTACCTCAACTATTTTCTGGGCATCTAGATCCTCCAAGGTCTGGCTTATCTTCATTCCAGAAAGACCACGCACTGCAACATCCATCCCTCCAATATCCTGCTGACGAGAGCGGGTGTCATCAAGCTCTGCGATTCCATCGCCTTGGCGAGCCTTGAAAGGGTGTCTGAAGGCTCTCGCCTGAGCTCGAACATGACCTTTTATATGGCTGTAATTGACACCCTTTTCTCTGCTCACAATTCAGCTGACGTTGTTGTACGCATAGCCTGAGAGGATTCTTGGTGACAGCTACACGATTCGAGCCGATGTCTGGTCAACAGGCCTCTGCTTGCTAGAACTGGCACAGCAGCGTTATCCGTACTCTGGCGATCTGTCTATTCTCGAAGTACTGCAGTCCATCGTAAACGACAAGGTACGAGTCGTTTCCCCGCTGTTACAAGATCAAAATTCACCATCTCATCTCCTAGCCTCCGCAATTGGAAGACGAGCCGGGGATGGAATGGTCTGATGGCGTGAAGGACTTTATCAAGCAGATGTAAGTTGGTATGGTGTTTTCGCTTTGCGCGTCATATACTGAGTGAGTTACAGGTTGACTGTGGATGCGCAGACACGGCCGATGCCCATGGACCTTTTGGCTCATCCATGGGTGGTCGATAGCATGGGGCAAAAAATCGATATGGAGAAGTGGATCCGACAACTGTGGGGCTGGCCGAGACCGCGAGATGACCAGTCTGTCGTGCGTTGATCCCGCGCAATTCGTGCACGCTCAGCCTCCCACCATCGCCTCCTTCAGGCGCTTCCCGTTCCGCGCAATGAAGACGCTATTACTTGCGTCCCTCGACGTTACCGAACAATGATCACCATGAGATTGGTGGCGAAATCAATGGTTCTGCACAAGTTGATGCTTAGTTATCGAGTCGATGAGCGGCCACCGTACACAGAAAAGAAAGCAGAAGATAGATTGAAGTCAGATTCTCTAGTTCTGAGCAAGCCACTCCTTATAAGTCGATGTACCCTTTATCCACTCCACCAACTCATCCCGCCTTACCACCCTCCCGTTATCCCCCTCTCCCGCCTGTATCTTCACCTTCTTATCCCCAACAATCTCCCACTTCTGCTCTTTTACCCTCACATTCCCGCTCTTCAGCTCGTCTGCGCCGAGGATGATCGCAAAGGGCACTTCGTCTTGTTCCCCAGCCGCAAACTGCGCATTAAGTTTGGGTTTCTTCTTCGCGAGGAAGTCGGTCTGCGCAAACGTAATTGTCAGTCGCCACTCCTCGAGGCGGACAGCTACCAAAAGACAAGGAAAATTCACCTTAATCCCAACCTCCCTCAACTCCCTCACCAGCCCAATCCGCTCCTCAAGCAACCCATCCCCCGCCGCCATCACATACACCATCGTCTCCTTGCACCGCCCCCCCTTAACAACCCACTTCGGCCACACCAATGCGAAAATCCTGTCCAACCCAAAGCTGATCCCAATACACGGTAAACCAGCGACTTTCTTCCCGTCCGCCGCCGCCGCCGCGGTGAACATCCCCACGAGGTTGTCGTACCGCCCGCCTGCGGCGATAGAGCCGACGCCGACTTGCGATTCGTCGATTTCCTCCTCGTCGTCGTTGTTGGCGTTGGGCTTTTTCGATTTTTTCTTGGGAGCGTCGGGGGTGGGTGCGGGGGTGGAGGTGGCGGTGGCGGAAGCGGCGAAGCCTGGGGGTGCGGAGGCTTCGACGACGGCTTCGTAGATGACGCCGGTGTAATAATCGAGCCCACGCGCGAGGGAGAGGTCGAATGAGATCTGTGTGTGTCGTGTGAGTGTGCGTGAAAGTGAGTGGTGGTTGTAATCTTGCCTTGTCGAGGACACCGTATGCCCGGAGATACGTGAACAACAGACCCATGTCCGTTATACCCTGCTTGGCGCTTTCATTGGCCATGAGCGTCTCATCCACCTTGAGCTGCTCGAGGAGGTCTTCTCGACCTGGAGAGCGTTAGCACGGCGGGGACAAGTATGGAACAACGCACCTTTGTATTTGACGTATTCACCAATTTTGTCGGCGACGCCCTCGTCGAGTCCCTTCTCCGTGGTCATCTCCTTCTTGACTTCGGCCCAGGGGAGCTATACTTCGAGTCAGCGACGCAAAGGGTGTGAAGTGTGAATTACCTTGTCCAGCTTGTCGACTGCTGATGATATAGCTCGGATTTTGTCTGATGGGACGCCACAGACTTCGAAGATTCCGTCTAGTATTTTGCGGTGGTTTAGCTACTCGGGTATCGTGAGCCAAGCTATGTACGAAGAAACGATGAGGGCAGTCAGAGTAGAGAATTCTCGCGCGGGCCTGGGAACGATTCGGAGCCTTTCAGCCAGGTGTGAGGCTGAATTTAGTTGACCACAAAATCGTTTCATATGCAAGAATCGTGGCTGAATCCGCTACTCTGACTGCCCCTGATAAATTGACGAACCTTGACGGTAAATTCGCCAACATCCAGCTTCGTGAGGATTGTGCATATAAGACTAATGATTTCGCCGTCTGGAATCATGGGATCCCAGGTTCCGCAAATATCGAAGTCCTGAGTTTCCAATGAGACAAATGCGCGCAAAAAAGGTAAAAGTAGGCACTGACCGCTTGCGAGAACTCACGCATACGACCCTTCGAGACAACGGGGTTATCTCTTCGGTAAACCTTGCCAACTTGCCATATCTTGGACTGAGGATTCGTTGCCCCGGCCATGGCAAGGTATCTTGCAAGCGGAACAGTGTGGTCGTAGCGCAGCGCCAACTGCTCACCACCTTGGTCCATAAGATCGAAAATAAGCTTTGCATCTTCGCCGTATTTGCCGGTTAAGATGTCTTTGCGCTCAAAGACGGGTGTATCGAGACAGCTGCCGCCGAATGTTGTGAAGCACTCCTTGACTATCCGTTCTATGCTCTCCCGGCAAAACATCTCTGAGGGGCCATAATCGCGTGTGCCCTGCGAGCCTAGTTTGAGTAATTGAGATGCTAGTGATGATTCGTCGCGTTTCTACCAACCTTGGCGGTCTTTAACAACAGACGTTCGCGTTTTTTCGCTGCTTCCTTGCTGCCAGAGCCATCCGAGCTTTTTGACAATGCCAGAGATTTCTTGAGCTCCCCAAGTTTCTTTTTCGCTTCGTCTATCAAAGCGGGTTCGGCATTTTGAAGGCGCAGCTGGTTGAACAGGGCAGTTTGGGTGGCGATTTGTTCAGAAACAGATTCGATAGAGGCCATAGACAGGGACCGTCTGGCGAAACGAAGCAAAGGTAATCGATGAGATGCGAAACGATGAAGCATCCAATTTAAGCAAATTTTTGTGACTCAGGACAAGTCGCACAAGCAGTGTCACAGGGTGTCACACCCGGCCCTTGCTTTCAGATTTCTACAACACCACCCAGTTGAATGGCTTCTTGTCTAGTGGATACAAGAAGTACCTCAAACATATATGATTTAGCTGTGCAGAACTTTGGGATGAACAAAACCATTACCTTCAGATCCTCTCTAGGGTCAATCCTGCATCCACTGCCAGACAAGAAGTCATTCAACTGGGTGGTAATTCGTTTTTGGCCCGTCTTACTTCATGACACTCCACTCCAAGCTCCTCCTAGCATTGAGCTGAAGGTCACAAACCAATGACCAATCTTGGACCAATCTCTGACCTGCTTTGAACCTGCCTGAGGCCTCGAGCTTGACGGGATCCTAGTCTTCAATTCCAAGTTTTGGGGATGCAAAGCCGGTCAACAGATGTTTGGAGGGCTGCTCCAACCACTTAACAGCTGAATCTTGGGCTCATATTGACCATGCGTGGAACTACGCAACTTCATTCACATCAGTATCTCAATCCTTGGCTACTATCTGTTTTATGGACCACTGCAAGCATCTTGGGTTTCAAATCGTGCATATATATTCTGCCCTCTATAGACTTGGTCCTGGAGGTTCGTGTCTGAGCCCTTCAAGAGATTTCCGAAATGGCTTTGAAACTATTGAACCTCGCTACAAAACTAGCCTCGTCTTGGATAGTTCTCAGACCTTTGTGGACCAAGTGACAACTACTTGGTCTTTTCCCCGCTCGGTTCCAAGCTTGGCTAACTTAAAGCCTCTGTCACTTGAATCCACTACCTCTCCGGTCCTCGACAGCTTCATCGACCCTTCCGGACTTTGGTCTCGCGCGAACGGCCCGGCCCTCGGCCATCTAGGTCTAAGCGCAACCAAAATACAATTGATCGCCGTCTAGTGGTCGTCCTTATGTGGCGGACCTCGGGTACGCAGCCAGTACGCTTATTGGACGCGGCTTGCTGCTGGGGTTGTGAAAGTTCGGGTTGCAAAGGCCCGGACATTCTTATACCCTCCGCACATGCGTTTGCAGCACCCTCACAGTGCAGTCGAACCGCTCGATTCTTCTTAACGTTCTTTCGGGTCAATTGGTATATCTAATCTCGGCAAACATCGCTACCTATCAGTGATTTCGCCTAGGGTGATCATCATTTCATATTGAAAATGAGCATTGTCTCCTGGATGCTTCCGCCTCTGACTATCGTAGTACAGTTGCTGGTGCTTGGGACTCATTAGAAACTATTTCATCGGAGTAGTAGAGGACGTGTAGGATCGAAAGGCTAAATCGAAGGACTAAGATTGTTTCCCACACTCATTGATGTTCCGAGTTTGTGACATCACGCGCCGCGGCGAATATCCGTAAATGTCATAAACTATTACATGCGTGATCCTAACTCCCTTGCCTCTTACCACCTCGAATGACCCCGGTTCCAAGACTCAACAGACATTCTGCTCGACTCGTATATACTCTCTTCTCCGTCGTATCTCAATATGTCCCCCGCCTGCTTCACCTCCCGTACAATGGCCCAAATTCCGAACTCGAAAGTGGCACGGTCCTCGCAAAGCGTGAAAGTTTTGATCCCCACAACACTAGTAACATCGTATTTGCTGGTACGTACTTGAATTTCTTTGTTATTCGCCGTTCTGACCAGTAACTTAGTTCTTATCCCTGTGCTCGTCTTGTCGTCGGGCTTATTTGCCGGATTAACGCTGGGTTACATGAGTTTGGACGAGACACAACTTAACGTGTTGAGCATGAGTGGCACCCCGTTCGTATTTTGATTCGACGCGTCGATATTCTCGTATTGATAATTTATCAGGAAACAACGCGAATATGCCAACAAAATCAAACCCATTCGCAAGAATGGCCACTTGTTGCTTGTGACCCTCCTTTTGGCAAATATGATCACAAACGAGACCCTTCCAATCATCGCGGACCCAATTTTAGGCGGAGGCCCACAGTCCGTGGTCGTATCCACTGTCCTCATTGTAATGCAAGTATTTTCAGTCTCATGAGGCGTGGTTTCTTGGCTTGTTCAACGCGACCTTCTAATTCTTCGTGACGTCACGCGTCGACCCGCGATTCTCTCAAATTGCGCAATTTTGGCTCTAATCTTTCTGATTTATTGCTTAATACCCGCTTCGACTTGTCGCTTTCTTTGTCTGTTCTTGAAACTAACCGAGCTTACAGTTTCGCGGAAATTATCCCTCAGTCGCTGTTCACGCGTCATGGGCTCTACCTTGGCGCCAAGATGGCCTTCCTCACAAAGTGTCTCATTTATGGCCTGGTGAGTATGCATTTCAAGCCCTTTACTTTGGTTTTGATTCCGGCAGGGAATCGTGTCATGGCCTGTGGCCAAACTTCTAGAGTTTGCGCTCGGCGCTCATCACGGTATAATCTACCGTCGTGCAGGTATTCATTTTGTTTCGCGAGTAGTAAGACCTCTCATCGTCTCTGGTAGAGCTCAAAGAGCTCATAGCGATGCATTCGTCTCAAGCGACGCATGGAGGCGACCTCCGCACCGACACGGTCACAATCATTGGCGCCACCCTCGATCTGCAAGAGAAGGTGGTTCGCCAGGTATGGTTTCGTGCAGGCAGTGGAAACATCCCCTGATGTATGTCGTATATCACAGGCAATGACCCCAATTTCCGAGGTCTTCATGCTCTCCATCGACGCATGTCTCGACTACGATCTTCTGAAGCAAATATGCCTCACGGGACACAGCCGTGTGCCGGTCTACGAAGAGGTTGAGATGAATGGCAAGAAAGCCAAGAAGATCTTAGGGATTCTACTCGTCAAGCAGTGTGTTTTGCTTGACCCCAAGGGCATGTTTATTCATTCTGTTTCCTGACATTGCGAACGCACCCCCTGATTTCGCGAAACAAGATGCGATTCCGCTGCGTAAGATTCCGCTGAATAAAGTTCCGTTCATTCCGAACAACGAGCCCCTTCTTGGTCTTTTGGATAAGTTCCAAGAGGGGCGCAGCCATATGGCGATTGTCAGCCGCTTTAGCGAAGATAAGGTTCGTCGCGAACTTGTTTTGCATATTCTCACTTCATCACGTACTATTTGAACAGGCCGCGAGCGTAAAGAAGGCGGTCAAACGTGGACTGACACAACGCCTTCGTGAGCGCGTCGGCATGGGTGATTCCGATTCCAGCGACGAGGAGGACGAGAAGGAGAAAGTGAGTAAACACAAGGGCCGGAAGAAGAAGAAAGTGAGAGACATAGAGGAAGGAATTGAAGAGGATTTGGAGGGAGATACGCTCGGCAGCGACACGATAACTAACGGGACCGGACACAGCAACGGAAATCATATCATTGAAAAGGATTTTTCTTCTCCGAACCGTGGACGTGGTAGAGCTGTCGTGCAGCCAGTCCAGAAGGATAGTTCTCGCGATATGGCGGGTGAGGATCTCGGTGTGCCGAAGAGTCGAAGGACCAGTTTTCAGCTCCCGAGGGTTGCGGCGGGGATGACTTCGATGTCGATGCTGGAACAGAGTATGCCGGCCGATGCTGTTCTGGGTAAAGAGGGTGCTGAAGAGGTGCGAAAGTTCTTACTCTGGCGAGTATCTGGAACTAATCACTGGCTTAGTTCTTGCTCGGATTCGATCCCGCTGTGCAACCCCTTGGTATCATTACCTTAGAGGACGTGCTTGAAGGTATGTTCTCGGTTGTGGAACCTTTCCGTCATTGAATGTTTGCAGAGCTCATTGGTGAGGAGATCTACGATGAATTTGATTCTGAAGGCGCCCATGGCGATCCCTACGTTCCTCCTGTCGAAATCGTGCCGTCCTCGTCGACTGCGGACGCCCCGCCAGTTAGCGCAGTCGAACCTCAAGTTTCCGTTATCAAAACACCTACTCCCATCCTCAAGCCTCTCTCGCTCAAAGGACTGAACTTCCTGCGTTCTCGCAGTGCACCTCCCACGCCTCGCGAACCGAACGCTAAGGACGTCCTCCCGGTTGCGGCAAACGCTGAAGGGGCGACAACAGTCGCCGCAGGTCAAGCCGGCGACGCCTCAAATGCAGGCCCGATTACAATCATCACGCAGCCTGTCCCCATTGTTATCATCGAGCGAGACACGCCGTCCCCGACACCTTCGCTTACGCCCACCGTTCCTGACGAACCTAACAGTGCGGCGACTATGGATATCAAGAAGCCCTCGCCCGTGCACGCGACGGCTTCGCCAACTCCAGTCGCAATGGCAGCGTCGCTCGGGAATCTGTCCCGCAGCGCCTCGCCCGCCCCGTCTCTCGAGGCCATTCTTCTTGACCGTAAGCGTCGTCTAGGAGCTGCCGCGACTGCGCCAAGCACCGTCGGCTCGCCCGCCATGTCGACTGCGTCAGTGAATGCCCCGACGGTGGTGGTGAGTGGCAGCGGACCTACACCCAGCGGTAGCGCTCTCAGCGTTCCGCGTATCGCAATCCCTCTCGCCAAAGGCACAAGATTTAAGAGTAGCCCGCTTGGAGGCGGGGAGAGGATCGGCGTGGTCGTCGCGGAGCAGGTCAAGGAACAGATGGGTGCTGTGACGGGTGTTGGTGGTGTTGGGGAGTTGGAGGTTAGCGATCCGGAAACGATGTTGGGGGTTGAGGAGAGGCGGATACCTGACCAGAAGGATAAGGAAGGTCCCGATAAATTGGACTGATGGACGGTTTTCTTTGCCTTTGACTTTCCTTTGACTCGTCATTTTGTTGCGTGGTGTTTCTAACGTGCTCGATACTGAATGCTTCTTTGTACAAACTCCCTTGTTTCGGATTGTATCTATACTATATTGTTACTCGTCTACACAGTGTCAAGGTGTTTTCTAGCAAAGAAAGTATTGCACCAGTTGAGAAGACTCATACCAAAACTCATACCACTCCCAGGCACTGAGGCAGAATGTTACAGAAGACGATATCAATTGGATAAATATCGACATGACCAGGTACAGCCTTTGAGACCAAAGACGTACTTAGTGCCAGTATGTATTCGTCCGTAGCAAAGAGAAACAATAGCGAATACATAGACAAGAAGAAAAGGCATTAATAATTAAAAGGGCAAATCTAACTATCTACAGTGAAACCCAACCCGCGACATGGGTTGGGGGTATGACAAGTCCGTAGTATGTAAAGGGTATGCACCGTGGAGAGACATTGGGGGTTGAATCAGAACCCACCCAAACAGTTGTCGCAGTCCTCAGCCGGCTCCTGAAAGGCAACAGAGCGCCGGGGTCTGCGGGGGTTACATCGTCGTTTCTGCGACACATCCCGGTCTGCTATTGGAACCGGGGGATGTGGCAGGAACGACAAGGCACGATCGAATTCCTCTTGCGAATGGGTCCGACGGATCGGCATGGGTGTGGGGTATGGTGTGCCATGCACGTGGATCGCCACTGGTGGCTCCGGGGACATGGTGGGTGAGACGCATTCCTCAGTGGACTCGTCGGTCTCGGAAGAGAGGTCGGGGTGGAGTGCGGGGACGTCCAGCTCGCACGCTTCGAAGGCGCGGGGGTGGAAGTAACTGCTGATGGGACGCACGCATGATAGAGGCGACTTGGGGTGGTAGACGCGTCCCCCGCGCTCCGGCAATGCGCACGAGTTCTGCTCCACCTCGATAGGCGCGCGGTCGTACGATCCCGGGGAGTGTGTGTCGCCCGTGAGGGTGAGCCGGCCAGGAGTCGGGAAGTGAACGTGAGGTGAATACATCACGGCCTTCGAAGAGCAAGCTGCGAAGGGCAAGGGATGCGAGGACGAGAAGGATTCATGTATTGGAGGTCCGGAGGGATCTGGTTCAGGAATGGCCTTCAAGATAGACCGAGGTTTGTGCATAACAAAGACTGTGGGACGACTCGGACGAGGGTATCCGCCTTCAACGTGGACAAGGACGCTGGCTTAAAACATGAGCACATGCGTCATGAGGCAATGCCTATCGGCGGTCCGCACCTTGCCCTGCGGTGTACAAGTCCCAACTGGAGAAACGTAGAAAGCTGACGGTAATGAGCGAGGAGTGGGTCCGGTCAGCTCCGCCTCTGATGAACCAATAGCAAATCGTCATGCCGACTGTGGGGTGAGAGACGGGGTCTAGACGGTTGGAGTCGTTGGAGTCGACTGAATCAATGGCAGTGTCGCGTGCGGCGTCACTCTCGCGTGGTCGGAGATTTTCAGTGACAATTCCATATATGGAAGTTCCTTGGCGTGACGTCGTCCTCGATCTACAACCAAAGTCAAACCAGTGAAGACCAAAGACGGAAGCAAAAAATCACGATGAGAGGAGTCCAAAATTCGAGAGAAACCGCGCACGAAGAGTGAGCGTCAAGTCGAATGGGCGCTTGCCTCGTGCCGAACGGTCGGAGCTTATCAGGTCGAATCAGGTCGAGACTGTTCACATTCTAGAGGTGATTTTCGGATAAGTATAGAACCCAAGTGAGCGCTTTACTCACATCTATCGGATTTCTCAACTTCGAATGTCGCGGAGTTGGTAAACCTCAGCAGCAGACCAGTGGTGGCTGAACACAACACGAGCGACGGCAAGAGTGTGGAGCCTTCATGTGTTTTCTTGAAGACAGCCAGCGTTAGTTTCTTGCTGGGGAGAGGGCAACACCTATTCCGGATAGTTCTGAGGTCGTGTTGAGGAGCCCATAAGCGATATCGCGGCGAGAACGACCGCGAGAACGACCGCGGAATTGTTTGAGAGTTCAGATGGTGGTGGAGTGATACAGCTGTAAGAATATTTCAGGCCACGATCGCCCCGGCCAGAAAGTTCCAGCGGTCACAGTTGAAGCAAGATTTCGGCTGGAGTCTCGGCGGTACTGAGAAAGCTGGATCGAGACTATATTGAGGAGCCCATAAGCGATATCGCCCCAAGAAAGACCACGGAGGAAGCTGGAGATTCACGAATGGCATTCAATTTGATGGCAAATTGATAGAACCAGCATAATAATCGAAAGTGGTCCCTCTAGCCAGAGAATTCCAGCGATGAGCACGGCAGTCTTCGCCATAATTAACACCGCGAACGACGTTGGGAGTTTATAAATGGCCTTGGAGCGATGTCGCTAGCAATCGAGAGATGGCGCCGGCCACGAAAGGATTCCAGAGGTAATAACAGATTGATAGTAGTAGAAAGTCCGACGGCAAGCGAGATACTCTGTCCATCGAGAAAGATGATTATCCCAGAATCCAAATGCCAGCCTTCACACTGCGGAGTGATGCAGCCCAGATCAAGATCGTCCTAGACAGAGTTCGAGGGTCAGTGTAAAAATCGAGAACAGATGCGTTAATGGCGGCGTGTCGACGTTGAGTAGAGCAAGTGCTAAAGCAGCATGCAAGGGTGCAGGAAGGGCGCCCTAGGTCAAAACAGAAATCCACTCAGAGCGGAAGAAGCGACAGCCAACTTCTGAGATGCACTCTAGACAAGACACCGCAGACACCTCAATCTAACGCGTCTACGAAACGGGGAACCAACTGCGACCAAGATGCGTAGGCATGAAGAAGGAAGGAAAAGCTTTCGCTACAGCTTGGTCGTGGCATTTAAGGATTTTTGCCTTTAATGCGGCGTCATTTGATCGTCATAGCTTGTCGTCCTAAGCGATCACGAAAAAAGCCAAAATTCGCTGTTTGTCAACAGACTGAAGTTACAGCTCGAAGGTATAGTAGACGACAAGCGCTCTCTAGAGGGAAGAAAACCTGAGATGAAACGACTTTTGTACCGTCTTGAATTAGTCCGATACCGCCGAAAAAGGGCTCAATTCGCAGCCTCGACAGAATAAGAAAAAGGTATCAACCGTAACGCAGTCAAGGAATTGAATCTTCGTAGAATTGTCAGGAGTTCACTGGAGTTGAGCGAGACGCGTCCACAGATGAACGTTGAGGACAAGTTGAGTGACGCGTTACCCGTCACGGTCACGCCCTAATTGCTCTTGCCTCTTCCCAGTAGTTTCCTCGCGCTCGACCAGTCATCGCTACTGATTGGGAGGGCAATTGCGCGAACTGGTGCTCGCTCGACCGACTAACCTATCAGCGAACGCAAGGTCTCTGCTGATAGAGCCGGCGCATTCTCGGGCTGTCGAATTTCCATGGAATTGCTTGACCACGAAACTGTACGCCTGGACGATTGATACTACGCCTTTGCCCTCTAGCGGTCTCACACCGATGTAGTTTCTTCAACGGCTATCTGCACTCTTTGAATCTTCGAGAGATCAGGGCTCGATATGGCTTACGCACAAACGACGTATGCTTGCGCGCTCGTGTCTTACTCGTGCCTATGCTCACGAATACTACTAGTTATTCACGATGGCCAAGATGTAGCTATGGCGCCCTCGAGTAGCGCCGATGACGAACGCGAATACCCGTGTCTTATCCGCGTAACGAACGGCGGTGAGGCCAAATTCTCCACAAGAGTCAGGCACGCGATTATACCCTCTGGCGGCTTCTAATCATATTCCGCATCTAGGTAAACTCCAGCGAACTCAAAAAATTCCACGATGCGTATGGGACACTACTCAAAGCCTCCATGACCACGCTACGGAAACGAGACAAAAAGCGCGAGAAACAGCGTGCGGAGGAAGCTGTTCAGCGAAAGAAGAAGCGAATGGAGGCTGTTGTGATCGATGGGCCGAAACGTGGTGCTGGGCGTAGAAAGCGGCAACGGCAGCTTAAGGCTGCTGCGAAGCAGGAGGAGTCGCAGCGTAAAGCAAAACAACGCGAGGAGGCCGCCAATGCAAAAGCACAATCTACGAGTGCGTCATGACGCCTGGAAGACGCTGTCCAGCGTAAAAGGGAGTGCATAATGGTAGTTGTGGGCCGGAACGTGGCGTTGGGCGTAGAAAGCGGCAGCTGCAGCGTAAGGCTGCGGCGAAGCAGGCGGAATCACTGCTCAGGGTCAGACAGCGCAAGGCGGCCGCCGGTCAAAATTCACGAGTGCGTCGTGACGCCTGTGAGATCGTTCTTGCCTCTGTGTATTACTGTACCCAACTATCCATAATTTATTAGAGGCAACGCGACCGCGATAAATCGCGTACGTTCCACCCCCCAAACAAATCATCCCGGTCCCCTCGCATTTCACTCGATTCTGCACTAGCTTTCCTGTGGCATTGAGGAAGTTGAGACATGACTGCTGTTTCTCACGCTAAAACTTGCGTCCCGGCTTTGTCTTATCGACGCGCTAATGTTTTGTAAATACATTTTCCTTTCTCGACAACCGAATTCCTGCCGCTCTTTGACAGCACCACATGGTTAAAAGTGAGTTCTTGTACGATATGTCTAACACGCTAATTTCTATACAGCAATTGCCACATGTCGAAATGCCTTGGAATTTTCTGTCGATACAGTATCAGCCGCGAAATCAGTCCAATTGAAACAGGGCACGACTGTCTCCGTAGTCGTTCTGAAGGCAATGCAACTCCGTTCTGTGAAGATACCGATTTCAGTATCTCATTACGCGGGTATGACCATAGGCCCACCTCCGAACGAAAACGCGCAACCCTTCCGCCTTCATACACTCCAGCTTAGCCTCAAGAACGACCCCAGGATCAACCGCGTACACAGAACGCAATTGCGTTACTCCCCAGCGTGAAGCCACCATCTGACCGATCATCTCCTCGTTGTTGCTTGTAGGCGACTGAATCACCAGTGTCTCAAGCTGAGGGAGGAACAGGTCGGGCTGATGGGGTTTGAGGGTGAGGAACGCCATGAGAGGGGGCACCTTGGAGTAGGTGTAATCCCGCGAATGTGCGCCATAACCGTCCAGGGTCGGTAAAAGCTCTGTGATGCCGGAGTTCATTCGAAGAACCCGACGAAGTGCGTCAACTTCGGGGCATCCCGCGATTATGTGCAGCTTTCGGAGACTCGGATGAAGTAGGGATGCCTGTTGCACGTCCGGCAGCCTGTGGAGGAGTCCGTCTGGGATTGTCAAGTCCGTGAGGGCAGGGAGACGGAGCCATTTGGGCCATACCCAATCCTCCTCGATCGCATGGAAGATGCGTTCTGTCATTATCCGAAGCTGGCGTAGCTTGGTGAGTCTGACAACGGGCTTGGTTCCATACGCGAAGGGATCCTCAAAATGAACTTCGTCGGCCATGACGAGGCGACAGGATTCGAGGTTTGGGAGAGATTGGAGGGCGTTAATGTGTGCGGCCCATGTACCAAGCGCTTCGTAGTGGGTCAATTGAGCCCAAGGCAAGGTGAGGGTTGGGTAGCCCGCGTTGTCCACGTGGAGGCTTCGGAGTTCGGGGGCTATTGCGAAATGGTTGCTTGAAGGTGGGCGAGAATAGTAGTCCTCGTCTGCTTCTTCGTCTGAGTCGTCTCTACTATAGACGGAGAGGGTCTCTAGAATCGGCAAACGGCCTCGGAAGCCCGCAAGCCGCATGAGTGGCGAAGCCGTGATGCGCAGTGACTTCCACCTTATCGAGTGCTGAACGAGCGCCTGCAGCGCCCGCTCCGCGATGTATTCATCCTGCTCGTGGCATTTGGCGTAGTCGAAGATGATGTCCAGCGGAGCATTGCCCGTACGGGTGAGCTGAGTTTCGAGCATTCCGAGCGAGTAGAGTTCGCCGTCAACAACGTCGCCACCTTGAATAAGGATGGAAGACCACAACCCTGGAGTGGCCAGTGCTGCCGCCCTCCAGTAACGAGAAACATGGCCGAGGATCCAAGGACTCTCCTCGAGAGCTTCATACCATGGGATATTTCGAGCTTCGGAGATGTGGGGAAGACAGAGGAGGAAGATATGGGATAGTACTGCCGCAGGGAGACTCCTGACGGGAGAAAGGATGGAAATACAGAGTCGTATTGTTTCGCGCAAAGAGGCTTCCCGATTGCGCCGAAAGGGTGGGCCACATGCTAATTGACGCAAGTCGTTCAGAGCTTTGTCCCTGATGGCTCGAATCTCGAGTGCTTCGCGTGCCAGGGGTGCCTCATTGACGGCGAGAAGCCGAGAGAGTGTACGAGGAGGCATGTGCAAATATGCAATGAGGTAGAAGGAAGTCGAGGGAGGCTGAGGGATGAGACCCAGCCCCGCCTCCATGAGACTTTTCACTTGCGGCGCCCTGTGACGCACATCGGATTGATTAGAGGCGACACTCAGACTTGCATATGTATCACCCGAGTTCTATGATGTTTGGGTCGCTCAGAATACACGGGCTGTTTTGCCTGGGATTGGGAAAGGGTTATCGGGAAACCAAGTAAGTAAATTGGCACCTTCCAATTTGGGACGAGAGCGGTTGTTTGGTTTTATTTTTAGAAATGTGACTTTTGATCTTTCCGCTTTTCTGGGCGACAATGTTGAATGCAGATGCGGCTCGTCGTGTCGCTTGAAGCCGTGGCTCGCACGCAGGTCCAACTGGTTTTCATTCAACGAAACTTACCATAGATTGTGAGCAGTCACTGAATTGAATTTTGCAATGTAAGAACGACAAAAAATATAAGGACCGGAGTGGGTTAGGGCGGCTGTTATCGATCAGTTCCAGGCGATCCCCACGCGCCGACTGAGGAAACGCGAATGCCATCCGATCTACAATCTGCTAGTGTGTCTCCGCGGGATTTGAACCCGCAGACTCACTACTCGAAGAGCAGCGCGACCTCGTCGGTAAACCAACTTTGCCAAAGAGGCACAAAAACAATCAGCAGCAAAGGAATGAGTCCGGGTTCCAAGGAGCAGATGGAATAAATTAATTGATGAAAAAGGTGAATAGCATCAATTTTTGCGCTGCAGGAAAGCGCACCCGTCCAATCTAGTTTCCTGAGAAAAACATTCGGAAGCAAAGATACTCGACGGTTGATCATTGAGCTCAAGTAATATCTACCCAGAATTCGAGGACCTCCTCGAAATCAGCCGTCAGATTCTCAACTTTTGCCAATCTGCTAAGCTGCGGGCTACGTGAATCTGCCGTTTGAGCTGCGCCGTAAATTCTGCATGGTTCTGTATCATCAACGAAGCAGCTCAGGGCCAAGCTGTACGATTACTGCTTTGGGGTTGATATTGTTGATATGTCAATCATCCGGGGATAACTGGTGGGAGCGCGTGCTGCCGTAATGACGCGTCAACTCTTTAATGTCAACTATGTCAACTAAGTATACTTAGTATCACTTTCCCGCCTGCGAAAACCCATCCGCCAGCAATACATCTAGCTTGCTCAAGTTTAATGGCATCTGATTCATCTGCTTTCCGCCCAGCGACAATGCAGATTCAGACGCGGCCGCGGGCGATAATTCTTGGCAACAAAAAGAATCTCAAGCATAGTCCCGGCACACTCCTTCGAAATTCAACTAGTTGAAGCGTCGGGCATCCATCTTGAGTTCCGAATTGAGAACCTGAAGCAGTCAGAATCTCGAATTCCGATCGTCATGAACAACTCTAATGTAAGTACTATTATGCAACGAAAAATGATGGTTTGATTGGGTTGGCTGGAGGCGAATAAGGGAATCAAAACTTTTGGGAAATCGTTTACAGAACAGCCTGGCTCAATACGGCGAGTCTGCACAAGATACAGCTGGGACAATAATGGAAATAATCAGATTATAATCTATGTGTTATAGCGTTCGCTTTAGAGAGACTAGTACTATCTTAATCCTTCACTTTCGTACCTTCATTTGTTGAAGCTCTATCAGGATAGATCCCGCTGCGCTTCCGGAGCTTCGAAATTTGGGGGGCATCGATAAATACAAAGAGACGAAACAAAGAACAGCTTGACTTTTCAGAGGCACTGAAATCACTTACCAAGTAAGAACGAAAGCGGAAAAAAATATAATGGAGTGACCGGAGTGGGTTGGGGGGCCTGTTTTCTTTCAGTTCCAGACTTGTCCCCACGCACCGACTGAGGAAGCGCGAATGCCATCCGTCTTTACAATCTGCTAGTGTGTCTCCGACGGGAGTCGAACCCGCAAGATCACTGCTCGAAAGAGTAGTTAGACTTAGTTGGTAAACCAACTCTGCCAAAGAGGCACAGAAAATTATGTGCGGCAAAGACATAGATCCCTGGTCCCAAGGCTTTCGTGAAAAGAAAACAGAGGGAAGCTATATGAGAGCTGGAGGGCATCAATCTTGGATTTGTGTTCAGAACCTTCCGTCCAATTCAGCGCTGAAAACAAATATCCTAGACCAAGAACACCTATTTACCACTCACTTGAGCCTATGCAAGTCTATGTCACCTAGGCCTGAATGATTTTCGCCAATCTACTAACATCAATTTTATGCTCCATCAGAGTGTCTCAAGCCCGATTCCTATGTAAGAAGACGCTCATGGCGTAGCACGTTGGCAACTTGGCAGCATGAAATTACTGCTTTAGGGTCGAGATTGTTGATACGTCAAGCATCCGAGTCGGGTGGCGTAAGGTGGCTTAATGCCGTAACGGCGCGTCAGCACCGTGACTCATAACTATTGGCTGCGTGACTCTTCGCTCCTCAACCTCTACCACCATCTCCCCCGCCAGCGATACCCGTACCAATACTCCCGTTTGCCGACGATAACCTGAATTACCCCAGCGACACCTACGAACTCGCCCAGTCTAAATGGCACCCAATCCTCTCAATGCTGTCATTAAAGACTCTGCAAAGACCACCATCGCCCGAGCTGATTATCAACCGGACTTGCCGACACTAAAGCACTCGACCTGGGTTCCAGTTCGTGCAGGAAATGCTCAAGTTATTCACGCCCTCAAAATAGACGGGCGGGGTTTTTTCCAATCCGCCTTTTCTCTCACCTTGCGCGACATCTGCGGTAGCTCAGGGATTGAGTTTTCTATTGCCCTGCACACGGTATTTCTGTCGCTCAGAAGTCATTCTCTTCTTCTTCTTCTTACCCTCTGTAGACCCTAGAACACAATATCGTGTCTGTCACGGTACTGCGCGAGGTCATCAAAAAGATCCCATTTGAGCAAGTGATGCAGATTCCTGAGGTCGAAAAACACAAACTAGGGCCTATCGTTGATCAAATCTACGTCTACACTGGCGCTTTATTCCAAGACAGTGGCGAGAAGTTTGACGTCGTCCGTAGCTGGGTGCGGCAGGTGTTCCAACCTCTCATCGAGTCGGCTGCTGCCAAACACCAAGAGATGTCGGTCATTCTACTTATCATGTCTCGCCCGTCTTCTCAATCCATCCCAGCTGCGGGTCAGAGGAAATAGACGGACCGGTCAAATTCGGTCTGTCGTATCTCTTTTCCGGTTTTCCCGTCGGCTTACCTGGATTCCAAACAGAATACGATTTTTTGGAGCGAGTTTACCGTTGGCAAGTGGGGCGGGCGAATCGGATCCTTGCAGACCAAACTCCTGGAGATCATACTGCTTTGTTGGCCGTCCTTTCTCCGCCTCCAATGTCACCCGATCGGGTACCTCAATTTACACTCAATCATCCACAAACCAATCTCCTCCACGCCACTTCTGTTCCTCACGCCCATTCTGTCTTTCAATCTGGTAGCGTGCCGCATGCGCTCTGGCTCTGTGAGTCTCACCTGGAAGAAGATACCTCGCAATCGCAATCGCAATCCTATCTACTCCCTCCTATCACACTCAATGTATGTTTCCCATCCGCATTCCAAGTTAGAGTTGACCGAATTGTTTAGACACCGCCAGCATCTTCGTCACCCAATGCTCCGTCATGCCCATCTTTCGCGTTCGGCGACTGTGCGTTGCATCCCTTTCGTTCTGGTACTTTTTGCTGAATGTCTCCTAGACGAGTGGCCGTCACCGCTGGGCCACAACCCCACTCAACGTCCTCTCCCCAGCCCCCTTCGATCCCCGCGCCAGATACACTTTTTGAGCCCAGTTCAATGCTCTCCTTTTTGTCGCTCACCAAGAACTCCCCGTCAATTCGGTGCATCGCTTACAAATTCATTCCTCCCATCCTTCTCCCCGGCAGTACCTTCTGCATCCGCCTCATCCTATACCACCTAGGTCTTCGCTGCTTATCACTCTTCTTCCAACGCCTTAACTTTTGACTCGACCTAGACTGCGGAGTGCTTCACCATAACTAGCTGCTAGGATCCTGTGTCTCGGACTGGTACTCGCCGCAAGATTGGACATCCTACTTTCATTTCCTTTTTCTTTTTTGAATCGTTATGTATTTTGGGCTATAAGTCGTAGTAGTTCTGTATTTTATTCACATCACTATGATATATGGCGTGTGCAGAACTTGAAATTTGCTCGCCCCCATATCCCACCTTCTAAATTGGGACGAAAGCGGTTGTTTGATCTTGTTGGTCGCCGGCCTCTGCTTTTTTGGCTGGGACTTCGCACCTTCTTCGGGACCTCTGTCAACGCCAAAAAGCTGCACCTTGTTGAAGCGTGTCGAGCTTCAGAATGCGCAAGCAATTGGATCCCAGAATCCCGATTCTCATCAACAATAATGTGAAGAAAAACAATCGGTCCTTCATCGTTTTGGTCGGCGACAAAGGAAGGGATCAAGTGCGTCTAGTAGCCGCGGAGATCTTGAATGCAAGTTCTAACGGAGTGTGCAGATTGTGAACCTCCACTTTTTACTGTCGCAAGCAAGAGTATCAGCTCGACCCTCAGTGCTTTGGTGTTACAAAAAGGAACTTGGATTCACGAGGTTGGTTTGATAGCTCATTCAATGTTTGTGTCCATCCTATTCGTGGGCCTACAACCGTTTTCTAGTCGCTAACTCGATTTCAGTCATCGCAAGAACCGCGAGGCCAAGATCAAGCGTGATGTCAAGCGTGGACTCCGCGAACCAAACGACCAGAACCCTTTCGAAATTTTCGTGACTGTAACGGACATACGATATACGTGCGTGGTTTATTATGGCTGTTTGGCCCTTTTCATGAATCGCGGCTCAGGTATTATAAAGAGTCGGAGAAGATTCTCGGAAACACGTATGGGATGTGTGTCCTTCAGGACTTTGAGGCTATAACGCCGAATTTGTTGGCGCGCACGATCGAGACCGTCGAGGGAGGGGGTCTGATAGTCTTGCTTCTGAAAACTATGACAAGTTTGAAGCAGTTGTATACTATGACGATGGTAGGCCATTTCTGCTGCTACTTGCCCGCGTTTTTGCTCACTGCAATATATAGGACGTACATGCACGGTATAGGACGGCGTCGCATGATTCTGTTGTAGCCCGTTTCAACGAACGCTTCATACTCTCGCTCGGGTCTTGTGACGATTGCCTGTTCCTCGACGACGAGCTCAATGTGCTTCCCATTTCCCGAGGGAAGGACATAACCCCGCTTGAAGATGACGACGTTCCCAAAACACCGCCAGATCAGGCGCAACTCGAAGAACTGCGACAAAGTCTCGCTGATACAACCCCCGCCGGCCCTCTCCTCACGCTTGCGAAAACCCTCGATCAAGCACAGGCTCTGTTGACCTTCATCGAGGCTATATCAGAGAAAACTCTGTCGTCGACGGTCACGCTCACCGCCGCTCGCGGACGTGGAAAATCTGCTGCACTCGGGCTAGCTATCGCATCGGCCCTGGCGCATGGCTATTCCAACATCTTCGTGACCAGTCCGAGCCCCGAGAACTTGAAAACACTTTTCGAGTTCATCTTCAAAGGCATGGACGTGCTAGGGTATGAAGAGCATTTGGATTACGACATTATGCAAAGCGTGGATACCGAGGGTGGAGCCAAAGGAGCTATTGTCCGAGTCGATATCTTCAAGAATCATCGACAAACCATCCAGGTAGGATACACTGGCGAATCTGCCTCCTCTTACTGATGATTCTGTATACAGTACATCCAACCGCAAGATGCGCATGTGCTTGGACA
Organism: Favolaschia claudopus; assembly: GCA_037176885.1. Lineage (NCBI taxonomy): Eukaryota > Fungi > Basidiomycota > Agaricomycetes > Agaricales > Mycenaceae > Favolaschia > Favolaschia claudopus. The sequence goes on along the minus strand of JAWWNJ010000032.1, from coordinate 969,975 downwards.
AGCGGAGCTGGTCATCATCGATGAAGCAGCCGCCATCCCTCTCCCTCTCGTCCGCAATCTTTTCGGTCCCTATCTTGTGTTCATGGCCTCCACCATCAACGGCTACGAAGGCACCGGACGGAGTCTATCGCTCAAACTCATCCAGCAGCTCCGCGAGAGCACCCGACCGTCTTTATCCAAACCACCGGCCGGTACATCCAAAGACGAAGACAACAAGCTCTCTGCTCCCTCGAAAAAGCACACTAAATCTGCTCCCAAAGCGCGGACGCTGCGCGAATTGAAGCTCACCACCCCCATCCGATACGGTGTCGGGGATAAGATCGAGAAGTGGTTGTACAACGTCCTCTGCCTCAACGCCACCACTTCATCTTCGTCCGGCCATCGAGGGACGCCGCATCCCTCGACATGTACCCTCTTCTACGTGAACAGAGACACGCTGTTCAGCTACCACCCAGCAAGCGAGGTCTTCCTACAGCGGATGATGGCTCTCTACGTCGCCTCGCATTATAAGAACCAGCCGAACGACCTGCAGATGCTCTCCGATGCCCCGGCGCATCATCTCTTCGTACTCCTCCCGCCAATAAAAGACGACGAGGAGGTTCTTCCGGAGCCGCTGGTGGTGTTGCAGGTCGCGCTCGAGGGCGGTTTGAGTAAAGAAGTGGTAGCCGATGCCTCAGGTCGTGGACGCGGGGCAGTGGGGGATATGATTCCTTGGGTCATCAGCGGACAGTTTTTGGAGAGTGGATTCGCTGCGTTGAATGGAGGGAGGATTGTGAGGGTGGCGTGTGATCCTGATTATGCTGGGGTGCGTTTGTTCAGACTTTCTGCTGTCGGTTTTGTTTCTGACATGAGATAGATGGGCTACGGATCGCGAGCGCTAGAGGCTTTGAATGCCTTCTACAGTGGGGAGTACTACAATTTCAATGAAAATGACTCCGCTGCGCCGGTGTATCCCAATCTTGGGGACTTTGACGCCGTAGGTCCTTGTGTTTTGCACCCTTGTTGACCTCTAACTGGTACAATCACTACAGACGTCAAGCAATCTGCAGACAGAAACACCCGCCGTACGCGCTGTGTCTAGCATGCCTCCGTTACTACAGCGGCTATCCGAGAGGAAACCAGAGATATTAGATTATCTCGGTGTGAGCTACGGCTTGACTAGCCAGCTTCTTCGGTGAGTAGGGCTTATTTCCGTCGACTCACTCATCCTGACGACCTTCGGTAGATTTTGGAAGCGGGCAGGATATATACCGTTGTATTTACGACAGACCACGAGCGACCTGACCGGCGAGCACAGTTGTGTGATGGTACGGGGGCTAAATAGCGGATCTGATAGTCCTGAATGGTTGGGTGAATTTGCTAAAGGTTCGAGCTCTTTTTGTCCGGAGTCCTTCGTTGCTGATATTCATTGCTTTAGATTTCCGACGACGGTTTTTATCTCTCCTGTCGTATAAGTTCCGGGAATTTGGAAGCGTAACATCGTTGAGCATCCTGGAGGCGGTGAATAATGGCTTGAAAGCCTCGGATGCAGAATCTTCGAAATCCAGAGGTACGCAATCTAAGTGACCAGCCAACACCCTCATATTGATGCGCATAACAGAACTCAACGCCACAGAGCTTTCATACCTGCTCACACCCTTCGACTTGAAGCGTTTGGAAGCGTACGCCAACAATATGCTGGATTACCACGTCATCCTGGACCTTGTTCCGGCTATCGCGACACTGTACTTTGCGCGGCGACTTGTTAGTGCTGGAGAGGAAGGAGACGTCAAGCTTAGTGCTGTCCAGAGCGCTATCTTACTCGGGTTGGGCCTCCAGCGCAAAACCATTGAGGAGATCGAGGCCAGTCCCACTAGCACAATTCTCAAAGTGGAGCTTTGTTGACGGGTCGATCGCAGGCAGAGCTCACTTTGCCTGTGTCCCAGACGTTAGCGCTGTTCAGCAAGGTTGTACGGAAGATAACGAAACGGCTGGTTGGGGTACAGAAAGCTGCGATTGGCGCAGATATTCCCGAGCCGACCACGGCTTTGCCAGCAGCGCCCGTAACTGGCATAGCAGCGTCTTTGGAAGAGGAGCTGGACGAAGCAGGGGCGGGTGAGATTAGCAAGGAGAAGCAACGGCAACGAGAGATGATTGATAGCTTAGATTTGAAGAAGTGAGTCACCGAAACCATGTGCTTTTAAAGTCCGCCCATGCTCACCAGGTTGAATCTCGCGTAGGTATGCTATCAACGATGCGTCGGCGGATTGGAGTATGGCGGAGGGACAGATCGGCAAGGGGCGCGGGAACACGATTGTTAGCGTCAAGTCTAATGCCGTCGCGGGGCAGAAGAGGAAGAGCACGGACGAGATGGAGAAGGTGGATGACGGGAAGGATAAGAAGACGAGACGGGGTAAAAAGGCTAAACGGTAACGAATGCTTGGTGTGTTAGTATGGAGAAAAAGTACGTGTATATAGGATGAGTTCCGCTGTAATTCAGGTATTCGACGGCCTATCTAGCATCTACATTGTACAGCTGCTCGTGCATTTACAGGGTACATTTACAATTTGAATGTTGAGTAATCGTCCATGGGTGGTATGTCTCAAATTCAGTCTTCTTGCACCTTGTGCACATTCTACCCAGAAAATGTCAATGCTTGAACGAACATCGCAGTGAGGAGAACTGACCTTGCTCTCGGCGAATGGGTCCAAACCAGCTGCGACCCTCGTTCCTGCAATGATACCACTCCAATCAAGAACTTCGACGGCCACTTTGCCCGCCTCGGCATGCGCTGTGTGGATCGCGCGCGCCGTGATGAGGTGCTGGTGCGCGATGTCGATGCTTGGCATGGGTGAGTTGTGTACGGCAGTCAGCTGGCGGATGTGTCTGTGGGGCAGAATCAGTGGCCTTCATCGAAAAAAAGGCAACATGAGCTCACGAAGCATCCTTGATTCCGCCGTTGATAGAGAATCCCGTCGTCGCGTCGAAATTGTCGGTCGACATGCGTTCGGAGTATCGAATGATGCTGAAAGACCGATATGAGCGTATATCGAAGAGGAAGGCGGGATGACATACCCGGGGGCGGGGAAGATGTCTGCGGAGCGATGAGTTGAGTATGAATGTGAAGAAATATCCGATATGTACCTTTCACGAAGCTGTGGACCTCAGAAGCATCTATGCCCGACTTTTCGGCGAGAGTATACGATTCGGCAAGGATCTCGAGCGTGCCCAGGATCATGGAGTTACCGATGAGTTTGAATGTGTTGGCTTTTTCGATGTTTCTTCACAGTCGTTTCAGTCTGGACCCACGAAAAGAAGAACAATTCTTGCGCACCCGCCTAGATCGATGACTTTCTTGCCTACAGCCGGCACGAGCATGTACGCGACCTCTTTCTTCGACCTGCACGGGTAGTCAGTTGCCTGAATAACGAGCCAGGCGTATCTACAGACCGATAGTCGCCGGACATGACGATGACGAGCTGGGCTGCAGCAGCGACGTAAGGTGTTCCAAACACCGGCGACGCTATCAGGTGGCAATGAGGGACGGATGAGACGAGAACGTCGAGTTCCCCCGCAAGGGTTGGGTAGATCGTGCTTGTTTCTACAAAGATTTTGTTCCTTGCGGGAGGAGTGTGCTATGGATATTGAGTCCAGATGAGTCATTTCAAAGCCCACGGTTACCTTCAAGGTCTTGACAAAGTCCTGATACACGCTCTTGACGGTTTCGTCGTTGGCAAGAGCGGTAAAGATGACGTCGCATTCGGTCACAACTTGGTCGAGCGTCTGTGCAACCCGAATCTTGCTCTCCCCTAGTTCAGAGACAAGGCTTTCCGCCTTTGTAGCCGTCCTATTCCATACCAAGATCGGAGACGAATTGAGGACATGCGCGGCCCTGTAGTTTGCGAGATTTTTGGCCATGACGCCACCCATAGCGCCGAGACCCACGAAACCTATTTGAACAGCATAACTTCCGCCGCCTGGGGTCGCCGGTCTGCTTATCGTGAGGTTTTTCCAAGTGTAATACACTTGATTTCAATTACCTTGAATATGGGACCGCCGGCGTCTCTGTACCGGATTTGGAGACCGCGTGAAGGGCGGAGTGCAATAGATCGGTCATGATAGAGGCTGGTAATTCGTTCAATTGGATTTCAAGAGCTCACAGACCCTACCTAGATTGCAATGAGATTCGAGGTGGAAGACACAAATCGGGGTAATTGTGGATGTTGAAATCCAAGGCCTTACGCCGACGCGTGACGTCACGCGTCAGGCGCACGAGAGCAAGTAGAGGCAAGTAATTCTGGACTTTCCGCTAACATTTCGGGTCGAGGGAGTGTGGACGTACCACTAATGTGAGTGGAAGCGGCAGATGCAAGCGGAAGAATTTTCAACAAAAGTGATTTCATTTAGATTTCAACTTTTCGACTCGCGTTCTAGAATCCGATCCAACCACGCAACAATCTTCTCCCACATATCATCTACAGCCTGCTTCTTCCTCGCCTGCCAGACCTCACCTTTCGGCTGAACCCAAAAATGCATGAAAGTATGTGGCATGTCCTTCACGCACTCGTACCGCACGGTGTCCGTCTCCCAGGACTGGGTGACATCGAACGCCTCCCCTTCCTTCCCCGCGAGCTTCCGAGCAAGAAACCCTCCCTCGTCGCAGAGCGAATCGTCCGAGCTGGTAACGAAAAACACGGGCTGGGGTATAGCCTCTCTCGAGGCAAACGCCGGACTCAGCAGCGGATCGTGCATGTCCACCCCCGCAGGCATGTACGCCCAGTCGAACGTCGGCTGATCGATGGGTAGTTTTTCTTTCCCGCCCCACGCATTTTTCCGTCCCCGCGTAGGATCGCGAAGACTGCCGCTCCAGTCAGTCAAAGGCTGGACGGGGACTAGGGCCTTGATCCTGTTCCTCAATTCGGGAAGCTGCGCTAGCACCAAAGTCATCACCGCTCCCGCAGAGAACCCCGAGACCACAACTTTGTCGGGGTCCATCATCGGCAACAACTCCTCGTCCGCCAGGACGGCATCGATCAAAGCTGCGAGGTCGCGGTGGGGGATGGGGAACCGCGCGAGGCTGTAGTCCAAGCTGACGACAATATAGCCCTTTGTGGCGAGGAGGTGCGCCTGGGCGTCGTCCATGGAAGGGGAGCCGAGGACGAACCCGCCTCCGTGAATGAGGAAGATGACGGGGTGTCTCTGGCCGGGGGTGTGCGGCGGGAAGTGAATCCTGTTGTCCTTCAGGAGGGGGCGGCAGGCGTAGGTTTTTATGAGGGTGGGAGACACAGAGGCCCAGAACGGGGGGTCAAGAGACTTCAAGTAGGAGAGGCCGAAGCGGGCGAAATACTTGATCCAAAGAGAATGCGCATAGAGAGAGAGTCTGACGAATACGGTGGGCGGTCGATAAATGCGCGACGCCATGGTGGTGGTTTAGCGTAGCAAACGTTCTGTCAGCGTTTTATACCCTTTCCATAGTGAATCAGTCAGCAAAGCCAAGCACAGTGCATACGACATTGGTCGGCGCTCGCAAATACTTGAAGGTCGGATGCCATTCCGCGAGCGGCCCATTGCCATCTGATCGTGGATCAATCCCGAGTCGGTGGGGCGCCCCCAGTCGCTGACAGTGAGGGCGAGGCACCGAACTTGGTGCAGTGTAGCACTTGTTTTTTTTCAAATATTGTTTGAGCCACGCAGATCATCCAGGTCCCTGACAGGAAATTTTGAAGAGAAGATAGTAGCTGGTATTTCGACGTCGGTCCTGCATTCTGCAGTGCCAACAGTCGTGTCCGTTTGAGGGAAGGTTGGCCGCCGAGAAAACGAATCACTGCGCTTTGTTCAGAGTGATAGTGCATAAATTCGTTCGATGCAAGAGGCCGTATGTACAAGTTACAAAGCGACGTGTCAATGATTTCCTAGAAAAAAATTCAAAGATATGTCTGACCCAAAACTACGAACGCAGGCAAAGACTTCGGAGATCCCAAGAGGCACTACGCTCAACTCTGAAGGGGCGCGCCGCCACATTTCCCGTGGTTCTGTACGGCGTCAGAACGACGTCGCACAGCGAGAAAAAATGGAGAATTCATCTTCCACGAACGTAACAGGCCCAGAGCGTCGACTAGCTAGGGCCTTGACTAGGTTTGTGGGGGGTGTATAACTAGATATCTTCACTCGTAGGCAGGCACTGTAAAATTCAGACTTGAATTGATCATGGAAGTTGAAGAAAAGGTGGAGATAGCGTGACATCACACACTGTGACCGGCTAGGATCGGCTCTGTGCCACCACCACGACCCACCGTGAACTCGAACAGTACTACACCACCGTTTTGACAGGATGTTGAGTTGATGTCCGAGGGCTGATGTTGCCGAAACGTTGATGTGTTGTGTCCTGTAAAGCTCAATTTGGCAAGGTCCTTTGAACGTTACTCTGTCGCTCAGCTGGAGGTCTCGAGGATGTCCTATAACATCCTCGCCAACGTCCTGAACTCTCACTTATGTAACTTACTCCCGAGAAAATGAAGAGCTTACCTTGTCTTCCTCGTTGTCAACCTCAATGTCTGAATGCTCGGATTCCTACTACCCGGGCAGCAGCGACGACATCGTGATCCCTTGCTTCTCGCAGCGCGACTCGGAAAACGCAAAATATATGGAAATGCATTGGGAGACAGTTATGCAGGCAGCCAAAGACCAGCACCATCGACGCCGAAATCGGTATTGGGAATCAAAGAATGAGTCTGTGAATGTCGAAGTCCCGCGCCAAGCAGCTGTATTGGCCAATACACGGAATCATGAGTGCGTTCCCGGAGACACTTCACTTAACACTGAGTCTGACTATACAAGGCTCTATAATACAGGGGCCGCTCTGGATTCAGACGTTGGCTCTCAAGAATGGATGGCAATGCTATGTGATCCCGAGACCCCTCGTTCAGGTGCGTTGTACATTCACTTACGCGACGCGACACTTAACCTGCTTTTATTACTCGAAGCGTCGTCTGAAGCGTCGTCGTCAACGCAAAAGGCACCGGTCTTTGACCAGCTCGACTTTGAGCTCCTCCGCCTGGAATACAGTGACATGGAGGCCGACCGAGACCAAGAACTTGCAGAGAATGAATACCTACGCAACAAATACACCGAATTGGAATCAAAGAATGTGCAACTCGAGCAACAGCTCACAGAAGCTCGGGCGTCGCTCCGCTTCTTCGAGGCGGAGATGTTACGATGGAAGGCGGCTGCTACATCTGCTTCTCTTCAAATGCAGACATGGAGCAAGGGTCTCAGTGCTGCGGCTCAATCCTTAGAACACCCTCCCGGCATGTAGTGTACAGGATTTGCGGGGCAGGCATGTTGACGTTGCTAGGATTTTAATGAAGTATTTCTGTGGAACCTCATTTTATTTGTGAAACTGCGGGACCCTGCATCGATTCCGGTTACTGAAATTTGGATTGAATACTCAGTATCATCTTAACTATGCTTATAATGAATTCTACAAAGATTCACGAGCTGCCCCATTCTCAATCGACGAAACAAGTTTTAGTACAATGACCAAAAAAGGAAATCATCGAATCGGATCCTCGAACTCATTCTCTCCACGCTCATCCTCGCTACCACTGTGGTCGCGTTCTTGTTCCTGTCTACGAGCCTGGGCTAAAATTTGGGCGGCCTTGTCTTGCTTGTTCCGTGCACGGGTAGCTTGAGTTTTGGCTCGAGTTTCCGCACGCTTTGCCGGGCCTGTCTCGCGAAGTTGCGCAGCAAGTCGAGAGTGGGTTGCGACACGATCAGATAGGTATGGGATGGGAGCTGAAAGGTTTCGGGGGAGAACTTCTCGGATTAAGTGGGCATTATGCAGTGCATGCATGTTCAGGATGAAATGTTCCTGTTCGGAGTGTTTGATCTGTAATTCCATTCGCTCCGTCACGATGCGCTCTTGGAGGAGAGGCACAGACACAGTGGAACAACCACAGGTGACACAGTCATGTTGGGCATTAAACTGGAACATTATCTCCTTGTTTTCCGCCGGTTCAATTCAGTTTCTTATATGTAGAAATTGATAAACGAAGTCGCACCTTTGGTTGGACAAGACAATGCCTCTCGTTCTCGTCAATCGATGGCACGAGGATAGGCATATTCAATCGCGAGTCCCGAATATCGGCAATAGTAAACACTTTTACCACCACAACAGCACTATTATTTCGAGCCGCTGCAGTTTGTTTGTCGTTTCGGGTCAATATCTTTTCAATACGCCCCGCTGACGGATCCGAGTCCTACAGAATACAATAAAGGGTTGAATACATGCACACATAACCGGCAACTGACCTCAGTCTTTTTGAAAAACACCCAACCGCCATCTTTACAAATATCACCGGACTGCGCAACAACATGCTTGCAGCGAACCCATACTGTCGAGTCCTGCATTCCAGGTTCCAGCAAACTCAAGCCGTTCATCGTGGAACTCCATGAGCCAGGGGCCTGTTTTGCGACTGAATGCAATTTTACCGTTCCTAGCAGAGCAGTCACGGACCGAGTCAATTGTTGCTGGGGCAAATGGTACATACCGGTTTCCGCTGCAGCTTCAGACGCCCATCCAAGACGTCGTTGGAGCTCAGCATTGGACGTCAGAAAGGTGCGCACCCGATGACCACCCTGGACAAGCTTCCCATCGGCATTCTTCCACCACCCTCCACTCACAACATGTTTGAATCGTTCCATGTCGGCCAGTGTTACCGCAATATCCCGGCTCGGAGCAAGATGGTTCGAAAAGACGCTGCATAATCGAAACACGGCATTCCAGCATTCAAAAATTTCAGTCGCGTACAGAATAGCTGGACCGAATCGCGGAATCTCATCCACCAGATGAGCTAGGATGTGAAGCTTCCCCTTGACGAGTATACGCCGGGGATCTATCTGACCCCAAATGTCGAGGAGATTTGCTATGAGTGTCTTGATGTCTGCCTAATGACAAGTCGGATGGGACAGGCATGCACGAGTTCTAGACGCACCATATACTGTTCCATGTTTTTTATTTGCGGAAACCAGAGGAGCGCACCCAACTCGCCCGTGGCTTTCCAAAGCTCGAAAAGGAGCGGCGTACATAAGTCGTGCATGTAGAAAATTCCGAGTTGTTGTAGCATTTTGAAATGCTTTCCGATCAGCGAGTTTTTGTATTGAACGAGATAGCGGGGTCGTGGAACAGGTATCGAAAGGCCAGCAATGGATGCGGCAGCCAGTCGAGCAGCAAAGATATTTTCTTTCTTATCATCCCATTGTTTCGTAGTGTCATGCCACACATATTTGTCGTTGCCCAAGAGGAAAGTGTGCAAAATCTCGGTGGTTGTATCGCGATGCGGATCTACGCCTAAAAATGATGAGATTCGTGCAGCGACAGCCGATCTATTCATTCCAGACCTTGGGTATTGAGTAGAATATTATAATGCACCCCAGGGCGTAAATCAAGACGTGCGGCTGGAACTTAAATTCAGTAAGTATTCAGACTCCGGAACACAAACTTACGGTCGGTTCGGTCCAACAGGGAATAACTCTCTGGGGGTTGGGTGATAACCCAGTCCCAGAGTTCTTGTTGAATACGACGGATTATTTCGAGCCGAATGGATGCTTTCGCGTCACCTTTTACGGCTGGATTGTTCAGGCGTGAGTCCCGAGTTTTGGGGTCTGTCAGTTCTGTATTCCGTCTCTCCCTTCCGATGTCCATCAGCTTTTGTATCCAAAATTGAGCAATCTTATCTTTGACGCCGGACTGGGAATATGAAGCATCAAGATCTTTCTTGTTACCTCCGCAGGCTGCCCAAAATTGCCATCGTATAGTTTGAATCGTGCCTTCTCTATCACGAGGTATTCCAGGCTGTGATTAATCAGATTAGACCCATTCAAAAAGAAGAGAATAACTTGAAAGCGCACACTATAGAGAGCATGGTAACCCTCGTCTCTTTCACGTTGCTCCGTAGTTCCACCAACCAGATCATGGCGACACCCAAAATTCCCGGCCATTCCGATGTGCGATGAATTTTCGGATTGCTGTGGGTTATCCGCAGGGAGAACATGAGGCATGACCTCAAACAAGATTTCTTGTTCGAGCTGGCAGTCATACGCGTCGTGCCAGACACCCGGAATACTGAAATGGCAATTAGCTGGATAAAATCCTTTCGAGAGATAATTTGAAACTGACAAGTCGTCTCCGAGAGCAACAAATTGTTCCGATGACGAGGCGTGAGGCGAAGTTGACGAGAATCGAACAAAGTACTCTTGTGCTAACTTCTTGTGCGGTAAGTTCAGATTCGTGACATACATATTTGTATGTGCGTTATATTGCTTGCTGACATTGCCGGAAACATCATCGCTCCACGGCATGATACGAAGGCGGAACATGGGACGGCCCCGCGCCTTCTGTCGCAGTGGATTGGGCATCTGATACGAAGGGGAATAGCCTGGCATCACCTCAACTTGAATGTGTGAGATTCAAATCGACGTTAAATACTCACTGGTGAATTTAATAGCAAATGACTTATCGAGTTCTAGATAATTTGATTGCAGGAGCTTCGCAGGAATTCTGCGATGCGTCGTGGTATCAATATCAAAGATTGCATTCTAAATTCACCATAAATGAGTGCATTCATTTCGAAAGGGAACTTGGGCAAACCTCTGCTTCGCGTCGAACAAATTTGACATTGTGAACATCCGCATGGACAACACCAGCAACCGTGACCCAACGCATAGGTAAAACATAGCTGCCATTGGCTTCCTGGGCTAATTCTTTGATGTAGAAATGTTTGTGCCGTCTCGAAACATCATCCCAGTCCGCCCACATTGGGGATAATTGATCAAGGTCAATCTCCGCCGTCCACTTTGCAGCCTGCCAGAACTCCTCGACAGGGCCCGAAACTTCCGGATAGATGTGAATGAATGGCCGGACAAGAGGATTTGCCCAGTCCTAATTTATTTATTTAAAGCTGAGACTCCTCGCTGATTCAGGAAACTTACCAAAGCCAACAATTTAGACGGATGATTCATGTAAAAGTGATTCCCCAGCGACGAAGTGTGATGTCTGGTCTCAACATCAACTTCCCGAGTCATCACTGCTTGTTTTTTCCTGAGGGCGGAGAATGTTGGGACACCAGGGGTTTTGCATTCACGCATTACCCAGATGATTGCTTTGAGGTGATCATCGGAGAGGCGAAGCCTGGGTAAATTATCGAGCAAGTCCAACATAAACATCTGCCAGATTCTCGGACATGAGATACGAAGGAATTCCGCCCCGCGCTGCTGGCAGCATGAACTTACAGTACGTGATCCGTGTGGGAACCAGTCTGCTTCTTCACGTTCCGCACACTCGCCAGCAAAGTCAAAGTTGTTATCTTCCTCATCGGATTCATCTTGGATGCCTGTGGGTCATGAACAGAGTTGACAGACAGCGAAGAGAGTCAGGATCAACGTACCCATTCTTGACAGCGCAGCAGAGAAAGCACCGTCAACCGAGTCCGGATCGCCGTCGCCGACTTCACCAAAGATTGAGTGGTCTTGAAGAAGCGCTACTCGATTTATCTGTTCCCAAATTTTAACTTCATTGGTATGTCTCGAGTTTTCGGGGTCAACTCCAGCAGAAAAGACCATCGGTGAGCCATCGGGAGTGAAGAATCCGTCGTCGAATTGAACAACATCCTGGAACGGGTCGATTTGTACGGAGCGAGGTACACGGGCTTGAGAAGATTCTGCAAGATGAAGACTGTCGATGAACGACAACTTGGCGGGTTTGAATCGTAAGGAATCGGGAATTTGAAGCATTGACGCTTCGGCTGCCACATCCGCCACAGCTTTTTGGTGCTTTTCAGATCTCAAATGACTTGCTTTGGACGTCCGCAAGAAAGAAACAACTCCTCTTGAGACCGGAGCATCGGAACAAATTCTGCAAATGAGACGTTTCTCATCGTTGGGACAATCTTCAAAACCTGCTTAACCTCGTTACCATCGGAATTGGACAGTAATTCACATTCTCACTTTCCTTCTGTTCGGCGGCGTGCAGCAGGCATTTTTCACTGATTCTGAGGCGAGTCTGACGCGAAATTGACAAGTCCGAAGGGCACGTGCCCGCGATCGACTTTTTTCTGACGTGTCTCTTTCATTCCGCTTTTTCCATCTCACTCACTTTCATTTCCACGCACTTGTTTTGTTTTTTTTCTCCAGGTTTGTATCCTGTCACTGCTCGCATTGAGCTAACACTGTACTTGTATAGATGAGTCGGCGGTGGGAGAATCCCAGTCCAGTGCGGCAGCATTCGTCGACTGGCTCAGACAACAGTGATCCCTTCAACGAAGATCCCGGTCTTTCCAGCCCTTCATGCCAGCCTTCCGGAGACGGCCTCCCACTTGCAAACCCTCGCAAGCGCCGCGAGGCTCCTGACCTTGACCTGATTCAATATGCTCAGCATATTGCCCGAAAATGTCGCCTCAAACCCGGTTCCACGGAGGAGCTCATTGAGTATTCCCAGGCGAGTAATGTGTGCTGCAATTCACTTGAGTCTGACAATCCCCAGCTGGATGCCCCGCAGCAGAGTATTTGGCTTGCCGGCCAGTCGCTTCAAATGAATGAAAAACTCGATGGAATACAGCCGCCTGAAACACCTTACAATATGTCTGCAACACTGGAGGTCTGTGCCCTCCCAAGCACAAGTTTTATTCTAAGACATGTACACCCAACAGGGCTTCATCGACAAGTACAGCTTTCTACTTCTTATAGACCCGAAGACGAGTGCATACGTTGCAAAGGGAAAGGATGGGCCAGTCGAGCGTCTAAAAGTGAGCTCAGCACTGAGATTTAACTTCGCTCTAACCTTTGCACAGGCATATCTTCGAAAAACCCCCGATTCTGGCTTGACGCTGACTATAGCGCAAGACAAAGCCAAGGTCAAGGTGATTGAGAGTAGGATGCGCGCAAAACTCACCCATGGACGCAATGCCATCAAGGACGTCGTGAGTTGCAGTGCTTTCTTTCTCGTGCCTTGTTGACACTCGATACCAGATTGCTGCCTCACTCGGCCACGATGATCAAGAGCCCGTCCACATCGTTAACCTCTGTCAACAAGTTTTGGATTTAAGTTATAACAAGGAGCCCGACGTCAACGTATCAGTGGAGATGTGCGGCCGCTTTGCATTCTTGGTGAGTGCTCCGAGCTTGACCTTGTCTCATAACAAATCCCTGACATGCTTCTCATCAAGCGCGAGAGTTATACACTTCAGCTGAAAAATCTGGCGGCCAATCCGAAGCCTAATGTCGCCATGGACTATTGGGGTGGTGTCGACAAAGATCTCAAGTCAATGAGAGAGGCCAAAGGTAATGACCCCGGTCGTATATCTCTGTGCGTGAACATCTTGTACCAAATGCCTTGCCCATCACTCATTTTCCCTTCCTCAGGTGCATTGCTGATACCCTTGCTGACGATCGTCGACTGTATGGTTCGGTGGACCTGGGCACTTTGGTCCACGTGTCCCCCATCTCTGTCGCCTAAGTATAATCCCTCTTTCTCACTCGTTGTCCCGTCATTCCGCTCTATATGTTACTGCCTTTTTAATGACTTAATGCTCATTAATAATATAGCGCTACGCTCTTCACCAATGTATCATATTTTGCATTAAAATTGTAATATATTGACAACGCAGTGCCTATTCAGAGCTTTTGTGACTAAAATTTCGAGGTGCATAAGAGATCCTGGATGAGAATTGTGGGAGGTTGGAAGCTGAGGTCTGATAGAGACAGACACCGGATATCCGGACGACATTCGACGAAGAATCTCCCCAGGAGAGACAGACCATGGACTGCCTGGGAATCGATGTTTCGGTGTTCACAGGTCATCGCCAAAACATTTGGGGAGATCACGCAAAGTATCGGCATAGATCAGTCATCGGATGTCTTGTCAACATCCGTCTAAAACCGTGGTGTAGTGAACGCCTTTCAATTGCTCTAGATCTCCTGCCAATACTTTGTTTCGGTCCATCCTAGACTCCCTCCATTCTCTATACGCAAATCTCTATACTTCTTGGACACTATTTCTCCTTCTATCATGAACAACAACGCCCCAGTGGTCGCCGTTTCAGCCCCCAGACCTCCTCAGACTCGCCCAAAGTACAGGAGACCCCGTGCAGACAAAACCGCAGCAGAACAGGAGCATCTCAACCTCGTCTTGACCGCTGCAGAGACCGCAATCCGGATATTTCGCCAGCATGCCTTTCCTGCGGCGGTATTCGGTAGTCTTGCATGTAAATTATATGGCAACTCTCGTTGTCCCAAGGTACGCGACCGGCACGAATAATTCGAAGTCGGCGCGATTCACATTTGTCGTGGCAGGACGCCGACATTCTAGTATTCCCGAACTCTACCGACATCCAAGCAGAAATCCTCAAACAGCTTCTTGTCGCCTCAGCTCCGCGCAATTTCTACCTCAAGAACGCGCGCGATCCCGCCGCCACATACCGCGTTCTCTGGTACCGCGGCAACCCACCCAGCCGCCGAGAAACCAAGGTCGACATCTTGGTTCCAGGGCCTATGTCTCTCCCTCAAATTCCAGGTTCCCGCATCCGATGGATATCCAACCTTCCTCTCGCCCCGTTCTGTTTCATCTTGCTGCACAAATTGAAAGGTTGGGCCGACCACCGCGAGGCGCCCGAAGGGTTCAAGCGTGCGCGCCAGAGCACCGACGCCGCAGATGTACGCCGCCTTCTTGAAATCGCCGCTGAGATGCAGGTGCTTCAAGCGACTCCTTCGTGGTGGAAAGATGCGGAGCTCTTCGACGAGCAGCTGCAGACCGATTCAGTGGAACGGGTGAAGCTCTATTGCGCCGAATTTCCCGCACGAGCAGAACGCTGGCGCTCCCTGGGATTCGAGGTTCCGGAATCTGGACCTGAACCTGAACCTGATATCGGCACGGTTCAATCTCTTCTTGCGGCCATAACGGTCTGATCTGTAGATTACCTGATGTACTATACTCGCAATTGTTTCGTATCTGTAGCTCGATTCATAGATGTAGACATAGGATTCGTTCATCGAAGTGGATCAAGCGGAGCTCGTCTTTTGAATCTAGTTCGAGCGGGCGGATGGGACTAGTCGGTTCTTCACCGTCGTCGGCACGTCTAGATGCCTTGTGTATCGGGACCTGGTGCTGACCATCGTTGCGGGACGGGACGCGGGACCTTCGACAACATTTACAGAGATGTCTGACTCGCTATATGGCTTCATCCGCCATCGGCTTCAGGTTTCTTGGGAGGATCACGGACAGCTGCTCATATCCCGGGGTCATACATTTCGTCGTCCGGGGGGACATAATTCCAGCTTCGAAACATGGCGAAGTATAAATCCATCTCCAGCGTGATGTGCGTAGACGGCAGCCAGCGGTCACGAACAGCCACGCGAAATCGTTTGTCGTAATTCTCGTCGAGTTCGTTTTCGAATCGGCGTTGATGAATGCCGCGCATGATGTCCTCTAGATCCCCTGCTAGCTTCTCGAGACCGCCAGGAACAAGCAGTTCTAGGCTCCGCAGGCCCATGTGCATCGCACAAAAAACAAACGACTCTCGGACGTCTTCGTCAGCATTCGCTTGGAACAGGGGAGATCCGTCGAGCTGCTTTCGCCACAAGTCCTTGTTGAGATATTCTTCCGTCGCGTGGACTATGCTCCGTTGTTGGTGGTAAAATTTATTGCCATCGTTTCCCTCTGTATGCAGATCCGCGAAGTACTGGGCCATTTCGTCGCCGGTGAATCGGAACGCGTGGTAGCTATTGATGTCCGGCATGTAATGGACGAACCATTTGCATCGAATAAGACCACTGAGCGGCTTGGCCTCTGGAGAGAAAGGGAGATACTGCAGCTCGTGGTTGTGATGGAACAGTTCGCCATATATAGCCCAAGACAGTAATGTTGTCTCGGGATCATCACAGACAGTAGAGCCATCGAACCCTACGCTCGCAGGCCCTGCAGCGAGATCGAGACGCCTATCCATTGGGTTCAGGACGTCAGTTTTGTAAACGATCAGTCTGCGAATGTCCTCCATCGAAAGCTCTGCAACGTCCGCTGCGAGTTTTAACAGGTCGTCGACGCCACCCTGGACCGCGATCTCAAGCAGATACCGATTGTTAGTTGATTTGATTGCCCATTCTGCGAGCTGGCGGGCTGTGGCGGCAATGAGGAGATGGGGATGAGGTCGGAAGAGAACTGGGCCACAGTTGGCAGCAAGTCGAGGAATGGCTTTTGGACAATGGAGAGGGATTTGCACATGCGCGAAATAGGGTGCGCGACGTGGAGATCAACGAGTATATATCTTCTAAATCGTGTAGATATTCCGGGAGGTCTAAGAGAATATCCAGTGGGAGGGACTCAAGCGACATGATGGGGTGTTGAGAGATTGGCTAGGTCGCCAACTTATCCCCGAATGATCGCCATCACTGATATCAACAATATCAACCCCAAAATGGGATTTTTTCTGAGCTACGTACAGCTACCGCAATGACTAAATCGGACAGAGGTTTGACAGTCTCTATCCGCTGAGTCTAAGCTATATCTACACCCGATTGAGCTGAATTTTCAGAAAAATCAAATAAAAAGTGTATGATTTCTCCTCATTCTCTCCCTCAATCAACTTGTAAGGCCCTGCTCCTCTTTCGGGTAGCAGAATCGCGAGATAGATTCGCGCAGGAGACGTGGCACTAGCAGATTACGAATGGTAGGCTTCTGCAGATTGATGAGGGCTCAAGGACCACGGGGACTCTTCAGTGACTCTTCACCATTGAGTATCAGAATGCCAACGGCCCGGCCGCCTTGCTATCGTCCTCCATATAGTGTATGGGTTGTGTTAGAGTGACAGCGGGCTAGTTTGCCCACCCGTCGCCCCGCCCTTCTTCTCAAGAAGGTCAAGTTGCGGTGCGACGGGTTCGATCCTGGCTTCGCCATCCCATCAAGAGTCCGCTGAGCCTGCGGCCTCTTAGTTTTTTCTTTCCAAATTCTCTCATTAACAGCAAAGTGAGGGCAGTTCAACGATGAAATAGCCGTTGCGGCGTTGCCCGACCTCTGGACTTGGGCCCCTATGTATACTACTTCCAGCAAAATTCAATGTGGGCACTCACAAGTAGTCATTGATGGACAGTAGATGATAGTTGTCCTGAACCCTCGCCTCGGGCGGTGGGCACAAGCGCCTTGTCTAGTGATAAGTACAAAATTTTGAAGCTACTCCAGCACAGAAGAGAAATCTAAAGGCGAATACAATCACATTACACAGCGACATTACAGATACCGAGTACAACATAAGGTGATACACTATACTGGCAGACAATCAAAACCACGACGCCGTAATCGGTCGTCTAAAATCGAGTGATAAATACAGATAATAAATCACCACGTAGGTGTCGCCTCTCTCAAAGCACGTCGGGCCCTAGTGGCCGCAAGCTTCTCCGACGCCTTCTTCTCCCTCCACTCACAGCCATCCATGTACTCGCACGAGCTGGAAACCGACATTAGCCATGCGAGATAATCAGCAGTTAATGAGAACACGCACAAACACCGCCCCGTCTGACTATCCGACACGCCCCTCGCAGGCCGCTTCCCGCGCCACCAGTCCAGCGCATTGCGCAGATATGCATCGAGCACCCCGTCGTCCATGACAAACTCTTTCGTGCCTATGATGTCTGGTCGTGATGGTGGTATTTCGGGCGAGGGAGTGGGAGGCGCGTTGACTATATGATCAAATGAGAAGATGACAGTGGGAAGATACAAATTACGCACCGTTCAGGTCGACTAGCGGTTCCCTACTCGCGGAATTCGGAGACGCTGGAGGAACACCCGCCGTACTGGCACAAGAAGTGCTGGCATGGATGTCCGAGACAGGCGCATTCGCCAAGGCCGCGCTCTCTTTCAGCGCAGCGGCCAGCTGAGCTTGGAAGAACTCCTCGAGGCTCATATTGATAGCTTCGGCGATCTGGTTATTTTCACCCGTGTCGGCACGGCGCTTCCCCTTATCCGAACGTCTTGGATATTTGTTTTGCGACCGATAGATGATTTGCAGAGTGTCGTCGAGCTGAGGTAGATGGAGATCGACCAGTCGTGTTCTCATGGCAAGAACCAGTTCGTCGAGACAAGCAGGGACATTGTTGCCTAGGGCTTGCGCCGCTTGCTGCTTGAACTCTGAAGAGAAAGAGGCTGAAGGGCTGACGCCTGCAGCGGCCCAAAGCGTCGGAAAGTCAAACAGTTCCGAGGAATCAAGGAGTCGGGTGAGAAGGCGTCGGTAGAGCATGACTTGAAGCCAAGCGGGTTCAGCGTCCTCATCGGACGGCAGCGAATATGTTCTCCGTGTCTTCGTATCGATAACACGAAGGCGTTGCGGAGAGCCAACTGGGCCTGGATCGGTCTCGCACGAAGGGGGAATGGACGAAGCTCTACAGGGTCGTTTTGCGGAGGGCGAGGATTCCTCCGAAGGTCGTTTAGCTCCGACCTCCGGTTGAACTTCATGTACAAGCAGCTCATCCTGATCATGGTGAGAACAATCTTTATGACTGAAAAAACCTACGATGATACCGACAACCACTATGCCGTCGAGAATGCCGAATACGGGGATCTCGCGCTGGCAGTGCTTCAATAGCTATTCGATTCGAGCGAGATGAACCTACGACACGGCCCTCTGCACCCAGCGACACCATGGAAGATAAAAAATCTATCAGACTGAGAGACAGTGAGACAGAAAGCAGGCTACTGAGAATGAAACAATTCACCGTAAAGCCCAGCGCTCCTCCTTGCTCGTTATCAAGACCTTGATTTCTTCAGGGCGAAGCTCACGTTCCAGTTCCTTGTGGATGAACTAGATCGAGCGTAGGTGAAATGACTACCACAAGGAACGAGGAAACATTCACCTGTCCTCTCTTTGTCGTCTTGTCATTCCGCACAGCAACATCTTGCTGAACGACGATTTCCTTGCCGCTCTCTGCGCGAAATGAGGCAGGTCGGTCAGTTAACTTCCGAAATCGCTTTTGACGCATCCCATAGTCGAATTGTACCTCACACCTGTGTGTTGAGCTCGATCAGACGTTTAACTTCGAACTGATTGCCCCTACCACGCCAATGAAAGGATATCAGTTACCGCGAGTGGGCGCTTGCCCCTATGACGACGAATTGGGCTGCCCTCGTCCTCGTTGGCATGAAAACCAAGCCACTCGGTGTCCTCCAGTTCGATAGCCATATATGGGATAGCTGAGGTGCTAGCATGAGCTAGAACATTGGTAGAATCCCTCTCCAACGCGCTAGAATGGGTAGGAGCCGAGTGAACTTGAGATGACTCGGTCGTTGCGTCGAGACGCGCAAAATCCTCCTCCGTAAGGCCCTCAAAATCATTGAAAGACGCGTATTCGTCGTCCTCGTCGTCCATCGCAGTCAACAGGGAAACGGAGGGCAGGGGGGAGAGGAACTTGGCAAGAACCGAGGCGTGACATAAGCGTGACCGTATTTGTGACTGTTGGCGATGGACACAGTATGATGCTGTCACGCTTTCTGTCTTCAGCTTTCATGGTCCTCGCATCGAGGGGCAGTCTCAACCAGTTCAGAAACTCTACGTGTACAAATCGAACTCTCACCTGAACTGGACTGCTTCTCAGTTCTCTTGCTGCATCATATCGATGATGGTCGGCGAACAATATATTTTCCTTGAATTCGCAGTCTGTTTACTTCAGTTCACTCGTTTTCTGTGTGCACCCAGTACACTTCTTCAGAATGTTCTACGCAGTCGACTCTAGTCTACTTACTCGACCTGCCGTCCACTCGGTCACCTGGAACGCATTGTATAACCGGGAATCTTCGCTGACATCATAAAGAACGCAGTGCTTCGCGAGGTATCCTGTTTAACGCTCTTTTCCCCATTCAAGGTCAAAAATCTCGCGGCGGTGCTCATTGGCACGGACGCTGTTCTCGCTAGCCGACAGTAGCTATCTCTACAACTGTTTGCTCGTCTACGCGGTTGATTCATTCCAAGTACATGCACTTGTTCCGCTTTTGAATGGGCTGCCTACATATACCATTCTCCCATATACCGATGAAGAACCAGCAGCGAACCAAGCGGAAGCCGTGCGATCAGTCGCAGCGCTGTGGGAATTGTGGTGCCTCTCTCCCAATCATTGACTATATTTCTACGTATGTTGGTCTGCATTATTCGGACCCATTGTGCGGACCGCCGTGTCCGCTCCAAGATTACAAAAGACCGTCACTTCCACAATTTGCGGCAATCTTTTACCCCAACCCGCGCGTCTTCACCATGACCATCACACGAGCAGTACCAAACAGCGGAAGAGCAATCTTACTAGCAGTTTTCATTGCCTTTGGTTCGTGCATAATCCCAAATTCACGAACATTCGGATGACGCCTCGCCTTTGTACCACAGGAGGTAAGTTCGCTGGTCTACGAAGAACTGGTACCGACTGTAAGTAATTAGAGATTGTGCCTGGCATCTGTGAATTCTAAGGCTATTCCAGGTCCTTCATCCAGGCTTCTTGTTTGGGTACGCATTACGCATCTCTTTAAGTCTTACGCCAGACACTGATCCATGTTTAGCTACGATATTGGAGTTATTTCGGTCAGTGGACCAAATCAAACTTGCCTTCGTAACTGCAATATTCACTGTGATCTAGGGATGCCTCATCATGCCCGACTTCATCGACCGTTTTGGGGAACGCGGGTCTGACGGACAAATGTTTCTGTCTCCCTCGCGACAGTCAATCATCACATCCCTTCTCTCTGCTGGGTAGGTCGAAATACCTTCCTGATTTGGCAATCTCTCACTTTGGGCGATTTAGTACATTCGTGTTTGTCCCTATCTTGGATCTCTCTGTTTCGTCAACGTAATCATTCTGTCGACACAGTGGTGCCCTGGGCCAAGCCTTTACAAGTGACCGTTTCGGGAGGCGTGGCTCAATTCTAATCTGGTCTGCAATCTTCACAGTTGGAGTCGCTATCCAAACGGGGACTGTACGGTCGATTGTACAGCTTACTATCGGTCGGTTTATTGCTGGCCTCGGGGTTGGAGCGCTGTCCGGTTCGTTGTAGTCTTCTGTTCCAGACTAATCAGGTGTTCTCACTCGATTTATTTAAAAGCTATCGTACCGTCAGTGCCTTCGTCGAGTCACATCAACAATCCTAAATCTCTAAAACAGCCTTTACAATGGCGAGACTGCCCCGAAAGCCCTGCGTGGGACGTTTCTCGTGCTTTATCAGCTGCAAATTATCACGGGGTAGGTGTCCCAGCTTGAAATTGCCATTCAATCTTGGCTCACCTTGATGCAGTATATTCTTAAGCTACGTCCTCGACCTCGCAACCCACTCCATCAAGAACTCCGCTTCATGGCGTGTTCCCGTCGGTCTACAGCTAGTCTGGGGTCTTGCTCTGTTATCAGGCATCTTTTTCCTCCCTGAATCTCCGTGCGTCCCTGTACTCCTCCATCCCGCTCCATTGACAGTCCATCGACTGCCGGCAGGCGTCACCTTCTGGGCACCAACAAAGTCGAAGAAGCCCGACGAGTCATCGCTGATCTAAACGCCGTACCCCTCGATGACCCCTTGGTCAGCGAAACTGTCGACGAGCTACAATACGCTCTCAGGGAAGAGAACGCAGGCGGTGAAGCTACCTGGGCTGAATGTTTCTCGTCTCGTAACGCGATGTGGAAGCGAACGAGTAATGGGATGATGTTGCAGTTCATCCAGCAGGTACGTATAGTTATTTCCAGTCCTTGATTTTCGTCGGGGCCAGCTGACCGTATTTTGTAGTTGAATGGGCAGAATTTCTACTACTATTACGGCGATACTTTCTTCGCAAGCTCATCCGTCTCGAACGTTACTTTCATGTCTTGGTTTGCGAGCGATTAATCGACCACAACAGATTATCGCCCTATGTCATTCAGACGATCCTTGGCGCAGTCTCGGTTGCGGGAACGATACCAGCCCTGGTACGATATCAAGCACTCCCTCACAGCTTCATCTAATTGTTTTGTCAGTATCTTATTGAAGTACGTGCATCATACATACCCTGCGTTCTACAATCGGCTCTTATATCCATTCGAAAAGGCATGGGGAAGAAGGCGTGTAAGTACCGGGGAAACAAGTAGAACATTCTTTTCTACTAATTTGCCGGCCTCTGTAGTCTCTTCTGACCGGCGCGATATTGGAAGCTATTTGCGCAATTATCGTATGTGTTCTCTGCCCTACCCTTGAAAAAGCCGTTCATAATCATTGATGGTTCACCAGGCTGGGCTCGTGGGACACTTCACTTTGGCACCAGTCCGTCCATCCTAACAATTTGGAATGCAAGACTACTGACACTTCATGCAGCCGAACACACCCCTTACACATCGAAACAAGCAAGGAGGTCAGTGAACCAACCTCTCAGTCGATCCATCTCTTTATGAAAGTGCAGGCGACACACTCATCGCGTTCGCCGTTTTGCATGTATTTTCGTTCTCTATATTCTGGGGCCCCACGCCTTGGGTGTATCTAGGCGAGGTGGGTGACAATATTGATCTCATGTTGACGGCTGACCGTCATATATGCACTGAATTCTCTCTCATCTACCTTGGACAGTCGTTCCCGCTACGTGTCCGACCTAAATCCATCGCCCTCGGAAGCGCAACTAACTGGCTGTGGAATTTCCTCTTGAGCTTCTTTGCGCCCCGCATCTCTAACGATATTGGGCCCTTGATCCTCCTGATCTTCTTTGGCATGCTGATATTCGGTGAACATGAACAACACTCCATGGTCATCTGAAATTCATCTCGATCCAGGTTATGTCTACGTCTACTTCTGCATACCGGAGACGAAAGGTTTGAGTTTGGAAGAGGTTCGTGGGTTTCGTGACTTGGTGTTACCCCCTTGTCTAGACTTTAATCGTATTGGAAAAGGTTGACGAGCTGTATCGCTCGGGAGTCAAGCCATGGCACTCCACAGGATGGACACCGCGTTTGAATGAGCGGTTTCACGGAACAGAAAAGGCCACTGAAGAACGAAGAAGCAATGAAATGGCTGCAGCTTAACGAAAGCCGCAGTTCGAAGAATATCCACACCTTGTAATTTACATGAATAAGAATTGAAACATCCACTCGAAACGAATGGTCCGGTACCCGAATCTGACGAGACATGGAATTAAGGTATAACAGCGGCGAATCCAGTACATACTGCCTACTTTTGTCTCCGACTCAGAGTCTATGGTATTACACCGATCCACCAGCAAAGCAAACATCTAGTCCGTAGCCAACTCAATATCCACCGGTCCTGGAGGATGCGTCTTTCCCTGTCCGTCTTCCGCCATATTATACAACCTTGCCCACTCGAGCATCACCGCCGAGAAATAGCAGTCATTCTGCTTATCCGTCAACACGCGCTCAATCAAGGCCTGCCCAGCTTGTTGAATCGCATGTGCCTCGTCATCATGCTCGACCGCCCATTCGAGCTTCTCGACGAGGTCCGAAAGGTCGGGGAGGATGGGGATGTAGTGTTCGAAGGGCACAAGCCAGTCATTGAAGTATTCTGCAAAGACCGTCGACTGCGCGGCGTGAGCACCACAACACTTGAGCGAAAAAACGACGCGCACCTTAAACACCAACGACCCGCTCTTCAACAGGCCGAGGTACCGTCCCGAGAACGAATTTCCGTCTACGTCAAAGACGTACTTGTACTTGTACCCCTCCTCGCGCGGGGAAGAGACCTTGGCAATGTCATAGTCATGTATGATCTTGTTGCCATCGCATTTGTCCCCGCAGAGGTCCCAGTGGAAGCCTGAGAGCTTGACATCCATGAGGTCGTGGTGCTTGCGCGCGATCTCGATGAGACGTAAGCGCGGGAAGGCGTGGTAGTTGTCGCCATATACCCGTCCACCGGAGGTCATACCTCGCCAGTCTTGGGAAACAGTCAACACTTGAGAGAGGGATGAATACGAGCACGGAACGCACAAAGTTTCTCCTGCTTGTCGTCCCAAGTGATATTGTTGGGGTAACCATATTTCGGGGACCACCACGAGTCCGTATAATAGAACTGTAAATGCTTCAGCGCGCAGTCAAGCAAGGGATGGCGAACTCGGCTGACCTCGCTGGGAACCAGGATATCCGAAAAACATGGCGAGATCTTCGTCATGCTCATAATCGGGGAGAGGTCGGTGGTGAACTCCGTGCTTGAGGCATACAACATGACTGCAGGACATGAGAAGACACTCCGAAAAATTAACTTGACACTGACAAGCACTGGCATCATTCGCCAAACCGGTGAAGCCGTTCGGCCGCATCGGAACAAGACATTGCAGCTCGTCTTTGAAGAAAGACGCAGTCGGGCTGGGACTGTGTTGGAATGGCGTTTCGTCCGAAGCGTTGAGCGCCTTCGCCCGCATGTCCGGTTGCCGGTAGTTGAACGCAGACCGAGGCTCGTCGCGTCCATTGAGAATCACAGACATATTGGGCATGAAAGACTGGAAGCGCTCGAATGTGCGCGGCCACTCGTTGTTATACAGCGTCGACTTGTCGTCAGTCAAAGCGAACTTGTTCCCTGAGAATGCAGCTGTCTTGAGTCCCCGGCCGTCCTTCTGGATGACTGGTGTGGCCTTGTCGACCATACGTTTGAAGAACGTGGGGTCGTCCTTCGCCAGCTGGTAGAACGGCTCGAAGTCGCGCGAGATCTGCTCGTACTCGTCAATGAGACACGAGTGCTCCCGCGCAAATTCGAACCACTTGTCGTACATTGGCGGTGGAGGGCGGTTATTTCGTAATGAGTATCGCGACCTGGCCTGCTCCAGGGTGGAAGACTG
The DNA here is from genome assembly GCA_037176885.1 of Favolaschia claudopus. NCBI lineage: Eukaryota > Fungi > Basidiomycota > Agaricomycetes > Agaricales > Mycenaceae > Favolaschia > Favolaschia claudopus. The sequence continues at coordinate 945,189 of JAWWNJ010000032.1, read as the reverse complement.
CCGAGCGAATAAAGCGTCCACTTTAGCAGTGGATATGTCCCAATAATCGAAAGCGGGTCTATCTGAAAGAAGTCAGCCACTGGACTGAACGACATGAAGGCAGAAGAACAGAGAAAGGCTACGCGGCCACGTCGGAAAATCTCAATTAGGTCGATGAAGATGTATAGCACTGTTTCTGAACTTGATTGACTGTAACCTGGGGGAGATGGCGACTAGTTAGGACGCCTTTCTCCAGCCTCCCGTCAAGCTCAAAAAAACTGCAAACGAGTGCTATTCCAGTATCGAGCTTGATAAAGACTCGAAAGTTTCCGACACGGCAATATAGTTTGCCTCCAATGCAGGAACCGCGCTTCCATGCGCGGATACAGAGTTGGCTGGCGCAGGTCAAAAGCTGGCTAACAGACGCCCCGCCATCCGAATTGGCTTGTGAGCGGGGTCTGTCTTCCCCCGAGTATCAAAGACAACGACCAGTGTCAGGCACTGTTACAACCACGCTCCTGGGCATACATATAGTCGCGCGCACCAGTTTGAAATCCAATGATAGGCAAAAAACAAATTTACCTCGACGTGGTCTCCCGCGAGGCCCTGATCTCCTCGAAGCCAAGAAAAGAATAGCGATAACCGCAAATACCAGCGCTATTGGCCAATATCTCCGCAAGCCCCGTCCTCTTCCGCCATTTTGCTCGTTCGACGCGAAGTTACGCATCTCGTTCTCAATTTCTAGATCCTCGTCGTCGTACTCCCCATGCGAAGCGCTACCATTCGTCGGCAGCAAGGGATGGTCGTCGCCGTTGGATAGAGCAACATTGGGACGCTTGAAGGAAGGGAACCATGTTGAGGACGACATTCATGGAGGAAGGTAGCCGCAGTGTAGACCGTGGTTGATACGCCATCATTTCCTATTCAGTCGCGGGTCGGCTAATTGAATAATTCTCAACAGCTTTGGTGAAGACCGCCGTGTTGACAGGCGGTAAAATCAAGGGTAAAAAGGTCAGGGCTTCGGGCTCGAAGACTTGAAGATTGAGAGAGTAAGCACAAGAAAGAAAATCGCAGTCACCGTACATGGTGGTGCGGTGGTGAAGTTTACCGCCGCGTTTGGACGGACTGCTGACCGAAAGAAAGCTTTCCTAGCGAACCAATTTTCTACGGGTCCATCCAGGCAGTAGATTAATGCGGTAATATATACAAATACATGCGTGCTCAGAATTAGCTTAAATGCCTTTCCCCACCAGCCCCGCGCGCTTCGCAACCAACCCGCCACTCCCCCCACCCCCACCGCGCTTCGAACCTCCTCCTCGACCTGCACCAGCAGTATTATCCGACTCAGCCGTCTTCCGCTGCCACTGATCTATAAGCTTCCCAACCCCCTGATACGGCCTCTCAGGCGACGGCGAGCGCGGTTCCGCCGCTGAATCCATCGTGGTCTTGCGCGATGGCGGCCCCGACGACGAGCCACCCATGAGGTCGACAGATTTGTACGACATTCGTCGTGCGCGAGGGGCGGCGATCTCTGGCTCGCGCTGTTGTTGTTGCAGCGGCGTAGTCGTTCGTGGGAAACCTGTCGGCGACACTCGTGGGGGTAGGCCGCTACTGAAACCTTTGGAAGGGTCGCCGAGACCAGCTGAGGGGACGGGGAGAGGGGTAGTGGTTGTAGACCTGCTGTTGGTTACGCCAGCAGAAGAGCTAGCTGTACTCTGCGTAGATACAGAGGTGAATCTAGTTCCATTTTCCGTGCGAGGAGCTGCAAATCCAATGGGCGTGGACTTTGAAGGTAACATCGGAGGTGAGATCGGAGATGCTGCTGTGGCTCCAGGAGACTTGGTCGAGCCGCCAATCGCCTCGTACCTCTGCACCATATCCGAAATCGACGTCCGGCGCATGTGAGAGCGGGGTTTAGGATCTTCCGGTGGCGAAAGGTTACTGGCAGCGACAGACTCCGACGGCTTTGAAGAGGGGAATAGGAACATAGACTGCGGACGCGGCGAACGACCAGACGACGACGAAGCAGACGTCGGCGTCGTCGCCTTCCCACCCCTCGGCGACCCCGGCTGCGGCCTCCCAGAATTCGGCGGCGACAACGCCGTCGTTGAAGATGACGGCGCATGCGAAGTCGACACCGACGCCAACGCAGTGGACCTCCGCTTCGCCTTACTCTCCACCGGCGTCGGCGTCGGCGCCTTGGCCTGCTGAGTAGATGGCATCCCCACCCCAACCCCGAACGTCGTCTTCCTCGGCGTCAAATCATCCAACAAACTCGGCGAAATTCTATCCTTCTCCTTCGGCGTCGGCGAGGGCAGACTCAACGCCCCAGCACCCCCATACAAATCCACCAAATCATGCACCGAGCTCTGCCTCCCCTTCCGCTTCGGCCGCCCCACCTCCTGCGTCGACGCCGTCGTCGACTTCGCCCCCCTGTTCATCGGCGTCGACCTAAACCCATTCGCATCCTCCGGCCCTTCATCCGCACTGGACGTCGACTCCATCTCTTTCTCCTTCTGCTTCTCGCGCAACCCCCACTCCCGCTCCCCCCGCTCATCACTCGTGTCCAACGCAGGGAAAACCCTCGCAGCCCTCGTCGTCGGCGAACTCGGCGTATTCGGCGACGGAGGCAACTGCTCACGAACATGATCCCGCTGCACCGTCAACCCCTCAGAAATATGCAGCGGGGCTTTCTCGATGACGGATGTCCGCTTGCCCGGGGATTGCCGCATCACAGGTGTAGGCGAGGACTTATGCGGTTCTGAGTTTGGCGTTGACTTGTAATGGTCCATACCCGAGCTGCTGAAGTCGGCACCCCCGCCAAACGAATTCTGCATCCCCACACCATACGACCGGCTCGGAATGGCCGACGTCGTCGCGATCCTCGAATGCGAATGTGACGAAGACCCAAACGCCTGCGGCATCCGAATCTCCTCATCGCTCCCCGTCAACCAATCCCTCTTCTCCGCCGCCGATGATTCCAGCGCGCCAGACACCCCCGCCGCCGACAAACCCGCCATCACCCCCCTTGGCATCGTAGGACTCCCATCCTCACTACTACTACTCGCCGCATAACTATGCTTCATCGTCACCGAGCTCCGGTGTTTCCTCGTCAGCGCTGGCCGGCTAATCGTATTCGGGTTCTCTACTCTCTGTGACGAGGTCCCCGGTGTGCCACGTCCCCCATAACCTCCCGAAGACGCAGAAGCGCTCTCCTTCCGCGGCGGCGGCTGCGACCTACTCGCCTGCCCAGCCCCAGGGCCGGGTAACGGTGGACTGAAGTTCGCATCCGACTCCAACTCCTCCAACGAAGGGAACCGCGACTCCGCCGCATCCTGATCCTTGTCCGCCAACCCAGAAGACCCCGGCCTCGACATCGACAACGGCGCATGCGAGAGCCAGGACGAGCCCGAGCTAGAGGGCTGCAACGGGGGTGGGTTGGGCGAGAGCGTCTGCTGTGCTTGTGCTTGCGATGTGGATGTAGTCGACGACGATTGAGCATTATTATACGAAGGCTTCGGCGAAGGCGACGGTCTCCCGGGTTTATAATCCCGATAATCGCCGCTAATCCCTTCATACTTGCTCGACGCCGACGAGCTCATCATCCCACTCATCCCAGCCAACCCCGTCCGCAATAGCCTCGCTTCGCCCAGCGTCGGCGCGGGTTTATCGCTCCCACCGAAGGATCCAAGCCCCTCGAACGCGTCTTTGTCTTTGTTCGAACGCTGGCTGGCGAAGGAGCCGGTGAATGCAGGCGGGCGGAGGGGTGGAGGGGTGGGTACGGCGTTATTATTCGCTTTAGACGCGGGTGCAGGGGAGGCAGAGACGGAAGCACGTTTCCCGTTCGTTGCGGAGTTGGGGTCGAACGAGTCCCACAACTTCTCAGCGAAATCATCACCGAATCCTTTATTGCTTGCAGCCGCCGTATTGGCATTGCTACCCGCTCCCCGTGTCGCCCACGCATCGTCATCCAATGCACTGCGTTTCGGCGCACTAGTCCCGCTCTTCGCGCTGACGGCGTTCCACGCTTTATCCTCTTCCTCCAACCAATTCTTGGTGGTGGTCTGAGATGAAGGTGGAGGTTGGTGTGGTAAGGGCCTCTCCTTCTGCGGACTGGCATTCCGTGATCGAGAAGGCGACGCTTCGGTCGTAGGTCGACCGCGGCGCATGGGGGCGATGGCTTCGAGGACTTTGTCGCGTGCCTGCACACCTGCACCGGCGGCGCCTTTCGACGGCGATATCTGTTGCTGCTGCTGAGAGCGATAGACGACGGTACTCTCCAGCGGATTGATTGATTGCGCGAATGTTTGCTGCGGGCGCGGGGAGAGGGGTTGGGGCGCGGGGATTGTGTATGTGAATTGCGACTTTGTGCCGCGGAGGCGGTGGACAATTGAGAGGAGTTCGAAGACGGAGGGCCGTTGGGCGCCGTGTTCGCGCAGCATTGAGGCTTGATGCATGGTCAACATTTAGTGTTATGTTGAGATCAAGGGACATACCAATCAAAGAGTTCATTTGTTGTGAGTAGACGGGATATGGCGGGATGCGATATTGAACGTTGAGGATGGCTAGCGGGCCGTGTTCCTCGAAGGGAGTTGTATAGTAACAGAGCTTGTAAAGCAAAACACCGAGTGCCCATATGTCACTCTTCTCGTCGACAGGACGTCGTAGATAGGGATCCACCATCTCCGGTGCCCTATACTGCAGTGTTGTATGGCGATTCAGGTCAGCTTCCAGTGCGCGAATCTCCTGTACCGTAGAAGGAGGCCGCGGCGAAACAGTCGTTGCGCTGCCGAAATCGCATAGCTTGAAAGACGTGGCGGACGACTGGAGGATGTTCTCGACTTTGAGATCCCGATGGAGCAGCGGCGGTCGAGAATTGTGCATATACGCCACGCCTTCGCAGACGTCTACGAAGATTTGCAGAATCTCAGCTTCTGTTAGACGTTCTCGAAGCCGTCGATTCATCATGTCGATAATTCCGCCCCCTTGAGCAATAGATTAGAAGAAACATTCCAATCCGTATAGAATTAGCACATACCTGGACAGAATTCCATCAAAATGAAGACCTCGTACAAACCGTTAGGCATCCTGTGCCATGCCGCATCGATGAGGTGGACAATGTTTGGATGCCCTTTGAGCAACCGCTGGATAGTCAAGCGGTGAAAAATACGGATTCAAATGAACAATCTAACTGACCATTATATCCACCTCCTTCTTGACTTCAGTGAGCATAGCGTCATTGGCGACAGCGATGCGTTTGAGGACGTGATGAGTAGTGTTGTAGACGGGTGTCGCTGTTCTTACGAGGTATACATGGGCGAAACCACCTATCGAGGGGGGGAATGAGGCTTAGTTTGAGCTGGCCAGCGCAGTAACGAGCCTTGGGAGAGGTAGCGCTCTACTTGTACGGTGTATTTGTTGACTGAGATAGACTGGCCAGGAACCAAGGTGCCCGGCTGGTGCGCCATAAGGTTATATACACACCGCCGCCGTCGAGAGCAACGCGGTCAACAGCGTTGAACCGTTCTCAGTTGTTGAGGGGATCCAGAAAGGGGACTTAGCAATGAACTTAACAATCCAAAGTAAATAATAAATAAACACTTCTAAGACTTAGCAGGATTCAAAATAATCAAAAAATTAAACATGTCCTTTGCTTCTACTTCTCGCCTGGTGTCCCCAATCGCCCACACCAGGAGCATATCCAATTCCCCGTATGGCCGTACTCACGTCTGGAAGCGGCGGAAACCCGTCCTGCCCAACCCCGTCGTCCCAAAATTCCCCCAACGCGTAGTACGCGCCGACGGCTCATCCTTCGTGCACTGGACAACCTCTCCGCGGTCCCTCATCCGTCTCACACGAGACACCACAAGTAATCCGCTATGGAACACCGGCATGTGGGCTGACGGACGCGGTTTGGAGGAAGAAAGCGAGACCACAGGCCGTCTTGGCCGCTTCAACCGCAAGTTCGAGGGCATTGGTGGCGCAGGGGCCCAAGTTGACTGGATGGAGGGCACTGATCAGCTCCAAGCCGCTGGAGAGCTCGTTAGGACTGCCTGGGAGACGAAAAAATCAAAAGACAAGGATAAAAAGAAACGATGACCGGTAAGCGAGATACTTTCGTCGCTGCAGTCTGAAGCTGAACAAACCTAGTTCTAGACGCCTTTATACTGTACACGAAATAATTGTCTCGATTGTTTTCAGAAATTCTAATGGAATACGAGTTGGGACATTCTGTCGACAAAACATCTCGGTCTCCGGTCGAGCTTTCCTCCCTGCCGAACTTCTCATCCTCCTCGACGCGAAATGAACGGATGTTTTCCTCAGCGACAATCGTGGCTTTCGATACGCGGAAGGCATTGGGTTGTTCTAGTTCTCGGGGAGGTCTTGAACTTTTCGCTCTAGAGCACGCAATGGCTTTCTGCAGTAACAAATGCACCCTGCAACCGCAAAGGATATTGAGCGCACAATCATATATCATCTCTTCATGGCAACTGGTGGAGTACCTGCAATAGGTGCCTCATACCCTGGGACCCCGCTTGCCTCTCCAGGGCTTAGGTATATGTTGTGCTTATTCCAGCAAGAGAAGCTTACACAAGTCGCAGAGCTGATAAGTAATGAACATGATTCAGGCTGCAGACGCTGAATATGACTGAAGACAACTCCAAAACCTTGCGAATAGTGCCTCATGTCCATGCTCGTAGGTCACAATGCCACCTCCGCCTTTGAGAACCATGCCCTGGATAAATAATGCAAATGGACAACTCTGGAACCAAGCCGAACCAAATCAAGGCTCCTCATCCGACCCCCCTTCATCCACCCCGCCCAGCTGGAACGGCGCCCTCCTCGGCCCCAAACTCTCCCTCTTTTGATGACGCCCCGCCGCACTTTGGCTGTAATTTCCCTCTGGCTTAGAGTACAGCGGCGCCTCGGCCTCCTCCAGTGGAAGGTAGCTGTGATCTGCTGCTGCGCCGCCTCGGGATGGTGGTGGTGATACCCGGAGCTCGATGAGGAATTGCCCGACAGCGAGGGTGGTTACCTAAATATCTTCGGTGAAATTCTGCGGACTGTGGGGGAGGCGCAGACCGTACCGCGATGAGTATTATCCTGCGCATCGGAAGATGAGTTCGAGTTTTGGTGTGAAGAACAGAAAGAGACGCACCAGACATTGAGAGTCATCGCAATGAGCATGTATAATCTACAGAAGGAAAACTTCAATCATTGTGATTCAGAATTCGAAACGACGACGATAACCCACAGCCGCAACAGAGCCAAGACCCAATACATCCCCGCGCGCCAGAACGCGTTCACCAAACGCCTTCGCCGTATCGGATGGGGCGCCCATCGGGATTCAAATGCGACTGTCAGTAATCTGCAAATAAGCAAACCTCAATCAACCGTGACTGCCAGAATGAATTTTGATTACACACCTTTCCGACATACATATCGCCGCCGTGAACAACGACCCTATAAAAATCGAGTCCATTTACACACCAACAAGGCGACGGTTCCACGCACCAGCAACAAAGCCACCGGCATAGTCGAGTTTGATGAATGAGAAGAGGAGGTGGGTGCCTTGGGAGGACCAGTGGAGGGTATCGCCGGATGCGGCGGCGGCGGCCATTTTTAATTTCAGAACTTGGAGCGGATTTCAAAAGTATTCAGAGTCTCAGACGCTGCTGTTCTCGATGAGGCCGGCGAAATGGTGAAGAGGTGGTGGTGGTGGTTCCTGGTAAGTGAATGAAGCGAAAAGGAGTGTTGTCAGACGCGCTAAAGGAGTACAAGTGATAGCTCTCACCATGGACAGCATTGATCACCTAACGGCCGCCAAGGGCCAAGAACTCCTTCGAAGAGTACACATAATCTCGTCGTCGAGGTTGTCGACGAAGTAGAATGCAAGACCGGCAATGGTTATGGCGGTTAGCAGCAAAGAAAGGCTTAAACAGATATAATCTCATAGCCGAGCGTCAAGTTGTCAACTTCTCAAACGACCACGACCACGACTGGGGCGGCCACCGACTTCTTGCCATTTCACTCCGAAACACAAACTTACACTGGCTCTATCGATATTCTCTAAGACTCTAGTCCTGTAGACTGTCTTGTGGATTTTTTCTCGGCCAGATGTCAATCGAAGTCTATCGAGGTCCAACTCAAGGAATCGGAGCTTTCAAAAGACGACAAGTCTATACATAGATCCCTTCAATTCTCAAGGTCTTCTCGTTACTGTCTCAAGATCTCACCGGCGATCTGGCTGTTCCAAGCTGGTTCGGAATAGCGTAGGAATACATAACCGTCTGGCGCAAGCGTCTAACCCACCTCGCTCCCTTTCACGGGCACAAATCCCCTTCAGCGGCGACTGTCCTTGACATACTTCACATAACCGTTGGCAGCGGTATTGCTCCAAGGCGATAGCAAGACATCTATATAGGCAGTCGCCGCCCACTAAACGATTTCATTTTATAATCACCTCTCATGCATATGCACGAACTTCTGTCCGACGCTCCTTTCATCGCTGGAATCGCTCTTTCGACGCTCGTTGTCTTTATCGCCTCAAAAATATGGCGTTCATCTTCGATGGTAGCCAAATTACCTGGTCCGCCATCCTCCTCGTGGCTATATGGTGAGTTGCGGGTCAATTCAACTATCGTTTACCTTACGCACCGCAAAAACAAACAGGCAATATGCTTCAACTCGTCTTTCCCCGCATCTACGGAGAATTTGAGTTCGACTGGCAGAAGAAATACGGGACTGTATACCGTATCAAGGGAGTGTTTGGGGTGAGTCGATTCCACTACTCAACGAACTCTACTCGAACGCGAGTAGGAAAATCTCCTCATCGTTTCGGATCCCACGGCCATACAACACATCATGAATAACCACAGTTTCGTCCGTGCCCCCATTCAATGGCGGAAGGGGGAGTTGATTTTCGGGCGGCGAAGTGTTTATTGCGCCGAAGGTCAGACAGAATGGATGATAGGCATTACGCATTCAAGTATCTCACGCGCTTTGTCGTTCGGCAGGTGACGACCACAAACGCATTCGGGCGGCACTGAGTCCAGGGTTCGCACCAGCAGTAGTTCGCGGTTTCGTGCCCATCTTTATAGACGCAGTCACTCGGGTGCGTGGTCATTGTTGCCAGCCCGCTTTTGCTGATATGATCTTTGCAGATCGTCCGCAAATGGGAGAAAGCTTGTACCGTTCCCGGGCCCCGGGGTGCGGTCAATGTTTGCCATTTGTTGGACCATGCTACGTTGGATGTTATCAGCGAAGGTTCGTAGCATCCCCACAATGAAGTGAACAACTACCTATACATTCTACAGCTGCGCTAGGCCTTCCGCTGAACACAGTGGCGGAACCATCACACCCTCTAGCACGGACACATTTACACGTTCTGTGAGTGGTAGCGGAAATTCACTGCCCAGTCACAAGTTCTGAAATGCTTGAATTAGAAAATCAGGTTTCGATCGCTCCAAGTCGGATCTTTTGAGCGATACTTTCCTTCCTCACATCCCAACCTTTTTATCACGCGCTCTACTTCGCGTTCCGACTGGTGCACTCAGGGCTCTGGCGGGTTTTCGATCCGTCACGGATGATATGAGTGCGAAAATCATTGGCAGCACGAAACATCAAAACGAAGACGAGGACTCGGGCAAGGATGTTTTGAGCATCCTGAGTGAGTTTCCGTATTGTTTGGATTCGCTTGGATTGCATTGAACTTGGACTCAGTCAAGGGTCTTTCGGCGCAATCAAAGAAAACCCTCACCCCCGAAGAATTGGCGGAGCAGATTCGAGTTATTCTTCTCGCGGGTCAGGATACAAGTGTGAGCGCTCAACTTATCGCTGCATTACCCAGCTTTATACACATTGCATTGACAGGCAGATGCTCTAGCCTGGTGTCTATACGAGCTTGCAAAAGATCCCAATTATCAGACCCAGCTTCGGTCAGAAATCGAGCTGTATCACAATCGTTCGGTTTCCGCCGGGGCTGCGATGGAATACGACTCCATGCCCTTGTTGAACGCTTTCCTGAAAGAAATTTTGCGGTTCTATCCCGCGGGACCGTATTTGGAGCGGGTAGCTGCTGAGGATATGGCGATCCCTCTCAGCTCGGAGGTCACGATGACGACTGGGGAGCGGATTTCTCAGTTGCAGGTTAGGAAGGGGCAGTATGTCGCCGTGGCGGTTGCGTCGTTTCAGAGGTGAGTATCTGGTTAGTCGAGAATGCTGTCGCGGCTGATGAATGATTGCTGAATAGGCTCGAATCGCTTTGGGGTGCTGATGCTGGGCTGTTTAGAGCTTCGCGGTGGCTTGAGGGTGACCCGTGCGGAGGGAAGGCGCTTGGGCCGTATGCACATCTGTAACTTCCTTCTGTCATCTAATGTGAAAGTGCCAAGGGCTGATCAAAACACCCAGCATGACTTTCTCAGGTGGATATCGGGTATGCGTGAGTCCAACCCGTTGATTACTTGAGTTTCCCGATACTGATACTGGGCGGCTTTGAAGGCTGGATGGCGTTTTGCGTGCGTGATCCTTCCGTTTTTCGAAATCATTGTAAAGTCTGAGCTGGAATCGCTACAGATTGCTGGAGATGCAAGTGTTTTTCGCTGAACTTGTTCGACATTTCTCTTTTGCTTTACCGGAAGATGATGTGGTTCGGCCGCTTTATGCGGGGGTGCTTGTGCCTATTACTAAAGGAGAGGTGAAAGGGCTGCCGCTTCTTATTGAACGGGTTTAGGACAAACTTCGGTAGTGTAGCGTACTCTGGCACCAGTTTGAAGCGTTGGGACCATGATGGTTAAATGCTTGCTTCTATGCGCTAACCTACGCGTGTAAGGTATTCATGTTTTTTGACGTCCCCAAAAAAAATATCGCCGTGATTCAAGGGAGACTACTTACGCAAGGTACATCAAGGATTTGGACAGTATAAAGTGAAAAGGATCGGAGCTTAGTTTTGATGTTGAATTCCTGCAAGGACTGGAGATTGACGAACCCCAGAGAAATTACTGCTTCGGGGTCGATATTGATGATGGGTCTTTCGCGTCAATAGACATAAATTATGTGACAGTGTGACTATTCCTCCTTGCGCTCAACCACCATCTCCGCGATACCTTTACACGCCTAGCGACATTCACGCAATGGACTCCACCAAATTCTCCAAAGACATGCAAGACATCGTTCTCTCAACCGCCGCTGCCTCAGACTACAATCCGCACATATTTGATCTTCGACAATCAACCTGGATCAAGACGCGCTCCGCCGATGCAGGCATAAAACAAGGCCTCATGTCCCTCGGCCACGGACTCACGCGCGCTGCTTTCACTCTCGCCTGCACGCGCATTCTAGGTGGACCTGAATCGCCATGCTCCGATGGTCTTCATGGGGTGACTTCGTTTTGGCGTCTGCGATCGCACTTTGTTCAGTATCCTCCGCAGCTTTTGTACAGATGTTGCACCGCGGACACCGTCATCCGCGAAATTCTTCAGAAGCAGCGTTTTCGGAACTTGCAGATGACACACAAAGATCTGGCCAAGGCTTCGAAGTTGCGAGATCAATTATTCATGTTCGTTGCGGGTATCTGGCTACAAACCTTCAGTTTCAAGACCATTTGCGAGTGGATTGATGGCGTATTTGGCCCTCTGATTAGCGCTGCTGTGGTCAAATTCAACGAACAGCGAGTATCTTCCCCCCATCTCGCTTCTTTTCTCATTCACTTCCAGACCATCTTCTCAGCCGCAGCAGCAGTCGGGTTTGGACACGGGCGAGCTTCTACTTTCCGATGGTCGGTGCCGTTCTTTCGCTATTCTATAAACTTTCAATCTCGGAGTCGAACAGAGTTTCCCTTGCTGGAGGCTCTCCATTCCTTCCAAACACACAAGGCGGTGCTTCAGCTCGCCGACTCAGGCCGCCAAGTTCCTGACGCTGCGCTCGCCGCCCTCAACCCCGTGCAAACAACTGTCGTTCTCGCAAAAAATCATGCTGACGACGTGCATGAGTACTTCGCGACGGTTAGCTCGCTTTTCTCATTTCTCAATGTTTTGATCCCTCTCCTTCCAGTATGAGTACGAGATCGCCAACACAGACACAGGGTCTGAGGAGACCTTCACGGTGCATGAGTACTTCGCGACGGTTGGCTCGCTCTTCTCATTCCCCAATGTTTTGATCCATCTCCTTCCAGTACGACTACGGGGTTGTTCACACTGACACCGCCGCCGTGGAATTGTTCTCGGCTCCCGCAGACGCTCCTCAAGCAGATGACTCTCAAGCAGCTCCTGTGTTGCTGCCGCCAGTCATCATTGAGGTCAGTCTCGCAAGTTTTGAGGGGCCGCTACTCAACCGCACTGCGCAGATGCCCACACAGTCCCCTCTGGCTGAAGTGACTGCTAACGCTACGTTTGATCCCGTCCAAGATGTTGTCGATGTCGCGGCCTCTCCCTCTGACGCTGCTGTCAAGGACCCACTGCTCCGCGTTAGAGAGACCATCAAGGATCCGTCGCCTTTTGTTGAAGAAACCGCCATGAACCCGTCGCCGCCTGCCGAAGCCGCTATCAAGAACGGCTCGCTTACCACCAACACTAAGTGCACTCCGCCGTCCTCACCACGCAGAACTCCACTCACACCACGGAATGTCGGCGATTGTGCGTGACATCTATTTCATCGCTGTATGCCCACTGAATGTTTTTAGACCGTTGGCCGAGCCCACTGCAGCATAACCTTCCTTCTCCCTACATTCCGAGCCCATTGCGTACCCACCGCTCGTCACCTCCCTTCAACACGTCCTCTTGAATCGCCGTCAAACATGTCCTCATCTCCCCGTTGTCTCTGCGAACTCATTGGCCGCCTGTTCAACACCTTCGTCTCCGCTTTCTCTGCATTATTACCTCCGTTCGCTCCTCCGTCTTCACTCCTTCTCTCGCGCGTCGCAAATTCATCCACCTGCACAATCCGGCGCCACGACTTTCACCGCACGACTCTCAAGATCGTACCCACTATAGCCCTTCTTTCTCTCTGTATACGAACCCGACGCATCCTTCAAGTTTTCCAAACGCCCCGCCCGTCACTCTCTAGCACTCTTTCGCGAACTGGGCGGGACTCGTGGCAAACTGTATCATCTTTCGAACTTTCAATCATGATGTACTTTATATTCCCGAGCGTCTCTGATGGTTTTGTATCCGCCCACGTACGGGTATAGTTGTATAACTATGTACGGTCGCGTATATAAATGACCATCGCTGCGTTCGAAGCGAATCCGCTCAGAGAACCAGCACACGAGTCACCACCGGTTGTGTACCCTGCCAACCTTTTATATTCATCGTCGGGAAATGGTGTTAGACCTTCGCGCGAGATTCGTGGGCCTAAACAGAATAGTTCATAACGGAAACGGATGCTCTGTTAGACCGTTTTCTCTGTCAGACTCACAACAGACCCTCCCACTTTCTCCAAACGCCTCTCAGTCGGGTTGGCAGGGTCTACTTTGCATGCGCAACAATACTCAGTACTACCAACGAGTCGAGGAAACAGAAAAAATAACCCTATGAGATCACCGAAGCGCCGGTGGCGAGGCCGAGGGTCGAACCCGTGTTCACCAGCCTCTTCGACTCGCTTCTGTGATCAGAAGCCACCTCCACCAGGGAGGCGATGCGAGAGATGTCCAAACATAGCTCCTAGTAGAGGGGCACTGTGGTTAATGGAACAAGCGGAGAGAAATCACGGATTGGATAGCAATGAATGCCTTCAATGGATCACGGATGATCCAGGGACGATGCAATTCAGGCCCAAATTTAGAGTAACTTACTATCGCCGCGTTAACGTTCATGATGTATATAGCGTTACCCTGCGTGGAGAAACGTTAACAGAAAAAAAAACCCCGTAAGATCACTGAAGCGCCGGTGGCGAGGCCGAGGGCCGAACCCGATGATCACCAGCCTCTTCGATTCGCTCCTAGTGATCCAATACCACCTCCGCCAGGGAGGCGGTATGAAAGGAGCACAAAAACAACATCCAGAGGCTGAGGTGCACTGTTGTTGGCAGGAACGAATGGAGAGAATACACGCACGAAAATTATCTGCCATCAAGATGTGTTTTGTTTCATAGCCAATTACACAGGTGCAGTGAGAACGCGATCGATATATAATGAGTAGGAAATTCTCGACAATAAGTACTTATAATTATAGATTTCCACGAGCTCACGGTGGGAGATCTAGAATGAATTTTATATGCACTATCCATAGAGCCAGAGCTCCTGAGTCCTGAGTCCTGCTTCTCGAGTATATCATATGATCTGGAAACTGTCGCGTCTCAAAGAAATTACCGCTTTGGGGTCAATATCGCTGATCTGTCAGACATTTGGGGATAGGTGGTTTAGGACGCGTGATGTCGTAATGACACGTCAGCACATGTAAACAACGCAGTGAAGTTCAACCAATTGCTCATTGCCGTCACATTGCTCATGAGCATTAATATTTTGTAAAAGAAGAGGTCGTTCTCTATCTACTTTGAGACAATCTAGCTGGTAGGAAGAGTTGAAGACCCGAAGTTGACTCTGTTCAACCTCAGGCTGTCCTCCCACCGTTTTTGCTAAGTGCTTCCACTTCATGACATGATGCGCTTGTCCTGACTCCTGACCAGTTGGCTAGTGGCTTGAAATACGGACCAAGAAAACTGAAGCGAATTCATTGGCAAGAAATTCGTAGGCTTAGGCAGCAAACAAAAAGAGAACACTGGACGGCGTGCTGGCGGCAAGGCCGAGGGACGAGCCCGTGTTCGATCACTCCTGGAGTACGCCAAGTTTCAAGCTTGTAGCGAGGTATAGGACCAGGATATCAACCAGTCAGAGACAAGAACTGGCCCGGCACTCCTTTCCAGAGTTCGGGACTGATGAGCACTGACTCTGAGTCCGGGCAGGCAACGACTTGATGATAAAAAATACAACCCGCAACACCCTTGGATTCGAGTTTCAAGACCGGTACACTTCCAGATGTTGTTCTGTACCTCCTTCCCACCGCCTGTCTGGCTGAGATGGTATTTGATCACTAGAAGCGAGTCGAAGAGGCTGGTGAACATGGGTTCGACCCTCGGCCTCGCCACCGGCGCTTCGGTGATAACGCTTTTTTTTTGTTTCTTCGAGTTCAGCGATGAATGTCTTAGTCCCAGTTTTGCTTGCAATACACAGCAAGACCAATAAATTCCATCACACGTTCAATGTGCTAGAATATCGCTTTCCCCGATGTGAATATCTTTCCGAAAACACTCAAAAATTGTCCAGAGGTCCACCATCAACGTAGCAGGTTGACTGTCTAAGAAATTGCCGTTTTGGGCTCCATATTGTTGATACGTCAAACATTGATGCCGGTTGTCGTAATGACGCGTCAGCACATGTCAACAACTCTGAATCTTACGTTCGATCTCGTTCGATTCAAATTTCTCAGAATCCATAAGTCACCTCAGCGCCAAGTCTTCCCATATTTTGATCCCGCCAGTTTATCGATACGTGTGTCAGCAAACAATTTGGTGTTTCTCACGTGATGTTGAAAATTGCATTTGCAAGGATTGAACAATGAACAAAACATACACGGACATATACGAAGACTATCAAGAGGCTTTGAGCGTGATCTGTCCGACACCGTTCTGGTAGGTGATCACAAATGCACCGGCGTCAGTTGGGAAAGACGTGGTCGGCTTCAACACTCCGACACCGGAGACAGCAACGGTCTGAGAAACCAATAGACGTGCATTTGGGGCGCTGGCGGCCGCAGTAGCACCATCAGGGGTCGGGGTAACAGTCACCACGACTGTTTGCGTTGATGGTGTATAGCTGACGGTCGAAAACGCCCCCGCATCAAGAGTGAGAAGAGCAGCGATAGGTGCAATAAATACACGACGCCTTACGGCGTCGCGCACTTGAACTAGGACGGACGGATTCGTGGAATTGACATTGCCGCCGAAGGCTTGCCAACCGAAGTCGGGGTGATTGATTATCGTAGTCGTGGTTCCCATCGAAAGACCAGAGAAGTTTGGACTACCCAACTGTCAGCAGCCATGCAGGAGAAGCAGAGACGAATGTTACCCATAGTCTCCCGAATACGCGTCCCACGCAAGCTGTACGCACATAAGCTATACCCAAGCAAAACCAATATGCTACAAACCGTATCCTCGAACGAATGGAAGCTAGCGGAGGCAAAGCCCGCAGTGTCGATATTCGACATCGGGCCGCTCAACCCTGCGTGTCCCAGGCGCAAAAGGAAATAATCTGTTGGCGAGGACTCAAAGGCGGACATGAGCACCAGCGCATTTAAACCGCTGCCGTAATGATGTATCTGGCGTTCGATTCTTTGCAACTTGCCCCCATAGATATTGTCCCTGGGTAGAAAATCAATCAGCAAAGACGCAGTTTACGAAAAATAAATTCTACTGACCAGTAGCGCCGAGCATTACCATTGTAGCCCCAGTGAGGGATGAGAGGTTGGTAGGCAATGATTGAATTGAGCGCATTAGTGGCGGTATTCGAGTCGTTGAAGTATTTGCTCCATGCATAGACCTAAACGCAATTAGTGAAGAGCATGTAACATCGTCGTGATTCAGTGTACTCACACCTTCCTGCCCTGTGCTGTATCGTAGAAGTCAAAACTTACTTGAACCGTCTGGGAAAAGGCGAAAAAAAGACGTACGAATCCCAAGCCATTTCCGACCCGAACCTATGATTAACGGTGAGCCAAGACCTTCCCGAAAAAAATCAACAACGAACGGGTAGCGTTCAGTTGACCAGGTGGTCCACCGAGCCCTCATCTGAGCCTCAACAAAAGTAGTATTCTGCGTCAACCCCTCACGCTTCAGATCATCCAGCAAAAATCGTATCACAGTCTCGCCCATCAACCCATCCGTATTAAATCCAACGCTCCTGCTCATCATGGCCTGAACCGTGAGAACAGCTTGGTTGATGTACCACTGCCAAGTATGCGTGGTAACGAGCGACGGATAATTTCTCGCCACGCGATAAAGCGCCCAATATGCCGCCGCTACATGCACATAATCGTATGCGCGATCGGTGAGGAACGAGTTGGCTCGATTCCACGACCACCAATTTCCCCAGTTGATATTACTGGGGTATGCATAACTCGGGACTAGTGCGGGCTCGTAGAAGAAAACTGCCTGCGACGATTCAGCTTACAGTAAGAAGATTGGTCACGATGTCGGCTGCTCACCTTTTTCACCGTGCCGTTGAGGTTTTGTACCGATCCCCACAGAGTTTGGCTGATAAACTGTTCCAGCTTCACGACCTCTAAAAGCATCGCGATGAACTGCTCGAACATTGCAAGCCATGTAGAAACGAACCTGCAGCCGAGGGTTGAACATATTGTTTCATGGCACCCGCCAACCAAGATCCAGCACCAGCTTCATCACTCAGACCAGGAATCCAGGCTCTTGGATCGTTTTTGACGACGGCATTTACCTGTCTGTCGAACTGTCAAAAAAGTGCAGAAAGCACTCATGATCATGAAACAGAACTCACCTATCGTAGCTGATGATCGAAGGCGAGCGCTTGAAAGGATCGGTGGGATCATTGAACCATTGTTGGTTCGTCTAAAATGCACGGATTTTAGTCGACGGCATGGGGGGGCTACAATAAATTACCAAGAAACTGCCGAGATTCGAAATCGTTTTTGTTGCGCCGTTTTGAACGTAGAAATGTAAGGTCTGCAAGGTTCCATCCGCATACGTGACAGAGAGACGAGCACGACCCCAGGTATGAGCTGTAATCGTGTAGCCGACCCAACCAGCCGTTTTTGCGTCAGTATTAGTAGCCCACGTAAGAGCACCGGCGGGCGATACAGCAATGCTCTGAACGGCTGATGCATAATTCAGGAATATTTTGCCGAATTGATCCATAGGGAGGATATAACCGGGTACGGCGACACTGACGGGCCGAGCGTTCGCCTGCAAAGTGGATTCGATGCCGCGGATAGAAGGCGCCACGACAAATTGCAGGCCGTATGTTCGAGTTTGTCCAGGTTGAAGAACGAAGGAAGTAGGGGCGTTCCACGGAGTCACATTCGCCCATTCGTTTTGCGCGTATGCGAGAGTGTGGAATTGCCATTCGTACAATCCTACGTGAAGAGTTCGTGAGCTGGATTGCCGAGTACGCATCATATATACCTTCGAATGTTTGACTTTGATAGAACGGTGTCGCAGCGGTTGATTCCGGAAGGAAGCGCCAGCCTTCTAACGGGCTCTTTCCAACTGGCGTGACCACCAACGGCGGCAAAGTCCCAAGGAGCGGAGTGACCTATGTTTTT
This sequence comes from Favolaschia claudopus, assembly GCA_037176885.1. NCBI lineage: Eukaryota > Fungi > Basidiomycota > Agaricomycetes > Agaricales > Mycenaceae > Favolaschia > Favolaschia claudopus. The sequence goes on along the minus strand of JAWWNJ010000032.1, from coordinate 926,923 downwards.
ATTGATCGATGAAACAGGACAATTCGGAGGAGAGGCCGAACCTGAACAAATCCTGCGTCCTGACCTATGTAAGGATCGAACAAACTGCATAGAGTGTTTGTTTGAGCTGCACTGCGTCCTGTGAAAATCTGGAAATTTGTTGAAGCATACATGCCAGTGGAGCAGCTGAATTCGTACATTGTTGAACTCCAAAGGAGCTCCCAGAGATCCAATCTCGACAGCCGTCGTCTGCGAATTGGTGACATCGAAGAGAAGCTGAACACCAGAGCTGACGGAAACCCAGCGCCGAGTTATATTCAAGAGAGACGTCGTAGGTAAGGTGGGAGCAAGATTTGCGGCAGCAAGAGTAGAACCAGAGACAGTCGCGGGTGTTAATTTCTTGCGGGAAGTTGAGGAATCACCGCTAACCCAAGCGGTCGAGCCCACTTTACGAGCTGCGATAGAAAATGAACCGACGAATCAGATACCCGAGAAATTGGAACTGACCTCTGAATGTTATATCGCCTGAAATATTTTGTTCAAAGAGTCAGCTCGGAGTAAGATCTAGACTCACCTAGATGATAATTCCCATTTGCCTGACGAGAAGTCATCCTGATCAGGGGAGATTGAGCGGGGAGAATCTCATCGCGGTCTGGCCAGAAAAACGCACATGTCCGTCGGAATGAAATTGAACGAGGACCCGGCCGGAGTGAGGGAATACAGCGTTTGCGAGTCCTTGACCAACTGAACATTGAATTTTGAAGTATTGAAAGTCGAAAATCCATCAGCTAAGCCCAGGGTTCCAGACTGCGCAGCTGCTGGGTACATTTGTACTGCGAGCAGGATGAATGCGGTCAACATGATCTGGAACGTCCGCCGCATGCTGTGGGAGATGTTCTTGAACAAAAGCAGTTGGAAAAGAGCGAGTTCAACGTACGCTATCGTCGAGCGGGAGGTCAGCTCTGTTTCTGAGGGACGGGTGGAGCAGCTTCTTTAAACACTCCCTCCCTCTTCATATGACCTGCGCTCCGGCCGCCCCGTCAGGAGCGACGAAGCATGCGGGGTAGTATTCGGAACAGAAATAAAATAGATTGGTCAACGCTCGTCATGTCTTCTATCAAAATGCGCTTGAAGCTGGATCAGGGCTCCTTCGAGTGGGAAAATTTCGGTGAGAAAGGTGGTCATTGGGGCATAACGAGTGGCAGCCTGGCAGGCAAGCCGGATCCGCACGGCCCACGGCTCCCTATCCCGTTCCGCCTATTACCTAGCCTCTTGGCAGCATGTGGTGAAGACTCTCTTCGAACATACAATACGTCCAACGATTTCAGGAGTGTTGCAGGCCTCTGGCATTTACGCAAAAAGCAAGTTGAAAATGTTCAGCGATTTCCGTTGATAGGTGATTGCACTGTGACATGTTACGGTCACGCTCGTTGTATGCCCTTGTCTTTCACCACCATATTTCCAGCTCGTTGGGGCTCACAAAATATCCTCACTGTAATGTCTAGACGCTCTATTTCACGGTCTCCGTCGCCTCGCGCTCCAAAACGAGTTAAAATCGATCATTTGACATCGGAAGATTTCAAAAACGGCATAATGCTTGCACCAATGGTTCGCTCGGGAGCTCGTAGGTAGAAGTGGAGGCTATCTGTGGTTGGATCTGACCGTTAGCAGTCCCTACTCGCCTTTTTGCTCTGAAGCATGGTGCAAGTCTTGTCTGGGGTCCAGAGATGGTCGACAAAGCCATGTTGCATGCTGAACGAGTCATTGATCGTATGAATTCGTTTTATCTTTCGTGAACTAAAGTAACACATTGTATCGCAGCTGCGACTGGCGTCGTATCTTTCAATGGAAAATCTCGGGCAATGTTCACGACGCACCCGATCGAGAAACCTTACCTGATATTCCAACTCGGATCTGCGGACCCCGAGCTTGCGGTTCAGGCTGCACGCTCTGTCATGAACGATGTATCTGGCATAGACTTGAACTGCGGGTGCCCGAAACCGTTCTCCACCCATTCGGGAATGGGCGCGGCCTTGCTCACCAATCCCGATCTACTTTGCTCCATCCTGACTGCTCTGCGCGCCGCCATGCCACCTGAGATCACTGTTACTGCGAAGATCAGGCTCCTGCCATCCCAGGAAGACACGCTCAAATTGGTTGAGCGCATTATCAACACGGGGGTCAGCGCGCTGACCGTGCACTGTCGGACACGGACGATGCGCGACAAAGACGCCGCGCTTGTTGACCGTTTGAAAGAGATCGTCGATTTTGTTGCGGGAATGGGCAAGGGAATAGCTGTCATTGAGAACGGAGATTGCCTTGGGGCGGAAGACGCCAAGCGGATTCGAGAACTCACAGGTATGCATGCTTTTTGTATGGGTTTTAGCCTCCAATCTGACGTGTGCAGGTGCCCATTCGGTGATGATTGCGCGGGCAGCCGAGGCCAACCCAAGCTGTTTCTCTATTAACCCACTTGTCGACCTCGAAGGTACACTATGTCCAGCATATCTCCGTGTGGTATGGCTTTCCATCGATCTAGTTCTTTTTTTCAGGCTAACAACTGGCAGGCCAAATATCTGGACAATCACTGGGGCTCGACAAAGTTCTGCGTCTCGCAGTTCAAAGCAAAGCACGTCAATCTCGACAAAGCTGCGCAGAAGCGGTATCGTGGTATTCTGCACAGCACCAAGGGCTATGATGGCTTGGAGGAGATTGTGGGATCGTGGCTAGGAGAAGAAGATTTCGCAGAGATTGTCAAGGCGATCGAAGCGAGACCGCCACGGCTGCGCGATGGTGCATCAACAATAATGGAAGCCTCGGAAAACTCGATCTCTCCAAGCCCAACGGCGGTGCTGACGCCCTCCGAGACATCCAACCCTGAACCCCCCAGTTCAGGTGCGCCCCTGATGCTTGCACTGGACCGTCTGGATCTTCCCATTTTGACCGGAAATGACCCTCTAACTCCGAGTCCTACACCTCATCGGGTACCCGTAGCTCCCGCGTAGATCCCACCATATAACCGAGTTCGCTTGTTGAATCCACTGATTCCACTCTGTGATATTGAAGCTACGAGACGGTATGCCGTTTTGCGGCGTCAGCCCGGCGGTGCGCGTCGTCTTTTTTCTATCTTTACACTTGGGCCACAAAGTCCTCCGACTGCGCCATTGATTATGCCTTCCCGCTTATTATGCTTACCGCTCTTCTGCTCCGCTCACCGTTTTATCCGTCCGAAACGTGACGATGTCTCAAAATTTGTGAGACACTTGCCTAAATAAGCGAGACATTTTGCTCCGTCGGGCGATCACTAACGATGACTTGGCTTGCATTACGTCTCCGTTTCTCGGACCTGCGGCACATTTCAGATTTATCTTACGCGATGTTCAGTATCGCGTTTCTTCCTTTCTGACCTTCACCACCCTGGCTTCACGTCCATAACCTTTGCTTTTCGTTTTCTGCTTGCTATGAGCTCTCGAAAGGACCATGCCATTTTCATTTGTCTGGCAGGCCTCGTTGTCGCGTCGGTGGGCTTTTTATTGGTCAGTTCGCGCTACTCTTTGTTTTCTACTTTGCTGAAGACAAGAAATACTAGAGCGTGCTTGCGACTTTCCTGACCAAGTTTATTTCGCGCTCACAACCTTCTGGTCCCCCTATATTTAAAATCCGTAATGCTGCGGTCAATACAGCTTCCACTCCTTCAAAACCTGTGCCGACACACTCGGTGGTGCCGGACGAATCGATAAACAGTCCGGCTGTTCCCAAACACCCAGAACGACGTGAAAAACTTCTCATCGACGTCGTGGAAAGGCCGAACGATGTAGTGAAAGTTGAGACAGAAACACCTCGGTCATCAACTAGCACCCGCGCCACTCCCATTCACCACCAGACTGTTCACTTTCTGACACCCACCACCCAAGACGTCCCTATCATAGCAATCTCCCCCCCACCGACGCGTTTTTCCATCCATTCACAAAGCTCTAGCTCGACGGATAATAATACTCTGTGGTCAGAGTCCACAACTTCCACCGACACTTCATCACCCCCCGCAGTAGACGCAGCACCCGTGCTGCGGGGCCGTCGTTCCAAGCTGTCCAAGCTTGTTCATACCATCTTTAGCGACAAACGCGGGAATTCTAAACCCCGCCGACGCGACTCGCTACCGTCCTTGCGTAGCAAGGATATTTCGTCTTCTCCATCCGATGAATCAATTCCGCCTGTTCCCCCGATTCCGGCTCATCTCTTTTCTCCTACTCTTTCCCCGATCCCAGTCTCCCCTACTCCGAATCCAGCTCGTGTCCCTCCGCCAGTACCTGCCGTCAATCCTCCTCCTTCTTCCAGCTCAAGAAAACCTTCACGGCGCCGCTCGCGTATGTCTTCTTTATATTACTGCATCGTGTCTTGCCTTGCTCAATACACACCTCACAGTGATCATCCGCACAGTTTCATGTCCTGTCTTACACCACGGCAGGAGCCGCAGCAGCAATGACACGGACGACGTCGCATCTCCACCGCCGTTGCCACAGAGCCCTGTACCTCAGAGTCCCAGTCCAGTTAAGAGTCCTGCGCGGTGCACCAGCCCCGTCAGGAAATCTAGCAAGACGGAAAAGAGTAGCAAAGAGCCTGTCCTGCGGCCGCGGACAAACCCATATGAAGCGCCGTATTTCATTCCCCCGCCGAATACCAAGAGTGTTAACGTCGAGGAGCAATCGACGAGGCGGCGACCAAGTAGACGGCGGACGACGCCGCCGGAACGTGCGACGTCCGCGTCGTCCCCACATCGTAGTAGACCAGTCGAGAAGTCGGTGATATGAACGTTGTGTCCACGTCGGTGGAATAATTTGTACGATATTGTGTGAAGGGTATGTGGCGGTGATATATAGGTAATATGTAAATTGTGTGAATGTGAATGTGAATGTGAATGTGAATGTGAATGCAAAGACGTAGAAACTGCACATCGCGGGGGATCGAACGAAATGGAAGTATCAGCGAACTATTAGCTACATTGCAAGCTAAGGAATACAGTACGGAAAGATATGTGGGTATGTTTCATCAAACAGCGTAGGCTGGGAACTCCCTTAGACTGTGGCGTTCCCAAACTGAAAACCACGGTAAAATCGCGAGGTCGGGGCTGGTCGAGGAGATGGTCTCGAATTTAAAGTTGCGTGAAAGCGCGGTAGAAGACAGCGACAGAAGCCAGAAAGATCCGACGCTGAGTACCGGTGAGTCATCCGACTCATCGTGAGTGTCTGCCACTTGCTTGCCATACCCATCAACCTCGGTTATTCGCCAAGTAATGTGGAGTGGGACTGCTCGCTGCCATCCCATACTGCATGGTATCCGGCACAGAAGCCTCATCGCCTCCATACATCATCAAATCCCCCGCCTCGGAAAGACGCGACTGCGGGTCTCGCTGCGCCGGAAGACGACCAAACACCGTCTCCTCTGGTGGCATACCACCCCCGTCAAACGAATCATCGTCGAAGGAGTCGTCGCCCGTGTTGTACGCGAAGCCCGTCCGCGCGAAGGGATGCACGTCGACGACGCCGTCGGTGAGGGCTTGGAGGTCCGCCTGATCAAGGGAGTCTTGTGAGGACTGGAAGGAGTCGTCGAAAGACCCGCTAGAGCCGGAGGCGGCCTGTGTCGCCATAAGGAATGCGGCGGAGGGGTGTGCGGTGTTGTTGATCTCGTCAAGCGAGTCCGAATCCGAGTCGTAGTCGTCCGCGGCCGCGCCGTAGTGTTGCGGGGTGACTGGGACGTCTAGGGGAGGCTGATATTGCAGTGGAGGGACATAATTCGATGACAACGGGGGCTTCGCCTTTGGGCGTATTCGGAGACCTGGAGTCGACGTTGTGGGCGTCCATGTAGGGGGATTGAGGGCCACTCGCTGCATTACACTTTCCAGACTAGAATCTACAGCGCTCTCGTCCGTGTCCGCCCTGTTATACCGAGACAGAGAAGGCGGCGAGGAAACGGTACTCAGACTTGATTCTGCGCCAGGGTGATTGCTACGGAACGCAGCGTTCTGTCGCTGCACATCGCGGACAAGATCGTTCTTTATACGCGATGCAGCTTCTTTGGCGGGGGTACGTCCTCGAAGAAGCTGGAGTTCCGCTGTTGAGCGGGGCGGCCGAGCTGGAGACATAAGCACTGGAGGCGACATTCCAGGAGGTAGACCATCAAATGAATCCTCGTCAGAATCTGCGTATTGGTCTTTCTTCCGGTGCGGCGTGGAGAGAGGTGTCTGTCGCAGATCAACGAGCCCACTCCAATTAGCTGGTGCGACGTTTGCAGGAAGGTATGGATTTCGGCCTTTGGGAGCGGGAGTCCTCGGCTTGCCTTTTGCAGGTGAAAAGGAAGCAAGCGAGATGTCGCTCGTTGCCGAGTACAGTGTGTGACGGAGCACACTCTGTAGCATGGGCTCTGTCGCTTTGCCTTTGCCTTTATCTGCTCGAGGTAGAACGACTGTATGTTCCTCCTCTTGTAGTGCATCAAAATTCAAAGACGGTAGCTTGGAGCTCGCGACGGTATCCTCGCGGGTGAAGTTCTGAACTTCACGATCCAGACGAGTGAGTGGAGATTCCATGGACGCTGACCACGATGGATCATCAGGGTGGTGGTCTGGGAACGCATCTGCACTATGGCCAACACGAGCGGTGGCTGGCGTAGAAGCAAAAGCCGCCTGGCCCGGCATAAATGAAGCTTCCGTGGAAGCCACACTATGATCTTCATGGTGCACTGTACTAGTGAACTCGTCTGTTCTGGAGCCAGACTCCGTCTCCGATGGTAGCTCCTCCCGTTCAGATGGGACTTCGTTCACTGTCGAGTAATCATCGTAGGCTGGGATTCGTATTTTAGCTGCTTTCTCGTAGAAAGACACCCAAAACTACAATGAAGACATTAGCAAACGTAGTAGAGTCGGGGAAGTCAGTAACATACATCGGCTGCCTCTTTCACTGGTTTGGTCGCAACAGCGTAACGCTTCACCGAAGGCAAGATTTTGTTAGCCAGAACATGGTGAATCTTGGAGAAATTTTCATCAATGTTCTGCGAGCAAATTCGGTCGGTGAACTAAAATGAGAGGTAGTAAAACGGTACCTGTAATTTTACAGTGATCAGTTGCTCCATTTGCTCGATCTGAGCCAAAACCGGAGCAGAAGTGTCGAGTCCTGGAACCTGGATGGAGGCAGGATCTGGATTCGGGGTCTTCGATAACAGTAAGGTCGAAACATATCGATAAAGCTGAGAGTCCACCGCACCCATCTTGGGGGATTAGGTTCTATGTTACTGCTATCCATTTTGCGTTCAATTCGATAGAAAAGCGCGCCAAACTCGGGAGAAGCGAGCCCTATAGTCCTCTAAGAACCAGATATTCGCAGGAAAGGCGCGTAGACCAGAGAGTATGTGAGGGTACTGAGCAAGACGCGCGCAAGTCACGCGTGACACTCCAACTCTCCCGCTCCTCTCACTCGATCTTGGTCAATGTCTCCCATAATATTCGTACAACACGTCAAATACAGTTTATATTTCTTGCTTCTCAACTCTCTCCGCCGCCCACTGCGGCTGCTACGCTCAGGTCGACGATTGGCACTGGGACAGCACTTCTTCGACATAGGCCGCCATAATGGAGTGTGTGGCAGCCGATGGGGTCCTACAAAGTATTGTCAGGCTTGTTTTCTATCAGAAGATCCCGGATACGCTTGCCCTGTCGTCCAGTATAGAGTATGAGCCGGATCTGTGCAAGTTTCGCCATTCTGAACGCATACGCCTGTGTTACTGTAGCCAAACGCCGAAGCCCCAGGACTGCCATACAAAACGCCCTCCCAAATGCTGTTGAACGATGCGAATCCAACATTCCAACTGTATAGTCTGCGGCCCGTTCCCAAGGCAGTAAACAAGTTTTGCTTGAATGCATCACCTGCGGGACTCGTCTTGCCCAAGCCATAATTGTCGACGACCTAGTTGACAACCGCAGTGATTCTCAAGGATCCAAGGCTTTGTGTTTCCCCCTTACCAGAATATTCTTGGCAAAACTGGGTGAAGAAGCCAGCCCAAGCATGGTGTACACCTATGGCAAGTTATGAAGACTCAACCTCAAGTTTCAAACAAATAGTGACTGACCAAAACCCCTGCAATATTGGTCATATCCGTCTTCCCTGTGGCTGAAAGGCAATGTGAGTGCGCGTTTCGTTAAGAAAGCCTCTATATCTAACCCAGTGCCTCAGCGTAGTCCCTGATCCATCAATTCAGTACCAGCTCCGCAACGTTGCTATGCGATACCCACCCAATCCCAAAGAACACTATATACAGTGTCGTGGCCGGATCCAAATGTTGGCTCCCAATGAATGTACCAGCTGAGCAGGACTGGCGTGAAAACTGTCCATCAAAAATATGAATATAACGTTTTACCTTGATTGATAAAATCCACAGACGCATTCGTCTGAATTGACGCGACTTGAGGCCATTGGTTTACATCCACCACAGCTCCTTTCGCCTAACAAATCACCATTCCTAACCCTACTCAACGCGTCGCGGTTTCAACTCACAGCATAATTGATCAAATTGGCCCCCGTCGAATTTGCGAGATTCTGCACCCAGGTAGCTCCGTTGGTTGGACCCCCCGTGAACGAATCTGCATCGATTGAGCATCTCCATCGTTCTCGTATATCGTACTTACCTCCGAAGGTCACTATCGTCTTATACGATTTTAACGATCCCAAACCAACATTGACGTCGGCTGGTACCCCACTAGACAGAGTCCCGCACTGAGGGCTCACTGCCAGATGCACATCATTGCCGTCCGCTCGAGGGAGAACGACCGCAGACGCCGTAGCGCAGAGGAACGCAAGAAGGGTCAAGGCAAGCGGACACATGGTTGGGAACTTGGCTAGCCTGAAACTACTTCCCATTTATCTCTGGGCGGCGTTGCGCCATCCCGGTCATCGCTCCTTCATCTAGCTGCCGATGAGCACATTACCGTCGTCCCCATGATCCACCCTCCGAAAGCAGCTTTCGTAACATTTATCCGCAAACACATGTACTCGTATTTCTTCCGTCAGAAATTTCGAAACGCCGTCGATGACGCACACATCTCCCTACCGATCCAATAGCTTGAGATATGGAAACACCGGCCGACCGCTGGACCCACATTCAAGAACGATAAGTTCGCCAGAAATTTTCGGGGAAATATACGCAACAAGCGCGGAAGCACGAGAGTTCGTGACCTGATGGGCAAACCGAGGTTTAAACCAGTTTTATCACAACTGCCGATGAAAAGCCCTTGCTATAAGTACAACAACGCTAGGGATTCTACTTATACATCGAGAGCAGTCGCGGCTTGCACTGATATAACCGTGACACTCATCGCTGGGAAAGTGTAATTAAACCTGTCGGAGAAGGGGAGGGCAAAGGCAGTAGAAACAGGGATGATCTGCTCAGGCTCTTCGAGGGTGTTCGAAGCACTGAACAGGCCTGATATCGGACTCAGGACGGGCGAGCTGAGGGAGACCGCAGAGGCAAATTTGGTAGCTGAGATGCCGTCGAGGAAGATGTTCGCCACTAGATCTTGTGTGCCCGCGTTGGAAACCTAGAAATGTGGAGGTTAAATTGTGTACAAAAGGCAAGCGGATTAGGCTATGTCGCTCACTTTGAGAAACACAACGTCAGTGTCATTGTTGTAGCTAGCGACCCAGAAAAGTGGGGCGGTATCGTTACTTGCGACGGGAGTAGTTGAGAGAACATGTGTCCCTTTGTTCAAACTGAACATCTAGAGGACACGAAAGATGAGATCAAAGCACTCGAGAGGAGAGCCACCGCGCCAACGTATATACATATACGTACTTGTTGAACATAATACGAAGTTGACTTGACCATGTTCATGGCGTCGTAGGTGATGATATCCGGCGTCCATTGGTAGCTTCTGATGTGCTGCAAGCTTTGACGAAAATGAGCGAATGTCTACGCACCACACAAAGAAAAATAGTTATTACCTTGGTGCATCTTTGAACAAGAAGTCACATTTCGGTCAAAATGAACAACGCCGGCTCTACTCACATGCGGAAGCAAACACAACATCGCTATTTCGTTCCATTCCAGTCATGAAAGCAGCCTCGGCCACCGCTCCTTGAAGAGTTGGATTCGCCAGACGACCACTTGGTAAATCTCCCAGTGTGTTGGTTTCGTTTGCTAAGCGGAAATGCCAGTGTGAAAATTCTACACCAGTTCATAGTGGAAATGACAACGTACTGGATGTAACCGCATATTCGCCGACGAACCATTGAGTCCCATTGCGAGGGTAAGCATCAAACATGAATGCATTTGCGGTGAACCTGCGAGCAATCAATGTTAAGAAAAGCCGAAACCAGTTGGGGCTGGTTCTCACCACGTCGGAGTGCTATACATATGAAAGTCGACTGGATATAATTTCATCTTCCGGCTTCTCGAATTTTTTTGGGTAACTCACTTCTCTGATATGCTGGAGTTAGTGCTGTTGAAGGTAAGGTAGTAGCCAGAAACTCGAAGTTCGGATATTTGGCGCCGATAGCAGTTACAAATGCATTCCAGCGGTAGCCGGCGTAACTGCAGTCCTGTAAGTACAATATGGATCGACGAAAAATTTAATCAACTTACGAGTCTGGTTGGAACTCGAGGCGGAATGTTAGTGTGTACATTTTCAGCCTTGCATCAGGAAATCCTCACCATGTCTTCATTCCCACTGCGAAGGAATACTGTCAGCCAAGCCGCCAAGACATAGAAAGAACCAACATTTCGATATATTTGAGTGCATAGGGTTCAGTCCTGCCGAGGCTGGCGCGTCGTTTTCCGCCTTCAGTAGTCTTTGCGTCTCCGACGATGAACTCAAGTTCATTGAGAACGTCGTCGATATAAGGTTGCAAATCAGCCTGTCACAGCGCTATTGGTGAATGCTTCAGATTGCGTGTTACTTGCTACTAGCCTCTGGGACTATGGTCCACGTATCAAGTTCAGAGTAATTTGCAGTTGATATTCCATCCCAAACGCCTGAAGGGTCTCGGTCATTCCTATTCCTGACATAAAGTGTGCCAATGAACTACCGAGTATGGGTTCCTTCACAAAGTCGTCAATGAAGATTATAAGCGTTTTAGGACACGAGAGACTCACGGCGCCAAGATCTTCCGCCCAGTTAAGATATTCCAGCAGTCCCTGTGAATTGATTAGAACCAAAATAAGTGCGGAGTAGCAGTCGCTTCATTGACCAATCCGTCAGTGTTCGGATATCCTAGTTTGATTCGGTTCGTTGATTGAAATACCTTTCAAGTTCAAATCACATACCCCAGTCTGCAACTCGACCAGGTCGATCTTCAAGCCTACAAATATTGTCAGAATATAAAAGCAACATCGAACTTCAACACTCACCTCCCAATCGTCTCGTTCCACTTCCAACGCGCATCAAAGCTGAGACCTTCCAGATTGTTGCCGCCAGGGAAACTGGAAAAAATGAAAGCGTCTCAATTCAAAGCGCGCTAATGCAAAACTGAAAACTCACCGCCAGACTCCTGGGTGCGTTGCAGCTAAAGCCTCTGCCAAATCGATTCTCATGCCATTTTCCCTCCCTCTGAACGTCGGTGGGAATAGTGAGAACATGCCGAAGAAGATGGACTGCCCAGCTGCCGCCTTTCCGTCCACTACTACACTAAAAACATTTTGTTCGTTTTCGGCAGAAGCCGATGGTTGAAATTCGAAAGTAAATTTCTTCCAGTTTTTCGATATGCCACTTATTTCTGTATCCTTGTCAGAAACTCAGTTCAACTCGACATCTGCGTAAATACCTTTTGTTGCAAAAATTGTTCCGCCAGTTGATTTCAACGATACCGTCATGGTGCCAGAAAAACTCGCAGCCTTAGCATAAAACGAGCCATTATATGTCCAGCCGCTTTGCACCTTGATACCTGAAGGGTTGTGTGATTGAGCACGTCTCTCGATATGCAAGACTAACCCCAAAAGCCTGTGTTTTCAAAGCCAATCGGGCCAGAAACAACTTTAGGGATTTGCACTTCTAGACTGTTAGGCAGGGATGCCGAGATGCCAGCGGTTTTTGAGGTGACAGACAAGCGAGCGCCGTTGAATGGTTGCCAGGCAGTCAGGCTGCGAATTTGTCAGCGCAAGTGCGGGGACTAGGTTTGCTCAGCTTACGCATTCTGAGTTCCAGGAACCACGCCCTGGAATGCTCTGTTTTGTAAGAGCTCCGCTGTGCGAGTCATTGATCAGCAAAACTGATTCAGTGGCGACGAAATACGATACCATATAAACCACCGTCGCCGCTAGATTGTAACTTTTAGAATCCTATGAGTTTGTGTGATATACTTTACCTGTGATTTATATCCTATCCAAAAAATAAATGGTCAGTTTTTTGGCTGAACTCGACTGAGCCTGGATATACCTCCCACATATAGCCGTAGAGAGTGGACGGAATCTGAGAGATTCGTCAGCGGCAAGAACATATGTTGAATGCCGGGGCTTCTAACAGGATGCGTAGCCGTCGCCGATATGTTCAGAATCAATGCATCTGGGGCCACAAGGGCCCCTTCAACGCGGAGAAAAGGCAATTGGACAAGAAGGCAGAGAACAATGTTCAACATGGGGGACAGTGTGTGTTCGACAGCGACGATTCTCCGAAGGGTTCATAACGAAAATCGAAATGCTGAAAGACGCGGCCCGGCTCCTCAATCCCTCGACCTTGTGAGTCGCAGAGGACGTCAGAATGCGGCCCTGCTGACCTCCGTCGGCTGCTCACTTCTGAATGATGGAAGGGGCGGGCGGACGCGCGGGAGACCGAGCAATCCATCGAACCACCAGTTATCCATTATTATTGGACTGTCTGCAAAGTCTTGAAGGTGTACGCTCCAAGGTTGGCAGCCGGGGCAGAAACTTTGGAGAACGAGAAGGCGCAAAAAGATGGTGGCGTCAACTGAGATTGTGGCCGGATTAATCCCGTGAAACAAGATATCGTAGCCGCGACAGAGAAGAAAATTGCTTGTCGGAACGCTGAGTTCGAGGTTTGTCGTAGTCTGTTAGTTACCGCGTCAAATAACCGGCGGCCTGCGTTATTATGTCAGCATCACGGAAGCACGCACAAACAAATCGTAAGCGACACGCGACTTGACGCGTTTTCAACGCATTCCTCTCATCGCAGACGTCCGGGACTGCACATGCAATGTGTTAGAACGCCCAGTAAACTCTCTTCATGAAGTCACCTGGGTTTCCAATGGGGCGAGATCGAATTTTCGACCGTTTTTGGGCTATCACACAACCGGGATGTTAGTACGGTGAGTACTGGGCTGAGAATGTTGAGAAAGGGTGAGCAGCAGTGTTATTTGACTATTGGATTGCTGTTTGAGGCGATCCGGCGCCTTTTTATGCCATTTAGGCCCCAGGACGCGTCCTCGTCGCGTCCCAAATTGGTTCACGTAAACTTCCTAAAACGGATAAGGCAGGCCGCCGGTTATCAGAGCGCGGTAACTAACAGACTTTATTGAGCGAGGTACGAGCTAGAAACAATAAAGCGTCTGTCTAGAGAGACTAGGTTTGTCGTCGCTCGTCTCGCTTCTTGCGTCGCTTGCCAGTTTGCCTGACAATTCCATGTCGAAGACCAAGCGGACTTCCTTGATGTAAACTGTACATGATAGAATAAGTCAAGCCCACAGACGCCTCTGCCATGGGCCATGGCATTCGCAAGCCAGGGTTACGCGAGGAGCTCCGAGCTGTATGTAGCCAGCAAATGTATAGACGTGATACAACCATTTTTCCTCTGCATTGTGGGTACACTCGAGTTAGTTGCTGCACGTCCCAGATCCCTCCGAGATGTTGCAAAACTATCGCCCACTTGGCGAAGATGGTGTCGCGCACACCAGGAGTGACTCGCACAGTGGCGGGTGATCTCGGGTTCCACCCTCGGCCTTGCCACCGGCACTTCAGCGCACCAGATCATTACTTTTTAGCTCCTCAAAGCTTCCTGAGCCTTCCTCCGAGTCGTCTTTCTCGCTGAGAATCTCTTGGGGCATTTTCGCTACCGCCAGTTCTTTATCGCAGCGTAAGGTCGGAGTGAACAAAAACGCAAACCCGGCGTGTGACACGTGAAATTTGCGTGAAATAGTTACATGATCCGATTAAGTAGGGCTTTGAGCCTCCGCCCAAGGGCCAACACTCAAAGTTACATCAGTCGTGAAGCATCGGCTGCGAGCTTGGCGAATGTGTGCCATTCATTATAAACCTGGAGTTCAAGCTAGTTTTATTGACGATGAAACAGACTCTACTTTATAGTAATTCACGATATAACTATGATCGCACGCAATTATGAAAGGTACGGTCATTCTGGGACCTAAAGGCACACTACAGTCAAGACTTTGAAAGAACTATACAGTCCGCGCCGAGTCCAAATAAGAGCTAAGATGAGAGCGAGCTAAAGAGGCGAGGATTTCAGCCACTGCGAGAAAGTCTGGACGTTTGAGGACTGCAGAGAAGGGTCTACAGGAAGATAAGGGCCGCGTGGACTCATGCGCAAATAATCTTCGAAGCAGAACGGCGGTGATGAAGGTGCAGTAGTAGCCGAAGAGGTTGAAGAGACAACACATGATTGAGGACTTGTCTGACGATAGGAAAGAAGTGAATGTGGGTGGAAACCGATAGATAGATTGGAGTTGCGGGAAGAACGTAAAGGGCTTGGGATGTGGGGAGGTGGGGCGTTGCGTCGCAACGGGGTTGGCCAACGGTCTGGAAAACATTGAGTAGGTACACAACGATGAGAAAGACGTCACGCACAGTCACCAAAATTCCGTGGCGTGATGGGACTTTTACGGCGCGGGGAAGGCAGAGTACCCTTGGCAGTGGTGTCGAATTCAGTGGGGACATCCTCGACAGAGTGTTTCACAAGAGGCAACGAATCCTTGACAGTAGTTTCGGCAGGCAGCGAAGAATCCTTGGCAGCGACTTCAATGGGCAGCAACTGGTCCTTGACGGTGTCTTGAGCGAGAGGGTGCGTGCAAACGGCGGGTAGCCTGTCATTGATAGCATCTTCGAATGGGGCCTGTGCAACCTTGACACTATCTCCAACCGAAGGCGGCGTGACGTTGCTAGCAGTTAGGGCGGAAGAGGACGGCGTAGACGTCTGTACGATACGGTCAGCTACACCTCCAGTAATAGATACGAGACACACCTTGAGGACAAGTGGGGGGAGCAGTCCAGACAGTGCAAGGTTGGAACCAACTTCAGCCATAGTGGTTGGTGCGAGCGTCTGCGCAACGCAGTGAAGTGCAGCTCAAGAAGTGCTGCTGGCGAGACATACCTTGGGGTTAAGGGGAGGAAGTGATTCAAACGATGCTTCGGCGTGTTCTGTCGAAGGACCGGTGGTGAAGACGAAGGAATACTGAAAAGACATGAGTCGGAACATCGAGCAATGCGAAAAGCGGAATGACCTGGCGGAAATATTCATGGACGTCTTCGGACTGATTTGTAGCCAACACAGGGCTATTCTGCAATGAATTGAAGACGGTTAGGGATGCTTCCCGAATCTGTGCGTCGATATTGGCGCGCTGGAGATCGGCCTTCGCGACTTGAAAATCGTGGATGCGCTGCAATAAGACGAACTCTGTTGGAAATAAGGTTAGCACTCTGAGCTAACGGATGACAATGCCACGAACCCTTGGGAGCCGAAGATTGCTTCGGAAGGCATCTATAAGACATTTTAGACATGAACGACACGCGCGAAGGAACGACTCACAACTTGCGGTATTCCCCGATGGCAAACTCGATGACGGATCCGAAGGCCTCATTGACCCAATCGCATACCGAGGCAAAACTCGTGGTCTGGTGCCATATGCCGGCGACGAGCATACCAAATTGCTCGCGAGCGCCAGACAGTTTTACACCAGACGACTTGTCGACGTCAATCCATAACTCCTTAAAACGTATTCTGCATAATATCTTGAGTATGATTCCATCTGAAACTATGCAGTTGCGGAGCGCCTGCGAACAATGAGGCGGCCAAAACGACTAGAAAAAGGCAAAGAAATTACCGCATGCATGCCGGGGGGACACTCAGCGCTGAGGCCGCCAATCGCAGCTGTGCAGGTGATGTTGAAAGCAGCGATTAATAGTCCTTGTCCGGTCTTGTCGAAATTCTCGTTTATGCCTGTGTTAGGTGTCCGCACGAGCGCCCAAGTGGAAGAAGTATATGGGAATACGTCGAACTCAGATGACGAGGAGAGGAAGTAGGATTCAACGGCTGTCGTTAGAGAATCGGCAATGTTGATGGACGCCATGGGGACCTTCGTGAAGGATGTGTGGTATCGCAGGGTATCGCAGGGAAGGTGGTGGTTCGGGATAAGGAGCGATAGTCACACTGTCACATTACTCGTGGCTATTGACGTGTCATGCCGGCATTACGCGCTTTGCATCAGGGTTCTCAGGCTTGACGTATCAACGATATCGACCCCAATGCAGTAACTTGAGACTCTGGATATGTATCGTCTATTCGACTCAGGGAAAAAAAGCAGGCTGTTTGAAATCTCACCGCTATCGAGTAGAAGACTGAACCTGAGGTAAGTAGCTTAGTTCGTCACTATTTTTTGATAGTCAGACATAGTCTTTCATCGTACCAAAACGGACACCAGGTTGTGCTTTGGGTATGGCCACTGCAATAATTATGTACCCGGTCGACAGAAACTTAGCAGTCACACATTTTCTTCCGTCTGCGTCCACTCACTTTAAAAAGTGTTTGCTGTTTTCCCTGTATGCTTCTTGCATCTTCACCCCACCGCCGCTGTAGCGGAAATGGTGCCGCGTATTCCTGCAGTGATCGAGCCTCAGTCGGCGGGTGATCTCGGCAGATAAATTATTTTTGGTGGTTTTTTGGCTTTCTGGATTTTCTTAATAACGTATCTGTCGGCCTACGATGTTTTATGGTAGCGTAAGGTCGACGTAAATAAAACGCACATGTAGAGTCGTCACTCTTGTGCAGCCATCGGTATTCGTGGGCGAGTCGGGCCGTCCGACCAGTCTTGCTATTTTTCTGGCCGGGCAAGCTCGGAAGCTCGAAAACTTACTACGGACAACTGTGCTGGGCGCGAGGTAGAAGCCGCGCTTCCCGGTCGGCGAATAGTTTCAAATTGCCTACAGCAGTCCAACCTTTGCCGCCGCCGCGCAATCATCATATGCGAAGGACTTTTCCTCCGACAGTGATACACCGCAATGGCATCCGTGCTCATCCGTGTTTTCAACTCGCCAACGGAACCCAAGCCATGACAGATTCAGTGTAAGTTGACAAATAGACATACATTTAACTAAGAATCCCGCGCGTCCTCCTCAATCTCAACCAACTCCCTCCCCTCTTCAACCATCTCCCCATTCTTACACCCAACAGCCTTCACAACACCACCCACATCCGCGCGCAACACCGTCTCCGTCTTCATACTCTCCAACACAACCACCGCCTGCCCCTTCTCAACCCGATCCCCAAGCTTCACCCGCACTTCAACCACAAGACTCGGCATTGGCGCTCGCAACGCCCCCTTTGCAGCGCTGAGTATATCTTCGCTCAACGAGAGAATCCACTTCGGCGAAGGCAGCACTAGCGTCGTCTTTGCCCCGCCACTGAAGATATGCAGCCGCTCCATAGTATTCGGCGCGCTTGTTGCAGGGACTGTCGGCGGAGGAGGCTGCGCCACGACCGTAACATGGCCGAACTCGTTGTTCAGAGTCGCAGAAAGTGTCGTAGGGTTGACAAGCTGCGCTGCGACCGACTCGAATTGGGTTGATGCTCCATCCGGAGTGTTTACCGTGATGTTGAAATGCGCTGGTCCGGCAGACTTGATGTGTACCGTGGCTGGGACACCATCGTTCGTGGCATTTTCTGCTTGCAAAGTGATAGTACGCTCGTAAACGTCGCCTCCAAAACGCCGCGAAACAAGAGATGTCCAAGGTGAGGATGCTTGTGCTGCCGAAGGAACGGGATGGTCTCGCAGAATGACAAAAAGCGCCGCCCGTGCAAGGAGTTCTGGTGAAGGAGAGGCGATGGCCGGGAACAGCTCGTCGAAATGTTTCTGCAATTCGAGGATTAATATTGTTCAATCTGAACGACAGGGTACAAAATCGTACCGGAATGAACCCCGTTTCAACCTCCTCATTTATGAAAGCCTGATTGCCAGCCAAAGACCTCAAAAATTCAACATTGGTCGACACACCAACAACATGATACTCATCCAAAGCCTTTCTCAACACTCGCAACGCTTCCGTCCTATCCTTGCCATGGACGACAAGCTTCGCAATCATGGGATCATAAAACACCCCAATCTGTGAACCTTGTCCGAATCCTTGTTCGAGCCGAACAGACGGCAAGACGGCCGATGCGTCGCGCGAAGCCAGAGATGGGGTCAGATCCGAGAGCGAGGTTGAATTTCCGGAAGACGGTGGAATGGGAGGGAAGGGCGAGGCAAATACATGAGTCGGCGTCGGGGTGGAAAGGTGAAGGAGGCGTCCGGAGTCTGGAAGAAAATTGTTGCGCGGGTTCTCGGCATAGATTCGAGCTTCAAATGCATGTCCGACCAGTGGGATCGAAGATTGGGCCAACGGCAATGGGTTTCCTGCCGCAACCTTGACAGATTGAGTTGGTTGAACACAATATCAACAGCAAACGTACCTCCAGCTGCCATTCAACAAGGTCCAAGCCGGTCACCTAGAATGCGATCAAATTTTGATCTTGGTTGAAAAGCGGATCTCTTACCATTTCGGTCACAGGATGTTCAACTTGCAGACGAGTCTAGAAGTTGATTAGGGAACAAGATTATTCAATTGTAAAATTGGTACTAACGTTCCTGTAAAGCATTCAGCGTCGTCGACAAGAGTAAACGAAGATTCTTACATCTCCATGAAATAAAACTTCTCCGTATCGTTGTCGAAAATAAACTCAACTGTCCCCGCGCCAACATAGTCGACTGCCTTGGCAGCCGCAATAGCCTTCGAACTCAAATCTGCTCGAAGTTCAGGCGACAAACCCGGTGCAGGAGCCTGCACACAACGATCAATGATGTTGTAAAACAACTCAGATGAACGAAATCACAACATACCTCCTCGATTATCTTCTGATTCCGCCGCTGCACCGAACAATCGCGCTCCCACAAACTTACCACGCCGCCCAAAGTGTCGGCAAATACTTGCACCTCAACGTGCCTCGGACGTTCAATATACTTCTCTACCAACACCGTGTCGTTTCCGAAAGCCTTGAGCGACTCCCGCTGGGCAGAAGACAAGGCTTCTTGAAACGCTTCGAATGTCGGCGTGGTAACGGTGCGCATTCCCTTCCCGCCGCCTCCATGGATGGCCTTGATCAATACGGGGAAACCTATATACGGCGCTAAATATCTTGAGAGCGGCGTCATGAACAACGATACCTATCCGCGAAGCCTCTTCGAACAAAAATTCGGGTGTTTGCTTCTCTCCGTGATAACCCGGGACGCAGGGAACGCCAGCAGCTAGTTGAATTAGCAAGTTGACCGGTGGATTCGAAGAAATAAATTACCGGACATGATATTCTTCGATTCGCTGTTTTCACGTGAGAATTGAGCATCGTATGTACAATTCGACCAACTGTGAACGGACCTCTTCGAACCCATGCTCACGATAGCCTGCGCAGGCGGGCCAATGAATACGATCCCTTCTTTCGCCAATGTTTCCGAAAACAGCGCATTCTCGCTGAGGAATCCGTACCTTGACGGAGTCAGCCGCAAGCGATTTTTATTGAAACTGACAAAAATACCCTGGATGTACCGCCTGAAGTGGAGATTCAGAACGCGACGCGACATGCTCAATGAAAAAAATGCGTACCTGAGCGCCGCTTCGTCTGCATACATCAATTATCTTGTCCATGCGGAGCTTTTAACCAGTAAACTTCAAAATACCGTTATACGCGCGACGGAAATTGAGACACTCACGTAGCTTTCTGCAGACGGTGCTGGCCCAATACAGTACGCCTCGTCTGCCTATTGCAACTCGTTCACAGAGTGTTTCCAAGTAGACAAGGCCTTCATACCAGCTTTACATGGAGCGAATCCTTGTCTACTTCACTGTAAACCGCGACCGTCTTGATCCCGAGCTTTCTCGCGGTACGAATGACGCGGCATGCGATCTCCCCTCTGATAAATTCAATCATCAAGCGGTAAATTGACCAGGCGCAAAATCTCACCTATTTGCTATGAGGATTTTGTCGAAATGCGGCTTTCGGGTGTTAGTTGGTTCTACACCAACCATAAATTCACGGAATCCTAATGGAAACTTAACCTACTGCTCTCTGACGCGTAATGTCTCCTTGAATTGGTGAAATGAATCGAATCCGACGCAAGTGGCCGAGAAACGACTGAAGAAGCTGCTTCGACTGAAAGTCTTTCGTGCTGACGCGGTGTTCTTTGACGAGCGCGTATTCCTGCTGCTATTGCGGGCAGCCTGGGCACAGTAGCGGCCGCTCGTTTGGTGGGGATCATGGTGGACGACGGGAAGTTTAGGTGGACCGTGGTCGCCCCGGACGGAGCTTAAACGTTAAACGCTGATGTCACACCGATGCGTCGGCGTCGGCGACGACGGAATCTCGTCAGTCTCATCGGTTGGGTAGTCTCTCTAGACAGACGCTATATCTTGCAGCTCCGAGTCGTTCCTCGCTAGTTATAGTCCGGTACCCATCAATATCCCGTATCTCGCCCGTATCCTGCACCCGTACGATGAGTTACCGCGCCCTGATAACTGGTATCTAGCCTTATCACTGATGGTGATGCACAACCAAACAACGCGCTCACCTTCACCAATTCGACGCGACTGGGAGATCAGAAATCGTCGGAAACAGTGTACTAGAACTGTAATTTGGCCAAGATTCGCTCCTGGCTCAATTCGCACTTGATCTGTGTTCAAACTAGTATCACCGGAAATGTGCCGAAGTCACATAATTCTACGTTTTTCACCTCAAATACCATGAAGCCCCTAAATTTTGTTTCTGAAGCATTCAGAGTGGTAGTTCTTGGTCGACAGCTTGATCTTCAAGCTCAAAGTCGGGCTGAAGTCACGTCGAGGCGCGCGCGGTTGCCATTAGTTCCAGAATAGGTTGCTTATATCATAACGCAGGATACCTCTCACCACGGCGTGGTAAGTACAGGACTATCGGTTGGGATACTTTCTACAACCGCAATCACAGTTACATTAAAACAGGTACAACGAATCATCGTCAGCATCAAACTTTCCCTCATCCTCCAGCTTCTTCAACATCGCTTTCAGACGCGATACAATCAACGACGCATAGTCGGCTCCGGTCTCAGGAGGGTGAGGCTTGCTATTATCAACACGCAACCAGGGAATACGCTTGACGCCTTCAGTTTGAGCTACCGCCTTCCGCACATCTTCGATCATTTCGTCCTTGTATGCCCCACCGAATACGAGAGCCTTCGGGAAAACGTCCCAATTTCCGGATCCCAGATCGCTGCTCGGGTCCTTGGGCACCTCTCCTTTGAGAAGAAGGGGTATTTCTGTGGTGGCGGAAGCCCTGAAGGTGAAATGGATAACTGACCAACCGCGGTTTCAGCAAAATTTAGATGGTAGCTACATGATGCATCGCACGGACCTTCATACTCTGGAGCCATGGACTTGACTACATGTGCGCCGACCTGCGCTCCAGCGCCAGACACAAGGATCGGAATGGCTTTCGTCGACATGCTGAATCGCAAGTTTTGAATGCGAGGTGTAAGTTCAAGGAGTTGAGCTGTTGGCGAGGCTGACTCTTGCTATCGAGATCATATACAAGCGAGTATTTAAGGACTGGGCTGCCGGTTGAGCCGTTGAGGACGAGTTAATGTCTTATTCTTTGTAACGTCGTGTTGGCGGAGGAGAAAGCGGTCTCCCGAGAGGATGATCTGCGTGATCCGTGCGAGTCGATATCTGATAACGTTGTGAGAGATGCTTGCAACTCGGATAGACGGTAAACACAGTGTATTCTGCATTTACAGGTATGTAATGGAAAGGCGTGTGCTCCATGGCCATGGCAGCTGTTTGCCAGAATCGGTCTAGTAATAAAGTTACACTGCATGTTCGAAACGTGCACAAAAACATAGAGAAAATAACCGAGGACATCATGCTCGCCCCTAGCTCGAGAGCGTCTCGGTATAGAACTGCATATACGTGTCTTGATCAGCGCACGCGAGCGAGAGAAAGAGCAGCTCTCAGCTCACCAGAGGCTCCGACATATGCCAGCTGAGTATTCGCAGCTTGAGCCCATCTGCTATCAAAGCCTGAAGCTGATCGACGATGGCTGTATCCGGGACGGTGTCTGAGTTGTGTCGGATGTAATGTAAAAAATCAGAGGTGTAAATGTGAGGGTCCTCCTCGACGGGAACACTTCGAATGAATTGAAAGGAAGCTAGTTTGGGCTTGCTGCCTCGGTCAAATCGTCGAGCGCAAAGCATTTGCACCATCTCCTCGTACGGTATCACGTCATCGTATTGCAGAACATCCAAAGACTCGAGACGAGGCAGGAACATGGCATCCGTCGCGATCCGGACAAAGAGCTCAGCCAGGTCTTCCCACTGCAAGCCAACAGATTCAGAGGGGAAAGTCAGATCCCTGACTTCATCGAATAGCGCTAGGACAGCGAAAACCTTGATCAAGTTGAACATTTCGAGAGACAATTTTTCCACTGTGCATTGAGACTGTGTAAGGAATGCAGGGAGACCATCGGGCTCATCGTCAACCGCGATACGAAGATCCGAGAGATGCGGAAGAGTAACGTAGGGGTAAAAATCTTGCGTCCACCCTCGAAGTTCAAGCTTGTAAAGAAAATTCAGCGTGACTGGGACTGGCAAATCTCCAGGAGAAAGGGGGTCTAAATCGACCGAGAGAGCTTGTAGAAGGGGCGTTTGGTGCAGAATGTCGATGCATTCAACCACCGGCCGGCGATACAGGGTGAGATGAGTGAGCTGTTCCCATGGAAGAGCGACGCATATAGGTGGAAGAAAGCGGAAGTCTACTTTGCGAAGTTCGGGAGTGATGGAGAATGCAGTTATGAGGAAATGAGGGGAAAAACCTCGCTCGGAGTCTAGTTTGAGCTCATGCAGGAGTGGAGTGCGTCCTTGAATGTGGTCGATAGCTGAACAAACGCTGTCGTTCAGGGAGCAAGAGAAGGACCGCCACTGTTTGGAGTAATCGGCGGCTATCGTAAACAATGGTTCAGCCTCAACAATGTTTTTCGCTGCGAGAAGATTGAGGTACAATGGCTGGTTACCCGATCGAGCTAACCATGATCGAAGAAGATCGGGCCACTTCACAGGTAGTGGCTTTGTCGATGAATCAATTGCTGCCTGCACACGACTCCACATCGAAGGTGTGTTGAACACGATTTCGCGCCAAGCTCTGCAAATCTGGGCGAGAAAGAGAGGGCCTTTGCGTTTCATATCGTTGAAATTGACGACCCAACTGCCGTCTTCATCATAAACCAGTTCATCAAAAAGACATGCGAAGATTAAGGACGTGATTTCGACAGGAATGCTGAGGATGGGATAGACGATTGAATCTAGGGCATCTGCTACCGGTTTTTCGTGTCGTTTTGAGGTGCCCAAGTCGCGCTTCGAGGGCCGCGATTTCCGTGTCAATTTCTTCGAGACGAGCTCTCAGTGAAGAACCAGAGAGATTGACAGTGTCTGCCAGTGCGTTTTGCTTCGCCGACTCGGAACCCATGAAGGGAAAGGCTAGAAAGAGCTACGTTGCTGCGTAGCGGAGGACACGAGAGACCGAAATCCAACAATGTGCTGAATTGGTGGTAAACCTAACGAACGAGTTTGAGGTGGCCGCTGTGGTGAAAGAGGGAAGGAAGAGAGTCCGTCACGGTGTCACGCTGGTCGCTTGGACCTCATCATTGCCGATGGTGTACTTACACATAGACGGATGAACATCAGACAAGAACTACATTAAGTATGCAAATACTACAACGATTTATTAGTCTGCGTCAAGACAGCCTTTGCCCAAGGTCAATGTGGACCGCCTTCACGGCTGTATAGCTTGAAACTCATGATCAGTTCGAGCTCTCGACAGGAAAGTGAGAAGAAGACATACTTCTCCAAGGCGTACGAGCCGAGCTCGCGTCCTATACCCGACTGACGGTACCCGCCGAACGGGACTTGGGGCTTGAAGTGGTTGTAGCAATTTACCTGGAGGACAAGACAGGCGCGTCAGCATGACAAGCGATTGCAGGAAAACTTCCGAATCCCTACCCAAACAGTCCCCGCTTGAATACGGTGGGCTGTGCGAATGGCGCGGTCGATGTCCTGCGAGAAGACGCCAGCCGCGAGGCCGTAGACTGTGGGACGAAGTCATGATGAGAGTTGGTTACACAGACATCCACGGAGGATAAGGCACATGTATCGTTCGCTTGCCTCACCACATCTACGCGCGCATCCAGTCAGCCTCAGCTGATCGAAAAGAAAGCGATAAACCTCACCGTCCTCGTCTTCGAACTTCACCACAACGCTGACCGGCCCAAATATCTCCTCCTTGACGATCTTCATGTCAGCCTTGACGTTTGTGAAGATCGTAGGCTCGATGAAGTAGCCCTCTGACCCGCGGCGGTTTCCACCGGTATGGACCGTTGCGCCGTCGGTTTTACCAGATTCGATGTAGCCCATGATACGCTGTATTCTGCGTCAGCATTATCTCGTTCTATATGAAGAAGACACTTCAACAGGCCGACGCACGTTAAATTGAGCCTCGGAGCTCATAGGTCCTCGGTCGATGTTTTCGCCGAATGGATCCCCGATCCGGATCGCCTGTGACTTTTGGGTGAATTTTTCGAGGAATTTGTCGTAGATGCCGGATTGAACAAAGATGCGAGAGCCTGGTACGAGTACGGATGAGCATCGAGTCTTGTGAGTGCATGCACGCGGAAAAGACTTACCGGCACAGCACGCGGCTCCATGATTCCAGTAAATACCGAATGAAGTCCACTCGACAGCATTATCGAGGTCCGCATCATTGAAGATGATATTCGGGTTCTTGCCTCCGAGCCTACGAAGCCATATATTCAGCTGAGATGGTAGTACTTACGGACGACCTACTCGAGAGTTACGGGTTTGAGATTGCTCTTGGCTGCCGCCTCCATGATCTTGCGTCCCACGATGGTGCTCCCCGTGAACGCAATCTACAAACGATTAATTTCAAACTGACTGAGTGTAACAACAATGAACGGACCTTCAAGATATCCATATGTGAGCTGATGGCGGCGCCGACAGTGTTTCCATAGCCTGTCACGACGTTGACGACACCAGGAGGAATACCCGCTTCTTGGATCATCGAGCACATGCGCAGAGCGGTGAGGGGAGTGAATTCCGAAGGCTGAACGACTGCGTGAGTGTCTGGCTTGATTGATAGAGGATGGAAGTCACTTTTAGAACGACGGTATTGCCCGTTGCAAGAGCTGTGATTTGTGAAATACGGTGATACAGGCTGAACGCAGGGAGCTTACCAGGAGCAATCTTCCAGACAAACATCATAACTGAGGGCATGCTCAGCGAGTTGTCAGAAAGGATTTGGAGTTCATGCGAGGGAAATTCCCTGAGATCAGAAAACGGGTTAGCGGAAACTCGTAAAGATTCACCGGTAACCCTACATGGAATTATTTGTCCCTTGGCAAGAAAATCAGCATGATCCAGCGGCTGGCCAGAAGAATATGACTCACCACAACACCGATGGGCTCATGACGCGTGTAAGTCAGCTTCTTCTCGTCGGTCTGAAAAGATTGTTGAGCGTCCCCTGAGTAAAAAAATCGCTAGATTGTACCTCGAGAGTTTGGCCGTGGATTTTGTCGGCCCAGCCGGCGTAGTACTTGACTACCTGGATGGCAAAATCGACGTCTACATTCTTGGCCCAGTTGAAGGTCTTCCCTATTGGTCCAAGTTAGCAGCTGCGCCAAAGGCGAATCAAATCACTCGTACCATTGTCCATCGCCTCAAGAGCCGCCAGCTCATCTCGCGCGGCATCCATGATGGTCGCAAGTTTGTTCAGAAGATCCCCGCGTTCCGCGCCTGATGTGTTCAAACCCCAAGTGGTGTCGTACGCCTCTTGTGCGGCTTTGACTGCAAGGTCGACATCCTTGGCGGTAGCCTCCGAGATCGTCGTGATGAGTTTTCCAGTGGCTTCACAGAGGTGAGAATATATCGGTTGCTTCACGTAGAGTGCTCACTAGGGTTCAAAACGCTATAAGAATTTGGGTTAATCAGAAACCGCTGGAGGAACAATTCACATACTCAATGGTGGTCGTATCCGAGCCGTCTACAAATTTGTTGTTGATGAACAAACCTGTAGAGACATTCACAGTTCCTTTGTAGACGGGAGTGTCGAATTTGTGAGTAAACGTTCCAGGCATGTTGGGGGACGAAAGATAAGCTGTGTCATACGAGTCTTCGAGTTTTAAATGCCGCAGGGGCAGAAGCGAATTGCAACTGAAAATGACAAGGTCATCCGCCAATTAAACGTAGTGCGGAGTCCAAGGACGCCGTAGCGCCTCCACTTAGATTCCGCCTCGATAGTACTCTGGGCCGGTATACAAGCCCGGGTTGGACAACGGATCGCGCATTCTCGACATCCCGTTCTTACCTCTAGGCAGGCACAGGGCCCTTAGTCCTGGATTTCCAAGTACGTCCGTCGGCCGCTTCAACTCATCTAACCGCCGCCGTCCACTGCACATAATGTCGGTACTCCGTTGAAATCGCAGGCGTACACGATACGAATATTATGCTTGAGTATTGCTAGTCCGCCTTGCGGGATTCACGACATTCCGTGGGTGCGAATTGGGTGCGAATTCCCTTGCGGGTTTGCAGTAAAAGTCTGTACAGTTTTCTTTTTCGGCCGTTCGTCCTCCAGGTGTCCAGAGGAGACGCAGTAGAATGCACCGAATAATTCACTCAGAAAAAAGAGAATGAGAGAATAAAGGGATTCATTTGCATTGGCGGTGATCGTTGTGGCGAACGGCGAGGAAGCAGCGTCACGTGTGACTGTCACACCCTTTGACAGCCTTTGACTGCCAGTGGCTGCCTAACCCGACCCAAGCAACGACTGTCGGCGATCGTTCCCTGCATTGTGTCGAGGGTTACCGGTTACCCGCGGGATATAATTGATTCTTGAACTTCATATACAACAAACGCGCAGAAAATCTGACTTTCTATTTTTTTCAGCACTTCTGCGCTCTTCTAGGCTGTTGTGGTTTGTGGAGACTTTCCTGGTAGTGGCAATGCCCAAGGGTAGTGGTATTGGCTCTTGGGACGACAATCCAGCCCTTATTTCGACATCCGGTCAGATACCACATCTCACTGCAGTAAGCTGCAGTACTGTTGTCTTCAACGTTCGTCGTTCACCGCCGATGATTGGTCGTGATATTTGGCCTAAACCAAGTTCGATAAACCGCGTCTTCTGACCGTCGCTGGACTCGATGTCTCACATTTCTCACTGCGATTTCTTTAGTGTGATCGGGCTACTCCCCTCTAGGCGCTCTCTGCTCGTGTACGTCTCGTCGCAGAGTCTATCTGATCCCTTGCCGCACTACCTTGCTAGCTTGCAAGCGCTATTGTCTCTGCGTTATCACCGGATTCGAGGCGTCTGATAGAGAATGGAATGTCATGGTTCAGCCCGCGGCGATGCTATGTCGCCGAAAGAAGAGGAACAAGCGCTACGCGACACCCAATTCCTGCGTCTGCTATAAAAAAACTCTGCCGAAATTATCACCTTGCGCTATAAGCGGGGCTGTATGCTCGATGTTCCATGTCGTCTCCCGCTTATGCTAGTGATTGTTTCCTGCGGCTACCAGTGGCGAACGATAAATATCAGTTTCGTTTTCGAATGAGATCTATGCCCTAGATAGCTAGCCTATACTCTTCTCCGCCGATCGACATTCTCGCTATTTAACATCCAGACTTGGTTCTACAGATCGCGTCTTGTCCTGAAATGAGCGCCTACCTCAAATACCTATACGCAGCGGCCTCTGTGGGTCTCTTGGTTGGGTTCAGAGTCGTGTCCAAGCGCAGGAAGGTAGGGACTCTCTTAACTTCGTTGTTAAGTTTGTGTCCCACCATTCGAAGATTCACGGAAATCACCCACCGATCATCAATATCCCAGTCTGTCCAATATGCTCTATCTCGATTTCGGTATCTTGACTCTTTGTGAAAGGCTGCAGAGATCTTCAATCACCCTCGCGAGGCTTATGAGAAGGCTCTCAGAGAATATGGACCTGTCATCGCTGTTCCGCGCAAGGGCTTGGTTTGTGGCATCTCTTAGCTACCCACACCGATCATTCAGGTTTAACCTCTGCAGCTCGAATTCATTGTCGACGAGAATCTATGCCAGACAGTTCTGACTTCCGACCAATCGTTCAGTTTCGAAGAGGCCATGGCAAAGGTCTGTAACTGAGCATGATCTGGACTAATTAATGCAACTGGAATTTTCGAGATTCTCAATTTACGACCCTACGTCTCATTCTTCTGGTCATTCTTCCGCGAAATCGATGATCTCGTTCAAAACGGGATTAATCCAAGACTCTCAACCATCATGGAACAAAGTGCGTCGCTTTCTTACACTGTTCATTCATCACAACGAATAAGAAAAACTGGAAAGTCTGCCCTGTTTTCGTCCGCACCGCGGGACATGCGGTTGAACAGAGGACTATTGATGATATGTTTGAGCACGCTCATACTACCATCGCGGAGGGGATGATCGTGCTTATATTCGGAGAAGTATGTTGTCGCTTGCTTGAACCCTTGGATGCCAGGAGAATTCATTTACTACACCAATCAGAGCTTCGCAAACGAGCGCAGCATACAGGTTATAACAGATGTGGCCACAGATATTGCTGGTTTGACCGGAAGTACGCATCATTTCTGCGATTACAGCCAGACTTAGCCCCAACGCAACCTCCAGTGTATTCCAACAGTTCATTCTTAGGCAACTCTCAGTCTGCTTTATGTTCAATTTTCATACTAAATCAAATACAGGCCGTCACTTCCCTGCGTTAAGGGGTCCCATAATGTGGGTCAAGGTTTCCTGTACGACTATCCTCGCGTTCTTCCGTGTTATCGGACCACGAGTATGGAGACACCTACGCGCTCGAAATTGGATTGCGGGTGAAGAGAAACCTACTAGCACCTTGGAGTATCTGGCGTTCAAGCACGCAAATAAGAACGATGGATCTATTGGGTTCACATCATTTTTGTGGATTATGTCTATGCTTCTGGGGTATGTTTGAATTTTATACATCATCATGTTCTGAGCTGAACTGGGCTTTAATTCAGCCTTATATTCGCCTCTGTTCATCAAACGTCGGTTTGATCCGTTTCGGTTCTCAATCATCCATGTTGATTTGTTCCCAGTGCATCTGTCATTGTATGGGTCGTTTTCGAACTTGCCAAGCGGCCGGAATATCTCGAAGCGTTGCGCGAAGAGGCATACAATCATGTCGATCCGGTTACAAATGATTTAGATCCTACGAATATTGGAGAAGCGATTCAGAAAGCAACCTACCTGGACTCGTTCATCCGTGAGGTCATGCGAACTAAGGGTGACACGCTCACCACCTGTCGGTTGACAACCTCCGATATACACCTTGCTGGATATACCATTCCCAAAGGGTAAGGAGCAAATCATTCAGGGTTCAACTACAATAACGTCTTTTCGTTTCAGACACCTCGTATTTCCATTAGCGACTCGCCTTCATTTGAATCCAACCCACCATCCCGATCCAAACGTTTTCCGACCGGAACGATGGCAGGGTGAAAATGCAAAGCCTGCGATCATGACCAGCGCTTCATACATCTCGTTCGGCTTGGGGAAATGGGCTTGTCCTGGTCGGATTTTGGGTGCGTTTTTCGTTATTGATCTAGACGATCCAACTCGAAATTGGCTGTCCAGCTGTATCCGAGATTAAGATGATTGTGTGGTCCCTAATCGTGAAGGCAACACCCAGGCTCAAAGGCGGCGAATATCGAATTGTGGATCCGTTAAATATCACGTCGGTGCCTCCGCAGGGAGAGCTGATTTTGGAGCCGTTTTCATTTGCTTGAAAGTAGGCCGAGATATCTCTATGCTTGTAACTGTATAACTCGAGTCAACCATTTTGACTTACCGGATGAAATTGAGTGAATTCAGTGCATCTCACACCGCTTCGGTACAGAGTCTTGTAGACACGAGTATTTATTCCATTGCGAGCGTTTACGTGCCAAATCAGTTTACTAGTGAAGCAAGTCTAGCAAAAAAGAATGCCGGTGGGGGACGAACACTGACTGATAAAGTGTATACCCTTCCTGTGGCGCGGAGATGCACTTCTTGGCCCCGGACCTGTCTCATCGCCCGTGGATGAGAAGGCTACACGATCGCAGCCCGGTCCAACCCGCACAGCCATTTAGTGTCTCCGACGGGAATCGAACCCGTGGTTTTTCCCACTTCAAGAAGCGGTTAGACTGAGCTGGGGAACCAACTTTGCCAAAGAGGCACGGAGATTACTCTACACGACCAAGCCAAGGGGCGGAGGTTGCATTTCACTGGGTGGCAGTGACGAGAATGGTATATTGTAAGCTGCTCAAGTTAGGATTTTCCAGCTGCTGAAACCGCTTGAATGTGTTTCGGATGGTGCCTTTTCCAAATTGCCGCATTGGGCTTGATATTGTTGATGAGCATCAGAGCCGACGGGGATATCACTCACAACTGTTCGGGACGCGTCAAATTACGGAATTGCACGTACACACGTGCAAATAGCTGCGTGACAGTGACAGTGACCCTGCGACGGCTTTCACCTCAACCACTACCACAGCACCACTATGCCCACCCACAGAGAAACTGCTATAATCAACAGCGCCAAGGACACTATTGACGACCCCGCCTTTAAGGTCTTACTTCCTCGGGTATTCACCACAACTCTGGATCAACTTTTCTCGGAATTTGTCGAAGTCCGCGAGGGATTCAAATTCCTTGGACGAACCGCCCTTCATTTTGCTTTTGCGCTGGCTTGTATCGAAGTTTGCGGAGGACTTGGGGTTGGGATGCCTGTGGGGATGCTTGGAGTAAGTCATTCTTTATCTCGTTTAGCCGTTTTACTCACGCGAGTTCGTTTTCAAGATGCTCGAAAACTGCTTGCTATCCGAGGAGATACTTTTTGAAATCATGAAGAAACCCTGCCATCGCAAAGTTCGCCATCGCATCACCTCTCAGGGCGTGGACGTTGTTAGGGATTTCGTCTACCTTTACGTGGGTGGGTTGTGGTACGACACCCAAGACCTAGGGAAAGTCATCCCGTGGATCCGCAACACATTCACACCATTGATTCGAGCTGCTATCGACGCTTACAAGTCTTAGTGAGCCTCCCCCTGCTCATTTCCTTCCCCATATCAAATCCAAATCTTTCAGTCGACCGCCGAAGAAAGCCTGCAAAATACCCCCGGGTCAATCTAAGCCTCGTGAATCTGTTGGTTCGTACTAGCATCCTGTCTCTGGTGCTGTCTAATCCATCTCTAAATTACTCCTAGAATTAATCGCCCTCCATCGTCTGCTCGCCATCCTGCTCGCCCAGGGTCCTCTCAGGGGTCCCAAACCCCTCAAGCCCAAGTACATCGCCGAACCAAAGCTCCTCACGCCGTCACCGTCTCCGTCCCCGCCTGCTTCTCCACCGACCGAGCATCCAAGCCATGATGCTATCGAAGTCCATGGTCCTGACGATAATTCCAGGTCTGATTCCGAAGAAGATGCAGCAGTTCTTCATGTATGCTACATTCACGTTTCCCTGCCTTCTGTTTGACCTGATCGCCGGGAATCCAGGAGCCCCGGAATACGTCAAGTATGGCAACGTCGCTCGACGATTCTTCTTCAAGTGATGCAGTTCGGTCGCCTCAAGATGAGCAGATACAGACGTCGTCGTTGAAGCCTCCTCACTCTCTCAAGGTAAGCTGTTAACCTTCGGTCATAGACCCTTCTAATGATCCTGTTCAGCGGAAGGCTCCATCGGGTGTCGAAGCACTGGAAGACCCTCGCCCACCTCACTCCAAGTTCCTGCGAACCCCACTGGCCAGCCTCCATCTCCCTAATGGCGCTCGTTCGAATGGCACTGTTTCGGACGGTCGTCCATCCGCTACCGAACAAGGCAGCAATACGAGCTTTTGTCCGGCTTTTGTGTCTTACGGCGCTCTCCCCTCCGACTCCCTTGATACTGGCCGCTGGACTTTTCAAGCAATGGACGTTATGGAACCGCAAGATCTGACTCTTGACGAGCTCTTGGACGGAATCTGGTGACCTGGTTATGCTACCGGTTTCTCTGGTTGCTCCAACTCTTCTATCGGCTCCTGTATTCAACACCTTCAATCCACAACACCCACAACACCTATCATCTCGCCCAATCTTGTCCTCAATGACCCCCGCATCCTACTGTGTATCGAACATCACTATGTATCACGACCCTGCATCTACATGTACACTTCTAGACACTGTTTCCGATTACGATGTACGAGTTGAAATGTATCTGTATGCATGTACCAATATACAACGAATTGAACGCGCGGAAATCGTGAATCTTGGGTGAATCTTCCACAAATCGCCAGCTAACTGAAGCGTGATGCCCATTGATACTACCGTATTGACGGTCTAAAGACAAGAACTTGGCTCATATATGTAAATGTACAGAGAGTCTCGGACAAACAGCGATAAGTTACACGCTACTTGGCGATTATATTATGATTACGCTGAGCGAGCAGAACCAAATCGACCTCTCCAGCGCCGACTTCGATTAGCACCGCGACACTTTCTCCGGATTTCACCGCCTTGACTTCGGTTAATTTACCGTTGACATAGACACCGTAGGGCCCTTCAGGCAGGTTATGGAACGAGGGGGAGATCCTGTAACGACTCAGAAATCAGCCTTGGCTCTCGCTAACACAAAACAGACGTACGTCTTGGTAGATCCATCCCAGGTTCGCGCTGTAAGGATCATCGCGCTAGCATTCGCGTCCCATTCACCGCGAAGGAAGTCGATATTCGAGCGCAGATCGACTCCATCGATGTAGGGCCTGTATGTCGAATGTCCCCGCTTCCACGGCTTCTCCCACATCGTCTTCTGTCCATTGTGCACGTTCAGACTCCCATACGGGATTCCCGCGTTACTACTAAACGAATCCATGCCCGTCCAGTTCCCATCGGCGTCCCGCTGCTTGTCATTGCGCTCATAGAACAGCCCGCCCTTTTCCCAGGTCGGATTCAAGAACATCTCGGCGTGCCGCATGAGACCGTCCAATGTCTCCTGGTCACCGACTTCAGACACCCATTGGCAGATGTAGCCGAACTCTGCGCGCCAGCGGCCGGTCTCTGGTGGTCCGGCTATCTCGCGCGCTTTGCGTAGGGTTTCGGGAGAGTCGGGATCTGCGCCTTGTTCTTTGACCAAGCTGCGGATGGCCTGACCGATGCCGGGGCCATGGACGTTAACACGGTTTTCGCCAGGAATCTTGGAGAGGAAGCCGAGAGCCATCTTGGGATACAGAGCCTGAACTTGTTCCGAGTTCCAGGCGTTCATGAATGCACAGGCCCTGGGGAGTTTGCGAACGTGCATCAGCGTTTGTGAAAGATTTTCAAGGTCGACATACCACGCAGTGAAGCTCACGCTTTGTTCGAGGACACGATCGCCGTGCTTTGACCTCATCATGCGAATGAATAGCCCGTCGTCTTGAACAAAACCGTTCTTCCCTTTCCAAGCCGCAGTGTAGTTCTCGATCACTCCATCGACAACGTTGGTGCCATTACGGACGTCAGTGTAGCGGATGCCTATGATCTGCGCGCATGTATTAGACCTGTGCAGAAAGTGTTGTAAAGTGTCTCACAGGAAACTGGTTGCAAATGATGAAACTAGAGCAAGCGATTCGTGAGCTTGATGCCAAATTAGATTAACTGTCATACGAACACGCAGTTGGGCTCGCAGCAAACACCGATCCATTTTTCGCGTTCAAACTCGTCCATGATGGCTTTCTGAAGGCTGGTGCGATTGTACGAAAAGCGCTCTGAACCCATTCCCCAGAAAAGAGGCTCCCAATTGAACACGAAGGAGTCGGGCTCGTCATATTTGTCATCGTCAAATAGCATGGCATGCAAAGCCGACATCATGAAGAGATGCCCCGAATACTTGGAGGGAATGGAGCTCAACGTCGCATGAAGATTGGAGGAATGGACACCATACCATGATATTTTCGGTCAAAACGGGATCAGCCCTAGGCTTCAAGAGCTCCTTGATTTGTGGGTCCGAGAGTTTCCCGCTCTGGCTCGTGTTGTACCTAATGTCGAAGGTCAGACCATAGATCTTGATATTGTGTTGGGAAGGTCATACCAGAAAGTCCATACGTCCTTCTCCAGCATCCTGGAGATTAAGCTCTCGAACAAGGACTTGAACACGGAACGAAGAGCCGGCAGGCGGTGGTAGTGCGCTGCGCCCATCGCATAGGTCATATGTCCCAGCTGGTATCTCAAAGCATCGAAATATTCTTGCCCCGGGATCATCGAGCTCATACGAGGCCATTCTCCTGGTCGGGTGATCGCTAGATTGTGGATGTGGCGGATATGGCCCGCTTGTTCCAACGACAGCTTCTGTGCACCCGCGAGAATGCTCGCAGGCAGGGTTTCGGGAAATTGTTTCGTTGAAGTCGACATGAGTGGTGTTTGAAAAGGCGAAGGTGAGGCTTGGGGTAAGAGACGAGCTGGACACAATTCGAGCAAAGTGAGGTTCAAAAATGCGGGGTGTCGCAGGAGTGTTCGTTCGTATTTATAACAAGGTGTAGAACCTTGGGAATAATGCGGAGCATCCTTCCTTCCTTCCTTCAACGGGGCTTTGAGCAGTGAAATTTGAAAAAAGCTATTACTCTGAGCTCGGGCATGGCCTCGGGCATATCAGGTCCCATCGACGCAAGAGCTTTTTATCCTGCCAATATGGCTTCCACAACCCGAAGGGAACGGATTGTGTCCCGGCCTGAGACTTTGAAGAGTTCTGTGTTTTCGTCATTGCGTCAGCTGCACTAGTATTATCAGTCGTTCTTGGCCGCTACGCCGGTCACTTACCTCTCTATCGGAGTCTTTCAAACCAAATGGCGCAAGAACAATCCAGCGCGCTCCTAGATCCCTCAACCTTCGTCTGTCCATCGTTGACCGAGAATACGACCGTCACCATCGAGTTTTGCGACAGAGTGAGTTGACCGTCGAGGTCGTCGTTGTAATCCAAGTATGCATACTAATACGATGTCCACAAAACCGTAACAGTGTCGCTGGCTTCACCGCGCGTCCTGGGTCCAGACGGAGCTGCTGTTGACCTTCCCACCGCCAACGATCACCTGCATCGCGCTTGTGCCTCGAAATTCTGAGGAGACGGCGGGTAGATTTCGCGTATGGGTGACGCAGGGCAAGACAGCGACGGGTGAAGCAGTCGCGCCGCAGCTGGCTTGGGATAGAAAGGTTGAAGGGGGTTTTCCTGAGCTGAAGGTGCTGGTGAGTGCTGTTTGCTCTCTGGGCTTGAATCGCCAATGCCAATGAATCTTGCTGGTGGGTAGAAACAAAGAATTAGAGACATTATTCAGCCTGGAAAGAGCCTGGGGCACTCGGACAAGAAGGTTGAGCAGCAAGCATCGTAGAATCGTCGAAGGTCGTTGTCGTTGTGTTGGAAAAAAGTAAACGTAAATCACTCTGGCATAGTAGCAGTACAAACACAAGGTCAGTATTGTTCATTTCAGCGTACAAAATGTCTATAGGGTGGTATGTAACAAATATAAGCACATTCAGTCGTTTCGCTGCGACCGTTTTTTACATTTACTTTTTCAACAGAGCAGGAGGCGTCAGACCCGCCGAGAAACCATCACCACCAGCGTATGTGGCGTTCTTGAGCTCCTCCCTGGAGAAAATATCATTAGCATGTCGGTCACCAGAGAGAATGGAGAAGAAAAAAACGTACTCGATGCGAAGGAGCATGTTGTACTTGGCGACACGCTCGCTTCGGGCGGGAGCACCGGTCTTGATCTGGCCGACGCCGAGAGCGACGGAAAGGTCGGCGATGATGGTGTTCTCCGTCTCACCACTGCGGTGGGAGATCATGACACCCCAGCCGTCGGACTGCGCGAGCTGAGCACTGCAAATATCAGGTTTTCATGAGCCGCAACTTATAGACGAAGTTTTCGGAACACATACGCCTGAATCGACTCAGAGATCGTGCCGATCTGGTTGACCTTCAGCAGCAGACCATTGCAGGCCTTCTTCTCAATAGCCGTCTTAATGCGCAGGGGATTGGTGACGGTCAGATCGTCGCCGACGATCTGGATGCCGCTAAGCTTGGTGAAATGCGTCCAAGCCTCCCAATCGTCCTGGTCGAAGGGGTCCTCGATCGAGACGATGGGGTACTTCTTCACGTAGCTCATGTAGAGGTCCGCGAGCTCAGTGCCGCTGATCCACTTGCTCGGGTCCGAGTTGGGGTTCTTGAAGTCCAGGTCGTACTTGCCCTCCTTGTAGAACTCGGACGAAGCAACGTCGAGCGCGATCTTGATCTTGCCCTCATATCCAGCCTTCTTGATCGCCTCCGAGAGCAGCTCGAGCGACTCCTCCGCGCCAGACACGTTCGGTGCAAATCCACCCTCGTCTCCGACGTTGACAGCTAAACGCACGCCGCAGGCAATGTTAGATAGATATCCGCGATCAGACGGTGTAGAAATTTTTAGCTCACCATCAATACCGTACTTCGCGCTGATGACCTTCTTCAGGGTATGGTAGGTCTCCGTGCCGATCTTCATCGCCTCGGTGAAGGAAGTAGCACCAGTGGGGAGGAGCATGAACTCCTGGAACGCGAGCTTGTTGCCAGCGTGCGATCCACCGTTGATGACGTTGAATGCGGGGCAGGGAAGGACGAAGGGAGGCTTGATGCCTGCAAGGTCGGCAAAGTGCTGGTACAAGGGAACACCCTTCTCAGCCGCGCCAGCCTCTGCGACGGCGATGGACACGCCGAGGATGGCGTTGGCGCCGAGCTTGCCCTTGTTGGGCGTACCGTCGAGCTTGATGAGGAAGTCATCGATCTCTTTCTGGGAGGTGACGGCAATGCCGGCTTTGATGAGTTCGGGCGCGATAACGTCGTTGACGTTCGCTACGGCCTTGCTGACGCCTAGATTGGATGTAAGTTGTACGAAAGATCCAACGCTCAAAGCACGTACCCTTCCCGACGTATGCATTTTTGTCTCCGTCTCGCAACTCTACGGCCTCATGGATACCGGTCGATGCGCCAGAGGGCACGGCGGCACGGAAACGGCCTTGAATGTAAATCAGCTTTTTTGAGTCATCGAAAAAAAATGCTTTCAGACAGAAACCAAGACGATAACGAGGGTAGCCGGAATCTTGGACGCGAATTCGATGCTGGGTTCATGGTTGGCCCATGAAAAGACGCGGTATAGGTTAAACAACACGAAAGAATCCAATCCAAGCCGATCGCGCCTAGTCGATGCGACTCTCTGATCCACGGCTTGCGGGCTCGAAAGAAAGCCATTGGAGAGTAGGCGCCCGTCGCCCTCCTCGAGAACAAAGGCCAAAGAGACCGATCTCAACATCACCAACCTTTTCCGGTGTAGAGGTCGACCTCGACAGTGGGGTTGCCGCGAGAGTCAAAGATCTAAGGCAGTATTTCCCATCGATGAGTGGTGCTGCAGTAGACGAATACGCTCAGTTTACCTGACGAGCAAAGATTTTGCTGATAGACATGATGGTAGAAAGAAAGAGTCAGAATGCGCTAGAACGCGTTGGATTCTAGTACGTAAAGCGGGTTTGGCTCATCCCCAATAGATAGAGATCTCAAAGAAAAAAATCCATTATCGCCGCGAAAAGGCCGACTCAAAGCACCCTAGACCGTATAGGTGGTACAAGGAAACTCCTTCTTCTCAAGACTCCAAGATACAGAGGTGAGAGACCATTTCTTTCGAGTCTGGACTCGGCCACAAGTAGTCCGACCATAAATAGCGACTGGATTTGGAACGTGGGCGAGTTCGAAAGGCACAACGCGAGGCACGAAGGCTGGATCGTCGAGCTATTCAAGAGGTGGTTCAGGTCGAATCGTCCCGCCAATGACGAATATCCATTATCACCACAACAGTCTATACAAACCACGATAGACAGACTAGAACGGAATCTAGTCCTTCTTATTACGCCCCCGACCTTCAGCCCGCTTGCCCCGCGGTAGAGATTTGAGCAACGCAGACTTGCTGCGATTTTTGTTCTTGACGTTGGCTCCAGAGTAGAAATTGGACGCTTTTTTCTAACGGGCAAGTCAGCGCTGAAAACGACGCGGGAAAAACATTGCACACCTTGTTCGTCTTCATTCGAGGCTCCTTCTTGGCCTGATCGTCACCATCGGATCCCTCTTCTGAAGGAAGGAGGAGCGTCAAATATCGAAATAATCTGGAGAGAAAGCACAGACCTTGCTCGACATTCGTTTCCGGTACTTGTGCAGCATCGTCCACTTTTATACCTTCCCATACATCGTTCCAAGTCAACTCCTCCTCCTCCTCTGCAGGTTGTTCATCGTCCTCATTTGCCTCCTCTTCCTCAGCCATATCATCCTGTTCATCCTCCGCACTCGGAGGACCCACAAACTGATCATCCAAAGGCTGCACATCCTCCGCCACGAACGTATTCTTCTGCATAATCGTCCCCAGATTCTGCCGCACCCCCGGAACCTCCCCTTTCTCCGCAGCCGCAGCCGTCGCCTTAGCCTTCCCCTTCTCCTTCCTCGCCCGCTCCTTCGCCTCGCTCTTATTGAGCTCCTCCGACCGCTCCGGCGGCGCGACGAAGAAAGGTATCCGTCCGCGCACCCAGTCGCTCAGCAGAATCTTGGCGACCGCGTCGAGGTCCGGCTCTCCGTGTTTGAGCAGCCGCCCTTTCATACGCGCGAGCTTGTCGAGGAATTCTTCGGGCTCCCATTTGCCCTGTTCTGGAAGCGGGACGCTGTAAGTGCGTGAAAGGTAGACGGGTTTGACGCGCTCCATGAGCGCGGGGATGTGGTCTGACGGGGTAGGGAGCGCCTCTACTCGGACCACGCCTTTCAAGACTGTTGAGGTCTCTGAGTCATGAGCGGATGTTGGGACAATTCCCGGGCAGTCGATGAGGTAGATCCGCCGCGTAAGGGTGATGTATTGCCAGACCTATACAATCATTCAATTTGATGGATGCAGGAGCGGGGACGAAAGCAAACCTTGGTTTCGCCAGGTACCGGCGCAACGCGGCATACCTTTCCGCTTTTCAGCGTGTTGATGACACTGCTCTTGCCGACATTGGGATAGCCAATGAAACCAACGGATATCTGCTTCTTATCCGAATGTAGTTGGGCGAACTGTCTCAACAGCTGGATTAGTGATCCTTTGCCGAACGAATGGTTCGGCGAAGCATGAAAGGCGATGGTGGGGAAGCGCGGGGTGAGATGCTGGATATAGCGAGCAGTGACCCAATTGGGAACCAAGTCGCATTTGTTTATGACGAGGACAATCTGCTTGTGTGATTTTTCCTTCTTGACATATTCAAGCACAGATTCGCAGATGGTCCCGAGGGGATCTCGAGCGTCGAGGATGTGGAGAATGACATCAGAAGAATCGATGACCTTGTAGAGCTCGCCGTATATCCGCCGCGACGTCCCTTTAGCGTAGATTGGCTCGTGGTAATCGGCATGCGTGGGGGCTTCCACTACTGAAGACGCCAGGGGCTCTGCAAGTAATTTAGATTCCTCATGTACCGGTAAGAGACGATGAAGGATATCGAACCTATTACGCCCGTGCCATTTTCACGCGCCGCGCTTGCAGCTTCCTCTTCAGCAGCCGCACCAAGCTTGCTCAATTCATCGAAAGACCCAGCTTCAATCCGAGGTCTTTTTCTTTGCGCTTTGGGGCCAAACGTATCGCTGAACGGTTCAACTTCCACAATATGCGGCCGCTATGATCATTCAACATCAGTATTCATCCGGGAGCATTCATTCCATCGACCCGAACCTTCCCCAGATTCGGATTTGCAGCATCATCCAACAGCGCCATGGGCAGTTTGTTTCGCCGCAGAAGCACTGAGTACGGGTCATCCTTTTTCGTCGAAAGACTTGTCCTGAAATGATCCAACGCCGTCTGCGAAATTACCCTCGTATTGCCTGTATCTTCGTTTCAGCACTTAATTTTCCAGATTTGTAACTCCAACACAGACCAAACCACCGACGATCAGGTTGCACCCGCCCAGGTTTAGTCTCATCTTCTCCCTTTTGAAAAGCAGCTGCTTGGATGATTTTTCCATCCTTGTCCCGAACGGGCTTGCCGCCGTTGAGCATCTTGAGACGAGATGCTTGCTTAGCATTGCGGTAGAAATTCTCTCCCTTGACACGTTTCAGAGAGATACTGGACGTCTTGGAGCTCGTCTTGGACGTGGAGGCCTGCTTTTTCGTCGGCGCCATCGTTGTTGCTCGCAGAAATTTTGCGAAAAAGGCAACTGTCACACCAGTGTCACGGCTCAATGTGACTCTCCTCCCTTGACTCCATCCATTGACCACACTTTAATGGGTTCTACAGCGCATCCTGAGCTGCATTCACTGCTAAACAATCTCAGAAACATACACGACGCTCTCCTCAATTTTAAACCGCTCGTTGGATTGCCCCCAATCCTTGATTCGTCTACTGATGCGGATTCAAACGATGACGGGCAATGGTTGCGCCATGAAAACATTCCAGGCGTGAAAAAGCTGCGGGAATCAATAAAGTTTGACATAGATATCCTAGACAAGGCAGGTTTGCCAATTTTCCGCGTCGCAACACTTTCTTTATCAGAAGAACAGTAGTTTCTGTCAGGTCCAGCTGCAGAGCATGAGCCGCCAATATCGTGAGTGATTTTCAATGTCAAATGTCAAGTCTGTACAGCTACCGGGGGACGATTCGGGGACATTACATGAATTCTGCATCGCGTAGAGTCGTTGGACGTCGAAATAACGAAGCACATATTGCGATGGGAATCGATACGCCCCCAATGTGGTGAAACAGTTGCTTGTGGAATCGAGTCTGCGATTGAGCTCTCCGATTTTGAAATCGGATTCTATGAGAGCAGCTTGGCGAAGCATTGAAGTTTTCTGTGACCCCTCGATGAGGATTATCTTGATTCTCTTACTCTCTTCGTCCAGCTCTCGAACAGGCGCCTTTCGCTGATTTCATTTTCGTTAGCACGCACGCCCCATATCTGGTCTCCGTTTATCACGAAATTCTGTCTGCCCCACCACCTGTTGTTTCTGTCTTCAAATTTTTGCAACTCAGTGGCCCCGCCACCGATCGCCGACATCAGAAGGGCGCAAAGAGACCTCCGTCGACAAAGGTCGATGTCGTTGCGGACAACGGTAGGCGGTGGATCCGCATAAATACGTGAGCTGCTCCGCTGCTGTCTTTTTTTCTCGTTCTCACACCGAACAGAATC
The DNA here is from genome assembly GCA_037176885.1 of Favolaschia claudopus. NCBI lineage: Eukaryota > Fungi > Basidiomycota > Agaricomycetes > Agaricales > Mycenaceae > Favolaschia > Favolaschia claudopus. Next base: position 885,445 of record JAWWNJ010000032.1, on the reverse strand, counting down.
AAAAACGCCGGCATACTCGCCGAACTGCGCGAAATTGACTCCTACCTAACCGACTCCGAGTCCGATTTGGACTCCGACGATCCGGACTATAGGCCGAGTCTCGCGCAAACTGAATTCGACAACTCCATCCTCCAGATGGGTCGCGGTCTCATCGAAGCTGCCAACGCTAATCCAATAAGCGGAGAACGCCCCCGCGTCACACTACGACTCACCCGCCTCGACGTCTCCCCCTTCCGCGCTAACGGCGAGCCGAACGACCACCGGATAGCGCACACCGTTCAATGCCTCCGTGATATGGGCATCGACGTCGAACTGGGCGAGCGGCAGGAACCCGCGATACCTTTATCGTTGCTGAAGAGCCCGACGCCTCCTCAGGGTCCACTGCAGCCCACCAGACAAATCAATCTCGACCTCTCTGTTCTCCTTGCACTCGTCTCAGATGTGACTCATTCACCCCTCCCTTCTTCGGTCGAAGAGGCAACCACACGGTTTCTCCCGCCGCAACAATATCGCGACTGGAAATCCGCAGGCGGACCAGAACCAATTCCGCAAGACGTCGCACGGCACCGTCGGGCGCTTACAACTCACGTCCTGCAAGAAATGGGCAAAGGCCTCCTGCAGCAAATCAACGATCACATCGCCACCCTCCCCGGGCCGTTCGAATTCTGGACGAGCGACGAGGCGCGCGAGCGATGCATGCGCATCGTGACGAGAATAGGCGGCGAGCGCGAGGTGCGGAGAGCCGAGGCTCTGTTCCCTTCTGATCCGACCTCCATAACGAACGACGAGGCGGAGGCTTTGTTCTGGCAGGACTCTCGCTACCCAAGAAACTTCATACCTCTCCTCCCAGTCCGATTGTACCCCACGCCCTCAGACTCACTCGTCGAAGGCTCCCCCGAACCACATTCCCCGTTCTTCCGCTCGATGACTAAGGTGTGCCGGGACTTGTTGGCTCAGGAAAATACATCTGCACCCGAGCCGACGCTATCCACCATTGGAGTTGATGAGGCCGGCGAATCTATTGGAGACGCCGATACACAACAACAGCCCGCTGCTCCAGGCACAACTAAGTTCAACTCGAAACTCTCCCCGCCTGCGGTCAAAAGCATGTTGCGCGGCGCAGAGTTAGGTTGGACTACTCTTACCACTACCAAGTCGAGCGTCAAGGCGTTGTTACGCGAGATGAACACAGCACGTCTCGCGGGTCGGCTTGTCCTAGACGCGGGGGAGGAATCAGCGAGTGCCCTGCCGGAGACCGCCGCTGCGCTTTGGATTGTGGATGCACGAAATTTGCAGTGTTTCATCTGAGGTGAATGTATCTATGTGCAGGTGTAGATGTTGTTGTGCTGCGCATACTTAGACTCGTATCTTGCTGATCTTACTGTACACAGGCATGTTGATGTAAAAGTGTACAAGTATTCGTCCCCGTACAATCCGCCGCAAACAATACTGCAACCAAGCCCACATGGCTTTGATTTTTCCATCAAATTCCTGCAGCGCTTCAGTGGCGATAACGCACGACATTGCTCGGCCATTGGAAGAACGGATACGGAGGAAAGGGGAGCGGTTACCGCTTTGGGGTTGATATTGTTGATATGTCACAGCCTCAGGCTCACCGTCAACTGGCCAGCTGGCCTGGTGCGCGAATGCGCTCTCCACCGCCTTCCGGCGTATCCTTACCACCTGCGCCCCCATCTGCCGCACCATTCTACCGTGCGTGTCCTCTCAACGGCGTCTCCGCCTGTATCGTCTCCTGCTCGGTCCCGCGATAGACGGGTTTCCCGTCTACCCCTTCCGCTTTGGTATCCCTCTCGTCCTCAAAGAAACGAACCGAACGGTCTCAACTGAAGCACATGCCCTGCTTTCTCTCAACAAGCTCTTCCCCACCCACTCATCCCAATCCTGATCGACTCCTTCCAGATCGACGGCGTGACCTGGACGCTCATGACGAAACTTCCCGGGTGCGGCATGGACGAAGTTCACGAAAAACTCACCGACGACCAGAATAGCCCTCATCTGCGGCCAAGTCCTCACCGCCATGCGCGACCTCTGGCGCGTCCCGCAGCCGTCCGAACTCGGGGGACAGGTGATGGTCAGCGCGAGCGGACATGGCCTCATAAGTCCGCGCACCTTCTTTGAATTTGTTGGCAAACCGCGCGCGAGTATAGCTGAATGCTTTAAGACCGTGATAGACGATTGGGACGACCAGCCCCCGGCGCTCAGGGAGGTCCTCACTAATGATCGCGTTGTGTGGGTGCATGCGGATCTTTGCCTGCGGAACATCTTGGTCACGCCGCACGATGGGAGGCTTTCGGGCATAGTCGACTGGGAAGACACTGCGTGGTTGCCCCGGAGCTGGCTCCTGCACATACTGCGACAAAAACGGGTGGGTTGCACGGGACGATGGTGGCGCTACTGGAATAAAGAACAACGCTTTGAGCCCGAACTGGAGGAGGCCTATAGCGCAGGAAAGGAAATGCTAACATACTATTTGGCTCCATAAACTCGATACTACCAGTGTATCGTAGTTCGCTGACAGGCTGGAGTCGGAGGAGGTCTTGGTACAGTCGTCGTTGTCCTAGCCATTGTGACGGCGCCTGCCAGTCTGACCGCTCCAACGTATCCGTCTGTAATTATATGTATTAGGTAGCGGTAGCATTCCCGACGGCTCATTGATTTGTTTCTCGATTCAAAATTCTGTACTAGTACGGGTATATTCGCACTGTATGAGCCGGATGGACCGACAACTAACAGGCTGCGAGTCCTCTTCACTCCCCGAGGGTGCCTGATCCAAAGACTGGGAGTCCCTGTCCTCGGATATTTCAAAGTTCCCTACTACAAAGGCGATGCCGTCTCGGACCCGAAAGCCTTCGCAAAGAGATGCCCGCCAGTGGCCTCGGGCGGAACAGCGTCCAAAAACTTTGTAAAAGACGTGGTCAAGGTCTTCTCTGATGAGACTCGAGCGGGTGATATGATAGATCGCACTCTTGTGGCGTTGGCAGAAGCAAGAGCAAACGAATTCTACCGTTGCAGCATCGAGATGCTCGAGGAGGAGTAGGAGGATAAACACGAGTGGTTCAATGACCTAGCCAAGGTATGACAGGGACACGATGGTCACACAAAGCACACACTGAAAGGGGGATATCCAGGCTTTGGCCCCTTCACACAACCTCTCAGCCATCCGTATTGTCCTGTCTGTCTCGTCGAACTGTTTGTATTTAGAGCCATTGTGTCTGCGAATTGAATGCGACCTTTTGTGAATAAGGTTGGGATCGTATCCTGCTCGAGTTGATTTCCGACGCTTTCCTGAGCTCTGGAAACAAACACGCGAGCGAGGTTTGAAACCGACTCTGCGCTGGGTTTGAAGTTCAACGTCTATAGTGTACTTTCAGTAACTTCTCAAAGTACATTCCTTATCGAACGTTGCCTCTTGCCAGAAGACGGTCTAGGCGAGGTGGTCAAGGTCTGCGTGCCAGATATCGAGCGGTTCATCTGATGACTCAGCTGCCTGTGTATCAAGACGCATCGCCGTAAACAGCCCAGCTCGAAGAATACTTCCATAGAGCCCAACCGTAACTTAGGTAGAACCTTCTAGACAACGACAGACTCGCACTGAAGGTAGAACGTGTTCTATAATTTGGCTTGCTTCGGCAACAAATCGTAATCCTGCCACGGAAGACCAAGATACTGCCACACATAATGAAATCTGCGAGAGAAAAAATATTAGAAATTCAGGAAGACCCGTTAATGTGGCAAATCACCTATCACTCCCAAAGAAGGGCTCCTCTTTCCCCTCCGCATTCCGCACCATGATCCAGGGCGCACCAAACGCACCCAGCTCAAGCACCTTCTTCGTATTCTCCAACAACTTATCCTTCCACCTTTTATCTTTCGTAGCAGACAAAATCGCGTCAGCCTCTTCGCCCGAAAAAAGTTTTTTCGCGGTCAGGAAGGAGCGGAAAGTGTCCGGTTCGCTCAGGTTGGTGTGCGGTGGTATCCAATTCGCTTGGAAGAAAGCGAGCCAGGCTTTCTCGAAGGTGCTTTCTGGGAAGGTTTCTTTGATGTAGCATAGCGCGCGCTGGGGCTGGTAGAACGAGATTTCATTCAAAGGAAGTCAGAGGAGCAATCAGAACGCGTACCAGCACTGTCATTATTGGGAAAAAGTCTGGGACCCGGAGCTCAGGGACACCGAAATACTTGATCGCGCGCGGAACCTCGAAGGCGCTACCGTATGCCTGTTTGGCGGGAAGGTTCCATGGGGGCTTGTTTCCTGGTACGTCGCGTTAAGTGCTACTTGTCGAAGATTCGGGTGTGAAGCCGCCGGGGAAACAGCGGAATTTGTTCACCAGAGCCTACATTGACCCCACCCAAGAAAATCGGAGTAAAACTAGTTGCATCTCTGAAGTTAGGGAGCAAGTCGTCAATTCCACAGACGGCAACCCACTCTACGGTGACACCATGCGACGCGAGGAGTTCCTTTCGCTTGAGGAGGAAAACGTAAGCCAAGAAGCTATAGAGCGAAGCTAAAGAATTGGAGTTGAGGGATAGATGGGATGAGGAGAGCGTGTCCCACAGATGTCCAGGTAGCATTCTATATGGCCGGCCATTCGATGTATACTGAGCTCGGGGCCAGGGCGGTAGTGGTTCGTGGTGGGGGATTGAGTTGTAAGTTGTACCCTCCGGCTATTGGTACGTAACTGAAGCCGGTAGGCTCTCCGCCATTATAATTCGTTTCAATTTCATTTGTTCTTCAGATTTTCTCCTCATAACTCAATCTATCGGAAGGCTGAACACGATCGACCTGCAATGAACCATCCTAATTCAAGGCATATGTAGCTATTATAAGCTAGTGCGCTAAAAACCTCATACAAGAGCTACAAATATTACAGTAAGTAATACAATAATCGACAACGACACGAACCAGCGGGCCCATTACAACAGACCATAGCGTATCACATTATGTACACACACACACACTCACAGTCCAGCGTCCTATTATGTCGAATCTAACCAAGTCCTTCGAAAGCGAGTCCGAGTCCGAGTCCCATTCCGGCACCAGTTATAATCAACGTCTATCTGAGGCGCAGTCCGCGCAGATTCTTCATCACATCGTCCATCCCCTGCGCCCCGCTCCACTCCCCGCTCCATCCCTGCTCTTTCCTGTAAGTGTTGGCCGGCAGCGCATGAGGCGACGGCGATCGGGCGCTAGGACGCGGGGAAGTCGCACGCGACGGGGCAGAGTACTCGAAGTGCTGCGACAGATACCGCGTGTCGTCCGTAGAGCGCGTAGTCGTCGACGGGCGCGGGGCGGGGGAAGGGGGTACGGGAACATATGTGTCATCGGAAAAGGAAGCGTTCCAGGTTGGCGACGCCTTCATGTAATGCGGCGAATGCGGGGAGGGTGGGTACGAAGACGGCCCAAGGTCAACCCAATCATCGTCATTTCCTGCATTCGAGAGGTAATATTCGTGGGAAGCCTGAGCGGCTTCGCGAGTGGGTGAGGCGAGGGTCGTGCTGGCGATCGAGGCGTTCGACATACGACGCCGGTGGGGCTCGTGTGCAGGGGAAAGGGCTGAAAGAAGCGCGGGGACGACAGCGGGGCTTGGGCGCACGGTCTCTGCCTTGGAAAAGACGAGCTCAGGAGGGACGTTAGTGCCCAGCGTGCGCACGAGCTTGGCCATCTTCTTGCGCCTGTCTACCACGATAGTCGGCGTGATGGGGGAAATCGGAAACGCAGGAGAGATGGGGGAAATGAGGCTGGTGGGACGCGGGGATGCAAGGCGAAGCAGAAGAATGGGGCGCGGAGCATTCTGCGCGTACTTTTTCGTGGTTGCCTCGGGCACGAGGGCGGGATCTGCTGGGGCAAGGGAGGAAGAGCGGGGCTGAGCATCAGTAAAGATGCGTCCGCTGCGCTTCGAAGCGATGGAATTGTCGCTGGATATACTCGATATCGAGCTGTTGCGCGAATGCAGACCATGGGATTCGAGGAGAACTGGAGTTTCGCCTAACAGGGCACCGAGCTTTCGTGTGCTATGAATAAGATGTGCGCGATGGGTCTGTGGTAATGCATGGGTCGTTGGCGGAAGCGTAGCCATTGCAGTCGTGTCGAAAATTGTCGCTCGTCAAGAGGTGAGGCAGGATGAAAAGAGCAAGCCAAAAACAAGAAGAAAACGAGGGAAAGAAAGGAAGGGAACTCGTCGAGAGTGAAAGAAACAAAGAATCGGGTTCGTCGTTAGACAGGTCTGCCTCATAAACAGGAAATCCATCATGATCGAATGTCATTCGGCATCTTCCCATCACGGATGTATCATGCCTGTGCAGACAAATCAATGCCAATCAGAGAATCTCAGCATTGGCGTCTGCGAACTCACATTGTCGTCTTGGTCTGGTCCGAACACTTCTGAGGGCGACTCCGACCTAACGAAGGACGGTGCAAGTCAGGAAGAGCCAACGACCTTCAATGTCATGCGTTCCCGCCGCCTCGACGGCAATTAAATATGTCAAATTCGGACTCAGTTACTGGGATGCAGACGTCGAGTTGTCATTGCGCGAGAATATTGGAGGAAATTGGGAGGCAACCCGTTATATCGTCTGTAATGTGGTAAGATCGGAAATCTCGAAGACTTGACTCTTCAACCCCTCCGCTCGTTTATCTCTGTTGAAAGCGTGCTATCTTCCATACAACCTGGCCAGCCAAGAAATTGGCGTTCGTTTGATCACCCGCGCACATGTTAGGTTCCAAAGACTCGGGAGGGCGTCTCGTGAATCCAGACTCGCCAAGATGGGAGAGGATAACCGAAGATGCACGGGTGTATCTTTGGAGCTCGGGCGGCTGAGGGTCAAGATTTCAAAACGCGTCCCGATCAGCGTCTTCCAAGCCAATATCCGTCGAACTTTGACTGACGCGAGCAAAAGTGAGGCGGTTGCCTGCCTGCTGCTCCTCTTTGCCCGAGTAGGCTGTCCAGCTCAGTAGAGGCGAAGAATGGACTCAAAGCAGAGAGCAAGTTCGTCATAAGCTTCGTCTCGTAAAAGTCGCGTCTTGCAGTTGTTAGTCGGTGTTCTCCCAGTTGACGGGTTGAGATCTGTGCGTCGAATAGAGTCGTCCACAAAGATACGATTCCTGTGCTCATGGCGGCAGGAGTAAAAGAGCGCGTCGACTCAAACTCGGCCATACAGTGATTCCATTACTATCTGCTTCGCGTCACCGGCTTAGCTCCGCGTCGTTTGACTTTATTCTCAGAATCAGGTTCTGGATTTATCTACACGTCGAAATACATTCTGTCTATACAATTATTGTCCCGCTGTGACTGCATCTCCAGCTTGGCGATAAGAGATGTGAAACGGTGCAGGAGCGCGAGCGCGACATGAAGTGGGGAATTTGAGGTACATGTGGGACACCGGATTATTCAGCCGTCCGTTATCCAGAACATGCAACGGGAATCGCAGCTAGGGCGAAAACTTGTTGACATGATACTGCGATTTAATGAGTGGCCCGGTCCGTACAGAAAGAGAAAACACGACCCACTTCCTCATCCTGCCAACTTTGGATCCAGATCTCGGAACCGTCGGATACCAACGCTCGCAGCTTATCCGCTATGACTGGGTCTGGTATTTCGTCAGGTTCGGAACTCTCATTGCGGTTGTATGGATCGTTGTCATCATCTTCTTCTTCAACGCAGCGAGTGAGTCGGAAGGAAGACAATTTGGGCTTGGTGCCTCGATTATACCACCTTGCGCTAAGCATTTGTGTTATCTCGCTGTACGGTATCGCAGCAGTGTATCGAGTGATTTGAAGAGATTGCAGAGAAGGCAGGAACACAGGGTCGGTAGCGATTCGGCGGCAGAAACAAGCCAATGCGTTGGCCGACATATCGGAGACAGTCAAGAAGCTGACGTGGTATGTGAGCGGTGCAAGATCGTAAACGGCTTGCAACTCCGTATGTAGCGATTCCAGCGCACACTGGGAGCGTCTCAAAAAGTCGAGTAGGGTGTCTGGATTGTCTGAGCGCGAGATTCTGAAGCTGGTGAGACGAGGACAGGCGATGAAAGTGAAAAAGGAAGATGTCCACTCGAACAGTTCCCAGTCGGTGACGACGAGTGTATGGAGGTGCTGCAAGGCGACTGGCAATGGCCATCTGACGTTGGAGGACCGAGGCAAGTGCAGGTCAACGGATAGCAGTTGCAGGAGTGGAATGTAGTGGAGAAGGTTGATGCAGTCAGGAACCGTCAGCCTGTACAGAGTGAGATTGGTTATTTGTGCCCAGGGAAGAACGAGGTATTGCGGAGGAACACCGCGCAGCTCAAGGCAGCGAAGCGCAGGAGCCACGGAGAACGAAGCAATGGGAGTCGGGGCCGAAAAGTCTTCCTTGGATTGAAGTGCGAGCTGGTGCAGGAGAGGTACACGATGTTGAATGATATCAAAAGCAGATGAATCTGATGTGTGCAGGTAGCCGGAGAAGGACCGCCATTGGGTGCAGTAAGAAGCTGCTATAGGAAATAACAATTCGGTTTGGCGAGGGTCTCCGCCAGCAATGAAGTCCAAGTACATGGTATGTCCCCTGGCGCGTGGCAGCCAGCACTGGAGCAGCTGGCGCCAGTCGGGAACTGGTGTCCATGACGGATCGGAAGACACCCTTACGCTGCACCACAAGGAAGGAGTATTGAGCACAATTGCTCTCCAACTTCTGCAGACTTGAGCCAGCCAAAGTGGACCTTCGTTTCTCGAAAAGCGCAAATCTATGACACCAGGCGGGTCATCATGTTTCAGTCCATAAATATGATGAGCAAAAATATCTGAGGTGATTTCGGCGGGGAGTGTGACGATAGGATAGACGATGGATTCGAGGGCGTCCGCTATCGATTCTTGAGTGGTTTCCAGACACGCCAGTTCAGCATGAAGCTGTTCGATTTCAGATGTCACTTTTGCAAAACGAATTCGTAATTCTGCGTTTGATAGTGTTCGGTAGTCCTGCTTCGCTGAAGCCATGAGGTAGAGGTAGAAGGAGAGGGAATTTGAACTCACGCCGCGAACTGTCACAGTGACGGTGTGACGGTGTGGTACCCCTATGATATGGTTATTGAATCCTGTACTTATATCTCTTCGTTCTTCTATGGGTATCGTATATAGCCGGATAGGTCTTATGTTTTGTGGGTGGTCGCAAGTTCGATCCTCACCCTTGTGTTTTTATTTCGTCACCAAACAACTGTACATATTTAACTTGAGCCGCGCGGCGAGCGCTAGCTCCACGCAGTGGGCCTCCGCGGCGAGCGGAAAGCGCCGCGCAGCGGTCGGGGTCTGGGGTGGACAACCCCAGCCGTCCGGGCCGGCGCCCGCAACACAATACCACTCACAAAGCAAAGAAAAAAAGTCTATTCAACACGAAAATACAGCGGCAAGTACTCCGAAATTTTGGAGCTGCTTCCGGTCGGTCAACGCAAAAATTGGCATCCCCGCCGACATTTGCACGGTCAACAAGAAAATTGTCATACACGCCGCGCGGCAGCTCCACGCAGTGGTGCGCCGCAAATGTCGGCGGGGATGCCAATTTTTGCGTTGACCGACCGGAAGCAGTGGAAAAATTGAGGGAAAACATTACTGGTATGCAAGATAACAGATGTGCACCAGCGGAAGGGCAATGCCAGCAAAAAAGGCGGGCCTGGGGGAAGTCGAGGGAAATTGAGTTCGCGAATGTGACGGCGTGACAGTCACAGTTCGCGGCGTGGGTTTGGTCTTCGAAGGAGAGAGGTGGTCACACTTGTGACCTCAGTGACTCTTCCGACTTTTGCCGCGGCGTCTGTGTAGGAAACTTTACCTATAATTTACCATGTGGGACCTCTACATGAACGAGGGTATATCATCTCATTTTGGATAGTACCGAGGCCCCCGCCAAATTGAATCGCTAATTTAGCATATTCGGTTCCGACGGTTTTGCCCCGTTGCCCGAACTTATATAACAATATGTATTGAATTTCATTGAGTCGTTTGAAGTGTGTTACAGAGTTATGTGTAGCAGAGTTGTCTTGCGCAAGACGAATCGTGTCGTTTTATTCAAAGTAATTTCCGGGGCCCACTGATTAGTAAATTCAAGGCATTCAAGTTTTAATATTTGAAAGCGAAATAAAATGAAACAAAAAGGCCCCGATTGGGAAGGATTAGGGAACATTGCCCATGCGTGAGACTCGGAAACGCGGTCCTTTCCATGGCTTCCTAGCTTTAGCCAACCCTCGCGTGCGCCGGGCGAGTTTACCATCGTGTGATAATCACAGCGTACAGTTGGTTGAACCAGGATGGTCTTTGATCTCCAGCGGGAATTGAACCCACGAAGCCGTTAGTTGACGAACGGCCCGCTGCAACGGTGTTACCCGCTGAGCTATGGAGGAATTATTATTCCTTAAAAACACACAGATACATGAGGCCACGACGACTATGACCTGATAGGCAAAGAACTCTCAGATTTACTTCAGTCGTCGCTCGGATTGCAGAGGTACCCTGGCACAACTTTTCGCTGCTCACGATTAAATTGAATGAGAATGGAGTATTGTACTAGACTTATCGCTAGCATTAGAGGAAATGCTCATTCAAACTTACAGTAAATAAAGCCCAATTTTTTTTATCTTGGTTCATGTCCACTACTTAGTGTGCGGAAACACACCTTTGTCGCAAACTGTAAGGATTACTGCATTGGGGTTGATATTGTTGATACGTCAAACGGACGGAGATATCAGACAACGATCCTCCCACGACGTGCTTCGGGGACGCGTCAAACGTCAAACGCGTCGGGTGACATAACACGCGTCAGTCTGTCACACTGTGACATTGCTGGTTTGCTCCCGACCACCACATTCTCTTCCGCCTCAAAACGCGTCGAGAGCGATACCTCCCTTTCGCTTACGATGCCCACCGACAATTCTTCTCTCGAACACATGATAATCACAGCTCTCTTAGTGACAATAACGTCTATGTCCCGAGTCCAACTCCCCTGGCTGACGACGGCAACCCATCACACGCTGCGCTCGCTGGATAAAGAGGTCCGCGAAGGCTATAAATCGATGGGCGAGCGGGTACTGAATTTGGGCCTTTGTTCTCTGGCGACCAGTCTTCGCGGGGGGATTGCGAAAGGCTTTCCCGTTGGACTGTCATCTGTGAATCAGTCATCGCACCCTCCATTCTGTTCTTCCTCATCTCTCTTCCAGGTCATAGAAAGCTGCCTTTCTTCTGAAGAGGTCATATTTCACCTCTTGAGGAAAGCGGACAAGAAGCGCGCAACCCACGTCGCGTCCGGCAGTGTTGGCTCGAAGCAAGTTGGCAATGTCCACAACGGCTTTCTGCTTTACATGGGTGGACTGTGGGCTGAGGACGAAGATCTTACAAAGGTTTTTGAATGGATCAGTCGCGTCTTTAGGCCGCTCGTTCAAGTCGCCGTCGACACTTATGAGCAATTGTGAGTTTCCTTCCACTGATCGTCGCTTCTGTGCTCATCCGCTGTCGAGTCACAATCCTGCGACACCTCCCCAGGCGCCGGAAAGAGCCGAGCGGTAAGTTCTCCTCCCTCCGTCGCTCCTGTGCTTACCCGCTATCGAGCCCTGACCCCGAATCCTCTAATCGGCCGGTGAAGAGACCCAGGAATGCTCTCCCCGCAGGTATGCGTTGATTCCTTTCTGGTTTCTCGTGCCACAGATGTAATCATTCAATAGACGTCCGCGCCCTCAACCAAATCTATGCTATTCAACTCTCTCAACAGCCGCCGAAAGTTTCGGCTGACACACGAGCCAAATTCTTTGATCTCGCCGTCTCTTTCTGCTCCAGTCCTCTGCGCATGGACACTCGGGGGAATCTGAAACACAAAGACGACCGTGATCGTTCTCTCCATGTTTGGTGTCATGCTGTTCTTCGTGCTCTGCTCGCTCATTCTATTAGCAGGGATTATCTCAAGTCACGACGCGAGGATATCCGCCGGATTCGACGGAAACGTTCGCCGAACTCCGCAAGCATTCATCTTCTCCGCTCCAGACTCCGTTTACCCTTAAGGTATGTCTTCTTGCCATTGCGTGGAAGCAGACCTCACTTTATCGTCACAAATAGCGGAAGCGGCAAATCTCATGGGACCCACCAGTTGCTCACTCGCCACTTTCCCCATCGCCAACCTTCGCCTCATTTGTAACGCCGAGCTCGTTCTCCTCACCCGACGCAAGTCCGGTCCAATATGCCTCCTACTACAGCCCGGCCATCTCTCCTGCCCAAGCCAGTGCAAGCCCGAACCTCAGTCCTGTGTTCTCTCCCCTACCCGACGACAATCCCACGCCAATCTTCTCTCCATTCTCTTTCTCCCCATCAACTCAACGCACAATCATCAGCCCCAATCTCTACCTTGGCTCGCATGACAATGGCTCCGAATCCGAAGACTCTCCCCCTCTCCGCCTGTTCTCTGCTGGCTTCTCTTCAACATCGTCTACACCCTCATTCACTCGATAAGCGCGATTTTCTGGACATCCTTGGCGGCCTTCACTATCCTACACATGAAGCGTTTCTCTACTGTATACCTCAATATCTCTACTTGCTTGTACATCAAATATCATCTTACTTGTCGATTCTGTGTATTTTCAAATGACCCTCATGTAGATCGAATAGAGCAATGCAGATTTCGCTATCCAGGGAATATTTTGCGTGCTGCCATCCGTTTACCAGGTTGAGTCGTTGAACGTGTAAGAGCAGTAGCGTGATGTCACAGTGTGACACTGCTATTTCTTTCCTTCGCGTACGCCGTGGTGCAGTGAGCCAGTTGCCAGCCCCTCCACGCTCGTTTCAAAGGCTGGTACCTCCGTTTTCAAGGGCTACACTCTGGAGCTTCTCCGTCGTCCCACAAGATGAGTGCGGAGGTCGCATTGGGCACAATTGTCGAAGTAGCGGCGGGGCGCGGGGTAGTTCGTTTCTCTGGGTCAACATCTTTCATGGCTGGCAAATGGGTCGGAATCGAACTTTACGAAGCCAATGGCAAGAATGACGGCTCCGTGAACGGCGTATCCTACTTTACTTGCAAGCCGAACTATGGCATTTTTGTTCGTGCGAGTCAACTCAAGGGTACGTTTGGTTCGGAGAACGACGTGCGTATCTTTCTGTTATACTGGATTCAAATGCTTATAATACGCTGTTCAAAGCGCCCCCCTCCGACGGCTACCCGCCCTACATTTGGTCACCAACGAACCTCCAGTTTACGTGCCAATGCCATTCGCCCACCCTCTGTCCCTGCTTCATCGCCACGAGCTATGAGTCCCGCGAAGCCGACAGCGAGCCCATCGCCTGCTCCTCCTGTGGCAGCGTCGCCTCCAAAGAAGACCGTCTTGAGCATGCCTCGGAAATCGCTGCAAAGCACATCCCCGCCTGGGCGTAGCGCAGGCTCTCCCACAAGCAGAGTAAACGGCGCAGCCTCGTCCATAACCGGCCCTCGTGTATCTTCACCTCTGACCGCCCCTCCCCCACGACCACATTCCCCGCCGTCCCCTCCGCAAGCCCAACCTCCTCCCCCGTCTTCATTTCAGGCCGCGGCCACTCCTAAACCACCATCTCGACCACCCTCTTCACTGGGTGCTGCTGCTGCTACTCGACCGCCGCCCGACGACCAAGAGCTACAGGAGCTGCGTGCTAAGATACGGGTTCTTGAAGCTAAGCGGGCAGATGACGCACGACATGTCCGCGAGCTCGAGACGCGTTTGGCTGATGCGGAAACATTTGTTTCGCTCCGGCCGAAGCTACAGGCGAAGCTCAACTCGCAGCAGACAGAGCTTATCGCGACGCGTCGTGAACTTGCTGACGCACAGCAGCTTGCGCAGTTGGCAGAAGGCCGTATTGTCGATGCACAGGAGCAGCTGGAAATGGCTATGTTGGACAAAGAGGTAGCGGAAGAACGCGCGGAGGCGGCGGAGCAGGAGGTAGAGGAGTTGACGGAACGGCTGGCTGTGGTGGAAGTAGAGCTTGATGTGCTCAAAGAGGGCGAGGAGGGTGCTGGTGCTGAAGGTGAGGAGGAGGAGCCGGGTAACAAGTCCATGTCTGCGGGCAAGGACTCCCTAGCGTATATCCAGCTCGAGAAGCAGAATGACCGTCTCAAAGAGGCGCTTCTGAGGTTGCGGGATATGTCTCAGGAGACTGAGCAGGAGCAGCGCAAGCGGATAGCGGAAATGGAGAAAGATATGGTTGGAATTGACGATCTTCAATGTATGTCGGATTCGGTGCTTCCCAATGCTATCCTGACGTTCGCTTGGCAGCCAACTACGAGACCACTCAGATCAAGCTTGCTAATGCTGAGATCCAGATCGAGGATCTCAAGTTGCAACTGGACGACGCGCTCGGTGCGGAGGAAATGCTCGTGCAGCTTACTGAGCGCAACTTGATGCTTGGCGAGGTGCGTTTGTTTCTCTTGGCTCTTCGCATACCATCCGACCGACTCGCTATCGACTAGAAAATCGAAGAGATGCGCATCACAATCGAGGATCTCGAAGCACTCAGAGAGCTCAATGACGAACTCGAAGAGAATCATGTTGAGACTGAGAAGGGACTAATGGAGGAACTCGGTGCGTTGTTAATCACATTGCGGTCTATCAATGTCTTCTCATGGGCTTTCCCTCAGAATCGAAGGACAAAAAGATACGGGAGCAGGTCCTCAAGGCGCAGTCGCTCGAGGACGCATGCTCAGATCTGGAGGGCACCATTGGTCAATTCCGAGATCTTGTTCTACAACTGCAAACGTATGTGTTCTTTTGGATGCATCGTTGTATTGCATTTCAATCCAGATTCATTGTTCTCCGCCAGTGAACTCGACAGCCTGCGAGCACAAACCCAGGCTGCTCAGACCGAGTCGCAGACAGCAGCCACTCAATCAGCAGCCGTCATGTCTCTTAATCTCAAACTCCAGTCCTCTGCGTCGAAGAACCAGGCAAGAGCAATCGAATTGGAGCTCCAGCGTATGGACGCACGCGAGAACCGGGAATTGCTCAAGATTGTTCAGGTACATCTTTTACTTTTCTCTCTTCTGTGACGAGATAAAGTTTCGTTTTGTTTTCTAGCCGTATCTCCCGCAAATCTACGTTGAGACAGATAGCGACGCCACGCAATGCTACTTGTTCTTCCAGCGACTGGCAGCGAAAGCCGATCTCATCATCAACGTTGTGTCGCAAAATAACGGTCTTCCGGATTCTCTCAGCGGTTCTGTCTCCTCGGCGCTTGTAGGCGTTTGCGACGTTCGTACACTTGCTCTTCCCATACCCCAAACAAAGTTGTTTACTTAAAGTCATTTCTCAGATGCGTGGCCGCATTTCGGCGTTGTCAACTCTATGCAAACGCTTTGCAGCTGTCATGCGCCGATGCGACGTCGAGTCGTTCCTCAACATCGGGCGTTTGTATCAAGAAATCGCGCCGATGGAGAAGCGTCTGGATATGCATGTCAATCTGCTGCGCCGCGATGAGTTCCGCGACGAGGAGTGTGTTAGTGATATCAACAAGTAAGTCATTAGAACATTATCGTCTCCGCTCACCCAGCTGACATGCTTGTGTACCTCAGGATCATGCTGACGTTTGATCACCTCGCTGAGACGTATTTCAACGGGTTCGACCACGATTTGGGCGAGCGGGAATTGGGCTATCTGACAGCGTTTGACTTGGATCTCGATCTATTCGCTGCTTCGATTGCGATGTCTAAAACGTCTATCACGGGCCTCGTTCAGGACGATGGTGTGTGATCTCTCCTCGATGGTGAATCAGAATCTCATTGGGCATTAGAAACGGTTTTGGAGCTTGGCGGCTATAACATTGACACGGAGCTACTCGAGCCATTGCAACGCTTGTTGGATCAGTACAAAGGTGCTAAGGCGCTGTCCAGGTGCGTGTTCTCAAACTACTCCACCTGGTTTGTTCTGACAGAATTTCAGGAAATTGACCAAGCGACTGCATGATCTGATACAGGACTCGGCGGTGCTCAAGGCGCATCTGGTACCTCAGATGAAAGGCCTTAGCAATTTTGTGTCTGAACTCGTCAATTTCGGTATCTCGGTAAGAATTCGATTTTCTTCGTCTTCGAGTCATTGGGGAACTCAACTGCCCTGTGTTACTTAGTTTGCACAACAAATCATGCCCCATTTGAGCGAAGTCCGAAGCTCGAAGGCTCCGTTCCAGCTGACGACGATTCTGGGCTTTGTGAAGCAGATCGCGTCGTCGACGGTTGCGAAGGACATCAAGCCAGGAGCCTCGCCATGGGAAGCTATTGGGGAGTCTATCACACAACTCGTGCAAGAGGGGACTAAACTCCTTCCGTTGACTCTCGAAGCGGAGAACGTGATTAAGGGTGCGCAGCGATTAACCTATCCATTGGTCAGATACTAACAAAGTTATACCAGTCATCGGCGTGTCACCCTGGGTCACTCGAGTCGACGAGGTCAAGGCCAGCCTTGCGGTCAACCTGGAAGCCGAACGCCGAGTGACACAGCTGAACGAAGAGCTGCAAGGCCTCATGCGCACGCTCAAGCAGAAGGACCAACACATCCAAGAGGCGACGGTGAAGAACGATTTGATGGAGCGGAAGATGGAGACGGTGAAGAAGCAGGCTGATGCGATCACAGAGAAGGATATCATTATTGCGGATAATAAGAGGCGGCAGCGAGAGTTGGAGGAGGCACTTGAGCAGGTGCAAGGTGATCTTGATGTGTCGGAGCAGGAACGATTGAAGCTCAAGACGATGGTCGGGACCGAGCAAAAACAAGGTACCCATATTTGCCCGCGATCGTATTTTTCCTAGTGTGCTCATCATCGCCAATAGCCACGGGGACTGTTGTACCGGAACCGGAAAATGTCCCAGTGGAAGGCAGTCTCGAGACGTCACATCTTCTGGAACAGGTAAAGTGCCTCTCGGACATGATGCTCCAAACGTATGCTGATCAGCCATGCTACAGATCGATGCTCTTCGTGGCACCGTGCGGTATCTTCGAACTGAGAACTCGTATCTCAAGGGCCAAGACCTCCTTCGCGAAATCGAAGCACTCCCACCGCTCCCCGAACCTATCAGTCGAATGCCCACTCCGGCACTCGAGCCCTCCACATTGTCCGACTCGGACGACGACTCCGATTCGGAGGACCGGCCTCGGTCACCTCCGACATTACGCTCTCTGGCAACAGAGACCAAGATCCTCTACCGCGACGTTATCAAATTCTCCTCGTCGCCGCGAGTCGTCGATCTCACTGCCCTTAATGCCAAACGCGCACAGGCAAATGGTGGGAGGGTGTGGTTACCCAAGAAGAGCACGCCCGCACATCAGGTGTGGGAGCGCAAGATGGAGGCGGAGCGGTTAAGTAGGCGGGTGCGTGGGTTATTAGACCGGGCCAGTGTTATCGGGGACCCATGATTTAATGCGCGGCAATTTACGGTTTCGGTCGGTCGTTTTGTTTTGTTTTTCTATCTTATTCCTTCCTTACTACTACGTGCTTTGCTCCTGGATTTGTTTGATACCCTGCGCATTCTATAACCACTACCATATGTACTGTATGTTATCTAGACACAATCCACCTTACGACGCATGATAATTTGGGCTCAATTACGAGGGGGGGAAACAATCCGTTACCGAGGTGTACTGGGACTGTTGCATATTTGAGTACAGCTTAGTACTGATACATATGTCGCGAGTCTACAGTAAAATCGCAGAGCCCACAAACAGATTTCTGAAACGCTGGGAATGCCACGCTGCCAATCGAACGCGTGGCTCTAAAATTATGCGCAAGGCACAAGTTGAAACCTTCGATCTGTCTCCGAATTAGTGCTATCGCTAAATGTCAAAACGGCTTGCTTCACACAAAACTATCGCATTGGGGTCGATATTGTTGATCTGTCAAGTGAACGGGAATGGGGATAGTTCTGCTTCCGTCTCCCATGCCGCGTGTGAGCAAGCGCAAATAGTGGCCTCTATGTAATTTTTTCTGGCGCGACTGCGGTTGGGAGGGGTTGGGAGGTGGTTCTCCACCTGATCATTCACGTCGACATGCAGCAGAACGAGTTATTGCATGCCATTGTCACATACTCGGGTCGTCTCGGACTTGTCGTTATACCAAGTTCTTAACTGTTCTTAACCGATGCATCTCGATTCAAGGAATTGGTAAGAGGTACAAATGTCGTGTACAAGAAAATAGTACGGGACCAGATACAAATATAATCTGCGGAAGATTTGGCGCCGCTCCCAGCTCCAAAGATTCGCATTTGCCGAAACATGAGGAGGGATGGTATAGAAGCAAGCGCAAATCGCGTGGAGAAAAGAACCGAGTTCAGGAAAATAACTGCAAGCCGTATGCGCTATGCACTGCTATTTATCGGCTGTGATGATAGGGATGGAGGGAAACGCATCACGATACCCGTCTGGGGAGTAGATGTATGCTTCTGTAATACGCAGTTCCTGTAACTTGCACCCAGATTTTGATATAAAAGTTTCAAGTGTCCGAATGGGATCTACTGGTGGAATAGTTCCTGAGAGGCCAAGGAGACCTTCGATAACTTCCAAGTGGCGAAGGGCGGGGGAAATGAAACTAAGGAAAGGCCCCATGGCGGGGTCGCTGTGGCGCTCGAAGACCAACTTTTGCAGTGAAGGTAGCACGGTGTCCGTGACATCGGGATATTGTTGAAAGGCAGTCCGTGTCTGAAATTGCAGCGTGCAATCGACCAAATGCCGTGTCCGCTGCAAAATTGATATACATTCCTCCATGAAAATAAACCGCAATGTGAGGGATGTCAATTGGAACCAAGGTAGACCTACGCTCGGCCGCAAGCAGTCGTTGAGGACGACCACACGCAGAAGCGGTAGATGTTGATTTGAAAACATCAATGGTGCAGTAACAGCTTGTGTAAAATCTAAATGCAAGGTGCGAAGCAATGGCATGGGAGTCAGAGCCATCTCGCGTAGTTGCGTCGAATGTATGGCAGTCAGGCTGAGGTGCTCCCAGCGAGCCTGATAGCCAAGGAAAATCGATATAATGAGGTTTGTTTCAGCGTGGTCAACCGCACAAATGGATAGCGGGGCGCAACCAGATCTTTCTAACCACGAAAGAGCCAAGAGGGCCGCTCCCTTCTCCCGAAGCTGTCCATCGCGGGCGATCCCAGTCAGATTGATAGCCCTCCACAGCACGCAAGTGGAAAGCGCGATTCTTCGCCATTGGCAACATATATGAGACAACCATATAGGTGATCGAATGCCCGTGAGCGGCGGGGGGTCTGGATAGGTTGGTAAGAAATGGAGAAAGATCTCGGCGACAATTTCGGGGGGTAAAGTGAGGACGGGGTATTTGTATGAATCTAAACGGGTCTGCGCAGGCTGCTTAGCTGTGCGCAGTACCGAGATTGAACCCTCAAGAGCCGATATCTGCGCCTGGAGTTTCGATATTTGCGTCTCGATCTCGAGAATTTGGACATCTTTTTCCGCCAAAAAAGCTCGATCCAGTTGCAGTGAGTCCAACATAACTTTGGACGAAAAAGAAGCAGTGACAAAGCGATATAGGCACAGGTGAACCGGCCGACACTGAGAGTTCAACACAAGCAGGGGATGACAATGAGTGATTCTGTCATTTCGGCATCTGATCCCGACGTGACGCGCCATGTATCGGCCGACCACGCGCCGGGCTAAATAATTCCGTCAGTAACTCTCCCTTTGACTTTCACCATGCCCGACTCCGACAAGCGTATTCCTCTCAGGAAACGCCGCCCTGGCCGCTCCTGCGATAATTGCCGCCGTAGAAAGGGTGAGTAAATACCGCTTCCAACGTTTCTTGTTGAGAGAGTCGAATTAATCTCAAATTCATTCAGGTCGATGTAATACAAGACAAGTACCAGCATTGACCTCGATTGTGCTAACGCTGTACGCGCAGGTGATGGCGAGAATCGACCAAGCAGCTCCTGCTCAAACTGTATTTCATTTGGCACACCATGCACGTATGAAGAACCAGCCAAAAAGCGAGGTAGAAAGGACAAGTGCGGGTTTGGCAAATCTATAGTCAAACAGACTCCTAAACTCTTTGCAGTGTGGTGGAGGAATTGGAGCGAGAGATTGCCGCTTTGAAAGCCAGACTACGAGCAATCTCCGTCTGTTCGTTATGCGCTCAGCCATTAGTTGACAAGACGAGAAGCGCCTCCGTCTTCAAGAGTCCTGATGCCCTCAATCCGGAAAATGACGCAGATCAGGATTCAGACTCCGCTTCAGAGTCTGACGAGTCAGTGGAAGAGTTAGCTTCGCGTTTTCGTCGGTTTGAAATGGACGACCCGGATTTCAAGCAAGAATGCTTCGGTTCATCCAGCAGCTTTGCACTTGCCGATCACGTTATTTCGGTCAGCCGTTTCCAGTCCACCGAATTCTCCGCTCATTGACTCTTCAACAGATGAAGGAAACTGACGAGGGATCTCCGTTTTTCATGAATTCGCGGCGGCCGTTATATTGGGATTTGTTACCAGTAAGCTCTGCCTGCGCTGTGTCGGTCACTGCTGATTTGCTCAGTGGGAGAGAGATGCATACGCTGAATATCCGAAATATATGTACCCTGCTAGAGACTTGATGCAGTCGCTTTTACAACTATACCTTATCAACGTGCACCCGACTTTTCCCATCCTGCATTTTCCCTCGTTTTCCAGGTCTGTAGAGGACGGCCTACATCTGACCAACGCGAAATTTGGTGGGGCGTTGCTGGCTTTGCTTGCTGTTGCCTCGCGAGTGAGTACAATTTGATACTATTCGCAACCTCTTTTCTAACGGACACCGGGCAAGTACTCAAAAGACCCACGCGTCTTTGTCAACGGGGACACCTCCCTACTTTCGGCGGGTTGGACATTCTTCCATCAAATTCTGAATTGGTTTGTGCCGAAGAATTTCCAACCTACGATCTACGACGTTCAAATGTATGGTGTACGCCGGTATCTCCGTTCAATGAAACCACTCACTCAACATGGGCTCGACAGTTAATGTCCATGTACTCTTGCGGTATATCGGCGCCCCAAAATTCGTGGCTGTATCTGGTGCGTCTTTTCATCCGCTCAAAACCGGACAGTCGTAAAGTATTCGCTGCCAGGGGCTCGGAATTCGCTGTTTACATCATCGGGGTGCGCACAGAAAGCGTCCGGGTGAGCCGGATTTGCAAGCCGAGCTGTGGAAACGGGCTTTCTGGTATGTATGATTCACATTTGTAGTATCCTTTCGCTTTAACAGCATCCAGGTCGTTCGTCCTTTTGGACCGCATGGTCAGCGGCTTCGCCGGCCGACCAATGAGTCTGCACACCGAGGAGTACGGTTCCGTTTTTCTAGACGACCGCGTCTCTAGGACTGACCTCGCCGCAGTTACGATGTCGAACCGCCGCTGGAAGTTGACGACGAGTACTTCGACCAAGGATTCATACAACCACCAGATAAGCCGTCCCAGATGTCGTTCTTCGTATACGACTTGAAGCTTGGGGAAGTGCGTAAAATGACTCACACGACAGTGTTCTATCTCTGAAATGAAACAAACAGATTTGGGGTGATGCGATGCGCAAATTATATGCTACTAAAAAGGCCAAACTTCTGATGGGCTGGGATAGTAAGGACTGGGAACAGCAGACAGTTGCGAAATTTGATTCGGTCATGAATGACTTTTTGGATTCGATTCCAGCTCATCGTGCGTTCTACGTTCGCCCCGTATATTATCGACTAACATGTTTTTCCGCAGTGAAGTGGGATCCAGAACGGCTGCAAGAGGGTGCGTTCTTCGAGCAATCCGTTGTCCTTAACGTAACCTATCACTACCTGCATATCGTGGTCAGTAGAATCTGGATTTCTCTCTGTCGAGCTCACGTTTCCAGCCAGATCCACCGGCCGTATATCCACAAGTCAAACACACTACGCTCTACGTCCCTTTCCATTTGCGTCAACGCAGCACGGACCATCCTTCGAATAGCTGATGTTGCGCTTCACAAGTCATTCCAAATACCCTCGCTCTCGATCCTTGTGAGTGTCAGTATCAGCTAATCCATACGGCTCTTTAAGCCTTGTTCCTCGAAACAGAACTGCGTGCACGTCGCTGGACTGATCCTTACCTTCAACATACTCGCAGCCAAACGCGTCGGGCTCGTTATCGATAAATGGCGAGATTCGGCTCTAATTGCGACCGCGCTGGAAACACTCAAGAGTGGGGAAACAAGGCGAGTCATAGATCGTTCTTTCCTCCACCTCGGTATCAACTTTGGAGCTACAGATATCAACCCCTCGGTCGAATACGAGACCTTCTTCAAGAGATCTCGTCCTCTAATGCACCTTCCCCGAAGAATCGTCACCTCAATCCTCTCGCGGGCGTTGGCGAATCCACCGAGTATCAGCGGCGCATTGACGATGAATCTAGACACGTCAAATCCTCCGCTCCGCAACATCACTTATTATCTGGATCCACATACTATTCGACAACGCTCTCAGGGGGGTCAGACTCTTTGTCGTCGGCCGCTGCGAGCTTCGATTTATCAGCATCATCACCACCGGTATCATCCGACTTCCACCCAGGGATGTCTATAGAGGAGTTGCTTGCTGATGCGGATGCGAATCCCGCGAAGAGTGTGTTGGAGGATGAGTTGATGTCGTTGTGGACGGCTGTTCCAGGGGATTTTGTGTGAGTCTCCGTTTGATTATGGATGGAGGTGTTTTGCAGTCGATTGACTGAGATCGTTTTGTGACTTTGCAGGAGTTTTGGGAATTGGAATTCGTATCTGGGGACTGCGAATGGGGAATGGCTTAGGGCGCGGGGAATGTAGTGCTTTGATTTGATTGCTGGTCAACGTTGCAGTGACGCAGTCGGGCGCACGGGGCGGTTCATCGGTGAAGCAATTCGTTGTACATATATTGTAGAAGGCTGTAAAAGCCATAGTACCATAGTCCTTCCGGCCACAGAAATTCTACTATAGAGATCTCAGTTTTGTCAAGTAACGCCACGTTTCTTTCTTCCTGTCTTCGCGTTAGCCCCGTGAATTCAGCCGGTCAGAACCTAGATGGCGATGTCACTTTCTCCAATGGTGCCTGTCTCACAGACATCGACTCACAAATCTACAAAGTGGCGCGGCGTGGGAGACGGAAGCAATTTGACATATCAACAATATCGACCCCGATGCGGAGTTTTTGATGACTCAGAGAATCTCAGACCGCCTCGAGTCTCGACGGCCAAGTCCGGAGACAGGTCTGAAATTGCAATTTTTGTCTACACCGGTGGTAGCGCAGAAAATATTATCCGAAACCATGCATCCAGGTAGCCTGCTGTGGGATTCCAGAACCATTTCCATCCTTCGTTTCCCCGAATTGGCTTGCGGACAATTAGGCAAAAAGTCGGAAAGGATTTTGTACGGTAGACTGAGACTCCGACTCGCGATTACCGTTTCTCGCACGCCTTGGGGACTTGAGACATCCTATGGTGCATTGTCTCAGACAAAAACTAATGTTACCATGGCGCAGGAGGTGCGTTCCTGTTCCAAACGGCGTCTCAGGGACGTATGTTGTGGGTTCGACTCCCACTGGGCAACTGTGGCTGACGCTGACCTGTTCCCAGGCGTTAGGGACTGGGGGCTTCGGGCCCGCGCAATCTGGTGATATAAGTGTGGTGGTGGTGGTGATATATATTTTTATTGCCCATTTCCTAGATTTTTTATTTCTTGGGGGTTCTCCAGATTCCGAGTCCAGGGCAGAATTGATGGCTGACGCCGCGTACTAAATGTGCGAGTTGTGTTGGAGTTGTGACCACGGAAACGGGATAGAGTGAGGTGAGACATAGACGAGCTCTACTTTGCGTGGGTCCGGAGCGAAGGAAAATTCGGTGGGCGATGAAGGTATTCTTGCCCACTATAGCTCTGATACTTTTTTCGTGGTGTGCGAGTTGGGGCTCCAGCGAGACGAGGGCTTAGAGAGCTGTATATAGAATAATCTAAACATCATCTGGGTTCCTGCGTCGTTGAATTTGTAGCAGAAAGCTGGGGGGCGTTCTATTACTAAGGGCGACGGGCGTCCAGTCCAGAGTCGTAGTTCGATTGGTCTAATTAGATAGGGCAACGTATAGTAACCGCAGTTCGTCACAGCGATCAGTCACTCTTGAACGGCCGTCACCACTCCCGCCGTCACCGGAAGTCCGTCATTGGCGAGACGCCTTCTGCCCAACGTTGTCTGGTAGCGGGCGGCGGGGCGGTATCCATGCGCTGGTGAGTTCCTCAATTGCGGCTGTCAATAAGCGGTGCGGCTGCCTCAAACTCGCAGTCACAAATTTCCATTCATGGTCAATGTGGGTGAGTAAAGTCGTCGGGACCGTCGCGTGGCGCGCCATTCAAGCGCCCTTGGTGCGCTTGATTCACAACATGGCAGAAAGGCCAAATAAAAATCCATTTTATCAGAAATGATCAACCAAGAAATACATACAACAATTCATGTGAGGTATACCTTCGCCAGTGAAATTCTTAAACTGAACATTCGTGAGTGGCGGGATGGAAACCAGAGAGCGGTGGCGGGAGGGCGGGAAGTGATCGGCTCGGCCGCCGGAGGTGCAATCCGTACATCACGTGATGTCTATACGGGGCAATCTAATTAGACCAATCGAACGGTTCCTCTCCAGTCCATGGTGGTTTGGCTTGAAAGTCACGCAGGTCACATACCGTCACGGTTGCCTATCGCTTTGGACACTAGTACTCTTTCACCAGCTTTCACCCTATTTCGGCCAACCAGAACTTGGATGCCAGCGACGTTAAGTATTACCCTCTCTTACTAAGACCTAGGGTGCCTTGAGGACCCGCCCGACAGGAATTCCAGCCACTTTCTCGGCAAATGGGGCGTCTTCAAGACAGCGAAAGCCAATAAGTAGATTTCATGGTCTATCCCTTCCTCGCCCCTCGAGTCCCTTCAATTGTTTCTGTTGAGAACGTCAATGATATTGAAGACCTTTCTGGCGCCGTCGACTTGCGCTACTTGAAAATGCACCGCGGCACGTACAACTTGGCGAGCAATTGCGCTCGACACTCGGAGCTTTTGTGTGTCGTTGCAGGTCGTTGCCCGCGGATGTCTTCCGTTTTACCGGCATCCAAACTTTCCTTTGGCGAAAGCCCCTCCAGGAGTGCTGGTTAACACGGGGGAGAAATCTGCCCTTGTACCTGAATCACCGCTGGCGATGAACCTCGTTAAACTGGATTGTCGTTGGCTACGGCGGTTCCTTGTTCCCCCCAATGGCGAAATTTGATAGCCTATGTGTACGCCTCGATCCCCCAGTGTAAAGCTATGCATTATCTGCTGAGCTTACACGCAGAGCCGGGTCACCAACGAAGCGAAAGACGACAGCTTGAATTCGACGATCGCATCGCCTCGCACTGAACGTTTATTACACCACCTCGTTGAAGGGAATCACAGGCTAGGAGTAGGCATTATGAAGGGATTTGGACGCGCGGGGTTGGCGCGGGGTGTGGCGAGCTTGAGGAAGAGCTCCACGGTGTCACCAGGTCTAGCCAGTGATCTGCAAAGGATACGAGAGGGACGCGATAACATGGTATGCCTCCGATTTTACTTAAGTTTGGTAGCGAGCTGTATCTGAAAGCAAACCAGAACGACGGGCAGAGGACTCAGGAAACGATAAAAAATCCTTGCGAGTAGATGAATCTTCGAGCCTCAGGTCTCGCGAGTCGCTGCGTCTACTTCCTCCATCGGTCTTTCAAGCTCCATGTCGATCGTGACGTCAACGCAATGCCTTTAGCGGGATCGCGGGATCTTGTCCTCCCGCTCGTCCCCGTCAGTCAGGAAGATTTGTAGACGACCCTTTCCAATGCTTTCAGCATACACATACGCTCGAAAGCTTCGTGTAGGGCGACGCGTATAGGCTCGCCAAGTCCCCCTTGCGTCTTTCTAGGCGATCTCAAGAGACCGAAGAAACGAGGCGACGGCGAAGTCCCTGGCAGCACGCATACGCAGAGACTGGGCGCTTTTGCAACTTGCATGCAAGTAGATGTGACGTCGCACGTTAATAAATTTGGATAAGCGCGAACTGAAACGGGCGGCATGCACGTTAGACGGGAGTCCTGCAATTCCAAAGGTATGCATTTGACATGTGGTGCGGAAACTGCTTCATCTCCGCGTCCTCCAGGTAGCTGAATGACGACGCATGACAGGCCCAAACGTTTGAAGATAAACCCGAGCGCTGCTCATTCATTCGCTGACAGAAAATGGGTTTGACTATGACTGTCTTCATTTCAAGAACCTGTGTGGAAATGTCCAGGAGGGGGTGTATGACCTATTCGAAACCCTAATCCCAAACTTGGCCGGAGCTACCCAATTGTAGCACTCAATGCATTCGCGGCCCCGGTAGCTCGAGTGGGGCTGAGCCAAGTCGGTCACCACCTCCGCGCTGCGATCTCGATTCGAGTGGAGGGCAGCGGAGGAAAATAAATCGAGATTTTATCAACGATGTCGGCATACGCCGGTGACCGTCAATCCGATCATTGACGCGTCGACCTTTCCACGACCCTGCACTGTGACTGTGCACAATGCACTTTGTCTGGTAGCAACGGAGCCAGAAGATCTATGAACATTCAAACGCTGAATACGGCTAGCTTTAGAATGCTTTCAATACTTCTTCAGTAGTGCCTGGCGCATCCAATACGACCCTGAGGCTCCCAGCGATATCGGCAAGATATCACTCGTTCCTGAAGTGCGCATCAGCGCCCTCTGCGGGGGCCGGGCGGAATACCGAAACGCAGAATGGCCACGCGAGGTGCCTGCAAATCACGGCGCTCATCACCGGTCTCTACCGGTCTATTGTTACGCGCACCTTCTTCGAAACTTCTTCCACGGCGCTTTCGAGATCAGCGAGATCTGAGCGGCACTACAGTATATCCCGGCTATCTGGCTCTCGGTAGTCGGTGTTTCAACTCGCGGCGCGTCGGGACGCGCGCGGAATGACTCTGCTAAGATAGTTGAATCCGAACCTGAGCTTCGGGCAGGTCGGACAACATGCTATGAAGATGTTTGCGCCGCAAAAGCAGCTGTGTACGCAGCGGAGAAGTTGGAGGGGAGCTCTGCGACTCCCAATGTTCCTTGGAGGTAAGTTACAAATGTTTTGAGGCTTTACGGAATGCCTCGCGAAACATATTCCCAGGGCCATCGGTAAGGTCCCTCTAGCAACTAACAATACCGCCCCTGTGGCCCATGACTGGCCCATGAACGAAGACAAATTCTCTCTATTCCGTCATGCAGTTTGACGTACTTTTTGCGGTTTATTCATAAGGGTCAGTTCAATGTTATTCACCGCTTCCAGCTCCCACTCATAAGCTCCCTCTTTGAACTTTGTACATTTTGTGAATAATGTCTGCTTCCTCAAGTTTACCCAAAACGCTTCCTCCCGATTTTCTGGACAACGCCGAACCGCTCTCTATAGCTCAAGCTGGTCATTTGCGACACTTCCACAATCTTGCAACTGCACCTCTCGGAGTATGGCCGCACATGGGCTCGCAGATTCCCGGGGAGGAATGGTTTGATTCCCTGCGATACCAGCTCGCGACGATGGCCTACGCTGCAAGTGTCGCTCATTACCATCGGCTGCCCGCGTTACGTTCTGTGTTCAAGTCTTTGTTGGAAAGTTTGATCACGAAGATGCTGGATAAAGAAGTCTGGGGTTACTGGTGAGAGCTTCCTAAACATAATATCGAGATACATGGTCTCACTTCGCACACCAGGTATTTGACCAGTCAGAGCGGAATTCTGCTCGATCCCGACCTCAAGGAGCTCAGAAAGCCATGGGCTGATCCTGTCGTTACTGAAAATATTATGGTCGCGTCCTTTTCTTCCTCGCCTCGGCAGCCCTTATCTAACCATGTCTATGCAGTATTCCGGGCATCTTCTTCTTATGATTTCCCTACACGCCATGTTATTCGACGACGACAAGTACGATGCGCCTGATGCGCTTGTATTCAAGTGGGCACCAGTTTTCTGGGGTATGGGCCCGGAAACATTCACATACAACCGTACCACGCTTCAAAAAGCGATCCTCAAGGAGATGGAACGCGAAAACTGGATTGGTGTCTGTTGTGAACCTAATGCCGTGTACGTTTTCATTGTCTGCATGCGTTTGAGTTTGGCACTGATTCGTTCTCCAGCTTTGTTGTGTGCAATCAATTTCCGGTGAGTGACAATGTGTTCTGCAGCGTTTGTGGACTGATCACTTGCAGCTCATTGCGATTCGATACAACGACATTCGTACCGGCACCAACCTCATTGAAGGTGTTCTTGAAAAGTACACCGCAGCTTGGGACGCCAAGAACGGCTATCTGCAAGATGACGGGCTTTTCGTTCATTGCTTCCAAGTGAAGCAACGCCAACGTATTCCGGAACGAAGTCTTAGCTTTACCGCGTGGTAAGTTGCCTCTCAACCAGCCACTATAGATCCACTTATATATTTCCCGTCCAGGGCCTGCGCATTCATGAATTCTTGGAACTCAGAGGAAGTGCACGCGCTCTACCCTCGCCAAGCTGTCGGATTTATGAACACAAAGTCGCACGACGGCCGTGTCAACGTTCACAGTGCCCCGCTCGCGCAAGCCATCCGGACTCTGATCAGAGAAGAAGACGCCGATCCAAACGCCCCTGCGACATTGAGCAAAGCCCGCGAAATGTCAAAAGATGTGCCCAAATTCTTCCCTGCCGAATTCGGCTACGTCTCGCAATGGGTTTCCGAAGTTGGCGACGCTGCGACTTTGAAGGGTCTCATGCTGCACGCCGACACCTTCCTCAAACCGACGTGGGACAAGGGTGGTTTGTTTTATCCGCGTAACGACGAGCTGGAGGATGCGGAGGGGAATTGGACCGCCATGCAGGCTTACACTGGCAATGGCGCTATTCCTTACGCGCGGTTGAACGTCCATGATGGTCAGAAGATTATGTGGGAGAAGCCCTGGCCGCGCGGGCACTCACTCGTCGCGCCATACGTCGATGGGGTGGATTTGAGCTCTGGCGTGGATTTCCTTCGGGGCAAGTGGGATGCGGGTCTCGGAGCGATGATTGTTACTTTGAAGACATGGGACGGTTCCAGCCAGCCGTGAGTCTCGCTTCATCTTGTCCGTGAAACTCGCTCATTCCCGCCTTGTCGATGCAGGGTATCCCCCATTTTCCGCAACCTTCCCGAGGGCAAATACGGGGTTTACATCAACCGAACTTTGACCAAGACGCAATCAGTGACTGCTGGGGACAACATCATTATTACCGTCGATGTAGAAGGGCGGGATCTCGATATCGTTGTGCTCAAGGAAAACATCAAGCGCCAGCTCTAAGTTCACTTCGATGCCAGTCTGTAAGTATTTTTAAAAGCGTATTATAGTCGCACTTTAGAGTATCCATACATGTAATCCTCCATACGTCTCATTTTAATTCGATTGCGAAATCGCCCAAACAGCAATCCCATTTGCATTCACCCAATTATTGCGCCTTAAGGTGACCCAATTCCAAATTTAGCAAGCAACCCGATCTTTCTTCGCGACCTCGATGACTGCTCAATACACCCACGGCCACCATGACTCTGTCGTTCGCTCCCATTCCTGGCGTACCGCAGAGAACTCCTGCGCCTATTTTCTAAGTTCTATCACCCCCCATATGCACATTCTCGACGTTGGTTGCGGCCCTGGGACAATCACAGCGGATCTGGCCAACCGAGTACCACAAGGACATGTTACTGGTATCGAGCGTTCTGCTGAAGATGTCCTTCAAACTGCCAGGGAGCAAGCCGCCGCACAGGGACTCACGAATCTTACCTATTCACTCGGCGACGTTCTGTCGCTACCTTTCTCAGACGCCTCTTTTGATGTTGTTCACGCGCATCAAGTCCTGCAACACGTTCCTGACCCAGTTCTGGCTCTCAAAGAAATGTATCGCGTCGCCAAACCTGGGGGCGTTGTCGTTGCTCGCGATACAGATTTTTCGGCAATGACCTGGTATCCCAAAAGTGAAGGAATCTCTCTATGGTACTCGTGGGCTTCATTCACACCCTGAATGGGTACTCACGCGAATCTTAAGGCACACGACGCATATGAATGTAGGGCGAAAAAACGGGGGCGAACCCGATTCCGGCCGACGGCTTCTCTCTTACGCGCTCGAAGCTGGAATCCCTAGACAACAAATCACCGCGACTGCGAGCACCTGGTGCTACAGCACAGCGGAGGAAGTGGCCTGGTGGAGCTCTACGTGGGCAGACCGCGTTCGGTTGTCGACGTTTGCTTCTAGTGCGCTGGAATACGGATTCGCAACCGAGGAAAATTTGGAAGAGATGTCTTCAGCTTGGAAGACTTGGGGTGAGCAGCCGGATGCCTGGTTTGCGCTTCTGCATGGCGAAATTCTCTGCCGCAAACTTTGAATGCGCCGAACAACTGATAAATAGCAGAAACATATTCTCGATGTACCAACTGGACTTGTACACTACCTCAACGAATACTTCAATCGCAGTTCGAATCCATTCAACAGCCTTACATTCCGTGTTCATGTGCCGGTATGTACATTCGTTCGGCGAGGTTGGTAGGGTGAATACTGGCGACACGCCGCGGACGCATACAACGCTTGCGAAGGATCGCCATCGGCTTTCAAAGTCTGTTACGCAGTCAACAACAAAGATACGGGAACGTGCTCACGGCCATAGCATGCCAGTAGCATGCCCTCGGTGCTCACTCGGTGCGTCACCATGAGCATGGGAAATTTGAAGATCTCGGCGACGTCTGTTGGTTTCGGAGAGCAACATGCCAACATCGGACATGCGCGGGTCGAAGCGTGAGCAACGTGAATGCTTAAAGCTTTCCCGAATCCCCGCGAACTCGATGCCGGACCAAGATGCGTAAGGCACTTACAGATATGCAGTGTCGTGATGTTGGCGACCAAGAGGTCGTGGCATGTCGTGGCCCTTCGGAAAAATCAATGGTGCAAAACTCGAAACATCGGGGAACGAAAGTAGGAACGAAGGTGAAGCTGCGCATGCTACATGAGTATCACTCAGAGTTCAGCACCAGATTCCGGAACGAGATCAAGATGCTTATGTACGACGAGGACGATGTCATCCGAAGTTGTGACCCCGCCGCATCTCCGAATCGATACGTGCGGGTAGTCAAGATCATGGGCGGTATGCGAAGCAGCCTTTCCGGGGTGCAAGCTGCTAGACCAGCTCAAGATCCCTGTTGAGAGACAGATACAGTGCCCATTGCCGGTAGTTCACTCACGGCGGCGACCGTTTCGCTTGTCTTCGCGGTGGTGGCCACAGACTGTCATGGTTTCCGAATCCCAATACCGAGGCGCTCACCAACTTGAGTTACGTGCTGTTATGTACGCCGCAGGAAGGTTACACAGTTACAGCAACACCATGAGATTCGAAAACAAGGAGATCCTCGGAAATGCGAACCCGAGGTGTCGACGATGACGAGAGAGTAGCGCAAAGGCGCGGAGAATGCTGTTGCGGTCCTTGCGGAGAGGTGGTCAAAGTTTGAGTTATAGATATGTGAAATGCGTTGAGGTGGTCTCTCGAATTGCCCATGCAACTTTTGCATGGTGAAACGGATGGATGTGACTCGACCCAGCTGCAGACAAATGCTATTCAGCCTATCCAAAGGATCACTTCTGTGATTTTGTGGTTTGGTTCGAGTTCAGACTGGCTGGTCATTTCTGATTATTCTCAACACTCCACCTTTGACTAGGCAGTATGATTTGGTTAGTGGTCGGTCGCTTCCTTGGCTCAGTTGGTAGAGCGTCAGTCTCATATGCTTTGTTATCTGAAGGTCGTGAGTTCGAGCCTCACAGGAAGCACATACTTTTATTCGTTTTCTCCGGATCCCCAATCCTCTTATCTTCATTCGTGTTACAGAATTCAGAACAACAATAGCTTTTCTTTGTGACGCTTCTCCGGTTAATCTCAGTTTTTCGCTTAGAACACCCACCTTTTGTTGCAGCGTCTGAGGAGGTTCTCACGTTCTCACGTTCTTGCCGATATGTCATTGGGTAGACGCGTCTTAGCGCTGATCCTGCCTTCCCGCGCTAATCCAGGCTAATCCCAACTCTCAGCATGCCAGACAAGCCCGTTCCTCTCAAGCAACGACGTCTAGGGCGCTCCTGCGATAACTGTCGTCACAGAAAAAGTGAGCAACATGGGATAATATGTTGTGCGCGGTCCGAGACTCAGGGACCATCTAGCTCGATGTAATATGAAGCATAGGCGTCAAAACTCAATTCTAATGTTACTGGTGTAGGTGACGGTCAAACTATGCCCAATGGCAAATGTTCCAGCTGTCTAGCTTTTGGATCGCTTTGCACCTATAACGAACCGGCCAAGAAGCGCGGTAGGAAGGACAAGTGCGTCTGTTTCGAGACATTCCAGCAATTCGTGAACTCTTTCTAGTGCTGTGGAAGAACTGGAAAGGGAGATTGCAACCTTGAAAGCTAAACTACGAGCGAACTCTGTCTGCTCCTTATGTGCCCAGCCATTGGTTCGGCCGGCTCGCAGCGTCTCCGTATTTTCCAATACCGATACTCTTACCCCGGTGAACGACACAGCTTCGGATTCGGAATCTCCCCCCAAAGATGAGGAGTCGGTAGAAGAGTTAGCTTCGCGGTTCAGTCGGTTTCAAATGGACGACATGATTTTCGAGAAAGAGTGCTTCGGTGCAGCCAGCAGTTTTGCACTTGCTGACCACGTCATCTCGGTCAGATTTTCCCATTGTACGGTGTACCAATTTCTGCACTGGCTCAGATTGCGAACAGCTGAAAGAAACTGACGAGGGGTCTCCATTTTTCTTGAATTCGCGGCGGCCTCTTTATTGGGATTTATTACCAGTGAGATTTGTGTTACTGTACACCCCACCCCAATCACGACTGATTTCAGTCAGTGGGAACGAGAAGCGTATATCGAACACCCACAGTATGTCTATCCCCCCAGAGACTTGATTCAGTCGCTTCTACAACTGTACCTCATCAATATACACCCAACTTTCCCAATCCTGCATTTCCCTTCGTTTTCCCGGTCTGTAGAGGAAGGTTTACATCTCACTAACACGAAATTCGGCGGAGCGTTGCTTGCCCTGCTTGCTGTGGCATCAAGAGTGAGTTCAATATCATTCGTCCTTTTGGCATTAACGGACAACATCTAGTACTCGAAAGATCCCCGTGTGTTCATCGACGGAGATACCTCTTCCCTTTCGGCTGGCTGGATGTTCTTCCAACAAATATTAAATTGGGTCATACGCAAATATTACGAACCTACGATTGACGAGGTTCAGATGTATGGTGTAGGCTGATATATTCGCTTCGTAACACAGCTCTCTGAATGGAATCATGGCAGCTCATGTGCATGTACTCCTGCGGCATATCCGCGCCCCAAAACTCATGGTTGTACTTGGTATGTCTCTTTCATCCAACAACATCGGAAGGGTATAATTTTATTCAGGGGATTGGTATCCGCTGTCTACATCAACGTGGCGCACACAGAAAGCGCAGCGGTGAGCCGGACTTGTCGAAGGAGCTGTGGATTCGGGCTTTCTGGTATGATCACGGTCTTTGAGTCTTTTTCTTCGTTTGAGCACCCTCAAGGTCCTTTGTCTTTTTGGACCGTCTGGTAAGCGGGTTCACAGGCAGACCAATGAGCCTACATGTCGAGGAGTATGAAGTGCTTGTCTTTCTTTCATCTGTTGCTGCTGACTGGTCGACCCGTTATAGTTATGATGTTCAGCTGCCACTTGAAGTCGACGATGAGTACTTTGATCAGGGTTTCGTGCAGCCGCCAGAGAAACCGTCTTATCTCTCGTTCTTCGTATACGACTTGCGGCTCGCGGAGGTTCGTCTATCTGCCTTCAAGCCGAAATCGTTTGTGAGTCAGAAAGCAGATATGGGCCGACGTGATGCGCAAATTGTATGCATCCAAAAAGGCTAAGATTCTGATGGGCTGGGACAACAAAGATTGGGAGCAGCAGACGGTTGCCAAATTCGATTCGAGCATGAATGACTTTTTGGATTCCATCCCGTCCCATCGTGCGTTCTCCGTGCCAAGTATTCCGTATGCTAACACCACTGCGCAGTCAAGTGGAATCCAGAACAGCTGCCACAGGGAGTGTTTTTGGAACAATCTGTCATCCTGCACATAACATACCAGTACTTGTTGATCGTGGTTAGTTAGCTGGTTTTTCAGCTTTCCGATTCCACGCTGACTGCTCTAGGCAGATTCACCGGCCATACATACACCAGTCAAACACTCTAAGCTCTGCATCTCTGTCTATCTGCGTCAACGCAGCGCGGACCATCCTTCGAACAGCCGATATCTGGCTGCACAAATTACACCGACTACCTCAACACTCGATCATTGTAAGTCAAGGCTTGATTTATCTTACCCCTCTGACCAACATTCTCCCGAAACAGAATCCCGTCAACGTCGCTGGATTGATTCTTGCTTTCAACATACTCGCAGCGAAACGCGCTGGGCTCGTGGTCGACAGATGGCGGGATTCGGCTCTCATCGCGACAGCGCTGGAGGTACTCAGGTCTGGGGAAACAAGGCGAGTTTTGATTCCGTTTCTGGATCTCGGTAACAACTTACAAGCCGCAGATATCAGCCCGTTGGCCGAATACGCGATCTTCTCCAGGAAATATGCTCTAATGGACCTCAAGATAATCAGCAGCCCACTAATTCAGCGGGCGTGAGCGGCAATGGAGCGCGTCAGAAGCAAAATGAGACCAAAAACGTTGGAACCTCCGCTACCCAACAGCTACAATCTGGAGGGCTCTTCGATCCGACGTTTTCACAGTCCGAGTCGGACGCTTTTGTAGCATCATCCGACTTTACTCCAGGAATGTCCATTGAGGAATTGCTCGCTGACACAAATCCTACGAGAAGTGCGTTGGAAGATGAACTGATGTCGCTGTGGACGGCGGTGCCTACTGATTTCGCGTAAGTCGCGTTTGAGCTCCCAGCTGAGGTAGTTTCTCAACATCTCCAGGAGCATCGCCAATTGGGACTCTTATCTAGGTCCTACGAACACCGAATGGTACAGAGCACCCGGGCTCCAGTGATTCCTTCTTTTTCTTTTCGCAATGTCGCAATGCTTTGATAGAAACCATCACATTCGAGTATACTAGAAAATAAATGCCAGCAATATTGAGGTGAATGAGAGAATCCGGATGAATTGAAGATGTCCGACAGCAAGATAGCGATGATACATTTATACATTGGTACTCTAAGAAAGCGAAGATTATCAGGCGCAGCAGTCTAGCACCAAAATGAATTAATTGAGTTTACAACCAAGGATTCTCACTATACGAAATCAGTATCTCAATGACAATGGATGAAGAGCTCGCTCACCAGTGCCATCGGGTTCCCCTACTCCGTATAACATTTCGAGAGGATGGAAAGCCAAAGTACTCGACCGGGTAGTGAATGAAGACATTAAGCCGCGAGACGGCGGACTCAACAGCCCCGTGGATATACCGAAGTTCGAGAGCGTAGTATCGGCCTGCTTCAGCGATTGCACCTTGATGCGCTGCGACTTCCATGTTCGTGGAGAAATAGCCGAGGCTCTGTTGGAGTGATAAGAAGATGGCAAGATACTCCGGTCATAACGTACACTGCAAATACGCCGGTTGTGGGGTGACAGTCAAAAGTAGATAACCCATCGGGAAGGAGATCCCATGTCATGAGAGAGCTGTCGACGGCGCCTCGATAGTCCCATAGTTTGACTCTTCCATCGAAACTGTGAATGTGTCAGAAAATAGATACTGACCACAATGTCGCATTGAATACCTGGCTGTGAGGAATTGAGAACGGGCCGTCGGATTACATCTGACGTTTTGCACCCATGATTCATGTTCGACGAATTTCCTCACAACAGAATTGTCTTCTGCCATCCGCCTGTCGAAAATCTTCACCTCTCCGTTGGCGAAACTAGCGGCAAAGAGCTGAGACGGCTCAAAGTCGCAGACGATTGAGGTGACAGGGCTTTCCGAGTTGGTGTCGAGATCCTGGAACCGCATGAAGTGACGCGGGACACACATTCTGAACAACTTACCAGGGTCGGGGTTTCGGTTTGAGCGTCCCACACCTTGATTACCCTCGAATCTCCGCCGACCAAAAGAATGCCATCAGACTGCTTCCAGTCCAGAACGACACCGGCACCTTGACGCACATTGACCAGTTCTGTCAGTGCTCGGAACGCACTGACCATCTGAACAGGTCCTTGGTCTATTGCCGGATCATAATTCCGATATAAACGAACGACACCATCGGCTAGAGGGTAGATAAGATATCGCTCATATGTATTGAGGAGGACTGACATGATCCGGTTAGTATAATGCCGCCTACATCTTCGTTGATGACTTTCAAGGAAGTTACCCCGGTACCGACTGGATTCCCGTTGTGGAAGGAGCTCAGTCGTCGGCGCTGCGACCAGTCCCAAACACTAAGAGAGGGTAAGAGGAGATGAGGTACGGATGGGTGTGATATTCACCTGACAGTGTTGGAATCGTTGGCGACGAAGAGATGCTTGTCGTACGAATGGAACACCATGGACAGAGGTTGTCCCTGAACTTGGAGGGTTGCTACAGGTCTGTCCCATGAGCGAGTCGCTAGGAAGGGTTAGATCCACCGAACGGCTACGCAAACCGCAACACATACCAGCAATTGCAGCGTGCTTATGTGTTTCGTCGATGACGGCCTCATTGCGCTGCTGCCGCCAGAGCTGATAATTGAATTGGATACTCCCCGCTTCGTCGGCTTCCGCTTGCTGCAAAAAATGGGTAGTCAATGATTATGAACCTTGAAAAAACTCAATCCACGTACCCTCATCTGAGGTTCGATAAAATATTCAGTACACCAATCGAAGAATGTGCTCTTCAGAGGCAGGACATCAGCCATACCAACGCCGGTGCCGAGACCCAAGATAACACTGGTATTCGAGTCCATCGAAGACATGCTGCTGCTTGGGCTGGCCGCAGAGCCGCCGTGATGATGGCCACGGCGCGCAGAGGTCCCTGATCTGCGTCGCGCGCGTAAACGCTCCATGTCTTCTTCAATTAACGCTTCAATGACGTTCCATGCCTGGAAATCGGCACAAGCAGAGTGAGTATCGAAGGACGGACGTGGAGAGGGAGGTGTGCTGTGAAGGCCAGGGGTGTGAAGTGGAGTAAAAGAATCGGAATAGGGAGATGCGTATTTGGCGAGGTTGAGATTCGGGGAGGGCGGGCGAGATGGATCGGATTCCGTTCGGACCACGGGGACTTCCGTGGGTGGAGGCGGGTGATGGTGTTCATCCGCCGAAGGGAAGGCAATGCCGCCAGCAAGCGACTTGAGAGCGTTTGCGAAGGACGAAGTCCTCCGAATAGTGTTGGAGACACCAGTAGATATAGTGCTTGTCATCGTGTCTGTTCGTGAGAGGCCGGGCCGTATTCCTGGGGAAGGCGGTGGGATAGATGGGGAACCTGATATAGTCGAGGCTTGGGATCCGACTCGGGCACGATTTGACGATGGGTAGTCAGGAGTCACTGGAGGGACATGCAGCGAAGACCCTTCCAGGCGAGTAAAAGGAGACTCTAGCAAAAGAGCCATGATATAGTCAAGGACGGTCTGAGCATTGGTGGCGACCTCATGGTAAGGATCCACAGAAAGATCCAAGAGGATGACAAACAAGGTAAAGAACGAGGATAAGTAAACCCTTTGTTCTGGTTGCTCGTAATCCTCGAACCGATCTAGCCAGTCGGCAACGGCTTGAGAGGTGATACTGTTGCTGTCGTCGTCGAACGAATGGTGGCCGACCTGAGACTTCCACCGGCGATCTTCCTCCCAGTACAACCACGCACAAACGACAAAGAATCCTCGGTATTCCTTCACAAGACAGCTGAGCAGGACGATGAGCTCTTTCCGACACATCGGACTGGCGTCGTCTTTCATAGCAAGCGTGGCGCCAGTGACAACAGCCACCTCCATCTTAAAATGAATCACCTTGGAATCAAAGTGTGGCATGGTTCCACTACCGCCCCCTCCTCTTTTCCGAGGATCCGAAGACCCGCTGGCTCCCATGAACGTCCCAAGCGCGAATAGAGCAGCGCAACGCACTTCCACCGAATCATCGGCCAGAAGTTGTATCAGTTTGTCCTGCGTGCCTCGGTCTACTCCCTGCACCTTATTCTCGTCGTGACCGTCCCAGATTTGCGCTATACACAGCGCACTCCATTGGCGTAACAGGAAATCCGGTTCGTCGAGCTTGTCGTAGCAGTAATCGAACACGCGAACATGGACGCATGCATCTTGCCCCGGCGCGTAGTCACGCGAAGCGGCTGCCAAGATGAACGCACACATCGCTTTGTGCTCCGACGAATTGGGAAGTGGCGGGTCATCCCGCGCGCCAAGTATAGCCGCGAAATATTTGTACCCATTTGTATTCACAAGATCCACTTGCACCGATGGATCCACTGCCATAATCCGTGCCCAGATGAAGATGAGAACGGGGCGAAGGTCGGGACCTGCAGCTTGCAAAAGTTTGCTTATGTAAGGGAAGATTCCGATGGTCAAGACAAGGTGGACGGCCCAAGGTCCGAGATCGACGAATTGAGAGAGAAGAATGAGGGCCCGAAGTCGATGCGGCTGGCACAGTAGGACCTGCAGAATTATGGGCAGCTGGTCTGGAGGCTTGCGAGGCACGAGATGGGGCTCCTTCACGGGCTCCGTTTCCGACAACGCGTTCAAACTCTCACCAGAGCCGTATCGATCTCCAGACGGAGGAAGTGACATGGGGCCTCGTTTCGTGAGAGCGGCACCCCCGCGGGATATCCATACCTCAAAGGCAGTGAGCTGGTCGGCAAAGAAACGGCTTGGAATGTAGTTGTACGTTTTTTCGGGATGCTTGTCGGACTGAGTCTGCCCAATGCGACCTGGGCGAGACGCGAGGATAACAGGTGAGTCTACAACGACGGCCTTGCCGTCCGGCGCTTTGAACAATAGTTCGGGAAGCTGTCGAAGACAGGCATCCACGGCAAGATCCCATGTTGCCCATAAAGGGTGAGTGTTAGTTGGGGGAAGCGGAGGATGAGTGTGCGGGGTGCAGTGATAATTCTTCATGATGCGTTCCGCTAGGAGGAAGTTCCGGAAGAGGGACGCTATCAAGAGATCGCATCGGTATAGCCGAGTGAAAACGTCCCTTGAGAACGTAGTCCAAGCAATCGTGTCGGTGATGGCGGTGAATATCCAGTTCAGCTCCCCAAGCGGGGTTTTGCGGTCTTTGAGATCGCCAGGGAGCTGCATGATCATATCGGCGGTAATATTATTAGGAAGCTGGTGGTGCATTATGAAGTATCGTAGGGCAATGTCGATTGGGGAGGTGAGGCAGGAGGTGAAAAGGTCGGCGGGAAGTTCAGGACACGATGGAAGTTGTTCGTTCGAGGCACAAGCCGCCAGCTGAAGTGACTGCATGAATGGTTGTGTTCCGTCCACCGGACCTCCGTGCATCAATCTGGCTTCCAGGTCTCGACGTTCAGCGAAGCTATTGAAATTACTGAGGAGGTTTCCAGCTGCTGAACAGTCCCAGATGTAAATTGCCGGTGACCCGAGCCAAGTCTGCACCTCCTGCAGGGACACAGGAATGTACTGCGTGTAATTCCGGTTGAAACACCAGAGTTCGCCGCTAGCTGTGGGTTTAGGAACGCCATGGCCGTTGTAGTGAAATAGAACGGCGTCGTCTTTCGCCTGTTTGCGGAGGGATTGACAAGAGCGCCAGAGATCATCGTATGATGGATCTTGAACCGCCTTGTACATAATTTTAAGGCTGAGGCCCTCGAATTGAAGCTTGAGGTTGGCCGCTATGGCCTCCATGGCCTTTTGAGACGGCATGGTATGTGGATCTACCCATGCCTCGAGGACCGCGCATGGATTAGTCTTAACGACGTCTGGCGGGTCCACGTCGATATTCAGACACAAAACCAACGCCGCATTCGCAGTCCTCAGCCTTCCCGGTGATCCCCCGCGCCATGGCATAGGTTTTGGCGACCAAGCCGGCGCTGGAGTGGGATTCCCGCAACTAAGATGGCGCTTTGCAGACCAATACGGTACAGGAGGCGAAGATGCTGCTGTTTCTGTGTCGAGAGCAACATCATCGGAAAACTGGGTGCCATTCATGAGAAAATCATCCGGAGCTGGTCGCGATGCGCGAGATCTGGAATCTGAATGCGAACTTGGATATTCACTCGCGTGCTCCGTTGACTCTGTAGCATCATCGTCTCTCGGCCAATCCCCGCCTAGAAGCGCATTAGACAGCGTCAGCATTGTCAATAGACAGCTAACCAGCAACAAATTTCTTGCGCTGTGGCCGCGACTGCCCTGACATCACGTTTTCGATGATTTTTCGCTAGCGAACAACAAATTGGGTCGATTATTGGGTGTATTAGGAAGGAGAATGTTGGGGCAAGTCCCTGGATCGCGTCGAAAGGTAGGGTGAGGGAGACTTGTAAAATTCACTTGACGCCCTGAAATTTGTAAGATGTAAGTGGTCTTCAGAGGCTCCGAGAACGGGTAAGAGTCACAGATATAGCCCCTAGCTTAGCGTCCGTCACTGCCAATTCCTTCGTAGTGAGGCGCCCGACACCGTTCGCGTCGATGAGGAGATTGAGCTCGTCGTGGTCGGTGACGAAGCCCAATTTGGGTATGTACACCTATTAGTCATCAGCTTCGCTGCTTTGACCTCAACCACTATCAACCCTGGTCCCCGGGCCCTCGTTGACTATGCTAACTATGCTCAAGAGTATCTGTGCAAAGTGATCTCTGATGTGCTACGAAATTGAAATGCTATTTTGCCCTCTTTACACGTCTCCAGGCTTCCAATTCATTCATTCGCGCATCTCGAAGTCTCAACGAAGTTTCCGGAGTTTTGCTGACTACGATGCCATTTCCGACGAGCTTTCCAGGAGTGAGTCTCCAGGTAGGCCAACACTACTGCGTGCGATCGAAAACATCTGTACAGGCGCTTCAGGTTTCTTGACGCGATCATGTGAGATGGGTTCGTGCGAATCAGCGCGCGTGAATCTGCCTGTGAGTCTGGGTCGACCCCCCTTAGCGTGGCATTACGCGTCGACACGCTTCCGGACCGTGATCTCTCGTCCGGTTGTTCCTACTAACTCCTTCAATTCGAACGGGATTTTGTTTCTTACAGTTTTGTACATGCTTCGCATTCAGCTTATGCAGATTGCAGATGCGAGGCGAAACGCCGACAATGCATCCTCGAGTCACTCGAGCGTGCTGACACAGTCAACCTTTCTATCGGCAGACGCCGTGGGCCCAGGTTTGTATTCCATGACATTGGAAGATCATGTCAATGTCATCGAGCTGAACAACCTCTTCTCTCCCTTTGACAGAACCCATGATGCCACTACTTAGAAGTTTTCGTGCTCGCTGCTGTGTTTGACGAGAATAAGTGAAACACAAGGAAGGTTGCGTTCGGGATGGCTGCAGCAAGCTCAATCCTCATTCCTCCGAATCATCCTTTTCGAGGTCTTCTCCGTCTTTACGCCGCCCGTAACAACAGCTCTCAAATGAATTCCCCAGCGATGGGAGGGTTTACTGGCAAAACCTCGGGCAACTTCCGATCGAGAATTACGAGGCTGAGATTGAGATCAACGAAGTTGGTGAGTGCTCATGAGCGTCAGTGGACCGGGGAAACTGCTGAACCATTTTTATTCCTCTAGCGTGAATCTCGCGTCGATATTGCTGCTTCAGTTTGGGAACTCTAGATCATTGTCCCCGTCTGTCCTGCACACCAGTCGTTTCCCAACGCTGTGTCTTGAAGAGGCATTTGGTCGCTTTTTGACCGGTATGAAAGGGTTTGAACAGCTGTCTCTCTCTTCGCCACTTTTCCTTAGATCACGTCAATTCAGCTCAACGGAGATCGCAATGTCGTGATCCGGGATCATAGTGTCCCCGCCTCAACGAGGTCACCAGAGGTCACCAGTCGACTCGGCGCATACAGCTTGGCGACACCGTTAACCAAGCCGCGCGAACACTCGGAACAGCGTCACTGACGGTTCGGTCTACCTCCACGGCCATGCGGTTCATTAAAATTCATTGCCAAGTCTACGACAAATATCCGATTTCAGACTGGACAGAACGGCGCTCGTTTCCTCAACGAACTCGTCACGGTCTTCAATGTTGCCTGAAATCGTCAACGACGCCTAAACCAAGCTGGGAAACAGGCCTGGGACGTTGATCTGATCAGGATGCTATCCGGGGAACAATCTGTGTGGATCAGGATGATATGTCGGACCGGACGTCCTGACTGGAAATCAGGAACTAGCGACAAACAGTCCGACGAAATACCGTCCATACTCACTTGAAGTGAGTTACCATCCTTCCCTTCACCATTCCTTGACTGTTGCGTTGACAGAGGATAAGACCCTACGGCATGATGGATCTCGAACCAAATAAGTATCCTGTGTTGGTGCTTCTGCGAGACGGGCGCGCGCCGGGAGATTCTCGGGGGAAAGAAAGGACTGATTTTGCCGAAACAACTTTCTTAAAGAGAGAGATTGACTGCAGGGTGATGGCTTGCGACCTTGACCGCCCTTCAACGACGCTTCACACCCAATGGCTGCCCCCGCTATTCGCAAACTCCCCCAGAATTTCTTATGGGGCTTCGCAACAGGTGAGTCGGTCGGAAACACGCATAATCAAACGTGTTAACGCGTTCGGATCCCCTGCTCACCATTTCTCTCCATAGCGAGCTTCCAAATTGAAGGATCGACCAATGCTGATGGTCGCGGCAAGTCCATTTGGGACGACTTTTCGCGTATTCCTGGCAAAACGCTCGATGGACGCAACGGGGACGACGCCACCGACTCCTACAAACTATGGCAGGAGGATATCGCGTTGCTTGCGCGATACGGAGTCAAGTCTTATCGCTTCTCTCTGTCTTGGTCTAGGATCA
Organism: Favolaschia claudopus; assembly: GCA_037176885.1. Taxonomy (NCBI): domain Eukaryota; kingdom Fungi; phylum Basidiomycota; class Agaricomycetes; order Agaricales; family Mycenaceae; genus Favolaschia; species Favolaschia claudopus. The sequence continues at coordinate 842,498 of JAWWNJ010000032.1, read as the reverse complement.
TCCCTCTGGGCGGTAGGAAGGACCCGATAAACCCCAAGGGAATCGAGTTCTATTCCAATTTCATCGACGCTTTGCTGGCGAACAACATCATACCGTTTGTAGTCAGTCTATTTTCCTTGTGGAAAAGCTCGTGCCGCGGCAATTCTCATGTCGTCTAGACTTTGTACCATTGGGACCTCCCCCAAACTCTGCACGACCGGTATGGAGGCTGGCTCAACAAGGACGAGATCGTTCAGGATTATGCCAATTACGCGAAAGTAAGTGCACCTTATTGCCAGCGCGAAGCAAAAACGTGGTTCTCATTTCATTCTCACTCCGCAGGTGTGTTTCGAAAACTTCGGTGATCGCGTCAAGTTCTGGTATTCTTTCCGTTCAGAATACATTCGGCAACCTGCTGACCCGAAGGCAAGGCTTACCATGAATGAACCTTGGTGTGTCTCCATCTTGGGATACGGACGAGGCGTGTTCGCACCTGGAAGATCAAGTGACAGAACGCGGTCACCCGAAGGTGATTCTTCTACGGAACCTTGGATGTAAGCTCCACCTTTTTAGGCGGTAATTTACCCCTGTTTTTGCGTGTTAATTTCTTTCCAGTGTCGGCCACAGCGTTATCCTCGCCCATGCCCACGCCGTCAAGGTCTACCGCGAAGAGTTCAAGTCCAGGCAAGGCGGCCAGATAGGCATCACGTTAAATGGCGACTGGCAAATGCCTTACGACGATAGTCCTGAGAGTACGAATGACAACCGGTATTCTTTCATTTTCTCTCCAGATTAACTGACATATTTCCAGATGTGGCAGCAGCTCAACACGCTCTGGACGTTGCCATTGGTAAGGGCCACCTTAACGTATAGCCCAATCACATGCTGACTTGAATCTCCGACATTTTTGCTTGCATATAGGCTGGTTCGCTGTATGTCAATTATTCCTGGACGCTTCTCGTTGGGCCTCAATGTCTGCCAATTTAGGACCCCATTTACCTCGGCCAATACCCTGCCTACATGCAGCAAATTCTCGGGAACAGGCTGCCGCAATTTACCCCCGCTGAATTGGCGGTCGTCAAAGGGTCTTCCGACTTTTATGGCATGAACACTTATACCACGAATCTCTGCCGTTCGTACACGTCGTCTTTCCATTTCGGCGTGGTTTCTGAACACCAGCGCAGGGGCCGGCGGTGACGACGAATTCCAAGGCTTTGTGGACTACACCTTCACGCGGCCTGATGGTACGCAGCTGGGGAACCAAGGTTTGAATTGCAACCCACTCTGGCACCACAGCGACTCACACGTAGTGCATAGCTCACTGTGGCTGGCTCCAAGACTGTACGTGCTAGCAGCTTCTTTCACGGGGCATTTTGATTGACTGTGTGAACAGATCCCGAAGGCTTCCGCGCGGTAAGAAATATCCTGGCCGGTTGATGCTATGCTGATCTGCTTTTAGCTGCTCAACTACCTCTGGAAGGTGATTATGCTTTTCTTGTCTTTCAAAACTGTGCTAACATCGTGCATGTAGAGGTATCGGATGCCCATATAGTATGCAGCACTCAAATCACGACCGGGCGGATCTGATCGTTCTATAGTGTCACAGAGAACGGATTTTCCGTCAAGAATGAGAGCGACAAGCCCAAGGAAGTCGCGGTTAAAGATCTCGAGCGCGTCAACTATTATCGTGGTGTGACTTCCAACCTCCAAGCTGCTATCCTTGAAGATGGGGTCGACGTTCGGGCTTATCTGGCTTGGAGTAAGTGGGTTGATCGTAGATTATTGTTTTGCCTCATACCTTTGCCTAAGGTTTGCTGGATAACTTTGAATGGTGCGAGATTATACTGGATTCAATGAAGGTGCCTAGACTAAACAACATTCAGGGCTGACGGCTACGTGACGCGGTTTGGGGTAACCTACGTGGACTACAACACCCAGGAGAGGATTCCGAAGGACTCGGCGATGTTCATAGTCAAGGTGCGGAAATACGCATTTTCCGCCTTCCGTTGCTCATTCGCGTATTCCGCAGTGGTTCCAAGACCGCATGCAGCCGTCAGAGGAGTTACCGCCTTCGCTCAAGCATCTTGTAGCCAAGGCCACAGACGCCATGAGCCTCGCCAGCACGTTGTCCAAAGGAGATTCTTCCCTCAGCGCCATTCCCGTCTCGTGGTTTGCTCAGCTGAAGGCGTGGGTCTCCCGCCACATCATCGCATTTCTCTCTCTGGTTAAATTAAACATTTTCCGTAGATAATTCAAGCCTTCTATTGCAGATATAGCACAAAATTCTTCGTAACAAACGTCCCACCTCTTATAGGTTGTATTCATGTCTTGCTCGCATTTGTATCTGAACCGGTTGCTGCCTTTCTCGCGCGAACGCCATTGACGATACAAAGAAGACTGATTGCCCTGTGTTATTCCCGTAACGGTTCTTGCGGACTTCCTCTTTCCTCTTCTTTGATAGGCGCGTCATGAGAATGTCCGCTGGGTTTGCACTAGCGTGATCAGCAAGACTTGACTAGAACAGCTGTTCAACTTCGTCAATGACTAGCTTTGGCCACCTCTATTTTGGGAAGTCAAACAATTCTTGGCAGTAGGTTCGAATAGGAACTTGGTAGTTCGGCGAAACATGGGAGGATTGCAAAAATACTTGCCTCGCTACCGGTAACTCTGTTATTATGGGTCGGATATACCCCAGTGAGCATAGCGCGGGCTTAGGAAGGTTCAATCGGCCCCGGTAATCCCTCAAGGCACCGAGTGTTGCTGAAAATACGGCGGGTCAGCGATTTGTGGAATATTTCATCGTCAGACATACTGCAAATTGCCGACGCTGAATCCAGCCACTAGTACACCGCCAAAGTGCCCCCACGTAGCCCGCAGATGAAAGTTTCACCTGGCGACAGCTGTGTCGTCATTCGCTACCAGCTGCCAGCACGTCGCTGACAGCTGCATCTTCCACTGGAACCTCCAGCTGCCGATTAAGGTATTGGACCCGGAATCTTAATTTAGCAAACAGGCAGCACCTCAAGTGAAGCTGCACCAGAGTCCTTCCTAGAATATATCACCGAACCAAAAAGGCAACGAGATAGTGTACAAGCACATTCACACCGCCAAGTTGTATCGACGGCTATCGACGGCCACACAAATCACGATTTGGCGCGTGTGGGAAAATGAAGGTCCGTGCGCATTTTTGACAGCTCACGTGTGCGTTGACTTGGCATTTTTGCTTCGCTTCCCTCTTTCCTTCCACCATGTCCCCTCAAAACGTCCCCCAGGCTCCCCCGGCCCCTTCTCAAACTTATCGGCGCTCCTCTCCGAATGCTGCCCTACCCTCTGCCTCTGCCTCTTTGCAAGCAAGCCCCTCGCGCCACTACGGACGCTATTCAAGCTCAATGTAGCATTTCGTTGCTCGCTGCCATCGCGACAAGTGCTCTCTTGAAGAGGCGGCGACGCTGGTTCGTCATCAAGTCATTACTTCAACTTTTGCGCAAATCCTCAAGCACCCCTCAATGCGACGTCAACGTGCAAGTCCTCCGGAGTCCTTCCAGCCTCAACTCTTGGAGCGGCTATTGCGCAAGGTGCTTCAAGTAATCATTCAAGGTCAACGTTCAAGCTATGAGCTTCTTCAAGACTTATATCAAACACTGGTCAAGATCTTCGCTTCAATACCACGAATATTCTCTCGAGCCTGGTGGTTGCGGTCGGATGTGAGGGTGGACGGCTGAAAACGCGGAGGTCGTTCGATATTCGTCTCTCTCCCCAGTCGTCAAGGTTTCCAAGTTTTCAACTCTCTCTCTCCGTCTTCAAACATGTTCAAGGCTGTTCCTCAATAATTGTGCCGCGAAGATAGTGTGGGAGGGAAAGTTAGAGGCCTTGGGGTATCAAGGGACCGCGCTGCGAGGGACGGGCTACAAAGGTATGATGATTGATCTTGTGTCGTTTGTATTCCTTTGGTATTCATTCATGTATCGTCGTGTACGATGGGAGCCCAATATATTCTATTATTAATTCTATCATATGCCAGATTTACAAAAGAATGGACACCAAGTGAGTACTCAGCTGGCGGCCAGCTAGAGAGTGGTTCCACAATGGGGCCATTAGCGATCAAACCTGGATGCCACCTCTTCACCAGCTGGCCGCCATCTAGTTGAGTTATGTGGTACAGAGGTCGACGACACATGGCGGCCATGTGCCCGCCAACTGGCGGTGTAATGTGCGATTTTCGGACACTGTTGCCTCGGATTCGGTGAAATGTCTGTTATGAAAATGGAAGATTCTTCGCATAAGTATGAAAGCCAACGAATATGCGGCAAGAAATTCCAGCGCCTGACCACTCGTTCGACTGGGTACAAATGGCAAGCTTGTGTTCATTGTCACTGAGGGACACCACGAGACCGCAGAGCGACTTGGAAGCGAGGGAATTTATTGCGCAATATTTCTAACGGCCAGGCCACGTCTGAAGCTAGCTAGCTTGAGGAGCGGTAAGGGGACTGGAAAGCAGCAAAGTGGGAGCAGAAGCTAGGGCCCGATCAATCCATCAATCACATGCTCAAATTTCTTGGGACTCGGTTTACGTAAGCATACCAACCTTAGCCTGAGGTTAGACGTCAGACTCCGACTCCTTTCTGAGATTTCTCTGGCGAATCTTCGCTGAACAATTTTCTAGTGGATTTTCTTGCCTGTGTAGACGAAGGTTTTAATTTCAAAGTGCGACCTCTGGATCCAAAGTCAATCTACCGCAAACTCAACTCATACACCAGCCTTCACCAGGTTAAGTGGTACTTGATAAAACCCTTACACCGAAGCTCTGGCAGTGTCGCACTCGACGTGTCCTCGAAGTTCAGGACTTCGGGACGGCTGACTGAGAGCAAAATCACGAGCAAACCGAGAGACACGGTCACCATCCGCCGCCCGGGTCAGTTCCAAAAGCCGGACAATACTGACCCTGACTCAAACGAGCCGCTCTGACTCGCTCGTGCGCAGTCGTGCGTCTCCGAAACCTCACAAAACGACGCGAAGCCTGAATTTCCAGAACCTCTTTTGACGAATACCTTGCGCTTAGCCTACGCATCTCTATAATTCCAAATCGAATAATCTCAAGTTGTCAGAAAGTCCGAGTCAACCATGTCCAACAACGAGTCTTTAGAAGCAAGCCTTTCTCGTTCCCAGAGCCCCGAAGAATGTGCCCCAAGTAAACGCCAAAAACCCCTGCGTTGTTGCGATATGTGTCGCAAACGAAAAGGTCTCAATTTATGGGTTCTTTGGCCGGGGTGTTAACGCATGGCTGTTTAGTTCGCTGTGACGGTCAGGACGGCGGCGCATGCTCCAGATGCGTGTCGAGCAACAGGCCCTGCACCTATAATACACCGCAGCAGAAGCGTGGTAGAAAGGCAAAGTGGGTATAATATTGTATTCGCATTCTTTGCCGTATTTATCCACGCTTCATTTACGCATAGACTTGTCGATGGGTTGAGGAAGGAGATTGCTACACTGAAAGCACACATAAGAACACTCTCTGTGTGTGCATTGTGTTCCCAGCCTCTGTCCGGACCATCCGAAATTTCCCTTTTCTCAAATGTCTCAAATGCGAATGTCACGGAGGAAGTGGACGACGCATCCGCCACGGACTCGGAGCACGCGGATTCTCTCGATGAGCTCACATCACTCTTCAGCCAGTTCGACTTGGACCAGTCCGCAACTGGCACTTTCTTCGGCTCTACTAGCCCTCTGGTTCTCACTGATCACGCATTTATGGCAAGATTCAAAGCAATCAGATTCTGACCATAATCTCATTGCTTCATTCACAGCTGAAAGAATCTCATGACGGTCAACCGCTTCTTTTCAATATTAATGCACGACGGTGTCACTTTTGGGACCTCCTACCCGTGTGTACGCTGTCGAATGAATTGAATCTCACCTGAAATTTCTTCGTTCAGTGGGACAGAGCAGCCAGTGCCATTCAGCCGCAATATGTCTACCCTCCGCGCGACTTGATAGACTCTCTTCTGCAATTGTACCTTGCAAACGTGCATCCGACTTATCCGTTTTTGCACTTCTCTTCCTTTGCTCGATCCGTCATGGAGGGCTTGCATCTAGTCGACACAAACTTTGGTGGAGTGCTGCTTGCGGTTCTTGCCGTTGCCGCGCGGGTATGGAATCTTTTTCTCTTTTCGACCTTCGTTAGCTGAGAGACCTTCACAAGCACTCGAAAGACCCTCGTGTATTCGTCGAGGGCGACAATGCGTAAGATATCTGGTTCAAACCCACATGGTCGAAGTGCTCACAAAATTCATCCTCAGGTTATCAGCTGGGTGGGAATACGCAAACCAGATCTGGATCACGCGAACAATATTCAACCCTACAATTCATGAGACGCAGATGTACGGCGTACGATTCTTTTTCTCCAATTCACCCAACCACTTCTTACCTGCTCGCAGCTCCTGACACTCTACGCAACTGGCTCGACACCTCAAAATGCTTGGCTATATCATGTAGGTTCCCACCGCATGTTCATCGTTACCAGAATCAATTGTACCCTTCCAGGGTCTCGGCATCCGCTGCCTTCACCACCGCGGCGTGCACCGGCGGAAGCCTGAAAGTCATGTGTGGAGTCACGAAGATAAATTGTGGAATCGGGCGTTTTGGTACGCTTCCTCCGTTCGATTTCCATGTTCGATGTAATACCGATCAATTCTCCAGGGCATTCGTTGCTTTGGATCGCATGGTATCCGCTTTCACTGGACGGCCGAGCAGTTTGCCAATGGAAGAGTACGGACCTCAATCTTAACGCATCTCCGACCCTAATCTGACTGTTTCCAGATACGACGTGGAGCCTCCTTTCGTCCTCGATGGAGATTGGGACGAAGGATTCGCCTTGACGGAGAGACCGCCTCCGCTGTCGTATTTCATCTGCGATACGAGGCTTTCTGAAGTACTTGCTCATTTTCGTGACGAATATAGATTCTGACGAATCAGTAACAGATTCTGGGCGACGTCATGAGACGATTGTACGCCTCGAAACGGACCAAGCAAATGATGGGTTGGGACAAGCTAACTGTGGCTCATTTCGACTCAACTATGAACAAGTTCTTGGACTCCATTCCACTCCATCGTGCGTTCCCGAGCCAATAATGCCCCACTAGTGACAAGCGATACTTATGAAGCATAACACAGTGCGATGGAATTCAGAGAAGCCGCCCAAAGGCGTGAACTTCAGCCAATCCGCGACCTTACACATCTCGTTCCATTACACCTTGATTGTGGTCGGCGCGTTCTTCGTAGTCTGGGGGAGTGGACGTTGCTGACCCCCAACCCAGATCCATCGGCCGGGCATCCACAGACCAGATTATCTTACATCCACGTCACTCTCCATTTGCGCCCACGCAGCGCGCACAATCCTTCGTACGGCAGGTCTCTGGTTTCGGGAGACGCAGCAGATTCCGCTGCCCAACATCGTTGTCAGTCTTTCTCGAGATTTTAATTCAATGAGATGAGCCATCATAGCTGACTGGGCGCCTTGGAATAGACTCCGGTATTCGTGGCTGCGATCATCCTTGCGGTCAATACGATAACGGCCAAACGTACCGGCCTCGCAGTCGATCGAGATAGAGATGAAGCTCTTTTCGCGACGGCCGTGCAGATGCTCGAGCTTGGCGAAACGAGGTGCGTATTTACAATTTGCCTCCAGTGGTATTGCAGGGTGTCGAATTCAAGTTGTGTACAGGTATCAAACTGTCGGCCGTCTCGTCGACGTACTTCGAGCCATATCACCATTCAATGACGAAAAGGAAATCACCCACGCGGTGACTTGTTCATTTTACCCAGAACCAGTCTATACAGAGCAAAGCACCGCAGGATTTCCCTCCATCAAGGACCTGCTTCAAGTTGCGGATGGCAGCGCGGCGTTTGGAGATGACCTTCTATCGATGTGGATGGGCGTTCCCAGCGACCTTGGGTAAGTTTTCCAGTGCAAAAGTTTGTGTCCTTGACTGATGAAGTTATTCAGCAGTTGGGACACGTATTTTGAGAACGGGGGGCTTGCAGATGTACAGCAGACACAATAAGGGAGATCGCGATCGCACGCTGTTTTCTCGATGAGCGAAGAACAAAAGAGATGTTTCTAGCGCGGAGATTACGACCGCTGGAAATGTGTCCGCTGAATTCTGGGAGGGAAGTTTTGCAGGTGGAAGTGGTCCGCTTGCGGCAGTCTCGCTGGACCGATGCGAAGGGGGTGTGGGCAACGAATGTGGCAAAAAGAAGCACAGTCGGCTAAATCCAGTACGCACGGATCTTGGGTCTCGAAAGGGGAGACGACCGAACCACCGAGCGTGAGGAATAAGAGAAAAGAAATGGGTGCCAGAGTAGAGTGAGAGGGGCCAAAAAGGCACAAGGTTGAATTCTGAATATGACTACGATGTAGAACGTGTGGTGCGCTACGGCGGTTGGGATGAAGCGTAAAGTCAGGTCTGGTCATTGATATAGACCGTGCTATCTGCCCCTCCTCGCGTGAGTTTAACTCACAATAATGGTACACTTTTGTATAATATGCGAATAGATAATGGTATCACAATTTCGCTGCTCTTCGCGGAACGAGCGTGCTGTCCACGCGCTTGCCCTCGTCCGCCTGCTCAGCTACTTCGAGCGAGGGGAACTCTGCCGGCATTATACGTCGCGGAAACGTGCCAGGCACCAGGGAATAGCGCGAAAAGTCAGACACGCCTGCGTGGTTGCGGAGAAAATCCTCGTCGGTATCCAGTAGACCGTTGACAGTGGTTGCTGGGGCAGTCAGCATAGCGAGGATTGCGTCGGAGAAGATGGAAGGATGCCGTAGATCTTGACGCTGCTCGGGGTCGTTGCTGGCCGCCAATGTCGCGGCGGATTCGATGGCCTATATGTCAATTGAGTTGCTCGTTGAATAGAGATGGTCACTATTAGAGGAAACGCACACTGGCAGGCCATATACTCGTGATAGCCATATCTTTCTTCCCTTCGCGCTGCCAATCCATAGCCAGTCCTTTAGTCAAGACACTCATCCCGACCTTCCCCATAGCATACGCAGTCTTGCCGCGAAAGAAGCGAGAGTAGATGGGCGGTGAAACAACGATGATGCGGCCGTGCCAACCACCGCGTTCAAAGTAGGGTAAAGACGACTGGACTGCAGCGTACAGCCCTTCGACGTTGACTTCTTGCATTAATTTGAACCGACGCATTGAAGTTTTGGCGACGCTCGCCCACCAGATGGCGCCGGCATTGTATATGACCACGTCGAGCCGGCCGAAGTGTTTCCATGTAGCGGAGAAGAGAGCCTCGATGCTTGCGGGGTTACGCGTATCTGCGGCCAATGCGAGCGCGGTACCACCCGCTTCGGTGATCTCACGCGCGACGGTGCTCGAGGTTGATTGAGATGAGTTGGGGTCCGGCGGGAAAGGATGCACGGCGGAGGCGTCGCTTAGACTTTTCCCTGAAACCACCACTGAGACGAGATTATCAGCACTTGCGCAAAACGCGAAACTTGCCAATACGCACCGGCGTAACCTTGCTTGGCCAAGTCGATACAGATTTGGCGGCCGATTCCGCGAGAGCCACCTATGACGACCGCGACCTTCTTGTCTGTCATTTTCTTTGGAGCACGGACACGACGGGGACCTCAGAGGTTCGATTGAGACACAGTTGGCGAGCTTTAGGCATAGCGAGAGTCACTTTGTCAGAGAGGTTCGGGCTCGACTGGGAGCCCGAGGCCGAATATAGCCGACGGGTTTCTAGTGTTCGGCCGCCGCACTGAGAAGACTGCTCACCGAGAACTACGTTGGCGCCGTATTCCGGACGTCCTTCGCAGACATCGCGTTGAAAAGCTGAGGCTATGGCTCAAAATCAGCGCATACTGTTATCTGCCGGTTCCAATGCCCACGGCCAGCTCTCCAACACCTCCATCGACGACTCGCACCACTTTGCGCCATGCTCGTTCTCAAACTGTCCTCCAGAGACTCTTCCAGCGGACTCTGAGCTTCTCCACTTGGCCCTGGGAGCAAACCACACGATTGCGCTCCTCCGGTTCCGTGACGGCGCGAGAACAGAATTGTGGGGGTGCGGGGACGGCAAATCAGGGCAACTTGGCCCGTTGTACGAAAACGACAGCGAAAACACGATCTTGAGGCCTCTCCATCTCCCACTAGAAAGACATGGGCTGAGTGGGTATCTGCCGAGACTGGTCGCGGCTTCTTGGGAAACGTCTTATGTCGTTTTATCGCGAAAAGACAACCCCGATGTCCTGATCTCCATGGGTGCGGACGATTTCGGGGATCTGGGAATTGGTACGAAGAGGGCGGGGAAGCTGCCTGCCAGAGATTTTCATATGGTTGGTTTGGAACATCTCTCTGCTAGCGTGGACCTCGGGTCGCTCGTCGTGGAGTCGCTGGCTGCGGGACAGCACCATGCCATCGTAATATTGAAATCTGCTTTGGGACGCGCGAGTGTTGGATGGGGTACGTCTCGGCACGGCCAGCTTGGAGATGTCGCCGAAAAACCATTCGCTTCGTCTCCGACGTTACTTTCCAAACACGACATCGTATTGGCGGCGCTCGGCCACCAACACACTGCGTTTCTTCATTCTTCTGGATCTGTATCTGGCATGGGTTCCCGAAAAAAACGTCAGCTGGATGGCCTCAATAATGTTTTGAATGCACGAGACGTCGCCTGTACTTGGACAGGCACATATGTGACCACCGGCGACGAAGGGTCATGGCGCATTCTCTCTGCGGGGAACAACGCCAACGGCCAGCTAGGCCGTCCCGATGATTTGCATGGGGATCTTGCTCCGATTGAATTCCCATTTACTTCCACGACGCACCGACTGCTGCGAATCGCGTGCGGGAGCGAGCATGTTCTTGCGTCTTTCTTGGTCTTGGCGTCGTCGACAACGGAGGTCTGGGGCTGGGGTTGGAACGAGCATGGCAATCTGGGGATTGGGACAACAGAAGACGTTCGCCTTCCGGTGAAGATATGGCCACCGGATGCGTCGCAGACTTTGCATAGGCGTGTCGAGATCTGCGCCGGGTCAGGGACAAGTTGGATCGTCGTTCAGTGAGAGATGTTACACAGTAATGGCACACTATTCAGTACAAAGGCAAAAATCCAGTCCACACTGGCATACTGCTCAATCGCTATCGCGCAAGTCAAGGTCCTCGTGTATCTGTCGTACAGTTGTCTGCTTGAGCGTCGCAAGCTGGGTTCCGTGATCAGACAAGAACAACTGACTCCCTAAAGGAGAACTCACTCTGCCAATAAGAATCTAAAACAGAGCAGCAATCAGAAGTTGAATTTGAGAGAATCACTTTCTTTACCTGGGTCGCGTCTTTGGCTTCATTATACCGATGGAGGAGCCGTATAACCTCCTTCACAATCGCTTCTGGATTCTCACTCTCTCTAATCCATTGATAAAGTGAACTTCAACGCGTAAAGACTCAGAAAAACGCGTCCTTACCCCAACTCCTTCTCCAGACCAGCGATTTCGGCTTCGAGAGCCGCGATGCGCGCTTCTTGTTTCTGAATTTGAACTCAGATATACCGTATGAGTGTGGTACGCGAGATTTCTTACTTGTGCGGAGATTGGCGCGTACATAAGAGCAGGAAGCAAGTTGAATTGACCAGCGTGACACAATGAACGCGTCAGTCACGGATGTGACACTGTTGCTTCCGACCTTCATGCAATGGAATCTCGACAACTGTCTGGGCTTATCTACTTCGCTTTGCGTCTACACAATGTGGCTCTTCTGTCTTGCAGTCTGGGAAGGCAAATCGAATTCTGAGTTGGATACGATTCTACGAACTTCTGTTGCCACACGTAGTAGAGCCTCCGACAGGATGATCTGCCTATCCGTCCAAGCTGAATGGACCATTGAATTCACGAATCCGAGCTCTCAAACATCGCCCGCGCATGCAAATCTTTGATTGCTGTTCTGAAACACTTTTATCGAGCGAGGACGACCGAGTCACTGACTCATATATCTTCTCGACTCGAAGCTTCCCCAATGATTTCTACCTCACCCCGCTCCTCCGCGTCAATGGCAACCTCGACGCCCACATCTCCCAACTCCGATTCCTCCCCCTCCAATATCCGCGGTCCGGTATCATGGGACATCAGAGGTGTTCAGAATAACTGGAACTGGAAGATCGACAGCTCAGAAGACGACGAGGAGGATGACCGTCAGGTCGAATACCAAACTCGCTTTCCTGAGAAACACTTAGCGCATGTGCATCGCGGGTTGGGAGATTTGGCGCCGCTCCTTGCAACGATTCGCACAGCAGAATACAGCTGGACAGCGACTATAACATTCCCCGAAAACGACAATGGTACAACACGGGACTCTTTAATCGTGAAGAACGTCGGCAGCGGAGTATTCCACACCAAATGGCTCGTCCCCGTGCGTGCACTCAACGACCGCGAGTTCGCTTGGGAATACACGCACCCGGCCTACGGCGACGACTCCATGTGGCTGAGAGATAATGCGACGGAGGAGGTGTTTGGCGATTCGAACGACAACTATCTGGCGTTGAGTAAGGAGCTGCCTCAGGAAGCGGTGGACGAGCTGGTGATAACGGGGACGGCGGCGCTGATCATGTTGGCGGGGTTGATGCACAATGATATGACTATTGCGGTCGAGGGGCCGGCGGCAGCTGCGCAGTGGAGGTATCAGGTGCCTGGGTGGTGGGAGACAGAGATAGATGAGGCTGAAGCCGATGAAGCGGGGGAGGAGGAGATGCAGAGAAGGGAGTGATTTTTGTGCTCAAGTGATTTCTTGATAAAATAAATTCAACAGAGTTTTCTGTCTAACCTACAGATGATAGTTGTCGAGCGGCGCCTCGTGCTCGATAGTTTTCCAGATTTCGTCAATCTTTGCCTTCGCCGATTCACCAACCGAACCACGCTTGAGCCAGGCCAGTGTCTCTGAAATCTGCGAGTGTTTGCTTCCGCCAAATATGACCGAATCGCCGTATTGTGGGTCGACTGCGGAATCAAAGGCCACCCAACGATACGCCAGTTCCGCTTTGCTGCAACCCGCCTGATTGGCCGCTTCCTCCCACAACTCCAGCGCCTTGAAATACGAAGGCTTGTTGTACATACCACCGTACAACGCTTGCATGCGATGCCCCTTGGCGAACCGCCCGGCCTCCGCGCTGCCTTCGCGGAGCTGTTGTGCGGTTTTGGTGAGGAAACCGCCGGCGATGGGGCTGTAGACGTAGAATGCGATGCCGAGTTTGCGCAGCGTAGGGAGGAGCTCGGTCTCCTGCTTGCGCGCTACCGCGTTATAATTTCCTTGGTAGACGGAGGGGAGCGGGTAACCCTTGTCTTTGCAGATGTCGTAGACGCGCTGGACGTCGGAGGCTTTGAAGTTGCTGAGGCCGAAACGTTTGAAACGGCCGGCTTTGTGGGCTTCGTTTATTCCTTTGAGCATGTCCTCGAGCTCGAGAGAGGGATCGGGTGCATGGATGTAAAACACGTCGACCTGCGAAACCGTTTAGGCACGAAGACTAGAAATTGGTTTCTGTGCGTGCTAACACTCTGTATTCCCAAACGCTCGACGGTATCCTTTGCGTGCTGCGGGATAGTCTCACTGGTGCTGGTGCCGCGGCCAAACCCACCAGGCGTCTTGCTGTCGATGGTGAATCGCTTCCCAGCACCAGTCTTCCCCAACCATTCCTCTGAGTTCCCGTACAGACGTGCCGTGTCGATCGTATCGCATCCGCCTTCCTCCAGCAGTTGATAGATCTTTTGCAAGCTCTCTTCGTCGCTGAAATATCGGCCGTCACCGATGCTGGCCGCTCCGAAGACAGCTTTGACTTTGGGGCTCGCCATAATGCAGAGGATGTCGTGGATGAAGTTTTGGACAAGATTACCAATCAAGCGTCAGTATGAATGGCGTCCTAATTTTGGGGCTCCGCTGGGTAACTTCGCTGAGATATCGATTGTAGAGGCGTTTACCCTCTACCCTCGAGAGACCCTCAACAGCCGTCGACGCGACCGCTTCAGACTCGAGAAAGCTCTTCTAAAATTTGAATTCTGGATGGCAAGATTTTGATTGGTATTTTGCTGTATTTTGGGGTCTTGCTCTTGGATACCTTGCAGCGGGGGCAGAATAGGTACGTAGAACGAGTGGCACAAGGTAAAGATTGGCCATCGATACTTGGCAATGGCAATATTGATGGCAAGCAACAAGGCAAGCAAGGTTGCAGGCACGGCTGCAAACAAGAGAGTGTCGTTGAAGTCCGAAATTGGTCCGAAAACCCGAAAATGCCGATACTTCCTTACTCTCTGCGTTAACGTTCATGTTCTCCGCATCGCATACCATCTTCAGCTGCTGTGGCCCGCATTATTTGCTATCGGTATTCAGGCTGCCAATGTTGAGTGGCCTTGGAGCAATTTCCCGGTCAATCCGTTGTATCAACGTATGTCCAAGCGGCAAACTTCAAGTCATTGTCCAGTGCCTAGAAATCTTGAAGTTTTTTTTCGCTACATATTGCCTTTGTCGCCAAAACGTCGAACGGTGTTTGCATTCTCGGCATCTGGACCTGAACGGGGGCACTCAATCCATCAAGACTCTGAGAACTCAAGATTTTTTTCTCCTCTGATTCGCACGCATGCATCTCTCAATCTCTCACCTCAACTGCAATTTGAATGTGATGCTTCTCCATACGGTTTGCGCGTGCACGTTCCTAACTGCAAGGTTGACGAGAAGATGGAGCCTATGAATGTGTATCTGAAGACATTTCGACTCTCGAATTCTCTTGCTCAAGCTCCATTCCCTTGTTACTAAACGATGAAGGCGGTTGGGCTAGGTAGCGGGGAGAATCTACGTGTTCAGCCGAGAGATGCGCCCAGCTCAGGGTGCGTAATCTACTCTCTAACTGCAAAACGAACAATTTCGAATCTGAAGCCCTAGGCTGCCTTTCACTCCCAGCTCGACCTATATACAAACCATCTCACTTTCGACCAGTCTTTCCACCTCATTTTTTACCTCTGACGGGCAGACTCAAACGACGTTGGTACCTGTTACAACGTTCGTTTTCGAGAGCCTCGTCCCGTACATTCCTTCCCAAAGCGCACAAGACGCGGTGTTCCCGTCTCAAAGCACGATTTACAACACTCACAAGTCAGTTGACTCTCCGGCTCTGAACTTATCCTAATTCTGTTCACAGGTCTTCAATCCCAATCATACCTATTGTCGCGGTGGCGGGTGGCGGTCTGACCGCGATCATCGCAGGGGTTGCGCTCTGCCTTATCTTTCGCCGGCGCCGTCGAAAAGCATCTCTTCGTTGGCGCACGGTGATACAAGCCCATGGCCCGCCAGACCTCGATCTAGAGCTACCTCGGGATGAAAATCGCGTGGATAGCCGCACATTCAGCCGGCTCACCTATTCGGCGCCGTATGTCGTCCCTCAATCGTCTGTTGGGCTTGCCTCGATTGCTGCACCCAGTACGGTTTCCATTGGACAACAGTATCAGACTGTTCGCGTTCCGAGAAGATGATTTCTAGGCTGTCCGTGGGTACCAAAGCTCTGATGGTGCCGATCAGTCCTGTACTTATATGTTCTGACAATCTTACTTATCTGTTGGTGTTGCGTTCATCATGCCTCCTCTCCTAGATATGAGCTCTTCGTTCTCAAGCTTAGACCGAGTTGCAAACTCACGGCGCTGGCGAAGATGATCGGGTGGCCGCCTTGGGCTGATGAGATATCAACCTACACGGCCTTACGCCAGCTATATTCGCCTTGCGGTGCTGAAGATCTTCCCTACTCATCGAAGTTGCAAAGATCAGGACTACATGTATGCGTACATGCATGGGAGATGGATCGTCGTGCACAAAGTACATATGCAAGTACCTCTCCTCGGCGATGCACCTCCAAGATACTTCACTTTAAAGCGCCGTTCTTTTCGATTACGAGCTCTTGAGCTTATTCATTCCTTTGTCTCCACCGCTTTGTCTAGGTCCCCCGCCCTTGCTTCAATAATCTATAATTAGCCCGCAATCATGGCAGCAAGGTGATTCTCAAATTATCGCTCTGACGGATACCTTGACCAGGAAAACTCAGCAGGGATTCAGCAATTCTACGCATCCTCCTCCTTGTGGCGACCTTCACATTCGCACCTCGACCCGTTGCAAGTCTGTCCTGGATCGCCGACCTACAACCTACTAGCGATACAGATGCAGCAATCGAGCTTCCCGAGTCCTTTCATGTTGTCTCGAGCGCGAGCGGGAGTCTGTCGCCGCCGACAGTGCTCTACCCGGTACCCTCGGGTGTCACGTTTGGCAGCGGAAGCGTTGGGACGATATTCAAAACAGCTGTCAGCGGAGGCGGGAATATTGGAGGAGGCGGAGGCAGCGATAGTGGGGAAACAACTAGCTTTGTCACCATCACGGACACTGCGACTGCAATTGAGACTTCGGCCGTGGTCTCGTTGAGCGCTGAGCTTATCTTGACGGGTACGCAAGTATTCAGTGCGGGGGTGGTGATTGGGAGCGGTATCGGAGATGGTTTTTCCGGAGACCCAAGTGCTTCCGCTGCATCGTCCCTATTCCTCGATCAATCCGCTTCAAGCGTCCCATTCGACGACAGGTTGGTTTGTTTGCTTCGGTTCATGCAAACACTCATCTTTTCATAGCCAATCACCAAGCACCACTGAAAGCGACGCAGGGTTCCCTACGACCACATTCCCGTAGCGTTCCTCGTCCAGTCTTCTTTCCTCCGCACTAACATTCCTCACCGTAGAAACGCTATTCAAATCACCCCCACTCTGTCCCCCAGCACAACCATCTTCACTATCGCAACATCATACTCGCTTCTCACGACCGCAGGCCATGTAACCTCGACGTCGATAGCCGTATTGAGCACCTCCGTGATGATGGGCCCCGTCACTCCAACTCAGACGTCTAATGCGAAGTACGCCTGCTCTCAAAATCAAACAAATACGCCTGGCATTGACCCAGATTCGCAGTAAACACTCGTTGAGCACGAGCATGAGCGTGGGCATCGCGGTTGCCGGTGTGGCGGTCTTTCTAGCTGGGGTGTTGGTTTATATCGTACGATGGAGGAGGAGGTTGAGGCGGAGGGCATTTTTGAGGATTGGGGAGGACTTCTGAGTCGGTTGCAGACATGATGCGAAGATTGGACGAATGTAAGATACGTAGGACGAACAATTCGTGTATTTATGGTGGAAATGCTGTGGCGAATTTTGGATGTAAAATAGGATTCGCTCGAACATAAATATACAGTATAAAATCGGTTCCAGGGACTGCAGAGCCTCCTTCCTGATACGTTTGTTTGCACTGAAGTCTAAACGGGAGGGCCAAATCCGCAGAGTGCAGGCAGCAGCACATAAATTCGCTACTCAACGGCGAATCAGCGTTCGACTCGCTGTTCGAGGTGTAGATTCGCTAGGACCTCGGCATATGCGCCAATACGTCCGATCCTGATGCGCACGGATTTGGGCCTAAAATATCCGATAAAAATGCGTACGATTTGACCCGCAGTCAATAGTGTGGTCGGATCCTGCGGGCGTACGGAACGGCTCGACCGGCACCTATGTCCCATCATGATGCGTAAAATTCGGGCCGTTTCGGATCGGACATATCCGCATATGCCGAGGTCCTGATTCGCTCAGATCCGGTGTGTCACACCAGTCACACTCAAGTGCTCTCTTTCGACTCAACCACCACCTCCTCCCTCATTCAGGTCACCGCCATGCTAACCGTCAGTACAATGGGTAACGCTCACAGCGACTTTGTTCGAGACACCGTTTTGGCCGCCATGCGGAACGACAACTGGAAACCGTTACTTGCTTCCGTTCGGGACACCTGGCCATCTATGGTGTCACCATCGACCGCGATCAGAGACAGCTTGCACTGGTCCGGCTTTCGGTCATTGGAATTTGTTCTTTTGCAACTCTTCAGCGAACGCCCCAGTGGTCTGTTGCCCAAAAACTACGAGGTGAATATCAAATCCTTAACTCGTCTCACGAGTCTTGCTCAATACGTTCGCAAGACGGTCAAAGAATGTCTCATGAACAAGCACGTCCTAACCGAATTCGTGAAGAAGCTCAAGCTTCCAAACGGAGAGCCAATTGTCCCCGAGGGCTCGAGTGCCAAGGACGCGTTCCTCATTTTCGTCGGTGGGTTGCGAAGAGACTGCGGGGATTTGGAGAAAACTCTGGCGTGGTTGCGGAACGTCTTCACGCCCCTCATGCACATTGCAGAAAATGCATACGACTCGTTGTGCGTGTCTTATCATTTCGAAGAAATTGACCCTCACAGTGGTGGATCAGCGAAGCCGGGTCGATGGCGAAAGCTGCAAAAAGAGCTCGAATTGAGAATACGGACTCTGAGGAGGCAAAATGTCCCCGCAAATGCGCTCGTGGTTTGCTTCTTCCTTCCATGCTTCTTCCAACATTGATTCTTTGAAGAAAATGACATACTGGAGCGACTTCGGATGCTCCGATCCGCGCGAGAATTTGGCACGGACACACAACCAGAATTCCCTCTTTCGAGTCAACAACTCCTTGCTCAGTCAAGTCACGACGGCGCGTCGAGCTCCCGAATCTCATCGAGCTGTATGGACAGTTCGCTCTTAGAGCCGCTTGCCTCTATGGTAAGTCACGCTACGCTGTCTTGACGCCATCCAAAATCTGATCATGGGTCAGCCTCAGCAGCGTCCCGCTTTTCGCCCACGTGAGGATCGGGACTCCCTCGCCCCTTCTCGGAGACCACTGGCACCCAGAAACCATGAAGGTTAGCATTTGCTTAGTATACTCGACTGCGCACTCAACCACAGCATAAGCTTCCGGTCGCCCTGCCACCTCTTCTCTGGCCTGCTGTCCGCTGGTATCGGCGAACTTCCCCACTGGATGGCGAACGGCTCAAAGTGCTTCTGCGATATCTGCTTGTGGTCTTGGAACTTCAAGTCTTACCTCCCGTCCTCGACTTCAAGACAAGGAAAACGTTCATGCTCATTGCGGTTGATATCTCGCCTGTCGTTTCTTCCGCGTCTGTCTCCTTCCACGTCGGACGTCTTTTCGCAAAACATCACCTGCATCTGA
Source organism: Favolaschia claudopus (assembly GCA_037176885.1). Lineage (NCBI taxonomy): Eukaryota > Fungi > Basidiomycota > Agaricomycetes > Agaricales > Mycenaceae > Favolaschia > Favolaschia claudopus. Next base: position 823,435 of record JAWWNJ010000032.1, on the reverse strand, counting down.
ATTCCTCAACGCTCCTTTCAATATTATTCAGCACAAACTATCCTACCCCGGCAAGGCGCCTTTTTCTCAAGCATCGGACATAGCATTTGTACCATTTTCTCGATACATTGTATCCCTACATTCCTACCTAGTCTACTCTGTCACACTTAGATTCTATGTAAGTTACATGCGCCGAATGATCATTTGTAGCCGTGTCTCGACTCGATTTGAGCGCATGGACCTAGTCCACTGGATGTCAAACTTGCTGAAACAGTTACCAGTGGAATTCAAGAGACAAAAGATGTCTGTAAAAAGGTAGGGTGCATTGTTTGTAATCGTTGAAAAGAGTCAAGGTGAGAGTTGATATGTCAACCTCCACTCGCAGAAGCAAGAAAAAGAATCGCAAAAAAATAAAGAACCCCGAAGGGAAAGCCTGTGGGGCGAAGCAACGGCCGAACGATGAAGCCCGCTCGTTCCCCGTAGGCATGGAGAAAGTCGACACTTTAATAGGCGAGAAAACCCCAAACGTTCTTTGCCTCATGCCAGAATTGAACTCGCGTGAGTGCCTTTTTCCCGAAAGAAGCAGACATGCTCGAACCAACTGAGCAAATGAAGCACGATAACTTGCGAGAACAAAAGGTGTGAGTGGCGTGAGGACGCCATTTGGGTGCTCGAGAATAACGAAAAGAATTTTCATTGCTTGCACCGGAGGAGAAACACGAAAAGAACACCTCCAATTTTTCGTTTTCGAGGAAAAGGGTGTACGTGCTACTTACTGGCTCATGTATTAGGAATATAGCGAGAGCCCACAAACGGGTTTTGTTGATTCCGCCACTGAGATCAATGGATGGGTTGCAATATCCCAATCGTAGGTGAGTTGAGTATGTATTTCCCTTGAGCTGCCCGCGCCCGAAGTGGACGACTACCGCTTTGAGGTTGCTATTGATGATCGGCCCTTCAACGGAACAGTTATCCGCTTTCAGCCAACAGGTAGGACGCGTGGGTTCACGAAGAGTCACGCGTCAGCCACAGTCACATCATCCGCTTGCTCTCTGCCTCCATCTCGCCCGGGCTACCTCTCCTCCTGCTTCTTCAGCGTTCCCCTCCCTCGCTCCGTAACTTATGCCTCGTCCCAAGAGCGACAAGAAGAAGAAACAGCAGGAAAAACTAAGGCAGCAACAACAACGGCCTCAATCCACTGGCAAGAAGCCCGCCAAGTCCGAGTTGGAAACTCCGAGCCACGCCACGCAAGACTCACAAAGCTCACAAGCGACGAAACCTCCCATTTCACTTTCCCGTCTTCGCCAATTTACCATACTTGCTGCGTGTGGTGCGGTCAGCGACTTGTTCTCCGTCTCCGACTATCCTGCTGCTAGCGATGCGACTTGGGACCTAGTCACCTCTGAAGATGAAACTACGCGATCCTCTCTGCAGAAGAAAGGCTCTGGTTTTCTCATATATTCGCTCATGGAGGCAAACTTCGACTTGAACGACAACTTCGAGAACGGCATGGTAAAGGCAAAAGAAGAGGTGATACAGCTAGTTGATTCATCGTTCGTTGCTCACAACCTTGTGAAGATCATCGAGGAGTGCATTCTGAGCGAGGAAGTGATAACCGCAATTGTTGTGCGGATGCAAGGACACGAAGATGATCGCTATACTATCGAAAAATGCGGGGTCATCTGTAGATCCGCGTTCCACGTCCTCATTGGCGGTCTTTGGACGCAATACACCGCCAATCCTACGCCAGTCTCATCTTGGATTAGCGACGTATTCACACCGCTCCTAGTTGTCGCGAAACAGGTGGTGAAAGACAATCCGTACGTTTGTACGCTCAAGTATCTCCTCTCGTTTGATTTCTCACAGCTGCTTCTTACTTAGCACTACCTCTGCTTTACAGAAGCGCCCACGCGCAGGAATCACACAGGAACCCCTTCCACCGAACTCAGGTGCGTCGTGTTCGATGGTTAGCTTTCAAAATGGCTTTGATGCTTTACAGAACTTGCCGTCCTGCATCGACTCCGCAACTTCGACCTGGGAAGACCGCGGAGGGCCCGCCCCAATGTCCCGCCTATCGTATCAGCTCCCGGTGAGGATGACAGCGAGGGTGTCGATGATAGCGGGTCGGATATGATGGAGGTGGAGGCTGAACCGCCTTCTTCCCCGTCCAACTACGTTTGGGCACGTATCGTTTCACCCATAACGTGTTCATTCTCGTCTCACTCAACCTACTTCAGCCAAGACCAGGCCGGGGCAAAAGTCTCCCTTGGACGTCATTGCCCTTCGAAGATATGGTTTGTTTTCGCTATTCCCTCTTTCGATTTCTGAAGATTGTGGTTTTTCTCGCATATATCAGAGCTTGCCGCGTCGCGTTCCCGCCAACGAATAATTCGTCAAGAGGTATATGCGCTTCGGAGTTGGAAAAGCCTTGTGTTAATGGCGCTTCCTCAGTTCGATGACTTGATTGGCTTCTTCATTCGAGGGGACACTGTTTGCACTACACCAGTTCTGTCCATTCCCCAGCTGCACTTCATTTATCTCGCGTCTCATTGACATCCATACTATTCATTACATCCATACTGTTCGTTAAGCCCATACTATCATCGCATCCATATGTAATCATTGAAATGTACTACTCGAGCCAATATGACAAAAGAATTCAACTTTGCGTCTAACTTGACCGGAATTGTGACGGTTCGCCCGCGGTGACTCTTCCATCTGGCCCGCGGTTGATCTCACTATCGTCCCTGGCCTATGCACACGGGTCAAAACATGGTGTGCGGTTTTTGTTTTCAATTCAATTCGACGGCACGGTCTATACAATATTGTTTCTCATACCCTGGTTATGCAGGTTCCAGCGAGTATTAATTCATAAATACGTCTAAACGCTAAGAATCGATGAGCCATAGCTGCATGCCAATGAAAATAAGAGAGGCTTACAGTATCGACAACGTCGGATGGCAATTCACGATCACAGCTCGGGAAGAATCGTGGTTTCAATCAGAAAACCTGTTGACATGATACTGAAATTCATTCAGCAATCGTAGCACGAAGGAAAAAATACACACGACTCACTGAAGCCTGCGGTTGGTGCCAGCTGCGAATGTGTATGTCGAGCCCGTCGTCGATCAAAGCCTGCAATGTATCTGCTACAGCGGAATCCGGGATCACGTCTGGATCATATTTCTCGCGGTCGGCGTCGTAGACATCGTTTGGGCCGGGGATGTCTCTAATCAGTCTGAAAGATTCCAGCTTCTGCATGCTGCCTCGTTCGTACCAGCGGGAACGAAGCATTTGTGCGATTTGAGGATAGGGTATCGCTGGCTCGCAGACCGGAATGCGGAGAGATTGAAGATGAGGCAAAAATGCAGGATCAGTTGTGATTCGCAGAAAGAAGTTCACCAGCTCGTCGGGATTCGAAAAATAGACGGGGAAGATCAGATGCTGGAGTTGATTCATGGTTGGGTTGAAAAGCAGTCCATCATTCACGTTCACGTCTCCGGCGGATAGCGATAGTAGAACGCACTGGGACCGTTCAAGAAAGGGGACCAATGATTCCTCGGTTGCCATGACGTCGAGTGTGGCGAGAAGTGGAAGGGTGAGGTAGGGGAAGATATCTCTTGGCTGACTCTGGTGTGTGTATGAGAATTTGAGGGTGTGGGCGTGATACAGGGTGATTGGTGTGAGCTGATGATTATTTGGAGCTCTTGCTGGCTCGATTTCCACGGAAAGGACTTCCAGAAGCGGAGTTTGGTGGAGAATCCCGACACACCGGGACAGCGTCTGACGCTTGAGAGTGAGATGAGTGAGCTGCCGCCACGGAAGAGCGACAGAAGTTGGCGACACGTCGCACAACTCTACTTTGCGAAGTTCCGGGGCGATCGAAAATCCGGAAACAGGTAGAATTGGGAGTGCTTCTGACTTGCCTCTGAGTTTGAGTTCATATAGAACGGGAATGCGACCCTTGACGCTGTCAATAACGGGATGAAGCGAGGTGTCCAGATAGCCGGAAAAGGACCGCCACTGGGAAGAGTATTGACTCGCTGTGGGAAGGAGTAGCAGGGTATGGCGGCAGTCATTCGCGGGGGCAAGATCTAGATACAATGCATGACCACCCGCTCGCGACAGCCAACACTTGAGGAGCCTGTGCCAATCAGGAACTGAGGGATTTAACCATTCGCTGGAAAATGGCACCGCCACGCGACACCACATTGAGGGGGTAGTTAGCACAATGTTTCGCCAGGAGCTGCACACTTGCGACAAGAAGAGAGGGCCGCCGGATCTTGCATCGTTTAACAGAGTGAGATAACGAACATCATTCAAGTTCTCTCCTGCATCTTGTTTTCCACCGAGGCCGCTGAGGTGTTGTTTGAGGATCTCGGTTGTGATGTCGACAGGGAGGGTGAGAATGGGATAAACGACAGAGTCCAGCGCCGCTGTGATTGGGTTGCGCGCTATCTCGAGCTGCGCGACTCGAGATTCAAGCTGCTCAATTTCAATATCAATTTCGGCGAGGCGGGCCCGCAGCGCGGCTCGAGAGAGACTAGAACCGATATCCAGATCCGCAGTAGTCATGGGTGAGGGAGTGGTTGGAGGGCAAGCCGCAAAGTGACTGTGACCAACGCGTGACATCTCGCATCATCAATATTGACCCCAAAACGGCAGTCTCCAAAAGAAAACCATCGGTGCAAATTTAAACCATGTAGCAAATTCTGATGTTGTTCCAGATCTGTCATCCGCAATCCTATAATTTACACGCAACAGCGCAGATATTTTTTTAGATATACATGACCCCTTCCCACTCAATCCTCCTCATCGTCCTCACCTTCCTTCTTCTTCCCCTCCACCTCCTTCCCATCCTTGCCCCAGCTCATCCTCTTTTTCGTCCTCAACATCCAACTCCAGTGCCCCCACGGATCGCTCAAAAGTTTCTGCATCTCCATCACATCCGGATCCGTCGGCCCAACACTCGGCAACCCATATTCTACCGCAAGATTCGCGTACTTCGTCGCCACCCACGGCTCTCCGACACCATTCCACTCGATAGCGGCGTATGTGTACGCGCTGTAGAGGCTCGCAATCAGGCGCTCCTGCTCGTGCAGGCTCACCATGAGATCGCCCATCTGCGGCGTCGCTCGTGATTTCGTCGTGTAGTCCTCAAACTCATCGCGGAGCTCGTTGATTTGGCGAACCCGCGCGTCTGAAGCGTTGCGAATGTGTGCCTCTGAGGAGCAGAGGGAGCAGGAGCAGTCAAAGCCCCAGTTCTTGACGCGGTCGGCGCGGGCTTTGTGGGTTTCGACCGGACTAACAGGTTCGCGTCAGACAGAGCGATTCATGCAGAGCGATTCACGCAGAGCGATTCATGGAGAGAGAGAAAGTTCAAACGCACTCAATGTACGATATTGTGATTTCCTCGCCCTGCGCGATCGGCTTTATGGCGTGGATATGGTGGGTGAAGGTCTTGTAGTCGAAATAATACTCCGCGTTCGGACGGCAGTCATGATTTAACCTCGAGACTTGACACTGAATGTCAGACAAAACTTATCGCCTAGCATTAGGGAGTTAATATATAACGCACTCTCGGGGAACACAGCTTGCATAGCGTGCGGAGAATCATCAATCGGCTCCAGATCAAAGCAATTCGTCGCCACAAGTTTCTGGACCTTCTCCAAATATGCGTCCGCATCATTGTGCGTCGACAGATTCAGCATCCGGTCCCGGTGTCGTTCGGGCAAGTACTCGATCCCCGCAGCCATCAACTTGTTAAGCTCTACCTGCGGCATCTGTTCATGGGCGGCATAGTCAATCACAAGCGACACTGTGTTGCTGATAATGTGGTCACCGCGATACAGCGGTTTCGCAGCCACGACGCCGAGCCCCTTGCCGGGAACGTGGACGACGTGGTACACATGCGGCCTGTCTGGCTCCAAGTCCTGGTTCGCGCCCCGAACGAGCTCGGGATCGTGAAATGAGGGCAGCGCCAGAATCGCAGCCGCACGCTTCGCTGTCGTTACGAGCGACATCCCGCGGCCCTGCGCAAAGGTTGCGCTGGAGAAGACGCAGAATTCGGTTGTGCCAGCGAGGTAGCATGGCTCTTTGAATGTCCAGTCCAATGTGTCGGATACCGCTTGCTTGGCATCTTGTGTCGTTGGTATTCTTGTCGTGTCGTTCTCATACTGGCTGACAAGGGTGATATTTTCCGACAAGCAGACGGACATGCCAGGGAAGGAGGCATGTGTTGTGCTTTGGCAGATACCGCCGAGACTGACTTGTACATTGTCGACCGACAGGGCTTCTTGTGCCATACAGGCCCCGGCAAGACATACTGAGAGGAGGTTCCTGGACCTCATAACTGGCCGAAAGAGAGAGGGAAGGAAAAGACAGCAAAGAAAGGAAGAGGTAACGAAGGCACGGCTGTAGTTGGAGTAGAGGAAAGGAAGATAAAAATTGAATATGTTGTGGTCGTAAGGAGCATACAAGTGATCGACCGGCAATTGGCAGGGCAATTGTCCGTCTAATCTGCCCCCGGCTATGATTCTCGTCATTCCTTCCGAGTACCATCAAGTCAAGAGAGCTCTTACTCTAGAGTACTTATACAAAATGGATCAGTACATGGGCTAAAGTGCTTACACATTTGCAGAAATTATTAAGACAGTAAACACTGATGAAATCGAGAGTTGGAGAATGAAATTATACGGTCCGTACGAATACAGTGTTACTGCCAGTGAGTGGACTCGGCCGCGTTTGCCTGCGTAGCAGGTATGATAGCGTCGTGGAAGTTATCCAGAGGAGAGTCCGCCTCGACGACCTTCCAAATCTCGTCAATCTTCGCAATGGTCGCCTCGTCGAGAGGACCGCGTTTGAAGAAACCCAATGTCTCCTCGAGCTGGCGAAGACCGTTCCCGCCAAAGACAATGGCATCACCGTGCGCAGGGTCAAGAGCCGAATGGAAAGCCGCCCACCGGTAAGCCAGCTCAGCCTTCCCGCACCCCGCATCCTTCGCAGCCTCTTCCCAGAGATCAAGCGCCTTGTGGTAGCTAGGCTTGTTGAACAAGTGATTGTAGATGAAGCTAAGGTAGTGGCCCTTGGCAAAGCGACTGGCATCCTCGCCCGCGTCGCGAACCTGCTGAGACGTCTTTGTCAGCAATCCGCCCCCGGTGGTACTGTAGGCGTAGAACGAGATGCCCAGCTTGCGCAGCGTGGGTACGACTTCGGTCTCTTGACGGCGGTTGACGGCGCTATAACTGGACTGGTAGACGGTGGGAAGGGGGTATCCCTTCTCCTTGCAAATGTCGTATGTGCGTTGGATTTCGGCAGCGGTAAAGTTGCTGACACCAAAACGCTTGAAGTAGCCCGCTTTGTACGCCTCGTTGATGCCTTTGAGCTGGTCCTCAAGGTCAACCGTCGCGTCTGGCGCATGAATGTAAAATACGTCGACCTGAGCAGAGGTTTTTTCAAAATTACGACGGAAAGCGATCAAGATTGAGACCTACGCTCTTGACCTTCAAGCGCTCGACGGACTCTTTTGCATGCAGAGGGATCGTGTCACTGGTGCTACCGCCGGGCGTCAACCCTCCAGGAGTCTTGGTGTCGATTGTGAAGCGCTTCCCGGCACCGGTCTGTCCAAGCCACTCCTCAGACTTTCCGTATGCCCGACCAGTGTCGATGGTGGTGCATCCTGCCGCCTCCAAAAGTTGATACATCTTCTCGGTGATCTCTTCGGTAGGGAACTGGTCAGGAAGACCGCCACCACCGCAGACGAGTTTCAGGGAGTCGCGAGGCATTGAATGAAGTAGATATGGCTGGGTAAAGGTTGGCAAAAGCAAGACTCTCAGTGCTTGTTGATATTCAGTTCATTTTTCTTGCAGATTTATGTACGTTCGCATTCCCAGAATTAGTAAGACGTTTGGGGCGCTTTCGGATGTAATAATGGTCTTGAAACGACTCCAGGCAGTTACCGGGCTGTAGGGAGCTTTGAAATCCTCTTAAATTCGAGTGGGATCAACGGGGAAGGTTCAAAGGAGCAAAAATCGTGACAATCAGCGTGACATCCTTCTGTCTTCCGCGGTCACTCGTCATCCAGATTACATAGTTCCGATCTTGCCTTTTTCGAACTTGAATGTGCAGCAAAGGCTTCAAAGCTCAGCGCTCAGCTCTAAGGCCTATGTAAGGCTTTGACGAATCTTCCTTTGCTGAACCAGCCGCGATGCGATTTTCTATCGTTTTACTCGGCTGCCGTTCGCAATGGATACCGACTACAGTATGCTCTTCAAATCGGTGTCTATACGCTGGCAAGTGGATGATCTGCATCTTATACGACGTTGGCTGCGGCCTTCTTGCTTGACATCGTAGCACTTCCTGCATTTCTGGGCCAGTTGCATTGTTACAACCTCCACAACTGATTTCTATTTATTTCGAATCATGAATCTCTGCTCTACGTTCGAGTCATCACGAAATCACTGTTAGAACAGTCTCTCTGCCACAACCATGTTCAATCCATCCTCATTCGCGTCTTCTGCTGGAGAATTGCGTCCACCAGTTGCCTGGGACATCCGGGGTGTGCAAAACAACTGGACCTGGAGAGTCCAGCGCGAAGACGACTCCGTGGACGACATTGTCGAATTCCAAACACTATTTCCTGCAACCAAACATGCAGAAATCTATCGTGGTATAGGCGACGCAGCGCCACTGCTGGCAACAATCCGCGAAAAACGAGTTCCTCTCTGCGACAGTTACTTTCTCTGGACGCGAAAATAGCCCTGTACAAATGATGACTACAATCCAAGGGTATCTCTCTACATGGCCCATCGAGCTCCGCGCGCTCGGTGGCCGTAAAATGTACTGGGAGTACGAGCATCTGGGTAGGGGTGACAACGATATTGTGTTATTCGATTCTGAGACGGGGAAGGAGATTGCCACCGCAAACGACAACTATCTTGCAATCAACAAAGAGCTGCCTCGCAATGCGGTGCACGAACTGGTGGTTACGGGGACGGCGGCGCGCTCCATGTTGATGCACTTGATGCCGCAGGATCTGGTGATCGCTGGTAATGGGACCGGAGGGGGCTGGCCTATGGAGGGAACAAGCTCCTGGCTGGTGGGAAAACGAAGAAGAGACAGACGAAGCAATTGATGAAGATAACGCTTAGAGGAGGGACGCATATCAGAGATTGGAACAATGACAGTGTTCTCGCGATTTGGTACTCATTGAACTTTACAGAACAAAGTACATGAGCCATTACTTAGCCGCAGCGGCAGCCCTTGCCTGGAGAGCGGGCTCAATAGCATCGTGGTAATTGTCCAGAGGGGAATCCGCCTCAACCACCTTCCAAATCTCATCAATCTTCGCAATCACCGCCTCGTTCAGAGCTCCGCGCTTGAAAAATCCCAGTGTCTCCTCGAGCTGAACAAGACCGTTCGCCCCAAAGATAACAGCATCACCGTGGGCGGGATCAAGAGCCGAATGGAACGCCGCCCAGCGGTAGGCCAACTCAGCCTTGCTGCATCCTGCGTCCTTGGCCGCCTCTTCCCAGAGATCGAGGGCCTTGTGGTAGCTAGGCTTGTTGAAGAGGGCGTTGTAGATGAAGTTGATTTGGTGACCCTTGGAAAAGCGGCTCGCGTCTTCGCCGCCGTCGCGCAGCTGCTTGGACGTCTTGGTGAGCAGACCTCCTCCGGTGGTGCTGTAGGCGTAGAAGGAGATACCCAGCTTGCGCAGCGTGGGCACCACCTCGGTCTCCTGCCTGCGATTGACAGCGCTGTAGCTTGACTGATAAACGGTGGGAAGAGGATAGCCCTTCTCTTTGCAAATGTCGTATGTGCGTTGGATCTCGGCAGCGTTAAAGTTGCTGATACCAAAACGCTTGAAATAGCCGGCTTTGTACGCCTCGTTAATGCCCTTGAGTTGATCCTCAAGGTCAACCGTCGCATCTGGCGCATGGATGTAAAATACATCCACCTACAACAATCGGTCAGACTCGTCACAACAAATTAAAAATTTGAAACCTACGCTCTCGACACCCAAGCGTTCAACAGACTCCTTGGCATGCTGGGGGATAGTTTCGCTGGTGCTTCCGCCCGGCGTCAAGCCTCCCGGAGTCTTGGTGTCGATTGTGAAGCGCTTCCCGGCACCAGTCTTCCCAAGCCACTGCTCAGATTCGCCGTACATGCGACCAGTATCGATGATGGTGCATCCCGCAGCTTCTACAAGTTGGTACATCTTCTCCGTTGTCTCCTCGCCAGGGAACGCGAAGGGAAGGCCGGCCCCACCACAGACAAGTTTAACAGAGTCGCGAGGCATAGAAAAAATTAACAGTTGGGAATTCGCGATGGGCAGTTGAGGTCATAGTCCTGGAACTTCATGTATATATAGGTGCAGCAAATCAAATGGGAGCGAGGACAATTCTGAATCCAATCCGTTCAAGCGCCGGGGGGAGCTACGTTTTTGATCGCATTTTGGATAATCTTGCTGAAAACATCAGGTTTTGTGCGATCTGACTGAAAGCATCTGAGTCGGGACCTCCCCGGAGACGATGCAACTCTCGCACAGTTGCGGATGAGCTTCCGTTTGACCAGTTTCGAGATCAGATGCGGCTCGATTTGGTCAAAGATACGGCCCTACAAATCGTTGCAAATAGCACAGATTACGGGTAGCATTCCGTTGACGAAAATCCATTAGTTGGAGGCGGGCTAACATGCAGAGTATGTTTGATTCATTCAATTCAACGAGTGGTCTATATGTGTTTAGCGACTAGTAAGCGAAAACAGTGGTGCAGTAAGGACGGACAGATAAAGTCACGGAGGTATCGCCCCAGCAATAAAAAGTACGACTATCGTAGTAGGTATGCTCGAGCAAGTCCACCGGCCATCAACAAACGTTGGACTATGTGTGTATAGCAGTGGAACCAAAAAGAGCGTGTGTGTCTGCGATGGAATGTAAAACGGCGTATAAGATAGTTGGAGTTGATGGATCGAGTTCGTCAGGTGCATATGTAGAGTGAATGAAAATGCGCATGCATACAGTGTTGTTTAACTTTTAGAACGAGAAAGAGAAACACCGGAGGAAGAGGAAGGGAAAGAAACAGCAAGGAGGATAACGATTACGATGTTGGTTGACTTTGACTTTGACTTCGGGGAGAGGATAGGAAGGAGAGAACCTTCTCGGCATTTTCCTTGTACTTCTTCAGTTTCTTGTTCTTCTGTCCCTGTTCATTCGGCGGAGACCCAGGTGCCCTCAAACCCCCGCTGTGAGCTAAACCACCGCCACCATTTTCGCCCGATGACGAGCTGAGCGCACCAACCGACATCGCCGACTCCTTCGACTTGAGGGATGGTGACCCGACGGGTAATGTCGACGGCGAAGGCGAGAGAAGGCCAGCGCTCATCGATGACGACGCAGAAATCGTCGCAGACTCGGACCGGCTCAATGTCTTGCTGCCCGCAAGACTCGACTTCGACGAGAACGAGGACGGTGGAGGCGGCGGCGGATTCTTCGGCCGTAAGAACTGCCTCGGATGCTTCCTGAACGTCAACCCCGCACCCGTCCGCCCACGCCGCTGCGACGGGCTCGGCGAGTCCCCGCTCTCACCTCCCACACTAACCTCCGATTCTGCGCGCGAGACAGTTCGACCCGGCGTCGAGGCCTTGCGAAACACGGCAAGCCGATACCGGTCGACAACCCCACGCGCAAAGAGACTGGTCCCTTGAGCACCGTTGCGGTCTTCGCCGTCCACAGCTTCGATGAAGTCCCAGTCGTCGTCAGCGTCGTCGTCCTCTTCTTCCCGCTCCGTAGCTTCTGCATCGTCCGCAAATTGCCGGTCCAGAGCAGGGACTCCTGACTTTTCCCGCCGTGCGCGGCCTGCCTTGGCAGGTACTGTCTTCGCGGGGGGTTTTGGGTGGAGGTCCTTCTCTGGCACGGGGGGCGCAGTGGCCACGGGGCGCTGCTGGTCTTTGCTCCGTCGGGGCTGTTTGGGCTCTTCGGGTGTAGGGGGCGCCGCAGGGGTGGTGACATCGGGAGGTGGCGACCGAGGCTCCTCCGTGATGCCCTCCTCGGCAGTGATAGTCTTCGTAGGGAGCTCGGGAACCGGCTCAACGGGAACCACTGGCCGAGCCTCTGGCGTTTTGGGCTCCGCAACCTCCTCCTCCTCAGGTTCCGCCTCCGCCTCAACATCCGCCTTTGGAGTATCAGGCTCGAGACTAACATCCACATTCTTGAGCAGATCTCCCTCCTCATCTTCGTCCTCCTCCTCACTCCCGCTCCCACTATCATCGTCCTCGTCGTCATCCAGCAGCACCGAATGCCGCCCCTTGAACGAATATCCATCGAATACATCGACCTCCTCGTCATCCGCACCCTCCGCCTTCTTGGCGCTGCCGCCGACACTTCCGCTCCCACTGAGATTCGCGCTACCGTTGGCATGGATAGAGCTAGACCGCGATTGCGAAGGCGTTGTATCTCTTTCTTCATCGCCATCGCCGTCCCCGTCAGTGACAGGCTCCTGGTCCGTGTCCATAGAGTCATCATTCACGTCGTCCAACACGGGTTCCATATCCAGGAATGTCTCGTCAAAGTTTTGCGTATCGCTGGCGTTCGACGGGTCGATGGGGGGGATGTAAGGAGCTGTCGAAACAATGAGAACAAGATCGAATAACAAGGAAAACCCAACACACGGATATATCGTTTGTAATAGACATGCGACCAGTCACTATATAACAATAGTCTCGTCAACAACTGGCAAAAAAAATTGGGTAGAGAACGTACATCATGGAGAAGTACGGATGCCGTTTGATGCGCGGCTCACACATCCTGAGTGCAGGATTCCGTTGAAGGAGCTATACCCCATAAGACGACATTCCAGGTCCAAAGAAAATAACAACGCACCCCACGAATCAAACTCTTCGTATCCTGATCGATCGCCCGGTCGTCCGGGAACTGCAGCTCATCCTGCAACACGCGAACATACATATCCGAGTGATTGTTTGCCCAGAACGGTGTCTAAGTAAGCGCATTTAAACATCAGTATCTTCAAAACCAGAAAGCGAAATAAAAACAACGCACGATGCCAGTCAACATCTCATACAACATCGTCCCAAAACTCCACCAGTCGACTTCATAGCTGTACGCCAATCCCTGAATAACCTCCGGCGCCAAATACTCCGCAGTTCCACAAAACGTCGTCGTCGTATCCGCCGCCTGTCCCACAGGCTGCCCAGGCCACCCAAGCGCCAACTCCCCCGCCTTATCCGGCCTCATCCACGGCGGCGTCGCCGGCAGCCCATTGGTAGTCCCATGCCCTCCCGTCGGCGTAGGCGGCGCCGTCATCGTATTCAGCCTCTTCGGAAACTCCTTCGACAGCCCGAAATCCGTGAGCACGATATGCCCGTCACCTCCAATCAATATATTCTCCGGCTTCAGATCGCGATAGATGACACCCGCTGCGTGTAACCCCTCACAACCCTCCACGATCTCCGCCGCGTAGAACCGCGCGCGATCCCTGCCCAACCTCCCCCACCTCGCAAGCTGCGTCGCCAGATCGCCACCGGGATGGAAATCCATAACCAGAAACAGATTTTCCTTGTCGTGAAAACTCCACCACAATTTCACCACGAACGGATCGCGGCTCTCCGCCGCCATGCGCTTGAGTACGGCCTGTTCGGTGAGGGTATGCTGCAACTCCTGATGAGCAAGCACATGCCGCTTCGTGATCGCCTTGAGCGCATACAAATCCGCTGTGGTCTTGTGCTTCACCAATAACACCTTCCCAGCACAACCCTTGCCCAACACGCGCATCATCTCAAAATCGTCGATCACAACCTTGCGCGTACTCTTGCGCGGCCCGCTTGGAATGCGCAGCTTCTTCTTCGAACTGCGTTTCTTGGGGAGACCAGAGCTTGAATCGGCGCCGGGGGTCGACAAAGACATAGACGAGTCGTCTTCGGTTTCGCCGGCTTGGGAAGAGTTTTGGCCTTCCTCTGCGTCGGTATGCTCCTCGGGGGTGCTATCGAATGCGCGCGAAATACGCGAAGAACGGTCGGGGTCAGCCGACTGCGAACGCGGGATCCGCGCAGGTGGGTCAGCAGCAGGCATTGCCTCTTCCTCCGCCTCTTTGACAGGCTCCTCCGCAACCGTCTCGGGCTCTTTGGATGGGGTTGGCGGAGCAGGAGCGGCGGTTTCCTCTTGCGGAAGAGCAGGCGCCTCTTTTTCCGCCACGGCAATGTTCTCTTTCCCCCGCAAGCCAGCGCCGGTATGTGACGTCAAATCACTGCGCACGCGCTTGATGGCGCGCTCGACGCGGACACTCTCGAGGTCGTCGGTGCGAACGCGGACAAAACGCTTCCAGACGCGGGACTGGCGCATTTGTGGGGCGTTGCTGATGGTGGTGAGGTACGCTGCGACGGCGGTGCTGTTGCTGGACGGGGTTGGAGCGGTGGCGCTCACAGAACCGTCTCCGGGGCCAAAGGCCAAGAAGGGATCGCCGGCCTCTACGTGCGGGGAGGCGGCGGGGGTATTGCGACGGGTGGAAGAAGTGGCACGGCTGGTGCGGCTGGTATTGGGGGATGCGAGCCGGGAGAGGGTGTTGAGAAACGTGGACTTTGTCTTGCGCTTGGTGGGTCCAGAGGGATCGATGGGGAGGTCGGGAAGAGCAGCGGAGGGGTAAGTCTCTTTGAGCTTGCGATCAAGGTCCACCAGCTCTTGAGCGGTGCGGGTAAGGGTAAGATTATGAGTGGGGGCTATAGAGGAAACGGGTCAACCTAAAGCTAGAATCAAAGTTGGTAGCAGACTGACTCTTTATGTAAAGACTATAGGAGCGAGCATCGTGTGGAGTCTCTGCGACGCTGACACTCCAGGGCCCATCCTGAGCGTTCATTCGTACTGGGGGCCTTCTAGATGCGTTGTCCATTGTGTTCGGATCTGTAGGAATGTTTGCGTCGTCGACAAAGACAAAGTCCTGAACTGGGCCCGCGCGGTTAGCCCTCAGCTTGCGCCTAGGGTCCGTGACAGAGCTGAATCTGTTACTTGCCACTGTTGGCATGCAGTTAAAGCACCAGAAAGCGGGTCACTAGATTGAAAAGTCGACAAGAAGCTCGGCTGAAGCCACGAGGTATAGTTGCAGTCCCGCTGCCTCGAGGCAGAGAAAACTCACGCGGTTAGCGCTAAAGGGCCGTCGAGGGCGTGGAAGGAGAGAAGGACAAAGGTAGAGCTAGTAGGCCGAGTGAAGGTGATAGACGAGCTGGTAAGAGTTAAAGCCAAGGGTTAAAGCAGACTGACACCAAAATTCCCACCACTATAGCTTTTGATTTCAAACCATCTACAAAATATTTCAATAGGACTCCATAAGCTCTATAGGCCATCCCTAATACTTCAAATGTCGTCGCCAATGCTTCGCTTATCCGTCCAAGACTTTCGCAAAGAAAAGTCAAATTTTACTCAGTCTTCTCGTTCTACTTCTTGGCTACTTCTGAATGTATCTCGCATCTTAATTCTCTATGTGGGGGCACGACGACGTTCAACGCTCGAGGCAGTGCTTTGTTCGGTGCCAAATCGCGGACGAAACGGCCGTGTCCACCCGGACACTATTACTGGACTGCTAGTTTTATCTATGCGTCACGGCTCTCATGAAATGACGAGTCTAAAGCTATGAAAAGCCTACCAATGGCACCATGAAGGCAAGATTCAGTCTGCTCAGCGTTTATATGTTTCGTGTCTCCAAGACGAGCAAGCTCGAGCGGCCATATCGTATGGGGAACTTCCATCTCGAGGTCTTTGACGCGGATACCGCAACCATTGTAATCATCATGGCGTTCCCGGTCTCTGTTAACTGTTACAGTACCACTCACCAAGGCAGTGCTGCTCGGTCCCAAATCGCTGACGAATTTGTCCGCATCTGTCCGCGCGGGAAGATCAAATGGCTACCAGTAGTCCCACGAAGGTAAGGCTTGTGAAGCAGTTCAAGGAACATTTTACTGCATGCATAAAACTTCACGCATTCAATACTATAGACGACACCCCGCTACTTTCTCCTCAAGATATCCGCATGATTATCAAGCTCAGATGGAAGTAGCACTGTCTGCTTCATGAAGAGCTTGCACCAGATTTTCGTTCGCTGTTTCTGACAGCTCGGGCCCAAATCGCTGACGAATCCGACTCCACCGCGTCTGCCCGAGTTAGAGTAGTGTGAAGGTACGATTGATCATGACAGAGTATCACAGGAGCTGTATACTGAAGCGGAATCAGACGAAATCCCGCTGCCTGCTATGTCCTCCACAATCCCCGATCAGTCAATGGCGCTTCTACATCCAGGCAGTGAAAAAATCCGAGGTGGACGTCAGTTGCCTTGGACTCGTACACAAGTCCTTGGGTCTACATTCAAAGCGTCAATCCACTCAATCTTCCGTCCATATGTACATATAACCAGCTTGACCGGAAAAGTCTTCCTCTGCTCTGTTCACCATCGACCTGCAAGCTTATCTCGTCCTGTAGCGCTTATCGCGCCTACGTGCTGCACACAACGATCTGGCTGGTATTCAAACCTGTACGAAAACGGCTCTCTCCGTTTCTCCTCACGGCACACCTGCCTACGTTTGCATATCTTGTCCTAGCTCTGTGTACACCCTGCACTGACAAACGTTGTGGCAGGTTTTTCCCGGTTCAGTTGATAAACATTATTGCAGCTACACTTGCCTTGGCGACGATCGAATACTTAGTTGACCAGGGTGCAGATGACGACACTCAAAAATCTTCATCTCGGTCTGGAGGCGTTCACCCTGACGACGTCGAACGGCTGCGACTCCACCTTTAAATTCTTGTCTTTGATGATGAGGAGGTCATTGCGAAGATTCGAAAAATTCAGACTTCGGTGAAAATGGACCTACCCTGCACAATTACCACGACGCTATTGGTGGTCAAGCTGCAGCGCCTCAGGGGTTCAACACGCATGTACCTTTGAATATGCTTGACTCTTCATATCTGCGCGCCAACCTTTCAAAATTTCAATCTTTATTCTTGTCTGGCACAGTACTCTCTTTTGATGCTATCTCTGAGGCAGCTCGTTCGATGCCTCTATCTCGAGTCATTTCACGTCTCAATTGCGCATTCTGGAAGCGGGGAGCAAGACTCTCCATGAGGTTACGGTGTTTTCGTTTCCTTTTTTGCGGCAAGATGGTCCCCTTGAAATTTTCTTTCGTGGCATGTCGGATTCCCCTTCCTACCAACGAATTCTTCTGTCATCACTCGATACTATTCCCATGGGCTGCAGAGCACTGCAGAGCTTCGCGACGTGTTGTCAACTCCTCATCCCTCTCGTATGTCTGTGTTCTCTGGCGACTCGTCGGCCGGCCGGGAACTTTCACAAGACTACCATACATCAACTATCGCGCAAGACCGCTGAAGCGGAAATTTTACAAGATAAAGACAGAACAAACAAAAATATATATATCTGGTAGGCCTGTGGGGGGACGGCGGCCGAACGATAAGGCGTCTACAACCAGTACCAGCTGGTTTCTCCCCGGCGGCGCAGCGATGTACTTCTTGACCTCATGCCGGAGCATAGCCTGCACCGTTCTGTGCGCCTCCTGCAGGGATCGAACCTGTGAGAGTGCCTTTCAATTACGAGAACCGTTGGGCAGTGGAACCGACTACCAATCGGGCCAAGTAGGCGCGAACACACTTTGGAGAGATCAATTATACCAGTGGATGGACCAGGGTGGTAATGAGGATAGGCTAAAACATCGATAGCGTTGTTGGAAAGAATTTTGGCTAGTAGTGCCATGATGCGGGTGAAAGCCAGGTTGGGAACGGAGAGCGATTGCACCGCGCACTGTGAGCGTTCGAGAAACGTAATCGATGCCGCATTTTCAGCATTGCCAAGGGCAGCGAGAAAAAGGAGGGAGATATAGTCGCTGCGTAAAGGTGAATTTTCATTACTTGACTTCTTTTGTAAACATGCGGACACAGTGGCAAAGTGATAGGTGAGACGATGGCTATGGAAGGTTTCCGGGAGCAGTCTAAACACTGACAGTTTGAGATCCTGATTTCCTGAACGCCCTTGGCTCGACTCCAGCTCGATAACATAATTGCGGATCATACTCAATGGGAAAACTCGTTGAAGTGATACTGTCGTTGTTTCTGGATCAGCGATATACTGTAGTAATGATAAACATGCGAGCTCAACTTACCTTGGTGCCGTTCCAGCTTCGGATTTGGATGCGTAACCCATCGTTCTCCAGGGCCCGAAGCGTGGCTGCGATGGCCGCAGTCATAACATCTGGAGGAGTGGAGGAGTATCCGTCTTGAGTAAAACCACCGAGGCCAATGCCACTCCGTGTGAGCTGGAAAGATTCTAACTTCTGCTCGCTACCCCGGTCGTACCACCGGGAAGTGAGCATCTGGGCGACTTCGGCATAAGGTATCAGAGGTCGGCAATCCGGGATTTGGAGAGATCGAAGATGAGGTAAGAACATAGAATCATTGGCAATCTGAAGAAAGAACGCGGATAGGGCCTCCAGGTCGGATGGAATCTTCGAATTCGACAGACCCTTCGAGTTCGAGGATAGATCGAGGACAGAGAAAGTCAAGTCGCGGACTGAGCCCACATATCGTGTCATCATGTCGGCAATAAGTAGGTTGGGAACAGAGAGCGATTGTACCCCACACTGCGAGCTTTCCAAAAACGTGATCGGAACTGTTGTCGCAGCAGAATCGGACTGGTAGTCGAGAGTGATGAGACAAGGAAGAGAAAGGTAGCTGCAAAGGTTTGCTGTGGGTGGTTTGGATACAGGTGCGTCCATGAATCGGAAGGTGCGAACGTGATTCAGGGTAGTCGACATGGAAGGAAGTTCTTCGTAAGGCTTTGATGCCACGATATTGACGGAGAGCTCTTCAAGCAAGGGAGTTTGGTGAAGGATATCGAGGCAGTCGACTACCGTCTGACGACGGAGGACGAGAACAGTGAGCTGTCCCCATGGAAGGGTAACACGTGTAGACAAAGCATCAATCAACTCGACTTTCCGAAGTGCAGGGGCGACAGAAAAGCCGGCAATGGGAACAAGCGGGAACTCTGAGTCACCTTGGAGTTTGAGTTCTTGCAAATGCGGAATGCGACCTTGTATGCGCTCAATAGCAAAAAAATCGGATGAATTCAAAACCACATGCAAAGCTCGCCACCGAGGGGAAAAGGCAAGCACCGTAGGGAGTAGCAGCTGTGTCTGGGTAGGGCCAGAGTTGGATCCAGGAGCAAAGTCGAGATACAGCGGTTTATCAGCTGCTCGATTCAACCAGCACTTGAGGAGTTTGCGCCAGTCAGAAACTTTCGTCTCGCTTTTCCTGGAGAACATCCGCACACTACACCACATAGTAGGCGTGCTCATCACGATATTTCGCCAAGCGCTGCAAACTTGCGCCAGGAAAAGGGGACCAGCGCGGGTTGCAAAGTCCAAATCGACAACAAAACAACTGTGATATTGGCCGCCGCCGGTCAGGCTGTACACGTGGAATTTGAGAATTTCAGCTGTGATTTCGACAGGGAGAGTGAGAATGGGATAAACGATGGCGTCCAGGACCGTTGCTATCGGTTTTCGTCTTGCTCTAAGCTGCTTGATTCGTGCGTAAAGTTGATCTAATTCAGCGGAAATGTCGTCCATTTCAAAGTCAATTGCGGCTAGGCGAGTCCGCAGAGAATCACTCGACAGGCTCGGCAGTGGGCGGATATCTGAGGTTACGGTGTTAGGTTTCGCTGAATCCATGACGTGTCGCGCGAAACTGGAGGCGGAAAGAAAGAAAGACTAAGAAAGAGGTGTCACAGGCTGACACTGGATGTCACAGGTTCAGGGCACTCGGAATATTCCTCAAAGAGTTTCAAGGTATTGGTCATAGTACAGTTGTATGAGATCCTATATATATACAAATTTAATGCGTGTCACGTTCATATAATAGTAGTGCAGCGATGGATGGGTAGTATTATAATGAGGAAAAGACCAGGTCGGGGTAGTATCATGGATCGCAAAACGCTTTTTTGGGTGAGTTGTCCAGCAAGAACGGAACGGACGGCAATGACCAGATTATGGGCAAATCCGATGCTCCAGGAGGAACGACTACATGAGAAGCTTTCAATCGAGGTAGATAGACGACACTGACAACATACTGGAATAGTCGTGGAGAGAGTTCGCACCCAGAGGATCAGCCTCGTCGGCATCAGAATCAGACTCGAATCCTCCCTAGTGTGGAAGATCATGAGAAAGGATGAGCGGAGGCGATGGTACATAACCGACAGTATAGAGAAATTGATCCAATTGTTTGGTGGCCGCAGGAGAACCCTGTGCGCAGAACACAGGAACCGATTCAATCTCTCGCTACACAACAAGATCAAGGGAAAGTCGACAAAGTGAGACGCGAATGCACGCACCAGGGTCTTCGTGTCCTCGTCGCTTTCTTCTTGATCGCTGGTCGACGGTCTGGCCGGAATACGACGAAGTTTGATTGGCCTGCGTGCCAGTTGGTATTGGCGAATACGTCCAAGCAAGGCGAGCTCTGTTCAGAGGGTCAGACAAGACCGCGAGATCGAACGGAAATCGAACCTCCACCATCGTGCCGACGGTTGGGATTGCATGTTGTCGGCTCTATCGTGCGAATCGGGGAATCAGGAGAACCACTGAAAAATAGGGAGTCAAATGAGGACGGTCGGAGGTGAATAGAAAATCGTACCCCTCCGTGTATGTCTTCATCGCCAGGCGGACCAAAGGCTCAAAAACATCTAATATCCAATCTTGAAAATCTTCCCCGCCACCAGTCTCTTGATGAAAAGCCCCGAGGAGGGTGAACCAAACAACCTTAAGGCTCGAAGCTGCGACGTTGAGGTGGTCGGCCAGCGGTGAGGAGGTGATAAGCAGAGCACGAATGACGTGTTCGTTAGCCAACGCCTCTGTCACAAACTACCGAGCCGAGTAAGCAAAACAGAGCTTGAGATTGGGTAGAGAAGATATGTACCTCTGTGTGCCGGAATGGCGAACCATCAGCCAGCCCCTCCGTTAGGTCGAAAATAACCGAGACGACAGTCCAATCGAATTCTAAGATTCCTTTCAAATAGAGATGTTTTCGATAGCCGGGAGTCGAGAGAACCGTATTCCAGGTCGCTTCTTTCTGGGGAGCGGGAAAAGAAGAGCCCGCAGTGCCTTTAGCAGCTTCGAGAAGGGTAATGAGAACGATAGAGCTTGGTTCTTGCACAAGTGCAGGCGCGAAGACTTCGGGACGAGATAGGTGTGAATACTTGATTGCTGCAGCGTCTTTCTTGGAGTGGATCTGAGCAGTCTTTGTGGTACGGGAACGTTTTCGGACATTGGGCATGGTAATGGGCGGGTTGGTGTGAGGACACTGAGGAGTACAGAGTATGCGAGCACAAGAAGAAGGAGCCTGACGCAGTTTTGAGGCGTAGCCTTGCGAAGAAATTTGAAGCACAGGTAGAGTATGAATGGGTTTGGCACGGCGAGATGGTGCTTGAGCTTGTGGTGGTTGAGGACAAGAGAGAGGTGTGACTGTGACTGACGACTGGCTCCCACGCAAGATCATCAATAGCGAGCCCAAAGGGGCAGTCGCTCTGAGGATTTCTAGGATGAGCGGATTGCACCGCAAGCACTTGATAGGTGGTATGGGCTACCGAATATGTATGTGGTGTCTCACATTCGTGGTGCGATTGATTCAAGTTTAAGTGCCATCCGAGTCTGTGAAGCGCGGTTGTAACTTGAAGTATCTGAGGGGATTTCGTATCTGATTCTCTTCGAATGTGAACTTCAAATTGTCTATTGCTAGTATCTACCATGAGAAATATCTGGGCTACTCGAGCCAGGCGAGTGAGCGTAAAAATACGTAATCAAGTCACGGTTAATGCAAATACTCTGCAAGCTGGCCCGGGGATGTCCCCGATTTCTCAACGCTCCAGTCACTAGCACTTGTATCCAATTTTCTGAGATGCTTTCGCGCCTCCCTGGCCCAATTGGTAGTCGGTTCCACTGCCCAACGATTCTTGTAATCGAAAGGCACTCTCGCAGGTTCGATTCCTGCAGGAGGCGCACAGAACGGTGCAGGCTATGCTCCGGCATGAGGTCAAGAAGTACATCGCTGCGCCGCCGGGGAGAAACCAGCTGGTACTGGTTGTAGACGCCTTATCGTTCGGCCGCCGTCCCCCCACAGGCCTACCCCATATATATTTTTTGTGTCTGTTCTGTCTTTATCTTGTTGGTTCATCAAGGTCTCCAGTCGTACTCCTCGCCGGTTTAGACTCCCTTCTCCCAGACACTATACTCAAGCGTCGACCGAGTTTCCAACGTGCTTGCTTTATGTATCTTTTCTTCAGGATTCTTCTTCAATCTTGGGGTGTCTGAATTCTACGTGTACCGATTGCCTTCAATTCGCAGCGAGTATTCGTACTTGTCAGAGGGTGTTGTTACATTGATATGACTAGTGCTACAAATCCAGGTTCATAAGAAATGATAGTGATGTGCAGAATTGAAAGAAGCAAGCCAAGTCCCGCAGATCAACGCCGATGACGATAGTCTGGAAAATATCTGTTCAAAGCCAGCAGCATTGTGTCGAATGGAATCAAGCCAGAATCTATAGAGGATTTGTGTTCTCGTCCAAAGCAGAGAATTTTCGCTTCGATGGTCTTGCAATAGTTGATGAAGGGTAGTCTTGTAGAGATTCCAGGCTGGCCAGAGAGTTGTCAGAGAACATGGACATACAAAAGGGACGAGGAGTCGAGAAGGCGTCGCGAAGCTCTGCGGACCATCAGGATAATATCAAGAGAAAGAAATGCAATGCTAACCTGGCAAATTGCGGGGGGTGAGCGGGCTGCGGTCCGAGGTCGCGCGACCGACGAAAGGGGTGGGTGAGACCGCGAAGTTCTCTGGAGAAGATGGTGGATTGAGCTAATTCGGGATGTTGGCGGCGGCCGAAGTTCAGAGAGACTTATTGAAAACAAACCTCTAACGTGAAGGGGTCCGGCAGAAGGCCTGCTTGAGCGAAGTCTTCCACATGGCTAGACATTGAGGAGAAAATTGTGGTCGTGATGATGCTAGCGGTGTTGGCAGATTCGAAGTAACGTTCGGCGTCATCCGGAACCGCTTCTTGAGATGAAAACTGTAGTTTGTGGAGATGTTCGAGCAGCATCATCGAATCTGGAAAAGGTTAATAGATATCGCATCGTCATTCGATGATGAAAGAACTTGCCTTCGTCTTCTATACCAGCCCCAGTCTCAACATTGGGCTCCTCCTCGTCCTCGTTCCTTGCAAGGCATAAGAAGAGATAGTATGAAGTTGACAACAGGTGCGTCGCACCTTTCTTGATGCTCAAGCGCGATACGTACCAGGGGCTCAAACAAATCAATGAGCCAGGGAAGGGCCTTGTCCATGCCTTTCGAATCTTCCCAAAGCCCTCCAACAAACATAATGAACCCGCTTTTAACCTTTTCCTTCCCCTCACCCCTTTTCCTCGCTAGAAGTGGGACGCCGGGGCGACGAGGCTTTCGGAGTATCTCCCATAACACGGCTTCGTCTAGTAGACAATCCTTGAGCTCCTGAAGACGGCATAAGTACTACCACCACACCAGAATAGCAAAACTGCCCAACTCGATAATTCGGTGGAAGGAAATCGTTTGTGACTTTCAAAAATGTCTTGTATATTGCACGATCCAGTCCTTTTCTACCCTTCTCCCTGCTAACATTGCGCACTGTATTGACTTTTGAGAGGATTGTTTCCCAAGAGTTGAGAATCTCCGGCAACGAAGCTTGGTGGTGGTTTTGGATGTAGTCTACGAGAACCGCGATGAGGCGTTGCAAGGCTGCACGCATTCTGTGTATTCGGTCTTGAAGGATTGCTTGCGGACGATAAAGGCGAGGTTGAGGAATGGGTGGCGCAGCGGTGAGATGATGGAGGTTGAAGAAAGAGGTCGGAGCGTTGAGGTGTCACACCTGGGACCACACTCTTCCCACTCGACCACCACCTGGCAGTACTGTACCTCTTCGTAAGCCTTCCTCTCTGTGTCCTTTGTGAACTCTTCTTCTGGGATGGCGCACGTCTGGAAGTTCATCTGCATGCAGATGTGTTCCCACTGGCAATTGTCTCGGGAATACAAGCTCGCATTTCACTGTGGACCTCATGATCAAGACGACCCAGACCCTAATGCTCACTCTGGTTGTTATTTTGCCTGTATTCTTCCGCCTCTATCTTCCGTGACAACCCGCAAAACGTTGCCTCCATCTGGACTCCTCGACCCTCTCTCCAATCTCATTCGGCATACAGACTATTCTACTGCGGCAAAGCCTCAACAAGCATCAAACTTTATTTTCTCGCCACATTACATCTTTGCATTCCCGCCTGTACTCTATTCCACCCTGCAAGACTGTATGCCATGAATGATAATCTGTAGCTGCGTTGCGAATCCTACTCGCCTGGATTCGGCTCACGACCGGTGTGCGGATTGATCGTCACTCAGGCTCACGCTCATTCGCTTTGTTCGTCTGTAGCAGAGGTGTCAGTTGCTTCGTGCGCTGCTGGAACACGAAGCTTACACCTCCTGTACCCTCGAGGCCTCGCTCGCACTCAGCTTTCGTCGACTCACCACCATCCCCGGTCCGGAATGTGAACGTGTTTGTATCGGGGGGGTGCAAGAAGGCGAAGCTTGAGGAAAGAACGCACTGGCAGGCGCTGTACGACAGTGACAGACTGTGACGAACGTTTGGGGTCACACTGGATCTGGTCCTCTGCGGTTTAGCGGTTCAAAATCTGTCTATTCTATTTGTTTCCCCTTCGCAAAACCATGGGCATCTCTTTCTGTACGATTCTTTCCACACTACCATTTACAGAGGGAGTTCGGTGATAAAACTAGAATTTGCATAAGACATTGCGGCTGCGAACAAGGGATTGACAAGTCCTGATTTATAGCGCCGAAAGCCATCTCTTCATAACCCAAAATGGGGATGTCTTGTGGTAGATCGTGAAGCTCAATCATAGAAATCGTTCATATGATACTGCGAATGAAGTTCGTCCAATGAATGCAGCACGAAAGAACGGATAGGACGTACTGAAGCTTTCGTCTTGTGCCAACTACGAATTTGTATGTCGAGCCCATCGTCAATCAAAGCCTGCAGGGTGTCTGCTACAGCGGTATCAGGGATCACGTCTGAACGATGAATGTCGCGGTTCGAGCGAGTTTCAAAGGGGTCGTCTTTGGGTATCCTTCGAGTGATTCGGAAGGATTCCAGCTTGGGGCTGCTTCCCCGTTCGTACCAGCGAGAAGAAAGCATTTGCGCAATTCGGAGATATGGTATCACTGGGTAACAGGTCGGAATGCGGAGGGATTGAAGACGGGGCAAGAAAGCAGGATCAGTGGTGAGGCGAAACAGGAAGTTCACCAGATTGTCGCGAGGATAGTCATGAACAGAGAAGGTCAGATGCTTGAGATGATTCATGGTTGGGATGAAGACTAGGGTAGCAAACACATCTTCACCCACAGCTCCAGCCGACAGCGACAATACGACACACTTGGACCGTCGAGAAAGGTACACAGAGTTTCATCCTTGTCAAAAATTGTGGAGTCGAGAGTCGTGAGATGTGGAAGAGTGAGGTAGGTGAGAACATCCTCATGGGTGCTGCTGCATCTGAATGCAATTCCGAGGCTGTGGACGTGATTAAGGGTTACCGGTGTCGGCCGATGGCTGGAACGCTCATATGGGTCAACTTCAACAAAAAGATTCTCGAGAAGGGGAGTTTGGTGGAGAATTTCGATGCACGCATACAGAGTCTGACGTTTGAGAGTGAGATGGGTCAGCTGCCGCCACGGAAGAACGATACATGCTGGCGAAACACTGCGCAACTCCACTTTGCGAAGTTGAGGGGCGACTGAAAATCCGAAGCCGGGCGGGGATGGGCATAGGTCTGACTTGGCTCTGAGTTTGAGTTCGTGCAGAATGGGAATGCGACCCTGTACGCCGTCGAAAGCGGAAAGTGTCGAGAGGTCCAGATAGCCGGAAAAGGACCGCCACTGGGCAGAGTGATCGGCTGCCGTAGGAAGGAGCAACTCGGTATAGCGAGGGCCTTTATGAGTGCCCTCAGCAAAATCCAGATACAGTTCATGACCACCCGCTCGCGACAACCAGTACTGAAAGAGCCCGCGAAAGTCAAGGATTGGTCGTGTCAACCAGCGGTTGTCGAACGCCGCCACGCGACACCACATTGAGGGTGTATTTAGCACGATGTTGCGCCAGGAGCTGCAGATTTTTGACAGAAAGAGAGGGCCTCTGAATCTTGCATGGTTCAAATACACAAAGCGAGCCTGAGCGGTAAATCCGGTATCGTTGTCATTCTCGAAGTTTTCGTCGTATTCGTCATCTTCTTCGTCTTCTTCGTCTTTATCGTCTTCATCGTCTTCCAAAGGTTCCATACAGTCGAGATGTTGTTGGAGGATTTCGGATGTGATTTCGACAGGGAGGGTGAGAATGGGATAGATGATAGAGGCCAGTGCGTCCGCAATTGGTTCTCTCGCTTTTTCAAGCTGCTCGAGTCGCGATTCAAGGTGCTCAATTTCGGTATCGATTTCGAGAAGGCGGGCTCTCAGCGCGGCTCGAGAAAGACTAGACCCGATATCCAGAGTCATGGGTGAGGCAGTCAAGTCGCAAAAGTGACTGTGACTGACGCGTGACTCTTTGTGACAGCACATGTTGGCTGATCCGTTGAAGGGCCGATCATCAATAGCAAGCTTAAAGCGGTAGTTCTTTATTCGCGAAGCGACTTCGGGCCCCTGCGGCTGGAGGAGAGATACATTACTCTGGTTAAATTAGTAGAATCTACTTGTGGGATCTCGCTATTAGTGTCAACACCCAGAAATTTTTTCCTCGAAACAAAAAATTGAAAAATTGAATGTATTCTTTTCGCGTTTCTCCTCCGGAGAAAGCGATGGAAATTCTTCACGGTATTCTCGATCACCTAAATGGCGTCCTCACACCACTTACACCTCTTATTCTCGCAAGTTATCGTGCTTCATTTGCTCAGTTGGTTCGAGCATGTCTGCTTCTTTCGGGAAAAGGGCACTCACGCGAGTTCAATTCTGGCATGAGGCAAAGAACGTTTGGGGTTCTCGCCTATTAAGTGTCGGCAATTCCATGCCTACGGGGAACGAGCGGGCTTCATCGTTCGGCCGTTGCTTCGCCCCACAGGCTTTCCCTTCGGGGTTAATTTTGGGTGTTTTTCTCATCTCATCTATGTTTTAAAATTATTTTGTCAATTTCGGTTCAGGGATTGAATATAGCGCTGGACACTAGGACGTTCACAGAGGATTTAAATTCAGTTGAAGGCGTGCTGCTTTCCAAAGGCGGCAGATCAGAGTCATTTCTTGTAGCAGGGCGTGACCTTATGAATATATTTAAATAGGTGAGTAGTCACGGTAGTCAAGCCACTTTCTCAAGTGTCCTCCAACCACATCGAGATCTTATCTTTCAGGGCAGAGCTCTCGACTAACGGTTCAAAGAGTTCCACAATCTCCGTATATCCCTCCGCAATCGCTATATCGACAGGTGTCTGCCTCCTCAAACTGGCCTTCTCCACCGTTGTCGCCCCATGTTGAAGGAGGAGTTCTACCGAAGCCAAGGCAAACTCTGCATCCTCTTCGCTGCACGCATGGTGAAGCGGCGTCTCTCCAATCCGATCCTCGAGATTAACGTCCACCCCATACTTGAGGAAAAACCGCAGCGCATCAATATCCGTGCAACACGAAAGGACATTGCGCGAATTGCGATTTTTCGCATCGAGATCTGCTCCCGCGGCGAGTAAGGCCTCCGCGATGTCGATGCGGTGATTTCGAGCAGCATTGAATAGCGGGATACTGTCGTTGTTGTCGTGGTATAGGTTTGGGTTGGCGCCAGCTGAGAGCAGGAACTGGACCAACTCGAGATTATCGGTGCCAGCGGCAAAATACAGCGGAGTGCCCCCGTGTGTGTCTCCTCCGAGATAATTGACGTCTGCCCCCTGCGACACGAGATATTCTGATACTTCGGTGCTCCTCGCTTTCACCGAGTGCAAAAGCGCGAAACTGAGGTAGGTCATGCGCTCCTTCGCCGAATCAGACACCGAGCTTGGACCGGGGACAGGCGCTAGAAGCCGAACAATTTCTACATGCCTGTGCCGCGCGGCGTAATCCAGCGCAGTCGCGTTTAGCCCGTACCCTCGTCGTGCATGAACCTTCGCCTCCATCTCCGGACCATACATCTCCAACAGCTTGGAAACCATGGCCCGTAGCCCAAGGGCAGCTGCGACATGAAGAATGCCGCAGACGTTATATTCGAGGACGAAATCGGCGTCGAGACTGACGCCCGCAGCTACCAGTTTGTCGAGAGCACGCTCCGATTGGAACCTCACTGCGGAGAGTAGAGACAGCTTTCCGATAGTATCATGTTTTTCGCAGATGTCATTGTAGAGATATCGATTAAGGGTGTGGTAGAGCACAGTGTTCGTCTGAGAGAACGCGTTGATGGAAGGAACATCGGGAGCCAGTTCTGGATGTCGATTTCGATGATTGAAAGCAGGCAACCAGTTGTCCTTGTCAAGGACAGTCTCCCGATTGAGAAAAGAAACAATATGGAGTACCAATTCAGGAGGAAGGTCAAGCAATACCGCCATGACAAAGGAGCGGGGTTGTGGCAAGAAGTAACCTTCAGCTTAGTTCGTGAGAACAGATTACGATGAATTCACGCAAGTTCGCTTCACAACAGTTTGCGTTAGAAAATACAAGTGTTGGTATGCATACTGGTACAGCAAATCTAATCTCATACATGTATATACTATTTATTGGCCAGCCAATTCCAGAATGAGCCTCGTCGCCAAATCCATAAACACGAATGGCGACATAACAGTTTCATCCGGAGGCAGCCCATTCACAATCAAGGAACGTCCAGACGAACCCGTCATAGACTCAGCATCGCTGGTGCACTCACGCGGTGCAGGGTCAAACTTCCCGGCGTCAGGCAACGTGGACGCTCGGTAAGACTTTTTGTGCTGAAAGTCAACGAGGTAGTTTTGCTCATCCACTCTGTAGAGGTGAATGTTCATCAAGACCTGTAAAAATTTTCAGGGTCAGTAAGGAGGCCAAACGGAGTCAGGTATGGTAGCACGTACGACGATGTCCTGCACCCTCGCTCGCGTTTCTATGAAAAAAATGCCGGCCGCCGCGCGAATGCTGTCCTCCGTCCTTTCGTCGTTGTAATCGTCCCTACCAGTAGTCGCCTTCCCCAGACATCCCAGATTTTTCTTTTCCTTCCACTCCATCCCCATGCCGAGCAACGTCTTGTAAATCTCGAGCATCACCTCCATCGGCGAACTGCGACTTCGAATACCGAAATGCCATCGCGCTGTCTTGGGAGGTCGTCGACTGTTGGCACGACCAGTGGGTGTGTGCTCGGGTTTTATGAGAGACGAGTTCAGAATGGTGACATTAGATGGCGTATTAGGATCGTCTGCGACGACTTCTTCGTAAAACCCTTCATCTGGGTCTTGTGCATCATCTTCTTCGCCAAATTCGGCTTCAAAAGGATTTTCATCGAGATCGCTGCCGCCGGGGGAGAGTGCGTTGGGAGAGAGTACGTTTCGAGGCTGAAGTAAGCGTCAGGAGATGCGTAGTACAAAACTACCAGGTACCTACATCCATGTTGGCAAGCTCGGCGTCCCGTTCCTGTTCAGCAAAGATGGCGACTGATCGAAGTATACATGAGCGTATATTGAGATGAAGATAGTCGACACTCACGATCCTTGCCGACCCGCTTCTTGTCTTTGAGCAGCATATACGCGACCTTGACCTGATTGCCACGAATACCGTCGTTTCGGCGCAGACTGTGCATGACTTCATCCTTGTCCGTCCCCCTCAGCCGAGACACCAGCTCATCCACCACCTCGTCGTCGATACGCCCGAGACCCTCAACGAATTCAAAGTCGAGGGGCACTGCTGGCGGTGTAACGAGGTTGCTCAGATGTCCAACGACGGGCCCAGGCGCTGGAGGCAGCGGTGTCAGATACCGCGGCAGTTTAACGGTTATCCAAGGATGCTGCATGATCTGCGATACGGTTATCCGTTTTGTAGGATCCGCAACCAGCATGGATTTGATGAGGTTCTGAGCATGGGGGCTCAAGTGCGTCGGGGCATCGTACCGTACGTCTGTCGAACGTCAAGAAACGTGCAGATTACAGAGGGAGATGCGGGACTGACGGGAAATTTTGTCGAATAGCGAACCAATGACTTCGTCCTCGAATGGCAGTCTCCCGCATAACAGGACATAGAGAATGATGCCCGAACTCCATACGTCGATTTCTGGCCCAGAATATTTGAGGCCCTTGATGACCTCCGGAGCAGCATAATTCGGGCTACCGCAACTAGTAGCCAAGAATTCTCCATCGACTGTTTCGTTCGAAAGCCCAAAGTCTGCAATCTTGACGTTGAGATACTCGTCCAGAAGGATGTTCTCAGGCTTGAGGTCGCGGTGGACTATCTTCAAGCGATGCGAGTATTCAATTCCGGCCATAATTTGCTGGAAGAACCGTCGTCCCACGTCCTCCGTGAGCCGGCCGTGCTGAACGATGTAGTTGAACAATTCCCCCGACGCATATTCGAGAACGAAGATGATATCCGTTTCTGTAGATATAACTTCGTACCTAAACGCACCAGTGGTGAGCAAAATTCGAGTCGTGAAGTAAAAGCAGTCTACAATTTGATGATATGAGGATGCCGCAGCAGTCGCATGTACTCGAATTCTCGTCGAACCCTGGCCTTCATCCGGTCCCGATGGATTATAGCCTTGGAAAGGAACTTCATGGCGACTTTGTGCCCGGTAACGGTGTGAATGGCCACTATATTTTGAGCTTAGAAAATCGGCCAATTCGAAACGAGACAAGACGAGCTTTTGACTTTGCCAAAGGTGCCTTCTGCGATATCATCTATGACTGTATACATCCCCAGATCTGTGGGCTCGAATTGCTCAACGAGAGCGTCCAGATCGTCCATGGTGGTGAGAGCCAGGAGGAGGTGTATCTTCCTGAAGCTATCGGCTTTTCGGATCTGCAAGCCGCCCCGGCTTTCCAGAGACCACTACCCTCTTGGCTATAGAGTCCGAACTTCACTAGCAAGGGTAAGCCTTAGGCAAGCTAAACGTCGACTATACCTTTGGGAATCTCTGTCGACTCACTGGTGCCCCGGTTCTCTGACTTTGGCTGGGTTTTTGGTTCCCGAAATTTACATTGAAGTCCGCCGGACAACTTGAACACTTGTAACCGCAATTCGGGCTCTCATATCTCGAGAAAATGGACGGTTTTGCGATGAATTACCCGTCTGCACCAAGTGGTCCCTCTACGTCTGCCTCAGCCGCTGTCCTGGCTCCCCAGCAACCACCTTTGACGCAAGGAGGCCCCGCTCAAGAGCCCGAGGATAAAAAAGGTTCCAAGCGTCGCAAAGTAAACCACGCATGCTTGTATTGCCGGAGGAGCCATATGACATGCGACGAAGGACGCCCATGTCAGCGCTGGTCAGTTATCACTCCAAATCCTCACGCAACCCTCACCAGGCCGTCCAGCATCAAACGCGAGATCGGTCATCTATGCCATGACGAGCGACGTTCAAAAACGACCGAGAAACAATCTACTGGTAGTGCTACCAGCCCGTCATCGTCCACCACGTTCAACGGAAACGTTGCGTTTAGTGCCGCAGGCCCCGCATCATCCCAGCAATCTCAGTGGCCCGCGAAGACATCGTATTTTTATCAGCCTGAAACGTTGGGAAACGAATTCTCTGTTCTCACGTACGTTCCTTTTTGCGCGCTACCCGACTTCGGCCGCGGTAGATAAATACGCTTTCGCAGCGACTTCCTTGACACCCTCGACGACGGCTCGTTCTTTGGACCACCCCAAGCTCAGGGTCTCATGCCGTCTGCCTCTGCAGGTTTCTCTCGCTTCGGGCCAGCCCCTCCTCTGTCTCATGTACCGCCGGCTAAACCTCCACCTTCCGCTCCGGCCGTCATTCCCGCTGCGACGAAAACGGAACGTTTCTTGCTCACAGCGGCGGACCAAGAGTCGGGTTCGCGTGACGAACGGTTGAATAGAGTCATTCGTAGCAAATACGAAGCGGGTCTGTTGAAACCGTACAACTACGTCAAAGGTTATGCACGACTAAGTCGATGGATGGATCGCAAGTGTGTTTTTTGAGCTTGAACAGATCGTTGCCGGTAATGACGACATCAACTCAGTGTCTCCCAGGAATCCAAGCAGCAGATCTTGCAGCCACTGTCTGTGCTTCGTCCAAAATTCCGTGCTGTTGCACAAAGTCTGAGAGACATCGTGCGTTGTAATGGATCCAATCGCGAGTCATCTCTCAACGATCCACAGGACCTTGTATTCATAGAGGAAGCTTTCGAGCGCCTTCTGCTCGACTACGATCGTGTCTTCTCTGCCATGGGCGTCCCAGCTTGTCTCTGGCGCCGCACAGGGGAGATTTACAAGGGCAACCGTGAATTCAGCGAACTTGTCGGCGTGCGTGGCGAAGACATGCGGGATGGCCGGCTTTGTATCTACGAGCTCATGGCCGAGGAGAGCGCAGTCAACTACTGGGAGGTAAATGCTTTTTTGCGATTCTTTCGACATGATACTAATGGCCGCCAGAAATACGGCCACGTCGCATTTGACTCGTCACAAAAAGCCGTGCTGACTTCTTGTGTCCTGCGCTACAAACCGACATTACCTTCCTCAAAATCCCGCCCGAACGCTGCGTCTGAAGTCGCGAAGGAAGCTGCCGACCAGCCGCCCCCCGCTGCGCAGGAGGAAGGGGAATTCATCAACTGCTGTTTCTCGTTTACGATACGGAGAGACAAGTGGGGAATTCCTAGCATGATTGTCGGAAACTTCATTCGAACTTGAAGCTGTCTCGCATCTGTCTTAGCTTTGTCTTGTTGTCTTGTTGCTGTCGACTAAACCGAACCCGTGTATCTCGTTGCGGACCATGTACTATATGTACCAATGCTGCAGTTTTGTTGTACATATGTATGATTTCTGAGCAGTACTTGCCTCGCCACTTCCCGTTTCCCACGCCGCTTGCTTACCTTCATCCACAACACCCACCTGCTCAGTATGGCTATTCTACTCGACCTTCCACCGGAATTAATTCTTCACATTGCCTCATTTTTGAATCACCGCGTTATAATTGACCGCTCGGGGCTTCTCGTCTCAACCGGGCCATCCCCAGGCATGGCAAAGCGGGAGGTCATCCCTGACTTGGCTTCCGTCAATGCACTAGCTCGTACCTCTATCGCGATGCACCAAACTCTAGGTCCAGCTCTGTTTAGGTTATGTGCGAGCGTAGAGCCCCTCGGACGACTGGCCATTCTCTTTGCCGTCCTCAACGACTCTGAAATTGCGGTCGACAAACTCATTGCTGCCGGAACCTCACTACATGCCTCTGGTTATGTTTTTTCCAATGACAATTGTGGCATTCTTCATGTTGCATCTGTCAAAGGCAAACGGGACATGGTCCGCAAACTACTGTCCATGTGTGAGGCAGAGGAAATGCGCAACAAGGTGTACGCGCGAACCCCGATCAGCGGAATGACTGCTCTGGATTATGCAGCACGCTATGGACACATCGACGTTGCTCGGATTCTCATACCCATTCAACCCCCAGCTGACACGGTGTTTTCACGGAGAGGCTACTTGAGCCCTCCTCTCATGGAAGCAATCAGATACAACCACATCGAACTATGTCAATGCTTGATTTCAGCCGGAGCGGACGTGAATCTCCTGCCCAACACGCTTGGATATCCTATACGTGCAAACAATATCGAGCTTTTGAAGCTTCTCCTGGCTTCGGGCGTTAACCCAAATGGAGAGGGCGACCATATACCTCTATTCGACGCCACTCTATCTCGCAAGTTCGACGTCGCACAGGCACTGGTGGAAGGAGGCGCAGACATCAATATCAGAGACAGCGCTCTGCACAATGTTCTCACCTGCTGTAGTGACGCGAGACTCCTGCGGTACTTTCTCGAGCGCGGTGTGGACCCGAATGCACAAGATTCAGAGGGAAGGACGGCGCTTCATTACGCCTGCTGGCAGAACGGCAATCTTGCCAAAGCCTTCGTCGAGCTGCTTCTCATGTTCGGAGCAGGACCCGTTGATAAAGTGGCCAATAACGGACGGACAGCGGTGGATGTTGCGATGAACAATTTCCGTCGCGGTGATACTCTGTTCAAGGACATTGTCATGATGTTTGAGCCCCTTGTTCAGGATCCCCAATTGCTGGTTCGGATTGAGGAGTGGAAGAAGAAATTTGGACTGGAATGACATATCATCCTCAACAGATATAACTACATCTAGCTTGAAAATTTATATTCTTTGAACACCAGCAGGGTCCAGGAATAAAACAATACAAGCAAATCCATCTAGTTAGTAGCCATCGTCTCTGACAAGTTCATTGACCCGCAAATTTCCTCTTGTCCAGTGCTCGTTCCCCGCAATAAAATCTGCGCGCACAAC
The DNA here is from genome assembly GCA_037176885.1 of Favolaschia claudopus. Taxonomy (NCBI): domain Eukaryota; kingdom Fungi; phylum Basidiomycota; class Agaricomycetes; order Agaricales; family Mycenaceae; genus Favolaschia; species Favolaschia claudopus. The sequence continues at coordinate 788,918 of JAWWNJ010000032.1, read as the reverse complement.
CTTTCCCCTCGACACAATCAGCCCCTCCTTCTCAAACTTGACGTATATTCCTTCTATTCGGCCGTCCCAGAATTTTGATTTGGTCTGTACCATGCTCTTCAACTCCGTCTCAGAAGGCAGCACACCCTCATAGAGCACCGGCACCAGCTGTATCGTGGTCTCGCCGAGCAAAGCCGCCAATGTCTGGCGGTCCGCCCAAGTATCCGTGCTCCGATCGTACAGGTCAAACGCCATGAAACGGTCTGGGAGTTGAGTGTACGGAATCGAATGCGTCACGGCGAGCCACTCCCCAAACAGCACATATCGGCTCGGGAAGTGTTTGTCTCTTCCAAGCAACAGCATGAGCTCGTCTTGATGCGCGTCAACCCACGCGCCGAGGCGCTTGAATTGCTCGTGCGTCGCGGGCGTGACGTAGTGCGAACGATTCTGCACGCGAATCTCGCGCGACGGGGAGAGCCAGAAACCCATGTTCGCGCCGTCGACTTTCTCGGTGATAACGACGTGCGTGTCGTCGGTGCCATGCGAGGAAGAAAAATCGGTGAACACAATGTCGTCCGCAGTTGCGGCACCGAGATTGATGATATGTGGTGTGCGGGGGAATTTGTAGACACCTAACGGGGGGGACAGTCGCCCGACAAGCTCTTCCGCTGCGGCGAAGGATTTAACGCGTATGACCGCTTTGAAACCTTCTTTGAGCGTCGGCTCTACGAACACCTTCTGCATTTGCTCAATAGCGCTGCGAACGCGACCGCCTGGCGGCAATGTCGGATGACCGGCGCGCATCTGGGCCCGAGATTCACATAGATCCTTGTCGTACTGAAAAGAACATACGAAAGCGTAAATTAAAAACTCCGCGACATGGAAGAGAATCGCAAAAGAGACTCACGTCAAACCAGATACACACAGGAGCCACCGCCCAGTTGGCAGCCAGTTGGATCCAGAGCTTACGGTCGGTCGAAGCCGTATTGCATCTGTCCAACAACACACGTCCCTTGGTAGGGGCATGACTGATTTCATTCTCGCAAGCATTCCTGCTTCCCGAGTCGTCCTGTGAAATGCGCGTCCAGCCCTTTGGGTTCCTCGCGCGCACTGCCTGCGAAAACCAGGACTTGCCGGAACCGGGGAGGCCCACGAGTAGGAAGAGGTCGGCGGCTTTGGTGTCAAAGGCGCCGGTAACTTCCAGCGGACACGGAGGGGGCTCTGAGGGCAAATCGGGATATATTGACTGACGCTTCCAAATGGTGCTGCACCATTTCGAGACGAAAGCTTCCTGGCGTGAAGTCTCGATGCTGCCGGGGCGAATGAGGCGGAGGCCCGCAATGGCGTCGGGAGCGGCGATTTCTGGGTGGTCTTGGTTCGGAGAGGGTTTGTGGAATCCATATGCAGCGAGATAACATGCTGCGACCGTTCCTGCACGCCCTTTGCCGCCGCCACAGTGGACGAGCAGAGGGAGGTTGGTCTCGTCGTCAAACAGCCTCATGATGAGGTCCATCTGTTCGATTGACGGGGGACAGTAGTTCTCGACAGGAAGGAAGGTGTTGGTGATAGGCTTGCCGTGAAACCATTTCTTTGGAAGAGGTTCTTCTTCAGTGAGGGTTAGGACATGTCGGATGCCGAGATGGGGAGAGGCGAGGACGGCGATGTCTTCCTCGTTCTTCGGGGTTGACATGATGGCCAGATGGAACGGGACCAGCCAGCGGAACCAGCGAGGAAGTTTGTAGGGTTCGCGGGTTGTAGGGACATACAACGGCAGCCTGGATTCGAGCTGAAGGGTTGGCACGAAATCTAACTCGGAGAGTTGACTACGCAATGCAGCTCCCCATGAAGCAAGGAGTATGGGGGCCAGTGCTTCAGGAAGCTGAGATATCTCTCCCTTTTGGCAAACAGACCCCCACTCAGTGTGATTTGCACATTCAGGCATCTTTTTGAGACAGTAGTTGCGAATACGCTCGTCATCCTCTGGTGTGCGCTCAAATGCACAGCCATAAGAAAGCATAGCAAGTTTGAACTCGGATAGAGAAAGCGCCGCATCACCGAGTCGCAAGAAGCCACGGTGCGAAGTGGGATATGCCCTAATAAGATTAATGCAGTGCGATTTTGCCTGATCGAATAGAGTTGACAGGTGCAGGGTAAACGCAAGATGGTCCAGCAGATCGAGAGAAGGGCTAGTTGGAAATTGACCGGGCAGGAGAGACGTAACACCTTTGTCCAAGTCAAAGTCATCCCCAGTGGACAGGGTGATGTGGAACTGTTTCGGAGGCAAACCGAGCTGCTTGCGGAATAACTGTCCCGCAGCCCAGACAATGACCGCGAAGAAGATGTCGGAGGTTCCGCCGATACCCATAACCATGACACTGGCTGTACTGACCGTTTTAGACTTGATGAGACGGTCCGGGGTAAGTTCACTTTGCGAGAGTAGGGTTATATTGTAAAAAGCTCTTCGAGTCCTGGGGTAATCCTGGGGTGCAGCCTGCAGCGCATCGAGAGCAATTTTGTCGATAACGGTGCCGACGAGAGCCAAACCACCGTGCGTTTCTTCAAGAGATATTGTGTCGGCCATGTTACCTGCTTGTTTGTGGTTTTTTCTGTGTAAAATACCTTTCAAGTTGAACGAGTAGAAATAGAGCTCTCGTTGACGCCAGGTGACTCGTTGCAAAATCGAACATGAGTGTTTGGGACAACCTGCGGCACCGGAACCGGGGCCGGCGCGCGCGACAGTACTGATGGCGGATGATGGCGGCACTGCCAAAGCGCACGGTTGCACGATCCAGTTCATTTTTTGTCGCTGGCTGAACCAGTCATGTTGCGGTGATATGTATGCAAACGTACTCCAGTTCAAGTCGGTGCAATGCACTGGGTTAGTACACAAAGCTTCTGCACAAACGTCAGTCCATGGTTTAAAACTGGCCGCTTTTGAGATCCGCGGCGGCGCTCTTCCAAAAAAAACTAGCTGCACCGGCTTTCAGCGAACTCTTTGCACCCGTAAGTAACTTTGAAAGTTTGATGAGAGATGCATGCAGCAGCTGTCAGTAAGTTCTGGACCAACTCAGAAATAAAATAAGTTCTGGACCAACTCAGAAATAAAATAAGGGCGCTGCTATACTCAACGGTCAAAGAAATGAGGGTGCTGGGGTGCTGCAACGACCAGCACTCTGCCCGACATTGTGGGGGCGGTGAATATTAAATTATAATACCTGTTCCTCCGGTCGGGGGTGCGCGAGTCGGAGGTGTGAGAATTTGGATTTAGTTTGCCTCAATCAAAGCAATTTGACGTTTGACAGCAGGCTCCTACCCACCCGCACGTTACGGGGTTGGGGGAGTCACAATAGGTGGAATATATAGTGAATTTACTGCAATGGTAATACAGGGCTTCAAATAATGATCGGAACTGTCAAGTATATCCGTACTTCTTTGCCCCCAACCCCTCCACGGCGGCTGGCGTTTAACAACCGTAAACAACATAGCCACCACCCAAATCTTTTTTTCAGTTTGCACTCTCCCTCACCGAATGTCAGCCTAAAAAATCTGTGGCCATTCTCAACGCAGAAAGCAGAGGCCAAGGGCTCACTATCTCAATTTTATTTGAGCCGAAAAGGTTGAGAACGAATATTTAGGCAAGATGTGGCTATGTTGTTTACAGTTGTTAAACGCCAGCCGCCGTGGAGGGGTTGGGGCAGTTGAAGTTCGGAAGCAGTAGTCTCGGCTAACAGTGATTTCCCTTTTATGGATGACAATTGACATGATTGTTCTCACAAGCAATTCACAGTAAAATCCCATCTACTGTGACTTCCCCAACCCCGTAACGTGCGGGTGGGTAGGAGCCTGGTTTGACAGTTCGTTAGGAATGCCAACTGAAAGCCACCTGCGCTTAATTTCTCCTCCTTCTGTCGCGGCCTCCTTCCTCCCCCCATCTTCTCTCTCCCACCCCGTGTTCTGAATGCCCGCAAGAGTTCCAAGAAGACCCATGGAGGACTTGGATCCTATTTCGAACGCGATGGCGCCGCCCCAGAACGAGTCTCCAGAGGAGAGAGAGATCCGGATCCAGAAAGAGCGCGCTGCGAAGCTGGTCTCAGACGCCATCGACGCTGAACTTACTCGGGAACAGTCTTTCGAGAAAAAGCGCCCGAAACCCGTCAAAATTCTCTTGCTAGGTGCGTATCCGGCTACTCCGGAACGTCTCAGTCGTTGCTCATGCATTGGACTTTAGGCCAGAGTGAATCAGGTTCGTGGTTTTGTTTCTCGGATCTCCGTCCGACTCAAGCAAATGTGAATTGCAGGGAAATCCACGACGTTGAAAAGTGCGTCTGTTTCGCTGCCCAGGAACGTTTGTCGTATTGACCAGTTGACTCTGCTAGATTTTCAACTCATGTATGAGCCCAAAGTGCGTGTTGCGCATAAGTGTTAGCCCGAATATTCGCATTTATCATGTTCGACAGGCATTCCGAGCCGAACGCGCATCGTGGCGCGCTATAATCCAGCTTAACGTCGTAAGATCGATACACATTATTCTGGATGCCATGTCCCGTGCACAAAACTCCACCGACCGGCCCCCGAGCGCCCGTTCAAGTATCTCCTCGCATGAATCACTCCGCCTCGATTCCGAGCTCGTACAACTCAAAATGCGTCTCATGCCGCTGCTTGAAGTCGAGAAAAACCTCATGAAGCGGCTATCGCTACCTGGGTCGACAGAGTGGGAGCCTACGGAACGGCCGTTAACAACGACACGGCGGAGGCAGTCCAAGGAGATCGCAGTCAATTCCACTGTTGCCTGGAAAGCGGCCTTTACACGAATAACAGAGGACAGGCAAAGTTTCGACACGGACCACCTCATAGACTGGGACGATCCGGAGGATCCGGGGATGGCGCTCCATACAGCCAACGACGACATGAAGCGGCTTTGGGCACATCCGACAATCCAGGCGATATTAGACAAACAAAGTATCCGATTACAAGAAAGCGCTGGCTTGTACGTCGTGCTACCTTTTTCCGGAATTTGGCTCACCTCGGACAGCTTTCTGGACTCCTTGGACGAAGTAACGTCCCTCCGATACATACCCACCGATGGTGCCTTCATATTTGGTCCCTGATTTGCCGATTAAATGCTGAAACCACTTGACAGATCACATTTTACGAGCTCGGTTAAAGACTTTGGTAAGTTCACATTCAGCAGCTTTTTTCCGAAATTCAGCAGAAATTAACTGTCGTGGTTAGGGCGTGTCTGAACATCGAATGCGACTCAGTGATCCCAGTGAGCGGTTATTCTGCACGTTGGTTGTTCTTGTGTTAAGCATCTCTAGCTGGCGGCATGAGTCGCGATTTCCGGATTTTTGATGTCGGCGGAACACGCTCATTGGTACTACCTTGAATTCTGACACACATGTGCCCTTATTTACGCTTTGCTCTCAGCGTGCCGCATGGGTCAGCTACTTCGATGACATGGTATTTCTCACTTTCATTCATCTCTCTACAGCTTGCTCAATTATCTTTATCAATGTCAGGACGCTATCATCTTTCTCGCACCGATATCTGCCTTCGATCAAGTATTGGCAGAAGAACCGACTGTCAATAGACTGGTGAATGAAGTCATCTCTTGTTCTCTGATATGTCGGTGTTAAAATCATTCCTCAACCCAGGCGGATTCGTACAAACTATGGACATCCATAGTTTCGAACAAGCTTCTCCAGCATACAAACATGATCCTCTTCCTGAACAAGGTGGATATCATGCACGCTAAGCTTGCATCAGGCATACGGCTATCGGACTTTGTCGACTCCTATGGCAGACGGCCAAATGATTTCGACAGTGCTTCGCGATGTGCGTTTTCTTTTGTTCCTGTCTTCCCATGTCCTAGTGGAGCTGATTGACTTGTTTTCTCCCACATAGATTTAAAAAAACAATTTAGTGCGTCGTGTTGTGCCTACTCATATCAATGAGGAACTAATCATCCATGCGCCTCTCCAGACTCAATATTAAAGCAAAACTCACCGGTACCTCGGATATTTTACTGTCATCTTACGAATGCGATTGTACGTGTCGTCTTGCTTGCTTGTCCCGCATCTCCTGAGTTCTGACATACGTATCCAGGACATGAAATCAACTAAATTTGTCCTAGCTGGAAGTGCGTTGGTCCACCGTTCCTCGTTTACACGTTGCTGACGGCGTTTGTCTACAGTCAAGGACATGCTCATGCGGTTCCATCTGCAAGAATCACATCTAATCTTATAATATTAAAATATGTATAACCTTTCGTCCTTCCTTGCGTTAACCGCAGTCGTCCATGTCCCCCTTGCTATCGTCTCCTCGCTCGCTCACAACCCGCATTATTCTTAATCCATCCTGCATATCTTTATTTTAACCCACCCTTTGTGCACCCAGAGCAATTCACTTGCTTTTGCGCGCCTATCACTTATTCACTCACATCGCACTCACTCACTGTCGAACTCAGTAGATACATATGTAAGTAACTATGAATCGTGTACTACTAGACTACCGCCCGCCCCCGCTGGCAGAAACCACATGCTGCATTCGCATCCGTACCTGCGTGGCGCCCGCCGACAGATTCATCTATGATCAACTTGTCATAAACATGAGTTTTTCGACGTATTTTCACCTCAGTGTGGCCGAATTGGGAATAGTTTCACTGTCTTGAGGGTGTGCGCTGCGTGGCCTGAATGTTCCCGATACAGACATGTCCAACGGATCAGAGTTAGAGGTTGTCATTTAGATGGGATGGAGGAAAATCATCGAGTTCAATTGAATGGCTCGCTAAACGCATCTGTTCGCTAAACAGATGCGTAGTTTTTATGCTGCCATGGTGGTGGACTAGAAGGCGAGCGTTGAGCGCTAGAAGGCCGAGCTAGACATCGCATGGAAAGAATGAATCGAAAGTACTTTTGTCCGACCGGAAGAAACAAAGGTCATGTCAATGAGCGTGCCAAACGAGAGGTCGCCCGATCCTTGCGAACCGAGAGACTCTTGGAAGCGGGCACCGAAGACGACCTTGTCGGCTGTCGGCTATACCCTGGCTTTACGCTCACGCCCCACCAAAAAGAATGAGAGAGACCGAGCAAAGACCGGGAGAGACCCTTGGGAACCGGTTCTGAATACACCGAAATCTTGACAGGGAAGTTGGTGATAAAGCATTCGAAGAGTATCCGAAGCGAGTGATTTTCGCGAAGCGGCGCCATGGAGCTGGATGCGTAAATTTTGCCATTTGGTTCTTTGGATTCCCAGCTCTCCAGCTAGCAACAACAAGTGGCAAGATGAGTTTCACAAGTGTTCTTGCATGGGTACTGACGCTGACGTTGCGAGGTCACCGAGACAAAATCCTGAGATTGACAATCTGAGCGCGAACATGTAGTCTCCATTTGGTGTCCATTGAAAAAAAGTGTCAGTGTATAACCGAGGTTCACAATGACGGCTCGGTTGCTTCGCCTTATCTGATACATTATGCATAGCAACAACCCGAATTTGCCAAGGTTTGAAGGAGACAGAAGACACGTTTGTTGGACTTGTGTATACTTCGTGAGAGAAGACCCAGAGACCATGTCACCCCTTCTGCCCTTGTGAAACGACCTTGTAGCGATTTTCTCTCGGGAAGGTAGCAGAAGTACTTGGAAAGGTTTATAGGCCTGTGGGCTTTCGACACCCAGCGATGTTTCTGAGGCACGGCGAGACCGACAAAATCTGGAGATATCTGTTCTCGGGCACAGGAAAGGCTCGCGGTCATGGAGATGTCTTGCACGGTCCTCACAGAGCAGAGGTCGTAATCCTCACTGACTACACTGACAGCGTCCGACCACTGCATTCTAAGCCCTAGGATAGAGTTTAACCCCGTTGTTTCGAGCATAATAAAGGAAAAATCCGCGAGGCATATCCTGAGAGTGGCGGTAGAGCAGTTGGGTTCTTGGGAACCATAGAATTGCTGGATTTTGCACGTCATGACAAAGTTCAAGTTCAAGACGCGTCAGTCACAAATTAGTCACAATCGTCCCTCGTCACACTCCGAGCCACTTGATCACAACGTTGACCCAGAGTATGGAACTCGCCGCTTCCTTTCTTTTCATTCCAAAACCCAGACGGAACCTTGAAAGTAGCTTCAATCTATATAATCCCCCCTCGCAGGAACAAAGGGCGGCAGTTTTGGCTCGCCTTCACCAGCAAATGGCGAAAAAAATTGTCCTCTTCCCAGTCGTTCTGAGCTCCAACGAGCCTGAATTCTGTGGCTGCATGCGCCGAATAGATATATCCAAGAACCATTGAAAATCATGAGTTTTCATTTTTTGGACTTTGAAGCATTTCTGCCAAGACCGACGCGTCAACCTTATTACACGTAGCGTGTCCCCTCTTCCGCCCGTTCAGTTCCTCCTCATTGTACACTGACAATTCTGTTGTCCCCTTCGACCTAACGTTCAGGTTTCTGACGTCAGATCTTGCTTTCAGTCTCCACATTGGCACATGGTCGGGGTCTGAGACGTTCAAAGTCCGGGACTGACAATACCCCTAACAACCTCCCGCATTCGCGGCTTCGTCCATGGCCCCCGGGTCCCGGTCAAATCCGACTTTGACGACGCTTGCCTTCGTAGAACGATACTCTGAAGGGGATTTCCCAACCGACCACCCCCCAGAACAACCTTCAGACCTCTACTTTCAGCCCAAAAATAAAACGCCACACCCAGTGCCAGCGGAACTGCACAATGTATCTACTCTGCAATCTGTGGCGACGTCGGTTCAAAACTTCTTCGGACAGTATGGATTTCTACCCGCAGTGAAGACTATCTCAGGGGCATTGGAGAGGGATCGCGAACTTGTAATACAAAGGCAAGTCTGCAGGACTTATCACGGAAACTTTCGAACTAAAGGGTATTTTGTACTTAGATTTGATCTGAACCATCCTTCTCTATGGCCGCTTGTTGATAGATGCGCACGGATTCCTCATGCGCTGTTCAAAGCTCCGATACGTGAGTACCGAGAACAAATGATCCAACAAAATTCGACCCCAATGTTAAGGCATCACTTTACTCAACGGTGATTCGCAATTGGTTCTGGCTGCCATTGGCTGTCCACTGCAACGGAGGCAGACTTTGCTTTACAATGAATCACTGGTCAGTGCGCGTCTTCTATCAGAACGATTTCATCTCAGATCTATGTTTCAGTGCTCTCACACCGTGCTCCGAAAGGACGGATGTATGCTGGAAATCGTACGTCTTTGATATCAGGTGGTAGTTTCTCGAGGTTTCTGAACTTGACCTCTAGCCGGATACCCGAAATGACTGGCGATTTCGGAAAACTCCAGGTTTTGGCTTGCATCGTCCCTCAGTCAGGTTTGCTGATTTATGCGCAGGGGCTTCTCGCTTTTATGTTGGTCAACCGATTCTTCTGCCGGTAGAAGACGGCGGACCACTAATTCCCGTTGGATCTTTCTGCCTCTTGGGGGACCGGCCGAGATCACTGAACGCTGAGGAACGTGCTCTCCTCGTCGATCTCGCGCACCTGTTAAGCACCGACATTCAGCGCGTCTTCCGAGAAGCGCGTCAACGCAAAGAGGCCCTGCGGAGGACGTTTCTCTCGGATCTGATCGTGAATCTCTCGAGCTTCGACTCCGCCATCTCACCCCCGATCGACCCTTCGGAGATCCCTCATCCTCACAAGCCACCAAACCCGCAATCCATATTATCTGTTACTTCAGACGTTCGTCGTCTGCTTGACTCCGATTTCGCTTGCCTTCTCGACCTGCATTCCCTCCATTTATTATGGCGGACAGAGGAACCAAGACAAAGTATGATCAGGGCTGTATCGCGTTCCAAGCACGGATGGATCGGCCACGATCAACGACGTGTTTCAAGTGACAGCATCCAAGAATCTCAAAGGCCCGAGCTACACATCATCGATCACAGCTGCAGCAATGAATGCAAGGACTATTCACCCGAAAGCGTATTTAATGCCCCTCGGGCCGTCAGCACGCTGATCAACTTTCTGCGTAGTTATAACGCTGTAAGTATATACGAAAGCTGAGCAGACGGATTTGACCTTCAAGCTCGCAGTCCTCGTCTTCGGGCTACGTCCATTCGGGCTCGGATAGTATGCTGCAAAGGTTACTTCCTCCTGATTCACAAGCGCATATCGTGGTTCCGTTGTTCAGTAACGCCCTGCCGTGCGTATCCTTTTCATTATCAACCGATGAATTTTCAAAGCCTCTGCAGCACACTCGTCTTCATCGTTTCCACCAGCAAACCGTGGCACAAGTATGAACCATCGGACGTATCTTTCGCCTCAAGTTTCGCAACTCTCTGCCTAGGGACGCTCGATAAAATGAAGCTCACAAAGGCCGATGCCTCCAAGACTGCTTTCGTGTCAATGATCTCGCACGAGTTACGGACACCGTTACATGGCCTGCTATCTCAATTGGAGTTGATTCGGGAGTTTTCGACGAAGGAGTTCATTGCCGAGACCGAGTGGTTTTTGCAAGCCGCGGAGGTGTGCGGTCTCACCCTTCGGGATGTGGTTAGTGCAATTCCAAACACTTCGCCATGGGAGAAATCCATGATAATGTTCCAGGTCAATGATGTACTCGATTTTGGGAAACAGGAAAACGGGAGCGCTGAGGACGTGCAAGCCTATTACACCGAATCAGATTTGAATGTCCTCGCTATCGAGGTGATGAGTGGTGGGTTTCAATGATGTTCATTCCACATCTTGCTGATACCACTCAGTCGCTTATGGTCGACGACGGCAATGGGAGTCGGTCACAGGTCAATCTGAATCGGCTGTCGAAGTGAATGTCCGACGGGATGGGGCGCAATGATGTTCGTCTCGGTCTCTTCTCCAGATCCATGATACTAATGCACTGCATAGAGATGTCAGCGGTTTGCGTCGGTCAGTATCCAGTTTCATTTTTCGGTTGAATTCGTGTTTGATGTGCCTCAAGAGTCCTTTTGAACCTTGCTTCCAACGCCCTGAAATACACGCCAAAGGGCACCATCGTACTTTCTTTGCGCGAGCTTACCACCACACCGATGGACAAAGCCTTGCATGATCAACGCCTGATTGAGTTCACGATGAGAGATACTGGCATTGGGATGAGCAACGAATATAGAGAGCGTATATTTACCCCGTTCAGCCAAGAAAACACATTCAGTGCGTCGTGGTTTCTTGCTGAAAACGATTCTCATTGCGGGCAGATCCTGGAGCTGGCCTTGGTATGAGCATCTCCGAGGCAATCCTTCATCGATTAGGAGGTGAGTGTCCTCTACGTCCTGTTGATAGAGACTTACTGTGGTGTGAAGGGGAAATGATCATAACTAGTGAACTGGGCAAAGGCACAACCGTTACTTTCACCCTACCGATCGATTTTCTTGAGCCTCGACCGGTTCGCAAAGAGTCAGACGGCCCGCGGATTGTTACGAAAACACTGATTTCTCTGGACGATATATCGCTTCTGGAAAGATCGACCCCCAGTCCTCGAACAACTCCGTCTTCCCCAAGATCAGAGTCTCACCCATACCGCCCGGCTCCATTGAACATACAAGACTCCAACTTACGCTTGAAGGAGTCCACACCGGACATTACACAACCTGACGCCGGAGCTCTACGTGTGCTCGTCGTGGAGGACAATCACATTGGCCGGAAAATACTGACAACGTTGCTTACGCGCAAAGGCGTTCTCTTTCGCGAGGCAGCAGATGGACTGTCGGCTCTCGATGTATATAGGGATTTTTTACCGCATCTAGTTTGGACGTGAGTTTTCAGCTGCATACCCCCTTGTCATTCCCCCAATGAGCTCTTCGGAACAGCGACGTAAGCATGCCGGTTATGGATGGCATTGAGTCTGCGCGCCGCATGCGTACGATAGAAACCCAACTTCAAATTCCTCCAGCCCACATCATAGCACTGACGGGGCACTCATCTCGCGGAGACATGGAAGCAGCGCTTTTAGGAGAAGCGTCATTGGATGAATGGCTCATGTAAGTCATTTCATGCACCGCGCTAGGGCATCCCACTCAGCTCTGTTGTGCAGTAAAGGGCAGGCCAATCTGAAGACACTAGTCAGCGGGTTCGAAAAAGTACAACGTAAGCTACGACGAGGGCACGCGGATACATCCCGACCGACAGTGGTCGTACCGAGTTAGCACGGGGATTATTCGTTGGGTGGATTGACAATTGACATGTATCTCTTAGCACACAAACGACGCTTGCTTCATTTCCACCTATAATGGTTGTATTCCTAATGTATAGCAAAGAAATTCGTACTAGATGTTTCGGATTCGCTATGTGACTCGTAGGGCGAAAAAAAATCCCTCAAGGTTTGCGAATTCAAGCAGCTCCGGCCAAGCTCCGGCGCCAAATGAACGTTGATGAACATTGGATGAACATGCCGGTGATCTCGTTCTCTTTACTCGGACTGACATGGAAAATGAGAGCAAGACAATCAGCATTAGTTTGTTTAGGTAGTATATAGTATTCTACGTATCTCTGCGTGGTGCTACATCATGATTCTCAGAAGGTTCTACATTCGTATTCTATGATTTCAGGAGAAATTCGTCGTGATTGTCATTGTCACAAAGAAGATAGCTGCTTCTCAGCATCGGCTTGAAGCCTATCATCCGTCTCCTTCAGCGTATACTTGTCGTCAACCGTGGTTCCCATCGGTACTTCAGCCATGAGCAAGCTGAACAACAGGCCGAGGCCCGTAATCCCTATCATTACTTGCCAGATAACAGCCATGCTGTCAGCGAATGCAGCCTGCACTTGTTTCTTCAATGGTTCTTCCAACTGCTTGATGACAGGAATCGCAGCATATGCAATCTCAAAGCCCGGGGGAAACCTGCTGACAAACTCGGCTGGAAGTTTTTTCTGCAACATGTTCTGGGGAACGCAATTAGTTTGGTGCCGGCGCGTAGAATCTCACGAACCTGAAGAATTGTGCTCGAGATTGTGATCCCCCAAGTCTGGAAGAATGACCTGGTGAACGAGAACAATGCTAGTCCCGCTGCCGCACGATTGGGCGGCAAAGGTGCCAATAGAGGGAAAACCGGGGAAGAAAACTACGTAGAAGATGAGGAATATGGCTCGAAGAAGGTCCAGGAGCAACATACGAGGATGCCGATTCCAACAGCGCCTACCACCTGATAACCCGCCCATTTGGCGACAGAGGAGTCCTCTTTGAGCGTGCTGAGAAGTCCAAACCCAACAATCAAGATTGTCCACCCCGTGAAATTAACTTCTCGGTATCTTTTGAGGATATTGATGGCCACTCCTGCAAAGAAAGCGAACGGTGCAGTGACCAGGGCCGTCGGCAGAAGATCTTCTGTACTTGAGCATGTCTGTTGAGCCGCAAAAATGATAACTCACCAACTGAGGATCGCAGAGGCGAGGCCCCGAAACAAGCCTGGAAGAACACTGAGAAGATACAAGTTAGGTTAAATGGATGAGCGCTGGGTGGATAAGAGAGATACCTGGAAGATAGTAGATGATAGCTGTCGCAAAAATAAGCTTCAAATCGCTGCCAAGTCTGGGGAATTACGCACAAATGCTGGTGATCCCATGAATCGCAGTAGCCAAAATCCTGGTAGAACATACGCCGATTAGTCGAGGGCTGATACAGCAGTGCCAGACATACGAGCTGAGCGTCGTGCGATTAGCAACCACGTCCGAGGGAATCGTAGGCCGAGCCGGAACTTTCGCTTCGTAGATCGCAAAGACCACCAACAAGAGCAGGCCTATGATGAGGGGAGCAAGGACTTCAGCAGATTTCCAAGGGTATCTTATCCCTCCCCAGGTCAACCCGATGATGGCGAGTCCGGACCCAAACATGACGATGATGTTACCGCTGCATCAGTGGTTGAGCGGTGATGAAAATATTCTGGTTCGAAAAAACCTACAACCAATCCACTTGTGCCAATTTGTCGCGGGTGGTTCCGGGAGGTGTCTTGACCGACAGGAAGAAGAGCACCAAGAGGAAAGCTACTCCACAAATAGGAAGATTCAGGACTACGGGGATAGATTGAGTCGATGCAAAGTCAAAATCTGTATCCAACTCACAAAACAACCATCTCCACGCTTTATGACCTTTATTCGCGAGAGCACCTCCCTATACATCGAGATCAACCAGTGCAAAGCACGGCGAGAACGTAACGTACAACAGGGGGACCAATGCACTGCGCAAACCTCAATATATGTAGCGAGAGAAATGATGCGAGCATACCGATGCAAGGGACCAAATGAGTCCAATCAAGCCTTGGTAAAGTCCGCGCTCCGCCAGAGGAACCAAATCGGCGACCAAAATCTCCGAAACATTGATGATTGCGCCTCCGCCGATGCCTGCGTAGTCACATCCAATTGGTTTCGACGAATATGAATTTTGAGGAACGAACCTTGAATAGCTGATAAAATTGACCATGATGAGTCAGAGCTTACGGCGCATTGAAATACACGTACCTCGGGAAGCAATGATCATGGGCTGCAAGAAACACAGAAAATTATCAGCGGGTCAGCTCTTAGCACATGGAAAAAGGCATCACCATATCTTGGGCCGCCCCTGTTAAGGCGCTACCAATCGCGAAGAAAGCAATAGCCATGAGCATGATTGGTCTCCTTCGTTACGATGTTAGGATTAATCCGAACTCTAAGGGGAAAATCTGTTACCTTCCAAACGCATCGGCGAGACTTCCACTGAGCGGAATGAAGATCGTGCTGCTGAGGGCATACGCGGACCCAACCTGGTGATGATCTGAGTGGAGAGTACACGAAAGAAGATGATAAGTACCCATGTATAATCGCCTTTCGTGTCATTCAATGCTTCTGCGATGGTGGGCAATGCAGTTCCAACCGCCGTCAAGTCGAGCGCGCTCAAGAAGATAGTGACCTGTATATGATATCCTTCAGCGACATTCTACCGCCGAATGAAAAAAAAAAATGACCGACCATTATGGCCATAAAACTGAGATAGAACGCGCGACTCTTGGGTTCCCGAGTTTCTTGAGGATTTGAACTGGGCGAAATGTCTTGGGTGAGTGTTTCTGCATCTGCGTCGCGAATATCCTCGTTCGAAGTGGTGGGGAATGAGGCAGCCATTTCTGCCTCGTAAACTGGGAGGAAACGCGCTTTTAACACCTCCTATGGCGTCTTGCGATACGCGTCGCGGCGCCCTTTCGAGCTTGGCTGACATTTGTTGTTCAACTAAAAACCTCGACGGAAGCGCGGAAGTGCGGATAACCTCAAAATGGGCGTCGGCATTGTACGCACGCCAAGTCTCGGCCGACTCAAACGGTACTACGGACTAAGCACGTTGGCTTACGGGATCCCGAAGTGTGCAAAGTAAGCAGAGTCCCAATAGAGTCCAGAGTTCAATTTGAAACGAGGCGGAAAATTGTGCCCGCAGGATATCGCTCACTACTTGGAATTTCAGGCTATTGTTAGACGGTCACCGGTTTGGACAGTTTGCGTTCCTGTCGAAACTCTATCTGCGAGACGGTGGAAGGAGGAAAGAGGGCGGAATGGATAATCATGATGGCGAGAGTCAAGCACATTCGAGCCAACCCTAACCCCACCGTGACTATGTTCTTTTCATTGCCATGAGTGAGAGTCTGAGCAAGACGGGTGAGGATACAACGAAGGTCGTCTGGGTTTGGAGATCTACTAAGTACAATAGTGTTACAACCACTGTGTAGTATTCCCGTGATGGGACACAAATGCGCCGCTCTTCTCAACGGGCCAATTTTCGAAGACTTCTAATTGCATCTTGACGGACTGTTCGGTGGAAATAGGCCCAGTGAAATTGGGCGCGATCAGAGGAATTGCTTTCATCAACATCTTCCTTTCTTCAAGTGCTCCGGCAGACGCTGTACGGAAAATTAGATCCAGAGTCTTTCAGGTGGACCTGGAGCGACGACGTACGTGGACCAGTTTGTGTGGCCGAAGTATCCACGAATCCCGGGCTGATCGACAAGAAAACAAAACCTTCGGGTTTGTACTGAGCAGCGTACTTGGCGACGACCATGTTCAGCGCAGCTTTGGCGATAGAGTATGAAGGTTGAGCAGGAACTTCGCCTCGGAGCGTGAGATCCAGATCCCCAAAACCGCTGCTCAGCATGAGACCTTCTTGACTGAGCCGTTCTTGAGGAGCGGAAGGAAAGCATTGGTACTGTGGACTATGCTGATGGTGTTCGCTTTGAGCTGTAACGAAGTAAACGTTACAAGGAGTAAGGAAGAACGAATGGTTTTCACGTACGTTCTCTATTATGTCTTGTTCAACAGCCTCCGGACTTGGACTGCGCATCGTGTCACCGAGTCTGCTAGCATCGACTTCGAATCAAAGGCTTACAATTGATCCAGAGTGAAACCAGGGTTCGTGCTACTGCCGGCGTTGTTGATCAGATAATCCAATTTGTTGTCCGTAGCTTTGGCAACCTCGGCTGCTGCAAGCTGCAAACATCGATGTCAGTAAATGGGAAAGGATACGACCACATAAAAACGCGTACACCTAAAGCCTTGGCATCGGTCACATCCGCCTCAACGATAGTGACATTCTTTCTCGATAGCTCCTGGAGGAAAGTGGCCTTGGATTTATTGCGAACCACAGCGAAGACTTGGTTCTTGTCGCTGGCGCTCAGTTGCTTCACAAATTCGAGCTACAGCCATCACAAAAAGCATCAGCCAATGCATGATTACCACATCCGTAAAAGAAAATCGAACCCCAATTCCTCTGGATGCGCCAGTGACAACGTAGGAAGGCATTCTTGTGCTTTAAACGAGTAACCTTGATGCCCGCCTCTCTTATAGCCAGTGGATATTCCGCACATTTTGGTCAATGACTAAACATATACCGATTGCGAGCGGAAACTCGCTGGATTTTTGGACGGAGGAGTTGGACGACCAACATGTCGAGATGGCACGCAAAATCGATTTTTCTGTCGTTCGTGGTAGAAGACAGGAATGTAAAGCCAACGTGAAGTGTTTGATCTGACTCGGGAGGCGGCGTTGGGAACGCGCAATACTGTGCCGGCCTAGGTTCAATCCGCTCAATTTGAGTCGGAGATGACTTGCGCGAATAATACTAATAGACTCGAACTCGGATGGGCGGAAGGCAATTTGGGGGCGCAAATAAGCACGTTTCCTGTTTCAAGCTTTCGGACTGCTGAGGTTTGCTCCTGCCCAAGGCCAAACTTGACGTCGGCGGTCCTCAGTCGCCATCGGCTCTTCCGATTGCTGCTCGTGTCTTTGCTCCTGCTTTGTAGTAGAGTAGCGCCGTCGGAACAGCCGTCTCTCATCCATCGGTTTGTTTGAATTTCCGTCGGTTTCCCCAACTCGATTTGATATTTTCGACAAGTGTAATAGTACACCAGCTTAGTCTTCGATATTTGAATTTTTGTCGGCCAAAGTATGGCGATCCACTCCAGACAATTCTGAGGCAAGAAGAGTCTAGTGAGCAAGTGTCGGCCTTGGCAAGCGCGGCAAAGGCGGGCGTCACTCGTCACGGTCACAATTTCGACCTCGTCAGCGCGCTTAGCCAAGCTCAGCTTCACGGCTGACTGCCGCGGTTAGCTACCTTGTTGTCTACGTCTACGGCTTGTCTGGCCACATCGCTCAATTCCATTTACTGGGCTGCTTCCTGGCAATATAAAGACAAGGGTATTTAGCTTCCTCAAGAATACTGCAAATTGAACAACAAGCCCCTCAAGTTGTACTCTTTTCTTTTCGTCAATTTGAATGGCCGCCGACTCGCAATCTCGTGTTGCAATCATCGGCGCTGGTATTGGCGGCCTCACCCTTGCGCGTATTCTCCAGCTTCAAAAGAAATCCTCTCTATCCTTCACCGTCTACGAGTCTGATTCCGATGCCGCCATCCGTGCATCTCTGGGAGGGTCATTGGATCTCAAATACGAGTCTGGTCAGCGAGCCATGAAAGATGCTGGTCTACACGCCGAATTTCTGAAGCTCAGCCGTCCCGTTGGGGACCACATGCGTATTCTAGATAAGACGGGAAAAGTGCATCATGAAGAAACAGACACAGGGACTGCGTTCTACAACCCGGAGATTGACAGAGGCCAGTTACGTTCACTCATCTTGGACTCTCTCGAGCCCGGAACTATCCAATGGGGCTACAAGGCCACAGCCGTTCACAAGGACCCTATCACCAACAAATACACCATCGAATTCGAGTCGGGGG
Organism: Favolaschia claudopus; assembly: GCA_037176885.1. Classification (NCBI taxonomy): domain Eukaryota; kingdom Fungi; phylum Basidiomycota; class Agaricomycetes; order Agaricales; family Mycenaceae; genus Favolaschia; species Favolaschia claudopus. The sequence continues at coordinate 770,752 of JAWWNJ010000032.1, read as the reverse complement.
GCAAGGAAGAGAATGTCGACATCGTGGTCGGCGCTGACGGCGCCTGGTCTCGCGTACGTCCGCTGGTTTGGCCTGAAGGCAAGCCGATATACAGCGGCATCACATTCCTCGAGGCCAAGATCAATATGGCGGAAAACCCCCAGTTTGGACCTCTTGTCGGGTTAGGTGCCATGTTCGCGCTGGGCGATGGCAAGGGGATACTCGCACAACACAACTCGGGCGACTTGATGATGCTCTACTCGGCCGTGCGTGCACCCGAGGAGTGGGCGACAACCTCTGCTGTTGCCCTCGCAGAGAGTCCTGTAGAGAAGATTGCTAGGATGCTAGAGCTTTTCGATGGCTGGGATGAGTCGTTGCGGGACTTGATTCGCGCCGGGCACGACCCGGTGATGCGTCCCATCTACGCCTTACCCTCCGACGCCCCTCCCCGCTCTCACGTCGACAACATTGTCCTCATCGGCGATGCAGCACATCTCCAGAGTCCCTTCGCAGGAGAAGGTGTCAATCTCGCCATGGCCGACGCTGCTGATCTGGCCAAGGCGCTGACATCGGGAAAGCCGTTGGAGAAGTACGAGAAGCTTATGCGCAATCGCGCCAATTCGATTGCGAAGGAGTCGGCGTCGAATTTGGAGATTTTTTTTGGCGACGATGCTGCGCCAGCTGTCGCGAAACTTTTCAAGTTGCCGCCGGGCGCAGCGTATCTCATCAAGCCATATTACTATATCCGCTCTTTCTTCGTGTAAATCCCAGCATATTCTGTAATTTCGTGCAATGTGTATGTAAGTAAGGTAGGTGGTTTTGTAGAAGTAGAACATTTTTGTGTAGACCAGCAATAGACAACGTGTAGGGTCGGAGGCTACTGTTGAGTAGCAATCCGCCCACGGGAGTCGCAAGTGAACAGAGATAGACTCTATAAACAAGAAACTCTACTATTTACATCGTAAATAGTATACCTTATATACTCTCTACCCTAACTACCGATCTCTCCAGGAACCAAAACCCCTACACAACGCTGCGACCATCTAAGCCAATGTGTAGGCAAATCTACGGAACTCTCAAAACCGGGAAGCTCCGAATTTGGCCTTGAGATTTACTGTCGTCGCACCATGTCGCACCATGCTGCGACAGGTAATCCCGGTCCACAAACCTGCCCAGTACATTGCCAGACTTCAGAGGTACCTCTCGAATGAAGTGCCCTTCGGGCTTCGGCCGAATTTCTCGTCGGAGTCCCGGACCGCCGAGCTCAACCTTTGCTCAACCTTTCGTTTCAACCATCATGTCCAAGTCCGCTTTGCCGCTTCTAGTTAAGCTACCGCAAGAAACCGTCGCAATTGCAATCGTTCAGAGCCACGCATCCAACGAGCAAAGGTCGCATAATGATCCTGACCCTTAAACTTGCTCATCCGTTCCACGAATGGTTGGTCGGTCGGGAATATCTATTTCAATTCCATGGTTCTTCTGGTCCGGAGCCGACAACACCTTCTCTTCTATGGCCCGGTGGCTATCGGACGCATGAGCGCGAAATGATCCCTACAAATGAACGATCTCGGGCATTTTTCGAGTCTCGAGTCAAATGCTGTCCCTCCACACCATCTTCCAAGCTTTCCGTATTCTTCTTGCGTGCAATGGAATTTTTCTTGAGCTTTACGTTGCGCAGACAAAATCTCACGTCCTATTCCAAATTCACCGGATGCCTCCACGTCGGTTGCCCGTTGATTGGATGATATTAACTACAATGCAGCTGCCTTGGTTGACCGGTACCTCTCATATTCACATACATGGACACTACATACCCCTCACTTTTTGGTGGCACTGAGTTTTTTGTACTGCTCCGCATGAACTACTCCATCCTCACTGCTCAAGGGTAAAGCTATCAGGCGGCGCGTTTATAATTAACTGGATTGTTAGCTCAGTTCTCGGGATTACAAGATGATCAGGTTCCAGTCTCCATTTCTCTCATGGTATGTCACCAAGCCTCGAATGTCCCTCTACTTCCTAACCTCTTGATTCTTTCCTTATCTTGACCACTCACTTCAGACAATCTCACAGCAGAATGGCCCAAGCCATCAGCGACATCAGTCAACTTCCTGGTGGTTTCGTTTCTCCCGAGTTGACCACCGCGTTCTCAGAAGGCGAGGCACTAGAGGTCGCCAAATCTATCGTTCCTGCTGTCTTGGAGTTGTTCTGCCACCCTTCCCAAGAGACTTTCAGCTCGCTCTTCCATCCCGACGGCTTCTGGCGCGACCATGTCGCTCTTTCCTGGTCTTTGCGCACTTTCCATCCCCTCTTGTACGTTTGACTACATGTATACCCATGGAGACCTCATGCGCCGCGATTCAGAGTCATCTCCCCTACACTGTCCCAGCTCATCACAAGAGCCCAAGTCGACCCATCGTCTATTGTCCTCGACGTAGAACACACTCATGCAATACTATTCCCCAACGATGTTTCAGTCGTCCGCGCTCCATTCACGTTCTGGACGACCAATCCCAGAGCACGATGTAATGCCGCTTTCAAGCTCATCCGCATGAAAAATGGGGACATCAAAGTACTCACGGTTACAACCGCACTTCAAGAGTTGGCGGTGGCCCCTTGGCGGAGTATGCCATTGAGTAAATCTGCCGTTATGCCGTCGACGATTCCCGCGTCGGTGGACGTTCTGGTAGTAGGCGGAGGGTAAATTCATCCTTGCGTGGCTCGTATTACCCATTGAATCTGTCCCAGACACGGCGGTTTGAGTATTTCCGCTTACCTCAAGTCTCTCGATGTCAACTTCGCAATGGTAGAGAGAGCACCTGCCATAGGCGATAGCTGGGCCAAGGTGATTTCCGTCGTCCAATTGTCAATGAGGCTCAATGTTGAACAAACCTCAGCGTTATGCCAGCACCACACTGCATACAACACGCGTATTCAGCGGACTCCCTTTCCTGCCCTTCCCAACAGACTACCCTGAATTCGTTCCCGCAAAGCTCATGGCAAAGTATTACGCGATTTACGTGCAAAAACTCCAACTTCCCGCGTTTCCAAACCGAGACTGTGTGTCCGCCGTCTGGGATGGCGAGAAATCGCGATGGACAGTCACGTTGAAAGTCGGAGATGGTACCACTGAGGTTGTCTCTGCTCGATACCTCATTTTCGCGGTCGGCATTGGTGGTCGTGTGCCAATCATGCCCGAATTTCCCGGCATGGTGCGTTTGGCGGACCTACTATATTTAACCTCTAACGATAACTTGCTGTAGGATACATTCCGCGGCGAATCGCTGCACTCCGCAACATACACCGACGCGTCTTCATGGGCCGGAAAACGCGTCGCCGTTGTGGGATCTAGCACGACCGCATGTGACGTCGCGCTGGACTGCGCCCAGGCGGGCACGGAGGCAGTAACCATGATACAGCGGGGTCCGACACGCATTTATCCTCCCGATCACACGAAAATCACCCTGAAAATGTTTTATAATGATACATCTCCTGCTGAAGCCGGGGACTTGATGACGATGGAGGATCCACTGGTTCTGCAGGCGCCGCTTAGCTCGTTGGTTCTGGGCCGGATGGCGGAAGAATACGAGTTTGCGTCTTGGCTCATCTGTGCTGAGTTCGGTTGTCTGACGGTTTCCGACAGTCCTGAATATCGCGAGGGTTTGCGTAAGGCGGGTTTTCTGGCGACATTCAAAGCCTCCGTCCAACACGTACGTCGTCAATCCATCTCGTTTTCAAGGTCTAACACCCCATGGGCCAACAGCACATATTCTGTCGTGGAGGGGGTCATTATCCTGATGTAAGCTTCCCGAGTTCCGCATTAGAAAAGCCTCCTCACATCGACAGGTCGGTGCCTGCGCTGCTATCATTCGCGGAGATGTGAGTACACCTCACGAGTAGTATCCGCAACCCACCCACCAACGCCTTTACCTTTCAGATCAAAGTCAAATCCGACGCTCTCATTATCGCCATCACACCGACAGGGCTCGAATTTTCGGATGGAACCAAGCTGGAAGTCGACGTTATTGTATATGCCACAGGGTACGCCGATCTTCCGTAGTGTTCTCGCCGCTTCAGATTAGCCTCACCTTGACTTCCAGATACGAGAAAGACGCGCGGAAATCTATTGCACCAATCATCGGCGCAGACAAAGCGGCATCGCTAGAACCGATATGGGGACTTGACGTGAGTGGGGGAGATATCTCTTAACGCAAGCTGATAGGGAAGCACCACAGGCTGAAGGGGAAATAAATGGATGCTTCCGCCCAACTGGGAACGACCATATCTGGTTCCACGGTGGAGAAGTGCAATCGATGCGCTACTATGGGAAGGTGTGCAAGGTGTTGAATTCCCCTCGCTGTCATCCACTGACCATCGCCTATGCAGTTCCTCGCCATACAAATCGCTGCAGAACTTGCCAAAGTGCGACCAACCCCGTGTCGACGAGCGTGATCCTCCCTATAAACTATAGTCAAGCGTCCTTCACTCCGCGTGCAACGAGTAAGAAAGTATCATGACAGCTACATTCGTTCTTGAAAGTCCGTGGGTTACAAATTGGGTAGGCGTAAGAGGCATTAAATATATACTGGAATATAGATGGATGGATGGATGAACGTCATTACCGTCTCTAATTCTTCCCGAAAGCACCAGGTATATGCTCCGACCCAGCCTCATACTGCGGCGGCTCGTCCTGGTTCATCACATTCAACGACTGGCGATGTGACCGCGGGCCTCTGGGTGAAGTCGGGCTCCGTGGGCTCTCCATCGAAGATGCGGAAGCCTGCGGCTGTGGCAGCGCCTTCTCAGCCTGAGGGAAATACCCACCCGTCTCCAATGGCGGCACACTATTCGCTCCGTACCCATTCCCCTGCGGCGGCGTCATCGTCGGCTGCGTGTGCGGCGAATACTGCGATTGCGGGTTCGAACTTTGCCCACCATACGCCGATTGAGGGTACTGCGACTGTGGCGTGTAATACGCCGAAGAGGTCTGCCCGCCTGCAGCCGCTTCGTCATACGGATCGTACTGCGAATACTCGCCACCGTGGTGCGAGACGGCAGAATGGTAGGACGTGCCACGGGCTGCGTGTCCACCGGCGACGCCGAGGTATGGGTTGGACATGGACGAGGCGTCGCGTGGGGCGTGGCCTGGGACACCCAAATACGGGTTCGACGGCTCGCGTGGGGCGTGGACTGCAGCAACGCCGAGATACGGGTTGGGATCGGCGTAGTGCTGCGGCTGCGGGGCATATTGCTGGGCCGGCGACATCATGCGCTCTGGCGGAGGCGTGGTGTGGTATTGCTGAGGAGGTGGTGTGGAGTTGTATTGATGAGGCGGGGACATGGTGTGCTGCGGCACGGGCGGGGTGGAATTATATTGCTGAGCGGGGTACGCGCTCTGCTGCGCAGGCGGATGGTAGCTGTACGTCGAGGGCGCGTAATTCGACGGAGGATATTGGCGTTGGGGCGCAGGGGGATAGGCATTATTGTTATTATTACTGTACCCCGCGTTGTCGTCGTTGTAATATTGGTCCACTGCCCGGTGGCCCGGAGTGCCCTGAACGTATCCCCCGGGTGTAGCAGGCTTGTCGGTGTACACGTTGTTGCCATCGTCGAATGCGGTCGTTGTAAGCGGCTGGCTCTCGTGGAATGCCGGCAGACCGCCCTCGCTCGCCTTTTGACGCGCTTTGCGGTCCGCCTCGGCCTTGACCGCATCGAGTCGCATTTGGTCGCCAGCGCCAGGGGGAGGAGGTTCCTGGCGTCTGTCCCAATCGCCTCGCTTGCTGCGGTTGGAGATGCAGCAGCGGCCAAGGGTGTAGAAGCAGCCGCTGAAAAAGAGAAGGATCCAGGCGGCGAGGGTCAGCCAGATGGCGTTTCCCATAGACGCGGACCCGACGGCGTTGATGCGGGATTTCGCGACGAAAAACAGCACGAGATCGAAGATGAACGCGGCGAGGGCAACTGCGGCGGCGAAACCAGATATGCAGGTGCTGCAGCATGCCATGGACATTTCGCGAACATGGGCCAGCAAGCCGAACACAGCAGAACCAGCCGCAAGGGCGAGGGCGACGATATGCAACACCAGAGCATAAGTCAGCCATTTGACCACGACATTGGGTATATTGATGTTGAGGGGGAGGTCAATTAGACTGTTTATGTCTACTCCAGTCAATATTGAGTCTGAAAACACTCGAAATCGGCGCACCGAGTTCATATCCGACGGTTGGGCTCGAACAAGTGGTATTACCGCTTACTTCAATGCAATAACCCAAAGTGCCGAAAGTGATTGCGCCCGAGACGCCGCTGACAGAGATATCTGCTTTGAGGAAGAAAACAGACTTGAAGTAAGGCACACAAAACGAGACAACGGCGAGAAGGGCGGTGGCGATGGTGGTGAGAATGAAGCCAGGGGTGGCGGGACGAATGCAGCCCATTCTTTGAGGCTAAAAGCGCCGGCTAAAGAAGGCGATAGCAAGCGTCGAAGTGGCGAAGCAGATGGTGGTGGAAAAGAAAGGGCAAGATGCAGCCGACGCTGTCACCGGCGGCGGCGGTGCACGCTCTGTCACGGTTGACATTAGATCACCCACTCTCTCGTTTAGCTTAAATGTCAACATCCTACTCTCGTTTACGCTGAACAATTGCTGGCTAATGGTTGCCGACGATTCTGGCCCTTCTGGACTACGATTTACTATGGATTTGCTTCACATCGAGTCTGCAATGCGCAGCAACAAGTGGAGTACCAAGAATTACACAGCCGAGCGGGGAAAACAACATGTGCAGGGCCAGCAAGGGTGCAATTTCCAGATTAATTCTGAGAGGGAATCTTCACGGGTCTCTTCCTGTATTCAAAGAACAGTCTCAGACCACCTAATGCAGCGGCAACACTTTTGTGACTCAGTACTTTGGATCCCATGATTGGGTTGGTGAGCCTTAGTAGTGGTCCTCAACCTGTAGTCAAATCGACACTCAGCATGAATTTGCTACATGAACAACAAATGACCAAGGGCCGCGAAAGCGTGAATTATGCACTAATGTACAATAATAATTTGAACAAACATACCCTACCGTGCATTCAGGAGAGGTCACTCCGCGTCCTGAATATGTTTGACCAATGTGCGATAGAGGTCTTGAATCCGTCCTACATGAAAATCTAGACATCGTTGAGCTGCTGGTGAAAGCGAGTTGAATTCGAAACGCACACATTAGGGGACAAGTCAGTAAGTATCTTCGCATCACAAAAAACCCGCGCTCGAATACTTCGCGCAGCTCATTGTGTGCACCGTTCTGCTCCTCGATACGGATGTCTTCCAAGACAACGTGGCACGCGGCGGCCCACACTGGCTATAGACTCATGAGTGATGGTAATATCTAGCTTAGAGGTACACACGGCGATGACCGGGTTGATATAGGCCTGACTTGGGGCATGTGCTGTGGCAGCAACATGGAGAACGCCCTTGGCCGCATCAAGTTGCTTCTGGTGAGAGACTGCATTGTTTTTCAACGGCGCATGGAGTTGTATTGCAGCAGAATGCGCGATGCTGCAACATACGATGTACGGATACGGATTCGATTCTTGATCCATAAGCAGAGTGACGGCACGCCGAAAAGCATCGATGTGTTCGTCAAGAGCATTGAACGCGCTTCGAAATTCTGTCGAATTCTGAGAGAGATCTACCGTTTCCGTTAGTGGATTGTCGTGAGTGAACCGAAAGGCGATGAATGGTACAAACCAGGATTCCTGCTAGCCACGAGAGTGTTCGCTTGTTTCCAAAAAGAGACCGCTCTTGCCAGGAGCAACTCCGGTGACATCATTTTCGTGGTCAGAAAGTCTGTCGTCTCGAGTGGACAGGAACTGACAAGAGCACCATTTAGATGGACTTGACTTCCAAGTACTAGAGCCCATGATGCGTCTAACGTGAAAATGGCCCAACAGGCCCCCAAAACGTTCAGTTTCGTGTGAACCCAGTTGACCCGGATCGAAAAATCGACGTGGGGCCGCGGAAAAAGTCTCATGCAGACCGCTGCTCAAAGCAAGGGAGACTGCCGCTGCTGTGTGATATCCTCCTTCGATGAACTTTCCTGCTGAGAAGAAATATGTGGCCATGATTATTTCAGCCTGGAGTCCGTGAAAAGCTTTGCGAGGATGAAGGCCGGAGAGTGAAGAAGGAAGAGCTGCAAGTGCACGATCCAGAAACGCCTTCTCGTGCGATTTCAGAGCCGGGGAGGAAGAAAGCAGGATACCGGCAAGGTACACTGCAGCTAGAAGGGCGTGAGCGGGGCGCGAGTGATTTCCTAAGGGCAGTGGAAGTAGAGCGTCTCTGCGAAATTGCTCCGCGTTGAGGAAAAAACCCCAGTCCGATCTGTACGACAAAAAGGTGTCGATGCTGAAAAAGACTAAATGCGATTTGTGGTGGTGGAGGAGCGATTTACCTACAGAGTTTCAGCCATATGCCTCGGAGGCTCATCAGCATTCCACCAAGTATCAGTAAGGCTAGTATCAGATGTTGCGGTCTCTGATTTAATGAATACGCTGGGTGGTCTCGAAAGCACCGGCTCGATGTTCATTGTGTCCAGTATTTGGTGAAGTCCAGGCATTCGAGCTGGATTGGGGGCCGGCCATGCGTACGGGTTATGAAGCAAAATTGAAGAGGTACCAGCATCCGGATGCTCTAGTTGATGGATGCGGTTCTCGATCCGAATGATATCTTCTTCCAGTATCTCCGCTCTCGAACGCCCAAGATTGTATGTGTATTCGCAGTCCTCCTCGCGGGAAGCGCGCAAACACGGTCCACAGACGGGCTGCCTGGGAAGAGACGAGATGAGAAGAGATTTTTAGTTACGATCTTCCAAGCCAACACACTGTCCATCGCATCGCTAAAAACAACGTGAGCTGCGGAATGTGGCTTCATCCAAGACTCTTTTCACCTGCTTGCGGTGCCTACAATGATAACACGCTTGATTCCGGCGTAGCGCGGATGACTTCGGATAGGGAGATGAGGGGAATCCTTCGAAGTTCATTCAAAACAGTCGAACCTGCAATTATCTCGACGCGCACCAGGATGCACTTAAATACATGTCTCTTCGTGAGGACCGAGCGCCGCCCGAACGAGGCGCATTGCACGGAGGGCCAACCTCCGATACGAGGCATCCTGCAGTCGAACGCCGTCGTCATTGGAGGGATGACATTGCTCGGGCAGGACACGGCGACCGAGGGTCACTCGATGTCATTGTTCAATCACATGCGTTCGGCTGCATACCGTAATCCATCGAGTGCTGAAGATTTTGAGAGGTCCGTGTTCGTACGCTCATCGGCATCGTCGTAAGCTGAAGTTATTTAGATAGACTTGAGTCGGCGAGCGACATTTCCGATTCGAGTTTTGACGAAGATATCCATGTGAGCCTCGGTTATGCATGAGTGATACCGAAGCCGGCACACGACACCTATCCTAGTATCGTGGATCGCAAACGACTAATTTCCCTTTTCTTGCCGCCAGAGCCCCATCCCTGAGCGCAGGATGGGATCCTGCGCATGGGACTCCAGCACTTCCACAATTTTTGGGAAACCAGCTGACACGGCGATATCCACCGCTGTGCGTCCCTTGTGATCAGCCTTGCCTACTGGTCCTGCCCCAAATTCGAGGAGAAGCTCTACAAAAGCTTTATTCGCATTCCATATTCCGCAAAAATAGTGAAGTATTGTTCCTCCGGTGCTGTCTTCCGTGTTCGGGTCGACCGCGCATTCGAGAAAGAAGAGAAGAATTTCGATGCTGGTGCAGGAGAATAGCACGCTGCGCTGGTCCACATCTAGGATATGAACGTTTGCCCCGCCTTGGACGAGTGCACGGACAATGTCTAGATGCCGAGCGTAAGCTGCTCTTGCCAACGCATTGCCGAGGTCTGGATTGGCGCCTGAAGCCAGAAGAAGCTGGCACAGCCCAAGATTGTTTCTATCGGCAGCATAATAGAGAGGGGTGCGTTTGGAAAAGCTCTCCAAAAAGTTGGCGTCGGCACCCTCTGCGATCAGATATCTCGACATTTCAGCATTCGCCGCCCTTGCTGCTTCCATTAGAGCTGTATTCAGATAGTATCGTCTGTCTGACGAATAAGGGGACGGCGGGATGGGGGCTAAGAGTCTGGCAACATTGATTTGTCCATGACGTGCCGCATAATCCAAAGCTGTCCTTCTGGAGCCGGTTTCTGGATTGTGCACCCAAGCCATAGTTTTAGCTTCGCCGCGCGAGCCTTGGTACAACTCCAGTAGTTTTGCAACCACGGGTGCATAGCCCTGTCGCGCGGCAGCATGAAGAAGGCCGCAGGCCTGATATTCGAAGTCGACTATGGAGTCCAAACTAGCTCCAGCGGAGACAAGCTGGTGAATCGTATTTTCCAATTGATGCTGTATGGCAAAAGCGAGGGCCTGTCCACTGAGAACACAGTTGCTGGCACAACCACGATATAGAGTCCAGTTCACCTAATTCCGACTCATGAATCTCGGAGTATCCATCCAAGAGAGACTGCAATTCACCGCGTTATACAGTGCAACGCTCGTCCGACACATCGCGTTCATAGACGGCAGATCGGGCTCTTCAAGCACAATTCGAATGGCTCTTCCGTAGCACTGCTGAACAATGGTGCGTCGAGACAGAAACGAAAGGATGAGCTGAATGAGTTCCAGAGGAAGGTTATGAAGGGTAGTAGACTCTCCAGAGAGCCGCATCGTTGCAAGACTATCGCGCCGTATTAGCATTGCGGATGAAGACTTGTCGTGGTTGAAGGTAAGAAATAAGCGCTGATCTGCGCTGAGTTAGCGCGCTGTCGGCCGATGGGATCTGACCGCCTTCCTTTCGGCCGAAGGACTCTTGAGCAGTTCTTGACCTCAACCTTCACTTGCCCACCTGCCCTTCACCATGTCCCACATTTCTACACTGTCAGCGCTACGGGGACATCTCGATGAGCTCGAGTCCGCCATCGACTCAGCGAAACGGAAAGTTGTCCTCCGCGACTTAAAACTGAAGCGCAGCCAGGGTCGACGGAAACTGAATCTCTTCCTCGATCCCATAGCGCGCTTGCCACTCGAATTGCAATCCGAAATTTTTGTGCTCTGCATGCCGTCCGATTCGTCTCCACAGAGACCTAATCTTCGAACGATACCCATGCTGTTTCTCAATATCTCTCGATTGTGGCGCGACATTGCGCTTGCCACACCCAAATTGTGGACTCAGCTCCGCATGGAATCTTTGCCATGCGAGCCTGGCTTCGTCGAGTTCTGTAGACGCTGGATCGAGCGCGCTAGATGCATGCCGCTCTCGCTTGCGCTACAAGGCGACCTTGTTATCGAGGCTAACATTCGCGACCTCCTAGACGAGTGTGGTCACCAAGTGCACCACTTGTTTCTCGACGTCGACAATTCGGGTGATGCTGGCGACTCGGAGGACCGCCTAATCAAGATCGAAACGTCCTTTCCTTCCCTCAGAACCCTGTCTATCACTGGTATGAGTGGTAGCTATCCGGACGATTCAGTAGGTATCACCAACCCGACCGACTTCACGCACCTTTTAGATGCGGCTCCGGTGCTTGAAACTTTCACTTTGCGGCATCTGCATAGCCAGTACAGCTCGGCCAAAACTCTAAGCTTTTCAACTCACACGTCACTGGAACGAGTTCATCTGGGTTCCACTTGGAATGACCAATGGGCCTCTCAAGCCTTTCTGTGGCACCTTACCCTTCCTTCGCTCAGAGATCTCTGCGTCGGAGAATTTTATGAGGTCGAGGAGTTCACTGCTTTCTTAACTCGCTCCTCTCCTCCATTGGACTCATTGCGTATAAGCCCAGAAAAGCGGTCATGGGAGCATTTGGCCCCTTGTTTTCGTCTTATTCCAACTCTCACGACACTCACCCTTGATGGCATTTACAATATATGTGTCGTACGTATGTTGGGCACTTCTATGGATGTCCTTCCAAATCTTCGCCATCTCACAATCACTGCGGATCTTCTCTGCCTCAGTACAGAACCGTTGAGCGAGGAAACGTGGGACATCATCTTAACGACCCTGAAGAAGCGCCGCGCATCTCACCACTCACAACTCCAAACATTTCGAGTCGCCTGCGCTGCTCCTATTAAAGCGCGGGTGGTTTGCGATCTCCAAAAGCTAATCAATAAAGGATTGGAGATTCGCGTTGGAAAATTCGGAAACGAGCTTTTGTAAGAGGATTTGGCAAGTCTTTTCTTTTTTCAGTACGATTATTTTCCTCAGAGTCATTGCTGACATCTCGCGCACATATTCAGGGCTGTGAGCCGCTGTGTAGGTTCTGTATGTTCAGGTCGGGCCGCCTTGTACAGACTTGGGATGATCCAGAGACCTGACAACTGCGAGGAGACGGACATTCTTCCAGGTTCAGTGATGCACACTGATCGCGCCCTCGTCCCCGACCCCCAATATTCATGCTCGCCCCACCATTCATCGCATATGCATCACGTTCCGGAGTCGCATGATAGGATGTACCGGGTTTCTTACCGTACAAAATCACCCGTCCGAAATTGGTGGGAATGATGTGGCGACGTATTGTAAACCTTGTATCCTGTGATGAATAACCTCCAAATCGTTTGTATCCTGTAGAATTTCGCATTGAATGTATTGTCAATCGTATCGAAAGTCTGACTCCAAGAGCTCGAAACAGCGAATATAATATCAACGAACCACACAGCGGCTACGATTTACTCGGGATCTTCCGAGGATGATCTTGATCATGAACCACTGCTTCCTCGAAGTTGCTGACGGCGAAAAATTATGAAGCGGCTGTTATTGCTTCGAAATACCCGCCCCCTTTAAAGGCAAGGAAGACGAGATATCAGGTCTCCGAATCGCGCGCAGACAGCTCCAAGTCCAATGCCTTCATACGTCGTCACTGGAGCCTCCAGAGGAATAGGTGTTAGTGGATGGCAATCTCTCTCAGTTTTTCGTCGTCAATCGATGAAACTCTTGCTTTCAGCTTCAATTCGTCAAGCATCTCAGTGCCAACGACGAAAATCAAGTCTTTGCTATCGTTCGCAACAAGTCTACAGCCCAATTTCTCCATGAACTCTGCGAGTCGAGGGGAAACGTCACGATCCTTGAAGCAGATGTCACTGACGCCAAAGCTTTGAATGTTGGTGGAAGGACACTATTTCAGCTTCCTGGCACAACCATATTAACACTGAAACAGCTTGCAGCGGCCGAAGTTGCAAAGGCGACAGACAATAAATTGGATTACCTGATTAATAACGCTGGGTCCAGCACTCTGCCCGGATTCACCATAGATCAATTGTGATTTCCCTTCTTCGAAATGGTGCATACTTTGCTGACATCTCTCCAGTCCAAGTTCAGACGTTCTCGAGAAAGATCTGCTCGACAATGCAAGTCGATTCAAATCCATTGGTTTTCTAATTCCGCTAACGCGTGTGTTCCAGTTCAAGAACAACACGATTAGTGTGGTACACAGCACGAACGCCTTCCTCCCTCTCCTCAAGAACGGCTCGACAAAGAAAGTGCTCACCCTGAGCAGCGGTGTCGGCCATCTGGGCTTCACGCTGCAATCCGGCATGGCCGGTTCAGTGTCCTACGCCATCGCGAAAGCAGCGTTGAACATGGCTGTCGCCAAATTCGCTGTACAGTACAAAGCCGAAGGATTCGTCTTTCTGTCGATCAATCCTGGTTCGGTGGACACCTCCGCCACACAAGTTGCTCCATGTCAGTCACCAGCCTTTTTCGTCTGTGGTCCAAAGTACATTTTCTCAACGGTAACTTGAACTTGCAGGGCCGGCTGGAGGGGTTAAAGAGATTGAGATGCTCATGGCAGGCTTGTCGAATATAATGCCGACCATTCCTCCTCCTATATCGACCGAGGAGTCGGTCAGGATGCAACTGGAGGTCTTCTACAATTGGCCCATAGAACGAAGCGGCGAGATGGTGTCGCACTTTGGTAACGATACACGATGGTTATAAATGCGTATCACTGTTCATGTCGTCTAACGTTTTCAATTTTGCGACCTCTTGCTGTGTTTACATTGTTATTTCCGTTTCTTTTGTGGGCTGGTCCAGCAAAGATCATGCGTTCGCAGAGCGATTCTGAGGCGAAAATATCAAGTATAGTTATCCTCTAGGTGCACAAGCCTTGATCATGACAGAAACGCATGATATACGCATAAGAATAACACAAAAGGAAAGAACGAACAGATGGTACTTAGATACATATGTACAACTCAGCCCTTCACTGCAGCGCTCCCAATTCATCTGAAGCAAGGGTCCTGCTGCGAGCTGGCTTCACCGCTTGTCGAGGAGGTAAGTAACTGTCAGCCTCAACAGATCCCGGAGTAGGGAAAAAATACGGAGCCGCATAAGGTTGTGTACGAAGCGTTTGAGATCGCTTTGAGATAACGCGGCCCATTGGCATATCTTGCGAATGCCGTGATTCGGGAGACGGGCGGCCATCTGTTACACCCTCGTGTTCCGCCATTGACCCAGAAGCTGAATGTCGGGACCATCTCCACGACGACGTTTCTGTATCGTCAGCATGCAGCGATGCTCTCTTGTGTAATGCGAAGAGTTGGGATCTCCGCTTCTCCGCCACAGGTTCGTTTGTCTCAGCAGCTAAGGAAACAACATTGAAGATAAGCATAACGGTGAGATTGAGTGTTCAATCTTACTTGTTACGCTGGAGACACTCGTGGCCTTGCGCGACTTTCTTCGGTGTAATATCCCGTCCAAGGAAGATGGGTGCGGGAGGTGGAAATTGATAGACGGGTGGCGTGAATGTAGGGTTTTCAGAGCCGAGTCATCCACCGAGGTATGCGTCGTCGATGCATTGGCATCCAAGTGTGAAGTCGCCCAAAAGGCAGGTGAAGGGGGTGCAGAGTCGGACCGTCGCTGTCGACGCCCAGGCGTATTCCGGAAGTCCGGCCGTTCGTCGTGAGAGTTCTTGCGTGCTGGCTCATGCGCACTGTCCCTCCGGGAAGTCGAAAGAGTGCTGATGCTTGTGTGCGAAGAAGTCGAGCTGCTCGGAGTCGTTGAAACGGTGGAATCACTGGGTGTCTCCACACAACGCGATCGGCGCCTTGACTCGGAATGAATGGAGTTTCGTAGCGTTCGACGTCGACGAATTGTGGCCGCAACAGCGTCGCCGTGGCCAGCATGTAGGGGGTAGAATAAACGAAGTAAAGTCGACAAAACGCTCTTCATCTCCGCGTAAGCCGATGCACAAGACCAACAGCGACGTCGAGCTTACCAGCGTGAAACCAATCGAAGCAAAAAGAAAGCCAGCAGAAGCAAGAAACAAACGTCGAGAACGAGCTTCCATGGCGGCAGCGACTGTCAAAGCCAACAGCTGAGAGGGAGGAACTCGGCCGTTGCTCAGTATATAAGTAGACGCGCTCTCTGACATACGTCGCCGAGATGTGCAGATTAGTTGATTTCGGTGGAGTAATGGAGGTATCCGTATAGCCAACATCAACGAAACAGTTCGGTCTTAAGGCGTAGGCAGTGTTCTCCGGCGAAAGGCGGTCGTATGTAGCATTGAATGGGCTTGCATGCCGTTGGATTCTTGGTTGAGGATGGCAGTGAAGGTCAAGATTGCAATTTTGATGCCAACATCATTGACAGCCGAGAAGATTATCTTATCGCTCTTCCCAATAATAATAAGGCAATGGTCCCGCCTAAGATCAAGAGAGGTGGCACGCACTTTGACAAGAGACGCTCGTTCACAGAATCTGAACTGGCCATATTACTTTGTGGAATTAGAATTGGGGATCATCTGCAAGCGTAGGAGGGATCACGATTGTTGATCTCTGATATCCCAATAGTAAATATCTCGTCTGAAGACAAGGCAATCATGCTACGCCCCGCTCTTTGGAATACTTTTCAACCTCCTTCCGCAGAGTCTCCCTCTGAACATACGTCCGCTCCATAATATCTTCACACCCATCCAAATCCTTGTCCGCATTCTCCCACACCCCAATCATCTCGTCCATAACGGCCATAAGCTGGTTAGGCAGCCAAGTCACAATGGGGCTCCCTCCCGTCGCCGTTGGATGCTGAGTCTTCTTGAGGATATATTCCCTCGTGAAGCACCAGTGTCGCCAGCGGAAGTCCCGAACCTGATTCAGTATGCGCAGATAGACACTCGTAGAGTCCCGGTCGGATAGTGCGTACTCCCTCACGCCGAGGTTGCGTGAGCGGTTGTTAACGTATTCCAAAAACGCTTTGTGGTTTCCGGGGCGATACTGGCGGAAGTCCTTCAAGATATCGGTGAGCGGGGTAGCGGGCATGGAAATCTGGAGGAAGTTGTCGCAGAGTGGAATCATGCTGTCGTTTGCACCAGATTCACCGCGGAAGGAGAGCGGTTCATCCGAGATACCTTCGTAGATCACGCCTGAGCTGTCATGAGTAAAAGATATCTCGACAAAATTGATCTTACCGTTGGGGAACATGGATTGAGACGTAATTCCAAAAATAAAGGTTCTGAACGAGGTATAATCGTTTGCTCTGGATTTGTCCCACATAGTGTCCATGACGGAGTTGACTTTAGTCAACGCTGCGACGATTGTCTCCAGTCCATCAATAAAGGAGGACCGGTCGTCGGCGGCGCAGGCGTTGAGGGCAGAGACCACGCCCGCAATCAGTGGTCCAGAGTTTCGAACCATATCGACGTGAACCAAGACAAAGCCGGCCTCGGAAGACGTGTGGTCAAGTCCATGTTCGAAGGCGCGAATGAGACGGAGGTTAGAGTATTCAAGTCCTTTCGAAGCATCCGCGAGCCTATAATTATACAGCGCGTAGGAACCTGCGTATTCCATGAAGGGTTTGAAACCAGCTCTTTGATGCTTGTCAGCGGCAAAGGACGACTCGAAAGCCGAGAAACATACATTTCAGCGCATCGAGAGATGGGCAGGGATATGTTTTTGGGTAGCGTTTGACGACCGAGACCATATGGTTCTCCCTTCAGGAAACGCTCGTGGCAGGGTTCAAGAAGGTACGCCGAGGCCAAGAAAGAGTAGTCGCGATAGAGGGCGTTCTGAAGTGGAAGATTGTCTATGACGCGGTTCAGCGAGGCGGCGAGGAAGTCCTGAATTATCTTAACATACCCGCATATTTTTCGACCGCCGAGGTGAGATCTGGCAGCTCCTTCAAGACAGTTTCGCCGAGGGTGCCATTCGCGAGTAGGCCGGGCGTTCCATCGAGTTTCTTGATGGGCATGCGAGTGAGGATAGACTCGAGGACATCGAATTCCTCAGGGAGCGAAACGATGGGCTCTGCTCTTGGCAGGAAACCTCTGGTGGTAGACACAGAGAACGCAGGAAGCCGAGTGTCTTCGGGACGGGTGTCGTGGAGAACAGAGAATGTACCAACAGTCATGGCGGGGTGGGTATGAGGATGTGGCCCATTGCGAGAGTGTTTTAAGGGTTTCACCAGGCTTTGATCGACCAAGGCCCGGCCGCGATGTTTGATTGTTCGTGATCGATGACAAATTGGAAAATGAAAGGCATTTGCCTCCGTTAAGTTCAAATTCCTGGTCGAGTGCATAGAGTGAAATGTCGGTCATGAGTAGTCGAACTTCGAGTAGGCTTGAAACATCGCGAGAGGGGCCAGTAACGTTCTTCAACGTTTAAACTTTCCTCGCAAAAATCCAGTATAACCGACGAGGCCCGAGTTTAGCGGGCCAACGGAGGCCCGAGACCAACGGGCCTGTTTACCCGTGACCGTGTTCTTCTGTCATTGCGAATTGCGGGCAGAGGCATGCAGCGGAATTTCACTATGGATACAACGTTCTTTCGGGCGGATCCAGCTAATCCGTCGGCCAAGGCAGGATGTCGACATCAAGCAGACCAGACCAGACTACGCAAGACAGCAGATATTTCCTATGTGAACTTCTGTCGCGTCGTCTGGATATATGGGCGATCCAGTGGACCAGTGCCAAGAGCTACAATTTTGAAAGGGCAGAAGAGGGCAGACCAATTCACGCGACTGGAACCCTGATTCAAGATATGCCGACGTGTGAGTCAAGTCCAGTCACTTGGCGTGGTCGTGTTGAGCCCACGGGTAGGTACGCCTGGTGGAAGTTACTTGCTGGAAAGACGCGAGTCTTTGTCGATAACGCGAGAGATGAGGTGAGATTGAGTTCACAACCAGTTCAACTTGCTTCTGGAATCAATAGAATTTCCGAAGCTTCATTACTGTGCCCCGGTTCCATCGTTCTCGGTGGTGGGACCAAGCAGCGCAAAAGATGGGTTGAAATGTTGAAAACAGGCCGGTCACGACTCGTGACCGTCACGCCGCTCACTTACTTTCCCAAACTCTCACCTTGAATTTCTCCATGACCCCTACGGCCCGTGATCAGTAGAGAGCTCTTCGGGCTGAAGATCTATGCTGCGTTTCGGTCTCAAAAGTGGGCTGCGACAATCTCAAAGAACAATAATCTCTACGTCTTCGCGTCGTTTCGGATACTCGGTCATTCTACCAGAAGAACCATTTGTTCATGGAGTATCTCATATTCAACGTCGTGGCGTCCCCCAACATATAGCCCGACCAGAGTATGCGGGTGGCTCACCAACAGTACCTGAAGATGTAAACGGCAAAGTCCAGCTTGGTGGAGATGCTGAGCGGCGTTTGCGAGCAGCCGCGAAACTTGCTAAAAATGCACGCGAGTTTGCAGGGACGCTAGTAAAAGTAAAATCTGTCCTCTGTTGTGTCGAAGTGGTTATTGAGCCCTTACGAAGGCTAGCGTTACAACAAATGAAATTGATTCTGCTGTTCATGAATACATCGTCTCGCGGAATGCTTATCCATCCCCCCTACTGTATTCCGGCTTTCCTCGATCGTGCTGTACCAGGTAGATCTCCGCGAGTGTCCAGCACCTTCGTTGCTCATTTTTCTCGCAAGTGTTAATAACGTCTTGGCCCGTATGTGCATGTCGTATGTTTTGGGATACGCGTCGACGTTAACCTCGATTTGAGATGGAATCCCTGACGAGTAGGATGTCGTTCATAGTCACAAAGCTAGCGTTAACTCAAAATCAGCCGACCCTTGGAAGACGGTGATATCGTATGTGTGGATGTAACAGTCTACCTCGATGGCTACCACGGAGACACTGCGCAAACATTTCTCATCGGAAATGTTGTATGTTCTCATTTTCTGAAGCGGACCGCTCAAACCACATTCTAGGACGACGCAGGAAGAGAACTCGCCCGCATGACCAACACGGCTCTCGATGCTGGGATTAGCGCCTGTGGCCCAGGCAAACATTTCAGCGAGATTGGAAGGGCTATCCATGAAGTTATTCGGAGGACGGACTTTTGCGTTTCCCCACATTTCACGGGGCATGGCATTGGAACTACCTTCCATCGCAAGCCGTGGATTTTGCATGATGGCGAGTCAACTAATTTCCCTACTTGTAACTTCCCGAGAGACGAGTCTAACACAGTAAACCACGAGCCGGAGATTATGCAGCCCGGTCATTGCTTCACTATCGAGGTACTGTTTTCGTCTCACGTCTTTTGCGCCGATTGATATGTCATCCAAAACAGCCTTGCATCATTGAGGCCAAGACACCGAGCTGCTGGATATTTCCCGATGGGTGGACGGCATCCACAGAGGCATGGATCACAACCACCTCAAAATACATCCCCTCATTTTTGCTCAGGACTGTGCCCGCGCTGCTCAGGCCGAACACATGGTCCTGATAACAAACAGTGGCTACGATGTGCTAACTCTCTAAACTTGCAGGGTATCCCAACTATGAATACATTACAGTAAAAATACTTTTGCGACAGCATACAACGACTATTGTCCAGGCGAAATTATTCGCTCTTGCAGGAAGTTCAACAGCACTTGACTCAAGTCAACCCCGCCTGATCCCAGTACCGTATCACTCTTTGCGATGACCGGCTTCGATTTGTTCAACAGTGATTGTAAATCGGTGGCCATCTCACCCGTCGCTCCTCTGCGTAATCGGTCCGCGAGCGACATCGACGCTCTCGGGGCCCGTCGCTCCTCTCTGTTGACCTCAGGTTGATCTTCCATATCCATATCAGGATTGGGATTGACATCGAAGTCAGGCTTCGACAGGCCCATAGCAAGCTGCGTTACTGCGTAGATGAGGAGGGCCTCGAGATTGCGGCGGGCAGTGACGATGCCTTGCCGCACATCTACTGGATATGTACCAGGCAGCGATCCGACGTCCGCAAGACTCTGGCCGGCGGGTCGATTGACGAGGTCCCGCAAGATATCGAGAGTCGCGTTTCCCAGCTCAAGCAGGGTTCCCATTGAGGCGGGTTCACCCGGGACTACTTTTGCGTGCTGCAGGATGTCAATGAAAGGAAACCAACATCGCGAGGAAATGACGTACAGGGACTACTAACGCTTCATGCACCGGCCAGTCATCCGTATCGCTCGTTAGCACAGTGTAAGCTCCGCTGATAGTGATGAGCGTCGATATAATGCTACTCGAAAGACGGAACAGTCGATGAACCAGATGAGCGATCAGCGGCCGTTTCAAGGGTTCTGCGGACGGAGGGTCTTTCTCAAGCAATGTACGCTCATCCATGGTGATTGGCTCGAATAGACTAGCTAGATGATTTGGATGGGTGATTGCGTAGTTGAGCTGTTGCACAAGGAGTAGAGCAGGAGGGGAAAACATGTGCAAAACGTTTGCAACAGCGTCGCTCATATTGGGCGTTGACGGAGCACTCTCGGCGATAGAGTAAAACACATTCACCACCTGCTCGAGCTCTTCCACCAGCGGTAATGTTATGGGCTCGCCAATAGTCCATGAGAGCGCCCGGCCGATTTGCTGTGCGTAGAGATGAATGAGTCCGCTCGCTTCCGCGTCAAAGTAGTGGTTATGTCGTCCTAACGCTGTGACAATCCCGGAGACGATACCAAGCATAGAGCAGTACGCGCTATGCGCTGGACTACGATGCGCCGGCAATTCTGGTAAGGTAGCATCTACCATGCCGGCACTGATGGCTGCACTGAGCGAGTTATTGCTGTAGGCGACAAGAACACCTTCGCTTGCGAAGCGTTCAGCTGCAGATGGGATGCCAGCCAGCGTCATGTGGAAGAGAAGGATGTGCGGAGCGTAGAGTGGTTGCTTTCGAGCGAGGAGTAGAGGGAGATCGGATAGACCGACTAGGTCGATGTGGACAAACAAGTCGAGACTTGCCCTGATTATGTCGGTCTCCTGGCATCTGGTCAGCCATAATGTCGACGAAGGATTGAGGTCAGAACGAGTGCATTGTTCAAACACAGCCAGTAGCAATTCCATGTCCCTATCGAGCTCGACATCCAAGCGACTCCGCGCAGAGATGAATACAACACCAAGAGCATCGATAACCAACGCAAGAGTAGCATCGACCATGGAGATGATTTTGAGCCGTTGATCTGCGTTCAAAGCCTTCTGGCGCCTTGCGAAAATCCCTGAATTTCTCGCGCAGAAGTAAAGGATCAACAAGAGTGTGCGATGGAAGGGAATGGAGATCGAGCCAAGGAAGGACTTGGAGGGCGGCTGCGCCTCATTGAGAATGATGTTGTGGACATTTTGAACGAGTTCAACGAAAGATTCGACTTCGTTTTTCTTGTTCGCCGTCGAGAACCAGACAACCTCGAGGATGGCCAGAAGAAGGGACAACCTAGCTCCATGTATTGTTGCCACCATATCACCAAAGCGACTCTCGGAGGCGATATCATAGGACATTGACGCAGCACTTGTCATCAAAACCGAGCCGATGGTAGCGTCACCGCGTAAATACGGAACAATCTTGCGCAACAGCACCTGCCAGGATTCCGCCAGCGCTGTCTGGGCCTGAGACAGAGACAGATTCAGATTAACCAGGTGGAGCTGTTCGATAACGGAGTCAAGTTCTTCAGGACCACATTTATGCCGATACGCATGCAGTCTCGTTCGGAAGGGCGCAATAGAAAAGGAGAAATCATCCCCAAACTCACGCTCTTCCGCAGGCAGTGAAGAGCGCACCTGTTCCAGTGTCAGTCCTGAAAAATTGACCTCGAGATGTTGCGTAAGTTGGTCATATAGTCCCGGATCGTACGAGTTGGGCGACGCCTCCGAAAGCAGTTCGCTGAGTTCATCCGCCGATTTGAAGTGCAGGTCCATCTTGGTGAAGCTCGCGGGTTTAGATTTCGACGCGTCCTTGGTGATGGAAAAGTGAATGCCGATATCATGGGCGATGATTTTCAGTGCATACGCCTTCACCAGAGTACGATAGGCGTGTGCTGAGATAACCTCATGGTGGGAAGATCTTCTGACGCCATCAATGACGGCGAAGGCTGCAGCCTCGTATTCCGGGAGAGGACCTAGCTCTGTGCACGCAAGCATGGATATACGCTCCCAGAAGTCTGAGCTTTGACGGAGGGAGTCGAGAACACCACGGTATTCTAAACCGTGCTGCCAGACCACCTCCAGAAAGCGGAGAACAGAAGCCAAAAGCTGGGGGTTTGAATCCCACATCTCATTCCAACTCTCCAGCATGTTCGTCGCCACATCGAGACCGCTATCATGGTTTTCCTCCGACGCTGGCTTGTCTGAGATTGCCGCGATCGCCTTACCCTTGCCTTTAAATTGAGCTGGGGTACGGAACTGTCCGACAACGAAGAGGCTGCCTAACGCAGGCTCATTGGCAACGGCTTGAGCGATCAAGCTCCACACAGCGCTACGGAGAGCTAGTTCGTCGTAAGGGTGCTGTATGATTTGCACCATAGACGCCACCGTAGCTTCAGGATTGTTGAGATGTGCCATGATGGTGGGTGGAGAGGGTTGAGCCATGGAAAATGAGGTACAGAGCGCACACAGAACTCGCATGGATTCAAGCGGGACCGTGTTCCCAATGCTGCGGTTCTTGACATACAGCGCTAGGACGTCGATAGGATCTGCTTTAACAAATGTGAGGGGGTCGGATGAAGAGCTGCCCCCGGTGACACGAGCGCAGAGGCATTGCTCGAGAAGACACGGCCGCTTCGAGGCGCGGGAGTTGATCTGTATATTCAGAACTATCCGCGCAAGACGAAGATGCGCAGCCAATGCGAAGATCAGCCGGCGCACATCGCTGAGAAGTCGTGAGTCATACAACGAATCCAAGATCGAAAGGCCGGTGGCGATGGAAGAGACCATGGGATTGATGGTGGAAGTTGACGCTTTGAAAAGGAACAAATCCGCAACGGACTGCAAGAGCGGAGCGAAAGGGAAATTCGCCTCCTGACAAACTTTGAGATACTCGCTATGAATGAAAGGATAAGGCAGACGTACCGTAGTGGTCTTTTCAAGAATAGGCAAAGCATCCTCGAGAATGTTGCCATAAAGCGTCGCAACCTGCCGTCCAATTTCAAACCGCTCGGCCTTGTGTGCATACTTCCATCCCAGATGCTCCACCCAGACTTCCATATGCACGAAGCGAATCGCACGCATCAGAACCTCCTCCTTCAACTGCTGCAAACGGGGGTTATCTGGAACGATAGATGAGAACGCCTCAAGCGCAAGTTGTTGCACAAGATTCAGCAACGCAAGGGTCATGGTGTACCGCCCGCTGGTGCGCTCTGAAGCCAAGGCAACCGATGCGAAACCTGCATTTCGATCTGTTCCGAAGAGCGCTGTAGTGGACCGGACATAAAGCCAGACACGATGAGCATATCGCGGCAGTGCCAAGATGGCCGACAGCACGCTCATGGCTGAAGTAATCAACTGTGTACGGTTGTTCTGCTGGGCAGAAGACAACGCCGACTCCAGAATCATCGTCGTCAACTGAACGAGGTCAGGCGGCTGCGCCTCCGTCATCGTATGCGCCACGACCGGCGGGCCCGCCTCCAAAGCCTGCATCAACTGCTCTGCCTGTGTCGGATTATGCTGGATCAGACTCTGAACAAGATCAAGCGCATCCGTAATCGCCATCTCATTCACCCCGCCCCCGTCCATCTCAATCCCGGCTTCCTCTGCGTGGAGCGTAACGCATTGCTGCGCCGCCGCACCGCGCGGTGCGAATGAAACATCCTGATAGGCACCGCCGGCGCCGGAGGCCGTTTGCCGTCGGTTGACATAGTGGGTGAGGACCTCGAGGACAGTTTTCCAGCCCGAATGCGTATGTTGCCAGCAGATCGCCATGTATTCCGCGCCATCACCGCTCAACAGGCGGCCAGATGACCCCGGCGGCAGTGTTGACCCGCCAGGAAGGCGAATCGGACGCGTGTTGGCATAACTGAGCCCGATTGGAGTATGTGGATAGCCGTAGCGCTCCGGCTGACGCTCGTAAAGCGCATGTGGACCACCGGCGGCTGCTGTGGGTACTATTTGAGAGAAAGAGGAGAGGCTCTCGAGATAGTAGAATACATGGCGGGCACAAGAATCGCGCGCAGCCGCTTGCGAGGCGGGCCGTGTTTGAGGTCCTTCCTGAGTAGAACACAAGGGGTCGGTATCGAGGAAACCTGCACCAGTCATGGCACGTAAGAGGCGAATGAGGGGCTTGAACTGAATCGGAAAGCGGGCGCGGGCGACGTCAAAGATAGCACGACGAGCGGCGGAGGCATGCCAGTCTGATTCCCAGTATTGTGCGCATATCAATGCTACCGACTTGGCAAACATCAAGCAACGAAATGTGGAAGGGGATATATACGCACCTTACTCTCGCTACGCCCGAATAACGCTATCCACACCTCAACAAACAAGTCGAACTCCGGGATGGCTTCGACAGGAGTCAGCTCAACGATTGCGATAACCAGACCTGATGAGTTTTGTTAGACAGATAAATTATTAGGGTAGAGAAGACGACACAAACCTTTCATGACCGACCTGTAGGCAGTAGCATTCGGATCTGTGACCGGCGACGCTCTCTTCCAAGCGAGCGATGCAACAAAAAGTGGGGCATTCGTCAGCAGGCTGAGCATCAGCCCAAACAACCTAGCACTGGGCGCCAGACACGCTCGGGTCATGACCACATGCACAGGCTCCCGGTCCTTCGAGTACGCTCGCTGCAAGTGGGGCAAGATCGATTCGAAGAACGGACGATAAGTGGCGGGGATTTCTTCCACCTCTGCCACCGCTGCCGCTAACCGAGAGAGAACAAAAGCCCAAGCAATATAGATACATGCGTATTGACCATCGTCACTCGAAGTGACTAGTTGGTGTATACGTTGAAGAGCCTGAGGCGACGATGTATACACGTCCTTGTTGGCGGGGTTGGCGTTCAGTTCTATGACCATAGACGCATCGGCGAGGCTTTCCAGCTCTAGAACCTCCACCATAATGATGGACCACATGGCGGCGATGTCTTGAGTGATATGAATGGCCTCGTCGTCCAGCAGCAGAGGGGCGTTAAGTTGCGAGGAACCAAGCTTCGTGTCGTACGCAGTTTCGAATATTTTTGTTACTGTCGATCCATCGCATTTCACGTAGTCCCACATTGCCGCAAACAGCACCTCCAATAAAACGAGCTGCTCAGTGCTATTCTGCTTAGCATCTCGTGCGGCATCGCGCGGATTTCTGTTTGTCGTTTCGGGCACTCGGGCGCGTGTCTTGCGAGTGTATTCGACCAAGAGCGATTCGACAAATTTTGGGCCATCGGGAATGAGCTTGGGCAGGAACGTGGCCGCGAACTCGCACAACGGATCGCTGTCGTCCCCTGTAGCACGAAAGAGGGGGAGAAGAGTCCTGAGGACGGAAAGGCGCTCGGAAAAGTAGAACGGTGTTATGGCCACCAGAAGCTCGTCCACCAACGAGGTCCCCTCCTTCGCGCCGACGGTCGATGGTAGGCCCTTGTTGTACAAGAAAGAACGAAGGAGGATAAGCGCCTGAACCTGGTCGATTTGGAACTTGGCGCTGACAGCGAAGACGTATTCTTTGTCTGCGTCCTCGATGCGAAGGGTTACACCATCGCTCAAAACAGCCGCGCCGCCTTCAATCTTTTTTCGAGACGCGTCTGAAGGTTTCCCAAACGGTTCTGCAATGTTTCTGAGCTGTTCGATGCGCGGCGTCACGTATTCGATGATTTGGTCGATGGTCGTGCCTTCTTGTTGGCCAGAAAGGATGGCATGTAGTTGGAAATATGAACTAGAGGATGCTCAGAAGAAGAAGCTCAAACATATACCCTCTTACACATCGATTAAATTGGAACGTTTCGAGGATTCAGCAGACATGGATCCGTGCCAAAATTGAGTGGAACAAAGTCGAATTCAACGAATTCAAGCGACTTTCAGCGAATTCTGGCGCCGAAGACGAGAGAAACAATAAGGTCTGTGTCTAGTTCAATGGTCTATAGCTCGTCGAGGTGTGCGTTGAGTTGTTTCGCGGGACTGCTGTGAGCGATGGTTGTGGACGAGTCCGTTGAGTTTACGTACTTGGGTGCAGCCCCAACAAGCTTGCCGTCCACCCTCATCTAACGCTCATTTAATATTGAATACTCTGCTCTCTACATCTACATTCAACAAAACAATGGCGGACAATACTGGTGCAGCAGAAGCAAAACCTCAGCCCAAATTTTCCTGGGACTACGACGTCCCCGACACCCCATTCTGGCGCGATCTCCCTTTCGTTGCCGGCCGCAACTTCCTCACCTGCTACACCGACTCTGAAATCTCGGAGCTCAAATTCGACGGCACTCTTTCAGTGCCCGACAAGCTCTCTTTTTTGCTTTCTCAGCTCGAAACCCGTCTGGCGCAACGAAAAGCCGCCGCCTCCCCAGTAGAGCTGCACATCGCCGACCACGCCGAATGGCAACGCCTCATGCTCGGCATCCAAACCATGCAAAGCCAGCTCAAAATGCTGCCCGAGGAAGCCGAAACCCTGCGCATCATGCTCGAGACGTCTGAAGAAGGCAATTCGCGCCTGTCGTGGCTGAATATGACGGCCGGGTACAAGCTCCAGATTGGGGAATACGCAGAGGCGGAGGCGTTGGAGCGCCAGGTGCTGCCTTGGATGCAAACAAGCGAGAGAATGGGGCCAGATTCTCCGCAAGCGCTTGGAACTACGCGGAGAATTATCGAGGCGATGTGGAAGCAGGGCGGCAGCAAGGTTGATGAGGCGCGTAAACTGGCTGCAGAGACTGCAGAACTCATTGAAGCGATGGGGACGAGCAAATTTGCCAAGTATCAGGACGAAGAGCGACAGATGCTCCAGGAAGTATTGGCTCAACTGGATCTCTAGGCCATTCCTTCCTCTCAAGGCAAACTTTGTGGCATTGCTTGGCCTAACTTAAGCTTATTATGATGTTTTGGAAACTCTGCAACGTGGATGGATGTTGTTCTGCATTCAATTGAACACGACCTTCAGTCTCTGTTTATTTTCTTTGGATTCCATCTCTTCCTGTGGACTCTGAACCAAGCTAAGAGAATGTGAAGTGGCCCAGCAGTTATGCGACCTATAGACATTCATCTTAGAATCAGAACATGTTGATCACCTCAAGGTTCTTTGAAATCAGGTTGTCTTGAGCAAAAAAGGGTTCACATCTCAGCCCACAGCAAATGGATGTATGATACAGATGCATTTTTTTCTGCCTGTTGCGTGTTATGTATATATGCCAAAATAATACTACTAATACTACGACGATGCGATATCAAGAAAGAAGTAAGTGTCAGTCAAAATCAGGTGGGCGATGTCCCTCCATCCCACCCCGTATCATGCACCTGCGTCCCACCTCGTTGTTGTCGCGGTCTTGTCGAAGAGGGTGGTGATAGCTGAGGTGCTTCTCGTGGGGTGGACGACTCCCCGCTCCGTTCATCCTTCTCCTCCTCCTCCTCCTCCTCCTCATCGTCCCAAGAAAGCGGAGGCGCAGTAGCCTCCATTTCCATCTCCCCTCCCTCCACATCCTCCTCCTCACCCTCTTCCTCATCAAAGAACAACGGCGGCGCACTCGGCCTATCCATCGACGCCCTAGGCGTACTCGGCCCAGCTTCCATCTCAGGCCGTTCGTACGAATACGCCGGCGCGCTCGGATAATACGGACGCGGCGGCTCAACCTCAAACTCAACCTCCTCATACGCCCGCTCCAACTCCCTCTTCTCCGATCCACTCCGCCCCCCAACAGGCTGCGATGGCGCAGGCAATCGTCGTGGGGGTGCGGACGGCAACGAAAACGATGTCGGGCGCGAAGAAGGCCCCGCCGCACACAACCTATCCACCTCCCCTTCAAACATCTCATCTTCATCCGGTACTCCTTCCTCCTCTCGACTTACTGAGAGAGGAACCTCCGGCTCACTCGCCCCCGCCGCCAGCCTCGCCAGCACGGCTTTATCGTCCGTGGCGACGTGGGCTGTCGATGTGGGCTGCGGCAGCAGCCGCGGCCGGTGGTGGAAGTAGTCGTCAAAGTCATCGACCTCGGCGACCAGCTCCTCCTCGCGTGGTGTATAGGGCGGAAAGGCTTCTGCCCCAGCGTCCTCGACGACGGCTGACTTGCCGGACGGGGGCGGGCGTAGGGAGGCGTGAGGGAGCGGTGGTTGGGGTACTGGGAGAGGCGGGGGCGGGGGATATGCGGGGGGTTCATGTGGTAATGGTAGGGATGGGGAAGCCAGGGGCAGCGAGCTGCTTGAAGCAGAGGCTGCAGAGGCGGCGGAGGAGGGCAGAGAAGAGGCACAAGAGGGCGTGGGGGACGTCGAGCGGGGGATGGCTGGGATTTGTGAGTTGGCGGTAACGGTAGCGTTAGAATCGTTGTTAGCGGGGTCGTTCGCATCCGGATTAGATGACGCAGATGCACGGACGAGGCTCTCTACTGAGGCCCGTCGCGATTGCTGCTGTTGCATGCGTTCCCGGCGCTGACGTGACAGGACACCCCTGGCATTTTCCCGCCAACGTGCAGTCGCGCGTGCCATCCATTTGCGTTTCAGAGTTTCTGCTGGTGATTCTTGCTTTTCGTTCGCAGGAATGCCGCCATTCACGGGCAACTTTGGCGTGCGATGCCTCCGCTTCTC
Organism: Favolaschia claudopus; assembly: GCA_037176885.1. NCBI lineage: Eukaryota > Fungi > Basidiomycota > Agaricomycetes > Agaricales > Mycenaceae > Favolaschia > Favolaschia claudopus. The sequence goes on along the minus strand of JAWWNJ010000032.1, from coordinate 741,848 downwards.
TACATCTGAGCGCAGTGGTGGAGTGCGACTAATGTGGAACCAGATGAGAGTAGCGACTATGAAAATCGCGAGAACGACGCTCAGGCCAATGGTGATCTTTGTGCGAGCGGGGGATGAGGGGGAAGTATGTAGCCAGCTGAGGGGGATGGCATTCAAAATTTCATCTTCTGAGAGAGGTACCGTGGTCGGGGTTGCGCAACTCTGCAATACGAGACCTGGTGAGCCAACAGAGACAATGAACATACGATTAGACACGAACATCGCATATAGTCGACCCGACGAGCGTATAAGAATCAATTCGACGCCAGACACCGTCACCATCGGGGGTGTATTTTGGGGGGACTTTAGAGCGACTAGCAGCACGAGCAGCACCGGGTGAACCAGCAGAAGTGGGGGAAAGGCCAAGCAGAGTGTCGGGGTCGGCACACCCAGGAATTAATGAGCCGCTGCCGCCGTTGCTGTCAGACAAGAGGAGATCAAGTCGCGGACCTGGCGCGGCTTGAGTTATGGCGAGACCAGCGATGAGAGCGGTGAGTAGAGGGCGTGGATGTCGTGGCGGACGACGCCGACGCCTGTAAAGCCACATGCCAAGGCCTCGTAGGTGCGCGCCAAGGACTTGGTAGATGTACGGGTCAAGGTGGGATAGGCTCTGCTTTCAACAAACCACAACATCCCTTTATGAACAACCGCTATAAATAGATGACACTCCAAATCTGTGGGACGCCGAAATTCTTCCAATATTGTATCGTTCTGGACGCCTATTTACAGCGATATCCTCCTACAACCTCCAGGCTTCAAAATAACCGGCCTTCAGCCAGAGAAATGGCTCGCAGACAAGATCCGCAACCATCGCTGCCTGGGTTGGCCTGGGCTATATTTAGTCAGAGTCTGTCCCTGGCGCTGCATTTTATTTTTGCGGTCCGTTTCCGCTACATGGGTATCTCACACCGTGGTTTCCACCTGTTTCAAAGCTGTTAGCCCCAACAATATCTCATACGACCCACGCCTGGCCCAAAAACAACCCATCTCATCGGAATTAACCGCTATCTTCTGCTCTTATTTTGGTTCTTTCCTAGCTATATCTGATCGTGGGTGTGGATCCGATGAGATGAACTCATGTTCTTTCCTGTCGATAACCAGGCAGCTGGTGTCAGTCGACTTGACATCCAGGCAAACCCAAACGCAAAACGCGAAAAAGTTGTCGAATTTCCAAATATAGCGACATACATTTTCGCATCAATCCCATCAATCATCTGAAAAAGGTGACAGCATCATGACAGCCGCCGACACCGCCCATGATGCATCCCAGGCCCCCGCCCGCTCCCGACCATCGGCCTACGAACAGACACTCTCCCCACACTGCACACCCCGAAGACCGGTTGCAGCCTGTAGCCGACCTCAAGCCGATTGACTCCCAGACCTGTGGAATTGGAACTACCAAAATTTCCCAGATTGGCCTACCACAGCCAATAAGCACCCAATTTGTAGTGACTCGTAGGGAGCTTCCGCAAACTGGCGAACCAGTACCAGAAGAAACCAAATTCCCGGTCGGCGGTCCCGATTCTCTCTGGGGAAATTCTCTCACTACTTGCACTGGACCACTGAGATGCGCCTGGCGCATAATTCTAACCTCTTGTACCGGTCCAAGGGTGCTGCTTGAAGCCTGCCCCGGTAACTTGTATTTGGCTTCCACTCCCCCGGTCCTGTCCTGTTCTCGGATTCTTTATATTTGCTGCGAATCACTTGCACTCCAAGCAAAGAAACTGATCAGCGTGTCCAGCGTCGGCCAGCCTTAGCGTCAACAACTGCCCCGGCGAAGTCAAGTCGATTCAATGCAGACTCATCTCGAGCGCGAATCAATTACACAAGCTCTCATTCATCTTCGTTGTCTCCTCCAAGGCATCCTGAAAATATCTTCCCTGTCTTACTCATATGCGCTTGCTCCAAGGCCCGTCGGTTCGCTACTAATTCCATACTGCAACGGATGAACACAACGCCGAGAAGGGTGGTAGCGCTCGTGTACGCCGCCGTAGCAGTCAAACGGAGTGCGATTTATGCAGTAGAAAACAGGATTCGGCTTCTGCATAGCAAACATGGTTTTCTTTTTCGAGTTCATTCCATTCCATCATCTCGACGTAAATATATAACACGGCTAACAATCTCCAGCTATCTACATCCATTCCACCTGTCTGTTCTCTCATCTGTTCTGTACTCACTCCAATCGCGTGTTATTTAGAGCGTACGAACTTATTATTAAACCCTCCCGATGAGCTATTTAGGGCACAACCTCAGCCTGCAAGACAAATATAAGTGAGTGCTGCGGCGGCTGCGAGCCACAGTGAGGCAAGCCCGCGCGGGACCGCGAACGCAACTCGAAGACTGAAGTTCAATACTTACCTTATGCGTAAGGATAGCTGTGGATTTATTTTGAGGCTGCCTGCTCACTAATGGGTGCTGATAGAAGGCGGGAATAACAGAGAAGAAAAACCGATACATATTGCAGCCGTTCATCGGAGGATTACATCGAACGTACATCGCGACAAGATATCCGGGGTGGTGGGACTTATAGATTGCACCAAAATTAATTGACGCGGCCGACGAGGAGGAGCAAGGCCCGTGGATTGCGACTGACTGTCAGACCATTCCAGCCCCAAGTCCAAGGCAAGGGGTCAAGAGCATGTCCCAGGTTACCGGGTTCGTAGTACACGGCGCTTCCGCGAGATAATAAAACCTTGACTCCTTCAGAGTAACTCGGACTCTTGAATGGGAGCGATTAATTAATGAATGGTCGACCTTGGCACTCACTAACACCTAATCTATGCAAGAAGAGGGAGACGCATTCCTCACCCGCTCGATATCCAAACCTCGATACGAAGCCTAGGACAGCCAAGCTTTTCACGTCGGAGAGGTGGCGTCCGGTCCTTGCCCAGGCCCAGCGACAGGATATCCTACGACCATTTTCGTCAATATGGCGAGTGCGCCTGACCGAACGCGTTTGCAGATCGCGCCGTACACCAGCTTGCAGCCATTGGCACTCACCTGTAAATACATTCATACATTCAGTACCGGAGACCAAGTAAATCTCAACTTCAGGTTGCTCCAAAAAACTGGGTCTCGGGAGTGAAACTGCACTGACGACGTACGAGGCTTCTTCCGTCAATTGTTCTTTGAGGCGTAAAGGTGGGTGGAGAAAACAGTCCCACAGATAAGAGCGGATAACAACGGGAATCGACCATAGAGAAATCAAGATTTGACAACCAAGCGGATCAGACAGCCAGCAATCAACAGTTTGAACGGCGGTCGGGGCGACGTTGAAATCGTCCATCGTTACATCCGTACGGGCGTTTGAACGCTTGCTACGTGGTAGATCCAGGATGCGGGGAACGTACGTTCATGATCACCGCTACCGCTGGCAGCCAAGCAAATGATTGAGTATTCTCAGCGCGATTGAGTCCCGGCAGTCTCCGCGTGGAATGTGCAGAAGAGCACGGGTAAGAAAAACACATCGGCTTTCATTGTGGGATGGCTGAGTGAGCACCCAATTGGAGAGACCTGAGACTTCATGCCGACCCGTTTGTATTCGTACAGGCCTATCAACTGAATTGGCATAAACTCGCTCCAAAACGGTTGGTAAAAAACAGAACACCGAAGCGGGGCGGCGGAACGCATTGAGAATTGCGCACGGATTGCATAAGGATGGCGCGACCGGAAAAATGTGTGACAACTCCAAGTTGAATGAGCCGGAATGAGCCACGCATATGCTGCCAGTCAGCTCGGAATCGGCCGCCCAGAGTCAGAAAGAGAAAGTAACCCGCCAGCAAACACAGAGACTCGTGGGTTGAACAGGCACGAGACACAGTCCGCTGTCGATACCTGTCGATACTGGAGACTGTGGAGTTCCGAAACTACAGTGCTGAGTGAACCAGGTGATGTTCATACAATGCAGCCATGAATCCGCTGACAGCGGGCGCGCTGGCAACAGTGGCGAAATCGCCGATAATGGGGCGACGTCGTCCCAACTCGGGTTTGGGGGGTGATAATGAGTTTCAAGATCAGGCGCGGTGCCGGTACCAGTGGTCCAAGTCGAGGCTGTCGACCTATTTTCGCTCAAACAAGCTTGATTGCAAGAGAGACCGTTGGATTTGAACTCCCTGGAGGATTTCCGCGTTGTTCACCAAGATTCAAGGTTAAGACACCCAGGCAGGTCAGGTTTTTGGCCATTAATGCGTAGAAGTCGATGCGCACGGTGGGCGACGAAGATGGAGCGCCAAGCTTGAGTAAATAACGGAAAAGATCGGGTCAAGTCGGCTGGAATGGCGGTCTATCACGGAGCAGGAACTATCACCAAAGCCACTCTAGAGCTTCAAGACTACATACTTGTGATGCTGGCTTTATGTGCACGAATGAGAGGTATTCCGATTCGAGGCACAGACCAAAGCAAGCAAGGACAAGCGCCTCAACGAGTTGTACTTTGAAACCTAAGGGAAACCGGAAGGTTGGGCAGAGTTCCGCTCAGACAAAGGCTCAAATCAAACGCAGTTAGGTTGAAACTCGCGAGTCGTGAACCCCGTCGTCCACAGTTCTGATTGCAGCAAACAAATTGTGAACTGGTATACCAGTGTTGTCTCCCTTTCACAGACCATTGTTGACCATCTGATCAATCCCGTGAGTCTTTAGATTGGTGAGAATGAATGGGTTCAATCTAACTTCGATTCCTTTGACGGCACCAGTTACATAGAGTCGAGGCTGCAAGTCTGAGAATCAAAAGGCGAGAGGAATATGGTGCTGGTCATCGACGTCTTGGTTCAAACCTCCGCGCAGATACATCCCCGACTCGGCGGCCCGGGCGTCTCAATCGGCAAGGGTATCGGACTCCAGAGTTCGTCCCTTCCTTCCTTCCTGACGCAGAGAACCATCCCTATTTATAGATTTGTTTCCCCACCAAGAACCCATATATGGAAACGTCCAAGAGCATTCAACGCTGAACCACAGTCGTTTGTAAGTAATACCGAGGACCGGGACATTTGTGAGCACTGTACGCCACGCCTGAGGACTCGTCTGACTGACAAAGGATGAGGTATAATGGATCCTTGCAGGCTCACCAAAGAGGGGTTTTCAAGCCGACATACCGACGAATACCGAGTCGAAGGGCAACTTTTCTCTCAACATACTTATTAGTAACTGAATACAGGGGATTACTACTCTCTCTTTTCCGCCCTTCATCGGGATATACTTTGTAAGCCGAGATATAGAGACCTCGAATAAAAGGGCACAGTGGCAGGCTGCAGCACTCAACTCACTGCAAGCAACATGCCTTCTTACGTCGTCACAGGTGCGTCTAGGGGAATCGGGGTCAGTAATCTTTTCCTGCCTGCCTGTTTTCGAAATAACTTTTTTCTTCTGAATTCAGCTCCAATTCGTCAAACACCTCAGCACCGACGAGCAAAACCAAGTATTCGCCGTCGTGCGCAACAAGGCGACCGCAAATTACCTGCACGAGTTGGGGAGGAAGAACGTCACGATTGTCGAGGCAGATGTCACCGACGCGAAGGCTTTGAACGTGAGTGAAAGGATTTGATCGTTCTTGGTTTCCGTTGATTTTGACGAGACCTATTGCAGGCTGCGGCAGCCGAGGTCGGGAAGGCCACGAACAACAAGCTGGATTATCTGATCAACAACGCGGGCTCTGCGTCCTTCCTCGGGTGGACCATAGATCAATTGTAATTTTTTGCACTTTTTGCCGAACCCATGCAGACTCGCTGACCTGTCTCCAGTCCAAGTTCAGAGGAGCTCGAGAAGGATTTGATAGACACCGTACTAGCATCATTTTCGACCTGCTCGTCCCCCCGCTGATATAGTGCACAGTTCCGGAATAACACGATCGCCGTAATACACAGCACGAACGCCTTCCTTCCCTTGCTCAAGAACGGCCCGACGAAGAAAGTACTCACTTTGAGCAGCGCGTCAGGCCATCTTGGCTTCACGCTCCACGCCAATGCGCCCGGCATGGTCTCCTACTCGATCGCGAAAGCCGCGCTGAACATGGCCGTTGCGAAGTTCGCTGCGCAATATAGAGCGGATGGGTTCGTCTTCCTCTCGATCTGTCCGGGTATGGTCGACACGTCTGCGACTCAGCCTGCGCCGCGTGAGTTCCAATTTCTATTATTTTCGTGTACGGGGTGGGTTCTGACAGTAACCTTGGAATTTAGCGTCGGCAGGGGCGATGGAAGAGCTCAAATTGCTCAGCAAGGGGCTTTCGAGTGTTATGCCGAGTATTCCTGCGCTTATATCGCCGGAGGAGTCGGTCAAGATGCAGTTGGATGTGTTCAACGATTGGCCTTCGGAGCGGAGTGGTGAGATGGTGTCTCACTTTGGGAACGAGACGCGATGGATTTAGAGGGCTTTCCGATGGTGTTGTTATTCCTCTGGATTGAATGTGATTTCGTGCACCCAGTGGGCGTGTTTGAACCCTCCTCGTGTACAATCCAGACCGTGGCTTGACAACAATGACAAGTTTCGTTCGTGGAAAAAAACCAACATATGTTGTCTCGAGTTGGTGCTGTTGGTGGAAGTAGGCTCAAGGAGTGCTCCGGGGGCACAGACACAAGGATTTGAAGAAAGCGACTCGGTAACTTACTTAGATTCAGAGGAATGTTACGGCCCACAAGCCAGTGGATTGTTATCGGAAAATGGCAAAGCGGAAAGTTGGGCAAAGTTCCGCTCCAGCAGACTCAAATCAAACAAAGTGAGGTTCAGAACAAATATATTCATTGCAGGCTACACTAGAGATGGATCCCTTCAGACTCTTCCGAGTCTTCACGAGGAATTGGGGGGTTTCCAAAAATTGTTCTAAGCCTAAGCAAAGAAACGGTTCGGATTTAATTTGCAATCAGCAAAAGACCACGGATCGGTGTTAACCTCACTTCCGATGGTACGTGCCCGAGCACAAGAGATAAAGCTTCGTGAATGTCGAAGAGGTCTTTATAATCTCACTTGCGCGCACGGACCACCCGATGTGTGCCTGTGCTTGGGTTGCGATTGATGATATGCGAAGAGTCACAAAGTGAGTCACATTTACTCTTCCAACCTCCAATCCAGTACATGTACCCCGCGCTTGGTCCCTCGCACATCCAAGGCGTCCTCTATCGTCTCGCGCAACTTGAATCCATGCTTTTCAAACACCCGAACGCTCCCCTTGTTTCCATCCAGCGCCGTTACAGCCATTCGACGCACTCCCATCCTGGGGATAGCCCACTGCTGCAAAACTGTCTTGAACGCATCAGACATGATGCCCTGGCCGTGGTGACTCGGAGCCAAGTAATCTGTTGACTCAATGAGTCAAACTTGAAGTCTACCCTGATCCTCTTCAAACGCACCTCCAACAGTCCAAATATCCGGATCGTTAGGGTCTCTGAGTGGTTTGCTCTGGCTGGTCTTCCCGCTACCTTCAAGCTCCCAAGGCTGCTCCGCCAAATCAATCCAAATGTCCCCCAAAAACACCTCTGTGCCGTCTTGTTTGACTTCATGAATATATCGCACAGGACATGCGTCTACCATCTTGAGTGTCGGGTCGTCTCGCGCCTCCTCTAATTCAGCCAAAAGCTTGTCGGACGACGGTTTGATGTGATTCAACCACCAATCGGCGTGCTCTGTTCTCGTTTAATCGCTAGATCCTTCTGCAGGCCACAAAAAATACATGCCTTGTGTATAAGGAACAGGCGGACTACTCAGCCAATGATAAACGCGCTCGTCGTTCAAGATCGCCCTCAATTGAGGCGCGTCATCGAGTCTCGGGGGAGTCAGGATGATGTTTGGGTGCGAGAGCAAGCGAAGGAAAGGTTCCCCAGTTTCGGGGTTTATCTCGAGGGGATGAAGTTGTCGGTTCATGTCTGCGAATCTGAGACAAGTGTACCACAGAGTGGTCACCGTCTAAATATGTTTAGTGCTGTTGACTCGATCTGACTAGATGATTGATTCCGCGTGATGAGCGCATCGATGAGCCCTTGTATTATGTAGTGCGGAAATGCACAAGCCATGAAAACCGCAGCTTCGACTTGGCATTCAGCGATCGATCGAGTCATCCAAGATACAGCAAATGTTCAAAACCATACAACCAAAAATACAATTATAATCTCCTCTGTAATGCAGGAATTTTCGAAACATCAATCACAGCAACACTCCGACACTCTAGCGCCAAAGAAATACGATCCGCATTTTCACCCGTCTGCCAATCGATTTCAAACACACCGGGTTTTTCGTATCCAGCGAACCACGACCATTTCATTTCGCGTTTCTTGAATGAATAAAAAAAATGTAATGAGATTTGGATGAAAGAGTTTTGAGACGGGTGAAGAGATGGAGAATTACCTGAACGTCATATACGTGTACCCATCCATCGCCGCTTCCCGTTGTCATCCATCGACCGGTGGGGCTGAATTTGAGCGCGTAGACGGGGAGTTTGTGGTCGTTGAAGGTTTTCAGGCATTCGCCGGTTACAGCGTCCCATAGTCGTGCCGTCCCATCGAATGAAGAGCTGTAAAAGTACATGAGCATAATTTAGCGGGTCAGTCAACTTAAGACAATAACGGTAAACTTACGTCGCGATAATTTCGTTGGTGCCGGGTGGAGGGTTAGGACACCAGCCGATAGTGCTCACGGAATGAGTGTGTCCAAGTAACACGAGACAGTCGTCAGAAAGTCCCGGGATAAGGAGAGAGTCCTCAGACGCGGGGATAGGGCTGTCTTTGAGTTTCCATATTCGTGCGGTCATATCGTCGGAGCAGGACGCGAGTCGGGTACCAGAGACATTGGACTTGATTTGATTGACTTCGTTGTCGTGTCCACTGTTGTTAATTTTTTTCGGGTGGGCATTGCGTGGCGGACAAGAGGATAGGTGACGCACGAAAGAGTTTTCACAGCTTCGGGTTTGCCGATTTCCATTATTTGTATTAATTGATCGGCAGCGCAGCTTGCGAATGAAGTATCTGAGAGCCATTCGACATCCAAGCAGCAATCTAGTGTTGAAGAAAATGTTTAATTCCGAGGTAAATCAAGTTACCTTGAAAATTTACCAGTATGAACTCGATATTGGGTATGCAACTCCTTTGTGATAACGTCCCAAAGGCAGACAGTGCAATCCAGGCTGGCTGATAGTAACCATTTCCCGTCTCTAGAAAATCGGACGGCAAATATAGGACCCTTGCCAGCGATCAATGCCACCGGAACGATTGTAAAAAGGTAAGATCGTTACCTGATGTTGCGTACTCGTAAAATACAGTTCGCCCTCAGCAGAGCAAACGCGCAGAACAGAGTCGTATGAACCAACAGCGATCAATGTGCCTTCAGGATTCCAGTGTAAGGCAGTCAAGTCGCCTTGTGGATTGTTGCTCAGCTCCAGTTTCCGAGGCTGTCCAGGTGGCTGAGCAAATTCTGAAGATCCTGGAAGATCTAGAGGTGGATCCGGTAGGTCCCATATATTTATGACTGCGTCTTTGGATCTGTGAACGATGAGGGATATTCGAAGTGCGAGGGAGTGGCATCAAATACCCTGATGCCAACAGTGATGGCTTCGCGGGATTGAAGGCGCACACGAACACCTGGAGGTGGCATAAAACACACAACACAGTCCAGCGAATTCAAAGCATACTTCTGTTTCGTGGTTGGAAAGAGTGAGAATTGCCTTCGCGTTGGTCTCGTTGTCGGCCGGCCCTTGCTGCCGTGGTGGTTTTGATTTCGGCTTCTTGGCGGAACCATCCGGAGACCTATATGCTGAATTTTCCGATGAACAAAATACTATCGGAACGCAATTGCACAAGCGCGTACAATCATTATCCATGTTACCCCCATCATGCCGTGCTCTTTTCTCGGCTGGTCCGTCAACACCTGGACTTGCTTTGCGTTTCCCGTCGGAAGTGACCCCATTCGATGGCATTAGAGGTCCACGGAGGTAGTGCTGAAGCGAAGGCTTTGGCTTAGGCGGGTCCAAAGAGCAAACATGATGGTGTTCCAACAAAGAAAAGCCAGTTTTACAATTGAGTGCAAGATGATCGGCTTTCCAATGCGCTTCAACTTCACAGTAAAGCAGAGCTTTGCTGAGCAAGTCGATCAATTCTCCCCGAGGAATATGCTTCGAGAAGTTGGGTGAATTTTCGAGACGGCTTTCCATGCAAAGGCTGAATGCGGTATGTTTAAAACCTAGCCATCAATTTTCGGTACAGATGCAAGAATATTGAGGTGAATTGAGGCTACCGGAATCAACCAGATAGGCGTATACGAGGCAGTTGACCTCGTCTGCAGTCATACGAATTACTGGGTAGTTTTCTGAGGGTGCAGTCATGAGAGTTGGGAGGAAGAGCGATCATGAGTATTCTGCTGTCAAAGCCGGGCAAAACCGAACATGCCGGCACGGCGTGATGGCTGAGGGTATTATGTCCATATTAGGCAACTCGGCTTAGAATATCGTACTTCCGCTCGGTCATCCTCCCGCGACCCCTCCTCCCCACCGATAACGATGGACAACCAAGACTGGGACATGGAGGAAGCAGAGCAACAACCTCCCACTCAAACCACTGCCAGGGCCACACGCCAAATGGCTACAATTCAAGCTATCCTGGCTCGTAAGCGCTGGAAATCGAAGAGGCGCCAGGGAGCTTATCATTTGACCCGTTTACAGCTTTTTTGCGAAGGCAGGCTGGAACCGGGGCGGTGGGTGGAATAGACCTCAGAGGTATCACCCTCGACGACCTCAATCAGCTACTCCGAGCCACCTCCGAAACCGAAGATGAATCAAATGCTGACGAAGATGTGGACGACGAGGAAGACGAATACTACAGAGCTTTCCGCAATACTAGCCACAACAAGTACTTTGAGAAGGTTACTGAGCCTCAAGAGGCTGGGGTGCAACTGCTCCATAGTGGAGAATTTGGTCGAGTCGGACCGAAGATTAAATCGCGGCGGAACGATCTGAATATTGCTAAACAACTCCGAAGTCGAGCTTCCCAAGCTCGGCCCAGGTTCTACAAGGAAGATTATATGTCGGTAGGTTCAATCATCTTTCACCGCTCCTTTGGTCTCAGTTTCTGGTCTTAGAACTTGGTCCCTAATTCTAACGGTGCCACCGTAGCGGAATACGATGCAAATATATACACGGCACAATATTCAACAGGTTCGCATTTTGGCATTAGGGCGTTCGACGACGGCTTCTATGAGCCTTTTTCCGGGCGTTTTTCGAGGTTCCCCCTCCAGACCAGAGCCAAATAAACGTCTTGAACACGGATTGAAGAAACGAAAAGCCGTCGCGAAACGCCCTAATAGTTGCCCCACCTGTGGCTGACTTGTTTCAGATTCCTCGTTTTTCTACACCTGCTCTCAAGGTTTGCCGCGTCTGAAAACGGATTTCCTTCAACTAATCGTCCCTAGATTTCCGGCTGAATATCTTCGACACCTCTGTACCTGCCTTCCCTACGGGGCCTAAACGGCGTCCACACCTCCACGATAATTTGAAAACGAATATGAAACTTATCAACTCGATTCGAGCACATCCCGGTCGTTGGACGATATCAGATGTGAATCTTTCCTCTGACAACGAAAGGTGAATGTCTTGAAATCTTTTGTGTGATTCTCATTGACGCCGTCGAAGACTAATATACACGACCATGGTAAGGAATCTTGTTCCTCATGGATGAATCCGCCTTATTCAGTCATTCAGTCTACAACTTGTTACATGACCAACACGATGGACCCCGCAGCTACCCAGATTCCTATCCCGTTTGCAGATCCGCCGCGTAGCAGCAACCGATCTCGGGGTAATCTCTGGGGCGACTCATCCTACGGCTTCCGCCTCTTCAGCTGCAGATTCTCGGCAGATGGCAACGAAGTAATCGCGGGCGGCAGTGGCCAGCTGTTCGGTATGACATGATGCATAATTCCGCGGGTAACAGCTGACTTTTACGCAGTTTACGACCTCCTGGCTAACCAAAGGACCGTCAAAATCGATGCCCATACAGACGACATCAATAGTTGTGCTTGGGCCGACACATCTTCCGGAAATATACTTGTCAGTGGTTCAGACGATTGTTGTTTGAAAGTCTGGTTCGCGCATGATCTATTCTGACCTGAATCTGGCGGTGTTGAATATCACTCAGGGACCGGCGATCTCTCGGAGCATCTCCGAAACCCTCTGGAGTCTTAATGGGACACACGGAAGGAATAACCTACGTTTCTGCCAAAGGAGATGGACGTTATGTCATCTCCAACGGAAAGGACCAGAAACTTCGCCTTTGGGTATGTCAATATCACACCCTGCATCGCCTAGAGATTTATGACCTGGCACTTTTGCAGGATTTGCGTAAAATGCGCAGTAATCAGGATTTAGAGGCCGCCGATGGCTTTTACGGAACGAATTATGATTATCGGTGTGTTTCTGTCTCTGCTGAAATGCTCTTTGTGCATTGAATAATTATCCAGGTATCCGCACTATCCGAGACCGAAATATGCCGCACATCCGATGGACTGCAGCGTCATGTCTTACTACGGACACTCTGTGTTGCGGACTCTTATTCGGTGTCATTTCAGTCCTGGGGAGACGACTGGAGGGCAGTACATTTATTCTGGCTCTGCGGATGGCAGGATCCACGTAGGGGACTCTATCTTCCCGTTTGATTCTTTTCTCATTTGTCACAGATTTGGTCGCTTGACGGCCAAGTGGTGCAAGTTCTCGATCGCGCCAAGATCTTACCGATGTCTTACGACCCTTCCGACGAGGAACCGCGCACACAGAACCGAGAAAATAATACTTGTGTTCGAGACGTCAGTTGGCACTCACAGGTGGGTGTTTCCTTTTTTTTGATCCCTCTAAGAGAACTGATCACACGAACTAGGAACCGGTGTTGATGAGCGCCGGATGGGAAAGTGGGCGTGGCGGCAGCCGACTCGCACGCCACGAGTGGAAGGGGCTTTCGAAAATGAGCGGCTCGTTGGAGGATTGGGTGCAGAAACATGCTCAAGAAGGTTCTGGCGCCGGCAGCTCACCGAGACGCTCGGTGAGGTTGCAGCACCAACAACACCGTGGGAGGAGGACATCGACGATGCCTGGGACTTTCGAGAACGATGACGATGAAGACGAAGACGATTCCGATTATACTGAGTAAGCAAACCAGCACATCTTTGTACACTACACACGTTCTATGCAATTCTGTAAGTTTTCTATGAGTAGGCGCATGCGGCAGCGCTACTCGACCAAGTTTGCAGATTCCTCAACCTCGGCTCCAACACGAAATGGCAAGTTCAACGGAAACAAATAACATATATGAAGCCAAGGGTGTTATCTAGATATTTCCGCGCAACGAAGTCACCCCAGAGCTTGGAAACTTAAGGTCCAGGAATGGTCGGCGCTCCCGCGCGGTTTGCTCAGTCTCAATGTCGTCCGCCACTTCCCTTCGCTCATCCGAGTCCTCGACTTGATCTTGCCGATCTTCTGAGCTATCGGTCCGGCTTGCGGTCCTTTGGTCTTCCATCACCGCCTGATAGCTCTCGAACCGGCGGCCCGCAGATTGAATAACTCGGAAAGCCTGAATATAAAATACCTAAGTCCACATCTTGAGCCACGAATGGGTTGGATCACTTACTTCTTCATACTCTCTGACCTGTCGGATGTATTCTGCCGCCACCGACGCAGCGGGGTTGACATACTTGAACGAGGCGTCGTCCCACTTCCCCATCGCATGGACATTGGTTCCAGGCCGCAACTTACCGCGAAAGGTTGCATGTAAGCTGTCTAAGGTGGCATGCGCAAACCAGTAGGCTTGGTATTCCCCAACGTGGTATTGCGGCGCGAATTCCGAAACTGCGGAAAGGAGGAACGCTACGTCGATGATGGAGGGCCGGGAACATTCCGGGAAGGTGAGGGTCTGCAGCTCGAGGATGTCTTTGGATATGAGTCGTTTTTCCAGGTCTTCTACGCCTCGATGGACTCTGTCGAGGACTCTGTGACCGGAAAAGAAGGGCTCTGAGCAGTGAACCACTCCTGAGATGCGGGTGACTACGAGGCTCAAGCCTTTTTCTTCGGGAACGTCCCTCTTGTGAGATACCTAGATGAGGAAGGCTGGTTATGAATTGCAAGAACAACGTGCGCAATCGACCTACCAGGTCTAAGTCATTTGGGATTTCGTCCTTTGGCTCTGGTGCTTTGACATTCCTGTTGTTCCGCTTTCTGGAAGGTCTTGTTGTGTCATGATCCGTCTCAGGGTGCTCTATGGCTTCGTTCCTCTCTGGGGGATTGCGAGTATCTTTTGGCCACACATCGCGGTCAAGGACCAAGGTGAGCTTCTCTTTGGACTTTTCGTGAAGAACTTGAATGCGCAGAAATTCGTGCTGCCAGCTTCTGTCCGAGTCGTCCTTCAAGTGTTCAACCTTGGTAACGACCACCCCGTTCCTCAGCGCATGATGGCGGGGATGCAACAGCAGAGTGTTCTTCCAATCCCTGAGGTTTTCGGTCGCTTCGCTGCGAAGACGTTTGCGGTCCCAGAGACCGTCGATTCGAGGTGAGCCTGAAGACAGTGACAGGGATAGACGCTTCCACAGTACTCGCAGGAAGAGAATAATGGACATGGTGGTAGTGTGAGGTAGAGCTGCTGTAAACACGTTGCTCGACGTACCACCTCTTATATACGTGCATTGGCTCCAATTTTGGGACGGTAGAGAAATCAGCCGTCTTACGGATAAGATTTGGCGAACGTAGTGTCGTTGCAACGCGTCGTCTCGTGAATGGCACGCGTTAATTGAAGTCTGGTGATCGCGTCGCAAAGCAGTGTCGCCGCCACTGCCACTCTCGATGGACGTCCACCGCCAAGTGCCTGTCGCGGCGTTGCTACTTATACCACAATATCCTGCTTTTTCAAGCCTTTGTCCATCTCCCCTACTTGGAATCTACGGCTTATGACTGCTGATATGGAACTCGAAACGCACGGTTTCCCACCTGGGTACTTTGTTATCCGCTCAGTTGCCTCCAATCGTCTCCTCGATGTGTCCATGGACGACGCAGAGGATGGGACGGAAATTCTTCTTTGGCCAGAGAAAGACTCGTCGATTGTGGAAAGTGTGTCCGGGAACGAAACCATCGGTACACAATCTAACCTTCTCCTCAGCCCGTCGGAGTCCCGAAGCAAATAATCAGGTTGGTGGAGACCTCGATACTGTGTAATGTTGACTTGAAATCCTTTGGCAATAGGTCTTCTTTATAGACACATCCGGCGCTCTCTGTTCCAGAGCTTCAGGTCATGCTGTTGACGTTGAAGGCAGGAAATCTGTCTCTTTGCATCTGCTCTGGTTATAACCATAGCTCCTTAGACGACCGCCTTGTTCTCCGTCACAGAAGACCCGTCTCTCTTCCTTATCCGAACTCGTACTCGCATCCTCTCCCCAAGTTCTCATACTCTCCTCAAACCAGCGAAATCACTGTACACTTTTCGTCTGATCCTTCTTATCCTCCTCCGAGTACCGCCAGATCATATGCCTGGACTTCAAAGACATACATCTTAGCGTCTATCCCTCTGCGTAAACCAAAGGGTGTTCTTGACGACGCCCAGGCATTCATCTCTTCGGCAATCGCAGCCCCACTTTCTTTCTTTGCTGGCGCTGCTTCCCCGAAAGCTACTCCCGAAGCTGTCTTCAGTACCGACATTGATCTGGCAGAGGACGAAGTGCTGGAGGAAGAACGTGGGGAAGAGGCCGAAGTCGACGATTCCCCTGAATGGGGAAGGAAAGTGAGGGTTTTAGGTATCGTCAACAAGGCGATAGAGGAGAGGGGGGCTATTGAGACGACTCGGAACCGTCGCCGATGGCAAATTACCGCCATCCGCAAGACCGACGCCCGTACAGGATAGGTGGTTGATCTCAGCCCCATGTGTATCAGGACAGGATAAATCTGCATGTATATCTGTATTCTTATATGGGACACCTTCTGTCTAATTCATTACAGCTCGTCTTGTGCCGGGGCGTGACGTGTACGCGAGTCGGTTGGAGGCTTGTCCGACAAAAACAGTGACAAAAAGTCGTGCACCAAGTCCGCAGCAGCAACGGCCGTTACCTCTGCAACATCGTATGCTGGTGCGACTTCGACCAAATCCGCTCCACTGACGCGGGATGAGTAAAATCAGATTCGGAAGTGAATTGACTGACACGAAGTTGAGTCCCGCTAGTCCACGAATGATGCGCTTGAGCTCGCGAGTGGTCCAACCACCAGCCTCTGAAAGCGGATACTAAGATTGTCTAGCGTCAAGATGTAAGGTCAAATTCGCACCAGGAGTTCCAGCTGTCAAATGAGAATCAAGTCCTAACCAGAAAAATCTGAAGCAGACGCACTCGCAGGAGCAATGCCAGGGTCTTTTGAGTTGGTCAATATCCCTGCCACTTGTAAAACTCAAAACAAACCTATCACATCGATGTCAAGGCTGGAAATGACAAGTTAGTTTGAGCGAACTGCGTCTCTCATCCCAAACACACCTCAAATACACAGGAGAACTTCCCACCCGCTCTCTAATACGGCGTATGATTTCGGAGATCCCTAGATCGTCTATATCGTCAGTCGATATCAGTTGAAAGCCAACAGCCTCGTCGTTCTCGAGGTCCTCCGGCCCCTAGCAAACACATGAGCTGAGCGTGAGTGCAAGATCCAACTCGAGTGTGTATACATACCCCAAGCTTGCAACGAATACCCGCATGGATGCTGGTGTTCGTCATCAACCCCTCCTCTTGAGCCAGGTAAAAGAATGTTCCGTGAGTCACTTTAGATTGGTCGGTGACTCCGCCTGCGTAGCCTGGCCTGTGAACGCGTGTCGAATTGGTGGGTTTCGTGTGCAGACGTTCCTACCAAGTATCCTATGATCTGGTTCAGTAGAGCGCCAAGGAATAATTTGGATGGCACAGGTTATATACCAGATGCGCGTCGAAGTGTATCACGCTAACGGGCCCGTATTTCTTGTGCAGGGCACGCAGGATTGGAAGAACCTATGCGTGATCGTTCGAAAAGAGAGAATGCGATGGGATGGATTTCACGAACGATCGTATGGTCGCCGCCGAGACTGAAGTATAATCCAATGAGACTCGAAAACCTCGTTCAAAGGAGTGGAAAGTATACGACCTCACGATACGCGGATGCTCCATCCCAGATGCAGTGGTGCGGGAGAGCAACGTAGAGTAGGCAACCTCCATTTGATCAACAGCTAGTGCATTATCGAAGGGATTGACTGGGACGTCACCACAGTCGACGATTTTGACGCCTCAATTTAGATTTAGAATTAATCGAAATGACGGAGCGCGGTTATATATTCAGCATTACCAAGATTGTAAGGGTTGTTTCCCCAAGACATAGTATACCCTCGTGCCTCGCGTTGTCGCCGGCTACCCGAGCGAATGGCATAAGGACCGAAACGAGCTCTTCACGTCGATGAGTCGATGCAAGGACTCTAGCGTCTGGCAGAGAACCCTACCCAGGTCTATAAGAAACCCCTGTATCGAAAGGCAACCCCAAGATAGCAATGTCAAATAGTTGACTTTCGTCCTCTAAGCAGCGAGTGTACGGGATGTGGGAAAACGCAAGAGGACCAGAGAAAGGTTGGTCGATTTGGCTGCCGTATTTTTCGAGCCAGGTTTGTTGAGGAGCTTGAGGGCCATTGAGTGGTTGTTGGTTCCCGAAGACTAGCGGGAGGTGTAGAGCTGCTAAGCAGGAGGCTGCTAGTAGGTAACTCATGGTGAGAGTGGAAGCCAAAGAACGATTTCCATATCGGGTAGTTGGAACGACATTACGAAGACAATCATTTTATTCTCCATGATCCCATTCCATCACATCGTGTCGTCGAAAAGCTCGATTCGAAATCAGAGATTCGCTTCCACCCGGACCTCCTTGACAATTTCAGCGCAAACCTCCAACAACGCCTTCCCGAGCTTCTCGAAATCTCCGACCTAATAGACAAGTGAGCACCTGCAGATCAACCCAAGAAAACAAACAAAGGCACTGACCTCGTTCCATATTTGCGCGCTACATCGAACCATGAACCCAATCGTATCAAGGAAGTAAACTTGACCATATATGTTTCGGTTCATTAGAAGTTTCTTCTTCATTTGCGCGATGATAGCAGCCTTGGGTCCAATTCTCGACGGAAGGGGGAGCTTGACGTCGACCTACAAAACGCCTCGATCATGAGATATTCTGAACTACAGGCAGAGAAGAGAGGCAACCACCGACCATATTGAGCGTCATTTTACCGCTGGGATCCAGCTTGACGTCTGACGTGCCTAAGATCTGCGCCAGGCGTTCCTGCCCTTGTCTAGCAATCTGCCGGCAGTAGGTGTTGATCTTTTTTTCCCCACCAAGCCACTGTCTGAATTCGAAAGCTACAGACATGAATCAATTCGGCTTGTGAGTGACGCGGAGGCGGTATGTACATGAATCCACAAACCTATATCGACGCTTAGGAACGGGACGAAGTCCATGGTGGCGATCCCTGATTGGCGGTCAGTTCTGAGGGAGAGTGTGAGAGATGTTGTTGTCACATTCGAACTGCGTTGCAAAGTTCGAGAGTTTCCAATCCGCGGGCGGGAGGTAGGACGCTGATGTTGGGAACGTAGACCTGATGAGGTGCTGATTCCTGTAGTAAATGTATGGATAGCGAAACTTGCGCGCGATGTATTGAGTGCGGCGTACCTAAGCGGGACGTAT
Source organism: Favolaschia claudopus (assembly GCA_037176885.1). Taxonomy (NCBI): domain Eukaryota; kingdom Fungi; phylum Basidiomycota; class Agaricomycetes; order Agaricales; family Mycenaceae; genus Favolaschia; species Favolaschia claudopus. The sequence continues at coordinate 723,133 of JAWWNJ010000032.1, read as the reverse complement.
AGGACGGCACAAGGTCGCTTTGTGTACAGCCATTTATGACAATTCTGCAAACAAGCGTGAAAAAATGTCAGTGCATTTTTTTCGAAAGACATCCATGAGAGAAGTACGAACAGAGATCCAGAAATCCGGATCAGCCTCGTTGAGGTTGAGGTTGACCTCTTGGCCGATGGAGTGTGCGGCATCTATGAGTGTCATAACGTTTTCTTCCTTGCAAATCTGCACCATTTCTTTCCAAGGCATCGCGATCGCAGGCATAGCGAATATCGCATCAATTATGGCGAACACTCTCTGTCCTGCCTTCCTCGGCGGAAGACCCCGCAGATGATCCCGATACTGAGCGAGAACTCGAGCAGGGGTCGTCGGGAAGGTCAAGTTGATCGTCGATAAAGTGGGATATGGAGCCGTATCGGAAATGTACTGCACGGAACTCAGTACTGAGTTGTATGTTATATTGTCTACAAAGTGAAAGCTATCATTAGAGGAAAGGAGCCTGCAGATTGACTTGCAACTTACAGATAACGATTATATCGTCTTTTTGCCATTCAATATTGCTCAGAACGGTGGAGACTCCGTGCGACGCGTTAGGGACAAGAACACATTCCTCCGTCTTCGCCCCGATGAAAGCAGCAAGCTGCGCGCACGCGCTTCGCAAGCGAGGGGTGTAAGTAAACCGTACCCAGCGGTCGGGATTCGATTCCGCCTCCGTATCCATCGCCCTGCAAGCTTCCAGAACTGGAAGCGGTACGGAGCCATAAGAGCCTAAAAAACAAGAGTCAAGACACGCCATTAATTGGCCCGCTAATGGATCGTTGGACTCACCGTGATTCAGGTTAACGTAGGTGGGCTCGAAAGGGAAGTACTCTAGCATGGCATGGCCAAACGGTGGGGGCGTTTTGTCGCGCCAGGAGAGAGTTCCACCTGCGGCCATTGCAGCGAAGGGCAAGAAACGCGGTTCAAAGTAAAGCCATGCATCGAGTCAGTTAATAAAGAGAAACGAGGGTCACGGTTGTCCGGCATGCTTGGTAATAAGCTGGGCGTTTTAACGCGACGACGACTGGGGAGGTCCGCATACGGCCCGTACTCATGGGCTCGCAAATTCAACGCACATTGTTGAAATTGGATATCATTGCAAACTATCTACGTTGTATCGATTCGTTCGTGCGTAGCGTACTCGTACAGTTAGGCCGGCTTTGTGCATTACTTCCAGTCCAGAACTTATTCGCAGAAGGGCCAGTCTGGTTCAGTGTCGAGGTAGAGCGTGCAGACAGGCGCTTGTATCAGGTGGAGCTGCAATTTTGTTTCTAGAGGAAGCAAGAAGGAAGCGCGAGACGACCCGATACAGAAGATCGGAAACGCGTGTCCTGTGCGATATATAGTCTGCCGCGAAAGCGGTTCTGACAAAGACTCCAACCATGTAAACTGGGGTCCTAGAGGAAGGCACAGAGGTGTTCTTGGGGACATTTGAATTGATTTGGCGGGACATCCTTGGGAGCTTGAAGGTAGCGGGAAGACCAGCCAGAGCAAACCACTCAGAGACCCTAACGATCCCGATATTTGGACTGTCGGAGGTGCGTTTGAAGAGAATCAGAGGAGACTTGCTGTTCGACTCATTGAATCGATAGATTACTTGGCTCCGAGTCACCACGGCCAGGGCATCATGTCTGATGCGTTCAAGACAGTTTTGCAGCAGTGGGCTATTCCAAGGATGGGGGTGCGTCGAATGGCTGTAACGGCGCTGGATGGAAACAAGGGGAGCGTCCGGGTGTTTGAAAAGCATGGATTCAAGTTGCGCGAGACGATAGAGGATGCTTTGGATGTGCGAGGGACCAAGCGCGGGGTACATGTACTGGACTGGAGGTTGGAAGAGTAGATGTGACTCACTTTGTGACTCCTCGCATATCATCAATCGCAAGCCCCAAGCACAAGCACACATCGGGTGGTCCGTGCGCGCAAGCGAGTATATAAAGACCTCTTCAACATTTGAGAAGCTTTATCTCTTGTGCTCGGGCACGTACCATCAGAAGTGAGGTTAACACCGATCCGTGGTCTTTTGCTGATTGCAAATTAAATCCGAACCGTTTCTTTGCTTAGGCTTAGAACAATTTTTGGAAACCCCCCAATTCCTCGTGAAGACTCGGAAGAGTCTGAAGGGATTTAGCTGTAGTGTAGCTTTGCAATGGACCTTTGTTTTGAACCTCATCTCGTTTGATCTGAGCCTGTATTAGAGCGGAACTTTGCCCAACCTTCCGCTTTCAATGAATTGACCTGAACCTTGCCTGGACCGTCAATGCGGTCTTGACTTGAATGTTCCGCTCTGCGATGCACCGCCATTCCAACTACCCTCAGCCTGACCCAATCCTTGTTATTTACTCAAGCTTGGCGCTCTCTCTTCCACCTGCCCACCATGCGCATCAACTTCTACGCATTATTCTTGGGCAATTAGGAAGGTGGGTCCAAAACACGTCCCGGTTCACGAATTTACATTTATTTCAAAATTCAGAGAACATCAACACCATCAGAAAGCCCTCTAAATCCATCGCGTCTCGTTACCAAAGTGGGACACCATCTCACCACTCCGCTCCAGCGGCCAATCGCTAAACACATCCAACTGCATCTTGACCGACTCCTCCGGCGATATAGGCGCAGGAATACTCGGCATAACATTCGAAAGCCCCTTGCTGAGCAATTTGAGCTCTTCCATCGCTCCAGCCGACGCTAAATTTCAAGTCCACTGTCAGAAAACCACCTCGTATCCGAAATAATAAAAAGGGAACTGACGCGGCGCAGGCTGAGTCGCAGACGTATCCACCATCCCCGGACAGATCGAGAGGAACACGAACCCGTCCGCTCTATATCGCGCAGCGAACTTCGCAACGGCCATATTCAGCGCGGCCTTCGCGATCGAGTACGCTACCATGCCCGGGGCGTTGGCGTGGAGCGTGAAGCCAAGATGGCCTGACGCGCCGCTCAGGGTGAGCACTTTCTTCGTCGACCCGTTCTTGAGCAAGGGAAGGAAGGCGTTCGTGCTGTGTATTACGGCGATGGTGTTGTTCCGGAACTGTGCACTGTATGAGTGGGGGAACGAGAAGTTGGAAATGATGATAGAGTACAGTGTCTATCAAATCCTTCTCGAGCTCCTCTGAACTTGGACTAGAGACAGTAGAGACAGGTTAGCGATTTGCGTGGGTTCGGACAAAAAAACAAAAACTACAATTGATCTATGGTCAGCCCGAGGAAGGACGCAGACCCAGCGTTGTTGATCAGATAATCCAATTTGTTGTTCGTAAGCTTTGCAACCTCGGCTGCCGCAGCCTGTGTTAGATGGGCTCGTCAAAATCAACGGAAACCGAGCACGAACAAATCCTTTCACTCACGTTCAAAGCCTTCGCGTCGGTGACATCCGCCTCGACGATCGTGACGTTCTTCCTCCCCAACTCGTGCAGGAAATTCGCGGTAGCCTTGTTGCGCACGACGGCGAATACTTGATTCTGCTCGTCGGCGCTGAGGTGTTTGACGAATTGGAGCTGAACGCAGAAGAAGAAACAACACGTTATTAATTTTGAAAACACGGTTAGGTAGAAAAAAATAAAATACTGACCCCGATTCCCCTAGACGCACCGGTGACGACGTAAGAAGGCATGTTGCTTGTAGTTGAGCTGAGTGCTGCAGCCTGCCACCGTGCCCTTTTATTCGAGGTCTCCCGGCTTACAAAGTATATCCCGACGAAGGGCGGAAAAGAGCAACTAGTAATCCCTGAAATCGGTTACTAATATGTATGTCGAGAGCACCACAGACGAAGTTGCCCACCCTTTGGGTCGGTATTCATCGGTGTGTCGGCTTGAAATCCCCTAGGCCTCTTTGGTGAGCCTGCAAAATCCATTATACCTCATCCTTTGTCAGTCAGACGGTGGCGTACAGTGCTCACAAATGTCCCGGCCCTCGGTACATATTACAAACGACTGTGGATCCACCTCGTTCAGCGTTGAATTCCATATATGGGTTCTTGGTGGGGAAACAAATCTATAAATAGAGATGGTTCTCTGCGCCTAGGAAGGAAGGAAGGAAGGAAGGAAGGGACGAAGCTCGTATGTGGTCCGATACCCTTGTCGATGGAGACGCCGCCGAGCCGGTGATGTATCTGCGCAAAAGTTTGAACTAAGACGTCAATGACCAGCACCATATTCCTCTCGCCTTTTGATTCTCAGACTTGCAGCCTCAAGTCTGTGTAACTGGAGCCGCCAAAGGAATCGACGTTAGATTGTACCCATTCGTTCTCACTAATCTAAAGACTCACGGGATTGATCAGATGGTCTGTGAAAGGGAGACAACACTGGTAGTTCAGTTCACAATTTTGTTCGCTGCAATCAGAACTGTGGACGACGACGGGGTTCACGACTCGCGACAGGGTTGTGAAATCGAAAACGTTCTCGGGCGAAAGGAAATTAACAGTGACTCGGATACACGCATTTATAACCATTGTGTTTCGTTTCCAAAGTGCGACACCATCTCGCCGCTCCGTTCCAAAGGCCAGTTGTCGAACACTTCCAACTGCATCTGCACGGATTCCTCGACGGATATAGGAAGGGGAATCGTCGACATGGTCTTTGACAGACTCTCTGTTATCAACTTGAACTCTGCTACCATCCCCGCCGGCGCTGTCAGTCGAGCTCGTCAGAGGTTATCGGAGGTATGGAAGAAGGCAACTGACGCGGAGCGGTTTGAGTTGGGGAAGTATCCACCATGCCTGGACAGATCGACAGGAATACAAATCCGTCCGCTTTATATTTAGCAGCAAACTTGGCGATGGCCATGTTCATCGCGGTTTTCGCCATCGCGTAGGTGACGCTGGCGGTGAGGTCGGATTGCAGCGTGAAGCCCATATGGCCGACAGCGCTGCTCAGGGTAAGCACTTTCTTTGTCGAGCCGTTCTTGAGGAGGGGAAGAAAGGCGTTGGTGCTGTGGACCACGCTGATGGCGTTGTTCTTCAACTGGCGAACGCATTAGGTTGAACGGTGAACAAAGATGGACTTACGTTCTCCTGTAGATCTTTTTCGAAGGCTTCTGGAGTTGGGCTAGTTTTAGTGTTGGGTTAGTGAGAGACTCCAATGTCGAAAAACAACAAGACTTACAATTGATCTATGGTGAGCCCAGGCATGGTATTCGACCCAGCATTGTTGATCAAATAATCTAGCTTGTTATCCGTGGCTTTTGCGACCTCCGCTGCCGCAGCCTGCGTTGTACTCGTCGTCAGAATGAAGATAGATTGTAAAGGGCTCTTCACTGACAATGATAGCCTTTCCATCGGTGACATCTGCCTCAACGATCTTGACATTGCTCCTCGACAACTCTCGCAGAAGATTTGCGGTGGACTTGTTCCGGACGATAGCAAAGACTTGGTTTTCATCGTTTGCGCTGAGATGCTTGACAAACTGGAGCTGAAGGCAATATGTGAATTTCGGGATGAGGAAGAAAAATGGTTTAAAGTATGCAATCACTGACACCAATCCCTCTAGAGGCACCCGTAACGACGTAGGACGGCATTGTGCTCAAAGATGCCCGAGCCATGCTTGACCTTCATTATATATTCCATTTTCTTGAGGAGGCGGATAAATTGAAGGGAAAAGAGCCGAAGCCGTGAGACCCGCCGGCTATTGCCGGGCCAACTCTCGAGTCTCAAGTGTACGCCCACCATGCTTACAACTCGTACTGAACTGTTGCACGAAAACCCCCCTTGAAGATCCCCGGGAGCGTAACCTCGGCGCGCAAAAGAATACGATTCCATGACTATTCAACAGAGTACTTATAAATTTCAATTTTCTACACCCAACGCGTTTCATTGCCAAAATGCGACACCATCTCGCCGCTCCGTTCCAGAGGCCAACCGTTGAACACCTCAAGCTGCATTTTCACAGATTCTTCCGTCGATATGGGCGCCGGAATAGAGGGTATGACGCTCAAAAGGCTCTTCGAGAGCATCTTGAACTCGTTCGCCTCTCCTTCCGATGCTATATCATCCGTCATCCGTCAAATCTTGCCCGGGACACACAGGAAATATGATAATGATGACTGACGCGTTGAAGCAGAAGAAGCTTTGGTCGAGGAGGTATCGACCATACCCGGACAGATCGCGAGGAACAGGACCCCTTCCTCTCTGAGATCAGCAGCGAATTTGGCGATGACCATGTTCAACGCGGCTTTGGCGATTCCGTAGGAAACCTGACCAGCGGCGTTGCTTTCGCGCGTGAATCCCAGGTGCCCGAGAGCGCTACTCAGGGTGAGCACTTTCTTCGTCGATCCGTTCTTGAGGAGGGGCAGGAAAGCGTTCGTGCTGTGTACGACGCTGATCGCGTTGCCTTTGAACTAGCAGATATAATCAGCACAGAAATTGAACCGAGTAAATTGGCGTACGTTCTCTAAGAGATCGTTCTCGAGAGCTTCCGGAGTAGGACTGAAGACGGGTCAGCGCAAGAGAAACATACTCGCCGGAAATGAAGGCTTACAACGTGGATATGGTATGCCCAGGCATGTTGCTCGACCCAGCATTATTGATCAAATAATCCAGCTTGTTATTCGTAGCTTTTGCAACCTCGGCTGCCGCAGCCTAAATCGGATCTCGTCAAAATCGCTGGAAACCGAGAACGAATTCTAACCTCTTTCACTCACGTTCAGAGCCTTTGGGTCGGTAACATCCGCCTGCACAATCGTGACATTCTTCCTTCCCAGTTCCTGAAGAAAAGTCGCTGTAGACTTGTTGCGAACAACGGCGAAGACCTGATTGTTCTCGTCGGCGCTGAGGTGTTTGACAAATTGGAGCTGAACGCAGACAGATTATCATGGTCAGAACATCGACAAGACAAAATGCAGCAGTTGAGAGAAAGACTGACGCCGATTCCTCGGGAGGCACCAGTAACAACGTAGGAAGGCATTGTGCTTGCAGTTGATGATGGAATCCTCTCTGCGGGCAACGTTGAGACTTTATACGGTGTTCCATGTTATCAAAGGTACTGTATCCCGACAAAAGGCGGAGAATGCCAAAGCTGATCGAGCCCGAGCGTTTCATGTGATTTCCGACGACGCGCGTTCCCATCACCGACTTCGGAATTGGGGTGCGGGACAAGTCCTGTACATTGTTGCGGTCCATTGCGTGCAGACGTTCACCGATGCCATGCATGGCCTCAGTACAATTTCTGCGCATTGTGGCTTTCGAGTGGCGAGCTCTAATGATGTTGACAATATTCAGTATAGCACAACTCTCTCGGCGCTTGGTCATCTTCGCTCAAGCGCAGAGAACCATTCCTATTTATAGATTTTTTTCTCTTCCAAGAAACCATATGCGGTTACATCTGAATTGACCACTGCGTATACAGTACCAAGGAAATGAGTAGGTGTCTCCGTGGCACTTGCTAATACCCGGGGTCGGAAATTAGTGAGACCACTGTAGTGTAGCAAGCGACAAGACCTCCGAGTCTTGGCTTGACACAGTCTTATAGTCATCGGAACTTAGCACCTCCTTAAAGCGTAGAAACTTCAACAGTTGCAGTAGTCATTCGAGATTGCGAAGCTATTCAATCTGGATCTAAATGCAGAACGAAGATACAATATGTGCGCTACAATCAGTGATGCGAGATATGGTGAGATATATGCAGTGGAATAAAAATATGCAATGCAAGAATTTACGAGAGAAGATGCGACGAGGATGATTACACCGAACCAAGAAAAAAAACACCATCAGGATTCAGCAGAGATCACATCTGATCAACCTTTCTTTGAGACTCTGCAATCTCAGATTCCCAGCCTGCAGCCCACTCTGGATCGACCTTCGCCAGCTCACAGCAGTCCATGCAACGGATAAAGTACGAATTGTCTTTCTTGCCGTAATCGCAAACAACACTGCGAGAGGGGAGCAAGAATCAAGATCAGCAAAACAGAGAGGGTCGACTTGAGCGAGCGACGATCGTACAATTCAGGTATGATGTCTCCAACCATCGTGATGCGGTCCCAGTCGACACAATCCGTACAATAAGCGTGTTGGCAAGTTTGGCATCTACGCAAGTCAGGTCAGTGGTTGTCTCAACCCGAGTATTATGAGCCCAACGTACCGAAGAAGCATACCCCCCGCCTCACCGGTATTACGACGGCACCGAATACAACTGTGTTGCCCACAGAGTATCTGTTTTGCAGTATCGACTTGGACAGCACTCAGTGTCGTGTGGCACTCAGCATGGAAAACTGTAACGAACGGCGGTCGATTTAACTTCATAGATGGTTCGCAGTGAGTAACAAGACCAACTTACCACGAGGACAATGGTCGCACATGACGACCGAGCCGCCATCGCGACATGTTATGCAATAGTCCTCCGACTTAAAACGGGGTTTCTTCGACTTTTCTTTGCTCGGCGCTGCTCTAGACTTGTCGTCCAAGACCGTCTGCATTCTTGTCAATATCATATCCCAACTGCAGAGTGCAGAAACAAACGACTCACCTCTCCCATCGAATCGTCAACAAAGAACGTCATGCCTCCGATATTCACAGTGCGATGAAGTTGCCCCCGCTTCCTCGTTGGGGTAGCGCTCTGCGATCCCGCTCCAGGGCTCGACGGCACCTTGGCACGCGTCAACAACTTCCCCTCAAACAAATAACTCTGCACCCTCGCCACCCCACTCAACAACGCCCTCTCTTCCTCCTCCGCACTCCGCAACAACGCCTCCTCCACCGCCGCACCCTCCTCCTCTTTGACCACCGGGATATTCATCTCATGTTTCACCTTTGCATTATGCACATCGTCCCTCACGCGCGAAGCCTCTAGGATCTCCTGCAGCGACGCAGCGCGGAAACGCGTGATATCCATCCCATCCTCCGCACAAGTCAGCGCACTGCTGCCGCGTCGCAAAATGGACAGAAGCTCGCTCCCGACTGCCCCTCCATGCGTGCCATCATCTGCGCCCTGCCCCGCGCTCTCAACACCGATTATCTTCGCTGCAAGGAAAAGCTTGCGCCGAAGACGGTCAAGCATCTGATCCTCTACGCTTCCTCGACAAATCAAACGAAAAACCTGCGCACCATATCCGGTCAACATCGCTTCGTCAGTGCCCCGGGTTCGAAAGGCAACGTACCTTAACGACCTTGGTCTGTCCAATTCGATGTGCGCGAGCGATAGCTTGTAGGTCATTTTGCGGGTTCCAATCAGAATCACACAGGATACAGGTGGAAGCTTTTGTCAGATTGATCCCTTTATAATTGCCTCAGTCTCCCCTGCCACCCAGCAAGCTGCGAAGCACTCACCGAGTCCCCCCGCCTTGGTTGAGATCAAGAAGACTTGGCACTCTGCAGGTATGCACTTTAGCGATATGCAGGCGAAATAAAAAAGACACCGACTTGAATCATCTTGCTGGAACTGCAAAAATTTACAGACCGCTTGTCAGCCTCATCATGCTCAATATCCAGCCATCTGCTGTGCGACTCACTATACGAATAACCAATTCACGTCTCGCGCGCGACACCGACCCGTCCAGACGGACAAACTGGTAACCGCGCAGAACGAGGTAATCCTCGACAAGGTCCAACATGCTATTACGCAAACGCCGTCAGTGCAGTCGAATGGCGGGACGCTGGGCCGACACAGGCACCTTCCTTTTTTGGACGTCTCGGCAAACCGTGCCGGATTGATCGGTAACAGCGCGCAACAGCATGCCACCGTCACGCAAGTTTGCAAAAAGTAGCAGAGAGTACAAGTTCGGGCGTGATAAGGCTTAAGTGGAGAGAGAGCTTGAAATTTGGAATAGAATGAATTCAAAATGCACACAACCGCAGTAATTTATCGCTTGGACTCAGAGATTACAATGGCTACATTCAGTCGGCGCACCATCGGAGCGGAAAGGCGGTGGCAACGGCGCAAACACAGAGGGAGAGCAAGATGAATAAGAAATCAGTATACATGCAAGCATAATAGCATCTCCTGTGCTCCTGTGTCCTTCAACCGTCCAAACCTCAGTACCAACACCACCAACCACCAATGACACCTGTTGAAATTTGAGGTCAAGACCTTGATGTATTGCAGGGGGCGAGATGTGAGTTCAGAGATCAAGAAGCGGGTGTCGGGCAATGAGCGCGATGTGACGAGAAGGCAAAAGGCGGTTGAGCGCGACACGCAAAGTATCTGGTCGTGGTAGGAGACAAGGATGGAGTCACAAATGTGACGGTGCATCGGCACTGATTGCCGGCGTTCCCAAAAAGGCAGGTGCTTGTGCTGGCCCAAATTCCCGAATGGCGAGGGATACGAAGTAATTGCTCGAATTGACAAACTCACTCCGTGAACTGCGAAAATACGAGGACACGCTCACCCTTCGGGAGAACGTCCATGAGGATTTTATCAATAGCAAGCATCTTGCTCGACGATGCAACAATGTGTTCGCCAATCTCGTAGTGTTCTGGCATGGCGTCGTCAATCATATACGGGCTATGCATAACGATTTTCTTGTCAGCAGGCGAAACAAAAAAATTGAAATAAAAAAAAGGTCAAACGAACTGGTCACAAACTTGTCGTAGACGCATTAGAAGCATTGCGAATTTGTTCCACTCTATGATGAGCACGATACTTGTAAGCTGACTGTCGCGGGAAGAGCGCAGAAAACAGCACTCACGCTTGGACTTCGTCGACCCTTGCGCTTGAGTCACCAACGTCTGAAACACCTCCGCGCGTCCGTCATCAACACCCATATCTTCCTCTTCGTCTTTTTTCTCCAGTTTGCCCTGCTCAGGAAACAACATCTGCAAATCCACCTTCTCAAGCCTCGTAAGCAGCTTCCACGTCCAAAACCTCTGTGCCTCCGTAAACGGTATGAACACCGTCCATTCCTCCTTCGGCGGCACGCCGCCCAGCTCTCCGCTCAAATTCAACTTGCTCTTAATGCGTCTCAGCTGAATGACATCAAGAAAGTTGCGCACGGCGTTGAGGAAGGGCTGCGAGTACGATCCTGTCGACAAGTCGAAGGAAGCCGCAAAGAGCTGTTGCGTCGTTGGGGTGAATATATGCGGGTAAAGCCAATGGAGAAGAGCCCAGAGCTCCGTGAGGTTATTTTGGATCGGAGTACCGGTCAGAACTGCAGGCGGGCGGGATCTCAACAAAACAATTCAGGACGACCGAGAATAAAATACAACTTACTGACGCGCCAAGCGAACCCCCCGATAGACGCAGCCCGCGAAGAGACCTCCGTCCCGGCATTCTTGATACGGTGCCCCTCGTCCAGGACAACACAATCCCATCGCCGCGTCTTGAGCCAGCCAAAGTCCTGCGTGGACAGCGTCTCGTACGTGGTCAGCACAATCTCAGCAGACGCAGAATCATCACGCATGACGCGTTTCAGCCGCTCGCGCTCGTCCATGTTTCCGTGAAAGCGCAGGACGGACATGGAAGGGAGCCACCTCTTGCACTCCGTTTCCCAAGAGGAGAGCACGGATAAAGGACATACGATGAGGACCAGAATGGGCGAGGAGGTGCATTCTTTGAGGTGCGCGAAGAGTGAGAGCGTTTGCACGGTTTTACCCAGCCTTTTGAGTCGCGATTGGCGTTAGTGATGTCTGAATAGTACATGTAGAATGTATAGAAAAAAACGCACCCCATCTCGTCTCCAAGAATACAATTCACACCTTTTCCTCGTCAGCCAAAAAACAACGCGTTCAGTTCAAACACCTCTACGCACCATTGTGATACATATTAGCAAGAAACCCCAAACCCGCGAGCTGATAGTCCTTCATCTTGCCACCAGTGATAAGCTTAGGCTGCTCAACAAACTCCCGCAATGGCACCGGCGGCGTCGCATTCCCAGCAGCCATCTCCTTAACCACCTGGTTGAAATACGTCGCGTTGGGAGGGAGCAACGGCTCGAACAGCGCTCGATTCGCGTAAACCCAGGCTTTGCGCCTCGCGTCGTGGTCCGCGCGCACCTCTGCTCTACTACTAGTAGTGGCATCTCCGTCATGCTCTCGCTCTTCTTTCTTCATCTTCATCTTCGGGCTCCGTTCATTCGACTCCTCGCATTCCTTGACATCTTTATCGCTCCTCTTCCTCTTCCGCTTCACGAGATTCGCTGAACTCGGAACGCGAATTATAGGTTGACGCGTCGTGGGCGACGACGCGGGTTCTGCCTTCAAACCAAGTTTCGCCTGCGCAAAACGCTGGTAAACGATCGGGGCACGAGCAGCACCAGTGGTCTTCGAAGGCGTAGCGGGCGCAGCATTCATCGGGCGAGGTGGTGGCTGGAACTTCAAGCCTGGAAGGAAGCAAGATGGGTTCTCGACCCAAATTAACTTTTGATTTTTGACGTGTTTGATTGCTTTAGGGCCGGCTTGAGCGCGTTGTGATGCTGCTAGAATTCGAGTTTTTTCGTTATGGTAACTTTGGATTCAGATTCTAGCACTTCGGTCTTGGATATCCTTGGTGTTGCTCGCAAAACTCTCGCCTCCTACCCTGTCAGATCTGCAGACCAACCTCACACCGCCGCGAATTCACTTCATTTCGTTCCTTCTTCAATCGCATCGCATACTTGCTGCAACAATCGACTAAATGACATCCTACGCAGAGGGATATGTATAGCGCTGGTATACGGAGTAGTAAAAACAAAAACAAAAAAAGGATACGACGAAACAACACAGCGTGATTAAAGAGTTCTGGTCATCGAATGAGGGGGCGTAAGTAGTGGTCATGAATAGATATCTACCGATACATTAGGCCGGCCTAGGGACGCGCGCGCGCGCCGCACTCATATAATCTGCAGATAGTTGGACGGTGCAACTGCGGAAACGAAGTGAGTGAAGGATTTTAACAAAAATTAAGATGAGGAAGAGACGGAAAACGCACTGCCAACGGTCCCATCCGCCTTTTTAGCCTGCCACCATTTGCCCTGCTTATCCACAATATCGAGTATCTCGCCCTTCGTGAACGATATTTCATTCGGATCATCCGCCGAGGCGCTGTCTACAAATTCAGGCAGTGTCGTCAGTCTAGTTCTCAGTGCAATGCGCAGCAGAAGAGAATACGCACAAGCATACAGCGCCTTCGCCTTATACTGATAACTCTCCTCCCCAAGCGTCCCGCCCGTGGGGTTCGCCCCCACCCCCGACATCAACGGCGAGCTCGGCCCATTATCGTTCCCCCCTATCGACCCCGCGCCCCCACCAGGCAAATTCGTCTGACTCCCCGCCGCCCCCGTCCCCAGACTCCTCGTCCCCATCCCCCCCTCACTCGCGCCCCCGAAGCTATTCTGGCTCCTAACCCCCGCCGTCTGGCTCCCCATCCCGCTCCCCATACCCATGCCCATACCCATCTTAGTGTCATACGCCATATCATGCGAGCCAATCCCCCCGCCCGACCCATAATTCGTCGAGTACCCATTGCCCCCCGCCATATCATGCACCGACGCCTGTGTCCTCGTGCGCCTCCTCCTTGAAGGCGGCGTGAGCCCGCCCGTGCCCAGCATATTAAACACATGCAACACGAGCGAGTCCTCCTCCGAGCTGAAATATAACACCCATATGATATTGACCATAGCGAGAATAAGCCACCCCGCCGCCATCGCGTCGAGCGCTCCGAGACCCGTGAAGATGCCTTGTTGGACGCCGATGACGGAGAAGACGATGGCGACGGCGCCGAAGGTGCATAGCTGGAGGCGGTGCATTGCTATGGAGTCTGTTGCGAGTGTGTAGAGGACGCCGAAGATGAGGGCGGCTTCGAGCCAGATTGCGAACCATAGGACGCCAACGGGGCCATTTCCGACTTGTTTATGCCATATGAGGAGGAGTCAAACACTAGACAGACGCTTGCTTACATTTGGCTGTTGCAACCGCCTGGGAAATGAAAGCAATAATCCAGGCTACCTGCGCGTCGAGAGGGTGTTCAGATTAGCGGAAAGTTTGCGAGGAAGCAGACGAACGATGGCAAGGATGCTCGTCAGAAGGAAAAGCTGAATAACTAGATTTAGAGGGGCGTTCTGGGCAAGCAAGAAGTACTTGCATAGTGGGTGAGAATTGGGGTGAGGTCGAAACTTCCGCCTCGGGGAGGCATACTGCGGCGGAGGAGGAGGTGAAGGGAGAAGAGTTTGTTTACCGCATAAACAAACTTCCGTCACTTTGACCTGATCTTCAACTCAACTTTACTTTGACTCTTGAGCTTGAGCCTTGTACGACTCGGAAATTCACCAGTCACTATCTTTTCTATCTCTATGCGTTCTACAGCCCCCTTCAACCACATCGTACGAGCAGCGAGCAGCGCCGGCGAGGCTATGATGGCCTCCTAGGCAACTTGAACATTTCTCAGGCTAACACGCTACTTGCCATGACGCATTGAACGTTCGGCTACAGTCCAATGTGCTCGAGACGACGACGGGACTGGAAGAAGACTGGCGCGACAGACCTAAAGAGGTGCAGTGTCTCCTGCTGCAAGATGCATCTTGGTGCACAAGACTTGGCCTTGATCTGCTGCGGTTGAGGCTGTAGTCACCGCTGCAGCCGTTTTCTCCCATGGCCATTTAGACACTTCACGAGTTTGTGCTCTTAGCATCCCCGAATTTGTAACGACACAGGAGCACATCTTTCGCAAATGCGTAGGTATTGCTGACGAAACATCGTATGTACGAACACTTGTTTATTCTAATGGATCTCTTTCACTACCCCCACACCTTGATCGCCGCGACACAAGCGCACCGCTTCTCACCACAGTTCACGTATCAAACCCCTCCATCTGCATCCTAATCGACCCCTCTGTTCTCGAAGTTAAGCGTTGCCATCTTTCTTCTTCCGCACATCCTGCAAATGTTGATTGTGTGCATCACTATACATGGGACATGCTCAGTAAGTGTCTTCCAGACAAACAGCTACCGACCTCATGATCAGAGTGTTGAGCGTCGATGAACAGCTTCAAAGGACGAAAAGCCTCCAACTCCGCTTTGTACGACCCTTCGCTGGCAGCTTCCGCCTTATCGAACCAAGATGAAAAGCTCGCGTGAAGTTGTTTTCGAGACAAGATAACTATTGGCGTAGCCAATAATCCGACCAAGTCCTTGAAACACAAGGGAGACTTGCAGAACTTCTTTCGACCGGGGGTCAACAACACATCATCGTAAATCTTGAGCATATTGCTTCCCTCCTCAGACCTCGGGTTGGATTGAGCACAATCTAAGATCCACCGAATATTGCAGCCTTGGCGTTGATCCCACGCTGGAACCACGCTTGTGCCCTCCCAGTCCAAAATACCGACAATCGTAGGTTTGTCAGAGGATTTAGACGAAACGGAGAACAAAAGGTTGTTTTCGTTGAAGTCGCAGTGCGCCAGCCGGAAGAGATCCGGGTGCTCAGGTAATGCATCCGGTAATTGTTCAAGAGCACCGCGTAGAAGCTGGAACCACTGCTGTGCATATGCGGCGAGAAGCGCGTCCACGCCACCATTTATCTGACTGCACTGGGTCCGACCAGTGATGTAGCCGTCCAGGTCCTTCACTTCGTCAAGAATGCAATCGACGAAAGAGAGAAGGTATTCCTTTGAAGATGTAAAAGGACCTCTGCCGCTAAGCATATTGTAGGAGGTGCATGATTTGACGAGGGGTCCCATACTGCCATCGGAATCGATTAGAGAACCTATCGAGCGCAATGGGTGATTGCAGATTTCGGCTTCAAAACCGGCGACTTGGGCAGCGAGTTTTTCCCAGCCAGCGGACGTGATACGCAAGTCTCTCAAAAGGTAGGGAGATCTAGTCATATATAATATATGCGTTGGAAAGCGATATATAGCACGGGGGACGTACTCGTTGCATGAGCATGTATGGGGCACCAACATCGTTAGTCCACTCGCTGTCCCAGTCGTACAGAGTGGGCACAGGTATGGAAACATTCGTATTGAGAAAGCGCAGCGTAGCGACCTTCAATCGAGTGTCAGATGCAGACAAACGACCGGCAAAATTGTGAAAAATCACCTCAGAAACGAATCTAGCAGCGATGTCCTCCGGAGTCGTGCTGGGATCCCGGTTGTCGTTGCCTTCGCCTGGATCTCTCAGCCGCGCCACGATATCTGTACCGTCGTCGAACAGCAGTAAAAACACCTTGCGATACATACATCGGTATTCATTCCTCCAACGCAGTCGATCGACAACAAGCCCACGTACAATATTATATCCGCCCACAGCCAAGAGGTGTATGTCTACACATTTCTTGTTCACCACAATCGAAGCTCGAGCTTGAAGTGCTTGCAGATCGAAAGACGAGAGAATTTGACGAAGCTCGGGGCCACGACGTAGCAAGCAAGAGAATAATTGTTCAACTGCTCCGTGGAGGCAATCGTCCTACATAATCCAGAGAAAGAAAAACTTCAGCTTGAGAGGCACTGTAATCCATTGAAGCGTGACGCACATGGTTATAAAGAAACACGAGCGAGGCCCATTCGGTTGGGGTTATTCCGATGATGCTCTCGGGAGGTTCGCCGCTGCTCAGTCGTTGCTCGAATGCATCCATGCCTGGTAGTCACCGTTTCAAACAAATTGGAGGATTAGAGGCTTTTGACGAGATGCTGGCGCGATGGAAGGCCTTATACAACGCAGAACTCTATCTGGCAGGCTAACACGCTGGCTGCAATGGCGCATTGAACGCTCGGCTACAGTCCACTGTCCAATATGCTCAAGACGACGACGGGTTGACGACGGGACTGAGGGAAGCTTAAATCTTGTGCTGCTCCAGACCTGGACGAACAGAGGATTGCAAGATGTATCGGCGCACAAGCTTTGATTGAGCTAGTTCGTCGGCGACACTGTGAAGTTATCCGTTCGAATTCGGCACTCAGTTGTCAACACTGCGAATACTCGCACCACTCGAATCCACTCAGCGGCATTACCAGAAAAACTCTATTGTGTCGCTGTTTCTCCTAAAGCCCTTTCCACCTTCTTGTCCAACTTTGTTTCATCGAGGAAAGACACCCACGGCACCACTCTCAATAGCTCCCTCCCCACCCCCGGCTTGAGCCTGCGCACGGGAACCACGAGATCCATGTACGAAGTTGCCTCACTCACTCGTATGATTTCCATACTCATCGGCCCCAAACTCTGAGCGGCGCGTGCAGCAGCGGCTAGTTCTTCTCGTCCACCAAAATTCGTAGCCTGAACCCGGAGATCCGGATCCGAGATACCGAACCAGTGTATCTGCATGGGAGCGACTCCGTAATCATATATGGTGCACAGTTGGCTATTTTTGTGCTCTGCCAAAAATTGAACGTGTTCGCGGGCGAGTGAGGTCCTCACAGTGGGATGGTGATGGTGACTGTTCGCAAGGAAGCGCAGAAACTCGTATTCTCTTGTGGTGTAACGGAGGCGCATTCCTGAATATGGAGCGTAAGTTCAATTTCTTGGTCGGGGCGTAGGTGGAGAGAGCACACTTTTCCGATGTGTGTGATAATATCCACAAGCTTCACGATGACCGGCTCGCCAGTCTATAGCTTGGCAAGTAGGAGAACAATACAGATACGCGCAGCATCCTGAACAACGCTTAAAATCATTCTTGTGTAATCGAGTCATGCACTACAGTCACAGATTGAAACACGAGAGTCGAATACGAGAATATGGCTTACCTCCACGTTATCACAAGTCCGTTGCTTTGTATTGAACTGGTCCAGGGCTTCCGTTCGTTGGTGAAAAGTGTCAGCGAAGGCTTTTGACGCTGCGACAAGTTTTTCAGCGTAGAGGGGAGTGTCGTGCTCCGGATGACCCCAGTGTGTCCGAAGATCGAAAAGAACGTGGTAATGTACAGTCGCCGGAGCGAGTATATCGGCGAGCAGAACGCAGAGGATGTCATCCAGATTCCGCCACGTCGAAGTGCGCCTCCCGCACGCCTGGATGATGTTGCACAAACCGTGCTGGACAGCTCTTCTGAGGCACCTATCTCCACGAGGGTTCCGAATGAGCATGATCAATATTTGGAGGTTCCTTCGCATTAACGTTTGGAGGTCCGAAGTCACCTTTCCGTGCGGTATGCCGGAAAGACAAACGGCGGCTTCCGTTACGGCCTTCACGAAACCCCGGGGAATGAGAGCGAGGCAAAGTGGGTTGGGTTTGTCAATGTTGGTCTTGTTTTCGTCAGTCTTATTCGTTTGCTGAACGACTGCTACGATGTCAAATACGAATTCGAGCCCGAAAAGAGACGTCATATCATCTTCGTTGGGCGGAATAGCAAAGTCACAAATTCGGATTACCAAGTCAGCCAAGTCGGTGATGGAACCACCGGCTCCTTCCAGAAGTTCATCTAGGGAGGCGTCTCCTCGAAAGAGAAAATCTTGAACCATTGCTAGGACGTTCTGACTCTTGTGAAAGTCTTTCCTGCGCGAGAACATTGTCCAGGCGCGTACAGCGATGAAGGGACACCCAGGCGTGGAGGTGATCAGCTTTCTGTTAGCTGAATCAACGCACATATCGTAGCAGAAGGTCATGAAGCCCCCATAGAATTTCTTCTCGTCGGTTATAGAAGCTGTGATGTCGGGAAGCAATCTATGGTAGGTCGAGATGAATTGAAACCAAGGCCACACTCGTGGCCATAGATCCGGGCAAGCCTTGCGGGGAGGAAACGAGATGATGATTGCATTGAGCGCAAGTATTGCCGCGGTACAGTCCCTGACAATGAGTTCGGAGGGCGACTCAAGCTCGTCGATGGTTGGGATCCGTGAGGGATCCAGAAACAGGTGAAAGAGGGGCAGAAGACAAAGAACTTGGGATGCGGATAAGCTATTTAGTGTAAGGCCTAATTGGTGGATGTCTGCGAAGTCTGGATGATTTGGAAAATGACAACGCATCATTCCCTTTGCGAGCTTCTACAAAGGTCATTGTCAGTGGAGATACACACTCAACGCGACGAGGCAGACTCGCCCGTAGTGCCAACGGAAGGCGGTCCAAGTTGCGGGGGTGAATTGCTGGATGCATAGGAGATGCAGTCCGGCTCAGTCCGGTAACAAGAGTCAAAGTTTGAACGTTTAACGCGTCAAGATTGTCGGTCAAGGTTCGAATGTGAGGAGGTCACAGTTCTCAATTACGAGGTGGTTGTCGATTGTATGAGAATCGGTACATGAAGGTGACGCGCTCGGGTCATACCCATAATTGGGCAGAGGCCCCGGGAAACTCGTGCCAAGCCTGCTCCGAGCCCTACTAAAATTTGCCGGCAGGCGTTGATGGCCGGAATTTTTCTGAGTAGGTACAAAGTTGCCTCTAGGGTCCCTTTACATAGTAGTATACTCAAAACTCCCGTGGGGTCCTGTACCGCTGAGATACGAGGAGTTTTTTCAAAAAAATTTCTGAGGAAGCCCTCAAAGAGCCACTTATTTTTGCCATCAAATCACTGATTTCCCACGCCCATAGGGCAAGTATCGGTACAAAAAGTATATGAATCTGTAGGTTGTGAGCTAAGGCAAGCCGAGCTTGCGAGGCGGCCTAAGTGGGAGGCAAGGAAGAGAGAAGCGGAAAAGATATCCGATCATTATAGCCCATATGGGGCTGCTTGTATAGCCACCTCTGAGCTCTTGCTTTCTCCCTCGATCATCGTGAATTCGACGCGTTAATCCGACGCGTCGCCTCATATTTTTTGTTTCTCCTTCTCATCCTACAACAATTCTTGTGGATGCGTCTGCATTCTAATTTCTTCAGTAACCCGTAAAACCCACTGGCTCTATAATTTCTTGACCTGGTCAGAGGTCACCGAGTAGGTCTGCCATTTGTGCGGCTATCTGGGGGTGGATTGATCCCGCTCCAAGTTGACGTATCCGCCTGCGCTGCAACTGGGGTTAGCAGTCTAAAGGGCCGCCCAGTGTGCATTCGATTCGAGCTCCGGCAGTGGTGATAGGATCGGACGGATGAGCAGCAGCCTCCGTCACGAGCTCCCATCCTCTGTGCTGTATGCCCTCGAACGAGATGGGGCGGACCCGTTGTGGTGCAATGTGTTTCCTCGTCACCGTCCTTCGGGTCGATGCACGCACGGGCAACGGTGGACTCTTGAGCCGAAGGATGCCATCGGGTCCACCGAACTCGGAGAGCAATATGTCGCCACGAAAGATTCAAGCGAGGGTGGAATGGTAAGTTCTTACTTAATCAGCCTATTCCTATCTTCTCCTTTCCCCTTCTTTTCGGCGGATGAAGCTGCGCTTTCTGCGCTTTATCGTGAGATTGAGCCTCTTCAACTGGCCGTTGTGTTGGTCACAGGCCTCGTCATCTGACGCGTTAGCCATTGTTCACCCGAGCCGTTGCGTCCGTCGCACGCTTGCGTCATCATCATCGTCTGGCGCGTCGTTCGTACAAGCTGTTGTCTTAGTTGCAGGCTTGCATTACATCAGGCGCACCGTTCGCCCAAGCCGTTGCCATTATTGCAGGCTTGCATTCCATCAGGCGCATCGTCGCCTCGAACCGTTTGTAGCAGGCTCGAAGCCTTCGTATTCCGTGGTTCCGCCAAGACAACAAACTTTGCGGCGTTCATTCAAGGAAGGAGCATCTCACCAATATATCTACCGCCGTTCTCTATCAGCAAGCAAGAGTCTATGTATATTCAATGCAAATTTCAACACGGTCAAATCAAACATTGGTGAGTTCTTGATTATCTTCCTATTTTGATCCCCTTTTCGTTTCTCTGGCGGATTGAGGTAGCACGGCCGTCTCAAGGATGTTCACCACTGCTGGGCAGACTTGAGCCGTTGAGAGAAATTGCGCAAGCCGCATTCATCTCGGGTATTACCGTCATTTGGTGAATCCCGAGTGGATGTGTTTCGTCGTAGGCTCCGGCGGTCGTGTTTCTTCCGCATGGTATCCATGGATTCGGAAGGTTCTGCCCTTCAATTCATGTTATGCATTATCATGCCCGGCTTGGATATCCGTATCGTACACAGATCCTGTGTTCGTGTTCACCGCTGTGTCCATGCTCTGCATCATCAATGCTACTAGGCTCGGTGTTTGCATCGCGGACCGGCCGTGTTACCCTACCTACCAAACTTAAACTCACGTTGCGGTTACATGCCGTCTATTCTGTCACGGAGATTTCCGTCGTATCTTCATGCCAATTTTGCTCGAACGCAAGCAAAGTAGACTGCATCTACATGGATCTCGTTGTTTCCGCGTCACTGACGGCCCATGGTATCATATCTTCGAACTTGAAACCCTCGGGGTCATCAAGGTCGAATATGGCTGGCTGGTCGACGTCGACCCTACCGCATTGATGCCTCAGCGCTCTAGCTTTCATCCTTTCCCATGTGCCGTTGCGTGCCATATCTACTTATATTCCTGTTCACCTCCGGAACTTCAACCGGCATGCTGTGATCTTCACATTCCTATGTCTATCCATTTCAAGGCTTGTTTCGCTCTTCAGTGATCGCATGAGGACACATATATATGCCTTTAATTCATACTCGACGTGCTGGGATTCTACAGTGGCTCAAAATTTCTGGGGACCAAAGATGTTCATTTGAGACGGTGAAGCCTTGTGGTTCCGGCTGTTCGGATCCGCCATCATTGGCGGCCTGGACCCAGTCCAAACTCTCTCGCAGACCGGTCTGTATTCAAGTACGGCGCAAATCTGCGCGACTGCAGTCTGTCTGCCAGGCCTTGTGTGTCGAGGCGCTTCGTCTCGCTCGCAAAATCAACGTCATTCTCGATTCTGGATCTCGAACCTTTGGAAGACATTGCGGCGTCTTGTTTCTTGCTTCAGTTTTTGTTTAAATGGCCAGAGAAATCTAGACCCGGGGCAGCTGGGTCGCTTTCCCACTTCCGTACATTTTGCGACGATTCTTGGGCGGAGGACAATTCAACGCTCAGGCTACGACAGCTTCAAAATTCTGGATCCCCAAGCCCATCGCGGTGTATTCAATGCGTACTATTGAACATGACATCTCCTACAATCTGCTTCCTGGCTGTCACTTGGCATTGTGGCGACATGAGTCGTTGCTACTCAACACTCTCAGGCTCTTGTCTCAAATTTCGAGCTCATTCATGCTGTGTAACTTCTTAGCCTTACCTGATCTGTTGGCTACACTCAAGTTCTTGCGGCGATTTTTCTCATTCGCTATTCGAGAAACTCGATTGATTCGAGATAATCTATCCTGTTTCCTCACAGTTCTACTCAGTAATTGCATGTTACATGCCTGCCTTTTGCCCCTTCATTGGGCCATTCAAAGCTCAGGGGCTCCGAGTCAGCCGAGCCTTCATTGACAACCTCCCAGCAAACACCATCTGTGTCACCGTTGTGGATTCAGACCTTCCGGATGGCCCGTACGGTGTTTCATCCTAGCGTAGGACATGTTCTTTGTTCCGGAAACTCCACCTACGCCTTTAATATTTTGACTCGTAGCATGACTCTCAAGTTGGTTGATTCAACCTACAGATATCAACTACACTCACGATACTCATTTTCCCGGATGCTCTGTCGAGTATCATAGCTCTAGCCTGCAGCCGTGGACACGTTCTTTTCCAGGGGATTCCGACGAGTCCATCCATGACGATACGTCAATACACAACTAACAAGAACTAATCGAGATCAGAGATGCATTTTCCTCGTCGCTCCGCTCCGTTGGGGTCCTCGGGCCCTTCGCTCCCTCGCGGCGAGTGCCACTCTGCGAGTGTCACTCTTTGAGCTTTGCTCCTCGTGGTTGCTCCGGGGTCACTCAGTGCCCTCGGCTCTTCCTGCTGCGTCCGGGTTTGGTCGGGCTCGTGTTCCGGTGCCCTCTGACTTGGCTTTTGCCGCCTTTCTCCAGGATTGGCCGCAAAGCCCTCTGTCAAACCGAGACCGCCAAACCCTCACCACACCAACCACAAAATCTGGTGTGAATATTTTATATTCACTCGAATCTCAAATACAGAGTAAATTGATTTGAGATGCGCCTCTCCAACCTCTCTTGAATATCACCACAGCTCGATCTACCTTGCTGTGAGCTAAGGCAAGCCGAGCTTGCGAGGCGGCCTAAGTGGGAGGCAAGGAAGAGAGAAGCGGAAAAGATATCCGATCATTATAGCCCATATGGGGCTGCTTGTATAGCCACCTCTGAGCTCTTGCTTTCTCCCTCGATCATCGTGAATTCGACGCGTTAATCCGACGCGTCGCCTCATATTTTTTGTTTCCCCACCCGCCCTCCTCTCTTTGTTTTGAGCTTACGCTCAGGTTGCTCCGGGGTCACTCAGTGCCCTCGGCTCTTCCTGCTGCGTCCGGGTTTGGTCGGGCTCGTGTTCCGGTGCCCTCTGACTTGGCTTTTGCCGCCTTTCTCCAGGATTGGCCGCAAAGCCCTCTGTCAAACCGAGACCGCCAAACCCTCCACACACAACACAAAATCTGGTGTGAATATTTTATATTCACTCGAATCTCAAATACAGAGTAAATTGATTTGAGATGCGCCTCTCCAACCTCTCTTGAATATCACCACAGCTCGATCTACCTTGCCTATGCTGTCGGTACATTTTCCGAGTGTTTGTGGCCTAAGCGAGGCAGAAATGAGGACGAAATCAAGCAGATACGTCAAAAAAGTGGCTCTTTGATGGCTCGGAGCAGGCTTTAGCGAAGCTTCCCGGGGCCTTTGGGCAGCCCGTAAATGACGATCAACAACGCGTTTCTTGTCTTCTACCATTACAAATCCAAATGGACGCTGAAATGCCACAGTCGTGGCTAGCTGCTTTGCGAACTCCTCAAGTGAACCCAGTCAACTACATAAAAATTCTGAACCACCTCCTCCAATTCCTTTCGAGCTTTTTGGGTCTGAATATGTTCTCTATGGTTTCGTGGTCCCAGATGACTTGAAAGACGCCTACAACATCAAGTACAACTTCCTTGGTCATCCCAACGAGTACTCAGACCCTTACTCTCGTCGACAAGAATACACCCGCATTGCAATTCGCGACGCTGCAAAAAAAATTAGGACTTCGAGTATTCATTGACTCTCCGCCCGAACGGAATTTTACGGTTTGGTTTTCCTGCGCCAAGCACGGGAGAGTGCAAGTTCAACAGGTTCCCGTTGCATCGAAGCTTGAGCAATTTGCGGTTGAGCTAGGAATTAAGCAGAAAGCTGGGTGGCACGAGACGTGGGTCCCCTCACAGGTATCTTTGAACATCACTTTCTGTGTCATTTCATTGCGGCTTACGAAGTATCCCGGGAAGCTCTGTAGGACTTCCAGAAAACTCGAATCCCCTTCGCACGTTCCGCACTTGAGGCAGGCCGACTCACAAATGGACGCTGAATCTATCGCACTCGGATTTCCGCCATCGTGGCAGGTTGTCTTAGACGCACGCTCAGCACGAGCACACTCCACCCAGCCTGCCCAGCCTCCTAAGTATGTACTATATGATGGGCTGCTACTTGTATCCGATCTCACGTTCAAAGCAGACGTTCGTAATGAGACGGAACCGACTCTGCGATTCCTCCTGAACTTCTTGGGCATAACTTTATCTTATACGGCTACGTGATTACTGCCGAAGAAATGGATGCCATGGCCACCAAGTACAGCGCTCTAGGGCACCCCAACATATATACCGACAAAGAGTATCGCCGTCAATCGTATACACGCATAGCAGTTTATGCTACTGCGTGGAATCTGGGAATGAATGTGCATATTTACAACCAACCCTACCACGATTTCATTGCCCACTTCACGTCCGCCTGTCGAGGTGCCATTTCTATTCGCAAATCCCCGTTGCTTCCAAGCTCGAAGAATTTGCAAACGAGATGGGAATAAAGCAGAAACCCAGGTGGCACCCGGCTAGCCCCCTCTCTTGAGGTATGCCCATCAGTTTCTCTTCGTGTTGTGTTCCTCAGCGGTCGTCTCTCTCTCAGGTTTTCTCCCTGTATCTATATCCTGTTCCATGCACTCCGAACTGAAATTTGTGGTCCCTTACCTGTCCCCTCTCGATGTAATATCCATTTTCACACTCTAGTTATACTCATGAGGCCTGCGTTCTGAGTCCGAAACTTCTCGTCCTCGGCGCCTTCGTTTGTGTCACTTGAGATAGATGTATCATTCGAGCACTTGGCTGGTTGAGTTGCAAACTACCACGCACTGAACTACGTACGCGTCGAGCTCTCAAGTCTGCGAGAAGGCGCCAGAAACGCGATGTCAGCAACAATGACGTGTATCTCGGCAAAGAGTGATATAAGCCGGCTTGAGCGATTGGCTACTGAATTTCTTACTTTTGCCTCTGTCTGCCATGTTGCGCCTGGGTCTGTCGTCGCTGCGGCCAGTAGCAGGCCCAGCAGTGGGTCGAGCAGCTCGCTCTAACATCCGCAATTTCTCTTTCAATTTCCGACCCAACGTCCTGCAAACCCTCGAAAAGCAGCGTGTCTCTCCAAATTCAATCCAATCTCTCGCCTCCAAATTCAAGCTCCCCCACTACTCAACAATCGTCGAGACAGCGAAACCAATTTCATGGCAACGCATCGCTCTCATTGCCGGTGGTGTAGCAGCCACCGTAGTGGTACTCGACTCCGCATTGAATCGCGAGACTCGGGAAAGTCTGTCGGCGGCTGAACGGTCGTTGCTCAACTCGAGTTTCGCATACACCGGTGTGGGGCTTGCGCTTACCGCTGCTGCGGCCCGTGCCCTCTTCACATCCGGTGTCGCGTATCGCATAATGGCCGCAAACCCGTGGGTTGTCTTTGGTGCTAGTCTGGCGGGCGGTATTGGCTCCATAATGGGTGTTTTGTATACCCCGCCAGAGAAGACCGTTCAGAAACATTTGTTTTGGCTCGTGCGTGCCTCTCCCCCTACTATTTTTTTGTACTGTCAACTGATTATAATATTTCAGACTTTCAACGCTTTCCAAGCCGCCACACTCTCTCCATTATTTTTCCTCAACCCCGCTATCCTGGCACGCGCCGGTCTATACACGATAGGTGCCGTCGGCGCGCTGTCCTACATCGGGGCCACTGCTACCAATGACAAGTACCTAATGCTCGGCGGTCCTCTCCTGGCTGGCGTTTCGGTCGTTGCTCTTAGTGCTATTGCGCCCCTCGCTCTCCCCGCTACCGCAGTTCGTACCTTGGCCATAACCGAGTCTATATATTTGTACGGTGGACTGGCGGTGTTCTCTGGGTTCGTTTTATACGAGTACGTATCGTCCTCTTTTCAGTCATTTTCTCCCCTTCACACAATGTCTAGCACCCAAAAGATTCTCGCGCACGCACGCATGGCTGAGCAAGGATTAATGAAACGCGATCCCATGAACGAGGCAATTGGTTTGCAGCTCGATATGATCAATATTTTGTAAGCGCCACTTTTCCATTTCGCCTTCCATCTACTTATCCTCCTACCCAGCATCCGCCTGTTCAGATCCTTTCCATGAACAATCGCAAATGAGCGCGGAGGAAGTCGATGGGGAAGTAGGAATGATAATGTATTAATTAACTCCCTCAACATGTAGTATAAGTTGGTTCCGTCGGCAATTCGAAGTGTTCTCCTCCACTCGTATCATTTTTGGCAAAACTCGTTCCAAGTGCTAGCCGCCGTCCGTGAACAATTACAAAAACAACAGAAGGGAGCCATGCTCCCCCACATCGAATGATCGAACATGAACAGAGTTGATACTGTCAGGGATCCCCAAATTCTCCCCAAACGCTCGCCCAACACCCTTGTAAAACAGGGCTTTGAACCACGACAGCCCACGCCCCGGATCCGGCTGATGTCGCGAAATCACCATCTGCCTCAACTTCGCCTCGTCAAAATCTACCCCAACCTCCGTCTCGCAATCCACCGAAAGAACCTCGAGCCGCGGAATCAGAATGCTGCTTCCCCCAGGCGCCGGTGCCCCTTTCGGTGTCTGCGCGAAGGGCGCTCAACAGATCATTATCGAAGGAGATGCATCCCGTGAGGTCGAGATGGCTGATAGACGGCGTACAGCGCAGAAGTGCACAGAGGTCATGCGAGGATAGCACCCTCCCCGTGTAAATCGAGTTTCAAGTGTTGTAAATTGGGCGCACTGACAAGCGGGAACCGCTGGAATTTTTCGGGGGAGGACCACATCATCCCATCATCGTCTGGGTAAAACAGCTCGAGCGTCCCAAGCGCGGGAAATGTAAGATCCCCCAAACCCTCTATGAACGCCGGGGACGCGGATATCCGTAGTGTCTCCAGATGATCGAGGGAGGAGGTGCCGCCCAGCACGGCGGGGGGTGTCGAGTTGTGGGTAAGGACACCCTAGGAAGGCCGAGACGACGTTGGGGCATTGGACGAGGGTCTCGATGCATGCGCGGGGGACACAGGAGGTGAGCGATAAATGGGTTAGCTGGGCCCAGGGCATCGGTATGACGT
Organism: Favolaschia claudopus; assembly: GCA_037176885.1. Classification (NCBI taxonomy): domain Eukaryota; kingdom Fungi; phylum Basidiomycota; class Agaricomycetes; order Agaricales; family Mycenaceae; genus Favolaschia; species Favolaschia claudopus. Next base: position 695,851 of record JAWWNJ010000032.1, on the reverse strand, counting down.
CGATGTTCTCCGCCCACCAGACGAAGAGACGTACGTTGCGCAGATTCGGGGCGGTTTGGAAGGCGAGGGGGCTGTGGGGGGTAGATAGCTGGAGTGATGTTGGGAGGGATCGTTAAGGTTAGTGCGGTGAGGGACTGGAGCGAATCGGGCGGGATGCTCCGTAGAGCGTGTAGCGCGCAGGTCGCCGCTTCGGTGTTACTCCCAGTGCTAATGCGCAGAGATTTCCACCTGGATGAAGCAAGGAAAATGAGATCCACGGCACGTGTAAAGTCTTTGAGATTCCGTAATTCTTTCCAGTCAAGCGAAACCGGGACAGCCAAGGAGAAGATCGGGAGAGGGCACGCTCTATATGAGCAAGGATACTTCTTGACCAAGCGATTACTATGACGTTTGGCCAGGAACTGTAGAGTATTGACGGAGATACACCTGGTCCAGAGTAGCGGGGCAGATTGAACGAGACTCCTCCACTTCGAGCAGACGCACTCAAGGACTAGAATGCTCTTGAGCCATAGTTTTGCGTCGACGTCGTCGAGAACGAAGGGAAAGATTTCTCCAACCAGAATTTCGGGGGGAAGTGAGTTGATATTCAGGGAGAATTTAAGCTGCTTCGGGAAACAATTCCATCTTGGATCGACTGTCGTGGGTGTCGATGGGTCCATAAACCTCTCAGGAAACGTGAGGTCGCTCTTGGAGTGCATTGAACGGTTGGTCGTAAGTGAGGATGAGCACTACACTCACTCTACAACGCGTTTGACTTTCATGGGGTCGGATTCTGGTATCGGAAGCCCTACGCTCAGAGCAAGAGTTGGGGGATTCCGAGTTGCTTCAGTGTTGCTTCGGCACCCTCCGACGTGGTACGCCGCGGCAAAGGAAGCCTCTCCGAGTCCCCAGGTCTCCGCACCTGAAGCTAGGCATCACACTCTACAAACATCGTATACAAAAAGGATGCTCTATTTCAGATTTCAGCCGTACAAAAAGAGAGCAAACATGTACTGAAATGAAATCCTCATCTACATCAGTCATAGCATCTACAACTCTACACTCTACAGAGAAAAGAAACAGTGTTGTGATTCGTCGTCGCGGGATTCGTCAATTTATAGCTTGTCGTAGTAGTTGTCCAGGGCAGGGATGACAGGCTGTAAAAAGGACGTCAGCTATTCTGCCGCGAAGAGAGGTCGAGGGAGAGAGAGGAAAGAGGGACATACGTTGAGACCCTTGCGTTTCCGGATGGTAGTGACCAACTCCTCGAGCTTGCTAGCTTTGTCGAGGGGAGCTGAAAAGCACCGCAACGTCAGTCCAACTGACAAGACAAAAATATATGGGGAGAACGCACATCCTTGCATGGTCTCCCAGTGGTCGAACACGCTCTGCGGGAACGCCTGTCCAGACGTCGCCTGCCGCAGCGTACCGTTGAAACCGAACGACTCAGCGACAGGGAGGTACGCCTTGATCGTGAACATCGGCGTTCCAATCCTCTGCTCCTCGCTGAAGACCTGTCCACGCCGTGTGTTCAAGCAGCTGTAGACACCCCCAATGGCGGTCTCAGGGCACTGGATTTCGACTGAATTGTTTGTCAGGAACAGGCACGAAAGAAACTTGGGAGATGAGCCATACCGAGGTAGACGGGCTCTTGCAGAGTAGGCCTGGCGAGCAAGCACGCTGCGTAGAGGACACGACGGGTGGTGGGGATGAGCTGTCCTCCTCCACGATGAATAGCATCGGCGTGCAACTAATACAAACCGCATCAGTCTCCGCAAATCCCTCAACCCAAACCCAGATGCAAGAAAAACTCACCGTCACATCCATCAAGTTGAACCGCACACCACGCATATTCTCCTCCGCACAAACACCCTCCTTCGTCGCCCACTCCATACCCGCAATGCAAGAGTCCTTGATCTCAGCAAGGTACTGCACTCCCTTGGTAACATCGACCATAACATTCGCGCCGTTGCCCTCGGGTGCAAACGCCCAGATCTTGCGAGCATCGGTGACGTCCCAGCCGAACTCGTCCGCCATGACACGCGCACGGATCTTGAAATCCTCGCGGGGGTCGACTTTGCCGTCTTCGATGGCCTTGGTGAGCTCCTCACCAAGGGGCATCGCCTTGACGTACAGCCGGTTGTGCTTGTTCTGCGACTTGGAGAGAGCGACTATCGAGGATTCGGCGCTGACGGTTTCACGGTAGGGGACGACGGGATCGGACTTCTTCAAGGGGACACCAGCGTGGTCTTCCTCGAGATCCTATGGATTGTCCATTAGCATGAGGTCTTTGTCAACTAGACTAAACTTACCTTGAGACAAATTTCAAGATGCAGCTCTCCGGCACCAGCGACAATGTGCTCTCCGGTCTCTTCAATCCACGTCTGGACGCAAGGGTCGGACTTTGACAGACGCTTGAGACCTTCGACGAGTTTGGGCAGATCGGCAGCGTTCTTGACCTCGACAGCGACACGCACGACGGGAGAGACGGAGAACCTCATGACACGCATGTTGTGTGCCGTCTCCGACGTCGTGAGCGTACCGCTCTTCAACAAGAACTGGTCAATACCGACGAGACCGACGATGTTACCAGCAGGGCAATCCTCAAGAGGCTCGATGTAACGGCCCATCATGAGGACAGTGCGCTGGATCGACTTGACGAACAAGTCGTCCTTCTTTCCAGGGATGTAGTTGGGGCCCTGAATACGGACCTTGGGGCCAGCGCGGACGGTTCCAGAGAAGATACGACCGAAAGCGTAGAAACGACCTTTATCGGAGGTCGGCACCATCTTGGAAACGTAGAGCACAAGAGGGCCCTTGGGGTCGCAGTCACGGATACCGATGGCGGACTCGTCGTCCATGGGACCTTCGTAGAGGGTCTCGACACGGTACCGTTGAGCAGCCGCAGCGGAAGGCAGGTGAATGACAATCATGTCAAGGAGGGAGTCTCCGGCAGGCAGGAACTTCTGCATGATTGCCTTCAACAGCTTCTTGCCCTCGAGCTCACGCTCGCCCTGGTCGAGCTTGACGTCGAGTTTCTCGAGCATGGGCCCGATCTCTTCCTTCTTAAAGTCCATGACAGCCTGGAAGACCTTGAAGATGGGGTCAAGGACGAACATGTTAAAGCACCGCTCAAGAGTTTTGCCGTCCGCATCAGTGCCCTTTGTCGACCACTTCTTCGTCGTAGGGTTGAAGAAGTTGTCACCCCACAGACGCTTCATCATCTTGTCCTTGTCGACACCGAATTTCTTGGCATAGCGGGCGGCGAACTGGCGGAGAGTGAAAGCCCAGCCGTGGAGACCAGACCCGAAAGCGACGGTACCCTTTTCGGGGAAAACCTGGACATCACCGAGGGCGGCATCGTGGTACGTCGAGATGATAACGTTGACGCTCTCGACGGTACGCGAGAAAGTCTGGTACAGGTCCTCCTTGGAGACTTGGAGTTCGAGCAGGGCACGATCGACCTTGTTGATGATGACGACGGGCTTGATACGTTCACCGAGTGCCTGACGGAGGACAGTCTCGGTCTGGACACACACACCATCGATGGTGTCGACGACGACGAGGGCACCATCGGTGACACGGAGAGCAGCTGTAACTTCCGAAGAAAAGTCAACGTGTCCGGGGCTCTGGGGTAATCAACGAGTTCAACGCCGATTCCGATGATAAGCACGAAAAAAAAAAACGAACATCGATAAGATTGATCAAGAACTCGTTGCCGTTGGTTTTTTGCCTTGTGGTGACAGCGTCAAGGTCCTCCTCAGGGAGCTTGAAGTACCTTGATTGATGCGCCTCAACATAAAAAAAATCACAGAACGTGAAAAGATCTACACACATTGAAATAGCAGTGGACTTGATGGTGATACCGCGATCCTTCTCGTCCTGCCGTGTGTCCATATACCGAGTGTTGCCAGCATTGGCGTGAGCAATGATACCGGCCTTGGAGACTAGGGAGTCGGTGAGGGTGGATTTGCCGTGGTCATAATAATAATAAAGTTCCATTTTTATAGTAACTGCACGCCGTTTACGGCGTATGATGCTACTCTAAACATGAGATTTCTACTATTGATTGTATATAGGTGGGAGTGGTTTTCGTGGGTTTAGTGAGAGTAATCCCGGGGGTGAGGGCGAGCAGGAAAATTGAATATACATGAGGGTGGGAAGGCAAGAGGAGGGAGCAGGGATTGGCATTGGGAGAGTTATTCCGCACGGAAGAACGGCCCCGATGCATGGTGCTCGGCTGCGATGCGACGAAGAATCGACTGACGGACGGGACATGCAGGATCAGTGGATCGGTGCTGCCCGCCGCATCCCCGGAGGGCACATTTGAGCACGATATGGGAGCATCCAGTGGAGTTGGTACGGCAGGGAGTCTTATGGGGGCAGTGGCAGTTGGAAGTGGGGTGGTCAGAGGCGCAGGTGCCGCAAACAGCAGAGCGTTTACACTGCGCAGCAATGTGTCCAAACCGGTAGCAGTTGAAGCATTGGAGGGGCTGTGGGCAGTATTTCTCGGTGCGATGAAGGTGACCATGGAGGGCGAGCTTATTCGTAATGAAATAGTTCGCCACATCCAAGTCGTTGAAGTGAAGAACGAGTGATGAGAATTTCTTGGTCCTACGAACCTGCTCGCTGGAACGGCGTCCAATCCAGTGAACTCGGACCAGATTCTGATGGTCAATTTCATTCGCACGTGCTAGCTCCAAAATGTCGTTCTCCCATGAGTCATTGTCTGCATCCACCGTGCCATTACCAACCTCAAAGTCAGTGGGCACACGATGCATGACAACAGCAAAGGATGGAGAGCGAGCCTGGAGCAGACTAGAGAATGCCGGCAGCCAGCCGTCGAGATTGTCCCGAAGGACCTCTACCTCGTCGACTCCCGTGAGGGTGAGACGGATGTCTCCATTGCGATATTTCGCAACAGCACGGGCAGATGGGTGAACAGGGGAGTCAAACTCCATCCGATCCATCAGTGCATTGAACTGCTGTTGGATTGCGTAGTGGCTGTCGTTGGTGAACGCCTTGTGAAGGCGATCCTTTGGGGTCAAGATGAGGTCACGTGATGTGTCACGGGCGACGTGGGAAGGGGCCAGTGACGTGGCGGGTGAGCTGGCAGCGACAGAAGCGTAGGTTTTGTCTGGGGAGATAATGGATGCTGGAGTGGTTTGGGTGGTCAAATTGGGTAGGGATTCCAGTTTGGTCATGATAGTGTCGAGTTTTGTGGTCAAGGAGTCGATGCGGGTGGTATTGGAGTTGGCAGCAGGCTGCTGTACAAGTGCGGCGGCAAGCGCCCGAATGGTATTCCAGTCAGCAAGAGGAACGGTGCAAGATTTAGCATTGGTGGTTTTTGGGAGTTTCACAGCGTAGATGATTTTGTGGAGGTTCTGGATAGTGGCGCTAGGGAGCGCCCTCGGAGCAGGTGGTGGTACCGGATCAAGAGGCATCCGATTTGCCGTGGTCGACTGTACAGCACTTCGATTGAGCTCAAAAAAGAGAAGATGAAGCAATCGACCCACCGTGAGCGATAACACTCATATTCCTGATGTTAGTAGGCTTGTCCATGAGCCCACGGATCTCATCGACGGTGAAGTTGCTGCAGTTAACGATACATGAGCTCAGAAAGCGATAAATGGGACCTGAACGTACACCATAACTGGTTGTTTTGAAGGGGGATAAGGCTAAGGATACAGGTTAAGGGCTCGATACTCGCGCAATAGACAGCGAAGGGTCGAGGAATGCAGGCAAGCCTACAACGAGGTGCAAGTCAAAGAGTAAAAAAAGTTCGGCCCCGGGCTTGGTCACCAATGTGGCGGTGTTTTTCGGGTCATGATCCGTTCGAATCCGATTATTCTTCTCTTTTTATCTTATCTTGAACCACCATGTTCGTCTCATACCAATAGATCCAGTCAGCACCAGCAGCAGACGACACCTGGTTGAGAGCCTCACCATTTGAAGAAACGGAATATATCTTCATAGAAAAGCATTGGATTCACCGAAAAGTCATTTTGCAGTCTATAATTTCATCGAGACCATGAATATCGGCCCCTAAGGTTCTACAAGGACGTTTCACCACCTGAGTAGGGCATTTACCAGCGTCAAGGCTCACCTTTGCGTGCGGAATCATTCGAATTTCAAGACAGGATCCTGCAGGAACGACAACCTATGAATTGTATTCAAATCACTTGGGGTTGGAAGCCAGAATGATTGAAGAATCACTGCTGCTTTCCAATGCCGTGCAACAACGCAGGTCATGCTGCCACCAGAGCCTTCCTTGTCGGTGTAGGATGGGTCTGCGGAAGTGCGGACTGTCGTTAAGAGTGTGGTTTAATCCAAACGACGACAGAGAGGTCGCATTGTGAAGATTCTACGGAGTATGCCCTCACAGTCGCCGCTACAGATGCTGCGGGCCCCCAAGTTAGCTTCAACAACGGTCGTAGACGTCGTTCCACGTACGCAGCCCAGCTCGTGTGACCAGTATCCGTCGATCAAGCTGCTAATTAGCCAAATTATACCAAACTCGGCTAGCAACCTTGCTCTCGGACCTCAGTGGAAGTTGTTGGATCCTCTGAGCGCGCAATCGGCAGGTCGGTCGGTCCGCCTACGCTCTCTTGCGAGTGTATGTAGTGGGGTTCCAGACAGAGAGGGACTTTCTCACATTCGTCTCCCAAGTGAATGATATTTCTGTTCGTTTGAACAGCTGACCTCCTCCACAAGTAAAACAACAGTAGTACATAACGGTCTCCGCCTCGCATCTAGTCCCTCCCCGTCACCATAGAATCAAGTAGCAGCAACCCCCGCGAGATGAATAGCCCAGATTCGTTAGTACTCGAGGGGTGTAAGGTCAATGCTAAACAATTCAGAAGAAGTTTGCCGCCCCGCTACCGCAGAAAAAACATAAGCAATCTGCGCTCGACAGAACAGCCAAGAGATCCTCTCACCCGGTTCAAACAACTGCACAACCTGGTCCCCGTTCGGCATATCTAGATCCAACATTGCATCAGTAAATTCCATCCTGCCATCCCAAATCAACCATACTCACTTATAACCCTCTGCTCATCGCCCAGACTCAAACTGAACAGCGTCTCGAACCCCAACTCGGGAACCAAATCCTCCGCCTCGAAATGCCGGCGCCTTTCCTCTTCCTCATTATCCCATCCCCCCGCCCAATTCAGATATATGCCCGTGCGCGTCATTTGCAGACAGCTAATACAGCTGAGAGAGATTGGCACGTTGAACCACGCTGCACGACGTATGGAAATATGAGGCGATTCGGATTCCTCCAGTGTGGATTCCCAATCTAAGCTGATGATGAAAAGTCCGGTTCCCTAGGAAAGCGAGAACGATCAGCCTTATTTTCAGATGATACAAGCATGTCTTCACCGTGGCCAATGCAACTCGACCGTTCTCGAAGGCTAGATATCTAGCAACGCTCATTGGAGAGCCCACCTGGATATCCAGCGCAATATCCCACATACTCACATTTCCAGCGATAATCCGCTGGAAGAAAGGGATTATCACGAGGCGCGAGCTAGCCAACACAGCGACTAGATGCGACCCACATGCAGAAACATGCACTAGAGTCAAAAAAATTAGAAACTATACGTCGATAGCTAAATCACAAACAAACCTGCAACGAACTCATCAATCAACCGCTTCCTGTCCGTTGGCAAACTCGCTAAACCATGTTCAACCGGCTGCGGCTTCAAAACCGCACTCGACAGCCCCAGCCCGTCATGGCTCCCATCCGCGCAAAGAAAATACGCGTTCTTCCCATACGAAACCTGCGAAGACGGCACATCCAGCACACAGCGCCCCGTAGCGCGTGAGAACGCGCGCAGAGTATTCCCTCCACATACGAACGCATGTTGCACGCTAATTTCCACGTAGTTGATTTCCCCCAAATCTTCCTCAGAACCTAAGCCCTCCGGGGAGATTTGGGTGTCTCGGATTATCTGGATCAACTCGCCAGTTGGGATATCCCAGATGAAGAGCGAGTCCCTTGTTGCCGCGATGAGCGACGGATGAACGAAACGAAACGCGCGAGTGAGTGCTGGAGGCCGCAGGACTGTCCATGGTTGGAAGTGTCCTCGCGAGGGGGTACCGTGAGTCGTCTCGGCCTGAGAACCGGCATTGAGCTGGCTATCATCGGGAGCCGCGAAAGTGGGGCGGCTTGGGTCGTCCTCGACGTCCGCAGAAAGTCTCCAAACCTCTTTCTCCCCATGCGGGCCGCCGCGGTCGAAGATCAAGTACCCTGCGCCGTATTCGCAGTGAGCGTAAGGATGGACGTAGTCCTAGCAGGCGAAACCGAGAAAATTCGCTCATTATTATTATTTGAGTGGTGAAAGCTGGAGTACGTACGTTGGGGAGAGACCACAACTCGTTGTCGCTGTACAAGTCGATGACGGAAATCCCTCCACGCCTGGACGTGACGATGAGGAAACCACGCTCTTCGTCAACTTTGATTCGGTGAACGCTGTTTCCAGCACTATGGTGTAGAGTTACTGAAGATGATTCGTCTCCGCGCCATGACTTCTCGATACAGATTTGTGCATAGCCTGCGTAATGTTTGAAGCTCGTTGAGAAATCGAGATTCAAAGGATGCAACTCACAGAACGATTTCCAGCCACTAACGCCTTGCATTACGCAGAAACATTGGAACACGCTTCCGATCGGAGGTTTTCAACTACCCACCAGCAAGAGCCCGCCGGGAGAGTGTAGTTGCAAGGTCAGAGTATACAACGGAGCTCGAAACGAAGCCGTGTAGAATGGCGGCGTTGTGGTATAAATTGGACTCGTTCACTTGACAGAAGCGTTGCCATTCGCGCGAGACAGAAGGTAGGCTTGCGAGTGTAGATAGCGGTATGTATCTCAGTATTGCAATGATGAGTTCAGCCGGTAGGTGTAGCATGAGAGGAAGGAAAGACAAGCCACCTATACCGAGTGACTAACGAGTGACGTCGATGATTCTCACTAGCATATTTCTCGCCAGAGACGTACGGACTGTGAAGATCTGGAGTGTGCACAAGGAAAAGTCTACACAGTATCCGTCAGACTGCATGTCCTTGTAGAATCTACGATTTCAGAAAGCTTTACGATGTAAGATATCTATCGGCGTAATCCCTTCCTTGTCGGGAATGTTAGGCAGCGCTCCGAACTGGAGAAGAACTTCTCCCAGCTGATGCGCAAGATCCAAGTTGACGAGTGAATAGACATAGTGCAGTGGTGTCCGCCCTTCGCGATTCCGAACATTGGGATCGACGCCGTGTTCGAGAAAAAAACGCATGGCTGTGACATCGCGGCATCCTTCAAGCACATTATGCTGGTAGAAACGATCCCTAACATGAAGATCCATCCCCCCGGCAAAAAGCGCTTCCAACAGGTCGAGACGAGGGGAGCTGCGAGCTGCGCCCAGGGATCTGCGAGCTGCGCCCAGCAGAATGGCTCCTTCGGCAATGTTGGGATTGGCACCAGCAGAGAGCAGAAGCTGCGTAATCTGCAGGTCTAACTCGGCGCAAATTGTAGCATGAAAGAGAGGGGAGCTGCACTCCCGGTAATGATCCGAGTAATCAATATAATTGACATCTGCTCCTTGCGACAAAAGATACTCGCAGACAGCTCGATGGCCACCTTTGGCAGCTTCTATTAGGGCGATGCTCAAGGATTGTGTGGGTGACCAAGATGTTCCAGAGCTCGAGGGTGGTGAACTGGGAATTGGAGCGAGCATGCAGACAATTTCCAAGTTTCCTCGGCGCGCAGCAACATCTAGCGGCGATGAATTTGAGAAGTGGGGCTGTCGTTCATGAACTCTCGCGGCGATGTCCGTCCCATAGATTTGTAGCAGTTTGAGAACGGTGACGCGTAAACTCAACGCCGAGGCGAGGAAAAGAAGACTGCACCATCCGCGTTCGAAGGTGAATTGAGCGTCAATATTGACGCCTGCAGCGATAATTCTCTCCACTGCATCCGCCAATTCCAATTTGGCAGCGGACAAGAGCGAGAGCCTGCCGAGAATTTTGTTCGTGGCGCATAAGTCATAGAGAGACTTGTTGAGGGTGCAGTGAAGATATGAATTAGCCTGAGAGAGGGCGTTCACGGAGGGTAGGTCCGGTACTATGAGCTCTTCACTACTCCATTCACCGGCCCTGAAAGTGGGGCAGCAAGTTTCTTTCGTCCAGCCGGTCCAGAGTGGTTACATAATAGATTAAGAGAAGATACAATGTGCAAGATCAGTTCGGGGGGAAGGTCAATGAGGACAGCCATTTTTGCCAGTGTGGTCGCGGTAAGCCTGAGAGAGGGTTGCGGCCGTGACTAATGTGACAGAATGTGTTTGATATCTCCGAAAAATATCAAACCCAAAAAGGCCTTCTGAAAGAGCGCTACTAATAATGCTTACAATTTTACTCATCTGTTGAGCGGCCACTAATTTGAAGTTGTTCCCTCTTATTTTTCCATCATTTGATTTTCTGCATTCAAGTCGAGCTCCATACATGAAATCGTTCCGAGACTGTCGAACCCTGTGGCTTATTACTGCTTTGTTACTTCTGAAGGTGAGTCCCGTTGAAAAGTTTTCAAAGAACTAGACAAAAGCGGCGTCACTCATCAAAAACTGGTGTCTGGGATTCTTTTGCATCCCTCGTCGATTTATTTCCGATTGACCCTCCAAGTCTAAGTGTACCCAAAAGATCAACCACCCTGCACACTCCCGAACCCCTGAATACAATTCTGCTTCGCCACCGCCGCCGACCCACTCCGTATATAACAAATCTTCGCCTTAACGCAATCATCCGTGCACGGCTTGGTCAACACCGACGTCTTCCCCTGGAGGGTGTTGAAGATGGACACCAAGCTCGAGTTAGTTTCCATCGCTATACGAGGGTCAGCATCGTTAGTCTACTGGAAGGAAACGAAGCGCAGAATAGCACCTTCGGTAACGCGGTGCCACCACGTAGCTAAATCACATAATTAACGTCAGGACACTAATAAAGATGGGGACGAAAAGCGAATACCATTCAGCGGATCACTCGCACCCCACCCAGCCACACTCGGCCCATAAGTATCCCGCGTACTATACTCAAACTCAAAGGTCGGCCCAAACTCGACTTGCTGGTCCAAAGCGGGGAACAAGCTGACGTCGCTTCTCCAGGTGTAGGCGTCGAGGATCTCGAACGTCTATATGGTATGTATGTTAGTATGGTTTGAAGATGGACGAGACGGGAGAAGACATACGGATGAATCCACTTCGTACATCCGGAACCCGGAGTTCAAGCGCGAGCCGGGTACGATCGAGGGTCCCATCTACGTTTGCAGATGTTGACATGAATGACCTCTACTTCGCAGATCAGCCAATCCGCAAACTCACCCAAGACGTCGTCAGCGCACTCTGCGCACTAATATCCGATGCATTATTAGCATAGAAAATCGATGCTTGGTCCTCGTGTGTATGGCCGAAGAAGATATCTATACACCAGCACATTGATCAGACTTGTATCCTTTGAAGAGGCAAAGCCAGGAAAAGGAAAACATACTAGCAATAACATGAGGCGAAAACCGGTCGACGATCTGATAAAACAGGTCCGTCGGGTTCACCAAAGCTGCACCGCGTTTCGATCAATTCAGGCATCTAAAGACCGGAAGGGCACGTACGATTCGAACCATCCCACCCAGAAAGAACGTGTCCGATGATCCAGACACGGTCGCCCGCGTCCTCCGCAGCCTGTAACTCGTCCGTCAGGAATCGAAGCATGCCGGAGTTATCTGGAGAGTCGAGGTTGATGTAATTGAAGTAGTTTGCCCTGATGCCCGCCGTATCAGCATCGTACACATTCGGCGACGCGACGCGACCTTTCGAAAGAAGACTGTACGCACTTATACCACATATCCGTATTCATAGAGATGACCCGCAACCCATCCTGCCTCTTGACCATGAATCCAGAGTAGTGCGCTTTGGCGAGCTCCACGGCGCTTTCAGGGAGCCACTGTTCGTGCTGCCACAGTTTCGCCAGGTGGTTGTAGTTCCTAAATCTACGTCAGCTAAAAGAATTCCTCACAGTCAATCTTTAAACTCGCACCAGCTGAATTGTTTCGCGAGCGCCCCGCCCAGCATATGCGGCGCGTCTTGGGCTTGATTGTATGAGTCGTGGTTTCCGAGGGTGGCGTAGATGGGACCGGAGCCGAGGGTTTTGCGGAAGAGGTCGAATATAATTGTCTGCAATTTTGACGTGGGTTCTTACAGGCAGAATGGAGGGACGAAAGACGACCGAACCTCAGTGTACTCGACATACACTTGGGAAAGCTTGTTATCAGGGTCATGCGACACCAAGTCGCCGGTGTAAATGCTGAACGAGAACCCCGTGTTCTCTGTGCCAGTAAGCGGAGGTATAGCTTGCAGAGCAGCCATGCCCAGAGATAATGGTGTATCGCAAAGGTAGGCACCGAACCGCGGCGCAGGCTGAATAGTCACATTCGGGCTGGCACTGTTGAAGCCGTGCTTGCGGCAGCAAAGACCGGAAGTGCAGTTTGCTTCTGAACCAGTCGCATACCGCGGGTCGAGATGGAAGTCGGATATGTGCAGAACCTTGAGACGTTTACCGCTCGGCTTCTTCTTCGGGGGTAAAGGGTTAGGTTTGGGTTTCGCGAACCACGAAGTGAGGTTGAGAGGCGAGGCCGGGGGCAGGGGACACATCCCGAGGAAATTTTGGCAGAGCATTTGGCCGTCATATCCGCCTACATTTGCATTCGCGACGACTTGGGTGATAATGGCACCAATTCCAAGGCGGCTGTATTGCGTGCCGCAGTCGGAGTTGAAGTTGAAGTGGAAGCAGAGCTGGACTGCGAGTTCAGGGCCGCTTGAGGGTGAAGCCATTGCGAGGAATTTGGCGACCTCTAAACCGGCCTGGCACCGAGCACAGTCGTTCGTGGCAAAAATTGGGTTCGTAGAAATGGAGACGATTTGATCGAAGGCGGCTTTTAACAAAAGCGAGGAAGTTGCAGTCGGGGGAAGTGGGTGGGGACCGACGGTATCATTGGTTGGAATGGTATCCGGACTTCAAGTTCAGTTCAATGAATAAAATCACTTGCTGACAAGGAATTTCCCACTGACTCGGTCAACGCAAGAGGGTATACCACGCCCTTTGGTGAGAAAACATCATTAGAAGTTGATATTTCTGGAGAAAAGCGCGTATTTGTAGTACTGTACCGTTTCGACTGGATCTTTGATGACGGGTTGCACCTGAGAAGCTGTCTGAGTTGGATTGTTATAGAATTTGGTGAACAGAGAAGTCGGAAAAGCCCCGGGGACGGTGAAGACAGAGGGAGTGCCATGGGGAACGCTGCTTTTCACGCCCGCCGCAGCGAGCGCGGATATAGCCAGAACGGATTGCAACATCAGCGAAGACCACATTGAAGGGGACAAACGCCGCAATTAGGACGCCCGCATCGGCGTTGACGCGTCCATATTTATTGGCGAGCGTAAGTAAGCGGAAGAACGAACGTTTGCCACCGCTGCGGCGTTTGCCGAGACACCCATCTCGATTCTCCTCCCATCTCTTCTCATCTCTTGCTCACGAGTCACAACGTCCATCTCGTCCTGACGTTGTCCTCGAACAATCCTGTGCCAGCGCTGCGACTTACTTTCTATTCAACCCTTGAGCTGAGAAACTTGGTCTAAGCCCGGGCCGTCCAACTTCGTCGAGTTTCAAGCGGCATCCTTTCCTTCTGCAAAGTGCATCAATCGACACATATAGAACCTATGCCGTGGTGGGACAGCCTGTGAAGTGCGGGGTAACGACGTTCCATGTGTCGGTGTCTCAGAAATAGAGCACGTTCCATGAATCGCATGCAGAGAGCAAGGAATCGTCCGAAATCAAGATCACGAACTGTTCTTGAATAAAAGCTTTACTGTGCTCTTATCCAAAATGTCAAGATCAGCTGGAAATGGACTGGTATTCGCACCGGGGAATGTAGATTGACTGCAAGTTCAAATTTCTCAAAACAAGCAAGCTGCAAATCTCATTTGACAGTATGCCAAGGCGCATAATACTCATCCGGCTCGAAGCGCCTCTGTAAAAGGTTGAAAACAACTGTAAAGAATCGAATGCAATTTATTGTCACTGAGCTCCATTCGTTTTCGGCTTCAGGTCTCAACTTGGGTTATTCGATTGGGAAGTGAGCGCTTCATCTGAGTTCAGAAGCCTCTTGAATAATCTGGCACTGCCGGTGGGATTAGCTTGATTGTGGACTGTAGTACGAATGAATGCTCAGCAAACACTACGACTACGCAAACATGGTAAAGAAGAGATGGATTTAATTATGTGCATGGAGCGATATGTATAGATGTATGAAAGTATCCAGATGTGTAAGTAAGTAGTGTACATGGAGCGATAATGTCAGTTGACGGTGAAAGCGGAAAAATGGCAGCAATGGATTGGGTCGCGGCAGGTCAAGCGGTCCGGACAAACACCGATTCCAGCAAAGACGTTTGCGGGTCCCCCCGTGTGCCTGCATTCTCCAGAGATCGCGCCCTCAGCCGTCCCCAAGTCACCCACCAATTATCCGCCTCATCCTCCGCATCGTAACCGAACACCGTCTTAATCTCCGCCCACTCGGCCGACTCCTCTTCATCGCCCGAATAAACGAACAGATCGTCTCCTGATTTGTACTTGGCTTGCATAGCCTGATCGCGCGCCGCTTGGTCGGGACAGTTGGGCATGCCCATGTAGTGGATGATACCTGTTTCCGAAGCGAGCACGGATTCGGTGCGTGGTTGGCGGAGTTCTTGGAAGGCATAGAGGAAGTCGGTGATTTGGCTGTCGGTGGCAAGATGTGAGAAGAGTTTGGCGAGAACTGCGCCGTCTTCGAGGCCCATGGCGTATTGCTGCGTGGATCCAGGCTAATCAGTTGACATGAGTTTTGCGGTGATGGAGATGGAGAAAGAGATCACAGGTATCGGATGAGCCGCTCCGCCAACGACAACCAGTCGCCCGGTTTCATCAAGCCAGTCCTCGAGAGGTGGATGTGCGAAGACTGGGAAGCGTCGTGGGTGTTTTATTAGCGGGCCAAGGTTTCGCAGTCTGAACTGAGGTCAGCGCGAAAAAAGAAAACATAGTCTAGTATCTTACCTCGGGCACACGCTTTGTAAAGCAACTCGCATTCCATCTGCGGGAGAATTCTCGAATTCGTCGTGAGGACGATATAACGTGAACGTGAATGAAGGCGCGCCACCCTACAACAGCGATTAATGCTCTGACAATCCTCGACACAGTAAAACCATACAGTAGGGTGGCTGATGACGGATTGGTTGTTCCCGAAGAAAGAGAACATGGAGATCTGAACAAGGATAAGTATTAGTAGATCATAGACCGAGGCATAACAACGAACTACTTTAGGCTCATAGAAAAGTTTGGATTGGGGATCCTTTTCCACCAAAGCTTTGGGTACAATCGCACTGGATACGGAGTTATATCTGTGCCTATGATTCAAAAACACTGGGATCTTACCTGTACATGCACAAGGGCGGTTCAGTTGCTTCCTCGATGTCCTGCTCCGCCAATAATATTGGCCGTATGAGGCCAAATACACCGTCGGCTCCAATTATTACATCGGCCGTTAATGTTTCCCCAGAATCCAAGGCGACTGCACGGCGCTCAGGGTCAACGGATACTGCCGTAGCGCCTAGGCGGACAGTGGCGCCTTGACCGACAGCAACATCATACATCATCTTCCGAAGATCAGCAAGCTTCAATTCCTTCAGTAACATATTGTATAGAGAGAAGAGCGGTATAAACTCACATGGCCGAAGAGAAACTCCCCCTGCGTTTCTCGTAGAACCTCGTCATCCCAATAGTGATCTCCTAGACGATCCCCTGTCTCCACTGGTTGCGTTTGACGAATGAGGATCTGGGGGAGGGGTGTCAACAAGAAAAAACGCACAGCGGGAGATTTGGATTTGCTTCGACTTGACGGCGACTGCAGACACTTCGGGCTCCAGATTCCAGCGATACAAGATTTTGGATAAATTAGGTGGAAGGCGAACGCCGCGGCCAACCTGGGAAAAAATATGAGAGTTGAGTATGACTTGCAGCAGCGAACGGGATCTGCCACCACAGGCATACATCAGATTGTCCTATTTCCTTCTCCCGCTCGACAACAACGACTCGATGGCCCACTCTTTGCAGGGCTATGGCGCAAGAAAGGCCAGATATACCAGCGCCAATGATGAGAAAGTCGATGGTCAACTTTGCGTGTTTCGCTGCGTTCTTGGGGAAAAGAATAAGAGAACGATGGGTTAGACAGGTATTCCGAAGGGCAGAATAGGTGTACAATGGCTCTCACCTCGATGCCCATGTTGTGAGATGAAAGGAAGTAAGAACGAGAACCATGGGGCAGCTTCTCTCTATTTGTGTCGTAAATTTTCTGCAACGTTACTCTTAACGTAAATCGGTTTTCTGGTGCTTCTGTCAGGCTCTGTAGGTCCACCGGATCCGTAGCATTTCGCCGTCGGTAACATGCCCACTGTCCGGCAGTAAGGATGGCATAATATGCCCATCCCTGCCGTGTAATGTCGGTGCCCGTTGGGAGAGGCGACTTTGCTCGCAGCCATATATGGCATTGCTCCGTCTTGAGGATGCGATTGGGATGCGATGACCCGTCAGTTACCGTCACTACAGCGATACCCTTGCGGTCAAGTCGGTTAAGTCGCGGGAAGAAGTAGGGCCAAACGCATCAACGGAAGCAAATCTGGTTAGCGAATGTTTTAGCGAATGACAGCACCAAAGTGCATAACGTCTGGCCCTGGCTAGCGAGAGTTAGCGAACCAATCATTGGGCTGCATCGAATTCGCCAAAGTTCACCGCTCTTCCTCTCTGATAGCCTGCGGCTGCAATAATTAACCATTCCGTTCAAAATGAAGTGACGGCAGTCTTGGTTGAGACTCCGTGAACACTGGAAACGAGATTCGCTGAGCAAGACCAGGTATAATTGTGGCGAACTGACGATTTGGTTGCGGGATGTCGACGCATGATTGACGTGCCTTACGAGCAATAAAAACTGCCAGGAAGCTTTGGGAGCTAGAGAATGATAAGACGGTCGAGACATAGCCGTATCTAATCTGTTCAGTGGGCAAGATCGTGGTTCTATGGCGGTTCAACGGCGTTCGAGGGAGGCCAAACGGCCAACTCGGGGAAAATTGCCACAGATAACGAGAGTTGGTATCACTGCCAAGAGGCAATTCCACCGCAGGCCATAATATGCATCTCAAAGCAGAAGCTTGAATCGATATGGCTGGTGAGTTTGAAGCTCTTGTCTGCTAGCAGCTGTTTCCATCCGCAGAGAAGCTTATTCGTTCGAACTCGCGAGTCCGCATAAGTTGAGGTTGAAATCTTGGACTGACCCCTGGTACGTGTGTCGTGAATAGGATAGAGGCGCAAAGGCTTCGAGCGCAGCAGAAGTGCACAGCAGCATTGTCTTCTTAACGAGAGCTCAACAAGAGCAGCATGAAAGTGTAGATGGAGGGCAGAAACAAGCGTGTGACAGTAGTCGTGACAGTCCTGTGACGCCCGTCACAATGTTTTTTCAACTGAGCCGCTTTGCCGCTTTTCCAACCTTGAAGTTGTCCAATTCCCCTGGACCTCCCGAACTCCCTTCAGTTTACCGTTGCGTATAGTTCTGTGCAACCCAAGGGGTGGAAATTTCGATGTGTATGCCACTCGCAATTGAACCTGCTACTAGTATCCCTGCCTGGTCTGGTGGTCTTTCACCCTCTTCGGGATGCTCATGGTCTTCGGGTTTTTCACGACTGTACCATCCTCGACCTCAGAGTTTAGCCTGCTCAAAAGAGTTGTATCCGTTTCGTATCTTGCTGTGTCTCATCGTACTGTCCAATAGGGCTGGTGCAGCACTAATACGATTCTCACCGATGCTGATAGTCTGAAGTATGCATACTAGGCATCTCTCAAAACTCTACTTGGCTTACTCAGTCTCAACTTGATCTTATGCTTCATGCTTCTGGGTCTCTGCGTTGCAACAGACATACCTGCGTATTACGATCATTCGCCGTTTCCCCTTACGCTTGCCGTCGTATCCTGTTCCTGCTCGGCAATCGTATCTTCTAAGACCTTTTCCAGCGCCTCGTTTCAGTTGATTTCTAATAGACATGCCTTTTCCCCTCGCGGGCCGCAGCTCTACATCGTCTCTGCCGCCTGGTTCTTCGAGTAAAGCCAAGTACAGGAGTTTACGCCGCTCCCATGCGCATTACCAATATAAAGACAATCGCCAACAGTACGCCAAACTCCCTTGAATCGATTGATTCATAATCGTTGTCTTGCTAAGCCGGTCATCAAGTTAACCGGAAACAAGCCGGATTGCTCACATTTAAACTCGAAGTTTGACTGGCATAATTCAAAGGACTCAAATTTCATGGCTATACTGAAGCTCTACGGCTACTACAAATCGACCTGCACTTGGCGGGTCGCGACGGTTCTCTACGAGGCCAAAGTTCCTTTTCAGTTTATTCCAGTCGATGTTCTCAATGGCGAACACAAGATTCCCGGCTTCCTTGACAAGCAGCCTTTTGGTCAAATACCGTATATCGTGCGTCTCGACTTTCTGTATGTGTTATTTACCCGAAATGCTCACCCCCTGCTTCAGGATGACGATGGCTTCATTCTATACGAGTCGCGTGCCATTTGCCGCTACATCGCCGCCAAGCATCCAGAATCAAGACTCATCCCCACTGACCCGAAAAAGCACGCCCTATTCGAACAAGCAGCAGCCAGCGAATGCTTTAACTTCGAAGGTCAGGCAGGACCCATTATCTTGGAAATCTGGGGCAAGGCGTACGTGCATGTCTCATGTGTTTCACGCTCGCTGACGCCGCAGGCCAGACTCAGCGGCCTGAAGGGAGACGAGGCTGTCGTCAGCGCCAGGACTGCCACCCTTGATGCGAAGCTCGACGGCTACAATGCCATTTTGTCAAAGCAAAAATACATTGCAGGAGATGTGCGTTCGCCGCCTTCCACGAGCTTCACCATCACTCGAATTGTCTGACACTTCTGCTTCTAGGAATTGACGCTCGCGGACTTATACCACCTTCCCCATGCTCCAATAATTCAGGCCAAGACCGGGGTCATGACTCGAAAAAGCCATGTTGCTAGGTGCGTCCTGCGTGGCTTGATTGCGACCTCTCTCTCCCTTGCTCACTATGAATATTTGCTTAGATGGTATACCGACCTTGCTTCGCGCCCATCTTGGCGTGCATTTGAAGACGGGGTCAAGTCCATGTTAGAGTATTGATGCATTCATATATTCGTTGTATTCCAGATAAATGCAAGACGGTCACTCTTTACGAACCCCCGATACTGAATGAGCGAAAGTCGATTTTCCAACCGTCTTGGAGTATGGAACGCCGACCCGTTATGATGTCTTGCCCTTCGGCCAAAAATTACCCACACATGAAAAAATGAGCGCCGCCGGGCCAACAACTTACCGAGTTCCGCTAAGCATCTCGATAGCGCCCATGGCCGTTCTCAAATTATATGGCGCAACGAAGTCAACAAATACATGGCGCGTCGCGATTGTTCTTCATGAAGTCCAAGTACCCTTCGAGTTCATCCCAGTTGACATTTACGGCGGCGGAGACAATCAAGCGTCCGAGTACCTCGAGAAGCAGCCGTTTGGGCAAGTGCCTTACATCGTATGTTCAACACTCCGTGAGATCCAGGGTTGAGGGTTCCGTCGTACTCATTACTCTACTTGACAGGACGATGATGGCTTCATTCTCTATGAATCCCGTGCGATTTGCCGTTATATCGCGGCCAAGCACCCACATCCAAACCTCGAGCTCATCCCAACGGATCCCATTAAGAACGCACTTTTTGAGCAAGCGGCGTCTGCGGAATACGCCAATTTCGATTCTCTTGCAAGTCCAATAATTAGGGAGGTTTGGCGTAAACAGTGCGTATGAGCGCTGTTGTTGGCTGTCGTCTCTTCCCTTGGCTGAAAGTGACAATCAAGAATCGTGGGATTGGAAGTGATTCGTGAGGCTGTCAAGCCTCAGATCGCCGCTCTTGAGTCAAAGCTAGACATTTACGAGGCTATATTGTCCAAGCAACGATACCTTGCTGGAGAGGTGTGTAAGCGGATTCCTTTCAAAGCGATGCCCCTGTCCAACGCACCAACAACTGAATTTAATCTCAGAAACTCACCCTTGTGGACCTGTTCCATCTTCCCCGTGCACCGATTCTTGAAAATCACGCCGGAACCAACATCATGACGCGACGGCCGCACGTATCTCGGTGTGTCCGTCTTCTCAATACGCTGGACCTTTGATTGACTATGACTTTGTGCCTTGAATTCTTTGTTTTCATTGTGCTGAATCGATTTGCACAGATGGTTCAAAGAACTCATCTCCCGTCCCTCTTGGATTGCGTTCGAGGACGGAGTCAAGTCCGTGCTAGAATATTGAATATTCGAGATTAACGAGAATCCTACCATATCCGAGTCCACAAAATCACTCGCAAGATCAGAACGAAGAGGAGCGCGCGGTCAGCTGATCGCCCCAGCTTTGACGCGCCTTAGTAATCAACGTGTGACTCACGCGCCTTGGAGGGATAAATTGCGCGTCTAAGGCTCTGAGCGTCCACTATCTTCATCTATCTTCCTCCCTCATGGCAATTCTCAAGCTATACGGATGGCCTGAGTCGACCGCGACGTGGCGCGTTGCGATCGTCCTCCACGAAGCAAAAGTGCCCTTCGAATTCGTCAACGTCAACATTTTGAATGCCGATTATAAAACCCCCGAATATCTCGAGAAGCAACCTTTTGGTCAAATACCTTACATCGTGCGTTATACTCTACGTTCTCTATTGGTTTTCTGGCTTGATAGGCTCACGATCGAGCCCGCCCAGGATGACGATGGCTTTATTCTATTTGAATCGCGTGCGATCGGCAGATACATCGCGGCAGAGCATCCAGAGTCGAAACTCATACCTACGGACCCAAAAAAACACGCCCTGTTCGAACAGGCAGCGTCGATTGAATTTGCGAACTTTGACTTCAACGCGGACCCGCTGATTAAAGCTCTGGCGCGAAAACGGTGAGTATACACTCCCATTTTCACGCTTCAGGAAAACTGAGAGTCGAAGGTTCTTGGGTCAAGACTCAGATCAAGCTCCCCTCGATGCAAAGATGGAGACCCTCGAGGGCAGACTCGACGTTTATGAGAAAATCCTGGCAAAGCAGCGGTACATTGCCGGAGATGTGCGTGCATTCCAGGACGGTATCAGTATATCTAACCCACTCAACTTGAACATCGTGCGCTAGGAAATCACTCTCGCCGATCTCTTCCACCTTCCTCGCGCTCAGTTCATCGAAACATATATCAAGAGCGGCGTCATGACGAGCTCAAGCAGACCTCACGTTGCACGGTATGATTTTCTTGAACCAATTGAATCGCAACTCATTCGAATCCTGACGCGACATCGATTGCAGATGGTATGATGAGCTCTTATCGCGACCTTCTTGGAAAGCGTTTGAGGGTGGGGTGAAAGGCATACTGGAGTATTGAATAGGTTGTACTCAGATAACGGATTCAATTATCGGCCGAATCACATTCACAAAAACAACGACATTGCGCGGATCTCAACTGTAGAGCGCGGGGGACGGCGTCGCGGCGATGCAAGGCGATATGCACGCTCCAAGTCGAATCGGTTTTATCGGAGAGCTTTATCAATCTGGTCATGCGCCAGAATTCTTCCAAGTTATTTAACACCACTTGGCACTTGCACGTCGCGAAAGGAACCCTCGACACCCCACCAATGGCTATTCTAAAACTATACGGCGACCCCATCGCGACGTGCACGCGGCGCGTTGCGACCGTGCTCTACGAAGCCAAAGTTCCCTTCGAACTCATCTTCGTCGATAGGGTAAATAACGCGCACAAAACCCCAGAGTACCTCGAGAAGCAGCCCTTCGGTCAGATCCCGTACATCGTAAGCACCAATCCCGAGCTGTGCATCGCGATGTCAAGATACATTTGCTGCAGGACGACGACGG
This sequence comes from Favolaschia claudopus, assembly GCA_037176885.1. Taxonomy (NCBI): domain Eukaryota; kingdom Fungi; phylum Basidiomycota; class Agaricomycetes; order Agaricales; family Mycenaceae; genus Favolaschia; species Favolaschia claudopus. The sequence goes on along the minus strand of JAWWNJ010000032.1, from coordinate 673,825 downwards.
CTTCATTCTATTCGAGACGCGTGCGATTTGTCGATACATCGCTGCCAAGTACCCAGAATGCAAGCTCATTCCAACTGACCTCAAAAAGAATGCACTTTTCGAGCAGGCAGCGTCGATCGAGTTGAATGACTTTGACTTTTTCGCAGCTCCTGCGGTGTATGAGGTTCGGAGCAAACCGTGAGCGATAGGTTCGTACGATTGTCTTACTCTGTCTTGAGCCGTCGCTTCAGACGCCGTGGCCTGCAAACCGACCAAGCTGTGATCGATGCCAATCTCGCCGCCCTCGATAAGAAGCTGGATGGCTACAACGCCATGCTGGGTAAGCAGAAGTATCTTGCAGGAGACGTACGTGACAGCATTCTGGCCCTTTTTACTCTGGATGAAGAACTGATTTTCTTTCTCTCGCAGGAAATAACTCTCGCAGATCTTTTCCACCTCCCTCATGCCCCTATTCTGGAAGTACATGCCAAAAGCGACATCATGGTTCGAAAGCCCAACGTTGCACGCTGGTACAAAGACCTGCTCACACGCCCGTCCTGGCTGGCGTACGAAGGAGGAGTGAAGACCACGTTGGAGTACTGAGATCTAGATGTCATCCCGTGAAGAGTTTGTATCTTGTAACAGTTATAAAATGTCCCCCAAGATTCCATTCAATTGACCCGTCACGAGGAAGCCTTCTGCTGCTGCGAGACGATTTGTTTCGCCAAAACGCGCTCAGCGTCTGCCCATATGTCGTGGGACCCCTCCCAGTCACGAACAAGGTCCGTTAATAGTGGACCAATCACGATACGCGGATCGAACAAATACAAGCCAATTGTATCAGCACTCGGAAGCGCCGAGTTGTAGATGATGACTAGAATGTGAAGACCGAGACAACTTTGGCACACCATCTCCACAGCAGCCCGGGATGGGCTGTGTTCTGAAGCTAGTGCGACATGGGTCAAGGAGGGAAGTTGTGTGAGATGCTGCAAGTCGTAGATCTGATGGACCCTGGGGATGGAAAGCTCGAGGTGAGTCACGCTCGACCAAGGCGAAGAGTCCAAGCTCAAGAGTGTCATTAAGTGGTTGAAGTGCACGAAGAGGCGGTGCAGGGAGAGTTGCCTGAGTTGTAGAATTAGATCTTGGGGGGGAGAGTTGATCCAGAATGCCATCGCATGAACCCCGCTGCAGAAAGACAGAATTTGAGCAGCAGATTCGGCCGGGAATGAGCCGCCGAAGATCAAGGTTTTATTTTAACATTGACCTTGAAAAAGACAGGCTCTTTGAACTTGGCCAATTCCAGAAAGCGGTTGGCATCGTGAGCAACGCGAATCGACACCAGTTCATAGTAGACCAAGTCAACCCTAGAGAATCGTCAGGTTGAAAGCGGACGACGTGTTGGCAGTGGTGAATCCCTACCAGGTTCGGACATGTCGAGCGGTCAGACTAAGATTTAACTTGAGGGTAGTATCATTACGATTGGACCTCACAGCGACTTCACATATTTCACGCTGCAATTCGGGAGGTAGAATCGGCATTCTGTGTGCGATGCAAGATGGTGGAGAATTGGTGGAGAAGAAGACTGAGGTCGCCATGACGGTGAACCTAGATTATGGTTAGGGTTATGACCTCTTGACCAGTGATAAGCCTAGAGCACCTCACTTCTACTGTTCTACATACTTCCATGTCTCTCTCGCGACTTCGTCATGACACCCTTCCTACAGAGTTGTGGCTGGAGATATTCGAAAATCTGGAGACATACACAATCGCACACTGGCACGAACCGTTCCAACCGATTCCCGGTGTCACCATGGAGGGTGATACACGGAATGCCTACAGAAATATCGTCTTGGTTTGCCGCGACTGGCATGCATGGGCCACCAAGCTCTTATATCGCAACGTCAAAATGTCTAGTAGTATGTGGACTCATGGCACAGGCACTCACCGAGAGCATGGTCATTCGGTTCGTTATTTCGGAGCCAGATTTCTTACAATGTTCTGGAATTCTAAAACACGAACCTTTCTTCAGGTTGAACGTGCAGTCCTACCTTATACGGCCACCGTAACCGAAAGTCCTAAGTATTTGCCGTCGACCGAGGTTCTGAGTCTGTATTCCAACCTGAAGGTGCTCGTGCGACCGCTGCACAGACCGTCGTTGTTCACGAGTTTGCGCTTCGACTTTGATGCAATGTGCCCTCCACTTCCTTCTCTGAAGAGACTCGACTGGTGGAATCACGCCGAAGCATCCCGTTCGGGTGGAATCAACTCCCTGACCGCTGTTTTGGCCGAAGCACCGAATCTAGAATTTTTGTTCGTTGGAGTCGTTAGACCCAACTTCACGCCATTCCACGGCCTCGGAGCAGCCCGCATCTGTCTTCCATCCCTGCGCACCCTACGCCTGAGCATGGCAAGCGCACTCTTACTCCGCCATATTGTGGTTCGCTGGACTCTGCCAGTGCTTGACCATTTGGTCGTAGATTCGCCCCTGGCTGCCGGCGGAATGGATATGATCTGGGAGGTCCTAGGCGCCCAGCTCTCCGTCGTTGAATTCGGCAAGCACGTACGCTTCCTCATCGAGCACCACCTCACCTCATGCCTTCGCGGCTGCCCCAATCTCCGCGAAATATATTATTATCTTTTCACGACCCTCCCGCCGCATGCAGAGTCGAACGAGGAGGAGACAATATACCCGTCCGTCACCTCCATCGGCATCCACATGGCAGAGATTCCTTTTCTTGAGGATGATCAAGACGAATGGGAACATATGAAGCAGCATTTCGATGCCTTTACGAGTGGCATGTTCCCAAACTTGCGGCTCCTCCGCGTTGTCGGAATGCAGGATCAGGTCCGCAATGATGAACGCTTTGCCTCAATGCATCGAAGACTACGAGATAGAAATTGCGTGCTGGAAATGTCAGAATAGGTAGGCCATGGGTTATTCATGATTGTGAGTTTTGTATGCACAGCTTCACGTTGACGACTGGCTCAATTACATACAGAGAATTTATTACGAACATACAAAACGGATAAGCAATCGTACAATAATATTATCCACGTATTCTACGCGCAAGCACCTGTAAGCCAGTCGGCAATGAAGGCACCACAGCAGGCGCCGGTGCAGATGGAATCGGGTCGCTGCTGCAGAGGCCATATCGGTTCTCGACCCAGTTCAATTCAGGACAGCCCGGTGTGTCTGGCGCGCCCATGCCGGGCCACAGCGTAGGGGTTCCGCCTTCACAGTTGTGAAGGACCGCACAGCTGAAATCAACAATGCGAACGCCAGAGCCAATGAGAATGATGTGATGATAATTCTCGAGGTCGCAATGTTGGAGACCGGCTAAGGGAGGGTAAGCAAGCAAAGAAGTGCTGCGAGAATACGAGGTCGACGTGCCTTGGTGGACGGCAATGACAGCGAGCATGACTCTCCGGCTAAAGCACAGTTAGCAGTCCACGCCGAATCCAGAAAAAACTGGACTCGGATCGCTCACCTCATCTCCCCTACCGGTACTCTCTTGCCGTCGTCCTTGCAATACTCGAGCAACATGCATGCCACCGGCGTGTCCGCGATCGTACCATGATAAATACCATAGAATCTCGGAACATGCTTTCCCTGGATGTGCTGAAGCCGAGTCGTATAGTGCGAAGCCTCCAGTTCGAGGGCGGCAATTGCCCCCGCATCGCGCGCAATTTTCAAGACAAGCTTTTCATCCGTCTGCTGAGTTCGCATAACGTGTACCGCCTTGACAAGGCGTTCTTCCCAGACGAGAGAGTGGTGCGCGACACCCCGTCCGACGACGCCCTCGCGGGGTGTCAGGTGGTGGGTTTGCCCTTGCCAGACCATGGTAAGCGACATGCTGATAGTGAGACGTGTGGGGAGTGTGGGGGAGGTTGGAACGCCGTTTGGGTGGGACCGTTCAATGCCCCGGCTTTTATACCGGGAACGCTTTGCAGGTTTGAATGACCATTGCCAAATCCGGACGACCTTTGTGAAAAGACGGCCATTCCGGCTTTTGCTTTCAGTGGCGCCCATTGTTCCGCTGAGCTATTGGCTCGGGCTTTCATTGTCCTGCTGCGCATTCTGGAAACAATTCGGGAGCGTCTTGGCTCTGGCTTCGAAGAGGAAGAGGTTGGGTGAAAACATATAGCAGAGTATGGTGCGGAGAATTTGTTCCGACTTGATCATCGGGGTACTCAGTAAACGCAGAGCCACAGTTTTGGATGAGGTCGCTGTTGACTTGATGTAAATCTGAATTTTGAGCCTTGGCTTGACCGGCAGCATTCCCTTGCGCCTGAATGTCTTGCAGATGGAGTTGCGAATGCGGCCGTCGAACCGTCGCGAACGAAACCCCAGTATGCAGTCTTTTGCTCGTCTATCGACGCAAGGAATTCATAGAAAAATTTGTTTTCCTCAAGTTCAAGTTGCATTGACAACCAAGCTTCATCGTCTGGCTGGGATGATTTTGAGTGATTTTGCCAGAGGGGATTGCCTGCCGATCCGAGCTCATCGACCAGAATCTTGAGACGGAATACATTACAAACGGCTTCGCGGCCGCTGTGTTTCTCTCGAGTGCGACCTGGGTCACTGAATACTCTTCAAGTTGATGTTGGGCCCGAATGCAGGCCCGGGATCTATTTAGTATTTGGCGGGTCAGCGTTGGCTAACTGTAGGTTTTGAGCGCTGAGCCAGAATCTTCAAAGGGAAGATGAGTCAGGAGAACCGAAGGTGAGAGACTGTATCAGCAGCTATCTCTGAATTGCCCGACTGTGGTGGGGAAGTGGTTGGGAAGTGGTGAACAGCGAATTTTGATGGCTGAGCGCTGATCTCCGGTTTTGTAAACTCAAAGCAAGGTCGGCGAGGAAATGAGAAGAGAGGTATTTTCGATACAAACGGGTCAACTACAGATCCGGGATACATACATATTCTACTGTTCCGTAAATTACAAAAATCATCTTTCACTCGCATTCATTCCAATCCCCATCCAAAACCCGGATCCCCCTCCTCAACAACCGTCTTCTCCACTCCCTCAACTCTCCCTGCACACCCGCCGCTTGCGCACCGGAACCCATCCCCTTTCTGAGCCATCGAACGTCCCTCGCACGGACTGCGCGTAACGCGGGAAGACGAGGGAGCAATCGTTCGAGGACAGGCCAGAACTCCGGGTCTGGTCGAGGGACGGACAATATTTGCAGGGGATGCGTTGACGCGCCGGAAGGGAGGACGAGTCGAGATGGGAGGGGGCGCTCGAGGGAAAGATGTCGGAGTGAGGGTGATGTGGAGAGGAGGGTATCGGGGGAGGGGTGGAGTCGTGTTGGCCATGTTTTGGGGGTGAAGAGGAGGAGAGAGCGTAAGGAGGCGCCGTGCGCCGCAATGAATCGAGAAGAGAGGGAGGTGGGAATGTCGTCGTACGGTGTTATCGTTAGTTTCCGAAGGGAGGGAAGCGGTGAAAGGAGGAAGGCAAGAAGTAGAGGAGAGGAGCAGACGGATATGATGGTTAGTATTCTCAGAGATGGCAAGATGAGAGGGATGAATGGTTCTGGGGTCAACAGTTCTGGAATAGTGTCCAGTTCCGTGGGATCGAGGCCATGGCCGATGAGCTCAAGTTCCTCGAGGTTGGGAAAACACTGCAGCTGTTGCAGCAAAGATTCCTCCATTGAATTTCCGGTTGGATTGTAACTGACGCCTTCAAGAGCGCGAATAATAACGGCTCCAGGGCGTTGTCCAAGCGAATCCAACGCTCGTCTACTAAGAACGAACGAAGGATTCATAGAAAGACGCGCTAGGAACGGCACCAAAGGGAATAGTTTGACAAGCAGGGTATCCAGATGAAGTGCCTGTGCTCGTCCGGTGTATTCGATTCGAGACAAATCAAGCGCTTGGACCCATCTGCCCGGCGTCGAGAAAGGGATCCGCCGAATGGAATCCCAACGTTGCTCAGCATAGTCTAGCCGTGCAACCAGTTTTTCCAAAGAGTTCTTTGATATCGAGAATTAGGCCGAGCGCTCAGAGAAGGTCAAACGCGCACAATATCAGAAGTCGCGACGCATGCATATAGCACCGGCAAAGTTATATCCTTGAGCACATGTTGGTCTCAATCAAGCGGCTCGAGCCCTAGAACGAACCTTGAACAACTTGCATACGGTCAACAACGACCAGAGATGCAAGGCAGGCACAAAATTAAAGATTGCAGCCCAAAGTTCAGGTGGCAAGGACGGCGAGGTCTTCGGTGGCGGCAACAAAGCGACCAGAAAGAAAGAGCCGGCATGTTGCGCATAAGGGCGCGGTCGAAGCAAAACGCTCTGAGTCGTCGACATGGTGGTGGGGAGCAAGTCGCATCTGAGTCCTATTCTTGCCTGCTTGATCCTAAACTTGTGGTTTGTGGGGAACCGGAAGACGCAAGGAGTTTTGATGCCCGGAGAACACCGGTGCCTCAAATTATAAATATCTCAAGTTCTCGAGATTCACAAGTAGTCGTGTGCAATGCGAAGCAGTGTATCCAAATAGCCGGAATACATTCATTTAGGTCCTAAGATATCCGCCATAGACTCTACGAATTTATCGTAGTCTTCCTTCACGCCCTTCGCTGCCTGCGACTCCTTAGCCTTGACCTTTCCGGTCCCAGGACCACTCGCGTTCGTAACCGCAGGTGGGGTCCCGAATTTGCCCTTGAGAGACCCAAGCAAATCCGGTCGGACGGGTAACGAATCCGCCGGTGCAGCGCTATCTGGTTTATCTGGTAGTGTCCCAAGCGAGGGTGCGGCATTCACTCGAGAGGAGGACGCATTAGCAGCACCTGTCGTGGTTTTCTTCCGTTGAACATTCGAAGGTACGAATGCCGTCGCTTCCTTCTTGAAGTCTCGAAGCTCGGGAGCTGCGAAAACGGTGGCCTTCATCAAATTCGCGCTGTCAACCGCGGCAACGGGTTTGGGTGGAAGGGACGCAGATCCAGGAGGAACGGCAGACGAGGGTTTGGAGGGGAGACTGGAGTGCACAGCGGCTCGGTGTGCCTGGAAAGTTTGGTGCGGGATATTGGATAGAGGGTCTTGAAGCGACGATGGGTTTCGGACAGGTGGATAAAAGCCTGGAGGCGGTGGCGGAAGCCCTTGCGGCGGAAAGCCGGGGAAGTTCGGTGGTGGTAGTGGGAACACGCCAGGAGGAGGAGGAGGAGGAGGAAGGAATCCTGGGGGGAAGCTTGCTCCAGGAAAGCCGGGCGGTCGAGGAGGGAGGTTGTTTGGAGGGAAGCCGGGTGGTGGAGGAGGGAATGGCGGTCGGGGTGGCAGCGACATGGGAGGAGGTGGGGGATGCGATGGAAGGGACGGCGGAAGTGGAGGCAAACTGGATGCTATGACAGAAAATTAGAAGGATTGCCGAGCAAGAGGCGCAATACTAACTGGATTGGCCCGGCGGTGGACCGTCTGGCATAGGAATATCGTCGTCGCTATCACCGTCTTCCTCTGCTTCTGGAGGCGGCCCTTCAGGCATGGCCACATCATCGTCTTACGGAGAATTAGATATCATGCGTTGATACGAGTGCTCAAAATTCACCATCATCCTCAGAGTCGTCACTATACACTTCGCCAGGCAACCGCGCTGGAATGCAGGTTAGCCAGATGTAACACACATGATAAAAGACGCGTACGTCGCTCTTGATATGGCATTCCAGGCGGGGCCACACCAAAAGGATTCATAACTGGATCGTAATATATACTGCGCTCCGGATGTCGAGGAAGACCGTTCTTATCGAAGAAATTCCGACTGGGCAATATAATCTCTTCGTCAGGTTTAGTGCCATCCTTCTTTCTGTAGACGAGTCTGCGCTGTTCAGGATGTTCCTTTAGATATTCCTCTTTCTTCTTGTAGATATTGTCCAGTTCCGCTTTGGCCTCCGCGTAACGAGCCTTGTCTTTGGCCTCAATCGCAAACTCGAGTTTTTCTACTTCCGCTTCTAGGTCTGCTCGTTGTGAGCGGCTAGTCAGCTAACCGGCTACCAGACAAGCTCACCTGTGGTATCCTTTTTAACGAGAGCAAAGTCGCGCGCTTTGCCTCGTTCGGTCTTGTTCTACTGCACAGTCTTATCGTCAGAATGAGGAACTCAATCCTGTTCCCCTCACTCGCCTTCTTGAGTTCCTTCTTACGAAGCGCCTTGCCTATGTGAGCGATAATGAGGACAACACCTCTCAAAACCTCCAACAAACTCACGGTAGGCGTCCGCTGGATTCAGGTTTTTGCCCTTGGCCATGAGTAAAGTTTCAACGCGCCGTTTCCGAGTCGTTCAAAGATTCTCGATTCCGAAGCGATGATATTAAGCCAATGATACAGGCGAAGACGCGCTCGACTGGAACGACAGGTTATGTGATGTGCTGGACCCTTTCGTCGACGTTGTTGGTCGCGTAGATCTGAGTATTAGAACGCGATGAAAGTTGAATCAGAGTTGAATGTGTGCCGTTATATGTTTGCTGCTTTCGCCTTTCTCCATCTAGTTCTACGGGCTTGTCGTCTTCCCGCTCAGTTCACCTCCCCTGCGTCTGCGAAACACCTATCTAGTAGACGACTGAAACTATTGAAGCAAAAATAAGTTGGAAAACTCTTGGAAAACTCCGAAAATACTGCAACACTCAAAGGGCTGAGAGCCACGTCAAGGCGTTGGGTCTACTAGTGCCAGATATCGTTCTCACTACGCTTGTCGGCGAGGATATATCCCTTTGTCAACCTGGGCTCAACAACCATTCACTGTCCAAAAACCTTTGGTGGTTTGCGTAGGCTGCTGCTAGGCTTCTCAAATCATTGCAGTAATGGGCTCTAATTACAACCTGGCGACCCTCCTACTCACCGGGCTCATATTTCATCTGGTGTATATATGGTCCGGTCAGTCAGCTTCGTACTCGGCCACCTGTGAAAAAATGTCCAATTCATAACCAGTATTCGACTGCTACTTCACTAGCCCTGTCGTACGCGGGATGGAGAGTCATGGGCTTGACGGAGGCGAGTCTAAAAGGCTTGTTCTCATAGTCGGTGCGCGCACATACGCGCTTCTCAGTGTTGTGCTTTGTCTCACATTCTCGAAGGTGACGGACTCCGTGCGGACTTATTATTTCAGAAGAACGGTTTCCGACCTGGTATTCCGGATGGCCCGGAAGTCGTCGCGCCGTATCTAAGGTCAATTATTGAGAACAGGGGAGCGTTCGGGGTGTCCCATACTCGTGTACCGACGGAAAGTAGACCAGGGCATGTCGCGATCATTGGTTTGTCTCTATCTCTGGCTCTTCGTGTCGGTCTCTTGAACGCAGTGTAAGGTGGCATGTACGAGGACGTTTCTGCCGTGACGAAGGCAAGAGCACTCTCTAGTGGCCCTTCTGAATCTTATGACTAGCTTCAGGGCTGGAAAACGAATCCTGTGTGTTAAGAACCCTCCAAAAAACAGCTTGAAACTTATGCAGTACCCACAGGTCGATTTCGACTCGGTGTTCAATCAATCTTCCACGACATTCTCGTTTGGGTCTCCAGATATTTTGCCCATGTTTTCACGTGGCGCGTCGCCAGGAAAGGTTATGACTTGGTGTTATAACGAGGACGAGGAGGACTTTACCAAAGGTCCAACGTTGTTATCTTTATTCTATTTCATTTGCTGAAGATGCAGTTGCAGACGCCACTGCTCTCGACATCTGGACCTATGACCAACTCACGAACCTTCTCCACAACGCGTCAACAAATGCAACTTTGGATTCACAAATACGTGCCCCTGGCACTGTTTTCTTTCTCCATTTGTTAGGTCTAGACACCACAGGCCACTCATATAGACCGTTCTCCACGGTACTGCCACATTGAAAGCTATTGAAACAGCGGCTGATTTATCCTACAGGAATACATGAATAATATCCAGGTGGTCGACGACATCGTTCGTCGGACTGAAATTCTCCTGCGCGAATTCTTCCAGGACGAAGACACGAGCTATATATTCACCGCAGACCATGGAATGTCTGTTATCGGAAACCACGGGGACGGTCGTATGCGTTTTCCCCCCCTCGCGTCTTCCCATGATGACATGACTCTCTTGTCAATCAGACCCTGATAACACTCGAACCCCGCTGGTCGCCTGGGGACGAGGGATTCGTGCCCCCCTGCCTGATTCCACGCCCTCCTCTCACGATTCGTATTCAGAGCCATGGGAGCTGGGGCACCTCCTGCGTAGAGACGTCGACCAGGCCGACATAGCCTCACTAATGGCTGCTCTCGTGGGCTTGAAGTGGCCCGTAAACTCGGTTGGTGTCCTCCCTGATGTGGATTCGACACGACCAGGATATTTGTTGCCGCGAGAAGGGGATGCAACCCTGGCCAAATTAGCGTACGTTAATGCGAAGGTTGGGCATTTTTCTCCATGTCCGCTAGCAACTTGGTTAACTGCTGCGCACAGATGATTATAGAACAATATAGAGTCAAGCATGGTATGGAGTCTCGACTATATCTGCGCGATGTTCATTCATCATTCCTGAACAGAAATGAAGATGTCGCACACCGTGTGGTACAAACCATACGTCCTCCTCGAAGGACCCGGGTCCTCTAACCGGCTCGCAAAACTGAACGAGATAGAACGGGCGATTGCTGATAAGAAGTGGGGCACAGCACGCGACCTCTCAGCGAGTCTCATCAACGATGGGCTCGACGGCCTGCGCTATCTTCACACCTATGAACGGATGCTGATAAGAGGAATGGCCACCGCCGCGTATACAGGCTGGGCTGCATACGCGTCTCTGTTCATATTCCGGCCTCTCGACAAGCAGCTTCCTCGATCCACTGGCGCCATCACCAGCATCGCGGGCATAGGTTTGGCTGCATTTTGGTCTTTATTTGCAATACAGCGATCGCCCTGGACATATTACTTGTACATCGCCTTTCCGTGTTACTTCTGGCATCAAGTTGGGGTTCAGGTGTTACCCCTGCTTCAATCTCAGGGGCAACGGGTTCCGTACGGACAAATTGCGCTTTACGGGGGATTGGTGTTTGGAGCCCTTCAATGTATGGCTGTGAGTGACTGACCGGTTCGTAGTTGGATGATTCACCATTTTTCCGAAGGCTGCTTACATGCATCGGTCTATCTGGAGCGTGGGCTTCTTCCTCATCGGAGTCGCGTGGCCATTGACTTCATGGACAAAAGAGACTCGATGCCGGATGTCCACACCATACCTATGGACTGCGTCGTGTTTGGTGACTGGAATATTCCCTCTTCTATCAGTCGATAAGACTGAAAGCGTTATCACGATGTGCGTCGGGTTGCATTAAGGCGGTTTCTGTGCTAATTGGCTCGGTCATGTAGTATCGCTGGCGGGGTGTCCATGCTTGTCGCCGGGTTCTTGTATTCCAGAACCATCCCTGCTTTGGGGAGAAATCTGCACCGCCTTTTCTTGATTGAGGTAGCATTCCGTTTGTTTATTGGATGATGTCTGTCTCTCAACTACAAGTCAGGGCATTCTCGTTGTGCTCACCATGCTTGTCACGGCCAGTTCTGCCTATCACCTCAGGGCCAAACTTGGGCTCCCTCTGCTAAATCAGGTGGCGGGGTGGATTATCTTTAGTAAGCGACTTATGTATGTATCTTATGTCTACCGAATTCATCAACAATTCTAGGTATCGCCTCGATACTTCCCTTCGCATCGAACCTCAACCATGACACGCCACGATCCAAGATGCTCATGTATTTCCTGGGTCTTGGGCCGACCTTCGTCATCTTGTCCCTCGGCGATGAGGGCCTCTTTTATGTGGCGTACTTCACAACGCTCATGTCGTGGATTGAAGCGGAGAAATCTTTGCGAAGCGATCTCGAACGAGTCAAGAAATCCAAGAGCATTCAACAATATCGATTTCAGCCAGATGACATCCGGATAGCTTTGTTCTTTCTGTTTTTCGTTCAGGTTGGTTTCTTTGGGACGGGAAAGTGAGTATGCTGTTTCGATAAGCGGCGAGAAGCTGACCGAATTGTAACAGTGTTGCGTCGATATCGTGAGTGCAAGAGGACATGAGCTAGGGCGGTGTTTGACCTATTACTTTTGTCACAGGTCTTTCTATCTTTCCCCAGTTTATCGACTGATACCAATATTCAACCCCTTCGCCATGGCCGTACTCTTAGTATGCTTTCCATCCCTCACCTGGATTTCAGACTGAGTGCTTGATAGGTATTCAAGATCATCGTGCCTTACATTATGTTAGCCGTAGCAATCGCTACTCTCAATGATGCTCTGGATCTACCTCCTTTCTCGGTCTTCCTAGTCGCCCTCACGCTGACCGATGGAATGACCTTGTCGTTCTTTTACAATGTAACGGACACTGGTCAGTCATTTGATCTTGCTGCTTTTCACAGAGGCCAATCTGATTTTTTTTGCAGGTTCGTGGCTCGAAATTGGGCAGACGATCAGTTTCTTCTGCGTTTCTTCTCTGCTGTCGTTATGGTCGGCTGGGATTTGTGTGGGCGGGGAGCGTCTTATGGCGGATGTATTGAGTGCGAACCAAAAGGCTATAGACTGAGCAGCTGTATCATAGAAAAGGACCCAATGCATAATAATTTAAATCGACCTCACAGCTCATGCATTTTTCTCGGTTTCCCCCTCGTCATTGTGACCAACGTTTGCTGGCACCGGCTCCCATCGGCTCCTCCGGGAAAAGCCGAAGAGTCACCTCCTTGGACCGCTTCCCACTGGTCGGGAAAGGTCCTCGACTCACAATTCTATACCGATAACTCTCTTCTTCCCCTCACGATGTCCAACGCGACGACGACGCCTTCAGCGGCTTCGTTGACGCCGCGGCGCGCCTCCAAGATGGCGTCGAATCAGTCCTTGAACCATCTGCTCAACTTTACCCTTCCCCCGAGACAAACCCAGCCTCTTGCGAGTCTCCCGAGGAGGAGCAGGAAGACGGGCACGAACCAGGGTGTCTGGAACAAGGAACGTGAGTGGGGGTGCTCAATTTGAGTGTATACATCGTTATCAAGCCTCGGGTGTTCTAGGATTCGTTAATGCCCAGTACCGCTTCGTTATGAATCCTAACGGCGACTACACTGTTCACTTCGCGGACCCCGATATGCAAGTTTCATGTGTTGGATCAACGGTCTAAATGAACTTATCGGTTCCGCTACAGATTTTTCCAATGGCAGGACATTCTCCAGGTTATCATTCCCCGTTCCTCGGCGCTGGCGTCTGCTGCTGCTGGCGGGGAGCGCACAGCTCAGGAAGAGGGCCACACAACTTGTCCAATCTGCCTTTCTCCACCGACGGCCCCACGCATGACCAAGTGCGGCCATGTCAGTCTAATTTTGACTCTTCGGAGAGCCCCGCATTGAATCAACTCTCTGCAGGTGTTCTGCTTCCCGTGCATATTGCATTATTTGAACACCTCTGAGAACAAGTGGGCCCGCTGCCCCATCTGCTTCGACTCGGTCAACGAGAAGCAGCTGAAGAGCGTGAAGTGGTTCGACGGCCCGTTACATGCCGTGGAAGAAGACTTCAACGGCCCACCCGTCGCTGGCTCGTCATCGGCTGGTTCTGCTTTGGACCGGTTATTTGAAACCGCTCCCCGCGCTGGTTCGACGATGCGCATGCGGTTGATGCAGCGGCCTCAAATCACCACTTTAGCTCTCCCCCGATCTCACACCTGGCCTTCAGATCTTCTGCCCCCACATCAGGCGCCGTTCCATTTCCTTCCTGATGTTTTCAACTACGCGAAGTTCATGCTTGCCACGCCGTCGTACCTTGTCTCGGACCTGACGCAAGATCTCAACGAACTCGCTTCGGAGCGACGCATTTTCGCCGGGATGACGGACGATCTCTCCGTTTTGTTCGTCGATGCTGCTGATGCCAAGGTGCGACACCAGATCGACAAGGCGACAGCTCTCGACACGCCCATCCTGAAGGAGGCGATCGATAAAGCCACTCGAGACCAGCGCGAGATCGAGGAGCGTGTCGCGTACCACGAGAATCGCCGCAAGCAGGAAGCGGCAATGCACTTCCAGGCAACACCCCAGTTAGACGCCCCACAGGAACTGCTCGCCCTGCGCTCGGGCGCTGCAGAGCTGACAAACAACCGCAACAACCCCCGCCAACGACGGAACGTCAACCCCCCTCCGCCGTCTACGTCGACGTACTACTACTACCAAGGCGCCTCGGGTCTGCCCATTTTCCTGCATCCGCTTGACATCAAGATTCTGTTGGCGCATTTCCGCTCGTACCCCGCGTTCCCGGACGCGATAACGATACGGGTCGACGCCTTCAGCGAAGGCACCGTCAACGATGACCTCCGCAAGCGGTGCAAGTACCTTGCGCACATGCCGGAGGGGGCGGATGTCGTATTCGTCGAAGCGGACCTGTCGGAGGTTGTGGGTGGGTTTGAAGGCGGGCTGAAGAATTTTGAGGGAGCTTTGAAGATGCGTGCGTCGCGGAGGAAGGAGAAGGGGAGGAAGGATGAGCGGGCCAGGGTAAGGGCGGAAGAGAGGGAACGCGAGCGGGATCGGGATGTGTTCAACAGTGTTACTGCTGCGACGACGTGGCGGTTTGCAGGGGAGAGTCCCGTGTTGGATGAGGTGATTCTTCCAGCACAGAGTGCTCCTGCGGAGGTGCCTTCGGGCGCGTGGGGTGCAAGGAGTTTTGCGGCTGCGGCACATGCGGCGCCAACCCCAGGACGAGGCAGCGGTGGGCCGTCGCCTGCGCGTCGTGTGGAAGTGGAGGAGGCGGATGAATGGGATCTGGATGCTGCGTGGCATGAGCTTGAGGCGAGGAGCAGTGGTGGTGGCGGTGGTGGGAAGAGACGCAATAAGCTGGTGGTGCTGGGGAGTGGAGGTGGAGGACGCAAGAGACGGTGAACGATGCGTTCCTTGTATCAACAACCATCTTTTTCTATCATAGCTTAGGTGCCGTCGGCGTCGTTCGCAATTCGTGTAGCAACATACATACATACAACAACCAATTAACCAGAGAAGACATCATTAATTTAAACATGGATGCTTTCTGTGTTGTATTCGCCGACTCGGTCTCGTCCACTGTGAAATGCGTTTCCACATTTGTTCCACCACTGTTGACCTGAGTGACAACGAGTCAGATTCGTCGCCGGATCGTGTACCATAGCTGAGTCTATGGGGATTCAATATTTGCGGAGCGCAGGAGTCTCACTCATTTCCCGACGCTCGGTCTTATAAAGCACTGCGGAGGTTCGCCCGTATACACTCGGTTTTCCTTATATGGGTTCTTGGCAAGGAAAGAAATCTAAAAATAGGAATTGTTCTCTGCGCTCAAGCGCGATGACAAAGCCCTCGGCGGTGATCGAATCAAACATATGATAACATTAAGAGTATAAGTAGAGCTTGAATAAATGTCGACGAGCAACAACAATTTCGTCTCGCCTTGTCGTTTACACCGCAAACCTTTTTAAACAACTCTCACAAGCATGTCTTCTTACGTCGTAACCGGAGCCGCCAAAGGGATCGGGGTCAGCCTCTTCGATCCATCTATTCTCGAATCCTGATTCAACTCGCTTCTATTGTTAGCTCGAGTTTGTCAATCAGCTCAGCGCGAATAGCTCGAACACCGTCTTCGCCATCGTTCGCAACAAGAATAAAGCGCCCAACGTCGAGGCGCTGGGGAGGAAGAACATCCACATCGTTCAGGCCGACTGCACCGACGGGAGAGCTTTGTTGGTGTGTTTTTTGCCGGCGTCTGAATTCATGCCAGATTACTCAGTAAATTCGTGTAGTCTGCTGCAGAGGAGGTTGGGAAAGTGACTGGCGGAAAATTAGACTACCTGATCGCCAATGCCGGGGGCTCCAACCATCCCGGTGTGACCATGGATGGATTGTGAGTTTTTGTTGGCGGGATTCTTCTTTGATTTGGGCCAACAATCTTTTAGTGCCACTCCAGAAGACCTTGAGAAGGATCTGATCGACAACGTGCGTTTATGTTTTCAGACCCGAGACTTTGAACTTTCTAAAAATTGAACTCAACAGTACAAGTACAACGCTATCAGCACCGCGCACACCATCAACGCTTTCCTCCCGCTCCTCAAGAAGGGCTCGGCCAAGCGAGTCATGGCTCTCAGCAGCGGCCTCGGCGATCTCGACTTGACACTCGCCTCAGGAATGCTCGCGGAACCGAGTTACTCCATCGCCAAGGCGGCGCTCAATATGGTCGTGGCGAAGTACGCAGCGCAGTACAAAGATGAAGGGTTTGTATTCCTCGCGATGAGCCCCGGCATTGTGAACACCGGTGCAGATGCCAGTGAGTTGTTTTCTTCTTGCTTTCGGTTTTGGACTCGATGTCATACGCATCGTGTTATAGGCAACCCGGGTATCGCTGCGGAGATGAAGATGTTGGCGGCAGGGGTTCCTAAGATTGCGCCGGATTTCAAGGGGCCTATTACGCCGGAGGTGTCCGTTAAGATGCAGCTGGAGGTGTTCAACAGATGGACTGTTGCGGAGAGCGGTGCGTTTGTGTCGCACATGGGGAACAAGGTGTGGATATAGGTGGGAAGTGAAGGAGATTAATTAGAGATAAAGTAAGCATTTGTACCTACGGACTGGCATGTTCCAGCAACACAGAATCCGACGCATTTCGTTCACACTGGTAAACGATTATCTGTGAAATGAAAGGAAATGGGCCAAGGTAAGCTCCGTTGTTCTTAATGGAGAAAATCAATAGTGACATGCCCTGATAACCAAAATTGTGTTTCCCTTCCAAAGTACGAGCCGCTTTGTTCCAAAGGCCACATATACCTTAGGAGAGGGGCCGAGCTTGGAGCCACCTGGGTTTCCGCTTTATTCCCATCTCGTTTGCAAATTCTTCGACCTTAGAAGCAACGGGGATTTTCCGCTTGGAAATGGCACCTCGACTGGCCGAGGTAAAGAAGACAACGAAATCGTTGTAGGGTTGGTTGTGAGTATGCACTTTGATTGCCACATTCCGCGCAGTACAATGAACCGCTATGCGCGTATACGATTGACGGCGATACTCTTTATCGGAATATACTTCAGGGTACCCTAGAGCGCTGTATTTGGTGGCGAGGGCTTCCATTTCTTCGCTCGTCATCAGGTAGCCGTATAAGATAAAGTCATGCTCCAGGAGTTCAGGAAGAATCGCAGGGGTCGGTTCCGTCTCATACCCCCAATGTCTGGTTCGGAAGTGAGATTGGATACAAGTAGTAGCCTCTCAGCATGGTACATACTCGGTAGACGGGGCGGAATGGGCTCCTGCTGAGCGTGCGTCTAAGACAGCCTGCCACGAAGGCGGGAATCCGGGTACGCTCCAGTCAACGAAATCCATTGGGGACACCGAGTCAGCCTGCCTCACTTGCGGAACGTGCGAAGGGGGTTCGAATTTTCTGGAAGTCCTCCAAACCTTCCCGGAATACTTCGTAAGCCACAATGAAATCGCACAGAAAGATGATGTTCAGAGATACCTGTGAGGAAACCCATGTCTCGTGCCACCCAGCTTTCTGCTTGATCCCTAGCTCAGTTGCAAATTGCTCAAGCCTCGATGCGACGGGAACCTGTTGGACTTGCACTTTCCCGTGCTTGGCGCCGGAAAACCAAACCGTAAAATTGCGCTCGGGCGGAGTCAATGAATACTCGAAGTCCTAATTTTTTTGCAGCGTCGCGAATTGCAATGCGGGTATATTCTTGACGGCGTGAGTAAGGGTCTGAGTACTCGTTGGGATGACCAAGGAAGTTGTATTTGACGTTGTAGGTGTCTTTCAGGTCATCTGGGACCACGAAACCATAGAGAACATATTCAGACCCAAAAAGCTTCAAGTTGGAAGGAATTGGAGGTGGTTCAGAATTTTTATGTAGTTGACTGGGTTCACTTGAGGAAGTTCGCAAAGCAGCTAGCCACGACTGTGGCATTTCAGCGTCCATTTGGATTGTAATGGTAGAAGACAAGAAACGCGTTGTTGATCGTCATTTACGGGCTGCCTAATTATGGGCATGGCCCAAGCGCGTCACCCTCCCGTGTCTTGAACCTTCATGTACCGATTCTCATACAATCGACAACCGCCTTGGGAACTGTGACCTCCTCACATTCGAACCTTGACCGACAATCTTGACGCGTTAAACGTTCAAACTTTGACTCTTGTTACCGGACTGCATCTCCTATGCATCCAGCAATTCACCCCCGCAACTTGGACCGCCTTCCGTTGGCACTACGAGTGGGTCTGCCTCATCTCGTTGAGCCTGTATCCCCCAGTCACTGACAATGAATGAACTCTGTAGAAGCTCGCCAAGGGCATGATGCGTTGTCATTTTCCAAATCGTCCCGACCCCGCAGACATTCACCAATTGGGCCTTACACTAGAAAGCATATCCGCAACCCAATTTCTTTGTCTTCTGCCCGTCTTTCATCTGCTTCTGGACCCCTCACGGATCCCAACCATCGACGAGCTCGAGTTGCCTTCCGAACTGATTGTCAGGGACTGTGCTGCGGCATTACTTGCGCTCAACGCAATCCTCGTCTCATTTCCTCCCCGAAAGGCTTGTCCGGATCTTTGGCCACGAGTGTGGCCTTGGTTTCAATTTATCTCGACCTACCATACACTGCTTCACGACATTACAGCCTCCATAATCGACGAGAAGCAATTCTATGGAGGCTTCATGAGGTTCTGCTACGATATGTGCGATGATACAGCTAACAGAAAGCTGATCATCTCCACGTCTGGGTGTCCCTTCATCGCTGTACGCGCCTGGACAATGTTCTCGCACAGGAAAGACTTTCACGAGAGTCAAGACGTCCTAATAATGGTTCAAGACTTTCTCCTTCGGGGAGACGCCTCCCTAGATGAACTTTTGGAAGGAGGAGCCGGTGGTTCCATCACTGACTTGGCTGACTTGGTAATCCGAATCTGTGACTTTGCTATTCCGCCCAACGAGGATGATACGACGTCCCTTTTCGGGCTCAAATTCGTTTTTGACTTCGTGGTAGCCGTCTCTCAAACGAACAAGTCTGGCGAAAACAAGCCTAGCTGGGAAAACAAGATCGCCGAAAACAAGCCTTACAAACCCAACCCACTTTGCCTCGCTCTCATTCCTCGGGGTTTCGTGGAGGCCGTAACGGACGCCGCCGTTTGTCTTTCCAGCATACCGTCCGAGAAGGTGACTTCGGACCTACAAGCGTTGATGCGAAGATACCTCCAACTACTGATCGCGTTCTTTTGGCACCCTCGTGGAGATAGGTGCCTCAGAACAGCTGTCCAGCACGGTTTGCGCAACATTATGCAGGCGTGCGGGAGACGCACTTCAGCATGGCGGGAGCTGGATGGCATCCTCCGTGTCTTGCTTCTTAATATACTTGCTCCAGCGACTGTGCATTACCACCTTCTTATTGATCTTCGGACACACTGGGGTCATCCGGGGGACGACACTTCCATTTACGCAGAAAAACTTGTTGAAGCGTCTAAAACCTTCGCTGATGCATTTCACCAACGAACGAAAGCCTTGGATCAGTTCAATACAAAGCAGCGCACTTGCGATAACGTGGAGGTAAGCCGTGCTCTGGTGTTCGACTCGCGTTTCTCAATCTGTGGCTATCAGTGCATGACCGAATTACACAAGAATGATCTCAAGCGTTGTTCAGGATGCTCCGCATACCTGTATTGTTCTCCTACTTGCCAAGCTATAGACTGGCGATCCGGCCATCGTGAAGCTTGTGCATATTATCACCTACAGCGCAAAAGTATGCTCTTTTCATCTATGCCCCGATCAAGAGATCGAACTTACGCTCCATCTCTAGGAATGCGCCTCCATTACACCACAAGGGAATACGAATTTCTGCGCTTCATTGCCAACGGCCACCATCACCATCCGACCGTGAGGACCTCCCTCGCCGGCGAAAACGTCCGATTCATGGCGCAACACAAAAATAGCCAGCTGTGCACCATATATGATTATAGAGAGGCTCCTATGAGGATACACTGGTTCGGTATTTCGGATCTGGACCCTCGGGTTCAGGTTTCGGATTCTGGTGGACGGGGGGAAGTCGCTGCTGCTGCACGAGTGGCTCAGAGTTTGGGGCCGATGAGTATGGAGATCATACGAGTGAGTGAGGCAACTTCGTATGTGGATCTTGTGGTTCCTGTGCGCAGACTCAGGCCGGAGGTGGGAAGGGAGCTATTGAGAGTGGTGCCGTGGGTGTCTTTTCTCGATGGACCAAAGTTGGATAAAGAGTTGGAAAGGGTTTTGGGAGAAACAGCTACACAATAAAGCTTTTTCGATATTGCCCCCCGGTCAATTCAAGTGAGTTTTTCCGATATTCACAGCCCGAGCGAATAAGTGTCGAATTCGGACGGGTATCCTTCTTTCAGGTTTGAAATGTTTGACTTTCTTGCGCTCACAGATCTTGGGTTGAGGGATAGGAATCGAGTTGTACGCCAAAGCGACAGCGAAAATTGGACGTGAATGTGCAGACCTCTGTTGGCACGAGCTAGACCCTACGAGCGTATACAGATGGGCGAGCCTTATCGGTTAGAGGTTGCCGACTGTATTCCATGCCTACCAAACAGCCTAGCACCTGGTGTGCACGGTATACACTCTTTTGTCGCATGGGGGTTTCGTGTAACAGTCGTCGCGTCAGGAAGACATTGAAATGATTCGGAAAACAAGGGAGGGAAACGGAAAGCAGGAAATCGTTTTCGAGACAGAGAACACGATGCTGAGATGAGAGCGAAAGATACACAGTTTTGTTTGAGGTCATACGCAGCAGAAAATGACGCAGTGTGCCGAATTGGTGATACAGGCGTACTCCAAATCGATTTTCGGCCCAAGTTACAGTAAACGAGGAGAAGGGCGTTGAGAGTGCCGCTCCCAACTACCCGCTATTACAAGCGCCTACAGTGCTCCACGTACATCGATATCGGGACAAGTAAAACCCAGAAAAGGTGTAGAATCGGAAAGCGTCGGCGAGCCACAGAGTGGAGCCGAATTCATACCAGCATATTAGTAGACCGCGGGGGTGGTGGGAAGCTAGCCAGACTCTCGATCCGTTTGAGGCCGTAGGTGTGGGGTAAGTGACTGTGCAAATTGCGAGACGAAGACGAGAAGTGTTGAGCCGACAGTGGTTATTAATTTAGAATGGGACGGTCGAGACGTTGACGCTTGTAGGATTCGGTCGGTTGTGTGTCAAAGAATTCCGAATGAGAGCTCCACTTGGAAAACGAGTATGAATCTGAACATTCCGCCGCCGGTGGTTGAAGGGAGAAATAGAAGTACGCGAGTTTGGAGTTTAGAGTTGGCTGGGTGAGAGCCCTTCCAGGAGAAAGATCGCAAGTATTACATAGATGGGGTGTATGTTAGCAAGGCTTGAACAAGGCAAACTTGAGAGAGTGTGCGGAGAAACAGAGCAAGTAGGGCCATATGGACCTGTCATTTGACTTGGAAAGTAAACGAGTGGATGGCGACATGCGATTCGGCTTGTCTTGTGCCAGAAAATATGCCAGTGGGAACTCGACTAGACGGCGTAAAATCGAACGGTGAACTCCGGTGACTTGTGTATGTGGGTGCTAAAATAAAGGAATGTAGGGCCACGGTATGTTTTTTTCTCCTTGCAGTTCTCCGTCTTGCATTAATTTGACCTCACCGCTAAGCCGGCGAAAATCACGACAAGGCAACACCCCACAAGTTTTACGGCAATTTGGGCTCCTCGTCCTCGTGTGTCGCGAGTCAGAATTGTCTAGATTTTCACGAGTTTTTCGGTTGAGGTGACTTGGAAGAGGAAGAGCAGCTTGTAAGGGTCCTGTAGCCGTTATGAAGATGCAGCCTATGAGGCTCGGGGATTGTGGTTGTGGTTTGAGGAGAAGGGGCGCCTACGCGGGCCGGCGGCCGGATCGCGTCATCTACTTGGCGCTCTTCTGCTCCACTTTGCATCCATTTTAGGCTGTTACTCCAACATCCAAAAAGGACCGTCCCAGCGGACTCCCAGCACGGATACAACCGCCCAGCGGAACGGTAAGCTTGAGATCCGTTCAAACAGTGAGTATTTCACGGAATTTCATAGATCACTACGCGCAGGCGGCCTCGCAGGCAACAACCACTTGTTTTTGTGGAGCATCTGCTGTTACGGGGCCTTATACTTATCTGGCGTTTGTTCGCGCGCATGGCCTCGGTTCAAACTCCCCATATTGTAATTAAAATCAACCTGCCGCCGCCGGTTTAAAGTCAACTCGTTCCTATTCTCGTGCCACCACCTTCTTCTCAAAGTCAAGTTGACTTGCCCTCACGAGTTTCTTTCTCACCACCCTCATGGGTCCGTCTGCTAGCAGACCCAATCCCCGTCCCCCGGACGACGAGGAGGAACACAACTCTATCGCTCTTTACAATCGTGCCTTGCAAGCATATACCCTCCGGCTTTGGACCGAGTCGCTTAAAGCAGTCGAGGAAAAGCGGATAGAGGAGGAGGAGGAGAGCTGCCCCGCGCTCGTCGCTGCTGCCGAACTGCGAACGCCAAAACAACGCTGTTCCTGTTTACGGTCCGCATAATTCGTCGTGAGTCCAAGGGGCGGCTTGTTACCACTCACTCTTGCCACCGAGCGCGGTTGCAGCACTTTTACTCAACGCACCGCAGTTTTCTCACCGCGCGCTACGCACTACCCGCTGCCACCCCGCCTTTTTATGGCACTAGACCGCAGCGCTATCTATATTCCCCCACTACGACGCGTGGATATACCAACCAACCATCGTGATCAATGCTTTGCATCTACCTGTACACTGCTTTCGCTTTCCCCACCAATCTCTGTATCATCATCAATCTTGCACCCTCCACCTAAATGAAACGAAACGGACTCATTATGTACGATTCCGAACTTCGCTCTCCGTCCTGTATTCCTAAATTAAAACGCGCCCCCTGCGCGCACTTCACGCAGTTTTTATGTCGATATGCCATTCTTTTGAAATCCATCGAATAATACTTGCAGCAGCATCCAATCCCGTCCGTCCGCGTCAACGATGCCCCGAATGCCGACGGCCCCAACACCACTTTTGAAATTGTTCGCTACAATTTTTTTTCGCGATCTGCGCGCCGCGAGTGCCCTACACAGCGCGGGAAGTTCGCACTTCGATTTTCGGCCTCGGGCCCCAGGTCACGCGTTCTAGACCCGCGTGACGTACCTCTGCCTTTTCGGGAACCCCGGGAGGCGGTGACATCTCGTCACACACTTCGTTTCGCTACTTTGTGTGTGCCCACTTCCTGGCGCAGCATACCATATCTCGTCAATATCCACTCCAGAACTCAAACAGCACTCTCTGAGCACTCTAACGGGCAATCTGGCTGACTCTCTTGGCTATTAGGCGCGCTGTATACCAGTGACGTAATACAGCTTCCATCGAAATATGATCTCGCTCGAAACGAACTCTAAGTTATTATGACTGCTACGGCTCTCCCTCGTTCTCTTTCATTCCCTCTTCAGCACTCTAGGGTCAGGCTCCTATGCATCTGTTATGATTCAATAGGTACAATAGCTCCCAGCTTATACCGCTACAAGTGGCCCAGTGATGGTATTTTGCTTCCGTCTAAAAGCACACGAGTCCGCAAGCGACCATGTTTCGGGTCCGGGCATTGCCGGTACAGTGCGCTCAGTATAAACCCTCAGTTCAAGCCCAGAGGGAACAAACAGGATTCCGAGACAAAATGTACCAAGATGATTTCAATGATTTCAACTTTCTTTCTTTCTTTCGGCTTGCAGGTGCTGTCCAATTTTCTGTTCGTCCCTCTCTTCTTCAAATCAACGGAAAGTGATTGCCTTCTATCGGGTTGATATTTCCATTCGATGTTTCGTCCGCTATAAAATCCTCAAGAGCGCTGATAATTTTCCTGACCTTCCACCACCATGTCGACAGTTCCCCTCTCCGCTCTACCTACAAACAACAAGCCATGTGGTGGCCCTGACAATGTCCATGACGGCTGCCAGATGTTTCTACCCTTCTCCAATCCCGACCAAGTCCTCTGTCACAGATGCCAAAAGCTCAATGCGCCTGGGTTGTCCGAGTCAGACATTAAAGCTATCCAGGTATTTGGCATATATCATCTATCCTCTCTTTATTTCATCACAAGCTCCAAGGCTCTGAAGGCTTGTGACATGTGTGGCCTGACTGGCAATAAGATAACTAACCCTTGCGGCACATGTAACCGCCGCAGTAAGCTTTCTTATTGTTGCTCGCGCGCGAGTTCCCTCTCACTCACACATGCTATGTAGTGCTAGAGGCCCAGAATCAGGTGGATCCAATCAAGGAAGCTGCTCGCCTCGCACACCTTGCTCAAGTTCAAAAGGCATTCGGGATTGTCAAGCCGCCCCTTGCTGACACGACAAACCACCACCCTGGTCCAACGACTTCGGCGGAACAGCTCAGTGACATCCGTTCTGCCAACAAAAAGGGAGACTGGCTGATTCTCATGCAAGTAAGCTGCTTATGCTTCACTCTTGGCTTGAATATACGTCTCAATTACACCCCCAGGTCCGTGTCGACAACAAGATAGACCAGAGGTTCGGTCAGTTTGGTCTCAATCATCAAAGCGATGATACACTGCAATGTGAGATAATCTTTGTTGCTGGCTTCTGTCTGACCACCAGAGGTAGACGTGCTGGAGAATGCAGTCAATCACATCAATGTCACCTGGACCTCACGCGATGGCAATTATGTATCTCTTTCTACGTACGTTTCTTTGGGTGCTCGAAGTTTTATGTTACACTCACTCCGAGCTCGTCTCAGCAAATACTGCATCCTGAGTTTCAAGAACAATTTCCGTATTGCGACTGAGGCTACCACTCTCACTGTCAAAGGACTCTACAATTTTTATTTGAACCGAAATGATCGCACTTTAGCTTTGGGAGATGAAAAGAACAAGCACACTCGCGGTCTGGCAAAGGGCACATATATGTTCATGGAAGTTGTCGTCGAATATGCCCAAGTCAGTCCCTCTCATACTTTGCTCAATCTCATCTCACATTCCTCAGTACAAAAAAGCTGTCGAGCGCTTTTCTGTGGATGATGACGACATCGAAGCCTCAGGATCAAAGCGTAAGAAGAACAACGCAAGCAATGAGGGTTCGTCCAAGCGTCTCAAGTCGCAAGGTAGACTTTTCTTTTTCATCGACATACCTTACCCTTCTTGACGTGAGTATCAGCTGTTATTTTACAGAGCAGCTTCGCGCCTGCAGTGACATATGCTGCCACTCCCTCCAAGCCTGAGCATTTCGTGCAGTTCACCACCATCGAATGTATCATTGATCCTATTACTGGTGTCGCCACCATGGAACAATCGCGTTCTATCAAGACTGGCAAGATTGAGATGCAGCCTTTGGCTGGCGTACGTATGGTGGACATGGGCAAGTCCAAGGATGTTTTCAAAGTCTGTCGCACCTCTCTCTCTTTACCTCTCTCTCTTTCGTTGAATTAATTTCCGACTTAATTTCCGACTTTTGTTTAGATGACCATCCTAGGTGGTTCCGGACACTTTGTGGCCAAGACGTTCTTCAATGTTGGTCAAGGTCGTGGACAAGGACTCATTGTTAATGAGAGAATGCTACTGCATGACCTCGTTCGCATGCATCGGCTTAATGTTTTCCTTCGTCAATTCGAGGCCCGGGCTCTTGATACTGGCACCGAAATCTCAAGTACGTTTTTTTCTCCTAACGCATGCAATGCAAAAACTCCACTTTGCTTTTCAGGTTTTGTTGTGTCTGAGGCGGCTGTCATCATTGTCCAGTCTGAATCCGGCACCCCGGTCAACAAAGCTTATCTCGTTGAACCCCTTCGCTCCAGCACCGTTGTCGAGAAGTTCAGCGGCACAATCGGTGGTGCCGACAATAGTCCTAACCAGCTCGCCTCTACTATGGTAGCCTTCACGCACTTCATTCTTCAAATTACTGCTTGTCGTTTGGCGTTTACTGATTTGCAAGGTATCTTTCCATGTCCCTCAATCAAATGCTCATTTCCTCATTTCTAAAACCTGTGTCCTGTGTCCAGGCTCTTACGATTGTGAGCGTGCAGGAGAGGTGCCAAGACTGGTCCTCTTTGATCCAATGACGCACTCGTTATCTGGGTGAGTTCGCTCCAGTCCATTTACCTCAAGACCATCTTGACTCATGAATCCCAAGAAACACCGGTGTCGGTGACCATGGAGCGGCCGGCATTGAGGACACCATCGACACTCACATTTGCTCTTATACTTGTCGGTCGATGAAGCTTGCAAGCTTGGCCTCTCTTCAAATGACTTTCGAGAACGAGAAGGACACACTTGACAATATGGATATGGATACGAGCGATGAGGAGGGGGAGGATGGGAAGAGGGATTCAATGGCGGGATTCATTTTACACCGAGCGGCAGCAGCTCCAGGGGCAGAGAGTGGCGATGCCAATGCCGGAGCTGGCAGTACTGAAGGTGAAGCTAGTAACAGTGGCAGTGGCACTAGCGGCGGAGCTAATAGCGGCGAAGGTGAAGGCGGTAGTGCTGGTGGCGGCGAAGCCAGTGGTGGCGGCAACAGCTCTTGAGATCTCAGAATCTCGAATTCACTTTGTCTCGTGTGTTTTTGTAGTGTCTGGAGCTTGGATGCTTTTTTAACATGAGACATTGTTTTTCTTTGGTTTGTGCGAGACGGGTAGAAAGCAAGCAATGCCAGTAATATAGAGGTAAAACTTTCTTTCGGCCTTCTGATTGGTGCTGTTGTGTAAAGAGGCTAGATAAATACAGAGAATCACAACGCGAACACGTCGAGTCTCTCTCTCAAGTAACCCTCATGCCAAACCCCACTGGTGCAAATGGACGTGAAGTTCAGTCATGTAACTCTGCAATATTCACAGCTTGTCTTCATCTCTAATCACAGTACTACGTTTAGGCCCATCAGACGAAGTACTGTTAGCTGCCTTTACAGAATACGCGAAAGAAAACGGCGGATCTGGCCTTTCATGGGAGCACCAAATACAGAGACTGAAAAGTGAACACAATTTCACTGTTGGGTATGCCAAGAATGAAGTTTCTGAACCTACCTCCACCTATTGTGACGAACTACAGACGCACCACTTTGAGCAAAATACGCAAGCGCGTTGGCGCACCATCTGTCAGGAAGACAGCCAAGTCCTTGCATCCAGCAGATCTGAATCAACGTGTCGAGGATCTCAAGCAGTCAGACGCGCTCGGTCTCTGGGGTGTATCACAAGTACGAGGGCGGCTAGCTAACGAAGGAGTTTTCGCCACACGGTATGCAGATACAGACATTGCTGCTTCCACCTGTGTCTGCCAGCTTGTTGTTCATTCTATATTCAGGCAGGCCACACGTAACTCTCTGCACGACAACTACGATGATGAGTTTGAAAACCGATTTCGCGGAAAGAAGAAACCGAAAAAACATCGCACACCTTTACATGCTCTAGGTCCCTGGCACCAAGAACATTCCGATGGGCACGAAAAGCTTGGGGAACAAGGACTCATGATAGGTAAAGGGATTCATTTACCAATCTACGCCTCGAAGGATCAATATGCGGCCTGGCTACATTCACTACTGCTAATGCCACATGTGCGCACTGCTCAAGCGATAGCCCACTACTATTTAGATCTCGTTGAGGGACGTGGATGTGAGTCTGAGAGCCGAGTCGAGTTGATGTTACTCATTTTTTCTATCAGACCGAATCTCGATCACACTCATTGTTGACGGCGGCACAGAAGTTGTGGAGATGCTGAAAATCCATGAGCGATTGAGGTAAAGTTGTTTCGTTCTTGTCTGGCCTCTCTAATGACCCACTTTCGAAGAGCGGATGCAGCGCCGGACTTTACATTGCCTGAATGGCCTTACTCAGTCTCCTTGCCTAGCACACAGAACACACCGATCGAGTCGTTCTGGCGGTTGAAGCGCAACGGTGAGGGGAGATCAATTCGCCATGTACTCGAAGAGGGTGCGAATCAAGGCTATTTCATGCCCAATGATGATATTCACAAGTGCGGTGTTCTCAAGCCCAAGTTTTTGCTCTCTCTGAAACCTTCACAGACAGACATTCTATTGGATTTGGGTGCCTTTCATTCAGTGGCGCCTAGATCTCTTTCGAGAGTATTGGAATAATCATCGACTGCAAGATTTGAAGGCGAAGATTAATGGATCCGGCATGTCTCCTAAGAACTTGTTTTTGAATCCCCAAGCTGGAAGAGTTGATGCTCGCGACTGCTCGATCAAAGTTCGCCCGGGGTTGGTTCATGAGTTGAGGGAGGCGTATGGCGGGATGGAAGCACGGGAAAAGACATACCGCTTTGTCTCGCCAAACTTCCAGGCTGCAGCAGACGAAGCCTATGTGTTTTTAGGTTGCCCTGACATTAACCTAGACAGCATTTGGGGTATTTTTACAGACGTTGTAAAATATTTAGATGAGCACCACTAGGCTCAATGCAATACAGTGTCCGATTTCCTTTTCCGTCGCACATTTGCCAAATCGGGACACCCACTCAGTGGTTGGGAATTTTTTGGAGAGATATTAGCTTCAACTCTGCCCTTGATACAGCCCTTTCTATTAAGATTGATAAATCTGACTCTGTGCACCCTATTTTCGGATAGTACCCTGTAAGTATCCCTATCTCTCCCCGCCCTTTAGCCATACGCGCAGAGAACGGTTGAATCCTGCTTTTCGTTGAGTGGCTGTGTTCTTTGTTTGAACTTGTTGATCTCAGCTGGTCTTGCCTGGTCACTCCCTCTCCGGTCATTCTGACTGATTTCCTGGGCTTGCCCGGCTACCTACAGCCTTCCTGGGGCCCCAAAGCATGAAAACCTACCCATACAACACTCTCCTGGCCAGCAAATCTTGCACAATCTTGTCCATTAATTTCTGTCAGCTCATTAATACACACAATTGCTCTCTGTGCAATCTACTCTGCTGTGGTCCACCAACACCTCTCTCACTGCCTAATAACTTTCCTTTGACCTCCAACTGAAGTATTGGGGTGGAATTTCCCTCTCTAAAGCTCTGTATTGCTGTGTCTCTGGGGTGCAAATGATGTAGGGCAGGTTTGGGTGTCGGTGCGTCATCCACTCACATCCATCATGGCTATTTGCTCACCCAAACTGTACTATAGCATCCTATCTATGTATTCCTTGGCTTCTGAGGAAGTTCAGGTGCGTCCCCCCTTCACAGATCTCAAATAGGGGCAAAATTCGCTTTTTACAGGTTTTTCACTTGCAACACAGCAGTGTGCAGCCCTCTCTCTCTCTCTTGCGCTCCAAATCATCCCCCCACATCCCCCCCATCTCCTCCTGCGCTTTGTATTGCCTGTCACTGCCGTCCTGGGTGTCGTCAGCCCATCCAATGTCACTTCTCCCCAATATCCAATATTCAGCCTTGTTCGGCTCAAGTTCATGGCCCCACCCAGCCATTTCCCTCCCCAAATCGACCCTCCTCATCCCCCCCACGACCCTCTGCACTGTGGAGCACATTGTGGCACCGCTGTCTTTGATGGCAGCCTGCCCAATGTCGTCTCACCACTCCAAAATGGATTCGGCTCATATTTTCTCAGGTCTTGGTCCAACCTTGCTCTTCCCCTTTCCAATCTTACCTCTCTCATCCCCCACCCACACTCCTGGGCCCCTGGGGGTGGGTTTGGTTTGTCTGTCTGCTGTCTGTGACGACATCATTTCTTTATTTCTTTCTTTCTTTATTCTCATCGCGCGCGTAGTCGTAGTAGTAGGTCGTAGTAGTAGTAGTAGTAGTTTTGCGGTATGAATATATGATCTCTCATTTGAATGTCAATCTTTGTTGGTTTTTTCAAAAGCATATAAATATTCGTCGCATCTCATCTCATCTCGTTCTGTTCTCGTTGTCGCATCCCGCATCCCATTCTCTCTCTGTACTACTTCTTCTCGAAGTTAACTCCAACCCATGCCCTAGCCCAAAGCACCTCTGTGTTGACCTGCTTCTTTGGATAAATTGTAGCCAGAGCTGTAGCTAGATCTGCGACATGCGTAGGTGGGGCAGAGATGTGCGTTCTGCATAGTGGGCAATCTTTCGAGGTGTCCAGCCACTGGCGAAGGCAGTGATAGCAAAATGTATGCGCCTTGCTCGGGAGGCAAGGAATACTTCGAACAACACGATGTGAGTTACATAAAAGATACCGAGAAAAAAAGCGGTGAATGCACTCACGCTACTGGGTTAGTGAGAAGATTCTGGCAGATGGAACATATGAATTCGGAATCCGTTGGAAGTGTGCGGTCGATGTTTACATCATCGGGGCTAACACCGTTGACGAAAACAGCATTAGTGTATTTGAACTTGGGAGATCGAGGTGACAAGTTCGATGACGATGACAAGTTGGAGGAGAGAGATGAGCTGGGGCCAGCTCTGCCCGTTGTAGTTGTTGACCGAAGATAACGAGCCATTCGCGTCTGCGAACTGCTACTGCGTACTAGTTGCAGAGTGCTGGTGAGCTGAGTTTGACCGGTGGGGAGTGCCTTTGTTTTTTTCTTTGGTGTGGGTTTTGGTTTTGGTTTTGCCGGTCGCATGATGAGAGGTGTGGACTCAATGGCACCTAGTGACAATTACGAGGCAGCGAAATTGGAGAGATAAAAGTACGCACATGTAGCCTGCCCAACTCGAGGCTGGAGAACGTCGGGAAGTTCCCAGGAATCAACATCAATCACTTCTGGTGGAGGAGGATTCCATGCATCGGCGTCAATGACTTCCATGTTAGAGGATGGGCAAGTCGTCGTAAGGATGAAGAAGCGAGTGACAAGTGACAGAAACTGTCACTCTCATTAGCGTTACCCGACTTGGATCGCGCTACACATTCTTCCTCCCTGTTGTCCTCACTCACTATGCCGGAGATCCGCGAGGAGGATATGTTCAAGATCTGGATTCTGTTGTTTATAGCATTTGCAAAGGCCAATCTGGGGCCAGATGCCCTCAAGATCAAAGCTATACATGCGGACTTCATCAAGTCAGAGCTGGACGATCTCAAGAATAGGGAAAATCGTCTCTTAATATATGCGAGGACTCTTACAGAGGATTTGTTTGCCCAAGGTTTTCACCGTGCATGGGCTGTCCGAATGGAAAGTCTAGCTCTGGCCATCCCTGACACGAATGGTCTCATGATTAACGAGGTGCGTCAGATTGTGGTTGGATAGAAAGAAGGAGAGCATTGAATGGAAAATAGGTGCGGGCTGCATTCCCCCCCTTGATTCGGGACATGCTTTCCGCAAACCACTCTTCTTGGCATGAATTTCGTGAGGCTATTTGCGCACTAGAATTTGGCCAGTACAGTGATAGGTGTCCTTCCGAACGTGAGTCATTCCTGGGTAGATTGCGTTGTTGAATAATGAACTGGCAAATCTTCAGTACCTGAGCCTTGGTTCATGAATAAGGAGCTACGACAGGATTATAAGTTGGAGCGGCCATCCTCCAGTCTTTTAACGTACCAGCTGAATCACATCATCCCGCCTACTTGGAGAGGTCATAGTCCCGACAGACGGCCTTTTGAGCAGCGGCCCCAGGCAGTTGACACTGCATGGGAGGAGCCTCTGATATATCCAGTACCGTCGAATCGGTACGTATTATTATTTCACTTTGTATCTTATCTTCTTACGATACAACACATAGAAGTCAGCCTGGATTCGACATCCTAGGCAATGTTCCGCCTCCGTACCTGGCTCCTCTTCCCTCCAGCCGGGGAAAGAAGAAAGGCAAGAAAACGACGACGGTACCAACAGCAGCCCCGCCGCCGGCCACACAGTCGCAGCCAAAGGTTACGGACTTCTTCAAAACGACAGCATCATCGACAACCTCCACAACCTCTACGCCCAAATCCATGAACGGCATCTCTTCAAAGCTTGCCAGCCTGGGTGGCCGGAAGCTGCGAAAGAGAAAGAAGGGGGAGCTTTATACCGAGAGAGATATTGACCACTCCCTATACATGTGGCCACTCTCTCTGATTCCGAGTATTCGAACTCGTTCATCGCTGACAGATGCAGATTTGGAGCTCATGGGGTTGGAGCATGATACCCGTGATATCGTGCTTGACCTGAAGCACTGTTTCCTCGAGGTAAGCACCCCTCTTAATTCTGATAACGGGTTCTAATTTAATGTGCAGATAGAGCCGTTGCTACATAGTTCTCCCCAAATCTTTACAGCCGAGGATTGGGAAGGGGTTTCACGAGTTCCGGCGGATAAACGTGGATTCAAAGTGGTCATTGCTCTCGAGATGTCCTCTCATACGCTTGCCTGGGTTTCCAAAGACGCAAATTGCAGAGCCTATTGGTTTTCCCGACCTGATATAGAGTCAGTAAGACCTCATCGTGTTCCTCGTATGTGCCTTTCTCTTGCTCGTACTTTGTTGTTGACTTGTTTTTTGAGACATCCTGTGGGACTACTGGAACTGGTGCAAGTTCACCGTTAAATGGTTGAGACAGTGGGAAACCGTGAGGCGTCTTGATGACAAAACCATAACCTCAATTCTGTCGGGTTCCGGAAATCATCCGTGGCGAGGGGTTGGGCGTTATACACTTGACGAGTTAGCTGCACGCTCAGGTATGTTGCAAGCAATCCTACAATATGGTACTAACTCACTCTCCAGGAATTCCTCTGACAATGCTTTTCCGAGAGCTCCTGAAACGTCCAGAGATGCTACTGGCATTCTCGGAGCAAGAATTTTTATTTGCAGCTGAACAGTGGCAAGCGGCGGAGTAAGTGCACTTGCTTTAGCTGTTGCTAGATTCACTGACTTCAACCTAGTGAGATGCTCGCTGAATGTCGAAAGCTGAACTCATTGCGCGGGCCTAATTCATGGTTGCTGATTACGACGAATAAATCTGTGTTGAGGTGGGTTGCAGGCCTTTAAGCCTACCAAAGTATTGATTCATATCTACGGTCCAGATACAATCGCATGCTGTCTGTATACAAGCAGTCGGTGTGGCTGACAAGCAGTCGCACGAAGCGTTTGGTAGAGAGGTATAATGTAAGAATGTTTTTTCAGGATAACAGATAACAACAAAACTGATTCGGGCCGGAATTCAGTACCTGAGCAGTAAAACTTATGATGCGGCGAGAAATGTAGCTGCAGTGAAGGCAGAGCAAAAACGTACGGGTGTGGTTCTGCCCATTCCCGCTGACCCGATCAACCCTGACGACATGTCAAACGCGCCTTGGTGCATGGATTTGGCCGAACTAGCGCCTTCGCTGCTATTGTTCGGTCATACAGGTCCAACAATAGTTGGCGGTCCAAAGATTTGGGATAGCTTGTTCAAAAGCGAAGCTATTGCGGCGACAACGAAAGAGATGAGAAACAGATTTGCTTACTTCAATTCACGACATGATCTCACCGCAGTACAGAAGCTCATGTTGAAGCCTGTTGTGGACTTGAGTCCTGCAGAGCGCGAGCTGCTGGTGGCAGACTTTGGTGGCTCGATCAACCCATTGGTGGACTATTTGGAGAAGCGCAGAAAATTTGGGTTTTTCAGATGTGAATCACTGCCGGCTATACACGCTTCGGTGTTGGAGAAGAGGAAGGCAGCGCGGGCCCGAGCAGACCTGCCATCTAAACGTAGAAAGACCGCCACCAGTAAGAGATCTTCATTCTGCTAAGATTCATTCTAACAACACGCAATCAAGCAGCGCCTAGTCAGAGAGTCGATCGAAGACCAGGTTCGGACCAAGGAGCATTGTAGTCTGGTTGTCTGATTGAATTGTTCTTTTATAGAGGAAGACGAAGAGTCCGATAGCGACGACGATGAAGTATTTGGAGGTGCTCTTCCTGATCTGACAGACGACGAGGATGAAGATAAGGAGGAAGACGGGGAGAATGAAGAGCCCTACATTCAGATCACACATCAGTTCGTCGATCCGCTTGACGAACTTCCAAACGACGACGGTGAGTATTCAGATGCAGAAACGGGAGACTTTGTCAACTTACTTTTGGACACTCAGCGCCGTCTCCCTGGGTTGACGAAGAGTGGACACTAATCAGAGATATCAACCGTGCTAAAATCAAGACCCGCTTGTGCAAATCGGGGGATGGTAGTTGTTGGACGGTGTTCAAGCCTCCACGGAGCACAGTAAAGTTGAGTGAGGATGATGAGCCAATCGATGCCTTCCGAGAAAAGGTTGATGCTATTCGATGGCTGGAGACGTTGACGAGGGTGAAGGAAAACACCAGGTTGCATACAGTTGGATTTCTCGACTTCTGCGGGCATGCAACTGCTTTCAAAGTCGGACGCGGTTGGTACGTGGAACCTCTCAATAATTTTGGGATGCTTCTCATTGTGTTCCCAGGATAATCGCACCGTGTCGGTGGCACCCTAGCTTGACGAGAGCCCAGCAGCAGGCTGTGCATCGGTCTTGGATGTCCATAGGCATCTGGCGCGTGGGGTATCCTAAGTTCTCAAAAACAGCCATGAAGAAGGAGGTGACGTTGAGGAAGGAAGCACGGGATGAATTGAAAGGTAAAAAATACACAGCTAAGGACTTGACAAAGCTGGTTAGGCGGAAGAGGGCAGCAAAGAGGGTCGAAGAGAAACTTCAGCAGGCAAAGAAGGCAGCAGTGAGGGCAGAAAAAAAGACACAGAAGAGGAAGGGGAAGGGGAAGGGAGTACTGGAGGAGTCACATCCCGCTCCTATGACCTTCAGGAGCGAACGTCTCAATGAACTGGGCGGGGATGAGCAGGGGAGAATGAGATTGAAGCATAGAGCCCTTGAGACATTGGGTATCAAGAGACGGGCTGGGAGGGGCAAGGTGGAACAGTAATGGTAGTATATTGTTGGACTTGAAGTGGAAATGTATGCTACCGAGTCGGAAAGTCAGTCGGAAAATGTACCCGAACCCGCGGCCGTCCGACCTTGACCGAAAATCGAAGTGCGAACTTCCCGCGCTGCGTAAGTGCCCTGCCAAGCCGACGTCATGACATCTTGGATCGACTGACCCGCTTTCCGATTTTGACGATTTTCTCTCCGTCAACTAATCTCGGCTCCAGATCTTTCGGGATGATGGCCGGGGCAGCACCATCAACCAAAACCCCAGCAACATCAGTTATAGAGCAGCAACCGCGATCAAATTTTTCCATCATTCTGCCTCGCCGTCATTTCAACATCTCAACATTGCCCTTTTTGGTAGCGGTGCGCTCGCAGAGCGCGAGCGGTTGCTGCTCTATAACGTCTGGGTTCGAGACTATCCGTCAACGGACCATGGACGACTCCCGCGGCGCTTTTCTCAGGATGAGGCTAATCGTGGGAGGGTAGGCCGACCGATCGTGCGTCTCGTCGCTCTCCGCCAACAACCTGGTTCGCGTTGTCTTGACTGAGCCGCCGCATTGAGAATGACGCGTCGTCGACTCCACTCGACTTACTGGGTAACCGAACGGCCGCTTTTTCGGTCCCCGATAGGCGTTTAATTACATCTACAACGTCCGGTTCTTTGAGATTCGCATTCGTCGTTGCGTCTATCTGTACGCATATCTTTACTCTCTGCATCTCCTTATCAGCCCACCTGCGCACGGCGTTGAACGTGCCTCGTAGCCGCTACTAACATATCGGCTTGGCTCGACCTGCTTCTTCACACCGTCAGGGCGGACGAGGTTCCGCTCCCAGGACCGTGGATATTTTCAATCGTGTGCATTTGTTCCGTGTTGGTGCGGAGAGGTGCGGAGCCGGTCGCCTTGAATCAACCTTCAATCTATTATACTTTGGATGACGTCTTGCGCGTATATTTGTCGCGCCACGTCGGCCCAGTCCGACTCGCTAGTGCCCTCCATAACATTTCTGCGCCAGAAAATCGGGGTCCGGAGAAACGCGGGAGCACAAGGATGTTTTGCAAGTGCGGCCCATTATGCTTTCGGGAGGCCAAGATGAATATGTAGTCGAGATA
This sequence comes from Favolaschia claudopus, assembly GCA_037176885.1. NCBI lineage: Eukaryota > Fungi > Basidiomycota > Agaricomycetes > Agaricales > Mycenaceae > Favolaschia > Favolaschia claudopus. The sequence continues at coordinate 638,017 of JAWWNJ010000032.1, read as the reverse complement.
GCAGAAGAAATGAAGTCCATTTCGAAGTCGCTGGTACAAGAACCGCATCCCGGAGTGTCTTGCCTGTGTACACAGGAGAGTTTTGAACTTCACATCGCTTGTCGACGTCTCATCCCCATTGGTGTAACTCCTTCGTCATCAGCAATGTCAGGCAACGCTCCAAACTGAAGAAGGAGCTCGACAATTTGCTGCGAAAGATCTCGGGGGCTGAGTGAATACGCATGGTGCAAAGATGTCCGCCCCATGCTGTCCCGAACATTGGGATCCACACCGTGTTCAAGGAAGAAGCGCACCAACGCAACATTGGCACAAATCCCTAGCACGTTATGCAGGCGCAAAGGATCTCTGGCATGGAGATCCAGACCCGCTTCCCGGAGCGCCTCCAGGATGTCAGGACGAAAGCCACTGTGAACATTGGCTATAGCCTTGAACAGGACAGCACCCCGGGCTGTGTTGGGATTGGCACCAGCGGAGAGCAGGAGCTGCACTATTTGCAGGTCGTCTTTGATAACAGCATAGAGGAGAGGGAAGCAATGCTCGTAACGGTCGTCGAGGAAATTGACATCTGCTCCTTGCGACACAAGACAGTCGCAGACAGCTCTATGACAGCCTTTGGCTGCTTCAATGAGGGCGAGACTTAGGTACCGCGTATATGTCGAAGACGCTTGGGAGTGGGAGGGTGGTGGAATGGGAGCAGCGAGGATGCGGACAATTTCCAAATGTCCTCGGCGCGCAGCATAATCCAACGCCGACGAGTGTGGAAAGAGAGTCATGGGTGCGTAAACCTTGGAGCCAACGTCCCTCCCATACATTTCTACCAATTTCAGGACCGTAACACGTAGGCCCAATGCTGAGACGACATGGAGAAGGCTGCAAGATCTGTTTTCAAACACGAATTCAGTGTCAAGACTGACTCCAGCAGCGGCGATTCTTTCGATCGAGTCTGCCAGATCCAATTTGGCTGCGGAGAAGAGGGATACCTGGCCCAGTGATACGACGCTAGCGCATAGATCATAAAGAGACTGGTTGAGGGTGTGGTGAAGGTACGAGTTTGCCTGAGAGAGAGCGCTTATAGATGGTAGGTCAGGTATGAGCTCCCTAGATCTAGGTCCAGAGCGAGGGAGCCACCTCTTCTTGTCGACGATGCTCATCTCAGCAAGAAACGATATGATATGCAGGAGCAATTCTGGAGGAAGGTCGACGAGGACGGGCATGACCCACTGTTGTTGTGGGGAACGTCAAGGAGGATTGTGACTGTGACGGACGCGTGACGAAACGCGTTGGAACACCGTTGTCTCCACCTCGAGACTTGTCTCGGGATAAGTTACTTATGGGACGAGGACGTAAGATTACAATTATACAGATATGCAAAGGGAGGGCTCTACTACTATACCCAGCTATACCCTTCTCTTGCCCTTCATGCTCCGCGAAATTTTCGAACGAGTCTTCTGTTCGACCTCTTCGTGGAATGCTTCCTGCATCTCGACCTTCAACGTCTTAAGTTTCTTCACGGGTCGTGTGGAATTGGAAGCTGTTCATTGTATCAGAATCAGATTATACGATATTCAGACAACATACGCCTGCTTCCCGAATTTGCACGTTTGGTAGTTGACCCAGAAGCCTCGGGACTGGGACTTGCTGCATCGCTAGGAACACATTTCTTGCATCGCAACTCCTTCAGGGCGTTAACCGGGGTATTATCGAAAATCTCGTCGTAGTCAGAGCAACACGAGAAGCGATCGCGCGGTTTGGATTTCTTCGAAGCCTTTGGCTTTGCAGCTCGCTTTGCTCGGGTTCGCGGGGATTCTTTCGCATCGGTTGACAACTTTTCGGAAACGCATGAAGAAAAAACAATACTTACTACCAGCCGAAGAGGACTCCGAATCGGAAGCCATGTAAGATGCAGAGCCATCAGAGTCTTCGTGACCGCGGTCATCAATAAAACCGTCCTTCGGAGAACTCCTTCAACACTGTGAGCTCTGGATCTGAGGAAATTGAAAGCTGGCCCTTACTTGCGCTGGGATTTCTTTTTCTTGTGCTTCGGTGGCGTCGCCTTTGGTCTTTCACTCTTTCGGCTCTTTTTTGGGGTGGAATAAATGGGGGCAGATTCTTGGCTAGAATTTGTTTCGAGCGAAGGGGTTCCTCCCCTGCGCGTACGGATCTTGTTGAATTCCCAGTCGTTTTCGCCGTCCGATTCTTCGACCTCCAGCGGAGCGGAATCACTGACGATGAAGTCGATATCCGATTGAGTCGGCTCCTCGTCGCCACCCAGGTCTGCATTCGACTCAGCTGGGTCGTCTTGCAAAGCAAGTTCTAAATCGTCGGCATATTCCGATGCGGACAGGAGTTCTCCCACATCCCGCCAGGCGCATTCCGTCCTAGGATTCTCGAAATGCCTTTGCAGAGCGCGAAAAAAGAAGATATACTATAATTCATCAGAAATTTTGTCACGTAGACACCGAACACCCACTTTGTCTCTCAGTTTCTTTATGCCATAGCAGAATATGAAATACGGTTTATCCCGACACTCTCTCAAACGTTTGCCTGCGAGAGAGCTCAGGCATGATAAGCAATTTGGTTACCAAGACCCACCTCGGTAGACCTTTCCAAATGGGACGCGAAAATCCAAGTAATTGTCTTGAACATAGTTCAGAAGCCCTTCCTCGAAACACTTGAAAGCGGCCGCAAAATTCTGGGCCTGGGCGAAGGAAACTCAAGCTCACCGACATTGAATCAAACGAGCAGGTTACGTACCTTTTTCAGATATTCGAAGCACCAACCCAGATAGTCCTCTCCGAGCGTATTCATTCTCTTCCCGCGATGTTGGCCCCAGGTCATGATATATCCACCTGCATGTTCGTCGTAAAACCAGCCGTATTGCTCACTGTCATCTTCGTCGACGAGGGGTTGGTCAATGGGTGCCACTGGCTGGGGCAAGGCTGGGGCCATGGTACAGTAGATGATGGGTGCGTCGAAACAAGAGTGATCGGCGGTGGCTGTGACTCAATTTGAAAAAACACATGCAACAGACTAGCATTCAGTGAGAGCATTTGGGAGTTGGAAATAACACGCGAAATGGGATGATCGCGGGCATGATCGCAGGCATTTCCCACGAATGCCATCACCAGGCCGGTACCGGAACAAGGTCTTGATTGCCTAACAGAGCCAAGCAACGCGTTCATTTGGTGTTTTTGGCGCGTTCCAACGCGGCTGTCAGCCTGAATACTCAACAAAATATATTTTTGTATAGTGCAGACCTAGGATATGATTTTATATGTATCGATACCAAAGCATCCATGCAATATCAAGTGAGTGTCCCGTTGGGAGGACAAGTCTTGAAAAATACGTGAGCTGCACTGCTGAGAGCAAGGAGTACGCTCGTTGATCCAAGGTCTGAGGAACCTCTCAAGGCTTCTGCACGGGCATCGCACACAAGATACTTTACTATGGTCCTATTGATGGAGAAACACTAGTAAGTACTGTCTTGATCATGGTTGCCGGGGCGGCACTGCAATAAAGACAACGGACAAATGAGGGATATTGTCTGTGGCGGGTAAGGCCCAAAAGCCCCGCGCACCAAAGGGCAGGGAGAAATAGTAAGGAGGAGCGCGCTGTATCTTTGTTTGGTGCCGTGCATCAACAATTGTTGGCCTGTTTGATGCCGATGGGATTGATGGCAGCATGATTTATGTCATTTCCAACTGCCGAATTTTGTGCATTCAGTATCAGTTAAATATTGGCTACAACTTGGAGACGTTGATTTGTTGACCCTGTAATTTCTCGAAAATTTCTTTTGCCACGTAGTGCGGTGTAACGGTAGGAATCTGGGGAAGTTGAGTATGGAGAGATGAGAACTCAGCAAGAGAAACGAAAGAGAAAGTAAACCCCACATAATGTCCTACACCATGTAAGAATGTTACGGACGCCAGCCGTGGGCGCAAGCGCTCTATGTTTTCGATGACCATATCGCGAAGTGGAGGCGGTCTCGAGGTAAAGCTTACTAGGGCAAGAAATGTAATAACGTACAGAGCACTTACAAGAGATCGTTGATGGAGCCCATCATTACATGCGTAGGCATAACATCCAGTATTGTCTGCAAAAATGGCGCGGCACCGAGCTGGTAAGCACTGTCGACAAAAGTTGCCGTTTCTTGCCCTACGGTCGTTTTCGTCGTTATGTATCCAGGACGTCGGAGATCTGGCGTGAAATATGTTTCCTAACCGAAAGAAAAACATTAGCAGAGCAAGATGCGGAACATGGCATGAAGCTTACTTCGATGATTTCGAGAACTTCGGGGTCGAAAGTATTCCATGGCAGGTGACTTCTGAACCAGCTCATTGCAACACTCTTGGACGGCCAGCTTGTAGTTCTGCGAGCGTTCGATTTTTTCACAGTATCATATAATTGAAGGAACAGTGGGTAGGCCGCGGGCCCAACAAAGGGCACTTCGAGAAGAACAAGGGATTTGAAAAGAATTGGTCGTCCATCGCGGAGACCAAAATCCAGAACTCGCATTCTAAGGAAATAAGAACACAGTCGAAGAAACGGACAGGCATCTTACAGCGAACCGCCACCCCCAGAATGCCCTATGGCGACGAGATTATCTCGTTCGGAGGGAGAAAGGAAGTCTGAAGCGAGGAAAGTGTATATCGCGGTGGCATACTGAAGACTTGTAACTGATTTCATTCAACACGGTTCAGCTCGAATGCTACATCGATGTCGCTCACATTGAACAGTATAATGCTCTCGGAGCAGCTTGGAATTGAGAAGGGCGGAATCTCCATGATTTGGCCGTTCGATAACCCATGCAGAGCGAACATAGAAATTCGAGGACGCGGAAGAAAGACGGAAAAACTCCTTGATGACAGGTATCCACGTCTCTTGTGCTGCGTGGCAGTGAGCAGAATAGGACGCTAGGATTAAGGCTCGTAAAACGCGCCTAATGATATCCCGCAGGCGAAAATTAAACAAACGCCAGCATTGGTGTCTGAATCGGACGCTTGAGCATTCGTGTACCGTGTCGCGATGCACTTCAATGGCCGGTCGAGACAGTAGGTGAATTCAACAGAACTTGCGACCAGTGGTTCCAAGATTGCTGAGGAGACCATTGTGCTGTCGTCTGACGTCGGTCCACATGGTGAACGTGTTTTAAGGGCTCGAAAAGCCGTTCTTCGAAATACCCGTGGTCAGCACAAGCATAGCTGACTCTTGGCTGACTCCAAGCTGACTTCGACGAGCAATGCGAAGGCACAAAAAACACCGCGCATACCGCGCTAGGCCGCGTTGTTGGTGAGCGTTAACTGTAAGATTATGTACGACTATGTGCAGATCAAATTCAAGCTCCGCTTGATCATATACTTAGACCACAAAACTCTGTCCAATCCATTATCAGCGCTCAATTTGACTGCAAGAGAGCACTCGCCCCAAGTCGACTGTGGACCTCTGTGATTGGACTGTATTTCTCTTCCAACGTCGCGGAATCTCGATTTTACTCTTGGCAGTGGTTCTTCTCCCAAAGCTGGTCCCCTGGATGCATTCGGGTCCAGAATAGTCGAGAATTGAAGAGAAGTGAAACCTTACCATCCGGGAGTCTAAAACTTCGCAAATCTTGGTTGGACCGTGAAGCTTGAAGCTTCAAAATTATGATTTCTCCCTGTCATCGATGATTTCCAGGTTCTGCAAAGACTGTGGTCAAACGATGTGAGTATCGTGCTCTAACCTTCGGTAATTCGCGAAAAAGGACTCCAATTCCTTCTCGCTGGGATCCCTCTGTATCGATCTTAGAGCTGGCTGAACCTGCGGACAACCGAGATCCGATCCTCTAAAAATCGCCTCCGGCGTAATTTTTGCCAGTCAGAGGTGATTGTTTTTAGTTCAAACGTTCCGCAAGAATAACCAGGGCCAAGTTTAATTTTGGGACAGAGTCTGAAAAGATTGTCGTATATTCTCTTGGGTAAACGACTGGCTGTCTTTCGGGTGCATTTGGACGTCGTGGTTTGACAAGACCCCACCAAATTGCGATCTGTTCCTTAAATCGTCACTGTCTCTCGAAAGTTCTCGAAAGGCGGTCGAGTCCAGCTACACAGGGTCGACGATTCACGGCCATGGTGTTTCAGCATAACGAGCCGACCAGGTTTTCGACGCCGCCGGCGACTCTTCTTTCCGATATGACGAGTGTATCACCTGTCGGTTTGTGGACAGTGGATGCCAGAGGAAGCCTGTATCTAGACGGTGTCGGAGTTTCACCTCCAGGGCGTGCTACCCCAACTCACAGACACGTCAGAAGCAATATTCTTCTGGATTGCCGCTGACGCTATTCTTGGTTTACTGAGCAGCGATCACTCTAGACGATTTTCCATCCCACGCATCAGCAATACCACCTCTCCCCCAATGGACCACAAATGCCAGGATTGCGGTCAACCTGCCTCTAAACGCTGCGCTAGCTGCACTGTTCCGACAGCGTGGTACTGCTCATCTCAATGCCAGCGGCGAAATTGGGTAGAACATATTTTCGAATGCAATCCTCGACGAAATATAACCACCGCCGATTATCTCGCCCTCGCGATCCACAAAAAAATGTTCCCAGACGATCCCCAAACGTGCCAGGATTTCGGCTTCACAAAAGCCTTCAGCATAGAAAATCAATCTCGATTGTTGGGGCTGTATGTCGGTCTCATTGAGCGCCTCAACATCAGCCCCAAGACCGTCCGCCAATGGCAACTCGAAGGAACCCTCGTCGACAACATTAAGGTTTCCTTCAGCTCTCTTCCCGCCCAGTCGAGAGGGGGCTATTACCCTTGGTTTCTCCGTAACCAATGGGTTCTCGATCCTAGGCTCTCTCCACCACAGGATCCTGTGAACGAGACGATGGTACGATGTTGGGAATATGTTCGTGGCGGTCCGAACACGGATACTCCGAACAAGATCTCGGCTGAGATGCATGGCTGGCCGGAAGAAAAGCACGCATGCTACTCGCTCTGCAATCTGATCTTGTCCCAGACGCATCCATCCCCCGAACTGGATATCTGGGTCAAGTTCGGGTTTTGTGCTTGCCATGACGAAGAAGAGGAGAGGATGCTGGCGGGGGTCTACACGCAGCTAATTAAGCACAGAAGATGCACATTCGAGCAGCTCTACCATGCATACCTCACTTCTGGGCTCATGGCTCTATTCAGTTCCAGAGGGCTCCAGCTGCAGACGGACAGAATCCCTCATCTTTCCGCGATCCTGGAAAGGTCCCCCAAAGTTTTCCCCTCCGTCTGCTATCTGAAACAGTTTGTGGTTGCTCAGGGAGAAACATCGGAGCTGATCCTCAGCCTCGTTGCGGTGGATTATGGATTCGGTAATTGCGAGAACGAGCACGAAAAATCCCGCCTGAAAGAACTGTACAAACAGATCTTCACCCTCCCTCGTCCTCGCTCCGATCTCATGAGGTTGCACCACGTCTGCATCCAAGGAAAATTATATAACCACATCGGGCAACTGATCAAGTTGCGCAAGGACGAACAGAAGCTCTTTAAGAGGCTGTTAAGGAATCCGTATCCGATGCAAAATATGTAGGGAGTAATACGAAGAATAATTATTCTCGTTAACTGAAATTTGGTAAACACGAGGACTCGTGCCTCAGCTGCAGAAGTGCGTGTAGTACATACCGAGTAGCAGATTACCACGCGATCTCTACGTCAGCCTCAGAGATCTTTCTTCCTTCGCCGCCATCTGCCTCTCCTCTCCATTTCTGGCCTCGCATCTGCAGCTTTGTGGCCCTGCCTTCCCTGAGTCCCTCCGGCCTAGTTTCTTTGAACTTCTGTCCAAACGCCTTGTGCCCTAGCTCCGAGTTGAAACATTATATGAGTTTGTCTTCTTCTCTTACTTATTGGAGAGTCAAACCCTTCATTCTCTAAGGTCTCAGGCGCTTCCTTTTGCCACTGTATCCTCTGCGTATATCGCTCGTCTTTACGATCTCCCGCGCCCTTCGCGAACAACCTTTTCTGATCCGTCGCACCTCTCATCGGGCTTTGACCCATTTTCATCTACGGTCGCCCAGGCTTTTGGTGAAAGTCTTCAAAGGATCTATACAGACCTAGGCATATATCAAGATCCAAATCCAAGCGCCCCAAGCCCCTCCGCTACCCCCTCCGTCATCTGGTGGTCCGCTCAAACGCAGCCAGAGAAAGAAGAAGAGAGCCATGAAGGAACGGTTTCAAGCAGACTCTGATCCTGAAGAGAGCCCTGAGGAGTCATTAGCTGAACGGGTACGCTCCGTCGCGTACGCTTTTGTCCCCGCCTCCCGCGATGATTCATTTCTCCCCGCAGTCCCCGGTTTCCAGCAATATCGTCACTGTTTACTTCCACCAGAGACGTTGCGTCAATACTTACCCTGGCCCTGTACCACAGCCCTCTGCCAATCTTTCTTCAGTTGACTTGCCCAGCCGGGTGCAATTATCTATGTCGGTGCATCTGCGTTTTCAGTTGATCCCCATGTCTAACCGGCATGTGACAGACGAGAAAGTCAGACACTCACAGACGAAACAATGAATCTAGCCACTCTGTACGCCACGCTTTTGAGTCTGTATGTGGCATAGAATTCTGACCTTCGGCGGCAGATGGGCGAGGCAACACCTTGACTTTCCTCTTCTTCTGTCACACCATCAACAAGGCGCGAGACAAGAAGTGGAACTCATGGTCGGAGAAGCTAAGTATGGTGGTTCGTCCTCCATACTGAAATAGCGTAGGAGCAATTGGAGTATATCGAGACGACAAAGGATGTTGGGAACCAGCGGTTGCACTTCTGGTTTGCTTGCTGAGTTTTGACTAGTACCCCAGCGTCACTACGTTCGTGTTTCGTGACTCTGTGTGATGAGTATGTGTACAGGTTTGACGACAGATGGTTGGTCTCTGAGGTGACGGAGGTCAATTGCGCCTACCCGGCCTACGGCCCTTGAGCCCGCGCGTTCAGGTTCAAGAAATGATGCTGGCGATGGTCGTTCCGTAGCGAATTTTCAAATCGAGATAGAATCCAAGTGTATTGCTGACTTTCTGGCTTGTCGATGCTGGCTCAATGCTGGCTGCTGGTTTGAGTGTGGGAATTGTTTACCGAATCCACGCTGGATCACTTATCGCCAAATTGGGTGCCGCTACGCTTCGCGTCCGTATATGGTAATTTTGGGCACCTGGACGCAGAGGTGCATCACGGCAAATGAAGCATGGGCGCAAGAGGTGCACTGATTCTCTGCAATACTCGCGCCAATATTCGAATTCCCTTCACTTTATGATTCACTTATCTTGTTGTACTCGCTCGTACTTATCGGTCGAAGAATCATCAGGATTGTCTGTCTCTGCCCGATGCTCGATTGAATGTTCTGCCTGTCCCACCCAACTGGACAGAAAAGTTTACGATGTAGTTCCATGTTGGCAAGGCGTGAAATCTACTGAGAGATAATCAGTCTAGCCTTATTACAATCTCTTTCTGTCTCTCTTGAGATATGTCATTTATCTTTGGCTAGCTAGGCGAGCTTGAGCATCTGGGGTGATCGAGATGGAACAGCTGTCTCCCGGGGAGGATAGGGAGGATGTACACCCTATGTTGCGGCCTATCTCGGCGAAGACAGCTTGAGTAGCCACTGGCATGGGCCGAATAGATGTGCTATATTGGGAATCCTCCACTCCATCCACACCGTCGACAGTTTTCAGAAAACGCAGTGAATGTAACCTTGGGAAGATACTTTTTACACCGAGGATGAGTCATTCAAGCAAGCTCAGCGAAGTAAGGGAGGAAATGCTTCGAGAAGTTCAATCGGCGTATGATCTGGGCAGGCATTGACAGTGGAGGGTGAAGAAATGATATGAATGCTAAGTATCTAAGTTGAGATGGACCTGGAATGCATGCAAGACAACCCCCAAATGTTTGGATATTCAAGGTTCTAAGGGCAGCTCATCGTGCACCAGAGTTCAGAGCTGTTTAGAGGTGCCAAAGTTGGAGGCCTTCAGCTGGTCGTTTGCGCACTACTTAGCCTGAGGAGAGCCGAATTGTGGATGACACACCATGGTGGCTTGAGGCTCCAGGAAGGGAGACGGGACACGGGCGGGGAATATAGTTACAGATCAAAGATTGTGAGAAGTTGGAACCCGAGCGACCGAGTCGCACCCACTGTGCTCGGCATCGATATCGATGATGCTAAAACGTGTACGGGGAATATGTCAGGAAGCGCGGGGAACCAGGCAAAAAGCGTAGTGACGAGAGTGGGATTCGAACCCACGCCCCGGAGGACCAGATTACAAACGGTGAAGCCTGCAAATTGTGCTTCAAATGAAGCGGATCCTTAGTCTGGCGCCTTAGACCGCTCGGCCATCTCGCCTTCGCGTTTTACGGTTGTTTGGATTGGGGGACAATATGTGCAGAGGGAGGAAGAAGAACGGGGAGGATTGAATCAAAAGTGAGTGAGATAAGCCAAAATGATGAGTTTGTCACAAACAGTGTTCCAGAGCATTCATGTGTACCGCGTTTGACGGTTGTGTGGATTGGGGGACAATATGTGGAGAGAGGGAAGAAGAACGGGGAGGATTGAATCAAAAGTAAGTGAGAAAACCGATAAAGACCTGCAAAGACCCACATGTGTGCCGCAATTGTGACAGCAAATAGATGCCGTCTCATAGCGTAGAGAGAGACCGCGTTCTTTACGGTGTTTGGGGTTGGGGGTTGATGAGGGGAGGCAGAGAGAGGTAGAGGAACAAGAACGGAGACGATCAAATAAAAAACAAGCGAGGAACCCCGCAAAGAGCCACTGGTATTACACACTTTTCACGGCAAATATACGCCGGCCCAAGGAGCTTATGACGGCTGAAGAGGAAGAGATACACACCAGAATACCACAAGACATGTTTGGCACGAAAAATGGGTTTCCAGGCTGTTAATAAGGAATGAAGGCCCAAAGTCATTTCCCCCCTCATTATTTCGACCCGTATAAGCGTTCTAGTGAGGATACTGCTGCCCAGGAGCGGCAGTTGAGTGCACCCAGACTCAGAGCTCAAAATTACCATATACGGATGCGAGGCGTAGCGGTGTGTTGTGCACTGTTTGGCTTAGGCCGCGGCGTTTGACTTCAACTCAAGACATGCCTCCAACACCTCCACCACCACCAGAGTGGCCTCTCCCCAAATTCAACATCCGCATCGAAGATCTCGCTCATCCCGGCGCCGATCTCTTCCTCGACAATGTCAAGCCGCTAGCAGCTCTCCGCGCTGCCGTCCTCGCAAGCTTTCAATGGTTATACGCAACACCAGAGAATGCACCTACCAAGTTCGTTGAATCCCTGGTTTGATTCTGGCAGCAACTCAGCGCGGTGTAGCGTAGAACTGATAACACTGGTGCTACGGCCTATGGATGGTGTTGCGTATACTTTTGGATCTGCTTCGCAAAAGGAGATTCATATGTCCCTTGATCATATCGTGAACAATAGCTCTCGCGCACGCGAGGAGATCATGGGTGTTCTCGTGCATGAGGTATTATTTTGTTCTAAGTTTGTTTCCCGCCAAATATAATCGTATCCCGCTAGGTGGTCCATTGCTACCAATATAACGCCAATGGCAGCGCCCCCGGTGGACTCATCGAGGGGGTTGCAGGTATATTACAACTCAATGTCAATATTCTGATATTTATACTTTACGCAGACTTTGTCCGTCTACACGCAGACCTTGCTCCCCCACACTGGAGCCGCTCACCATCCCCGAGCGATAAATGGGACTCAGGTTACGAACGGACGGCGTACTTCCTCGACTGGATCGAGGAGCGCCAAGGTAAGGGCACCGTCCTCGCACTCAATGCCGCTATGCGGGAAAAGGACTATGATGAGTCCTTATTTGTCGACCTTGCTGGGGAGCCTGTTCGAGATTCGTGGAAGCGGTACAAGGCACAATTCGGTGTCGCCGACGAAGAGGAGAAAACGGAGGGTGAGGGTGAGGAATGTTATGTTTTGGTGTAAGTATGTGGCTTCCTGGAGGAGTTTCGTTATTTATATGGTTTGTTAGTCGACCTTACAACCCGGTATACATATGAGGGCGCCGGTTGACGCGTTGACGCTCGATAGAGGACCGACTGAACCACGGGTTTTCACGATGACTGCTGCATCTGCAATGGAATTGGACGGGGCACTGTAATTATATGCACTGAATATGTATCATCTAGCTAATTTGTTCAAGCCCGCTAAGAGGCTTGAAAGACTGCCGTCAATATGTTCCGCAGACGCCAACGCCGACGAAGGCGCGTGTTCATAAGGATTTCCGAAAAATCGAATGGTCAATGCGATGCAAATTATTTGTAGTATATCATACAGAATGAGGTGGTGGCGACCTGGGCGCCGCGCGCTTCACCGCCGCCCTCCTCGCACGCTCCAGTGACGTCCGTCCCTTCAACCGTCCCTGAAGCACCTTCTCCTCCGAACTCCTCGCCCTCAACACCTGCCTCCTCTTCGCCGCAGCCATCCTCTTCAACCGGTCATCCGCCTGCAAGAACTTACCCCCCACATCAACGAAATGCATCGGCAGGCGTCCCTCGCGGACGACAACCTGGACTTTCTGGCGTGGGGATTTGATGGTGTCGGTGTCTTTGAAGCGCGGCATGAGGACGGAGTTGGATTTGTTGTCGTGGGCGGCCTGTGCTGAGCGTTCGGCGATCTTCTTGGCGTGTTCTAGCGAGGCGGGGAGGAGGGGTTCCTGGTGATGCTGTTCATCAACTGGCCACGGGAAAAAGGGAGAAGAACTGACATTGCCGTCGTCGGGAATCGACTCCCAGTATTGACGTTGGAAGCGTTGACGCGCAGCGTCGCGGTTTTCGTCCTGTTCGAGCATGTCCGCCGTATGGACGTCCACTCGCTCGTTCGCATCGTGCGCCGAGGCTTTGACGCCTAATAGCATCTCCATTCCCCAGAGGAACCCGGTTTGCAAAGGTTTATTCTGTTCTGAGGGTCAGTGACGAGAATGCGGCATTGAAAGAGGAGGAGAGCAGTCAGATGGGGTTGAAATCGATTTAACCATGGTCCGGTGATGTAAGGGCACCGGATGGTCTTATAGTTTCGCGAATGAATGTATGGTATCATCACACACGAGACTGAGAAGAAGGAATAGGTACTAACATCCTGACAAGTTCAGAAGTGGTGGATGAGATTCAGCGGGGACGAGGAAAGGAGGTAGCCGAACCAAATACCTAGAGCAAGGAAGGTTCGTTAACGAGAGGTTGATAGAAAATGAAAAAGGTAGGTTCAGAAAGAAAAGAGTTATGTGTAACCACGTAGGTGTCTTAAAGACTAATCGATTTTTTGTGTATCATCCCATGGTCGCTGACCATGACAACAAGACAAGAGATACGAACCTTTACATATGCAGCCTCGAGTCCCTTCAGCCGAAGGATGGCGTCGACACGCTTCAAACTGATACCATGCCGCTGGGACAGCGCCCGAACACTATTCACTTCGGGATCCATCATGTAGTCCGCATACATTCGTGACCGAGTCGCGTCTGATATGGGAGCTGGTGGTTTGAAGGACATGTTCATGGGGAATGGCTGTTTTGAAGAATGAGCAGACGCGCTGAAATAAGGAAGGAAGAAGCAAACCGTCTCGAACAGGTCAGGCTTGACGTATGCTCGTGGCTTTGCGGTCCTGAGATGCGAATATTGTTTGAGGAAACCTTGATAGGTTTTGCCTGAAGACGCAGCCTCGGCGTCCTCCTCCTCCTCTTCCTTGTCATCGTTCTCACTCTGCCGACGCTGGCCGGGGGCCGCTGCTAATGCAGAAGCAGAAGAGGAGAGATGGCGGGGAGAGAGACGATGTTGAAGTGGCCGACAACATCGTGGTCGGAGTGAAAACATCGAAACCGCCAACGAAAATTTTAAATTTCTGATGATCACCTCGCAATACTAACAAGCGTCAACAACCTCTATATTTAGCCAGACGCGTCGCTTGACCAGAGCAATAAATGTAAGCCACTCTCTGGCTTATGTATGGCGTTCAAGACCTTTCAGTTGATCAGTCGACGGCTCTAGTATTGCATGAACAGTCGATCTTATCTTCAAATACGAAGAATCATTGGCGTTTTCACAACTCGATCCTTCACCACCATGTCTACTCGTCCCTTCGCATTAGAACGCCAATTCGCCGTATCGGCTACACGCAGAGCATGCGCATTGACCTCATCGGTGTTCAACAAACTTGTCAAGAACGAAACTTTGACCAAGGGGGACAAGTCGCCAGTTACCGGTACATATCAAGTTTCGCGTTGAGTTGCGTCCCACTCATTCGCATTCGTCGCGGCAGTGGGCGACTATGGCGCGCAAGCACTCATCAGCATTATGCTGAAAACTACCTTCCCGGCTGATCCTATCGTTGGGGAAGAGGACGCGGCGGAGTTGCGGGCAGATGAAGGAAAGGTGTTGAGAGAAAGGATTATCGATCTCGCGAATGAAGCCCTGGTTGCGCCTCTTGTTGAAGGCGACAAGGCAGAGTGGGGGATTGGCCCCGGCCAGACCAAGACGACGGATGAACTTTTGGATGCAATCGATCGAGGCAACCACGATGGCGGCAGGACTGGAAGTACGCTCCCGACGACCTCATTGAATTCCCCACTCATCCTGACGTTCCGTGCTTCGCAGGAATGTGGACGATAGATCCAATTGACGGAACTAAAGGTTTCCTTCGCGGCGAACAGTACGCGGTCTGTGTTGCCCTCCTCGTCGACGCGCAGGTACAGCTTGGGATTATCGGATGTCCCAACCTTCCCCTCGATCTCTCAAATCCAGACGGAGAACGCGGATGCATGTTTGTCGCAGTCAGAGGACAAGGCTGCCAGCAGGTATATCTTCATCCTTGGTTCTTCAATTTTGAACTCACGCTCACGATGAATACAGATTACCCTCAGCGGTAACTCTGAAACCACACTCAGCATGCCGACCTTCACACCTTCTTCGTTGAGCTTCCTCGAGTCTGTAGAAGCTATGCATTCCTCTCACTCAACCAGCGACACCATTTCCTCCATTATCGGCATCACACGACCTCCGATACGCATGGACAGCCAGGCGAAATACGGATGCCTGGCTCGTGGAGATGGCGGGTTGTACCTCCGCATGCCAACAAATGCAGGCTATCGCGAGAAAATCTGGGTACGTGCCCGCGTTCTCAATTTTTTTTTCGCTCGAAATGATTCGAAATCAAGGATCACGCTCCTGGGTGTCTCCTTGTCGAGGAGGCAGGGGGAATTGTCACGGATTCGCGCGGTTTGCCTCTCGACTTTGGCGTCGGCAGAACTTTGGGTGAGAATTACGGTGTTGTCGCAGCTGGAAAAGAGGTACATGCTGCAGTTCTCGACGCTGTACAGCAAGCGACTGGTGTGAAAGCAAAGGCTTAACAGCGAAAAATGAAGTGATTAGACCACTGTATGAACAAACTGTAGAATACAACGGAGGGATCGAGATCTACTTCTTTGCCTTCTTCTTCGGCGGTGGTGTGTCCTCTCCTTCCGTTGCTTTGGCCTTTTTCTTTTCCTTCTTCCGTCGTTTCTTGTCAGCTTGGTCCGTTTCCTCTGTCGAGGGCTGCGGCGTGGCTTCAGCTGACTTGCTTGCCTTCTTCTTCGCCTTCTTAGGCGTCTTCACTTCCGCTGGCTCTGCTGTCTGCCCTGGCACTGGATCGTCTCCGTACCCTATACTTGTGTAAACAAGACATGATATACAAAAATGAAAGTTAGACGAACCAGCGAACGGATCGACGACAGGCCTCCGTCGTTTTGTCCCCGCAGCGACAGACTCCTCCACAACCTCCTTCGCTTTACCCTTCCCCTTAACAGACGACGAAGCAGGCGGTGCGTCGATCACCTCAATCTCATCTTCGGAGGAGCTAGCATCGCCCCGCATGCGCAATTCCGCCTCGTATTCGGCGCGTTCTTGCATCTTTGTCGTCACTTTGACGGGCACGAATGTTGAGGGTTCGGCTTCTGCTGTTGCATCTGCGGCGGCTTCGCCGATCTTGGACTGTGTTATGGCGTGTTTTATGAAGCGGGTGGCTGCGCCTCTGTCGATTGTTGTGCGCTCTGTGAAGTTTAGATGAATTTGAGGCCAAACGCGAATGAAGTGAATGGGCAAGGCTGACGCGTTTCGGGATTCTCTGCGGATGAGATTTTGTCGAAGTATTTGCGGACACGGGCCTGTGGCCTCATGTAGCATTCGTTCATTAAGAGGGAGCTGAAATCGTTCATACCAATTCCCCGACAACAGGATGTGTCCTCGGGTCAATGCCCTTAGATTTTAGATAGACTATTTGCTGAGTGTTCACATTGGAGCCATTGACACACAGCATAAGCACCCACTGAAGACTAGATCGTATACAATATATGGGAGGAGCGTCTGTAGCTTCGCTTGCTCAATAGGCGCTAGCGCAACTGTAGTTTCGGGGAGAGTTTGTTCGAATAATGGCGAGAGGGTTGATTCGAGGACGTCTAGGGATGCATTTAGGGAATCGAGCTTGGACTTGAGTTTCGTTGTTTCGGTGGTCATGGTGTTGCCGCCGCTCGAAAGCTGAGAAACCCTGGGTAAGATGGACGAGGAAGAAGGGAAAGACCAGAAAAATTTGATCACGCGTATTTCACCCAGAAAAGGAAATTATGCTGGATGGCGACTTCCTCCACCTCCAACAATGCGCAGCCTACTACACCGACTCAGGAACCTCTCTTGGACGTGAATCTTTTGAAGGAAATTGGCAAGAAAGCGCTTGTTGATGCTCTCAATTCTGTGGGTAGCTTGTCGTTGCGCTGCGGTTCGCCGAACTGAGCCTGCGGCGTATGCTTCAAGGTGAATGGCGCCAAGACTCTCGTCCTCGATGCTTCGTTGGCCGGGCCTCTTGGTCTTGTTATTGAAGTCTCCTTACTGAAGGTTCACAACACGCTATGCATTTTCTTGAAGACCGTCGTCGTTAATTACCGAACAGCATCATGGTGTCGATAAAATGTTCTGGCTTGAAGCGGGTCCATTAACTTCCACCACGACCAACATCGTCTACTTATGCCGTCCGAAGATAAAACACGTCAAGATTATTGCTGGTACGTCCTCCCAGCATCGTAAACTATATATTGAGCCGATTGAGCCCAGATCAAATCAAGAGGCACGCCAGGGAATCTCAAAGCCACACGTACACTTTGTTGCTGGTGCCGAGAGTATCTACGCTTGTGTCGCGTATTCTGGAAGAGGAGGGTGTGCTGGGAGATGTGCGGATATCATCGTACAACCTGCAATTCATTCCCATTGCGGAGGATGTGATTTCGTTGGAGAATGAGAGTGCATTCAAGGAGATTTGGGTGGTGTGCTCGCTCTCTCAACAAAACACCTTCTTCGCATGACAAACTTTTTGCAGGACGGAGACGAGACTATGATTTATGATTCAGCTCAAGCCCTGTTGACTCTCGAAAAGCTGCATGGCTTGTTCCCGAGAATCGTTGGCAAAGGCGATCATGCTGCCGTATGTACGGTGATATCTTCGCATTCTGCTTCTGATAGTCTGTAGCGACTGGCCACCCTTCTAACAAGACACTTACCGTCCGATTCTTCAACCCCCGATACCCTCCTCACGCAGTCAGAAAAAATGGATTCCCTAATTATCATAGACCGTCGCGTAGATATGATCACGCCGCTTCTTACGCAGTTGACTTACGAAGGCCTCATCGACGAGCTCATTGGGTTGAAGAACTGTTCGTCTATTCTGTTGGTTGGAGGCTCCAGCTGACCAGGTCTTCAGCTCATGTAGAGCTTCCTGTGTCGTTGCTGACACCACCCCAACCTGCCCCAGCCGCAGGTTCATCCGCGGCTCCAGCGCCTCCAACAACGTCTCTGAAGAAGGTCGAGGCGAAGAAGAAGCACCATCTGACAACGACTACGGATCCTCTGCTTGCTGAACTCCGGGACTTGAATTTCTCTATGGTTGGAAAACGGTTAAACAGGGTCGCACGTCGGCTGGAAGAGGACTATAAGGTCAGCCTAACAACTTTGCCTGATGAAGGCGTTGCTTACCATAGAACAGGGCCGTCATCAAGCCAAAACAGTTACACAGCTGCGGGATTTTGTCGGAAAGCTGGGTAGTCTGCAGAGCGACCATCAGTCCCTCCGACTTCGTGAGTACTTCCAAAACATTAATGACAGCAACTCATGCTTCTCGTCAGATACCGGACTATCAGAACTTCTCGTTCCTCTAACCCGGACAGATGTCTTCAATAAGACGCTGGAAATTCAGCAGAGTACGCTAGCTTAGGATTGAATTCTTGGCGATATCTGACACATCCTCGTTAGATCTTTTGGCGTCCTACGAAATCCCTGCTCAGATAGCTGCGATCGAGGATCTGATTGCGCAAGGTGCTGATCTGAACACCACGTTACGATTGCTCTGCCTTGCCAGCATCACGGCGGGAGGTGTCAAGGCTAAAAACCTTGAAAACCTCAAGCGTGAAATTCTACAGGTTCGTCTTGTCTTGGACGCCCATGAAATATACATAATAATGACATTTAGGCGTATGGCTACAACTACCTCCCTCTATTACTCTCCCTAGCCTCCATCGGCGTCTTATTGCCAAATCCATTGCCTAACACTGCCCCACCCTCACAGGCCACGACCAAATATCCCTTCGTCGGCCTGCGGAAATCCCTCCGTCTTCTCATAGACGATACACCCGAGGCGCTCGACGAAGTGGAGAACGATATTAGCTTCGTGTATTCTGGCTATGCACCGATCAGCATTCGACTCGTTCAATGCGTAGCGCAGAAAGGCGGCGTAATCAGTAATCCAGCGGAGAAGGAGAAGTCTGCCGCGGATAGTAAGGAGCGGGCTGCACAGGTCAAGGCGCAGGCACATCCGATTGCTGGGTGGCGGGGCTTTGAGGATATTTTGGCTACGATTCCGGGAGAGACGGTTGATACTGTGCAGAGCGGGCAGAGTGGAGGGAAGACTGTCAATGCGCCTATGGCTGCACTACGTACGTTTTGGGCACTTGAGAAAGAAAGAGCGGCTGCTGATGTTTTTTTTTTTTTTGCAACAGTACGGCCGATGCAGAAACCGACGACGACGGTTGTGTTTTTCTTGGGTGGTTGCACATATACGGAGATCGCTGCTTTGCGGTGGGTTGGGAGGCAGAATCGCGGTATGTTCTGGTTGTTCTGTGCCCTGTTTGAATCGTCATGTTCATCCTCTTCCGCAGGTCGAAGGTTTTTGATCGCTACTACTGGCATCATAAACGGGAACACCATCTTTGAAAGCATTTCGGGCGCGCCGAAAGCGGCTGCTGCGAGTAAGGATGCTGCAATATGAGAAGTAGCGCTTTCCTTTGATGTGTAGCCGGATTGATATTGTACCTTGGATTTAATCGAATTTCTCGTTGACACGTTGTGTCACAGTCATGTGGTGTGACATCTCGCTAATTATCGCGTTTCTTCTCCGTCGCCCAGTTCTCGGATTCGAAAGTCGCTGGGGCCTGAGTGTATATGGCTGGATGAATATTGTGGAAAATCTAGATTTCAACTGTTCGAGGAGGCGCTGAACGTTGAACGTTGAACCTCCAAGCGCCTTGGAAATTTCGAGAAATCGTTTTTACATAAAATCGAACTCCCTATTTTGGCGGCTGTCAAACGAAAGGTATAAATACCAGGACCCAGCCTACGACCCATTCTTCCTCTAACCACCACCATCCCTGCTCTCGTCGCGGTGAGTATACGCGCCATTATCCCTCTTCCTCCCATTGACGCGTCGTCCAACATCCTTCTCAGTGACTCTTCCTTCCAGCACGCGTCCTGATCCTGATCCTCGTTTCATCTCTCCCAACCACCACTCAACAGCCCCTCGACCCCGATGGCACCACAGAAACCCGCTGCGACCACTCAACCTAAGAAGAGTACGTGTTGTACGGTTTCCTTGTATCGTTTCTTTATCGAAGTCCTTGTACTGACCAAGCTTGACCAGAGCGCACCAGCGGCGGTGGATGGAAGAAGAAGAAGGGACCTACCGCATACAACAAGTTCGTTTCCGAGGAGATGGAGAGGCTGAGGACCGTCGGGGTTGACGATGGGAGGGAGAGGTAAGTTGTCTTTCTTATGACTCGGAACCCTTCGATTGAGGATCGCGTACAGGAGGAGTCGCGCCATCGCGAATTGGCACTTGCACAAGGAGAAGGATTCCAACGCTTCGTCGCCTTGAGGACTTTTCCTGTCGTGGACTCTTACTGCTGTGGATGTTGCTGCTGTCTGTATCATACTTGAAGCCTGCTAAGTTACTACTGTATGTGATCGTTTCATTGTTACTTTACTCACTGCTCGTGGACATGGATAACTATTCTCAAATAGTGTTACTCTCTGTATATTCTCTGTGCTGGATGCTGCAATCGAGGTTTTTTTCATGCCGGACTTGGATTTCATTTGGTTCTTCGATGTCGTGGTTCAAGTTAACGTTCAAGATGGGAATTTTCCGCGGCGTCAGACTATCCCAGCGTTGGCCGGCACTAGCAAACGCGATTCACCATCCTTGTCCTCGACCTCATCGAATTCTTCGTCATGGTGGTTGCGAGGAGGTTTTGAGAGTGACAGGCGGCGCAATACGGGCCGGGTCTAGTTCCGATGTCCGATGGAGCCGAGTCGACTGTCACTCGGAGCTGCCTTAATTGGCCATTTGCGACGGAGTCTTTGGTCTGCTCTTATCTCTCTGAATCTAGTTCATGGCCGTCTTAGGCGGTTCTTGGGCCTTCTCTTTCTTCTCTACCACCATCTGCTCTTGCTCTCATCTTACGGCTTGACTTTCTCTTTCGTTTTCGTTGATTTCTGCGGTTCTCCAGGACAATACCAGTTGCGAGCACCTCTTTGCAGCATGTTCGACATAGATAGCGACAGTTTCGACCCATACGCTGACGGGGCACATCCACTGTCACTGCTGACTGCGATGCAGCAGATGGCAGAGTCCGACTCCCAGCCTATGGCCTTGGTCGCGTCTCCCACAAACGAGATCGCGACACAGGACGCCTCGTGGAAGGGCAAGGGTGTCTCGAGGCCTGTACCCATTCCGCTTGCCTCAGCATCTGATCCACACGATCTATTCGATAGTGTGGCCTCCTCGAGCCTCACCAGCCAAGTGTGCCCATCTGCTTTCTCCCCTTCATCGTCTATCACCTGTGCCAGCCCAAACGACGATAACGGGCCAGCTACGGCTTCCAGTTGGTCTTTCAGCGCGAATACTGGTAGCCTTAACGATCCGCATGGTATCTTTGACATGAGCGAAGCTTCCTCGAGCCACGCTTTTCCGTCGTTTTCCTCCCGTTTCTGTACAACACACTCTGGTCCAACTGATTCCATCGAGCAGCCCTCCACCTCGATGGATCACGAAGACGCTGCCCAATCCTCAGGCTCAGGGAAAGGCAAGGAGAAAGAGCAACCACCCACTCTTCCTCCTCTCACCTTTTCCCCAACGGAGTTTGGATATGATCATACTAACTGGCCTTCGCCAGCGACCACGAGTGCCGCCCCGTCCTCCTTTGACTCGCGTCCAGCGGCCGCACCTTCCTCATATAGCTCACTCGCACCCCTTGATTTAGTTCTAGCTCCTGCCCCGCCATCACCGGTCTTGGACACGCCTCAGACTGTAGACCACCCACTTTCCCGCCGGCGGTCTCTCCCCAGCCTCGCCACCGCTCACAACTCCAAATCCAAGTTCCGGCTCAAAGCTCCGAGCACCCTTGCGCGCAAATTGCTCTTCAAGAAGTACGATGGAGACGCTTGTCCCACCCCGCCATCCTCCCCTATCGATGGAAGGGATCTAGACCTTGGCGCGGGCAGCTGCTTTGCGCCGTGGCGCAATGATTCTGCGCTTGCGCTTGAATACCAGTTTGTGCCCACTTTGAAAGGACGAACAAACTCATCCCCATTCCCCACGTCCGTTCTCGACCTCATTCCTGCGGCCATCGGAGATACCCTCGAACCGCTTCCGCGCTTTGTTCCCGACTATTTCGATGACATATTGCCGAGGGAGCTCCGTGTCCACACCATGCTTTCGCTCATCGCAGTACATCAGGCGGATCATCTCCGCGCTCTCAGGGACGGCCAATGGACGGTGACCAAGGCTACATCATCCAAGAATAAATGGGTTGGACGCGACAAGGCCATCCGCGAGCTTGTCCGGTTCAGTCGGGTCAGCATTTTCTTGTATCCTATGAGTACAACTGACCAAAGATGTCTGATTACCAGGTCTCGAAATCCTGGCAGGAGCTCGTCTTCGATGGTCAAATCTGGAACAATCTCGACTTGAGCGCATTCCCCCTGCTACCCAAATCCCTCCTGATCCGCGTCTCGCGGGTTGCGGGCGGCTTCGTTCAGGATTTGAATGTCGCCGGTCATGTTAACCTCCATTCTGGGACCCTAATCGAAGTCACAGACAACTTGTCTGCCTTGTCGGCCAACACAGGCTCGCTTCCATTCACCCATCTTACCGGTATCAACTTGCGTGGCTGCTCTGCGATAACGACTCGGTCTTTACACCACATACTAATTCAGTCCCGGTCTCTGGAGCGATTGTGCTTGAAGGGGCTGTCGGCGGTAACGAACACAACTTGCGACATCATTGGAGTGTATTGCACACGGCTCGTCGCGCTTGACCTCGGCCGTTGCTCCAACATGGATGCGGCAGGTATCAAGGGCCTTACAGCAGCTGCGGTCGCGCTGGGAGAGTATCTAACGCTCAAAGAACTCCGACTCTCTGGCCTCAAGCACGTTGATGATGACATGATGGCGAAACTCGGGCGGGCTGCGCCGTTCCTTGAGGTCCTGGACATGAGCTACGTCCGGCAACTTCACAATACAGCTGTTGAGGCTTTCGTCGCTTGCACCAATGACGAAGAGGAGGATAAGGAGAATGGGTTGAAGATTGTTTGTCTAAACGCGAGGGAAGCTGGTCGCAATATCGACGAGTCAAATCAGTACAGGCGCCGAGTGACGAGGCTGCGCCATTTATCGTTGTCGTCGTGCATCTTACTCACAGATGTGGCTTGCTCTCATCTCGCTCATTCCGTTCCCGCGCTGGAATACTTGGAATTGGCGAGTATTGGAGGCAGTCTCGAAGACGAAGGGATCATTCGACTACTCAATACAACGCCGCGCCTGCGACGCCTTGACCTTGAAGACGCGGCGAGCATTACTGACTCCGTCCTCGCTACTCTGACACCGGCACCTCCTGACGACGATGCAGACGAAACATCTCCTCCTCCTCCCGAATCTCCTTTGGAACACCTCATCATCTCGGGCGCCCTCGACATCACCGACGACGCTCTCCTCGCGCTCATTCGTGGCTGCACCCACCTCCGAACACTTGAAGCCGATAACACCCACATGGGTCCCGTTGTGCTCAAATCGTTCGTCCGCACTGCGCGTCGCCGCACGATTGCCGATGCCAAGATTGTTGCGATCGACTGCCGCGGATTCGGCGAGACGCTGCTTAAGGACCTCTCCCTCTTTACGCGCCCGCGGCTCGGCTGGCGCGCCTACGGGGCGCGTGGACTGGGGTACCTCGATGCGCGGGACGGGTCTGCGGAGGACGCGAAGTTGGGGCAGGATGAGTGCGATCCGGGAAGGGTCGTGGTGAAGACGTTTTATGGATGGCAGACAGTGGACGCGGTTCAGGCTGGGAGGGAGAAACGGAGGAAGGCCAAGACCCGGAGGATGGCAAATGAGTCTGCGGGGAGCCATAGTGATATGGATGAAGGAGGTGTTAGGGGAGGTACAAGGTGGTGGTCGCCTGGGGGGCGTAGGTCGGGGACAAACTCTCCGGCTGCGGAGACGAACGAGGGATGTTATATAATGTAAGATGAGGACGAAGGAGAAGAATCTCGTGTTGTATTCTATTCTGTTGTACAATGTATGGACAACCTACTTACGGGTTTTGTATTAATGTATCACCTACCGCCTGTAGAATGTCGTGATGAATACTGACGAACACTGAACGAGTTGAACTTTCAATAACGACGAGTATTGAGCACGTTCTTCGTTAACCAGTCAGCCGTATTGATGTGGGGTGCATTCGAAAGCTCGGTTGGTGGATGATACGAGATATTTTGTGCAGTAAGTATCGTCCAGATGGCAAAGCGATCAACGTCCGGATTCAGATTCGTGCTGAATCGGGTAATGTACTACAAAAGCTTATTTAGGTTGATGAACGCATACAATATGTAACCAAGGCTCAGAATCGCGAGGCTTATGCCGACTGAATCGACAAGGCGCTTCTGATGCTCGGCCTTCTTTTTCGCAGCGGAATAGCTGATGTCGGGTCGGAATGACACCATGCTATAGAGCGGGATCCAGCCCGTCGTCGATTCTGGGCCGAATATTGTCTGGGAAAGCTTCACGACGAACAGTGACTCGGACAACGCGTAAAGCAAGTTGTCAATGTGTGCGCGAATTGTGTAGGACCAGGTCGCTACGCTGCGACGCATTTTGAGGCTGTTATTTTCATTTTAGGTGAGACCACAGGAGCCGGGAAACAAAACGCAAAAGACGTACTGGCTGTCCATTGCAAGGTCAGAGATGGCTACGAGATCTTCATGTCTGCTCTCGGAATAGTGTTCGAAGACGCGATGGATCGCTGAGGGATCGCATCCTCCCTTCTCTTCGCATAGAAGAGCAGACAGAATTCGAACATCTTCTAGGGCGCAGTTCAGGCCCTGGCCGAAGAAAGGCACAAAACTGTGGGCGCCATCCCCTGCGAACAATGCTCCTTCAGCAGCAAACGCGGCGATAGGCAGGATGGAGACAATACCAATTACGAGAACAGAGCCTTTATGGTAAAGGTTTGCCTGGGTTGATGTAAGAAAAATTGTGGTTGGTCGAACGTCAAGCCTGATGAGCTTACCTTGACAGTTATCAACTGACTGCGAGGGTTGTTCTGGAACGCTGAAAGGAGTCTCTTCTCCCCCAACAACGATAACAGATCAGGAAAATGTGCTTGGAAAAAAGGAATGAGTGCATCGGGATACTGCAAGTTGTCAAACATTTCTCTCGGCGCAAACAAGGCGCAAGTAAACGTTTTGTCCTTTGAAAATTGAGCGGAAGTCTACAGGGGAACTTGGTAGGAAGTGTCTACCTTGTTGGGCATGGCAACAACCGTGAAGTTGCCTCGAGGCCAAACGTGAAGATGGTCGGAGTCGAGAAGAAATATGTCTCCGGAGCTGTCTTTTCCAGCTTGCAACCTGATCTCCACGTATTCGTGCGAGAGGTAATGCTGACTGTATTCCATCCTGAAGCGGGAGATTATCAATGCAATGTTGGTTATGGCAACAATTAAACAGAATGTACTGAGTGGCCCGCATCAGGAAATGTCGAATGATAGAATTGCTTCCGTCAGCTCCGATACACAAGTCGAAATTTTCGTCGAATTCTTGCCCAGTAGCCGAGTTGCACAGATGGAGGACATTGTTCTTGAAGTCGACGCCGACAGCTTTGTGAGAGAATTTGATACTGATATTCTTTACCGCCGCCGCTGCCTCCAGTATGATGAGGTTCACGAGTCCGCGTTCGATTGAGTATAAGCACTGATTCGCATGAAACAGCGTCGACAGAGATAAGCGGCCACACTTACATGTCCTTGACGGTCATACTGTTGGGGAGTGGGGTTGCCTTTGAGATGATGCACCATCCTAAGGAGGCAATGAGAGTACGTCTCGATCAAGGATCAAGCAACAAACCTTCCTTGGAGTGGAACAGCGTTGTACAGAAGACGCTCGACAAGGCCACTGTCAATAGATTGCACGGCAGCGATACCTCGAGCGGACAGAGTGAGATTTATGGAACGCGGCCGGGGAATCCTTGCTGGAATCTCGCAGGACGAGGCCTGCAGTGAATCTGCGCGTATATCTAAAACCAAAAGTAAGTTATGGCCCGCAATACAAACAGCAGGGGCAAGGTACCCACCCGGGCGTCGTTCGTAGACGACCACGTCCCAGCCCAGCTTTGCGAGCGCAATTGCAGAGAGACAGCCAACAGGACCGGCGCCAACAACCACGGCTTTGGGTGCAGAGGTCATGTTCATGAGTATGAGTATTGCGATTTGAAAATCCCAGTACGCGGCGATTTTAAAGGGCGCGGAGCGGGATCGGATGTGAGTGATTCCAGAAGACGGGTTCTCACCATCGCCAATGAATACATACCTTATTGAAACTGAAGCGAAAATTGTGTTGGGAAGCGAATTTGCAGCTCTAAAGCCACGTTTGCGCGCGGGCAAGAGTTCAAAATATTCGGTCACTCCGGACAGAGCACGGCAATGGGTAAAATACACGAGATGGGTACCTGGGCCCAATTCGATGAAGTCTTCACTGGGACCGTTCCTGGTTGACCGTTGCAGCAGTGAGCTAATTAGAGAGTTCGGTATACCTACAGATCTGCAGACAACCTACCACCGCGCAAGGATTCAGAGACATGATTTCGTCTTCGTCTTCAAATGAATAGATTGCGACGTCTTGCGCTCCCCACAGACTATACATCGAGGCGAAAAATCTTACGGCAAGAGACTAAAGTCTTTTCGATCTTGTCGGTTCAACCCTTGAACAAATGGCTGGATAAAGTTGCAGACAAGAGACAGCCGGGATGACAATTTTTGGTGGCAAAACCATGTCGAGAGATCCACGAGCCCGCAGCTAGACTGGTTACACGTATGCCTCGAAGCCGATGGCCATGAGCGTTGAACGTTGAACATTGAATGGTTTGGTCTGGTTTGGTGAGGTTGCGTTCAAATCAAGAACATACTAATTCTTTCCCACGTGCACAGCGCTCAAACTGCCAACAAACTGCTGCACTTCGACCTCGAATACTCCTCCCAAGATGCCCCCCTGTTACAAGCTCATCAAAAGCCATCTAAATCGCCGCTAGATGCGTCCGAACTTACTGTGGCCACCGCTGACCACGCTATGTCACAATTCCTATGAATTCTTGAATGAATATAGCCTTCGGGAAACACTATCAAATCCCTACTAGTATCCAACGAATACACTAGACTTCCCGCCTCACAGCTGTAATTCTATTATTCGGTTCTCTATCATCTCAGCACGGGTACTATTTCCTTTGGGAGAAGTGAGAGCATTAAGAAGGAAGGCTCACCACCTTTACATGGCATCGTCAACAACTTCATGTCTTCGTCGTCCGACACTCTGGAGCTCAAGGACCTCGTTCTCATTGTATCTGTCTCCGGGGTGACCACTCTCAACGTATGCGCGTTTGTGTATTCGACGGTTGTCATCTCAAGCGGGTCTGTCTCAAAGGTTTTCCTCTCCGGTGCCCTTACCGTCGCTCTTCCGACCATCGGAAGAGATTTGCATTTCAAGCAATCGGATCTGCAATGGCCGCTCAATGTCTACGCGCAGGTCATTTCATCCGGACTGTTGACAAGATTTCAAACCCGACTACAGTCTTTCTTATGGATGTTTTCTGCTTTTCTTTGGACGACTAAGTGATATCATCGGCGGCCGTTTCATGTTTTTAGTCGGCTCCATCTGGTTCTCTGTCTGGTTAGAATTTCTTTTATGCTCGATGTCAATCGCTTCCGTAACTCGATCTGAAGGAGTCTGGCGACCGCTTTCGCTCCACGATCTGAGGTTTTCATCGGGTTCGTTGCTGCCATGGGCCTCGGCGCCGCTGCAAACACGCCGAGCGGTCTCGGACTATTCGCCACCTTCTTCCCTCCGGGTCAGTCGAAATCAAAACGAAAATTTTCACGTATAAGCACTCATTGTTAGTTCAGGTGGGAAGCGTAATAAAGCATATGGCGTCTTGGGAGCGGGTCAACCTCTCGGGTTTATCTTGGGACTGATCCTCGGTAGGTGATCTCAGTACGAACGGTTCAACGGGAATTGATTCCTCCGTATCTAGGTGGAATTCTGGCAGAAAGTAAGGCCACTTGGAGGGCCGTTTTCTACATCCAATCGGGTCTCGGCCTCTTGTTTGTATTGCTCGGGTTTTTCTGTCTGAACAAACAACCCTCCGCTCCCCAGTATAACAAGGGTATCGACTGGGGTGGAGCACTTCTCAGTTGTATAGGTATCGGCCTCCTCACTTATAGCCTAGCGTGAGTACATGCAATGTGTGGTCCATGTACGATCCGATTTGACATACACACAGTGCTTCCACCACTGCGCGAAGAGGATGGGCATCCCCTCAGATTCCTAGCTTATTCGCGGGATCGATCGCCGTCCTGATCGTCTTCGTACTTTATGAACGGCGCCGAGAAATCAGGGGTCATTCAGTCTTGCTTCCAATAAGCATGTGGAGGCAACCGGCCGCTAGAATGACGAGTATCATGGCCATACAGTTCTTTGCTTGGTGGAGTGAGCTGCATGCACGTCTTCATCCAAGAAAGTCACTCACAGAATGGCTCAACACAGGCTTCAACACGCTCGCTTACTTGATGACTCTATAGTGCGACCCAGATCTACTGAGATGTCATTATTCTTACCGTACCCGCAGCTACCAGCAAGTACTCTTGTTGAATCCTTTGCAAACCGCTCTTCGATTCGTCCCGATGACTGCAGCGGGCGTCATAGTCAACATCGTTACCGGATATGTCATGAATCGTATCCCGGGACAACAGTTGATAATCCTTGGAGCTCTGGGAAGCATTGTACGCCTCGTTTGAATTGCCCCCATACATCTTCCAACAGTTTATCGCAGGTTGCTCCCCTAATCTTCGCTGTAATGGACGTACACGACTCTTATTGGAGTACGGCGTTCCTCGTGATGCTATTCATTGGTTCGTCATTGCCCGAACTCGAACATTCCACCACGAAATAATTCTTGTATCCTCAGTCGGTGCCGACGTCGTCTACCCAGTCGGGAATCTGCACCTCGCATCAGTTTTTGACGAGGACAGCCAGTCCCTCGCCGGTATGTCGACCTCAAGGCTCAATCCGAACTCCATCATGACTCATCCAATTGCGCAGGAGGCTTGTTCAATGTTGCCAGTCGCGTATGTCTTGTGAAACTTTTCCGAAGATCCTTTGTGTCTGACGTGCAAATCCGAGCAGCTGGGGACCTCATTGGGTCTCGCTGTCAGCTCAAGCGTAGCCACCGCTATATCCCAGAGCTTCCAGCACAGACATCCTGATCTCCCCATGAATTCTCCGGACGTTTTGATGGCTGGTTTTCGTGCTGCGGGCTGGACATGTTTCGCAATCTCTGTGCTGGGCTTTGTTTTCGCAGTGGTTGGATTACGCGGTATAGGTATTGTGGGCCAATCTCCTGGGCAACACGTATCTTCCAAGACTCCACCCAAAGCGGACGTTGACCGTGACCGCGTTGAATGTTAAAGTCCAGTTGACGCCTCATGCCATTCCGCCTTCGTGGTTATATCCTGCGCTATGCTGTCAATACGGCCTTGTCACGCGGGCAGTTAGTCAAGTTTATGGCACCATGTCGTGGGGTGAAACAGCGGACCCTGTTTCCGAAAACCTTTCGAGTAGAGAACCTGCAATTGCACATTATAATACATACATATACTATCGTATTGGGTCAATGCGAAAGATTTCAGTCATTACATGGTGTGTAGGAAGTCCTCAGAGACAAGGTCCACTGGCAAAGCCAGGATACTTGGGTTTTTTTTGCAAGGACTGAATGGATGAGTTTTGAGATGCACTTCAAGCACCCGGGCGAAATGTTATGAAAAGTCGAAGAGGGATATTGGGCAATTGACAAGGAACGATTCAAATAATGCTACTTATAGAGGGAAAACAAGCTAGAAAGCCTTGAAGGTTATGAAACTTGAGATCGGCTGAATGCCGGAGTGCAACCCTCTCGCAACCTTGATGCGGAGGACCGGGAATACGTCAGCAAACACAGGGAAGGAGGCAAAAAGGGTAGTGACGAGAGTGGGATTCGAACCCACGCCCCGGAGGACCAGATTACAAACGGTGAAGTCTGCAAGTTGTGCTTCAGATGAAGCGGATCCTTAGTCTGGCGCCTTAGACCGCTCGGCCATCTCGCCTTCGCGTTTTACGGTTGTTTGGATTGGGGGACAATATGTGCAGAGGGAGGAAGAAGAACGGGGAGGATTGAATCAAAAGTGAGTGAGATAAGCCAAAATGATGAGTTTGTCACAAACAGTGTTCCAGAGCATTCATGTGTACCGCGTTTGACGGTTGTGTGGATTGGGGGACAATATGTGCAGAGAGAGGAAGAAGAACGGGGAGGATTGAATCAAAACTGAGTGAGATAACTGATAAAGACCTGCAAAGACCCACATGTATGCCGCAATTGTCACAGCAAATAGATGCCGTTCCATAGTGTCGATGTTTGGATTGGGGGTTGATGAGGGGATAGAGAGGCCCCGAGAGGGACTCGGGAGGCAGAGGAACAAGTATGGAGAGGATCGAATCAAAATCAAGCTAGAAACCCCGCAAAGACTGACTCGTGTAAGGTGCTCTTATTGCAACAGTAGATGCCGTTCTATAGCGTCCATGAATGCATCAGAAAGCTGTAAGGGCAGCAGAATACCCCAAGATACGTATGGCACGAGATATCAGTTTTCAGGCAGTTGATGAGGAATGAAGTGCCAAAGTCGTTTCCCCCCTCAATGCTTAAAACGGTACAAGCATACTAGAAGATATATTGTTGCCCCGGAGTCGTAGTTGGGTGCAGCCAGACTCACAGGCCAAAATTACCATATACGGATGCGAGGCGTAGCGGTGTTGTGCACTATTTGGCCCGGCCGCGGCGTTCGGGAAAAAGTCAACAAAAGGCCGATTCTGCCACTCAGCTGGAATAAAAATGATAAAAAGCTCATTCTCCCGTTCCATGCGTCCGCCGGGAGTCGAACCCGGAGCTAGGTCAACCAAGAGACACGTTGCACCTGGGTTAAGAGGAGAAACGCGTTTCCAGAG
The DNA here is from genome assembly GCA_037176885.1 of Favolaschia claudopus. Taxonomy (NCBI): domain Eukaryota; kingdom Fungi; phylum Basidiomycota; class Agaricomycetes; order Agaricales; family Mycenaceae; genus Favolaschia; species Favolaschia claudopus. Next base: position 607,111 of record JAWWNJ010000032.1, on the reverse strand, counting down.
GATGGGAAGGCCCAATGTTACCGCTACACCACGAACGCATTGTGCAACCGGAAATCTGTGAGGTACAGTAGAATCCCCCAAAAGAGAGAATGAGTTCGGTCCAAGAACGGAGAAGATCGAATCAAAAATGAGCGAGAAAACCGGAAAAGACTCACTAGCATAACCCGTTTATATCACAATAGCTCACAACTATGGACACCGTTTAAGAGCGTAGACGAGCGTCAGAAGACGAATATAAACACAACAGAATACCACAAGACATGTGTGGCACGAAAATCACTTTCCGGGATAGTAACGAGGAATGGAGGCGTAAATGTGTTTCCCCCCTCAATATTTTAATAGCTATAAGCATACTAGGAGGTATATTGCTACCCAGGAGCCGCAGGTAGCTCCACCCAGAGCCAGAGGTCAAAATTACCATATACGGATGCGAAGCGTAGTGGTGCTGTGCGCTGTTTTGGTAATGATTGATGCAGCCTGGATCCGGTAAGTAATTCCCACACTCCAACTGGCAGGATGTAGTGAACTCAGAAAGCCAGCACGACGCTTGGATCCTCGTGGGAGCACAATACGAGACGACTGTCGTAAGCATCGAAACCACAACATGAAAGCGCGCGGGAGAGGGGCAAGCCTCCGTTTGACCTGACGGATCCGCGTCTTCAAGTTCAAAATGCACATCTGTCATCTAATGCACATCTGTCATCTAATGCACATACTATTTACATTTGCCAGCGAGCGAGCGCTCATGAGATACAAACGTAATGACGCTGGGGTACTAAAACTCTCAGTAAGCAAACCGGAAATCTAATCGCTGGTTCCCAACATCCTTCGTCGTCTCGATATACTCCAATTGCTCCTACACCATTTCAGTTTAGAGGACGTCATAAACCCTCAGGTCATACTTACCTTCTTCGACCACGAATTCCACTTCCTGTCTCGGGCCTTGTTGAGGGTGCGGTAGAAGAAGAAAGTCAAGATGTAGAGCGTTATGTTCATTGAGCAGATACCGATCAAGGTCCTGTTGCCTCGCTTATCTGCCAACGAAGGTCAGGATTCTATGCCACACAAAGACTCAAAAGTGTCGCATACAGAGTGGCTAGATTCATTGTTTCGTCTTTGAGTGTGTATTTTGCGAACAGGGAAAGAAACTGACTTTATCGTCTGTCCTATATATGTTCGCCTGTCAAACGGTTAGACGTTGGATCAACTGAAGACGCAGATGCACCGACATAGATAATTGCACCCGCTTGAACACAGCTGCACCAAAATATTAGACGTGATTGGCGTTCAAGAAGCGAACTTACATATTATACATGCTCGCGGAAATCGTACGCGTCCGTACAGAATACGAATTTCTCGATGCCCAAGCAACTTGCACCGGATGCACATACTAGTCAAGCTCATCAACACCGACGGTCTGACAGACTTGAATGTTGAATGTAAAAACACTCACAGGAAACCCAGTTACAAGTGTAATGACCGCATAGTAGACCCATTGTGATGTCGACTTGTTGAATGTGTACAGGGTAATCAGAAGTGGGAGGGCCCATAATTGGAGTATGATTGTCGCGGCAACACGGCTGTTGACGATCTCGCTGAAATATGCCGCAAAAAGAAGCATGAGCAGTCCGCAAACGGTGGATGGAATAACGAGTAGATTGGACTGCGTAGTGTTGAAGCCCAAATTCTTCAGCGAGAGCGTCAGATAAATCTTGAGGTTTAATGGTCAGTACAAGCCGAAGAGTTTGTAGATAGGAAAGGTATACCTGAGGAGGTCCGGTCGGAACTGTGTTCAGTCAGGCACAAATGGATTTTCATTAAGAACTGCAACCCACTCATGTGAACGAGACCAAGGCAATATATTGGCCACATTCGCCAATCTCTCAACGCGTCGAAGATTTTGCGTGGCGACAGTCCTTCCCTGTTGTGCATATCCGATTTCGATGGGTCGTCTCTCAACACGCTGCATTACTGCTTCAGCTGAGGACAGCGCCAACATGTAGCTGAATCTACCGGTTGACCATGATCGTTTCCTCGCTATCAGAACGTCAAGAGTCTGAAATGAGAAAGTTGATTGGCCTCACCGTCAGTGAACCAACCTTTGGGTCTTACAAATTTCAATTTCGTTTGCGTAGGACCGGGCTACACAAATTCAAGTTCAGTACTTCCGGTCACTCGAAGCGGAAAGACACTCACAGGCATCATAATGAAGGAGCCGAGACCGATTAGCAAGGTCAGGAGGCCCTCTACAGGTGAAGAACATGAGCACCAAGCAACAAACACGATTGTGAGAATCCAAACCCAAGAGGAAGAGGTACCGCCAGCCAGCTCTGCCTCCGACACCACGCAACCGAAGGATGCCTTAGCGACATACATACATCAGACATGGAAGGACATAGGGATCAATTCGTACCCGTAGCAAGAAAGGCGGAGACGATATGAGAGACGTAGTTCGATACCCAGAAGTAAGCAAGCCGGATCGGAACTGCGCAATTATGAAGGCAAAAACTTGACCCGTGGAGCAACCATTCTTACGTTCGCGTTTCGTGTAGAAATACGAAAGGTAAAGGACAATATCCGGGATGAATCCTTGTTTGTATTGGTCAACAGAAAGAAGAGACTTTGAGAACGAATGACCGCACCTCCTTCACACAGTCCCAATAGAAACCTACCTCTTAAAATGAGTCAAAGGATTTAAAAAACGAGAGCAATTAACCTTGTAGCCAAAAAGGTTTTCCTTCCGCGCAACCAGAATTGGCTGAAGGCGACTAGAATGAACAGGATTAATCCAGACAGACAGATTACGACAAAGCTCACCAATGCTCCAACAAACCATCTGGAGTACTTAGATGAGTAACTACCGTCTTTCCTGAAAGCACATAAACGAAAATCACCTGAATCGGCACCCATCTGTCGGGCCCAATCCTTTTCGAAATCAACTGCGATGGCAATTCTAACGCCCATGTCAATACATACTCCATTGACACTCAAACGAGACGGGAATCATACCCGCAATTAAAAACGACAACCGAAACAGCGTATTTCCCAGATTGAAGTCATTAGTAGTCATGTTCAAGTCGTTCAAAAAGTTGTCCGTGTTGGCTTGCGATATATTACTTCTATCCAGGTCCAGCGCGAAGAACATCAGGCAAGCCCAAACCATGATGTACAGATCGACTTTGCGGACAACGCGCTAAGAGAGTCAGACCAAGGCGTGATTTAAACCACAGAACTCACCTTTTCTTCTCGCCAAGTCCATCGAGCCAAGGGATTAAACCGGTGGGTGTTCTCGTACTGTTGGACAAGTTTACTTGCGTGAAGAACGGAAGAAGATAGACCGGCCGACAGACTTGAGGAGGTGGCCGGTAGGCTTCAAGCGTAATTGGGTCATCGAATACACTTGGCTGAGTTGCAACACTGTCGAGGTCGACCGCAGGTTGCTTCCACTTTGCAAACGGTCCCGTTGAACGCGTCTCTACAGGAAGGCCCAGAGGAGGAACTTCCTTCAGCTTATCATCATCCTTGAATAGCGGACCGCTCTTCTCCGAAACGTCGTCTGAAGAGTCGCTGCGGTGTTCAGGAAGGTAGGTCGTCATGAGCGGCAAAAACTGAGGACGATGAGCGGTAGACCTAAAAAAACTGCATTTGCCGAACGGATAAGCTTATAAGCTTAGGAAGACTCTATCTTGGGAATTTTACTCATTATTACGCCATTCGCGTACCTCAATCTCACGGAAGAACATTGCGCAATTCGAGTTCGGAATGAGGTTTTGTTTTAGCATTTCCTTTTCGGGAAGAACATACGACGTAATGAACAACACAAGACTTGAACGTTTACCGCCGTGGGGCGCCCCTGCCACGCCCACGGAGAGCTCGTTGGGCTGCACCTGGCGGCGCTTTCGGTCCGGGATTTTGCTAAGATGCGATTTGTGATGAGCAGTGAATCAGATGAAAGGAAAATAAATGAGTCGCCACGTACCGCTTCACTCTGCGGATTCCGCACCGTCTCGTCAATGCTAAGTATCAAGCACGCAGCCTCCGCCGCACTGCTGATAGCATTGATCTTCACCAACGACGGCTCCCACACAAACGCGTCCATGTTGTCTCTCACCCCCGACGCACCGTCGACATCCACACCTGCCCAGATCTCCCCAGCGGCGTGCTTCATTCGCAGTTTGTTGAGGATGTCAGTCGAGTCGAGGCCGGCGTTGTCGCAGATTTGCCGAGGGATAATTTCTAAGGCCTTGGCGAAGGCGGTTATGATGAGTTGTTGTTTGCCAGGGATAGATAGGGCGTGTTTGCGGATGTGGGCGGAGAGGTCCATCTGAAATGATTGGTTGGGTTAGCAGAGCACGGAAGGAAGCGAGAGACACAGACCTCTACGGCGCCTCCACCAGCGACGACATCGCCGTTTTTCACTGCCCTCTTAACGACCATGATGGCATCGTGCAAACTTCTCTCCACCTCTTCCATGAATTGCTCCGCACCTCCACGGAGTACAAGCGTGCAAGTCTTGGATTTCGGACAGTCTTGGAACAGGTTATACCTCTCCCCACCAATCTGCCTCTCCTCGAAAGACCCACACGTCCCGAGATGTTCACGGGTGATATCCGTACACGTCGACTGAATCGCTCCGCCAGTAGCCTGAACTACCCGGCGCAGATCGCCCGCCGCAACACGGCCAGCACAAAAAATATCGCGATCAGCGAACCACTGCGTCGCCAAATCGCCGATGGGGAGTTTACTGAGGACGACTTTCGCCCCGGTCTTTTCGATGGCCTGGAGTTTTCTGTATATGATTTCCCACTCCGCGTTGACGATAGCTTGGTAATCAGCCACGGCATCCACGCGAACTTCAGCGTTGTCTTTCTCCGCTTTGAGCTCGAGCTCGACGTTCAGACAAACGATGAGGGGGTCGCGGAAGGATTTGGGTTGTTGCTCGGCACCAGCATAGGTAAAGGTTTTTTTGAAAGCCACACCCTTGATGAGGAGCGAATCTTGCATGCCTCCGCCAGCAATTTTCTTGACACCGATCAACGATTCATCTAGGTCGTTTTGGTCTAAACATTGAACGGCGTCAACCACCATGTTGGAGAAGAATGGCTTCTCGGAGTGAATGAGTTTTGATGACATCGAAGTAGAGGCACATTTTAGAAGTAGAGAGCGGAACCGTCTGAACAAGAAATTGAGTACAGTGATCGAATATACATCCAAACGCTTGAACGCACTGGGAATCGGATTTGTCGACCGTCACTTGTATAGCCTTTATCCGCTCCAGAGCCTAGAGACACTAGTCAAGAAAACGAACTCCAATATATGAAATGACGCGTACGAGTAGCGATGCTTTCCGGAATCCCTTCATGATAATATGCGGACTCACGCCCTCCTCGATGTACGACCTCACTTCTTTGAGTAGTTGCGCGGCAAGCAGAACAACGCTCGTCGTTCCGTCTCCGACCTCAGCATCTTGAGCACGGGCGATATCCACTAGAGTTCTTGCAGCGGGATGCACAATGTCCAATAATTTCAGGATAGTCGCGCCATCGTTGGTGATCTGAGCCTCCCCTCGATCGGATACAATCAGCTTGTCCATGCCCCTTGGACCGAGAGTGCTGGACAGAGTCTCTGCAATGGCAAGACATGCAGCGATGTTGGAAAGAAGTTGGGGGTTTCCCTGCGATGTGTCGGTGCCCTCCCGAAGGAGGACAACTGTAGGTTGCTACAAGCAATCTAAGCAATTTTTACTTTGTATCCAGCAAGGACAATGCACACCATTGGAAGACCGCGCTGCATAATTTTGGGAAAGACCAAGTCGTGACAACGTGACGTCACGCGTTTTCGACCCAAACGACCATCTCGTTTTTCAGCGACCGTGAACCCCCGAAATCCATTATAAAAATACATCGCAAAGATACAGCAGATCTGTACAAAAGTACACAAAGCAATAAATCACTCAAAAAGCGAAACATTCGAGTCATTCACAACTGGACTCGTCTCACGCAAATTAACCCCAAACTGCTGAATGAAAGCAAGCCAAGCAGCATCCATCCCCGACTCTGTAGGCAACCCCATCTCCACTGCGTCGGCGCCAATCCCACTGTTACCCGCAGCCACCGCACCCGCACTGATCCCCATCCCCGTCTGCAGGGCATCAAATTGAAGCTGGGGGACGGAAGCTGGATCTTGGGGATACAACAGGCCGTAGACATCCTATGGACATTCAGCAGGAGACAAAAAAGCGAAAGCTGAATGAACAGGGCACCTCTGGGATAGGCCCAAGCCCCAACATAGGGTCATCCATATTAACATTGCTGGTGCTGGCAGCGACAATATCATCCAACCAAGCGAACTCAGCCTCCGCCGGCCCACTCGCATCAGCTACCGCAGGGTCAAAGCTACTCGTCAAAGCCATAGTTGGACTGGGAGTGTCCGACGCAGAGCGCGAATTGGACTTCGCTCGACGACCCTTGTGCTTCAGTGCCAACAAGCGCGTTTGGCCGCCGAATATCGCGACCTCGTCGGGAATGACAGCATCTGTTGGCGCGCTCGTTTCAGGAGGCGCGGGGCCCGCAGTGGGGGCTGTTGGGGCAGCGTACTGTGAGAATGAATTCACCGCGCGTTCTTTCAACTTGGCGAGAACGGCCTGTTATAACCACCGCAAGTCAGCCAAGACTCTTGGTTAGAGAAGACGAACCAACTAATGCGAGTCTGGCACGGTGCGATTGTTTTGCTGTCCGCTCAAATAAGTCCACAGCAGACCCGAGATCCAACAAAGCACTAGAAGCGAAATTCGATCGCGGGGGACAATGTCACAACCGCCCCTGCAACAACCTACAACCGCACGCATGAGGATAAAGCCCGAAGAAACGACACGCAACCTACCGCGGCCGAAAACATCTGATGCAGGAAGAACCAAACCCGCATCGCCATCTCCGCATTGCGGTCGAACTGGTAGGCCGTGGTCTTGATGATCACACTGGCCGAGCGATACGTTGTCAGGAACGACGTAGCGAATGGACTTCGCAACGGGTTGGTGGGGAAATCAAGCATCGCTTGCGCAAAGAAGCTCCTGTGCAGGTAGAGCATCGCTGGAGAAAGTACGGTGAATCAGTGAATGTAACTAGACAAGGAGAAGTAAAGGCGACACACTGACTGCACGGTATTGACCGAAGTACAAGCTGCGCAGGCTCGCAGAGCTGGAGTGATAATCTTCTACCCCGTCTGCGCGGGTCGGATACCTTTGAAAGGTTTTTTTTAGCGATCATAACTCATCTACGTAAAGGACGTACGGTTTGTACGAGTCGGGGACAGCCAGTTCACGCACGCGACGGTCTAGGTCAAGCACCGTCGCATATCTGGGAGGTTTGGCGGCCAGAGTTGCTTCGGCGAGCGCTATCCATATATCCCGCGAAAAATAATATTTAGAGCGCCATACTAAACCGCGAGTTAACGAATGTCGAACCATGAAAGAAAGGAAATCTCGAGACGCACTACCGGGCCTTACTTTCCCGTCTTCCATCACAGTAGATTCGTCGTCCTCAGGGAATTCGCAGTCGACATACGATAGGTTTATGGCTGGAGGACGACCCAGAGCGAGACTCTGAGGACGAGATAAAGAGGTATAGTTGCATGGCGAGACGAAGTCCATACATGTGAAACATCCGCACTGAATACCTCCCAGAACAAAGTTCTGTAGCGTGGTCAGCATCTCATGTAAGAGTCATAACTGACGACCAACCTCCGCATCTGAACTGTTTTCTGGTCCGTATACCATCGCGCGCTATCGCGATCTGTGTTCGCCATGAATGACAGCAATGGACAAAACATTTAACAATCAACTTACGCAGTCCTATCTAGAACTTTTGTGAGAGGCACTAAACAACCATCAGCGTAAAGTGAAGGGCGTACGCTCTGAGACAATTTCGCAGCAATCCCCATCAAACACCAGGCACTATTCCTCGAATACTTCTTCCCCGCATGACTATGATATGTGCCCATCAACCCAATTGCTCGCACAGTATCCACAAGTGGCGTATCATATACAGCGCGCAATCCCAGTGCCGAACGACCTGCACCATAAAAGCGATCCGCCTCGCCATTATACGGTGCGAGCCGCAGATCGAAGAGCGCGCCCAGAGCGAATATGAAAAACAACGCCGAGAGAGCGTGTGCATCGACGGCGGCATCAGGCGCATAAATTGCTTCAAGGAACGGTCCTAGCAACTCTTCCCGCTTGAAAGGCCGGAAGAATAGAGCCCCATGTGAGAGATAAATTTCGCAAAGATCAACCGCCCTGGGATATAGTGGCAGCAGAGTTCGAATATGTTGCAGCTTGGCAGCAGAATGTCGTCCCGACGGAAAAATGTCGCCCATTTCGGCGATATCTTCGGGTAGGGATGGCTCTGGGTCGGAATTGCCGTCTTCTTCGTCTGAATAGTCTTCGGCCTGTGACTCTGAGTATGTGCATAGAAGATGAGAATACTGTAAAAGCTACTCACAACCAACAGTGTTTCCGCACCAGCCGAACTACCGAAATATTTGACCTCACCTGATACAATGGATTGATCATCGTCTCGAACAAAAGGGCTGCATTTGTGTTACTCACCTTTGTCGCCCAAGGTCAAGGTACCAAGCGCATCAATCGCCGCTGGATCTCGTTCTTGAAGCGAGAGTTCCGCTTGAGGCTGCGACGCTTCCGATGCAAACTTGATGGCAAGCAAATCAGTGGCAAGCAATGGATGCCGTTCGCTCGACACGACAGCCTGAAGAATCGCTAATGCTTCTTCGAGTTGCCGGATCCGCGAACTCATATTTCGTATCTTGTCATGCAGTTGGTCTGTATCAGCCAGAATAAACCTTTGTCGCCATCGCTTCATTTAGACCGGCTCGATATAGAGGAAAATCAGGGCGCACCTCGTTCCCTGGCCCGCGGATAAATTCCCTGTCAAACTCAAGGTCGATACATATTCTGGTGGGTGAGGATTGTTCAAGTTACCCAACGGACAAATACTCTCGCAGCCTCGTCGCGAACAAGAACCACATGGGACGCTCTTGTCGCATTTGAGTTTCAGTCGTCGACATTCTAGCAGAACCGCAAAAGTCAGTCGGGTCGTGGCTTCTCCTAGCGACCTTTCTACCAGCGCATGACAATTCGCCTCTTAGCCGCTTCAATTCGATATCTTTCTGCTCCTCCTCAGTAACCGGGCGCCGTGGCTGCCGACGCGCAGAAGTTTTTCCCGTGTTGTCCACAGGCATGCGAATAGACTATTACAAGAGAGCTTGGCTGGAACGCAGCAAGAGCTTGAATTTCGCCTGAGAAATCGAAGCTGGACAGGATACGTCGTGTCGACTAGTGGTGCATACGGCAAAGCAAGTTCGGCAGAGATAGGCAGGCCCAAGACCTCTTGGCCGCCCGACAACTGGAGTTCAATTTGAAGTAGCCGGGAACGTCCAATGACATCCATTTACAGAATAAGCTCAAATGATGCGATGATCCTCCGAAAACAACTTTCTACTCGTCGAGTCGTGGGCACACACGACGTGCGGCTAAATAGTCAGTGGGCGTGGTTTTGCGGTACCGAAGCATTCTCGGCCACATTTTGCGCACACAAAATTGAATACGAGTACTCAGGATTGGAAGATATTTCGGTGTGTTGAGAGTCCTGGGACGCATCGCTGAGACCGCAAATGCATACAGTTTATACGCATATCATAACAGCATCATATGAACGCAAAACAACACGAGAATCTAAGCAGAGATAGTAACCTCGACCTCAACACCAGGCTCCAAGCTGATGCTGGTCTGTAAAGAAAAACAAAAGATTAGCACCAACCAAGCTGCTAGCAAAGAATGCCACATACGATCTGCTTCACAATCTCGCTCGACGAGTGCAGGTCAATAAGACGCTTGTGAACCTTGAGTTCATAGCGGTCCCAAGTCTTGGAACCTTCACCACAGGGCTACATAGAAATAAAAATTCCACTCAAGTCAGACCCACAACACATTCGCAAATGCACAAGATAAAGCGCACCGTCTTGCGAGTGGTGATACGGAGCACCTTAGTCGGGAGGCGCACAGGGCCTTTAACCCGGAGCTGCTTGTCCTTCGCCCGGTTAATCAGGTCGGTCGAGACTGCGATAAATCAAAATTCCCAATGAGATACACAACACAGAGCTCTTCATGGGCGAAAGCAGCCTACACTTCTCCAAGTTCTTAACGTTGCTGCTGGTGAGCGTGATGCGGATTTTGTGGATTTTTACACCGGGGACAGCGCCCGCGGCATCGTAAGCTTTGTCGGAGTCCTTAGCGACGTAACTCATTGTTAGTGGTGAGAATGAGTCAGAAGGTGACTAGAGGACAGAGTTGAGGCAGAAGAATTGAAGGAAACACAGTGCGCGCACCTAAGGTGAAGAGTCGTAGAAGACAAAAAGTAGTGTGGGAATATTCGGCCTTTGCCGACTGACTGACAAGCACCTGAGTCTTCAATTCGGATTCGAGTCGAAGTCGCGCTTTGCTTGGGGGAGATTTATCCATATCCATTTGCACAAATCCTATCAAGTACATTCTATATGTACCGTATGTATGTATGCTACCGAATAAACAAAATAATATACCTTTATTCCGATTGCGTGCGTGAGTGCAGGTGTGCGTGCGAGGAGGAGAATGATGACAGAGAGACAGAAACAGGGAAATGAGGGTGCGAGAGGAGACGACGACGATGATATGTATACTTATCTAAACCGAGACTGAAAAAGAAAAGAGAAAAACGAATGTGCGCCGAAACGTGCTTGTTGCAGATGCTGTAGGACATGAAGGATAGTGCGTGATTGTCGTGCAAGGCGATAGAAAAGATGTGATTCTTGATGTTATAACAAGATTGGCGGATGAAGCCGAAAGAGTGCTTGCGAGGGTCGTGAGGAGAAAGCGCTGTACGGAGTGGAGGGCGAAATTATACAGCAACAGACGACCTAAGGTCAGTCCAAGCCTCGCCCTTGATCGCGTTATAAACGCGGAACGACCGCACATGCGTAAGCTCGTACTCCCCAAACGGATGCGGGTCCTCGCGTGGCGTCCTCGGCGGCGCCTCGCTGGTAGGCGAGCGCGGCATCGGGGGCAGAGACGGCGGCGCACCAGGAACGCTCCGCGCAGATGCCGGTGTGGGGAAATCCGACGGTATTGGCTCCAGCTCCAGTCGGCCCTCAGGCATCTCAGGCCAGCGGAAGCGCTCGCGTCGGAAACTAGAGAAAAACCATTGATTTAGCCTCCTCCACTGGGAGAATCAGAGAAAACAAAACATACCACTCATACTCCCAAAGCGTGTCCTCAAACTCCTCCTCGCTAACAACCCTCTTCCCCGTCCCCGGCTCCTTGAACGACGAGATATACTCCGCAAGCGCAGGCTTACACCCAAGCAACGTCTGCACATGCTTCGTCGCATGCATCTCCAACTCATGCGCCCCAAGAGGAATAAACGTCGAAGGCCACAAAACCAGCCCCGGGTGCTGCACCCGTCCCGAGCTCCACTTCGCCGGACCCGAAGGACCCGACTCCGAGAACGCGCCAGACGAGGTCGAGGTAGACGACACCCTCGAAGCAGCCGACATCGCCGAGGCCGTCGACCCGGCTCGCGAATGCTTCATTTTCATGACCGGCGCAGGAGGCAGCTCAATCCCAAGCTGCTTGATCGTCTTGGAACTCGACCCCGCAGTAATTGTCTTGGAACTGCTCGCAGCCGTGATCGTCCGGCTGCTCGCCATATGCGAAAGCGTCGGCCCGTCGTTGCTATTCGCCCTCGACAAAGGCGTCGGCGGCGCAGCCCACTCGTCCGGTGCAGTCCACGTCGAAGCCCCGCGTCCCAGCTGAGGAAGCTGGCCGGTGCTGCCGTTGAGATTGACTGGCGGCTCCTCGTCACTCGGAGACTCCACGAAATCCTCCTCCTCCTCCACACTCTCCTCATCGCTGTCAAATAGATCGTCCACCTTCGGCGGCGACCGCCGTATCGTCGGAGGCGGCAAAGGACTGCCCCCGCCAACGGCAATCCCAAGCCTTCCTGCCGCCTTGGCACTCAAACCCTGCGGAAGAGGCGTCTCCTTAGGAAGCTCCATCTTCGATTTCTTCCTCCGAACCTCTTTCTCCCGCTCCCGCTCCTGCTCAACCCCACTCATCCACGCCTTCACATTCTTCCCCTCCTTATCCCTCCCGCTCTCCCTCTCCCGTATCGTCGCCATACCGCCCATCCCCATCCCCTCCCGCTCCCTCACCTCCTCCCTGATCAACTGCCCCCTAACAGTAACCCCCTCCCGGTCCTCCGCCCCCAGCGGCGCAAGCTTCAAATGCATGCTCGCCGGCCGCTCCACTCTCCCTGTCAACCCTCCCAGCTTCCCAACAGCAGCAGGAATCCCCGCAGGACTACTGCAAAACACCTTCGTCAACAACGGCAGAATGATATCCGACGGCTTGGTGTGCAGCTTATACTGGCACGCGATCATCCTTGTGAACACCCGCTCGAGATCCTGCGCGACATTGCGCTGGGTGCTCCACGGGCCGGAAGAAGCAGGCGGTTCTACGGCGGCGGCGGGGAAGGTAGATACGGAGGATGCGGAGGCTGGGGGAGTCATAAGTGAGGAAGGTGATCGAGGTGAACTTGCGGAAAGAGGGAGAGGCGGGAACGTAGTTCTAGACGAGGCGGATGTGGGAGTAGGTAACGAGGGTAGAGGCATCGACGACTGGGGAATGGGTATCGGTGGTAACGCTCGCACTGGTACCGGCGTTGGGGGAACCTCGGTTTCGTCGACGGTGACATTGACAACGGCAGGAAGCTCCGTTGACGGCGGCGGGATCGATATAACGAGGTGCTCGATACCACTGAACGGCCGTGCGACGTGCGCGGGTTCATACTCGAGTTGCGGAGGCCCGAGAAGTGATATCTTTTCCAGCTCAACGGAGCCTCGCTCCGAGCCAACGAGAGTGGAGGCGGCGTCGGTGAAAGACGAAATTGAATGGTCCGAGACAGATTCATCAGACGAGTCGCTGCTACTCCGTGCGGGAAGGCTTTCGAAGGAGACATCCGCATCCGAAGCCTCCTCCTCTTCCTCATCCGAATCCGAGTCGAAAAACCCAGACGCGTCAGCTGTGGCCGGAGCGCGAGGAGTAGGTGTGCTTGGCGACAATACGTCAGGATGTGCCGTCGGCGTCGGCGAAAGCGCGCCCGCGTCTAGATCCTCCTCGTCGGCAATCTCAGTCGTTGCCTCATCGACAGGTGCATCCCCATACGGGAAAACCGCCTGGTCATCGATGAGTTCGAGACGACCGCCCGGGGCGAGCACACGCGCAACCTCTCGTAACACGTACTCCCATTTCGTGTGGGGAATACACAAGGAGAGATTGGCCATTCGGACGAGCTCGAATTGACGGTCGGGGAAAGGGAGTGCGTAGTTGAGGAAGTCGCCGCGGACAAGGCGAATGTTGGGGAGGGTGCCGTCTGTGAGTTGAGGGACAACGACGTCGACGAGATCAAGGCCGACGAATTGGGTGCCACGCCATACGCGAGCGGCATCAAGAAGCCATAGACCGGTGCCACAGCCGAGGTCAAGCACGCTGGCTGGCGGGGAATTTTGTTGGTATTGGTGGAAAGTGGGTGAGCCGCTGGGTGCAAGCCGGCGCATGAGGTAGTACGTGTATTTCTCGCTGTAGACGAGAGTTAAGAAAACAGCATTGTACCGAACAAAAAAAACACGCACTTGTCTAGAACAACGGGGTCATACGCCTGCATATAAGGGACGTCCGAATAAGGGTGGAGCTTCATCCTGCGGCGGGTGCGCCACGCGTCGTCCCGAACAAAACGCTCGGGTGCCGGAACAATTTCGTCGAGTGGGTCGTCCGAATCATGGTCCGAACCGCCGGAGTGCGTGCTGCCACTCGACGACTCGCCCAAGGGTGGCACAACGATGGGAATAGGGCTGAAACTCGAAGAAGACATCGAGGAAGTGCGGGATGACGAGGGCCCGTCATCCGGAGTAGTCGCCGCCGCCGCGGTGGATGAGATGAGGGACGCGAGCGAGACCTTCTTCCGAAGGCCAAACCCAAAGCGACTGGAAGACCTTTCGTCTGGGAACGGAGAGAGGGAGTTCTTGTTATAATCTTTATCTTTTTCGCCACGATCCTTGTCTTTCTCCTTCTTGAAGGAAAAAGTCATGCCTGCGGACACCGAGCGAGATATGATGCTCGGCGCGGACGGCGGGCGCGTTGAAGATGGCGGGGGTTGGTTGTTGTTGTGTAGTCTAGATAGTCTGTAGTGAGGCTCTGAAGTAGCCGAGTTCTCGCGGAGATGCATGTCTTGGGTGGCAGACGGAGGCTGAAGCGAGAGCGAGCGAGCGACGTCCATTGCAGCCATTTATTGAGCGGGGTCTGGCCACCCAGTAGAATAGAAAGCAATAGAAGCGATAGACTGCAAAGTGTACAATGGCGGTTAAGGTCAAAGGGTCAAATGGCTCAATCCGGTTTCACTGCCGCTTTGACAGGTTATTTCCCCAAATAGAAATAGAGTAGCATCACAGATTCACAGCGTCCAAGAACGGAACAAAGCAGTAGTTCAAGTCATTGTTACTGTAAACATACACTACACTAATCCTAGTCCTCGTCTTTGCGTGGGGGAGGGCCACAGGGTTGAAGCATTTTCTAAGCGAATGGTCAGTGATATGTTTCACCAGAAGAATCACGGCGAACCTCAGTCATTTCAAACCTGATGCGACCCTTCGACTCGCCATCTGCAATTGCAAGAAACGACGTCAACGTGGGGTGACCCACTATCGTGGCGAGCGTATCACGGTGCTGATGCGTCACCCAGTCGCTGTATTTTTTCAAATGAGCAATCCGGATTGCCACAAATCGCAAGGACTGTACGCACTACTTGGACAAATCCGCATGCCCTTGTGTTTATTGTCAGCGTACGCCATACTCCAGGAAGACGAAAGAACTGACCTGTGCCGGTGTACCTGGCGTGAACTTGACAGATATCACAAGTAATTAGTTTGAATTGTGGTGCAAAAACGAGACGACGCACGGTGTTCTAGCTGGGTGTTTGCAGTGTACCGCAGCTCCGAAGACTACTTGCCCAAAAAAATCAAGAACCAAAGCTGAGAGAGCAGTTGAGCCGACGCACCATTCTGGTCAGGAAGCAGCGGTTGTGTGCACGTGGTTTTGTTGATTTCGAGGCCAAATTTGGCAAGACTTAGTCTCCCAGAGGCAGAGTAGACCAATTCCCTTGAACCTTCGCGTTACTCAGGATATTCCTTGATCTGACGTCTGCTTTTTGATCTGGGGGTCTTACCATGAGGCCCTTTTCAAGCTCCGCTTTCATCACGTGGCAACCATTCAATGCCAAACAACGACCGTGTTCTTCATCCCTCCAGCGCGTTTTGGACGTTTTGTTAAGATCTATGCACACCCTCCCTCTGCTAAAAACCTCTAGGGAGTGCCAGAAATACTATACCTGCTATATTTTCGATGAATAATCTAGTTTATTGATCTGACCATCTCCCAAGCATTTCCGTCTCGTAGCTGCCTCATATGATGTTCTAGAGAGCTGTTGGGAGCTCCAATTGTTCACAACTACAATACAAGGGCACTTTGGGCTATATTCAAAGGAAACTAGAGCCTACTAGAGCGCTCATCGAGGGTGAAAAACAGGCGGCAAGGGACCAGAATGCTGAGCATTTCCTGCACCAATTCAGGGCAGTAATGGCAAGAAATAGATAGAAACGAGTAGGTAAATCTCCAATCAACACTCAAAGACAAGAATGCGAGCGGAGGGGAGGTGTTAATGGGAAGAACGCGGCGGATGTTACAGGAGGTGTGATGAGAGAGTGCGTCAGCAATTGTGAGGTTGTTTTAGAGGGTCAGGCTTAGATATTCGAGGAGCACTAGCCCACAGTATAGATGCATGCATGGATAAAATTATTTGGTTACAGAATGAGAGACGATTGAGAACGAAAGTGAGAATGGCGACGAAGTTCTTTTTGATGATTCAAACCCCGCTTAGTGGTAGATCAGTCGGAGTTTGAAAAGGACCTCACGGTAAGGACCCCGCGTCAGAAAGCAGACGTCAGATAGGGATCCGTAGCGCGCGAAGGTTGGCTCACTCTCTGAATCTCGTCTGCCTCAGGGAGACTAGCAAGACTTAGAGACGCCCCCACTCACGACTCACGAGTCACGGCTGTGTCTTTACCTCCGCCACTGCCTGCCGCTAGTCATCCTAGGTCCTCCCCCCGTTGTGGACGGGACACGACAGGACATTGAGCCTGAAGTAGCCAGCTCGGAAACAGGCCTCTCTCGAATTTATGGGCTACCTTGGGTGGCTGCCTGGCCATTCTTCCCTTTTTTTCTCGGGTTGTCGAGGTCGAGGTCGTCGTCTCAATCTCATCATGAACCCCAAGCCATCTTACCCCGCCTCCAATGCCGATGCTTACCACAACTCTATGCCGACGGAGAAATTGCGCCCATGACGTGCTGCCATTCTGTCAAGCATCTCCCGGTCTCGGTGTAATGTATCTCAAAGGTTCTATTACAATGGCAATATTATGTCGCTCCGTGTCTTGTCTGTATCGCGACACTTCGCCCTGGTCTTGAACCGAAGAACCTCAAGCAACTCGCGGTTTTTTCTCCAGGCGACACAACATAATGATTATAATTCAAATTTATGTTTCCTGCCTTGTCAGCGTGCAGACATCCTAAATGCGAAGCCCAGCCAATGGCAAAAGCGACTTGCTCCTCGATCTTCTCGCGTTGTGTCGCGCCTCTCTTTCGCCCTTTCAATACATTTAATAAACCGAAAATCATTCGTCGGACTAGGCAATGGGCAGGGACGGAACACCCTCTTCGAAATCCGAACTCCCGTTTTCGCCTCAAGATATAGTGCAGCACTAGTCGGTTCCTCAGCTGTATCTCCCTCTATTCCCAGACGCGGGGTTGCCAACATTTTCGGCGCTGAAGATAAATAGATTGCAGGGCCACAGGCTGGCCCACCGGTGAACCAGCCGCCATGTCTCGCGAGCTTGCACGCAAGGTCTGTGAGGCAGTCAGACTTCGATAGAATCCCCATCGTGGGACCCACGCGCGAGCAGTTCTGTCTCGAGCCCAAAAGAAAAAATATCCGTTCGACTCCGGCACTCCATCGTGAGGCGACATCAATACTGCGAAGTTTTCTGTTTCTATTTTACAGCAAGGAGTTCGAGCTGTCACGGAACGAAATCTCGCGCTTGAACCGGAAAACCCCATTTGAATCCACCCAGCGAGGCAATACCAGAAAAACTCTACTGTGTAGCCGTTTCTCCCAAGACCCTTTCCAACTCTTTGTCCAACTTTGGTCCATCGAGGAAAGACACCCACGGCACCACTCTCAATAGCTCCCTCCCCACCTGCGACTTGAGCCTGCGCACGGGAACCACAAGATCCATGTACGAAGTTGCCTCATTCACTCGTATGATCTCCATACTCATCGGGCCCATGTTTTGAGCGGCTCGTGCAGCAGCGGCTAATTCCCCTATTTCACCGGAATCCGAAGTCCGAATCTGGGGAAGCCTATTCGGAATACCGAGCCTGTGTATCTGCATGGGAGCCTCTCTGTAATCATATATGGTGCACAATTGGCTGTTTTTGTTTTCGGCCATGAATCGGACGTTTTCGCGGGCGAGTGAGGTCCTCACGGTTGGTTGGTGATGCTGACTGTTCGCAAGGAAGCGCAGAAACTCGTATTCCCTTGTGGAGTAATGGAGGAGCATTCCTATTGATGGAGCGTCAGTTCAAATTCATGGTCGGGGCATGGATGAAATGGGCACACTTTTCCTATGCATGCAATAATATGCACAAGCTTCACGATGACCGGCTCGCCAGTCCACAGCTTGGCAAGTCGGAGAGCAATACAGGTATGCGCAGCACCCTGAACAACGCTTGAGATCATTCTTGTGTAAACGAGTCATGCACTGCCAGGCGCGGATTGAAAAACGAAAGCTGTATTCACCGGAATGCGGCTTACCTCCACATTATCGCAAGTCCGCTGCCTTGTATTAAACTGATCCAAGACTTCCGATCGTTGGTGAAAAGTGTCAGCGAAGGTTTTAGATGCTTCAATGAGTTTTTCTGCGTAAATGGGAGTGTCGTGCTCCGGATGACCCCAGTGTGCCCGAAGATCAAAAAGAAGGTGGTAATGTACAGTCGCCGGAGCAAGTATATCAAGGAGGAAAATGCACAGGATGTCATCCAGCTCCCGCCACGGCGAGGTGCGTCTCCCGCACGCCTGCATAATGTTGCACAACCCGTGCTGGATAGCTGTTCTGAGACACCTATCTCCACGAGGGTGCCGAAAGAGCCCGACCAGTAGTTGAAGATTCCTTCGCATTAACGCCTGTAGGTTCGAAGTCACCTTTCCAGAAGGTATGTTGGAAAGAGAAACGGCGGCTCCCGTTACGGCCTGCACAAATCCCCGGGGGATGAGAGCGAGGCAAAGTGGGTTGGGTTTTTCAGTCTTGGTTTCTTCCATCTTGCTCGTTCGATAGACAACTGCTACGATCTCACTAAACGCTATCCCCCCAACACCTGTGCCCCCACGTGATCCTCGGATCTTCCGCATCAAAGATGATGACACGCTGTCAAACAGCTATGGCAACGAGAACTTAGTCGATTTTGAGCGTCTGGCAAGCACCCAGTACCTTCGACGACACTGACCACACTCTCTCTTGGATCCTACCTAGTAGATACATAGTGTGAATATTGATATTGCCTCCAGTACCTTGTATAGATAGCAACTAGTGAATAAGTATTAGTGATTGCCACGTCGGGTCACACCTAACGCGTCAAGTCACAGGCGTGACTTGACGCGTCTGCCTTCTTTTGCCCACCGTCAGACGTCCGTGGCATCCCATGCCCTCTCGTAGGTGTTCTTTCAGCATTTCGGTGACGCGTCGCGTGCTCATAATTAACCAGTGTATAGCAAACCTTCGCGCCTCGCACTTTGCCGAGGAAAATGCGCTCGGGAGCTTGAAATCACTCCGGAAAACTGGCAGGCCATTTTCGGCGCCAACGGCTTAGAAATCCTGAAGACATGCCGCACCTGTTTGGAGAAGAAGCAGAAACAAAAAGCCAACGCCGCGGCTGCGGCCGGAAATGAAAGAAAGAACGAGCGGGCAGATAATTCGGTTAATGCCTCTGCCTTCATTGGACAACCTGCGGTACCAGCGGAAGATTTTTTTGTTGCGCTTCGCAATGCCGAAGATGTTCACAATCTCACGGCATACATAGACGTGTCAGGGCTGGCGCTAGAGGAAGACGAAGAATCACCGAAGGAAATTGCCAATATCATCGCAGAACGCGTATATGAATGTCTTGGGTATCGTTTCCAGTGAGCTAATTTTTGTTCAGTATTCTCTTGAACCAGGGTTCATGAATTTTGAAGCTTTCATACGAAGCGGGCCTTTGGCAGCAGTGACATGACCCGATACGAATATAACTGCGCGCAATCTTCTAGTCAACAACGGAAATCTATCAAGGTTGAAGATGTGTCAAAGCAGCGTGACAAGGGTAAAATGACGGTCTATCCCTGCGATGGCTGGCTTACCATCTGGGGGTCTGCCGACACGAGCGAGTGGTTTGTTCGCATCCGCCACAATGATTGCCATCAAAAGTATGTTTCCGTCGAGGTCCCGCCCGATGTGAAGGCATATATCTTGGAGAATGTGGATTTGCGCACCAGTCAGGTTCGTCTGAGGCTTCATTTCTTCTAATTTCCGTTGGATTTATTCTGTAAACTCAGCTTTGGAAACAAATTCTGGTCAAACACCCGAAACCGACATTCACTCGCAAATCGGTTTACAACATATGGGCCAAAGCACAACAGGATCGGTGGAAGCGGCACGAAGACGAACTTAAATCTGCCCGCATTCTCTTAGAAGAATTTAGCAAGCAAGGCAGCAAGTACGAGGTTGAGCCTATCCCGCTTCCGGATGGCGGCAAGAGTGCCGGTTTCCAGGCTTTTGCGTTTGCTATCCCAACCTTTTTACGCAAATGGGCGGGGAAAATTCGGGAGATTGGCTTAGACTCGACATGTGAGTCCTTTGAAATCGTCCGGATACGTCTTATATATTAACTAATCCACCAGTCAATACAACTAAAGCTGGCTATGAGTGTTTTGTCATCCTCGGCGAAGTTTTTGGCTCCGGTGTCCCTCTCGGATTTCTATTTCTAAAATCACACAATCCAGACCCCGGGGAGAAGGAGAACTATCTCCGTTCGATGGCCCGGCATCTCGTACGAACCTGGGGCATGGAAGTCATGCAATGTCTCAGCGACAAGGATATCTCGGAGATCAATGCACTACTTGCGGAGCTCCCGGACGATGTCAAGTACCAGCTGTGTTTCTGGCACGCAATACGTGCAGTAAAGGGTCGTCTCGCTGTTGTTGGACGGCAGCCTGCCTACTACAATGCAGACGAAGCCTTCAGCGAGTACGATTGGATTGATCGGGACTTTGTTCCAATCAACCAGATGACACCTACCGAGCGCGAGTCGGTGAGCATTTTGCACTTGAATATTCAATCAATTCTCAATTTATTTATTGCAGGCCAATCTCGAGGTCGCGCAAGACGCATTACCGACTATCCGTGTCGTTTTCAACAACCAACCTGTTCCCTCTGCACCTGCGCGCCCCCGAATCGTCATCAATCTCAACGGCCATAATGTCGGCAACAACACTGACTCTCAGGCTGCCCTGGAAGAATTTGTGGACTCATTGAACGATGACGATGAAGAGTATTTGGACGACGCCGGTGCCGAAGACTTGGATTTGTCAGACCGACCAGATGCTGCCCCGTCTTGGTTAGAGCCCGGAGACAAAACCACCTTTGCTGTTGTCGCTGGATACATATTCTGTCCATCTCCTCATCGTCGCCAACTTCTTCGACTCTTCATCCGGCATTTTTGCGAACATCCGCTGCTTCCCGACCGCCGCGGAACATCTCGAACGGCCAAGCAGATTCGCGACGATGCAGTTCGAGACATGTATCTGTTCTGCTTCCAGCGAGGCCTTCGAGAGGTTTGGGGCTACATGTGGAGCGCCTGGTACTGCCCTGCTAAGTGGAAACTCTGGGCACGCTCTACTTCTGAAGATTTCATCGGTCGTTGGCGCACAACAATGACAGTTGAAAACTTTTGGCGTAATCTCAAGCACCGAACTCTCCACGAGTTTGTGCACCCTCGACTCGACCAGGTTTTTTACCTGATCATTTCCGACCTCATCCCAACGTTCTCCGCCAAGATGCAGATTTTTGAACGAGACTTCCGTGCTGGCCGCTCGAATTCCCTTACGCCATGGCAAAAGTGCTTCAAGGCTGATTGGAAGAAACTCAGCTGTCGCCCTCTTGGTTCCCAGCAGTACAAAATCAACCTTTCTTCATGGACGTGTACATGCGGTCAGCAGAAGTACAATGCGTACCTTCTGTGCAAGCATCTTGTGCAGTCATTCCATCCACCGGCGCCGGAATTCTTCCAAACAGTGATTCGGCGCCGGGTCCAACCATTTTATTCTCATGTTCTCTTGAAACCAAAAGATGGCTCTGAACTCGAGGTATTCGACCCACTGGACGGCACAGTCTGCGACGGCGACAATCCGCTTGATTCCGACGTTTACCACAAGCCCGGGGAGCCAATTCCGCCGGTTCAAAGTTCAGTCTCAAAGGTGAATCAGGGACTGAAGCGAAAGCGAAACGAGACCGTGGGTGACGATTCCAGTAGCATCATCGAGATTTCTTCGAGCTCTGGAGCGTCGTCACCCATCCGTGTTGACGAAGAAAGCGACGAGGTAAGTGAAATATCATTACTCACAATTAAAGTCATTGTTTCTGATTTTATGATGAATATTCAGGAAGCAGAATTTAGACACGTTGAATTTGCGAAACAACGCGCACGAGACCTCCGCGCAGCTGCCGCACTCCTGGAAGAGCAAGCCAGCAATCCCAAAAAGTCGAAAATCTGGCTTCGGACAGTTTCAAACAACAAGGTCGGCGCTGATGCTTCTAAACTGGTTGATGATGTGCAGCTCTTCAAGACATCGGCTCGCAGCCGTCAACCGACTTGGGCGCGCAAAGGAGACAAGCAGTCTCAGCGGTACACCCGCAATACGATGGGATTGTACATAGCCGATGAAAATGTTGCGCCTGAATAGTAGATTATTTGCTTATTTGAATCTTACATCTTTTTTGCTTCTCTGAACCAAACTGTGAAGAGTTGACGCGAAAAATGTTGAAAGGGTTGAACCGAATCATGACGTAGTTGGATTTCAGGTCGGAATCCAACTGCGTCATCGCGCAGTGACCGCAATCACAGTAAGTACTGTGCACCTTTACACTCAAATATATATATTTCTTTGAATACATGCTATTATTCAAACAAGTACTTTCTAAATTAATTTGGGAACCTGGAGGGCAGCGGCGGGGCGGGACAGCGTCGGCGACGTGTTCGGTGCTCGCAAACGGACTTGAACGATGGCGGGAAGGGGTGTGTCATCATATTTGATGCGGAAGATCCGAGGATCACGTGGGGGCACAGGTGTTGGGGGGATAGCGTTTAGTTACGATCTCAAATACAAATTTGAGCCCGAAAAGGGACGTCAAATCATCTTCGTTGAACGGGATAGCAAAGTCACAGATTCGGAGGACCAAGTCGGCCAAGTCAGTGATAGAACCACCAACTCCGTCCAAAATTTCATCCAACGAGGGGTCTGCTAGATGAAGAAAATCTTTAACCATTGCCAGGACGTTTTGACTAGTGATGTTCGGGTCGGGTCGAAGACCCTAGACCCGGCCCGACCCGACCCTGGGTCGGCTAGACCCGCCGGGTCGGGTCTGAGATGTTGCTCGACCCGCGACCCGGGTCTCCGACCCGGGCCTCGGCAGGCAATTCAAATTGCCTGATCTCCGATGCCGAAGTCCACCCGCAACAACAAATCAAGTTCCTATGATGTTTACGAGGTTTTACCAACAACCTTGTAAT
Source organism: Favolaschia claudopus (assembly GCA_037176885.1). Classification (NCBI taxonomy): domain Eukaryota; kingdom Fungi; phylum Basidiomycota; class Agaricomycetes; order Agaricales; family Mycenaceae; genus Favolaschia; species Favolaschia claudopus. Next base: position 584,073 of record JAWWNJ010000032.1, on the reverse strand, counting down.
CAAACACTCGAGCACACCGCCGTCCACGTCCATCAAGTGTATTACCAAATCGGGAAGTGCATTCAAAATGGCGTATTTGAGAGTGGTTTGAATGCCTGTCTGCTGATTTTCACTCAGAAACATCAAAGCTATCTGCTATTAACCATCCAACACTTTTGCCAACTGTTTCTTCAAGCTTCATTTTTTCTGATGGCCGACCCGGGTCGTCGACCCAAGCCCGGGCTTTCAAGCCCGACCCGACCCAACACAGCCACGGACCCGACCCAAGCCCGGGCTTGGCGGCCCGACCCGACCCGAACAACACTAGTTTTGACTTTCGTGAAAGTCCTCCCTGCGCGAGAAGATGCTCCAGGTGCGTATGGCGACGGAGAGACACCCAGGGGTGGAGGTGATCAGCTTTCTGTTAGCTGTATCATCGCACATAACGTAGCAGAAGGACATGAGGCCCCCGTGAAAGTTCTTCTCGTCGGTGATATAGGTTGTGACGTGAAGCAATCTATGGTAGGTCATGATAAATTGAAACCAAGGCCACACCCGTGGCCACAGATCCGGGCAAGCTTTTGGAGGAGGATATGCCGTGAGGATCCCGTTCAGCGCAAGTACTGCCGCGGTACAGTCGCTGACAATGAGTTCAGAAGGTGACTCGAGCCCGTCCGAGTCGATGGTTGGAATGCGTGAGGTATCCAGAAACAGATGAAAGAGAGGCAGAAGACAAAGAACGTGGGGTTCGGGTATGCTATTTAATGCGAGCCCTACTTGGGTGATGTCTGCGGGGTCCAGACAATTTTGGAGATGAGACCGCATCATGCCCTTGGCGAGCTTCTACAGAGTGCACAAGTTGTCAATGAACATACTTACTCTTCGACGAGCTAGAGCAGACTCACCCGTAGTTCTAACGGGAGGCGGTCTAAGTTGCGGGGGTGAATCGCTGGATGCATGGGAGGTATAGTCCGGTAACAAGAGTCGAAGGTTAAAACGTTAAAGTTTGAACGCCCTTTTCAAGATTGTCGGTCAAAGATTCGAAGGAACGCGGGGGATCACAATTTAGGCGGGTGTGTGACCGTCTAAGTTCTCGTCGCCGTCAACGTCTCTTGAGATGCTCGCAAATCGGTCAAAAATTGGAAGTGAAAGAGCTCTTTATTACACGTACACGTTTTTAGTGTCAAAGGATTAAATGTACACATACGAACAAAGGAACAAAGAAAATAAACGTATTGGTGGTCGAAGTGGTTGAGGGGCCCCCTTGTACTTTGCCTCACTCACGGAGCAGTTGTCGATTGTATGAGAATTGGGTACATGGAGGTTCAAGACACAGGAGGATGACGCGCTTGGGCCATGCCCATAAATGGGCAGCCGCAAATCGTGATCGCGTGATCACTGGCAACAGCGTTTCTTGTCTTCTAGTTCTACCATCACAATCCAAATGGACGCTGAGATGCCACAGTCGTGGCTAGCTGCTTTGCGAACCTCGTCAAGTGACCCCAGTCAACTACATGAAAATTCTGAACCACCCCCTCCAATTCCTTCCGAGCTTTTTGGGTGTGAATATCTTCTCTACGGTTTCGTCGTTCCAGATGACCTGAAAGACACCTACAACATCAAATACAACTTCCTTGGTCATCCCAACGAGTACTCCGATCCTTACTCTCGTCGTCAAGAATATACCCGCATTGCAATTCGCGACGCTGCAAAAAAATTCGGACTTCGAGTATTCATCGACTCTCCGCCCGAGCGCAATTTTACGATTTGGTTTTCTTGCGCCAAAAACGGGAAAGTGCAAGCCCAACAGGTTCCCGCTGCAGTGAGGCTGGAGCAATTTGCGGTTGAGCTAGGAATTAAGCAGAAAGCTGGGTGGCACGAGACATGGGTCTCCTCACAGGTATCTTTGAACGTCTCCTTTGTGTGCCGTTGCATTACTCCGCGAAGGCTTCTAGAGACCCCGAACCCCCTTCGCACGTTCCGCACTCGGGGCACGCTGATTCCCAAAGGGACGCTGAGACGACACTTGGATCTCAGCCATCATGGCAGTTCCCTTCTCAACCGCGCTCAGCAGCAGTGAACTCTACCCAGGCTATCAAGTGCGTATTGTTTTCACAGCTGAGTCGCGTCTGATGTGCAAGTCAGGCCCAACGGGTATGAGACAAAACCGACGCCTCCAATTCCTGCCGACCTTCTTGGCCATGATCGTCTCTTGTACGGTTTCAAGATCACTGCCGATGAAATGGATGCCCTCGCCGCCAAGTACACCAACTTACGGCGTCCCAACCCATTTCCTCAGTCCAGTGTAGAGAACTACCGTCAATACTATACTGGCCTAGCGATTCACCAGGCTGCGCGCAGTGCGGGACTCTTAGTGTTCACTCAAGATCAATGGTCCCACAACACCATCGCCTGGGTTGCCTCCGCGACAGGCGGTGTCGTCAAGATTAGTCGGATTCCCGCTCCTTCCAAGCTCGAAGAATTTGCAGCCCAGCTCGGTATCGAATACCTTCCTGGGTGGCATAGCGATTCAGATCGAGTTCCTTCTCAGGTATGTCCCTCGCACCTGTGGGTCCTTTCTTTCGCGTCCTTACGAGTTATCTCATTGAGCCCGACGCTCCATGCAAAATCGAGCTCCCTATGCACTCCCCGCAATCGGGGCAGGCCGTCCTGCAAGTCTATCAGTACTTTTTCGTGTACGCACCTAGTTACACTTTCAAAGGGACACTGAGACACTTGGATCTCCGCCATCGTGGCAGTTTCCCTCTCAACCACGCTCAGCAGCAGCAGCAGACTCTACCCTGGCGACCAAGTGCGCACCCCAACCTTTCCACTATTGAGTCGCGTCTGACGTCCAAGCCAGGCCCAGCGGGTACGAGAGGCAACCCACTCCTTCAATTCCTGCCAACCTTCTTGGCCATAATTATCTCTTGTACGGTTTCAAGATCACTGCCGATGAAATGGATGCTTTCGCCATCAAGTATGCCAAGTTAGGCTTTGCCAACCCGTTTTCCCAGTCCGACGTAGAGGATTATCGACAAACATATACTCGCATAGCGATTCAGCAGGCTGCGCACAAAGCGGGGCTCCGAGTGTACATTAACGCTCAATCACGCCACCACACCATCGCCTGGGCTTCTTCTGCAAAAGGCGGTATGCCCGTAATTACTCGGATTCCCGCTCCTGCCAAGCTTGAAGAATTTGCAAACGAGCTGGGAACCGAGGAGAAACCGGGGTGGCACCAACCATGAGTCTCTTCATTGATGTATGTGTATCGCGCCTCCGATGCACACAAGCTCACGTTCTCGGTTTTTTGTTCGGTCAGAGCTGGTCAGAGCGTCAGTTCTGTTAAGTTCTTTTTGTGTGTAAGTATGTGTGATCTAGAGACTGTTTCGTTGCGCTGAAATTCATGCATATGGCTTTCTATTTTTCTCAGCTGTGACCTTGATAAAGTTCTCAAGTCCGTTCAAACTTCATTTCTGTTCACGCTTTTGAACGTGACTGTGACTGACGCGTGACAACATGGAAACTCACGCCGCGACGCGTCCCCATTCAGCCTTTAACGTTGACAGGGAGATCTACGCGACGACGTATCATCAATATCAAGTCCGAAACGGTAAGTATTGATGGGAAAACGATTTTTGGTCAGGGAAGTGCGGGGTTTGCAGGTAGCTGGGAGGAATTCTCAAATGACTGCTCATTCTTGGTTGCGGAGATTTAAAGAACTATGCAGCGATCCATGAATCCAGTCCCGCTTGAAATTGCAATTTTCTTTTGAGACTAGACGCTTAAAAGTCACGCTTTAATGTTTGAGCGCATGCTTTCTGCAAGCCCGCCTCACGACAGACTGAGTTATCTACACCACTCCAGTCTCCCCCCTCCCTCGGCATCCATCTCTTATCTATCCTCTTGAACACATTCATTACTCCTCCTTGGTTCAGTTGGTTACCTGCCGGCTTTCGAATGCTTAAATTCGAAAAATGGTCTTACACCGGGTTCGATTCCCGCAGGAGGTGGGCGATGCAGGTTGGGCACTGGCCCGTTCGTCTTCGGACAACGCTGCTGACAAACGCCGCAGGGGAAAATCAGCTAGCACTGGTTGTAAAGAGCGCGCCCAATCGCTAGGCTCCCGTCTCGCCTCACAGGCTCACCCTTCTGGGTTTCTTTTTCGTCAATCTTCTTGGCAGAGAAGCGGTCTGCCAATCACATACTCAGTCGTTAAACCAATGCACCGTGTCTCGCGGTTCTACTCAGGGAGAGCCTGAAGGGCCGACAGATCTTGCATCGTTTAACAACGGGAGCAGGTCTGGAGACTCCAAACAGTCGAATCTCTGCAGAAGAGTCGGCTTCGTCATTGTCGAGCAGAGATTCAGTAAGGCAAGAGGTACGACCGACATCGTTGTCACTCTCATACCCCCGTCATCTTAATCGTCTTCCACTATTAGTGTGCTTCTAATAGACACGAGCTCCAGGCTGTGACTGACGCGCAGCAGGGCGCGAAAAAACGCGTCCCGAATCCCGATCCGACTTGCCTGTACCTCCGTTTGCTTGATGACGAGCCAGAGCCCACTCACAGCGCCGGACCGCACATAAAAGGCCGCTTAAAGGATCAATTCGGCTCCTTGTTATGGTCACGCATTACCATATATGGCGCGTGACGCACCATATATAGTAAGTGTCACACATAAAAATAATACTTTAAGGGGCCTTTTATTCGCGGTCCGACGGTGTGACTGGTTTTGATGTAGGATTTGACGCAACGGCGACAGATCAGAAATATACAGCCAAAAATAGCAACGAAATCACGAAATACTGCCAGCAAAAACGTCTCCAATTTCTAGGCATCCTATTATGATGATAAAAATACATTGATTATATTGAGTTCCGTCGAGCACTCCTTCCCTTCTTTACTCCCTTGGTCTCTCTCTTCCCATCGATGAACGCCGATGGTAGGCGACCCTCTTCGTCCAGTTTTTCAAGTATAGCCACAGCAGCCTCGTAGCCCTTCGCCTGAACTTCTTCAAACTTGCTGAATTGCAGAGTGCCATACTTCATTTCACATTGAGCCACGATCATAAAGAGATGCGATGAAGATAACGCACGTCTTGAACAGGCATTGAAATGTACAAACAATCCCGAGCCACTTTGGCGTCTTCCAACGTCTTGACGCTAGACACACTGTCCAAGAAGTCAAATCGATATCAACCCCCACACGAACTTGGCCTACTATTGCAGACGACTTTGTATCTCGGTGATAGGCGGGACAAGTCGAGCATTGGAAAATGGGTTCCACCTGTTGATAAGAAGCCACCATCCAGATATCGTATCTCCAAAATTTCGCGGTGTGTTATCATCCAGCTGCACATAGAGAACTCAGCATCACACGGCGCCAAACTTCAAGAACATACACCGCCAACGTCGCAAGCAAATACAGAGCTTGCGCCAAGAGAGAACATTGCTGACACCTAGACCAAACATCAGCCAGATCCCGTGGATGGTGGCGCCACTATACAGGTAAATTGTCCACTATATTCAATCATTAAATTCAGCATGAGAGCTTTAGGGAACGGACTGACTGTATCCTCCATCAACAAGCATTCCTCCATCGTTACAGAGCGGTGGCAGGAGACCCACCAGGGTCATGGAAGCGCCTGTATCGGTCTTACGGTCAGCAATGACAGAGTATGGGGAGCAAACAAAACAGACGAATAAAGCGCCAAGCATAGCCGTTGTCGTGTATCTCCATTCGCGAAGTGAGGATATTCGTGGTGTTGCAGAAAAACGGCAGCCACATGTCCTCGATGTGAAGGTCGTAAAATGCCTGCACGAGCCCGTCAGCTATGCGGTCCTAATGAGATTCAAGAGCATCCTACCTTGTAGATTCCCCGGTTGAATTCGTGGCCCTGCATTCAAAACATAAGACATGGTCATCAGAAGGCGAACAAACATACTGTGGTGTATGCAACAAGGGGATACGTCACGTCCGACAGGATTCGCCAAATGTTTCCCATTCTTCCCTTGTGCAAGATGAGCACCGTGAGGGAAACGAACTCAACCCGCGCTTACAGAAAAGTGCTTCGCACGTCCAGCACTCGAGATGATGTCACCTTCGCGGGCATAGAGACCTCCGATGAACGCTCCGATACTTGTCCCTCCGATGTGGTCAATAGGGATACCGTATTCTTCCAGTGCACGAATCAAACCCTACCCAAGAATGAGACAAGGAGACACGGAAAATTTGAGGAGGACAGACAAGATGGGCGATACCACGAGCCCCCCCGCCACCGAGTACAAGACCTATGGACTTCCCACAAATCCTGCGAGCCAATCGAGAGAAGTCGTTGATATGCGGTAGTCGTTGTGGTCTTGGATCAACTCCGCTTTTGCGGAATTTCTGAATTTCGCTCTGTACTTTGTCTTTGAGATTCTTCAAAGTGATGACTGCATCAGGATCCTTGTGCGGGGGAGGCTTGGTAATGGGTAGGACCAGACCCTAAACATATCACACTGTTAAGATGAGTAGGAATCAGGGAGCAATACGCACAGGAAGTTCCACATGAATGTGCTGGTGAACCCATGGCCTGTTCTGCCGCAGTATCAGCACCTGGACGTTGAATACAAAGCTTCAGTCTCACCTTCAACCATTCACGAGTTGACCCAGGTACAACGGTACGGTCCGGGTGCAACAAGACAAGTTCCTTCCGCGCAGTAGTCTTCATGGATAGCAACAATCTCTCATATTCCCCAATCGAAGGATCGTCGCCCATACCCACAACCATGACACAATCGGCCTGAAGAAAACAGCTCGAGTCCGAGTGAAAAGGAGTCGGTGAACTTCACGGACCTGCCTGATACATGTTTGCGTCCATGAGCTATTGACAGGCGAATCAGCGACATATAAAACAGTCCGATATTTCTGCTCCTGATCCGCGAGCCCTACGATGCAACTGAGTTACTGTACCACAGAGAAACAACAGATGGTATTTACACCCGGCAGCTTTGAGCTTCCCCATCCTTGTGAACGCGTGGCGACCCAGGTGATTTGAGATTGATGCTTGGTTCAGGTAGGATGTTGTTGCACCTATACCTTCCAGCGCCGCTTGTAATTTACGAGCGAATGCATCGACCGGTACTTGTCGAGACACTGGAATGATAGCCACGGTTTTGAGGTTGTTGTTGTCTGATGACTTCCTCGGTTGCGTTGCTGAAGACGAGGAATCGACTTCATCTCTGACCCGCGAGGCAATCATGCGCAATAGCCTGGATGATACTAGTAAGTGCTAGAAGCGCAGTGATTTTACCGAGACATACTGAGCAGTTGTTTCCGGATTCCTGCAAAAAATCTCAAGTCCAACAATCTGTCGTTTGGTTTTTATTCACTCACCGAGCGGAGATAGCATTGAAAAGTGTTTGAGGCATCCTAATCAACTCTGTATCGCGAATAGCGTGGACCGTATTCCGCCTGGTGGAACTGGTGATAACGTCGAGTTCTCCGACAGTGTCTCCCTGGCCGTATTCTCCTGTGATTGTAACCACGCCCTTATCGTCCTCTGTGATAGCCCGTAGACGACCGTTGATGACAATATAGAAACTGTCGCTGATGTCTTCTGGCCGCCAAAGTACTACGCGGGTTTCATTAGCAACTGCGTGAGTAAGAGTAGATATTAGTAAATACCTTGGCCGGCATTGACTTGCATCCAGTCCAAGGAGGCATCGATGTGTAGTACTAGGAATACATCAATCCAAACTCAATCGTTGAGGGCGATATACTTACACAATGGAGACAACAAAGAAATTAGACGCTTCGCCAGAGTGAGAAGAACAATTGGTCGCCGTTCGAGTAGCCGCTCAAGAGCATGCGAGGGTAAAAAGCCTACGTATACATCCGTCTTTGCCTTGATGTCGACGTATGATGCAGTATTACACAGGGCCGCTAAATGGCAGTTGGATGAGAAGAAAAAACGGGAAAAGCACCAGAAGCATACCCAGATAACCAGCAATTCCCCCCGGTTTAGCAGTAAACAGAAGCTTCTGTCTTGGTCTCTTTCTTTTCACCCCCGGCGTTCGCCAAGGCTCCGCATCAGCGACCGAAGGCGGCGCATCTCCAGTCGTCTTCCGCACAGGGGTCTCGTCTTCTGGAAGCAGTATATCAAGTACCCCTTGGAAACTGGTCAGATAGATACTCCCCAACACACAGGACAAGAAAACCTTCGATGACATAGAATAAACCGGTGTTCAACTCTCCTGCCTTTGCAAGCGTAGAACCAGCGGGGAAGAAGAGGATCTCAACCTCATTATCCAACCCACTCATGGAACCATCGCCAGATGCGATGGTGGAAGATCCCGTGATGCTGGACGAGTCATCCCCTAGATCTAACAATGAAAGAGATCCGAATGAAGAGCTGAACAGTTGTTCAGAGTTTGATGCACGACGGGAGGCAGCGTCGTATGGCAAGAACGCAGGAGACGCCTCCACACTCTCCCCGCCGCTGATGGGTGGTTGCAGCAATCCTATTGACCTTGCGATGCAAGACATAACTTCGTCTCGCAGATCAAACTCGTCTCCCGACATACTCGCGGATCTCCGGCTATGAATGGCATCGGGAAATTGGTCGCGCGAAACACGGGGGGTGTTGAGAACGCTCAAGGTTCGCTTGAAGCTGGGATACATGTCATTCAACTGGTTGGCGGACGTCATTAAATCACCCGCATTGACTGCGTTGCGTGTGTGGATCCTGAAAGGCCCAGACTCAGACGATGAAGGCCGTTGAGGGTTTGAAGTCGCGATTTTGACCTTGGAGTTTGAGACGCTGTTCAAAGACTCTCCAGAGCTTGAAGCGGACTGGGGAAGGGGAGACATGACTGGTGTCGAACCAGTGACCGTAAAGTAATCGTCTCTATCCTCGCTAGTCGCTGTCCCATCAAAACGCTGGCGGAGCTGTTGCAGACCGCCACCTTCATAAAAGGAGGCCGGTAATGGATAACAGGCAATGTCATTCATTGCCAGTTCAGTACGAAGAATCTCGGATGTCAACCCAAGATACTTGTGTGCAGCATGGAAAGTGACTCGAGCAAACCGAGTAATGATGACTGAATGAACACTTGAGCTTGATCCGCCGCTGGTAATTAGAAAAGATGCAAACCTTGTACAATATGCCCAGTGGCTTTCGGGAATTTCTTGGTTAGACGTCGGAAAGCTTCAGCAGGTATGACCGCGAGAGTAGTGTCTTCAGTGGCTCGAGCCACGACACCCCGATGCATGCTAGCAGTACGACTTGGTAAAGGGGGCCGGTGCGGGGATGCCGTGGCTTCCGGTTCATCCACGAACAGGGGAGACATAGAACCCGCCCGAGGAGGGAGAGGTAATTCCTGATGTACGGTGGAAGCCGCAGATGATGTAGATGACCTTCGAGTACGATTTTTTAGATCCAAAGATGGGACGTCGGAATCGGAGCGTCTCATCACGGGAAAGTTGTGCTCAAATGAATGAGATTCATCATCCTGCCAGCTCATTTTCACGTCCTCGGTGAAAAGAGAGAGGATGGTGAACAGGCTTGACAAAGTGCCTCCACTGCCTACTTCGTTGAGCAGTTGATAACCATTCATGTCTTCGTGTTCTAGAGTCCCAATTCGCTCTTCCATGTCCTTGCCTGTTTGCGCAAAGACTTGCACCATGCCGTCAACTACACAATAGAAACTTTTATCTTGATCTAAAGACATGCTGTCTCCTGCGATTAGGCGTCGTGTTTGCAGGTGTCGAGCAAGCTCGTGGAAGACCTAGAGCATAGTGAACACAGTGTTTAGCATGGGAAGATGGTTCATTTCCGTACAGGCTTCTCCAACTAACGTTTCTGCTGTTAGTTGAAGTGGTATGTGAAGAGAAGATATCACGCACAAATCCAAAAACCCGAACGGCCTGCAAAAAGTCATCGAGATAGTTATGAAATGTGGCGGGAGGATCTGAAGGCTCCGTAAGATAGATCCTGGGTCATTGAACATGAACACACCAGTATTCACGTCGGGGTGCAACTCATTTGCGTCTGGCTTAACCAGCGGCGGCTCTTTCAGTTGCATGTAGTCGTTCAAGTACCGAAATCTTATCCAGTAGTTCAATACAATAGCAGCAAGTACGCCAATCATCGCGAAAGACCAGAAATTGAGAGTAAGCGTCATCGAGTAGCTCAAAATCGAGAAGAAATTTCGAGGAACAGTGATAGTCGCAAAACCAACGAGCCATTTCAACCAAGAAAGAGCCCACACTAATTTTTCGTGTTCAGAAGTGCAGAAAATCGGCGAAAGAGCATTGAGACGCACATATCACCCAGAAACATGCAGAAACCAAAGAAACGAGTGGGTGAGTTGATGAAGGTTGATTTCCGATCGCATCCCCGGCAGCTTCTGCGGCTAGCACTCCCAGAGCCATCTCAGGAAGGAAAAAAAGGAAGGAAACAGCGGAGGAGGAGGACAACAACAACCTGGAGGATGGGAGGACGAGTTGCGAGTTCCGGTGACGTCTATTTGAGTCTATTTCAGGCTGCCATTCGCGATCACGTTCTTGCGGAACTTCGGTCCGAATGGGCGCGTCGCGAGCAAACGTTCCTCTGAAGACGCATTATCTAGGGAACGTTCTTGACTGAAGATGGAACCGTATACCAGGCTCTAGTGACTATTTGGCTCGGCCAGGGAGCCCATCTATTTGTTAGAATTAACTAGCCAACATTAAATGCCATAGATTTATGCATCCGCATCTGGTCGACCCCACTTGACTAGTCGCACCGGGCCATCGTGCCATGATCTGACCCTCCTTGCACTTAGGATGCTAAATGTAGATCTATCCGTACCGACAAAACCTAAGCCGCGAGAGTGAATTACGGCGTCGATGAGCACTGGGTGCCTGCGAGAAAGTCAACCAATGCAATCTGCTCATGTATAAGATTCGACATACCAACTCCCATGCTTTGCCTCTGTATCCAATCCAATGTGGTCCGGCGTAGACCAGCCCATTTCTGCGACGCCATCCCACCACGTTTGGTCCTTCTCGTCGCTCGTTATTATGACATGTTCCACAGTGACGCCCTTGCGTCCCAATATCTCAGCTTTGACTTCGTCTACCCGGCGAGCAATGACAGGAAGGGACGCAAAACACTCTTCTATTGTGACCGCCTCTGGACACCAGCCCTCAAAGTCGTCGCGTCTGGCATGGACGGAGACAAACTAGCCATGAAAATTAGCCACTTGTCAGCATGGTAAAGATGATTCTGGTACTGGTGGTATGGGATCCTCAGTATCGACTTTGAGCGTATGTCGGATATATTGATCAGCCAATTGTTCGAGGGCGGCAGTCCATCGCATGTGTTGTCCTACATATCGCCAAGCCGGGCTTTGAATCGATTACATTCATCAAATGTTATCTGAAGACGAAAATTGACAAACCTGTAATCCTTTCCTATTTCGAACGGCTAGGCATTGACATAAATGATTCAAAACGATAAGCTGCACTCAGATGAACATACCCGGTGGGCAGCCACATAATACACTATTGCGACACATTGATGTTAGGAACACGATGATAGATAAGAACGCACAGAAATCGAAACATAACAATTGCTCGTCTGGAGGCAATGAGAGGTGATGTTGCGCAGATGGCAGAGCAGGAACAATGTTGGCATTCCGAGTCTGCGGAAAGGCCAGGGTGGCTAAACTCCAGAACGAGGAATGCTGTCAGCAAACATATTTAGTGAATTTCCAGCGTGCATGACACATCAGATCGATGCTCGCCTGATCATGCTCGTATTTGGGGATCATCTTTATCCATTCGGGCGTCTTCGTGAAGGATATATCTGCGAGACGTGTTAAGAAAAATATGGCGGTCGCATAAATGCATACCAAGGCCAAGGGTATGAGGAACGTTGCTATAGCGCGGGGATTTTTCCTTATACTGCACCGACTCCCATACATTCCAGCATCCAACGTCATCAACCACCTTACTATCCGCTTCCTTCACTTCTCGCCACTCCAGCACAGGCAGCTCCAGCGCTCGTCGAAACCGTGGCAGGTCAAACACGTCGCCAAACGGAAGCGGAGGGGTATTCACAGGGAGATGGGACGACATGAACACAGGTAGAATGGGCACTCGATCCGTGATACGCCCGAGATAGACCAGATTCATCTGTGTGCAATTCCTGATCAGCGAAGACATCGAGGGAGGAGTAACAGCAAACATACGAGCGTTATCACATCATTGGCTGTTCAAGTTGGGTTAGACATCGGTCAAAGTCCAAGGCGGGTGGAATCTCACCCCAGCCAGCGGACGAGCCCCACGAAGTAATATATTTCGTTTGATTCTGGAGATTGTCTGAAAACCATCATTTTCTTGCTATGTATGCTGTGACCCGAGTGAATACCTTTAAAGGATTGGGTCGGCGGTCCTTTCAACGATGCTAACGGATGCAAAGGATCCTCGTCTACCCTCAACTCGTTCCCTATACGCGCTGAAGATAATTCGTCTCCATCCGAAACCAGAGTAGTTCGATGGAGCAGATAGGTCAGACCAAGGACCCCTGTGAAAGAGATGCAGATTAACGTTGGAATTATGGCCCGTATACGGGCAGAGTTTCGCATGTTCGAGACAGCTTCGACGACTGGGGTGAAGAACAGAGACAACACAGTCGACCCCTTTACACAACCTGGCTAGGAGGTGTCAATTAGACAGACAGGGAGAGGCTTAAAGAATAGGATGTGGACCCTTTTTTGAGTTAAAAATACACTCATATTGCGGAGCACAGTTGCGTTCAAAGAACACAAAGGACTTGCTCGGCTTAAGGACGCCAGGTCCGGTTCGGTACCAGGAGGCATCATGACATGGAAATCACAGAAAGAGATAAAGACAATAGGATACGATATCTGCGCCACCTTGTCTCCGGACTTGTGCAGCCCATTCACGCTGATGCTTGGCCAATACAAGTGTGGACGCCACAGTGATATTTTGCTTTCAGCGACAGAGCCTAACGTTACCAGGACTGGGTGCGAGCTGGGAAACGAGAGATGAGCTGCCGGCTTATCGTTAAGACTCGTGTCGTGGTAAGGGCGTGCATGTAGCGCGGTATCGTCGAGGGTTCATGCTAGTCGTGAACAAAGAGTTTTTCTTCGTCACCATAATTTAGGGTTAAGGTTAGCGTTGGGTTAGCGCTTCCGCTCGACCATTATTGCGAGTGCAAACAAATAGATTAACACCAAGCTACAGCAAGACCAAGCATTTTCTATGCCGAAGAGATACAAGAATTGAACTACACGACCATTACCAGCGCTGTATTCGCTCAATTCCCAAGTCGAACTGGTTCACCAGATCCATGCTTTTCCCAGACGCGCTCTTGGATGTCTGGTGATACGACCGTATACTGGGATTTTTGGCGGCCCATTCCAACATTCTGGGACGACGTAAGATCAAATGAGATGGTTGGTTTGAAGGAGAAGACATCTACTTTTGCCGTATCTTGTCCTTTCGGATGGTAAAATGCGAAACAATAACATCCTGTTCGTTCATTCAGACAGATTTCGGATTGGATTGTCAACGAAGACGAAACTGACCTTCCAGATGCTTTGCCTGCAGCCATCTTCCAACCATTCAACGATCGCCCATCTACATGTTTGCTGCGAAATTTCGCGATTGTAGTTAATCGAAACCTTCGATTTCACGTTCGCCTTTCCATGTCCGGGTCTACATCAAGTCAGGGGATAGAGCGCGGTACCATATGGACGAACTCACTCATTGTAATATGGGGCGTCGATGAGGATCATGCTCTGTATACTCACCAGAACCTGGAGAAGAGTGGATGACGGGGACCACTGCCGTGATACAAAGGGTTTGAGGTTCAAGGGTTGTGGGTTGGTAGGCGATGCTTACCTGCTCCTCAGGCCGTCCTGGCCAAGTTCCCAAGAGTGACAAGCACACCTTTGAACACGAAGATCAGCAGGGTTCATCAAAGGGAAATGGAAGACATACTTTGCCGTTATTATATCTGGCGCGCCACCGTAAGCCATATTTATGGTTCTGATGACAGAGCACGGAACATACAAGTTGGGGTTGAATCGAACTGAGCCTCCACCGGTAGTGCGCAAGTACACCAAGGGAGGAGTTGCCGGATATGTGAGCGGCATGAAACAATCAAACTCGAAAAGCCCGCCGTGATAAGGAGTGTCGTCTGGGCCAGCTATCATGATTTTGCTGCCGAACGGAATCTGAGTGCTGCTTATAGGCAGAAAAATGGAAAGCTCACATAGCATCGTTCCTGACCTCGTCTACACGCACCCAGATTCCTGGGGGCAAGCTGGTCGCCATCGTAGCTAGTTCTTTGACAAGATGGAGCCGATTCTTCGGAGTGCGAGTGGACCTTTCTGTTGCTTTCAACTCATTGTGATAGTAGTAGCGGGAAAAATCTAGCTCGATGTGCTTGAAGGACAGAAGCTCGCAGGCTTGAGAGTAGGCCTTTTCCATCTCAATTGCTGTATCGCGGTTCTTGCCTTTGCCCTTGCTGGAAGATGCAGGAACTTCTTGTCCACTGTGGCGGCCGAGAACGGACATAGCGCGTTCCATGTCATCGCGAGCTGCAATGATGTCTCCACAAAGAGATACTCCTCGTATTGTCTCATCGTCTCCGTCCTCCTCGCTTTCCATCATGTGCTGGGCGCCAGCGAGAAAGGCTTCGCACTGTCTTGTAAGTTTTTTGAAATGGTCGTACAAGGCCGGACCACGTTCAATGCGACCTTGCTTGTCTTTCTGCCATGTGATTTCTCCGTCTTCCCACATCCACTCCTCCAAGCCAGAGCTTTTGTCGATAGAGAATCGGGATGTGATTAGAACCTCGACAGTAAGCTCACAATCGGCCATCCTTCGCAGCAGTCCGATCATGGCGTAGTAAACCTCGCTCCTGGTGATCCAATCGGTTACAGAGTCGTTTCTAAGAAGGCTGGCAAGGAGTTCGGAGAGTTGGGAGAGAGCGAGTATGTGTCCTATAGAGGGATGAGGTAGCATATCGTACACCTGCGCCGAGTCCGCGTAGGGAGAGGGAAGGAGAGAAGTTAGTGTGTTGAGCACCCTGACAATGATATCATCCCAATGTGATGCCATTTCAGCCGTTTGGGACGCGTTGGCCGGGTTTCCGCCGCGACCCTTACCCTTACCCTTGCCTCTCGATCTACTATTGCTCGCATAGTCACCTCTGCCATCCGTCCCGTAGCCCGTACCTGTTGCACTGTCAACAGTGGCTTATTCTCACGTCGAGTCGCCGCACCTCCTGGACCTACAGAAGCAGTCTTATGCTGCTGTTGTTGAGCGAGAAGGAGAGCGCGAGAGTCAGCTGTTGCGCGTTCAGAAATAAATTGGCGGTCGAATCCTCCCAAACATTCGAATACGGCTAAGGCGCGGGAAGCGGAACAGCACGTTGCGACTGTGCAGTCGGCGTTCTTTGCAGGGCCCTTGCATGATTTGGGACATTCGAGAGGAGCAGAACATCCTCTGCAGTGATTTGTGCCGCAGGACAAACAGGACGCATGTAAAAGCGTAGTCAAAGATGGCGGTAGGCCCCCCGTAGTTGTCGCAGAGGAGAACATTACCTGTGTTGGATGTAATGCGGGCATAAGAACAAAGAAAAAGCACGAACGTAGCCCCGCGGCGACTTGATGGGCTTTCCACAGTTCGAGCAATCTCGTTCAGACGTGAACAGTGTCCGATACTCGGCCAACCTTTCGTCGGGAGGAAGATGGTCTGTTTCAGAGGAGTCTCGACTTTTCGCAAGAGTGCCGCTCGTCGTCGTTGGGGACTCCCAGGAATCGACGTCGACAGATTCTGGGACATTCTTGGCAGAGGCTTGAGTCGGTTCCGGTTCAAGCGTCCCCCATTCGGCAGCAAGGCGCCTCGCCATAGCAGCATCGTCTTCGACCTCGCCGTCGACGTCAATGAGGTCCAAACTACGAGAGGATCCTGCCACATTCTGTGCTCGTCTCTCTTTCTCCTCACTCTCCTTAATGAGGACGAGTATTGACTCCAAATCATCCTCGTCACTGCCGTCCGAGATCTCAACTACTTCTTGATTCTGTCGAGCGCGTTTTCGAGCCTTTGGAGACGCTTTTGACTTGGAAAGAGACGAGGATCGTTTGCGCTTCATGGATGTATTCGCCATCGTTGACTTGATCACTTGGAAGAGAGCGCCAGGTAAGAATGGAGCTTGCGCGCTTGTTGGCTAAATGTATAGGTCTCGTTGAGGGAAAATACAAAGCACGGACTTCAACAGTCTTCAAGGCATTGGACGACGCGGAAGTCAACGAGGTTTCACAACAACGATCAACACTGAAATCTAATCTAATCTTTCACGTCTTTCACTGGCTACGCTCCTCACCGTGCCCGCACTTGCCCGGTGTGCTCGTCCTCAGATTAGATATTCTCCTGCGCCTTACTTAGCTGGATGATGCTCAATTACATGGCCGAGGATCGCGCCGTTGTGGCGGCGAAAAACGCTCAAATCTTTCAGCTAGAGGCCCAGATTTATGCGCTTCAAAATTCGATTTCTCTCCTACGTGCAGATCAGCAGCTTATTCAGGATCGTCTCAACTCATACAAGTATCCAGTCCTGACTTTGCCACTGGACGTCGTCGCCGAGATCTTCGTTCATTTCTTACCACCTTACCCGATACGCTCGCCGCTAGGTGGGACATCCTCACCCACAATCTTGACGCAAATTTGCCGCCATTGGCGCGGAATAGCTATTGCCCTCCCCGCGCTTTGGAGAGCGATCGACCTGACTTCCCCGCGGAAAAATTCCAGGGCTAATCATGCCCACGCAGCCTTGTTGGCTCCGTTGTGGTTAGAAAGATCTGGCTGTCTCCCTCTCAGTATCGAAGCTGCTGACTTCGACGACGACGGTTCGCTTCCTGTTTTCTCTAATCTCCTACCCTATTGCGCTCGCTGGGAGCATATTACATTGAGTCTTCCGAACGCCAACCCGCTAGGCACAATTGGGCACTCGATGCCGCTCCTGCGTAACCTGAATCTATGGTTCAGAGGCGGCGTCGACAATCCCATCGTGATCCAGGATGTCCCCCTCTTGCACACAGTCGCTCTAAATGACTGTGGCTCCGTAAGTGTCAGTCTGCCTTGGTCGCAGCTCACTTCCATCGCCATGAGCTCCATATATCCGAATCACGCCTTGGCCATCTTGCGCCAAACACCGCATCTCATTGACTGCACCCTTCATTTCTGGGGCATGGAAGAACCGCATGACGATCCTTTGGAGGACGTTGTGCTGTTGCGTCTGGAAACGCTGGTATTTGACGCAGAGAGCGATGTTGACGCCGAATTTTTCAAGAGCCTCTTCACCCCGGCTCTTCATTGCTTGGAAATTCCAGAAGACTTTCTCTGGGAGGGAGAACTGCCTCCCGAATCACTCAAAGCCTACATATCGAAATCCGGGTGCAAGCTTCATGAGCTACGGATTACGAAGGCGAGGCTTCAAGCTCAAGTCTACCATGATGCCTTTCCATCGATTCCCTCAATCAAACACATTACTGCTGACCCGGGAGGTACACCGCAATCAAACACTAGTACAGAGACATGGTAGGTATCCCGTGAGATCCGCCCCCAATCTATGTTCATTGCTGTGGCTGCTATCCCTATTGGATGTTGAAGAGAATCGGAAGCGCAAGGGCGCGAGGTTATACCAGTCTGAGGGTACTCGTGTCGAATGAAAAGGATGATTAATCAGCCTGAAACTCATGCTGTGGAACTAAGTATGATATACGGACCTACCATGCCCGGGTGAAAATCGTCCAACTGAATGTCCGAACCATCTGTCGATTTTCGCAAATTTTGACTAACGAGATTGTTGTTTGTGTACAGGCTAATGACTTGGTCTGGTCAAATTGAGTGATATATTTGGACCAGATAGACGCCAGGGAAGGTGCTCAAAACACTACAGATTTTGCACAATATGAACCAGTTTCCGGTTACTTTCCGTGACGACGAGTAGCCAACCAGTATCGCACCGTGCGCGCGGCTGTGTCCATTATACGACTTTCGGCGTTATAGTGAAAGTATCCGGCCGGTGATGACATGTACTTTCGAGAGGCGATTCGGAAAAGATGTGGACATTGCAGCGGACTGTGAAACGTCAAGGTGCATTTTGGTCCGGTAGCAACCTAGGTTTCGAGTCCAAAATCATCGACTCTTGTCCGGACCGGGGGCTAGGGTTCGAGGGTATTACCCGGGGTCCTTAGGCATTATGAACCCCTGCATCAGCCGCGACGCAAACAACTCCGCCGAAGTCCCGTCCTCCGCCAAAACCAGAGTATCTTCCATATCGCGCGCAATCTGGTCTGCTTGTTCGACCGCGCCAGCCATATGCGCGACTCGCGAGCACGCAGCGCGCATGGCGAGGAGAGTGGGCGAGGGGAGTTTAGGAACAGGTTTTCCCTTAGCCTCGCAATCTCTGATGCAGGCGGGGTCGACTGCGAAGATTACGCGGCGAGGGGGCGATTTTGAAGAACTCCGGGTCTGAAGATTTGACATCGTAGGTGTGCTCCTGCATCACAACATCAGAACACCAGAAAAAAACATGGATTAGAGTGTCAATTACCAATCCAGTAACTGCCTCGAACCAGAAATAAAGGCGGTCGAAGAGCGTATGCAGAACTTGGGCCATGGTGAGGATGATGTAGTAGTTGTGCACGTTGCCTCCCAGGAGGCTTTCGACGTCTGTTATGTTTGGAGGTGTTGGATTTGGATCATTCGAGACACCAAACATCTGGAGTATCGCAATTGCGCTGGTTGCATAATCCTCCTGCGAGAGCAAAACACAGCACTCTCAACAAGGGTACGTCTTTCAGGAAGAATAATACTTTGTTTTTCCCAATTTGAATCGTTTCTGAGAAGATATGCGCACATTCCACGGTCGTTCGAGGCGCTCCTAACATGTCGCCGTGGTTTCTGAGTTCCGGGTACAATATGCACGACTCGATATCGAATGCACCCGTGGTCATGCAGCAATAACCATCGCGAAAGAAGGCCTGCGATGACAACGTCAGCTATTGCGCCAACACTAACATATCCTGTGCTTTCGAGCTCACGTTTTTGCGTGCGTGGGACGACGTTGTCGGCGTCTTTGCCATTTTCGCCATGACATCTTGTCTAACTTTCTCAAACGATGAGGGCGAGGGGTGTTCCGAGACAATGGGCACTGGTCCTCCGTTGGATCTGACTGGAACTGTCAATTTTTCCAATAAATTCATGATTCAAGCACAACGCACAAATGCGCATAAGATGATTTCGATAAAACAGACCGAGGCTGTATAGCTTTTGATTCTGCGCGTTTACATCGGTTGATACTAGGCACGATGATATTGCTTCACGGAGCTTGTGGTAGGGGATGAGCCCAAAAGAGTGTGCGTTGTGCTTCCAAAAGTCTTCGAGGAAGAAACCCAGAACGCGCACGCCGATGACCGAATCATTGTATTTTGCGCTTTGGCTAGGTCTGTGCGCTTCTATGGCAGCTTTCTCAGCGCTAAGTAGATCTGGCCAGAGGCTCAATCCTTGGTGGTCTAATACGACATCCTCCAGGGGGTGAGTGGTCGTGGTGACAGTGACATGGGTGAGGGGGAGACGGGACAGAAAGTGGCGTGCGCAGCGCGTGAGGCTTGCACGCTTGTTGGCTAAATCAACGCAAATGTATAGGCTTCGTTGAGAAAAAAGACCAAGCAAGGACTTGAGGAGGTTGAGGTTGACGATCAACAGTGAAATCTAATCTAATCAGACTTTTGGCACCGGCTCCGCTAATCACCTTGCCCGTTGTGCTCGCCGTCATCTGCTCAGCCTGCTGGATAGCTCAGCGAGACAACAACTTTATTCCGAAGGGTCAGAGTTGTGCCTGCGCCTACGGTATACAACATCGAACCGCTTCATAATCTTGGTTCGCGACGACGTCCGTCTCCCTCCACCATGCTGGCTTGTCGAAACGGCTTGAAGCCAACTGCTCTGCGCGTTGCACGCGCAATGTCCACAACCGCGTTACCTCTCCAACCCCCGTCTCTGGACGAAGAATCCCGTCAATTCGAGGAGCGTACAACAGAAATGGCTGAATTCTTTGCGCGTCCGCGGTTCAGCCAGATAAAACGGCCATACTCTCCAGCAGATGTCGCGTCCAAACAGGGTTCACTACCTGTTCTTCCTCTGCCTTCTACTCTGCTCGCAGACAAGTTCTACGCGCTTCTTACCAAGGCCGCGGAAGAGGGAAAGCCAGTACACACAATGGGAGCAATCGATCCTGTTCAGATGACTCAAATGGCTGCACACCAGGAGGTGGTGTATATCTCTGGATGGGCAGCGTCAAGCGTCCTTACGACGGGGAATAATGATGTGGGCCCGGACCTCGGGTGAGAAAGAAAGATTGTCGAGCAATGTTCAGGAATTGAGAAATGTACAGTGATTACCCGTACACGACTGTGCCCAATCAAGTTCATCGCATCTTCCGAGCGCAGCAGTTGCATGACAAGAAGCACTACGACGAACGAATGACAGCGACTCCAGAGGAAAGAGCAAAGATGAAGTATATCGACTATCTGCGACCTATCGTGGCCGATGCAGACACTGGGTGGTTACATCGTTAACTGGCCTTCCAGCTTCACTGATTCGAATTAGCCACGGCGGACTTTCTGCTGTTCTGAAGCTTGTCAAACTCTTCGCCGAGTCTGTGAATATTTCCGTCAATGGATACTTCAACGTTATTGATTAAAGTTGACCAGGGCGCTTCTGGAATTCATCTTGAGGACCAACTGCATGGTGGAAAGAAGGTATGTGACCAGGAATTAAGGCTGTCCGCTTTCATCTTAGAGGTCACTACAGTGTGGACACTTGGGCGGCAAAGTGATCGTCCCCACCTCGACCCATATATCTCGCCTGATAACGGCTCGATTCCAAACCGACCTCATGAAATCGACAATGCTGCTCATTGCCCGGACAGACTCCGAGTCAGCCAAACTTTTGTCTTCCAGCGTCGATCAAGCGGACCACGAATTCATATTGGGCACAACCCAGAAAGTAAGTAAAGGGCTGGCGGATATGTTGTCGGATGTCGAGACACAAGGCGCTTCTGGTGCCGAGATCGATGCCCTTGAGAAGCAGTTTACCGAAGCGCACCCTCTGTGCACCTTCAACCAAGGTAAACGACTTGACAGTGTTTCCCGAGTATCTCTGATGCCAACCTTCACATTAGCTGTTGAGCAAGCTATCAAGCAGTCGAGCATTGAAAACAAAGATGCCGCCTTTGAATCGTATCTCGCTGCCGTCGAGGGCAAGTCTAATACCGAAGCCCGCGAGGTCGCCGAGTCTACTCTGGGCAAACCGGTCTACTGGAACTGCGATAGTGCGTAGCGATGCACGACTGACTTAATGGAACTTACACCCTCCAGTTCCGCGTACGCGTGAGGGCTACTACCACGTTACCGGTGGCATCGAGGTGCATTCCGTTCCTTTGACGCGATGTTGCCTTACTGATCCCACTGCGTCCAGCCCGCCATCAAACGCGCAATTGCATTTGCACCTTACGCAGACTTGATCTGGCTGGAAACCAAAGAACCTGATCTTGAGCAAGCCAGATATTTCGCGCGCAAAATTCGCGCCAAGTACCCCGGAAAGTAAGCCGCCGTAGCGTTATATCAGTTCGCCATAGAGCAGAACAATGCTGCAGGTTGCTCGTGTATAATCTGAGTCCAAGTTTCAACTGGAGCGCGCACGGATTCAGCGGTAATCATTTCGTACTGTCTTCCTCGCGGTCAGTGCTCAATCAGTGACAGATGCGCAACTCAAGTCGTTCGTGTGGGATTTGGCAAAGGAGGGGTCTGTGTTGTTGTTCGGTTTAGTCTCTTGAGCCAACTGACTGTTCCTAGCTTTGTTTTTCAACTCATCTCGCTCGCTGGACTTCACAGCGGCGCCGTAGCCACCGCAGAATTGGCACAGCAGTTCAAGGAAGACGGCATGCTTGCGTATGTCAATCTGGTACAAAAGAAAGAGAAAGAGATTGGCTGTGATGTCCTCACGCACCAGAAATGGTCAGTCTCGGCTTCTCAGTTCAATGTCGTGTCTTTAATGCTCTGAACAATCCAGGAGCGGCGCAAACTACATCGACAGGATTTTGCAAAGCGTTTCATCTGGGTCGTCAAGTACATCTTCAACAGGAAAGGATTCGACGGAGCATTCATTCTGAGTTTCGCTTTACACTGATTTATTTGATGTACATCTCCCGAATGAATACAACAAAGCAATACTTCACAGCCTACGTCTGCGCAAACGGATCCTCAGAATCGTCCATTTGTAAAGGACCCCCTAGCAGCGCGTCTCCAGCGTTTATTTGAGATAAATCATCGCCTTCTAATGGCAACCCATCCGGAGCGAGACCAGATATGTCCATGAGACTCGCGTCCGCGTCCAAACTCACACCGACGTCCGGCAAACCCACGCCGACGTCCGGGTCCATGCTGGTTTCCATCGCTTTCAACGACTCATCTAACGCGTTGTTTGTGTCGGGGTCGTCTAAATCTCCCGAAGACTCGAGACCCATTGAGAGCTGAGGTTTCGGAGACGCAGGTTTCGACGGAAGTTCTTCTTCTGGTTCTGGCGCGGGGGCTTCGGTTGTTTCCCGAACCGATGGGGGAGCAGCACTACCGGCAGCATTTTCGTCCTGGTCCTCCTCGTCTCCTTCCACAACCTCGACCTCATCGGGTAATGGCGCCAGAGGCTCGTCGGCTTCGCCTTCTTCGTCGTCACTAAAGTGCTGCGCCTATTAGACGCGACAAACAAGGACAGGAAGCGATCGCTGGCGCACCTGTATCTTCGAAGTCTTGACCCATTTGCGAATTCGTATTGTTGAACCGGGTGCAGCGTCGGGAGCAACCCAGACTTTTTCCCATGAGGGTACAGGTTGCATTAGCTGACGACGCATCGCGTCGGTGGTTGCGGAGCTGACGCCCACTCTGCGTTTTGTGCTCATCGAGAATTGTTGCGTGTGGTGGTTGAAGAGAAGGCTGAGAATCAACCCTAACCCCAGTTTCTTCTAATCCTAACCCTAGCCCAGCGCATGCCATTGAACTTTTTCTCATTCTTCCACTACAGACGAGCTAGCAACATGCATTGCTAGCGCCGCGCGTGTTTAATCAAGCTGTCATATCTACAATTCTCTTTTGATGACCATCTGGCGGAGGCTCCCTCAGGAGGTGGTAGACGAAATCTTGGACTATCATTCGGGCGAGGCTCTCTCACTCGAACGCTGGAACGTCTCGCGTTGGACATCGACCTGGGTCTGCCCGTTTACGAATCTTGACTGGGGAATGGTGATGCGCTTTTGGCATCAAAAGCATCTGGGCGCTTGTGTAGTGTTGTTTTCGATCGTTGAGGACGCGGCGAATTCATTCGCAATGTGTTGCCTTCACTCGGGGGGTGCTGAAAATAGGATGAGGATGCGAGACAATATGAGACCACAGTCATGCGGTAGATCAATGATGTAAGTATTGACCAGAATATAGCAGGACTTTCCATGATGCCATCTGAGGTATTTCTTGGCAAATCGCCGCGACGCTGGAAAATGTACGTGCATTTCCGTGATCTCTTCAGGTAATCAGTTAAGTACATTATTTGCAGGGGTGCGATCTAAGCTCACAGCACGAATAGGGGAAAATGAGTAGAATGTGTTCCGCGGAATCTTTTTGACAGATCATCAATATCAAGCCCAAAACGGTAGTCTGCGATTTACCGAACTCACAACTTGAGCGAATCATATTCTTCGCAGTTTTCGCACTTTCAAGCTTGGAGCGCTTGGCATACTATGCATGATCAATCTCTACCGCTTTGACGACTAACGGGATACCATGATAAAAAGAACAAACTGAACGCTTTGGTCCCTGAATGGGAATTTTGCTGCGTTTAACACAAACATGAACTGTGAACATACACATCAAATTAGAGGCCATCCTCCATGTGTCTCGTCTGACTCTCATTCATATTGCACTGACTACAGGTTCCGGCCTCGCCGCTTTGCTTCTGCCTCTGAAAACGACGAATCCGGCGTGTACACGGTGCAGGCCACCGCCTCTGCATTTATGGAGACCATCCGTCGAACGTGCACCCACATAATGCTTTGGTGTCAAAAAACGACTTTTCACTGCTTTACCCTTTACCCACTCATTGTCCAAAGCTCCTTCAAGAAAGCGTCGCGCTTTGGCTGCCCCCGCTTTGGCACGTCGCAGTATAATAGGGACGCAATGGCTCGGTCTTCACGCCACTGCTGCAAGAACCACCCTCCTCATAGATATTTCCACCCTCAGACACAGTCATGCTCACGCTCGCGCGCCTTGGCCTCCGACCGACCGCCACATTCCTCAGACCACATCAAACTGTGGCTCGTTTGACGACAAGCCAGATCCTCCGCAGACACAAACACACGGCCAATATCCATGCCCTTATCCACCCCTACATTCCCCAATCCCGAGACGAAGGCGCACTTCTAGCTGCCCGCCTCACGAATTCGAATTCCAAGCACAACTTCTGCATATACACAGACGGCTCCAGCCAACGCGGCAAAGGCGTCGGCGGCGCCGCGCTCGCCAGGACGCCCGCAGGGACAATCATAATGCGACAATACCTCGGGCCAGCGGAGGAACATCTCTCAGTAGAGGGAGAGATTGTGGGTCTGATTTTGGCGATGAAAATCGTACAGATGGTTCCAGACCTCGGTCGGGTGATAACGATTCTCTGTGATTGCCAGGAAGCGATTTTCGAGGTGACGAACCTTAATCCGAAGCATGCTTTTCTCGTGGAACGATTCGCCGGGAAGTGCGGATGACGAGGAATTTGAAGCAGGTTCATCTTGTCTGGGTCCCTGGGCATGATAAGATCGAGCTGAACGAATCGGTGGACAAAGAAGCGAAGCGGGCTGCCGGAGGGGACTGCAGGACAAGCATAATCAGCAACGGCTTCACCATCTCCTTGTCTTCATCATGGAATCTTAACGATAATATTCCAGGACGACATGTCTGATTTGATATCCGGATGTATATGGTAGCATAGACTAGTGATACAAATATTTTAGCATGCATATCATGGTATTCGTACCGAAATTGTAAATGTTATCGTCCAACAGCGAGCTACAGAGCGTTGATGTCATACATGTTGAGGAGGGAGAGCAGAGTTCACCGACGTGCCAGTGTAGGTCTGCGCCACCTGTCCCCGTAGCTGATCGTACGGCACGTATCCCCCACCGGGATAACGCGGGGAGTACAACGGGTCGTCCACGTCTTCCGCCATCGTCCCCGCTGCAGTAGGCTGCGGGCTGAACTCCGGCACAGGGACTCTCCGCGGGCGCGTTGGCGTCCGCTGGCTCGCCAAATCCGGCTGTGCCCTCGGAGGCGGGGGGACAGGAGACGCAGCAGCAGCAAGCGGCATATTATTGGCATACACCGTATCCGTATACCTCATCGACGGCGTCATACCCATCCCTTTCGCCTGCGGGAACTCGCCAAGGTAGCTCATCGGCGGCGACCCACTCGACAACAAGTCAATCGAGCCTTGCGGTATGTTCGAATTATACCACGAGATAATCGGCTTGCGCGCAGGGCGGTTACGCCGTAACGTCGGCTGCAGCCCGTCTACGTCCAAATCCCCGTCGACACCCGGATTCTGCCTCGCCCTTCCTGGGACGTAATCGACGGTGACCCTATCAGGCGCTATCCAGGGCAGATCGTTGATGTGTTGAAAGAATCTGTGCACGCGGGAGAGATACGACCCAAACGACGCCTCTGACCTAGGGGGAGAGTCCATTTTCGCGTAGTCCGAAGCTGGTTGGGGTTCCACGAATTCGGGGCTGCCAATCTGCATGGCCAGGTCGCCGTGGTTCACCATCGTCGTCCCGTCGAAGTGCTCCTGGGTCGTCGCATGCGCGGTTTCCGACGTCGCGGACGAGGACTCGTGTCGATGGTGGGAATGGCGGGAGTGGGAATCCCTCTCTGGCTCTGGCGACGGGGGGTACTCCGCATCAGTAGCCGCCACGGGGGCGTACTGTTCCGTACCATGTCCATGGCCAACACGAGGCGTTTCCGGCGCCGGATGGCCCCCTTCCGATATCGGAGCAGTGGTGTAGGTGTACGGCGTGTCCGCGACGGGCCCGGGGGAGGCATACTGCATCGTCTCGAGCTCCGGCGTTCGAGGCACCGGCTCGTACTGCGTCTCCTCCTCATGCACCACAGCCGGCTGCGGATACGCGATTCCCTCCCCAGGCGGTGGCGGCCCCGCGCGATTCCGCTGCTGCCACGCCTTCCGCAGACCGCCGACTATCCCGCCCACGAGCCGATTCTTCCCCGCAGGTTCGATAGGCGGCTGGTAGGTGTCGCTGGTGACGCCTAGAGCGGCGGAAGTGGGATGGACATCGAAAGCATCTGGATCGCCGAGGTTTTCTGGAACCGCAGCAGGTAATGTGGGGGAGCCGGCGTAGCTGCTCTGCTGGGGTCGATGGCTGCCTGACCGACGGTCTCGTTGGCGGGGGGAAGTTCGAGTAGAGGATGATCTGTGGTGCGAGGAGCGTGGCGCACGCGGCGAGGAAATTTCAAGTTGGCGTGGTGACTGCATGAATAAATTTCGTGGTTCGTGTCGTGGAGTCCACAGATGTCGTAGATGGGCGTTATACACGCGTGTTGGTTGAGACCCAGAAAGACTGTAAACGATGAAATCTGGAGTCAAAGCGTAATGAGTGTTATGACACGAGGCATCAATTGGTTGGGAAAAGTCAACCTCATCGGCTGATCCGACTCAAAAAATGGTAAGTACGGATACACCAACAACGTGAATTAGGTACTTTTCGCTACGAGGGCCAACTGTACATACGTGCTAATACATTCCCTCCGGTACTGTATAGATACATTTACCACCCTTCAAACCACAGCCGCCTGCCGATGGAACGACAGAAGCAGAAGCGCATCCTCATACGGCACGCTTCCCGAATACATGTTCGCTGCAGGCTTCTCGTCCAGTTCCAAAGGTCTCGCCCGGAAGGGGGACGCCGCCGGGGAGGACGATGGCGTCAGCGCCTCCTGCAGGTCCTCCTCCTCGTCGCTCGAATGCAGCATAAGCCGCCTGCTGCCAGTGCTCGACAACGAATCCCGCTCGACGGACGACGTTCTAGGCGTCTCTGACGGCGAGCGCGACGTCGACGAAAGATATACTGGCTCATTGTACTCCATCTCATCGTTGTCCTCGTCGTCACTGAATCCCGCACGATGCGGTTTGCCGCGTTCCCGCTTTCGGGCAGATTGTCGCAGGTTCCGAAACCAGTTCGTCACCTTGCCCAAATCCATACCAATCTCGACGGCGAGGGCCGAGCGTTCCTCTAGAGAGGGTGTAGGCGTTTTGCTTAGCAGTCGTCGAAGGCTGTTCAGCTGGAAGGTGTCAGGACGTCCCCGCCGCGGTCGAGTAGTTGTTGAAAACGATGATAGAGCTGTGTGGTTGTCCCTTGTTCTAAATGGGGACGTGTTGTTGTACGGGGACGGCGATCTTCGATCGTCATTATGGATGGCATAATAGTGATCCTCAGGGACAGGGGGAGGAGGAGGGTATCGTCGATTGAGCAGAGAGGGGTGGGAGGCGGCTGGCGGGAGCGTCGATATTGGCGGGAGTATCGGGTACAGGTGAGAGTGCCTGGGGTTCGGAGGAGAGGATATCGGAGGGAATGACTCAGCGGCGGCGGCTGCAGTGGGAGGATACTGATCTATACTGCCCCGGTCTAAATTTCGCTGCGTCCTGAACCAGTCAATGATCGTTTGATAGCGCCTAATACCAAGCAAAGATTGTCAGCCGTGTAAAAATGAGACAACCCGCGCATGATGCAACGATGATGCGCAGCGGAGAAAAGATTATTACTTACATTCCTATGCGTTGAGCAACGAACCGAGCCTCGTCTATGGTGGGGTAGGGGTTTATCCGATAGATCCTCCGAAGTTCATCTACCTGAAATGGGGTCGGATTCGCATCCATGGCCGAGTCGGGAAAAAGATGTGGGGGATAATTTAGGGAGGACGATTGACGTGAGTGCTGATTGGGGAGCAGTGCAGATGGGAAATGCGCTCCCTCAGCGAGGAGATGATAGTGGTCGTCGTCCGACACCCTTTGTGGTGCATCATAAGGGCTGCCTCGCGGCTGCTTCTTAGCCGATGCTCTTTTGTTCTGAAAGTAAGCATTAACGCTTTTTATCTCTCTGTGAAAGACCAGTTGAGTGGAAAAGTGCGTGGGTGAGATTGCGGGAACGTACAGGCCCTGAGATTGGGCAAGTGCAGTGCGTTGTGCAAGGGTGGGATGCTCTGTCTCCTCGTAGACTGCGTTGAGGGCAGCTAGCTGAGCTGCAGAATGGCGATGGCGAGGTTTCTTTACTTTGTCGAGGGGAGACTTGAGGGGCGGCATGAGTGTAAAGAGCAAGGAAGGGATGGCATATGACAACAAATTTTGCTCACAGGATTTGGCAGGTGTATATTGCGGTGTGTCAAATCCGGCTGACGATGATATGGCCGAAGAGTCAAAACTCTAATAATAATGGGCCTTGCGACCCGGAAACATACTTTTTTGTGCATCCCGCGACGTCGATACCAACGCCCGTGCGTCTCTCTCTCTCGCTCTTGGCTGTTCCGTTTCGTCTTAACACCGACCCGACAAGGACTGTTGGGCGGGGTCAGTGATTAAGCAGGCTGTCGGAGGTGGATATCCCCATTGCATCGATGTGTATTCTCCCTGCCGTCCTGAGCCGGGTTGCGCGTGGCAATAGTGCCAGCAAGAATGGGTTCGATTGGGCTATGCTCCGTCTTCTTGCGCTACATTAGCATTAGATGTGATCGATTCTCAGACAGCAGTATTGTAATCACACTTGCCATCGGGCCTGAGCTTGGGCATCCAGGGACCGGCCCACCGCGTCCACACTCACCCAGATGCCTCTAATGGTGTCTACCCCCGGCTCTTATGTTGGAATCCAAGCCCGGCTACTCGTCCCAACGATCCAAACGGATCCTCTTCGCGAGCAATACTAGACTCCGATGCTGGACTAGGAAAGGGTGCCCCCGACGATGTAGCGGATGCATGAGGACACCCAAAGTGAAAGACTTGAAGAAAAACTGAGAGAGCTTCAAAACAAATTTGGCAATTGGCTTCCCGCCAAACAAAATGGATCAATCTTTGCTTCAACCTCCCAATTTCAAACCCAAACCATGGCCATGGCCCTGGGGTCACAGAAGTATCGTCCTCGACGTGGAAGAGGCCCAAAAGCAACAGGTTAACTCTTGGCTCGACACTGATCTCAGCGACGACGAAGCGGAAGCCGATTCCGATTATGTTCCTTCAAGTCCTGGTTCTGCCAATTCAAACTACTCGGACGCGTCAGAAACCGCGTCGAATAATTCGGACGCGTCAGAATACGACATCAACGACTCCGAACTCGCCCAAATTCAAGCAGACGCATTGACAGGATGGCGTTATTCACCGACAGGTTCCCTCGAAGCACTCGACGCACAAGCCGCGTTAGAACAACGCATCGAGATCCTCGTCAAAGCGGAGGAAGATGCAGCTGCTTCTTACGACCCCAACCAAGTGGTCTCCCTCATAACACAATTCTACGAGCTCATGGTCACAATGGGACACTGGCCAGAGGGCAGCATCCGTTACCCCCCGCACACCGACCCCCCGGTGAACGAAGAGCTCGCAACAGAGCTTGGGTACTTGCCTGCAGCTATCTCCATCATGCACAAACTGCCCTACCCTACTCCGAGCATTAACGCCTGGCACGACGACGACCACGCCATCTTCGACGAAACCCGTATCGCAGACTACACCCAAGAAACCTACCTGCGCGAGGGCCGCCTCCCGCCGCCGTACACGTACATGGACGACTGCCCGCCCCTCGACCCGTGGCTCCTCCCCCTCGTCATCCCGAAGCGCTACGGCTGGCACTGCATGCTCGACACCAAAATCGGGGTGATCCGCGCGTACAGCGTCGACTCCGTGTCGGAGTGGACTACGGAGTGGGTGCGCCACGGCCGCGTTGAATTCGGCTCCGAAAAGTGGGAATACGCGACGCGAACTGAATACCGAAGAGCCACGATCGTTCCGGCGGCGCGGTACTTTGAAGAGCTCATATATGCGTACTACTCGCTGGCGCGACTTCCACTGGTCCGAGTATATGCCAACGATCCGCTTGATTCTAATGTCAAAGATGAGGTTGGTTGGGATATCACAGTTATTTAGAAGATGGCATCATGCAAAACTGACTGACTTCATTCATTCCAGGACAAAGAACAACAAGAGACCTTACTCTCACTCTATAGCAAGTATGAATGGCCGCATAACTGGCAACGAGCGGAATTCCTCGCTGAATGGAGCACCAAAACGAAGGAGATCAGCAAGAAATGGCGTGACATCCGTTCGTCTATACCCAACGAAGATAGCGAGTTGTTTGAATAACAAGAAGTCGTCGCAGGGCGTCAAAAGGCGCGTCTCGAGAGGTGAGCGGAGCGATTCCAGTACAGTATGTATTTCTGAACATCAGGAATGCTTCCATTCAGAGAGAAAATCATGAGAATTGCATCAGATTTGTTGGATCGATTAACTTCGACTGGGGAAGAGGCACAAGATTAGACTGGGGATTAGACTGTGGGATGCAGCTCGTGGGGGAGTCGTATACTGGGTTCACTGCCTCCATTCACTGGCCATGGTGTCCAGCCTTGACTATCTTTCACGAGCATTCATACTCGTGAAGCCACAATTGCCGCCTTGCTTACCACAAGCAGACCGACCTCTGCTGCGCTGGAGCAGTTGCATATATCGACGTATAATCTTCCGGTTAGAGCGCTTTGGTCTGGACCTTCAATAACCTCTGTTGCTCCTCCGACCTCGTATCGTCCAACTTGAACCCCGGTGGACGACCGCCTCAAAAATCCGTCCCCGTACTCCACTCCTCCAGACTCTCAATCTCCTCCATCCTCTTCTCATAAAACCCTTTATATCTGGACACTCGTACGCGTCCTTCTCCACTGCGAAGCGCAACAGCAGCTCCTTATCTCGCCTAGTCACAACCTTGTTGGTATTCCGCGCACCCTTGGCCGCATCGTGCTCTACAGGTTGCGGTGCTCCTTCACGGAATAATGCAGCGTGCCGTGGATGGGCTGGTATCTCTCAATCCTTTTGGCTGAGGGTCGTTTCGTGAGAAAATATTATGCAGCCAGGCTCAGACCTCCGTTCTTTTTGTCGTATGACAACCGGCGAAGCATCCTCAGCCCGTTTACTCTCAGGTTATCCTCGACTGGAACACTGCTGGATCTACACAACCAATTGGTGGGTGATTATGCGTCCAACGCAAGCCTCGGATATTGCTCCGTACCGAGTACATGTACGAAAAGCTCTGCGACAGGAAAAAGCGAAGGCCAGTCCTCACTGAATGGAACACTCGACAGCGTCACATCCACAATGTACGTCCAGACGCTGGCAGTTTGGAGAAGCCAACGAGCAAAATTGGAACGAAAATACAGATACATAAGATTAATAGAAGTAGTACAGCAGAATATTGTAAATTCACCCCTCTCTTCCGAGGCATTTTTGGTTTTAATGTCAGTAAATTTTCTAACGATTCAATCAAACCTCGTCGACTTCACCCGCACTGATGTTCTTCAGCCAAGCACCGATGGATCCACTAGAAGGTCTGCCTCAGTACGTTTTCAGCAATCGAAAATATTACTGACAGGAACCCTTCATGTCGCAGAAACAGTGCTCGTTTGGTCCCCTTACTCCAGAAACGAATGGCATATGACAGTGTTCCGATGGTGGCGGCGTGCCCTGGCCAGCTCGTCAACGACAAGAAGAAAAAAAAGGGGAATAGCTCACCCCGAATGAAACATCCGCCAAAGTATATTCGCTCGAGGTTGTATTTTTCAGCGTTCATATAGCTACGCGCCAGAATATCTGTTCAGTAAACCAACGAAGCACCAGATGCGATTGGAAAACTCACGCAATCTGTCCGATATTGTTGGAGATAGCATATAGCAGACTCCGGCTGATATCTTCAGGCGAAAATTGACGCTTGCTGCCACCCTTGTTGAACACTTTTCCAAACGAACTCGCAATCATGGTGGATTTGAGTCCAAGTCGACTGTAATCTTGGCCGTAGATGTCTCCAACGAGCATATCGACGGATGAATTGTCGCCCTGTTCCGAAAATGCCAACATTTCTATTATTCCGCTTCGATCAGTGAGAGCAAATATTACACAGGGAATATTGACGCACCGTCGAAAGTCGTGGCAGGAGTCAAAAGACTGAGCAGACCCCACAGCGTCCCACCGCCAAGACTCGTCCCGCTGACCCGCTCAAATTTGCCGTCTTCATCCACCTTGATGATGGACACCCCCGAACCAATGTTGACCAGCAAGCACGGAAGCTGCGGTGTGGGATTGCGCTCGAAAGTAACAGCATATGCAGGCGGATTTGGACTCGGGCGCGGGAGCACACCATTGGCCGCGGGGGGCGGCATTGGTAGTTTGCTTGGTCCGTCGATCTTGACGGCGGAGGAAGAGGCACCGGTGGACTGCGAGACAGATTGAATCAGCTCGTCGGAGAAATAGTACACCTCGTCCGGGATGAGGGTGATGAACTTGAGGCCCTCTATCAAGCATTCCATCTCATCCTCCCTCCGCACCTCGACGCACAGCGTCCCCCGAAAGAGGTCATAAAATTTATGCGCACCGCCGCCCGTCGCCATGATCTTCACGCCCTTGCGCATTTCCTCAATCGACACGCCGTTCACCTCCGCCGACCTCTCTATCAGTGACTGGATGAACTCAACACAGTCGTCGATCGAGTCGGTTTCGAAACGCTCAAAGTTGAGGGACCCGCCGGGGAAGTGCTGCACCGTGCGCCGCAGAATCGTGTCCCGCACCAGCGAGCCATTGGCTAGCCCTGTCAACTCTGAGATGTTCCCGGGATACGAGTGGGTTTGCGTATCGGAGAGAACGAGCGGCGTTAGTGCACCGTTGGTCCGCTTCCCGGTACCATTCGTGGATGCATGACGGAGCCCCGCATTTACACTGGCACTGGCACTTGCGTCGCATTCCGAAGGCGAGTGCGACCTGGGCGAAGAGAGATTGCTCGGAGTTCCGCTGCCTCTAGTTGCGATGACCGATGGAGAAGAAGGTGGCTCGGGCGAGCGCGTAAAATAGACGACCTTGGCCAGAGAACCGCCGACCTAATTGTGGTTCGAGTCGGTATACGATAGTAGCGGGAATGTGCCACGCTCACATCGACAGCAATATGCGACACTGGCTCGATGTAATTCGGGAGGTAGATCCCTCGACTATCCCTCGTCTATAAAGCAAAAGGCAAAGAGCAAAGTTAGCACAAAACGCTTCTCTACACGCCATTGGTGATGATTTTGCGTGCCTCTGGAGATTCTTCGGTTAGTATCACAGCGCCGCGAGTGTCAACATGGATGACTTTGGCTGAGGGTAACATGGGATTCAGAAAAGACCAGTAGGTTGCCTAGAGTCGACAAGAAATAGCTATTGCAGATCCTGTATCAAATGGAATAGCACCACATTGAAGAGCGATTGAGAAGGTGTAAATGCGCGACAGCAAATGCATGGCCATGGGCCCACTATTTCTAATCATCTGGCACCGGAATATCAAGTACCCGACAAACGCGAATGTCTCAGTCCGATGGTTGGGCAATCATCCGAACCCGATGCGACCACGGACTCCATGAAAACTCAAGCAGACGGAATTTCTCATCGCAAGCTTGACGTTGTGCAGGGAAGACGCAGACGTTGTGTGTAGTGTCGTTTTCACATTGAACCCAATAACCCAAAAAATAGTGATAAATTAGCTAGTCTGTCGTAGAGTACTCTGGTATCCTCGTGTAATCATTCCATGGACCCAATTTAACCGGTGAGAGCCTTGAGCTGAGCAGAGAAGGTAGTTGCAGCAGCAGGGCAACCCTTGCCAGGGCCGAACAGGTTCTGCAGACTGGAGATGGAAGTCTGGAGACGCGTGATCTTGGAAGCCTTCGAGTTGTCGGTGGGGAAGGGAGCCGCGACGCCGGGGTTGTGAATGTCGTGGCCAGCGGCAACGTTAGCCGAGAGCGACTGGAGAAAGTGGAAGATTAGATACTAAGTATCGTCCAGAGAACGGGTACAAAATGAAACTCACAGCAATGAAAGAGTCGCGGCTGGGAGGGCAAGAGCAAGGAATCTTGATTCCGTTAATCCCATCGCAGTCACCGGTGCCGGTGGGGTTCTGCCCAGCCTTGACACCGAACTGGGGAACCAGCGCGGGGTTAACACCACCCTTGGGCTTCGGTGCAGGCTTGGGTGCGGGTTTAGCTGCAGGCTTCTTCGGTGCGGGCTTGGGCGCCGGCTTGGGGGCAGGCTTCGGCGCCGCAAGAGGCTTCCCATTGTTGATCAAAGACGCAAGCTGCGCGGAGAAGGTCGTCGCTGCGGCCGGGCAACCCTTTCCGGGCCCAAACAGGTTCTGTAGGGACGAGATGGAGGTCTGCATACGCGCGATCTGCGACGCGACGGATCCATCGGTGGGGAAAGGAGCCGGGACACCAGGGTTGTTGACATCGTGGCCCGCAGCAACGTTAGCGGAAAGCGACTATGGATTTGATTGGTTAGAGGGGAAAAAACCATTCGGAAAGGCAACGCACTTGGATGAAGAAATCGCGGCTGGGAGGGCAAGAGCAAGGGATTTTAACCCCGTTAATGCCGTCGCAGTCACCGGTACCGGTGGGGTTCTGACCAGCCTTGACACCGAACTGGGGAACGAGCGCAGGGTTGACACCTCGCTTCTGGACGGGGACCGCAGAGACGCTGAGGACAAGGACGGAAGAGATGAGAGCAGACGTGAACTTCATGGCTCAAAGAAAGACTAGCTTCGAAATTGAATGGAAATGAGAGTGCGGAAGGCAAGCCAGTCGACACAGTCGGAAATAAAAAAAGAAAGAGAGGGCGAAAGAGATGAGGGCAGGAGCCGTCCATCGAGGAATTTATACAGTGCAGCCGTGGGTTGATCGTACGTGATGATCCGCGTTGAAGCGATGTTTCAGAACTTTTTGGCCGCATGTGCTGTGTGCCTGGTATTTACCGTCCAACGCTGGTAGACGCGAATCGGGATACTCTCCGCGCCATGAGAGTGGCGTTTGTCCAGAGCCATAGCTATGAGTTGCGAACCAGTTCCAAGCCACATTTTGCCGTAGAAAACAAGTGATATGGGAGAGGTTAGCTTTAATTGAGGAGCCTCAATGTAAAGATTTTCGCAGATCTTGCTGTGTTTTTTCGCCGAGGGAAAACAGGCGTTGCAATTTGTTGCCATCCTCCAGTGTGGCGGTTGATAGAAAAATTGATGAACTTGTGAATCTTTTGAATGGATTCCAGCGCTATCCAGCCGGATCCGAGATAAGGTTGAGCAGAGAGGAGGAGAGCCTTGTGAAGACGCTTTTGAAGGAACAGAACATTGTTTCTGTTCTAACGGTTGGAGCCCTGTTGCAAGCAAGTAGCGCTGGACAGCATGCCGAATTGCGGGGGTCATAAGCCGTATAAAGATACGGAACAAACGGAGGTGTAAGGGCTTCTTGAGGCAGTTTGTGAACGTATTCATCGGGCTCGCGGCGAATACAGTCGTAGAGCGGAAGAAAGCAGATTTTCCGGTCAATCGGGCCGTGACAAAAGTAAACAGTCACGTCAATTACGCAAGTAGCCTTAGCCTCCTCGTTCAAGTACTGCTCACAGTGCTCAGCGCTCAACCTGAACTACTTACTTGACGCGTTACTCTATCTGCTCGGGCTGCTCAAGATTGGAACCATGGCCGTGCACATGTTCTGGAGACTCAGATTTTGAATTTGAATGCTCGCGGCTGCAATCCAGTCTGCTGCCAGCCTGCTCTGCAGCTCCGACTCGATATACTTGATGTTTTGTATCGCTTGTTATGCTTGCGACTTGCGAAGCGATCATCGATGGTCTACCGTCTGACCGGCAACGGCCCGCAAGCATTGACATCTTCGGAATTCCGCAAACTCAAGTTGAACCTCTCCAGTTACTCCCACCATGACTTCCCTCAGAGAGTCCTTCCTCCCAGTATACGCTCCAAAAAACGAATCAGCAGAGCTCGGCGACAATTCCATGCTAATCGGAGGCTCTACTCTATACCTCCAACCAGACGAGCCCTGGCCCCTCTGCAACACATGCGCACACCCACTCGTCCCACTAATACAGCTCAACGCCTCATCGGAGCATACGCCTCTGGCGTTTCGCACCCACATCCCCTCTGCCGTCCCAGCAAACGACAGCCGCGGCCTCGCAACCATGGTCCAGCTCTTCGTCTGTCCAGAAACGGATTGCTACGACACATCCACCAACTATTCAACGGAGACGCGGTCCTGGATCGTGCGCATCGCAACAGTGCCTATCGTTCAATCGCATAGCACATCTCAGAAAGCTAAGAAGAAGATAGAGGATGGCGCCAGCGCCGGGGAAGGCACAGGACTCCTCCCTCCTCGAATAGTAGCAACTTGGACGCCAGGGAAGAAGGAGACTTTTCACTGGGAAGTCCAGATGGGTCAAGATGACTCGGACGAATTCTATGATATCCACGAGCCAGTCCGCGGATTAAAATTGCTCGGCCATTCCGTACGAGGTACGCAGACGATCGTAACATCATGGTCCAAGATCGCACCATGACATTATGTCATAGGCAAATTCTACTGTTCAGAAGAAGTTTGCCCGCAAGGTATTCCAAACCAATACTGTGATCGACGTGAATTGATACAAATTGGCGACCGCGACCGGTTCACTGGCGAGGACGAGGAAGAAAATGGGGAAGAAGAGGAGTCGGAATATGCCCTGGGCATTGCAAGCATCCCGTTCTCTCTCTCAGCTTTCAATGGTGTAGCTCATTCACTCACTTTGCAGATGGCAACTTTGGGAAATACCTGGATAGAACAATGCATAGATCACCCCGAAGTTCTGACTCTGACGATGAGCGGGAATTGGTAATCACATACATACTGCTATAGCTATTGAATCGCTGCCATTTGGCTTTTGTACATGTTATCGTGAATTCACAAACACTGACACTCATGCCGAAAAAAGCATCCATAATGATAAAGCGAATCTACACTAAACATTCAACCACCAACCGCATTTACAACAAGCTGGCACACATCCTGCTTCTCCGCGCGCACTCCCAGTTCTAGCGTCACCCCCACACCCTGAGAGAACGTCATCCTGCACCGAGCAAGCACCTTCCCGCCTCCACCTGTTACCAGGCCCGAAAGCTGCAACGTATGCACCGAGCTCGAGGTAGGGATCTCCGTCCCTCCAAGCGGCTCCATGTTCAGCACCTCGATGATCGAATCGCATGCGGCTGAGGTGAATAATCAGCTATAAAACAAGAGAGAAGGATGAGGGGAAGAACAACGCACCCTTCAGACTCTCAACAGAAGCACCCAACCCAAACGTCTCAGTAACACTCGGACCCGCCTTCATCCTATCCCACTCGGCACCAAACGCAGCATACGAGGGAATAATATAATCCCCACCCGCACTAAGCTCAACCTCCTCAATCTGATACTCATCCTCATACCCTTCCGCCTCAGGCTCCCCAGTCGACGGATCCAGCTCCTTGCTCACAAACTGCAGTGTGCACTGGAACGTCGCAGTCACATAGTCCTCTGGCTCGTCGCGCACAAACGAGACGTATGCGACACCCGGAGAGGAAGCTGCAGACAAACTGTTGATGGGGAGCACAAATTCTTGCGACAGCCCTTCATCTTCGGTCTGCATCGCCATCGTCACCTGCTCCAGAACGGTATCGGGAAGTGTATTCGACACATTGAACTAGGAAAATCGCCGCATAAGAATCGAGAAACAAGTATAAAGATATATTATAATTGATACTGACCTGGAACACAATATGCTCCTTGAAGATATGTTTGACACAAGTAACCTGATACTCGGTCTCACTCTCCGTGAGCGGCAACGGCCTGGCGCTGCTATTGAGGATAGATCCATAATTGGCAAACGCCGGGACAGCCGCGAGTTGTTCGGCATATGCTGATTGAGTTTCTGCCGCCGTCGGAGGGGGAGGTGCGGCGGACGTCTTTTTGGGTGCGGGTACACCGATGGTGTCGAGAGTACTTGGGCCTGTTGACCAGTCAATGATAAGGTCGATGCTGAGCATATTCAAATGAACGTACGGGCAGACTCGGCCGCAGCTTGAGCACGGCTGATCTTGGGGATGCTCGAAACATCGAAGGGCTGCGCAGAGGCGCTGCCATCTTTAACATAGGAGACTAACTTCGATTCCAGGGCAGCCAGAGACAAGACAGAGTCTGAAGGATAATGAGACATCAAAGGGAATATACACCGAAAAAAACAATGCGCACCCTCTTTGACGTAGGGCTCGACCAGATTCTGCGCTTTGAAGACTTTGAGGTACATGGTGGCACGGTCGCGAACCTCATCATCGACGTCGTCCAGACACCTGTCGAAGGAGTTCCCGATGAAAACTTTACGCATCTATCTGGGACCGAATTTCACCCACCGGTTCAACAGAACCCCGATGCTATGGTTCAGGTTCGGGTCGGAAGAACTGACACCAAACTTGGCCATGCTCGCCACAGCCGCCGCCCGTACCGGCGCGTTCTCCAAAACGACGCGATTATAAATGAAACGAATGTATTTTGCGGGTTGAGACGATTTCGGTCCCTCAATGCCGAGAAGGTGCAGAATCCGGACGGACAGTTTTGTGAATTCACAGTCCTCGATGAATTCACACAAATGTGAAAGAGCCTGCTCCTTGCACTCGCCGATGAATTTGATCATGTCGAAAATAGCTTCGACAACAGCGCGCTTGA
This sequence comes from Favolaschia claudopus, assembly GCA_037176885.1. Classification (NCBI taxonomy): domain Eukaryota; kingdom Fungi; phylum Basidiomycota; class Agaricomycetes; order Agaricales; family Mycenaceae; genus Favolaschia; species Favolaschia claudopus. Next base: position 545,136 of record JAWWNJ010000032.1, on the reverse strand, counting down.
AGTCGTATCCGCCTTCATCGCGGAGAACGCCAGAAAGGAATGTAAGCATCGCGGCATGTTTGGCCGGGAATTTGAGGCAGAGTGAACGAATAGCATCAACGATGATAACCTTGAACTCGTCGCTGATTTCGGACATGAATCCAGTGATTTGTTTGATGAGACGGTCCACTGAAGCTTCGTTACCGGTCTGTAACAGATTAAATACAATCAAACGAGAGTGTGGAGGGAAAACGTACCTTGAGCAAGGTGGTAATGGCGTAAGTTGCCACACTTCGGTTGGTATCAGTGATGAGATTTTCCAGATCGACATTGCAAGCCGCGACGCTAGCGGGATGTGAAAGTGCGAGTGCGGCGAGCGTTCGGGTGGCGGCAAACTTGAGGACCGGTTTTGGGGAGGACAGGAAGAGTTGGAGCACTGTTTGGATCATGAGCGCACGAACAATAACTGCATTGAATACTGACCCGCTATTGATTTGGTCAACTGAGCCGCAGTGACATTCTTCATTTCACAAATAACGCGGGCAGCCTCGAAGTTGACCATGTCGCTCTTGTGACGCAGCCAGCCCTCGAGCAACTCGACCATTTGCCGTTGCACACTGTACACAAAATCAGCACAGCACAAATTGTTTTTTTCGAGGTGAGCAAACGCACTTGGGATCCTCCTCTATGACCTTCGCAGCATACCGAATAAGCATACACAGCGCCATGGCATTTTTCAGCGTCGTCCCCGCGCCAGACTTGCCCCCACCGAGCTGCTGAATCATTTTCGTAATCGCCATCCGGTCCTGCTGCCGCATCAAATACAGCAGCCCAAGCGCATGATACTGTGTTATATTGCTCGAGGACGGAATAGTTTGCGTGGCGTTTTGGCTGGAACCGCCGCCGAAGAACGAAGAGGAACCAGACGAGACGCTGCCGAAGTATCCCTGGGACTTGGCGTTGACTGCTTCCTGTGCCTCGTTTACCCAGCGCTTTACGACGTCCTTGGCGTGCGGGAAGAGGTGGTACGAGGAAACGAGCGCAGCGGAAGAGATGGACGGGTTCTTGTCTACGATAGCTGCCTTGAAGAAACGCTCAACCCCCTGGGCCATTGACGGCTGCATCAAGCATCGTTGAGTATATTGTACATGTAGAAGCAGGAAAACGCACGTCGATGATGCGACACAAAGCGCGAATAGCATTCGGCCGATAGATGACCTCCGAGTTAGGCTGCATGTCTTTCATGATACTGCTCGTCACCATGATCACATCCTCCGCCGTTGTTGCGAGTTCCTTGATAGCCAGATAAACCGCTTGTCGCAAAGCACTCTAGAAACGCAAAGAACAAAATTTGCGCGACACTGGTCAACGAAATATTTAAGACCGCAAGACCATACACGCACATCCTTGTGCTGGAACAGTTTAGTGGTGCCAAAGAACAGCGTCGTAGATTCCTGCGTCGAGAATGTCTCGCCGACATAGAGAAGGTAGACAATACGCGTCAGTAGTTGCCGACATTTGCGCGGGCTAATAGGCGATTCGTTGAAGACGCGGGCCTCTTGGATGATTGTAGTCTTGTTGTTGTAGTACGAGCTCAGGCCGCTCTCGTCCTCTTTTTTCGAGAACGCCATCGCGAACGACATTTTGGCGGCGGCGGTGACGAGATTTCTCGCAAAGTGGTGGACGTGTAGGTGTGGGTGGCTGTGTTCAATGATGCTGACCTTGAAGACAAGGCCGAAAAATCACACAAAAAACGAAACTAAAAGTCTAAAGAATTCCACTGGCATGAAAGGTCAGATACATCTGTACCAACGTTATATACGAAGCAAACGCAATGTACACCGTACTTCCTCTTGGCCTGCCTTCAGTAGAATCGAAGGTCGTCCTCGCCGTAAATCATATCCACGCAGAATACACGTTACTCTGCGTGTCCAACCAACCACCTGCCTGCCCAACTCCGGACGCCCTCTCCGCCTACAAACGTGCAGGGGGAGGACAACAAATGCGTAAGACGGAATCGTAAACCGGAACGCGAGAGAGACCCAAGGGAAACAATGATGGGCGCGCGGTGACGCGTCGTGTATGGGGAGGGGAATGGGTGGGAGGAACTGAAAATAAGGAGTGTGGGGGGTGGTAGATAACAATGTATGTACACATCATCACAGAAGGGAGTCGTTAGGAAGGAAGGATGAAGACAGAGGGTGTTGGATGAAATGGGATGTGGGATGAAGAATGATGATAACGGTAGGGATATGGAAACTGAAACGGGCGCAATGTGTATAATGGACAGGGAATTAAGCGGCCAGTAGTCGTTCTGACGCGCGACTGCTGGCGTGAAATGAGAAGCGTCCGTGGGGAAGTATTAAATAACACCTGAGTTATAACGTGGAGGGGTTTGGCGCCGTATCGCGCCGCGCAGCGGCCAAAGAAGCGCACGACCTGCCATTGACTGGCGGGCGGCGCCGCAATAATTAAAGAGATAGTAGAGGATCGTGGGTTTCGGGAGGCCAGCGAGAACCAAGCACTGACCAGCGCGACAGCACCGGCTGCATATTTGTCTTGTTTGCAATGCATGCTGGGGTGGGGAAGGGATGGAACGCTCCCTTCTCTTGTCGCATTTCCCAACGGGATAACCACCTGAACCTCCGCACTCTGTCATGACTCGCGTATCCGTGGGGACCTATTCCCTCTCCATCTCCGACTGAGCCTAAACCTCTACACCTTCCCTCCACCCCCAGTTGCTCAGCCGCTCTCGGGACGCAGAGCCCGAATCACACACTCCGCAGACTAACGATCAACGAGTCTACCAGAGCTCAGTCTCACGACCACGGGCGCCTCGCTGCTGGCCTACGGCGCCGGGAGTCCCTTGTTGCGCCTGACGGGTGTGGGAGCGAAGCCTGACAAAGGCACAATCAACAAAAACTACTGAACGGGAAGAAAAGAAAAACCTACATCCTGTCGCTAACGCGTGGGTCCTCTTCTTCGTGGACGACCTTGCGACGCCCACTAGCAGTCGGCTTGCTGGTGCTTGCAGAGCCGTCGTCCGGAGCACTACGCTGCACGCTCCAGTCGAAGACATAGTCGTACTGATAGCCTTCACGAACGAAAAGGTCGCGGAAGAGCTTGCGCAAGTACGAGTAGTCGGGCTTGTCGTCGAAGCGGAGCGCACGAGTGTAGTTGAGGAAGATACCAAACTCGTTGGGGAAACCACGGCACAGGAGGTCCGTAGGAGTAGTCATCTTCTTCTCCATGATGCGGTCGTACTTCTGCTTCTTAGTGGCGGCTTTCAGTCCCTGCCACGGCAGTGCGCCACGCAGAAAGTACATCAAAACGTAAGCAAGTGACTCGAGGTCGTCACGACGTGCTTGCTCGACACCGAGATGGGTGTTGATCGAGGTGTAGCGAGCGGTACCAGTCAAGTTCTTGTTCTCCCTGTAAGGAATGTGCAGGTGCGTCTTAGGGTCACGGAACTTCTTTGCAAGACCGAAGTCAATGACGTTGACTTGATTTCCGCGTTTCCCGATGCCCATAACGAAGTTGTCGGGCTTGATGTCACGGTGAATGAAGTTCCGAGAATGGACATACTCAATTCTGGAGATCTGTCGAACCAACATGAGGCGGACAAAAATCGAACGACAGCAATGACTCACGAGTTGGTCTGCGAGCAGCAAGACGGTCTTGAGACTGAATTTACGGTTGCAGAAATTGAAGAGGTCCTCAAGGGAAGGGCCAAGAAGGTCCATGACCATGGCGTTATAGTCGCATTCAGTACCAAACCATCTGACAAATGGTACGCCGACGCCGCCGGCGAGGGTCTTGTAGACCTTGGACTCGTACTCGAGCTGGGGATGCTTGGCCTTGATAGACTCGAGCTTAATGGCGACCTCTTCGCCAGAGATGATGTTTATTCCGAGGTAAATGTCACCTGGAGAGGCGGGGTTGAAAACGACGGTGAAAACGTGGATGACACGGGCGTACCAAAGGATCCTGAACCGATCTTTTTGCCCAGTCTATACTTTCCGCCGACTCTGAGGTCTAAACGGTGTGAAGAGCTATCGGCCATTCGTTATTATAGAGGAGAAAGAGAAGCAAGTGGGAGGAGGAAGAGAGAAAGAGATCAACGGAGGCGTGGGTGCCGTGTGTATACTGATGTTATGTGTCACGGCTGTGTGCCGCTGCGCGAATTACTGATCTCATGCAACACCCTTGTTTTAACCAAAGATATTCAGCAATGAACTTAGTGTCCCACAAAAACTCTTCACGGTTTGTTATGCGGTCTAGCGAAGCTCTCTGATTTTTTTCCTCTCCCTCAATGACATGGAGGCGCAAAAAGGTATATGAAATTTGTTTTCCTGTAACCAATGTTTCATCATACAAAGGAGGCACATAGAGCGATCGGTAGAGAGCGTTTGAACTCGAGGAATAGTCGCATTCACAAATGAAAGTGTTCAAGAACGAAGAAATCACCTCTTACCGCCTCAAATTTGACTTGGAAGTAACACAAAGCCCAATTCGACGGCCCCGTCCAACGATGAGGCTTCTCTTGCCTCAGGGTCAACGACACAGGAGTGCAGAGATCGTTTGTCGTATTGGAAACCGTCTCAATTGCCGTCCCTAGTCGCCTGCGCGCAAAACGCGTTGGGATTTCAAGTCTGTGCTAGATCTTTCCTTGATATACTGCTGGTTGTTGCTGTTGCGGCGCAGGACTAGTGCTTTCCGAGTCGAACGCATGGAGTCTCTGAATCCACTGGTGACCGTCTCGAATCACTCGCCAACTAGAAAAGCCCAAAAGCAGTCAAGCACACAATCAAATCCCTACCGCTGTTTCACTTTCAATGGCCCCTGTGCACCTTGCTACATCCACAAGAGAGTCGCAAAGAGAAGAACGCAAAGAAGAGCCTAAACAAGCATTGCCATAGTATCACTAAAGCTCAAGAGTTTGTTTCGGACCGAAGCGCACATTTCCAAAGTCGCCGGGATCCGACTAAAGTGGAAAGCGACGAATCAACTGGAAAAGCACGAGTGCTCCGAAAACTGCCCATGAATCTTGCATGTCCAGTTCTTTGCTCTTCCAGAGCTGCATACATAGCGTCAAGGATCGCTGTCTTTCCGGTGTGCGAAGTTCAAGTCGCGCGTTAATGTTCTCTTGTCTTTTCAAGATTGGGTGGCCCACCGTTGCAGTCGCTCTCGCTCTTGTATACAACGCTACGCCTAGAAGTAGGCTGATAAAAGACCCGCTGCAATTTCGTCCAGCTGCTCTTGGGAAAGCTCAAACATATCTAGGTGCGTAAGTTGGCTTGATCATGAGCAGTCGAATTTGAAACAGGACGAGCACAAACCAGAGAACTCGTAACCGTGGCTCTGGACTTCCAACCCACACCTCATGCTCAATAGCAACAGACCTTACAGCCTCCTCAATCCGTTGTCCTATAATATCAAGAATGCTTAAAACTCAGCATTGCTGGGCACATTCCGATCTTACATGGGAATGCACCCACGGAGGTTAGGTTATGAACGAGAAGGACACAGAGGTTGTATGATATATCAAACATCAAGCTTCAAGCCGTCTTTCGTCGCGTTATCTCAGAAATTTGTGACTGTCTGATAATATACATTGAATTCTTCAACTAGACACCACAATCTGGACACTCGTATGGCAAATATCATGAATGGATGAAGGAGCAACCTTGAACGACCGACCGACGCGCACGAGTCGTACCTCTCCCAACCGTCCATGAATCCCAGATTATCCTAACCAAACACTTCTCTATTCTTCCTTCCTTCACTCTTCTTCCTTGTTCTTCTCCCCACCACATCTCTTCCCCCGCCCGACACACAACAACCAACACCCGCCCACCCACCGAGCGCCCTCTCCGCCCACAAAAGCCATGAACAGAGGACAGCAAAACCAAAACCAATACGTGAATCGAGAAATACCCAGAGAAATCGTAACAATCATCGTGACGAGGGAGGGGGAGAAGGGGAGAGGGAGATTCAGATGATTGAGAGTGGGTCAGGAGGAAGGGGAAAGGCGAGGGTCCGTGATTGGTGCGTACGTAGGTGTATCTGTATCGTATCATGAACAGAAAGTGATAAGACGGTAGGGAGGGGAAATCGTTAATAGCACAGCAAGAATGATGTCGATGGAATTATGATGATACAAGATGGAGGAGGGGCGGAGGGGAGGGATGGGATAGGATGTATAGTTCACAGTGAGGGCACGGGCGCAAAAGGGTTATACAGTGTAAGACTTGTACCATGGGAAAGGGGGACAAAGGCGGCCAACACTTGCTGGCGTGAAGAGGAAAGGCGTCCGTGGGGGGAAATATAGTACTGAACGGCGGCGGCGAGACGTAGTCTATGTGGAATGTGGGGGGAGGATGCGGGAAGGAGCGACTTGGAAGCCCAGGGAGCGATTAGGTGGAGAGCGCCGCACAAAGATGGATGGCTAGATTGCGGCCGCCGCCGCTGGCGTAGTCATTGTCGGTGGACCCCAACAGCGCAGTTATCTTGACGTTGCCGTGTCATATCGTGTCGCTTCTTCGCTGCGAAAATTCACCTGCCCACTCACATTCCCCAACGCACAAACTCTGTGGGGATCCACCCCCCTCCGCCTGCTGGCTGAGCAAAAACCTCTGCACCTTCCCTCCACCCCCAGCTGCTCAGCCACTCTCGGGACGCAGAGCCCGGACACAAAACAAATGATTCAACAAGTCCTCTACCAGAGCTCGGCATCACGGCGAGCGCCTCGCTGCTGACTTACAGCGCCGGGGGTGCCCTGCTGAGCCTGACGAGTGTGCGAACGAAGCCTAATTGAGTCATCAATATACGCGAAACGCAGACGGACGGATACCTACATTCTGTCGCTCGGCTCTTCCTCCTGGACAACCTTACGGCGAGCACTTGCACCACCCTTACTAGTACCAGTGGAACCATCGTCCTGAGCCCCATTGCGCTGGACGCTCCAGTCGAAGACATAATCGTACTGATAACCTTCGCGGACGAAAAGGTCACGGAAGAGCTTGCGCAAGTACGAGTAGTCGGGCTTGTCGTCGAAGCGGAGCGCACGAGTGTAGTTGAGGAAGATACCAAACTCGTTGGGGAAACCACGGCATAGGAGGTCCGTAGGAGTGGTCATCTTCTTCTCCATGATGCGGTCGTACTTCTGCTTCTTAGTGGCGGCTTTGAGTCCCTGCCACGGCAAGGCGCCACGCAAGAAGTACATCAAGACGTAGGCAAGTGACTCGAGGTCGTCACGACGTGCTTGCTCGACACCGAGATGGGTGTTGATCGAGGTGTAGCGAGCGGTACCAGTCAAGTTCTTGTTCTCCCTGTAAGGAATGTGCAGGTGCGTCTTAGGGTCACGGAATTTCTTTGCAAGACCGAAGTCAATGACGTTGACTTGGTTTCCGCGTTTGCCAATGCCCATCAAGAAATTGTCGGGCTTGATGTCGCGGTGGATGAAATTGCGAGAGTGGATGTATTCAATTCTCGAAATCTAGACGAGCGTGGAGTCAGGGCAACTAAAGAAAGCAAGCTCGAGGGCATGACGTACAAGCTGGTCTGCGAGGAGTAGGACAGTCTTGAGACTGAATTTGCGGTTGCAGAAATTGAAGAGATCCTCCAGAGAGGGGCCGAGAAGGTCAAGAACCATGGCGTTGTAATCGCATTCTGTGCCGAACCATCTGACGAAAGGCACTCCAACGCCGCCAGCAAGGGTTTTGTAGACCTTGGACTCGTACTCGAGCTGCGGATGCTTCGCTTTGACGGACTCAAGCTTGATGGCGACCTCTTCGCCAGATATAATGTTTATTCCGAGGTAAATGTCACCTGCGATGGAGCGATGAGCAATCCGATTGAACGAAGGCTCGACGCGACGCACCAAAAGATCCGGAACCGATCTTTTTCCCAAGTCTATACTTTCCGCCAACCCGAAGATCAAGTCTGTGCGTGGAGGCGTCGGCCATTCGTGATGCGGGGGATGATTATGGGGGTTAAGAAACTGGTAAAAAATGGGGACGAGTTTAGTAGATGCTGCAGAGAAAGGGAGAGAAAGAAGGCGGAGGAAAGAAAGGATCAGTGGCCCAGGTATATGAAGGCTGTTAGGGCAAAATGTGCGCAACCGCAACCCAATGACGACAGCCAATGACTCGCTAGATGATTCCCTGACCATCTCAAAGTATCCCAAACCATCGAACGCTGTGATCAGGAGCCCGCGAAGCTGAATAGTCGTCTTTGGGCGAGTGGGGTCGAAGAAGGAACCACGCCACGATAGGGCGATTACCGATACTTGGACGAAAAGTGGAGCGATAGAGTAGAAGAGAAATGTACTGACTGGGGTGTACGAGGTAGATGAGGGTAGCGGACAGAGGGAGAATTAGGAGGTGAGGAGTGGGAGAGGATGGGGGAGGAGACAAGGGTGATTCAAGCGGAGTCTGAACTTCGGCACTCGGCACGCACCTGGTCCTTTTGAATCTTAGCGCCCACCACTGCCAGCACCATACACGTCCGTCGTTCTCTCCGGCACACTCAGTTTCCTTACTATCCGGTCCAAGCTCTAGTGGGCCACCGCACAACTGTTCCTGGTCCATCGGTTTGTTGTATGTATCACTCTCCAGCGGCTCGGACTCGTTCTGTCGTTATATTCTTCCTATTTTCGCTCTACTCTCATGCCAACACCACTGTGCCGCAATCGAAGCCGCCTGGTCTGCATAGAGCAAACGAGACTTTCGTAACTGGTCTTCAAGATGCTCAATACCTCTCTCAGAGCAGTGAGCTGGCTGTTCTCGATTTACGTGTATCTTGTTCCTGGATCGTTTCGTGCTGTTCCGACAAAGGACCGTTCCTATCCAGCTCATGCCCGATGTCGCCGCTTTCCAACGTCCGTTTAACTCTATCTTCCGAGTGCTACGGTTCTGCAGTAACATTTCTCAAGTTGGTGTCTACTTCTTCGGGCCGGGGAACAGGAATAGTCACCGGGGATTCTCCGCATACAAGGCGCCTTTGTGCTATTACCGGCTTGCCGCCCATCTTGCTGGCTGTTAATCTTCCATCTATCGAGACTGTAGATATCATCAAATCGACAGAGCTAAAAACAACAATCAAACCACCAGGCAGTGTCGAGTTGACCTCCTTGCATTCTATACTGGATTTGATTTACTGATACGTTCCTGCTGTCGATTCCGTCCCTTGTCAAATTCGACATCCCGCCGCACCTCCAGCAACATCTACTTGAAGTTTGAAGAAACGAATTCAATGATTCGTGCTAAATCTGGACAATCAACCTTTACATCGTCTGCCCCTATTACTTTGGGCTCCTCTTCTGCAGACACGACCCTGGGGCCCCTTCTTCTATCGAAGTTCTCATCTCTCAACCTACCCATGATTTGTCGACCCTTTCGCAACGAAAATAGCGTGGTCATTGGTGAGTCGTCTTTCTAATCTTGGATTGCTACACCTCTGTTTTTTTTCGTGATGAGAGTAATACTCAGCTCACTTCGACGCTGCGGCGTATGAGACTACCTTGTACTACGTTTCTGACTTGCTGCTCTCCCTTCAAGTTTGTTCGTTCCAGTTTGCTAATTCTTTTGGCAGAGACATCAAGTGTCATGGAAAGGGTCGAAACGAGCGGGCAAGTATTCGCAGTGGATATCCTCGAAGCTTCCATCTATCGACCGTATCAGAACACCCCGACTCCCATAACGAAGATAGTTCCGCCATTGGGTGAGTCGTCTTTCTAATCTTGGATTGATATCCCTCTGTTTTTTTCCGTGATGAGAGTAATACTCAGCTCACTTCGACGCTGCGGCGTATGAGACTACCTTGTACTACGTTTCTGACTTGCTGCTCTCCCTTCAAGTTTGTTCGTTCCAGTTTGCTAATTCTTTTGGCAGAGACATCAAGTGTCATGGAAAGGGTCGAAACGAGCGGGCAAGTATTCGCAGTGGATATCCTCGAAGCTTCCATCTATCGACCGTATCAGAACACCCCGACTCCCATAACGAAGATAGTTCCGCCATTGGGTGAGTCGTCTTTCTAATCCTGGATTGATATCCCTCTGTTTTTCTTCTATGACGAGAGTAATACTCAGCTCACTTCGACGCTGCGGCGCATGAGACTAACTTGTACTACGTTTCTGACTTGCCACTCTGCCTTCACGTTTCTTGGTTTTAGTTTGCTAATTCTTTTGGCAGAAACACCTTAAGTATGCTCCAAGTGTCATGGAAAGGGTCGGAATGAGCGGGCAAGTATCTGCAGTGGATCTCAGTGGCTCACCCGTCCTCGCCGCCCTGGGATGTTTCCCTGACTGAAGAACGACTGCGGTTGCTTGGCAAGCAACCATCACTATTCCTTGTGGGGCTGCTTCGAGTCCTTGTTCCCAGCTCGGCAGACAATACTGTACATGTAGTTCAATATGCGTCTCAAAACACTCTGTATTCCATACTTTTAATGCTGTGGAAGGTTTCTGAGCCCGTTCGGCCGTGTTGAGTACCCCAGAGAGTTTTTGGCGGATCTGAGGGCAGTGCCCAATATCTTTGATCGGTTAACTTCCCCCGTCGGTTCGCGTTCTCACGTTACTATCTTTTCCTTTCCCTCCTCCATCTCACCGTTGGTCCTGCTGCGTGGTTGACCCCGCCCATTCTTTCGACCACCCACCACCATGGCCTACCGCCAGAACGATCCTTACTACGGCCAGCAGCAGCCGCAACGCCAGGCTTCCCAGCCTTACCACCAACAGGACCAATATTACGATTCCCCCCAACAACCCATGCGCCAGAACACCCAGCCCTACCAGCAACCCATTTCTCAGCAGCCCTACTCCCAGCAGCATGAGCAACCTTACCACCAACAACAGTCTGACCCCTACGCCTACCAGCAGGGAGCAAACGACTATGGTTCTTCGCATGGTCACGACAACAACAACTGGGACGGCAAATCCTATCAGGATAGCTTTGCTGGATCCCAAGCTCATCTGGACCCCTACAACATGAGCCAGACCTCCATCCCCCCCGTTCCCTCTATGCCATACGCCCCTGCCTCCAACTACCCACCCCAGCGGCCTGGCATGCCCTACAGCCAGAGCTCTGGCTATGGCTCCCAATACAGCGCTGTCCACGAGAAAATGATGAAGCGCCGCTCCGTTCGCCAGGTCGAACTCCAACAGGGCAATCTCGTCCTCGACATGCCCGTCCCCACCCACATTGTCCCCGCAGGCAAACAGGACATCGAGGAATTCTCCAAGATGCGGTACACCGCCGCGACATGCGACCCGGATGAGTTCATGCGATCCAAGTACTCTCTCCGCCCCTACCTGTTAAACCGTCAGACCGAGCTCTTCATTGTCATGACCATGTACAATGAAGATGAGATCCTGTTCTGCAAGACCATGAACGCCGTCATCAAGAATGTCGCGCATCTGTGCAGTCGCGACAAGTCAAAGACCTGGGGCGCCGAGGGCTGGAAAAAGGTCGTGGTTTGCGTCGTCTCCGACGGTCGATCCAAAGTCAACAAGCGGACTTTGCAAGTCCTCAGTCTCATGGGATGCTACCAAGACGGTATCGCCAAGGACACCGTCGGTGGCAAAGATGTCACTGCCCACATTTTCGAGGTCCGTGCAATTATCCGGTTTCATGATTCAATTCATAACTATCCCCTCTAGTACACCTCAACCGTAATCGCCACTCCCAGCGGCGAGGTCTCCCAAGGCTCCTGCCCCGTGCAAATTCTGTTCTGTCTCAAGGAACAGAACAAAAAGAAGCTCAACAGTCACCGGTGGTTCTTCAACGCCTTCGGGCCCCTCATCAAGCCCAATGTGTGCATCCTTCTCGACGTCGGCACCAAGCCCACCGGCACCTCCATCTACGAGTTGTGGAAGTGTTTCGACAAACACTCCAACGTTGGTGGGGCTTGTGGAGAGATTTGCGTCGACACCGGTCGTGGCTGCTCGCTCCTCCTCACTTCCCCGCTTGCGGCGTCGCAGAATTTCGAGTACAAGATGTCGAACGTGCTCGATAAGCCTCTGGAGAGTGTGTTTGGGTACATTAGTGTGTTGCCCGGTGCGTTCAGCGCGTACCGGTACCGCGCATTGCAGAATGGCCCGGACGGAAAGGGTCCGCTTGCTTCTTACTTTAAGGGTGAGGCTATGCACGGCGGAGGTGTCGCGTCCGCCGGACTCTTCGGTATGTGTTCCGCGTTCTCTTACAGCGACTTGCGCTCATTTTCAGCGGATCTTCAGAGCGTAACATGTATCTCGCCGAAGATCGTATTCTCTGCTTCGAGATCGTAACGAAGAAGAGAGAGGGCTGGGTGTAAGCTATCTCCAATTCCTAATCAGGGTACGTGCTTATCCAAACTGTGTAGCTTGAAGTACGTCAAGAGTGCAAAAGCCGCCACCGATGTGCCCACGACTGTTGCGGAGTTCATCTCACAACGTCGTCGATGGCTCAACGGCTCTCTTTTCGCTTCTATCCACGCCACAATCTTCTGGTTCCGTATCTGGACTTCCGGACAAGGCTTCTTCCGCAAGATTGCCCTGCAACTTGAATTCATCTACAACGCTATCCAACTCGTCTTCACCTGGACCTCTCTCGCCAACTTCTACCTCGCCTTCTTCTTCCTCGTCGGCTCCGCCACGGAAGACCCCGGACAGGACGCGTTCAATTTCCTGAGCAAGGGCGCCGGCAAGGAGGTGTTCGAGATATTCTTGAAGCTCTATCTCGCCCTGCTCTTCGTCGTCACGGTGTGCTCGCTCGGTAATCGGCCGCAGGGTTCCAAAGTCATTTACATCGGCGCCATCGTGCTATTTGGTCTTTGCAACATCATCTCGCTTTGGTCTGCAGCGTACACGGTGTACCTCTCCGTCCGCGAACTAACGCTGGACGATTGGAAGCACATTGGGACGGTGTTGCAGACGAATGCAACGTTCCGCGATATTGTGATCTCGCTCTTGGCCACATACGGACTGTACTTCATCAGCTCGTTCATGCACGCGGAACCTTGGCATATGTTCACCAGCTTCATCCAGTACATGTTCTTCTTGCCGTCTTGTCAGTTTGCCTTGTTCTTGTTCTGTTTTTTGGTTTTAGTTGACTGATGACTGCAGACGTCAACATTCTCATGATGTACGCCATGTGCAACTTGCACGACGTTACATGGGGAACCAAAGGAGACAACGGCTCCGCGAAGGATCTCGGCGGTGCCAAGAAAGTCAAGGGCGAGGACGGCAAGGAGATGATGGAGGTGGAGCTCGTTACCGCGCGGGAGGACGTCGATCAGCTGTGGAATGCGTCGCGCAGTGCGTTGCGGATTCCGCCGCCGAATGAGAAGGAGCATCGAGATGCGGCGACGAAGCAGGCGGACCATGATCGGAATAGCCGGACGAATGTCGTACTTGCATGGGTTGGGACGAATACGTACGTGTCTTCGCTGCCCAGAGAGATTGGTGTGGATGTTGACTGACATGCTTGCTTTTGCAGGTTGATGATCGTGGCTTTCACCTCAACGGCATTCAACGACTTTGTGCGCTCATACGTCCAGAGGAGCGGTGACTCGACATTCAACCCGTACCTCCAATTCCTATTCTTCGCCCTGTGCGTCTCGCGTCTTCTCTTGCTCTCGCTCTTTGCTGACTCTGGATTTATAGGGCTGGCCTATCAGCAGTCCGGTTCACCGGCTCTTTCTTGTACCTTGTGTTCCGAATCTTCGGTCACTAACTTCATTATTCGAACGAACGCTAATAAAACATTTAATTCGGAAAAAAAATCTTTACTATTATTTATGACCGCTGATGCTTTGCTTTCATGTATTTCATACGTTTCAAAGGAAAATTGTTTTATTCGACGAAATACCCATACTTATAAAGCTCCCGCCTCGGTGTGTTTGATTGAGGGAATCGATGAAAAGGTGTCATGGTAGGCTTGAGCATGAACAGTCGCCTTCGTAATCCAGAGCTCACGAAGCTTGCACCCCGATTTCAATATGTAGGCTTTGAGCGATTCCGTCGGCCGTTCTCCCGACGAAAGAAAGTCTTCTGGAATCTCCAAACAGTGAAGAGCCGGAGTGACGAGGCTCTTGAAAAATTCGACGTCAATTTCGCTGCTTGCGTCAAATACCAGCGTTTTCAGATGCAACAGCACGACGTCCTCCAAAGGATCGTCATGCGGTTCTTCCATGCCCCAGAAATGAAGGGTGCAGTCAATGAGATGCGGCATTTGGCGCAAAAGGGCCAAGGCATGATTCGGATATAGGGAGCTCAAGGCGATGGAAGTGAGCTGCGACCAAGGCAGACTGATACTCGGAGAGCCAAAATCACTGAGAACGACTGTGCGCAAGAAGGGGACATCTTGGATCACGATGGGATTGTCGAGACCGCCTCTGAGCCATAAATTCAGGCTACGGAGGAGCGGCATCGAGTGCGCGATCGTGCCTAGCGTCTTGGCATTTGAAAGACGCAATGTGAGATGCTCCCAGCGAGCGCAATAGGGCAGGAGACTGGAGAAAACAGGGAGCGAACCGTGGTCGCCAAAGTCGACAGCCTCGATGCTGAGAGGGAGAGAGCCAGATCTTTCCAACCACAACGGAGCCAACAAGGCTGCGTGGGTATCACTAGTACTAGCTATGGAAATTTTCCGAAAGGTAGTCAGGTCGATCGCTCTCCAAAGCACGGGGAGGCCATGAGCTATTGTGCGCCACTGGCGGCAAATGTGCGTCAAGATTGTGGGTGAGGATGACCCGCCGAGCGGCGGGCGGATCGGGTAAGGCGGTAAGAAATGAACGAAAATTTCGGAGACGACGTCCATTGGCAAAGTGAGTACTGGATACTTGTATGAGTCGAGACGCTCCAGAACAATTCGCTTATCTGCACGTAGGAGAGATATCGAGTTCTTCAATGCAGCAATCTGGGCCTCTAGCTCAAAGATTTGAGCGTTTTTCGCCGCCACGAAGGCGCGATCCTCTGCCATGCGATTGAGCATGACCCAGCAAGTAAAGCGCAGGGCTGCGCAGGGTATCGATAATATCAAAGTTTGGGATGGTTGGGCTTCAATGCAGCCAGAAGATCTCGATTTCGAAGGTTGCGTGCTGAGCGCAGTCAAGGGCAGATTAGTTTGAAAAGGAAGGAACTTCCCACGAAATTCAATCGACGGTCAGGTGCCAAAAACGCATTTCCCCGATTTGGTGCGTTGGATAATTGGATTTCACGTTTCTCGCGACTCCGAGTTCGACACTTCAGGCGCGCCGCAGGCACTCGTTCCTCCCTAAGTTTAACAATTACTCAAAGAGACTCTACTTGTGGCGAGTATACATATATCGATATCATCATGAACGTTCATGCACATTTCATGCATAAACCCTCAACCAGATCTCGAAACTACATATCGTGCAGGTACTACTTGTATGCTATATTTTGCGCGCCCTGCGCTTCAAGGATGGGTTCGTGAGCTCGGAAGGAGGATGCCTTGGAAGTTGTAAGGAACTCATAAATGTAATAAAACACGCACAGGACAGTCGACTAATACAACAAATACCACTCATTTCTTGTTGCCCTTCTCCTCCTTATCGTCGAACAAGGGAAACCACCTCACCCACATCTTGCGTTCCTCCTCAGTTCCCTCGAACACCCAATTCACCTTCTTAATCTCTGTGAAGCCCTCGCTCAACTCGGGCTCCTCGTAGTTGTCTCTGAATGAGGCGAAGGCGGACTTGGGTAACTCTTCCCTGGCAGGCTGTAGGAGAAGAAGGGGTTTGAGCCTGGAAAGAAATCGGGGTTGGAATGAAGTAAGACGAGACGCACCTCATGGCCGGAGAGTGAGGGGGGTAGACCGAATGCTCGGTAGAGGTTGTTATGCCATGCGAGCTCGAGCGAGCCAGTGAACACCATACAGCTGGACAGCGTTTGAGTAACGAGAACAATGGACAAGAGAAGGACTGACCGAATAGGGACATTGTGTTTCTTCGCAAGGTCAACATAGAATCTCCTTGTCGAGGCGTCTCTGTTGGTATTATCTGCAACGAAAGAATCAGCGTTGAGCGCTGTACATCCTTCTCTCTGCATTCAAATCAGCAAATGACGCACCAACAACACACTTCTTCCCTTCAGCAAGCGCTTCCTGAACAGCCTTGACACAATTCTCCCGCCTCTTCAATGTATCCTGGTTGATGTGGATGTAACCTGCCGGTTCGAAGTGGCGTCGAAAGAACGTGGTTTTGCCGAGACACGGGTAGCCGACGAGTAAGACGAGTTCTTGAGTGGGTTTGGAGGGAACTATAGGAGTGGAGGAGGGGGTGTAGAGAGGTACTGGAGTTTGTTTAGCGATGAAGACGAGGGGAGAAAGGTAAGATCGTTCACATTCAGGAAGAGTCGAGACGTCTAGGCCTTTGAGGGTGAATTCAGGATCTGGTGCTCGACCGAGGAAATATTCCTATGACCGATGATGAGCTTGGGGTTAGGCACCGATATACAAGAGACAAAATTACTTCCGGCGTCATGAAGGGTATTTCTACGTTGAGTGCCCACTTGCGATCTGTCGATGCAAAGTCTCGCCTGGAGGGATTTCTAGGATAATTCCGTCCAGCTGCGTCGCCGACGAAGAAAGAGGATGTTTTGTCTGCGAAATGGCTGAGAATTTAACGAAATGTCCCAAGAAAACAGATACCTATCTGGACGCCATCCTCGGCGTAGAGTTTTTCCAACTCGTCCCACATTCCAGTCATAGGCTTCCTGTACCTATCCTTTGCCACTGCGCCAAATATTCGAAACGGTACATCAGAGAGCTGGAGGTGTATAGTTTTGGGTCGAGATTTTAAATAGAGGAAGAAATACGTACAGCTGAAGCGATGGATTCTATCTTGGCTTTCCAAGCGTTCATCGGTTTGGCCCCCTTCAACAATCCGTTTTGGTTCGAGATGATCACAACCGAGTAGCTGCGAGATGTTGGCGGTCACGACATGAGTTTGAAACATGCCCCTACCCTGCATTTGCGGCCTCAGCTAATTTGCCTGGAACACAAGCGTTCCACCACTTCCACTCGGACGCAGGTTGCTTGAAACCTCCCTCAATGACTGTGCCGTCCAGATCAAACGCAGCAACTTTAGTTAGACTCGGTGGATTCAGGTTGGTGGCATGCAAACAAGAACGGTCAGGTCCGAAGGCTTTCAACCAACGAAATGATCCAGAGCTGGTGCTTTGCTCGTCGACAGCAGGTTTCTTGGTGAAAAATGGGTGAACTATCAGGGCGATGCTCTTGAATTATTTGCACGGAGCTTGAAACTTTCCTTACCCTTTGCGGCCTTGTTTGGAGCATTAGGATCGCCTGGTGTATCTAGTTTGCGTTTCTGGGCCGCTGGTATAGAGATTAGACGCCAGGAAATTGCGTGCAAGCAGAGAGAAAGCTGAATACTCGATGAGGAGGATGCCATTGCGAAACGTAGAGAATTTGTGAAGTGGAATGTGCACGATAGACGCGCTTTACGCGTGAATTTAAGATAAAACAGAGTTGAACGCGACGCGACGAGCCAACCACGAGCGGGAGAAGAGGGAGCGTTTCGGCTATCACTGTATCAGACCGGCGATTGAGCGATGACGGCCATGGCGAGGTTGAGAGTCGACTCTTCCAACTTCGCAGACAATTTCGCCCGGCCTCTCAGCTTAACGCGTCTACCACGCGTACAAACTACCTCAGATGCCACTCAACAAGTATCAGAGTCAACAGAGACGCTCAGCTCTCTCCTTGGGTCTCTGAAACCGCCAGTCTCTCAAAATTCGGTTGATGAGGCATTGAAATATCTTGCTCAAACCGAACGCCACGGTCTCCTTAGCTCTGCGGCCGTGGCAGAGCAGGAAGAGGCTCTCAAGAGTGCTGTAGTCAGCCAAGTTGCTGTTGGACTGTACGCCAGGAGCCTTGACATCTATTTGAACGAAGCTATGGAGATCGAGGCGGAAGCCGAATGGTGGGTTAATGTCGAGCGTTCTACTATTAACGTTGCCTGGCTCCTGATTCAAAGTACGAGTCCTCCATGTGCAAAATCTTGTTGGCTAAGATAGACCAGCTCTGCCATCTAGATTGACTCGAGTGTTGCATACCATCCTTGACGCTTTACGAGCTAATCGTTTGCCTCTGCGTTTATCTTCCTTCGCACCATCCACATTATACCGCCTCCTCCCCTCTACTACGCTCCAGCCCTCCGCGATCACGAGTTCCTTTTTCCCTCACTTAAAGCACGAGCAAACTCTGACCTCACTTGGATGGACGGGTTCCTCTCTTCACCCTTCCCGATTCTTCCAGTCAATATGGTCCGCCATATTCTTACCTCTAGACCTTACCCGGGAAGAATGCCGAAACAAGCGTAAAAGCCTCGAAAAGCTACGCGACGAGAGGGCAGAACAACTTGGTCGTCTTGCGCAACTCAGACTCGAATCGACTTCTGGGGACGCGTTCCCTAGCAGGCTCGTTGGCTGTATTAGTGACGATACCGCTGTACCCCAAGATAATGCAGGAAAACTGGTGCATGCCTCGTACTTCCTCCTGCCCGGCCACATTTCGCATCATGGTGTAGCGATTCAACAATTCCGACGACCGTCCCGTCTTTCTCTGATATGGCCGAAACTACTGCTGATCCCTCCTGTCACCATATATATCCTGCGAACACTTTATGCCTCTCGAGCTTCGATTTTGGAAGTGGCGCAGGAGACCAAGGAGACAGTTCAAGGCTTCATCAAAAATTCGCTGGTTGATCCTATAAAAGAAGTATTGAAAACGGTCAGAACGGGAGGCGAAGACGGCGTCATTGTCAGAAAAGAAGGCGTCGCTGCTGATTTAGATGTGAGTAGTTTCTCGTTATTCATTTCTCTCAGTATTGACACGTCTACCAGTCTCTCGAGCGGATGACGCTCTCGCTCGCACGAGATCAATTGAAATACGACTCTGCCCAACTTGACGCGCTCTCCAAGCAGATTCGTCTCGGCGACCTGACACCCGTTCTCCAGCTTTACGAGGAGGATATCAAAACGCCAGTCAAGTCAGCTCTCTCCGGCACTCTACTCCGCTCCCTGTTCATCCAAGTTCAAAAGGCCAAGGTGTGTCGCCCGTTGTGTGCTCTTGTTGAGACGAATGATAGAACTGCTTGTGTTCTAGGTGGATATAGATCAAGCTCTAGCGGGGATCGACAAGCTTCTCAAATCTCAAGAATTAACATTCGCTTTCGTGGGTTTGGCACCAGCGCTCGTAATCGTGTCCGTCCTTAGCAGCTACGCATCGCAACTTTGGCGCGGAGCCCAGGGCGGAAGACGAGCTGGTGGTGGAATCCAGCACCGTGCCAGAACGTGGGCTGCAATGCGGTAGGTCTCTCAATAAATATGGTGTGCATTTACTAACAAATATATACAGCCGTATCGAACGTCTCCTCGTATCTCAACCTCGCGTAGGTGGCCTCGGGCCTGCAACATCCAGTCTCCTCTCCCCTCTAACAACGGGTTTACTCCTCATTTCTGTAACGCGTTTACGCACCTTCGCCGAGACAAGCTTACCGCGCAGCTCACGACTGCGCGATGGGTTTTTGGAAGATGTGAGTGATTTGGAGGATCCGGCGATGCCGCGGGAGGAGAAGCTGCGTGTTGTCGAAAGGATGTGGAGGAGCTGGGGGTCGGTGCTTGGATGGCATTATGTTCCTGCTGAGGGTGTGATGCGGACATGAGTCTCCAGAAGCCCAATGGAGGCTAATTCATCTGCTTTGGGCTTGTTTTCAGTTTGATACATGTAAAAGACTAGAAACTGCTAGACACTCGGCAAAAACCGTTGTTTAGGATCGTCCTAAATTGAACGAAAAACTTTAAATTTTGGCAACGAATTAAGTTGGCCCTTGGTTGGCCCCAAACTGTTACAAAAACATTAAGTAAAGGACGAACAAAAACCGTTCCCAAAACATCAAGTTTTGGCAACGGTTTCCGAACGTCCGAAAGGAAAAGAATAAGACACACCTAAACGGCTCCCAAAACGATTCGTTTTGGGAAGGATTTTGGTCGCACCGAAACAATAAGTTTCGGCAACAGTTTCGGCGGTGTTGCCGAAACTTATTGTTTACATTGTTTACATTATTAGGTCACCGCCTCCGTACATAAAAACATACTTAAGAGCCTGTTCGGATGCACAATAGGAATCCTATTGCTATTGTTCTTCCTTTTACAGCAATCGAATTGTCGAGAATTGTCGTGATGGATACTGTCACTCGTCACTTGATGCCGAACTGCGCGGCGGGTGGGTAGACATCCTTGCTACATGGAAGGGTCTTAAAAACAGAGACATCAGTAAAGTGAACAATACAAAGTCTGCCAGATTTTACGCGCCACCGACAGACCCAGAACTCGGCCAACGCGCTCGAAGTCGGCGGGAACTACGCATCAAATCACAGGTCGGGTCACAGGTGATGAGTGCCGTCACGACAATTCCGCGGACAAGTGCGGACAATAAAATTACTGTAAAAGGCAATACAATAGCAATAGGATTTAATTCATTGTGCATCCGAACAGGCTCTAAGGTAGCTATAAGCTCCTCGACGGGCCGTTGTATTCAATGCGAACACTTTTCCTGCTTTTCCGAATCGTGCGCCGCATGAGTAGTGACTGTGACTGTAAAGACGTGTCACTGGCCACGTGACGTTATATGATGGCATCCTCAGGAAAGAGGGCGAGGGGCGGCGAGAGGGCGCAGAGGCTGGTCTCCGGCGGCGCGACGGTCCACTGGGTGACCAATCCGACCTGAAGGGTGTGTAAGTAGAATGTGTGTAGACGCGTCGGAGATGTAGCAAGACGGGATTGAGCTGGATGCGAGGTGTCGCAAATGGATGTCAAGGATATTTAGGATGGATAATGTAGCGCAAAGATCGTGGTTAAGGGAATCAATTTTGGAAGAGATCCGGGTCGTGAAAGCCTGAAGCTCTGCTTCCGGATGGATGATGATTGTGGGAGATGTCGCGATGGTGAGATGTGAAGATGACGACTTTTTCCTCGCTAACCGAAAACGGGCGCAAGCGGCGCGCGAAGAGAGTGGTGGGCGGCGGCGCGGGAGGGTAATGAAGTCGAGTCGTGAATGGGATTTGGCGGTGAGGGGCGGACGTCTGCGAAAGGGTGGTATGGTGGGTGCAGTGGGTGGTGTGGAAGTCGATGTGGACGGTGAAAGTAGGCCTATAACCTCGCCAAGGTTCCCCTGGGCGGTACTGGGCATGATCTAACGTCGAATATCGAGTGCCCGAAGCTCGACCTCGACGGAACGCCAACCCACTACCGAGATGATGGTGGTTGTGGTTGTTGTTGTTGTTGTTGTTGTTGTTGTTCTAGACGGTGGAAGCACCGACATCAAAAGTTTCGGCAACACCGCCGAAACTGTTGCCGAAACTTATTGTTTCGGTGCGACCAAAATCCTTCCCAAAACGAATCGTTTTGGGAGCCGTTTAGGTACTTATGTCTGAATCTTTTTGTTTTGGACCTTCAGAAACTGTTGCCAAAACTCAATGTTTTGGGAACAGTTTTTGTTGGGCCTTTAATCAACATTTTTGGAACAGTTTTGGGTCTACTTAATTCAATGCCGAAACTATAAGTTTTTCGTTTGATTTAGGACGGTCCTAAACTACGGCTTTTCCCGAGTGTAGAAACGCGTCCAGAAATGTAGTGTCACAATGGCACGTGGTGTGCCGTCACGCGTCGGGACGCGTAATCAACCAATTTGCTGCTTAGCGTCCGCCATGTCCTCCGATACGTTCATCAAGTCCTTCACGGTGCTCAAAGGGCGGGCAAAAGAGGAACGAGCTCTACCAATGCTTCAGCGCATTGCATCGCTAGTCAAACCCATTATGAGGAAACATGGCTGGGTTCTGCCCGTTCTTTCGGAATTTTTCCCTGCGCAGGACAATCTCATCGGGCTCAGTGAGATTTCCTCTCTCTCATGTTGAAAACATAATTTATTGTATAGATGTTAATGGCGGTCAGAAGATCTTACTGCGGCTACGCCCTGCCCATGCACCGGATACGTTCTACGAGGAGGAGGACGTGGTTCAGACGATGTTACATGAAGTAAGCTTCATTCTCAGCCTCTCACTCTCTCCTTAAGTTCAGTGATGCAGCTCACACACAACGTCCACGGCCCCCATGATGACAAATTCTACAAATTCCTCTCTGGTCTGCAAGACGAATACGACGCGCTCAAGCGGACTGGATATTCTGGTGAAGGTTTCTTCAGCAAAGGCCAAAGGCTCGGCATCAATGTCTCTCATGATCTGCCGCCGCATCAGGCTCGCGCCAAAGCTCTCGACGCTGCAGAGAAACGACGAAAAACGGGACTCCTAATTGGGAATGGCGGACGCTTGGGAGGGCGGGTTGATGCGGGCAATTTGACGCCGAGGGAGCTCGCTGCGCGGGTCAGTAGATTTTTCCTGATTCTCAACGAATGCACTGTATTGACAGTATAACAAAGGCCGCTGAACGTCGCGCCAGGGACGAGAAAGCTTGTGGGTCGGGCGCCTTGGCGCAGCAGGAAGCAGAGAAGGCAGCGAAGGACAGCATCATTCACGATGCTATAGACCTCACCCTCGATTCAGACGATTCGTCGGATGATACAGACAACGACGTTATCGTCGTAGACGCTCCTCCTACAGCCAAGGCGGGGCCATCGAAGGTCGCGATTCCCCAATCCAAGAAAGTCGCGTCCGCAACTGCCACACGTCCTCCTGCCGCAGCGCCGCCTAGACCGCAGACGACAGTAACACGCGAACGCCCCGCCGCAAAACTCCCGCCTCCCAAGAAATCTCACACCGACTGGACTTGTCGGACGTGTACACTAGTCAATGTTCCCATGGCTTTGCAGTGCGATGCATGCCTGACTGAGCGCCCTCCTGATGAATTTACTGGGTGGGCATGTTATGCTTGTGGCGAGGGCGGTATGCCTCCAGATTTTTGGACTTGTCGAGCTTGTGGTACGCTCAAATTGACTTCATGACCATGGCTGTGAATGGTTCTTATAGTATCGTCCACTAATCCTGATCAACCGCTGTATTTCTTGCACTTGTAGAAACCTTGGAATATTGTATTATAATTCATTTATTCTTTGCCAGTGATTCGATAGATGTTCACACTATTTGTATCTCCAGTGAACTCTAGCGACTCCATGAATATCCAGTCGTTCACCCGGAAGTCCAAGGTTTTAAATAGAAGACCGCGATCTAGAGAGGAATGAGCTTGGGAGCCGAATCAAAAGGAGGACCATGCCTTGGACTGTGCTTGTGAATTTATCCATAGTGGTCGGATTCCGAGTCGTCAACGCGATAATGGCAGTTCTATTGGAACCTTGAAGAATTATGCACAGGACTGCGACCAGCGAGGGAATCAAATCAGGGTCGAAGACCTGAAACGAATGTTATATAGGCGTCGAGAGGCTAACCAGCAAGTCCTTCTGGATTACTGACGATGTCAGAGCCCAACACGAGGTCAGCATCGATCTCGTCGTTCAAAAGCGAAGTCAGAGGTAAGACACCATCTGAATCGAGCGCGGCAGACCAATCGAGAAAACAGCACCTCATGTTGGGGTGTGTCGAAGATAGGTCTAAACGTTGGTCGGAGAGTGGAGGCGCAAGCACCAAGCGGCCTTGAACTCACTGCAGGCAAGATTGAAATTATCCTTGCAGCGAGAAAGAACGGATTCGTTCACGTCGGACATCCATATAGCGCCGAGGCTCGACGTGTCTTTGCCTGACGAGGATCCAAGGAGCTGCAAAGATCCTACAATAATTCCCAGAAAGCCGACCCCAGCGCCGAGTTCTAGTATCCTCTTGCCTTGGACGAGGGCTGGTTAGGATTGGCGAAATGAACTCTCTGACCTGGCGTTCGAAATAAAAAGAAGCACCTGAATTGTGGATCAGATATTGCGCCAGAACAAAACTGGCCAGCCATGTCCTCAGACCGGTAGTCCCGCCCTCTATCATCGTCCGCGACTCGAGTAGAGTTGTAGTTTGATATTCCTCGAGTTCAACGGAATCCCCAAGTGCGGTGTGCTGACCGATTTTCCAGAAATGGGTGACATATGACTGAGAAGGAGGGTTCGGACCAGACATTGACACCCCAGAAGCAGAGGGACTAAATATTTCTCAGTCGTACGCAGTTGGCACATAACCACCAAACAGACGAGTTCAAGAGCTTCAAGTAGAGGTCGTAGATGCGCACATCCACCTCCAATTCAGACTAGATGCCGCGATTTAAATTGAAGGGGACTGAGCGTTGTAAAAGTGCAACTGACATCCGTCTGCTCGAGGCGATGTATCATCCATTTCCAAAAGAACTTTTGGTAGTCGGATGAAGCAGGGTATTGTTCAAGGTGTGGGTTCAGCAGTATGTGCTCGAGGAGAAAGTCGTGAACAATTTGCGTTGGAAGATGAGATGGATACTGTAGACGATTTGGTGGGGTAAGAGAGGCATATCCGCGCAAAATCTGGAAGAGACCCCGATCGATGCAAACCATTTACGAGGAGGTAATGAGTTAGTGCAATCGCAAGGCCCGCTGAATTCAGAGACAGTTGATGTCGCGACAGTCAAGAGTAAGTTCGTAGGAGTTCGGTTCCCACCCACTCAAGCAATTGGGTCAATTCTTTAAATTGTCCAAGGAACTGTTTCCTCTAAGAAATCTAAACTACAAAGGATGCGATACTGTACAGATTACTCGTAAAGTACTATAACATACAATCATCCGATCTTAATCTTCTTCGCCGGCTGCGTACTCGTCTTCTCACCATCCTTCCGTTTCTTGTTGGCCCCATTTTTCCAACTCCTCATCAACTCACGGAATCTATCCCGGAACCCTACCGCAAGCGCACCCACTTCTGACTCGAGGCCGTTGAAAAGAATAGCGTTATCCAGCATGAGCTGGATGTCCGCCTCAAACGCCTCGATGGAATCATACTTGTCGCTATTAAGCGAATTCTTGATGGTGCGCAGATCTCGAGGATGCTTGACAACGTCGAAATACGTGGGGATCTGAAGCAGGACCGGGTCGACGGGCTCGCGAAACACCCACGAACTGCAAGTCCCGTCAGTATCGTCGAAACGTACAGACTCAACGACACCCACATGTCTTCCTTGACAAGGGCCGTTATGACCCCTTGTAGGCCGCGTTTCTCGTTGGCGGAAAGTTTCTTCTCCATCGCTTTAGCCCACTCCTTCTTGAACACCTTCTCCACCGCGTCAGCACAGTTCCACGGGAACGTTGCCGGAGGATTGAACGTCTTGCAGTTGGTGAATACAAGATCGATGTCCGAACGTAGCTCTTCCATGGTCTCATAGCCGTGCGCTGAAAGTTCTGAAGAGATGGTGCCGAAATCCATAGGGTGCTTGATTTCGTCGAGATACCTGAGAAAACGTCAGCTAGGTCCAGTGTCAGTGATTGGATGACGACTGACGTCGGACATCCGTCCAGCACTGGGTCCACAGGTCGCAAGAATATTCCACCCTCCGGCAACTTCATGAGCGTAGAAAGAATCTGCTTGCACTTCTTTTCGTCGATCGGCGTCGCATGCACTGGAGAAACTGGAGAAGGAGGCTTCGAGCGATGAGTAGAAGTACTTCTGGACACTTCCTTCTCTTTCCCTTTGATCGAGATCCGAGGGGCATCGACAGAAACAGAAGAGCGTCGAGACTCGTTCGTTTCCACCGGCGGCGGCTTCGGCTTATGAGAATTCAGAACAATCTTCGGCAGCGCTGAGGTCGACGGTTCAGGTGGAGAAGGCCGCCCCTTCTTAGCAGGAGTCGCCAGAGCTAAAAGGTCGCCCTCCGGGTCGTCCTCTCCTTCCGAAATATCCACCTTCTTGCGCTTCCCATTGGTAGACTTTTGTTGGCGCTCCAAAGCAAGCACCTCCTGGAGGATATCATGAGATCCATCATCCACATAAGGAGGTGGAGGAGGATCTGGAACCTCAGGAGGCAGCTCAACCTTCGTTTTCCGCTTGGGCGGCTTCGGAGGTCTGGGCGCTGTCTCTTTCGGTTGCGGTGGCTTGAACTTGATCGTAGGCGTCGGTCGGGAGGTAGAGGGCGTAGGTTCGGGGGCGGGCGGGTTGGAGAAGGCTCGAGGGACAGGTGGTAAGACTTTTGGTGGAGGAGGGGGAGGAGGCTTTTGGGCCGCCTTCGCGTGCGCAGCTTCAAGGGTTTTGTTGATGATCGTCCATTCTAAGATATCGTGTTGGCCACCTGAACAGAATGAACGGAACAAACGACTCACGTTTTTCGAAATACGTCTCCAAAGCCAACGTCTCATCATGAGCAAACGATCCAGCAGGGTTGTACAACTTCGCGTTCGCCATCATAAGACGAAAATCAGCCTGAAAGGCAAATCGGTCCGCGTACTTCCCTCCCTCGAGTTTGTGTGCCATGGACTGCAAATCCATAGGCTCTTTCACAACATCGAAGTAGCTTCATTGAATCATGTCAGCTTGTGAGCTAATTGGGCCACGGAAAATAGACAAACTTGGGCGCATGATCTCGAATCGGATCCACAGGATACAAGAAAATCTTCGCATGCTTATGACTCTGCAATTTCTTCAACGCCGACCGCGTAGCCCGCAGATCGCTCGACGACATCCCGGACGCCTGTGCCTTGAGCGTATGCGCCGGCTTCGCAACACCGTTCGGTTTCGGATGCGGCTTCGCCTTCGGTGCAGGGGGAGGAGGCACCTTCGCCTTGACCTTAGCCGGAAGTGCAGGAACGGCAAAAGCCACCCCCCTCTCCCTCTCCCTCTCCCTCACTTGCGGCTCCAAACTGGGCGTTCGCACGGAAGGCGTCTTCCGCACAGGAGGCGTGCGCACGCCCCCAGGTGTCGTTGTACGAATCTTGATTTTCGTTGTCGGCAGGACATGATTGGGGATGACGGGGCTGGGGGAAGCAGTAGCAGATGGGCCAGCCAATTTAAAGGCAGGGCGGGGGAGCTTCGGCGCAACTGGGGTAAGGACAGGCGGGGTTTCGGTGACGGGGGTCATTGGGATATTCGGAATATGTATCTTGACTGTCGGCGCGACCTCTTCAACAGGTTTGATAAGCAGGTCGGCCAATTTGAGCAGACACCATCGGACTTCATGGTCAATTTCCGGAGAGCTGCAAAAAAACGCTTCAAGTCAACAACCCATCACAGTGGGAATCGACACAACTCACAGTGCAAGCGGCATCATCTGTTCCCTAAAAACCTCATTCCTACCAACCTCCTTATCCTTCCTCAACGCCTTGATCATAGCATCCATCTCACTCCTCCTCGACTCCTTATTCTTATCCTGCACCGACCCATCCTCCTCAATCAAAAGCGACTCAGGATCCTTCGAGTTGAGCTTCATCTCCCCCATTTGCACGAGGAGAGCTAAACTCTGACACGCATTACGGGCGACATGTCGACGGACGACTCTCGAGGGGTCGTGTGCCATGACTGCGAGGACATAATTCATGATCGGAGGAGAGTACCACTTCGTCATGAAGAGCCCATCAAAGGCGGCGATGCGGACCTGGGTGTAATTTCCCTCCCTAACAGACGTTCAGCAGCTAATTAAGCACAAATCAACCTGATGAGCACTCACCGAGTCAAAGGGAAAAAATGTATCGGCGCGCTAGGGATGAGGTTTGCGACAGTCAAAACAAGATAAAACTTTTTCGACGTGTCAATTTCCGGACGGATTTCAAAAGCAAGCCCACTGTTACCTCCAAACAAGCAATGGTGACATTGTTATGCGTCGAAGGGATTAACCTGTCCATATTCCGATAACGATCAACCTCGGACACAGTTTGCTTCAGCAGGTCAGCGTCCTCGTCGTTGTACTCTGTGCGTACTTCAGACGGGAGCAGCTCCCCACGTTCCGGGGAGGCTGTCGAGACTGTAGCATACGCTGCCGAAGAGATTATGGTGCAGATGTAAAAACCGTCGGCATACTAGAATCAACAAGTTTGAGTGAAGCGAAACGGAGAAGAAAGGTGATAGACGCACAGCGTTAGAAGTGTTATCGTTATATCGCAGCTGGTCAACTAAAAACTTTCGCACAATAGAGGGCGATTTGCCGTTCGGATAACGGGTGCGTGAGATGGCGTTGATCAGAGCCTGTAACACAACAACAACACGTTCAGCAATGGCCACAACCGAGATTATAAAATCAACCCCTGACCTTACGAACAAAATACTCCGACAAGTCAGAAAAGTCGTTCGGCTTGGGCACATAAGTGTGCGCAAAGAGATCCTGATTGGGGTCCTCGGGATCATAACAATATCGCAAAAACAGCTTGAAGAGGTGAAACAGGCCGAGGTAGTCCAGCCGTGGTATCGAGCACTGCAAAAGGACATCCGTACATCAGAAAGGGGGGAAATAGCGGCAGAGAGGAAAGGGGGCGTACATGTACGAGCGCAACAGCAGCTTCACAGCGTATCCGAAAGTAATAATTCGACACCAGCACCGTCTTGGTCAACGTACTCGACACAATCTTAGTCGGCTGCTGCGCCAAAGCATGTAACGCCTGCAAATCAAACCCAACGAGGCGTTTCTCAGCACACCGCGACTCACCAAGGAGAGAAAGAAGAAAATGACACGCACCTCAAGCTGCGCCACCACATCCCTATCCCTCTGCAACTGCGACACCCACATAAAATCCGGCTGCTCAAACTTCACCTCCGCCACCCACTCAAAATCCGCATCCATCCGAATCCACTCATACGTCGCCCCGCTCATCGCCGTCTCATCCTCCTCCGTCCAATCCTCCACCTTCCAATTATTCCGCTCGCTCTCCTTCTCCCACACCTCCAGCCCAAACCCCATATCCACCATCCCCATCGCCTCCGCCGCCTCCGTGTCCCCTTCCGCAGCCGCCTGCGCCGCCGCCTGCCGCGCCAAATACCTCTTCGTATTCCGCCTAACACGCTTATACTTGGTGTTAAACGGCACCTCGTACCGCTTAAACTGCGATTGTATATCCAACACATGCTCATACGGCGTCCCATCCGCCTCGTGGATCCGCACCGTCATCTGGCCCTCGAAAAACCTTACGGGCTTCTGCAAAGCCATCGCATGGTCGTTGCCCTCGAGCATCTTATACGCAGGGCACTCCTGCCGCATCGTGATCTCCACCGCCATCTTCTTGCGATTGAAGCTCGCAGAGAACCCGAACACCGGGCACCCGCACCCATAGATCCACTGCTCCGCAAACGTCCGCGGATCGACGCCGCTGACCTTCCGGCACGTCCGCAGGAACATGTGCGTGGAGATGGTGTTGTTGTCCCCCGTCAACGCCGAGAGGAAGATTTTGGGCAAGACGCGAGAGAGCCCGAGGGAGGTGCCGCTCTTCCCGAGCTTGCGGTCGAGGATGTGCAGAACGAGCGGCGCTTTGAGGTTGATGAAGGCCATTTCGGCGGCATCTGGGGGCTCGAGCCGCGTCGGTTGACATATTGGAGGCATCAACCCATTGTCGCGTTCCACCACCCGCTGCATGTCTTTCTTCAACCGAAACCGATATTCGTTGTTCCCGAAAAGCTTCTTCATGAAGAGGCCTGTGATGTACAGAGACAGGCCGTTGACGAGCCACGAATCGGACCAGAATTTAGGCTGGATGTTGATTCCCATCCATTGACACGCAAGAGCATGCGCGAGGGCATGCCGCGTCTCAAGCACCTGTTCGATGGCGTCCTCTCCATGCAGTAAATCCACAGTAAGGAGCGTGAACGTGGAACTGTCGAAACGCTGTGTGGGCATCTCGTCGACGAATACGAGTTTGTACGAGCCAAAAGGATAGGAGCCGAATTCGGTGGCGTAGAAGCTCATTGCAGAGCGCAGACAAGAAGTCGAAGTCGTGAGGTGGGATTCGTGGCCTGGCAGGCAAAATGCGTACATGGGCGGTTGGGAGGAGTTGCCGTCTTCTGCGATATGGTCCAAAGGGATTGAGTACATGTGGAAGGGCCCGGCAGCGAAGGCGATGTGTTGTACTGAGGTAAGAACCGCCTGAGAGAAGAGAAAGATGGTCTTGTGCGAGCTGTAAGGATGAGCGACCTGCGGAAAGTGAGCATTGGCGGAGTGGTAAAAATGAAAGCGACGCACCTGTTCGACAAGCTCTCCACTACATACAACCAGAGTCGGACTCGCATCCGTCGGTTCATCATCCTCCGCAGATATTTCCTCGAGGTACCGGGGCACGACAAATTCAAACTCCCATGTACACTTCTCCCAAAGGTTGTCGACACACGGAACCCAGCATCTTGCAGCATCGGGTGAAGAAGGTGTTGTGTACGCATGAGGGACACGCTGATAATCCATTTCTCAGCCAATATGCTCAACAGGGTTATTCGCCACTCACATATGGATATGAGTCGGTCGGCACCACGAATTGAAAGCCATCCACGGGATTGCGGAGACTGTATGCGATGTTGATGGCAATAGGAGCGAATTCCAAAACCGGCTGACTGGGCTGGCCACCGGGAGTCTGAGGTTCGGGGGTTGCGGCTACATGCTCGTGTGAGTGCTACCTGGTCTGGAACAGCTCAAGGCGACGCACCTTCGCTGGCAATGGGATTCACTGATTGTCCGGACTGCTTCAATGCCACTTCCAAAGGAATCGAAATGGACAGCTCCCCCTCATCGCTTTCTTGCAGAGCAGAATAGAGTTTGCGTTTGAGTTCGGGATGTCGGTGACAGTCGAGAGGTTCTGTTGAAGGGCCGGCGGAAAGGTTGGCGAGAGGGTCGTAGTGGGTGAACTCGGCTGGTATATTCGCCACCGTTACGGTTTGAATAGCTGTAGAACATGTTGGTGAGCAGCAATGCGGGACATAACGCAGCCATACTGCATTGTCGCGAGTGAAGATTGATAGTCTTCAAATCCTTGCTCGTGGGGACTATGGTTATCTCGGTATAACCCTGTTGGTGAACGGAAATGAAGTCGAGTCAACGAGACGAATTGTGGGTTCCACACACCCAAAGACAGCCGGAAAAGTCGATCTCCAGAACGACCTTTTGGTGACTAGTAAGTACCAGAAGAAAGAGTCAGCACGGAGCGCGTTGAGGCAAGGAATTGGACGTATATGGAGAAACCACGACGTGTTTGCTCGCGCTGAGCGTTGGCTCTGCTGTCCATTTGGGGCTGCTATGAGCCTCTAACGCGTCCAGCGTATCCTATGCGCGAAACGTAGTCGGTGTTGATGAAGAAACAGGGTTGGTCGTCGAATCGTCGTCGTCGTTGTTCAAAGCAGCATCAGGTTGTTTGGTTGAGGCCTCCACTATCAACACCGGCAATTGGATCGCATCTCTATCTTCTACCACATTCTTCGCGACTCTCTCTCTCTTTAAGACCCTTTTGAAGCTGTCCCGGGGTCGCAACTTGTGACCATCTGTGTTCCCAAGTGCTGGCACGAAGGCTCTCTTTCAAACATGACTCGAACGAGCTCGAACCGACGTCCTACAATTGAACATGAAAATATCCAGACAGAAGAACCTCGCGTACTCACAGGTCTCGAGGATGCCTATGGCGGTGGACTGGGCGATATAACGTATAGACTAGACACAATGACGCAAAACTGCACCTCTACTTCTGCTCTATTTTCCCGTTAACTTCAACCTGCCAACATTACTTCATTTACTTGGCTTCTTCACTGGTTCTCACTTCTGTTCCGTCTGTATGCTCCACAAGACCAGATCTTCTGTGCTCTGACTTGTATGTCTGAACTGAACGTGCAAACCACCGTCTTGCCCTACTCTGCCACAGAAAACAAATATAGGTTTCCTTTGCATTTTCTGAAGTCTGCGCAAACTCTACAAAACGGGACAAGCACTACAACCCAATTCAACATCAAGGAGCAAGCTCTGGATCTAAAAACGACTGGACGAGGGCATCTATGCACTCAAGCATCCGCAAAGTTATGAAGCAGCAACGTTGGGCGGCTCCTCACCGAGGGTTTTTTTTTTCTGCGCTGGATCGAGTCGTCAACGGCAGTTGATTGCGGCGAGGATTTCACAATATTAATGTCGTTTTCTTTCAATAGCGAAATAGCGGCACCTTGTTTTCTGCCTTCGTGCAGGTTACAAGTGCACGTATCACACTCAGAGCCAGTTTACGCCTGGCTCCTGTAGAACTAGCTTGAACTACCCTGAAATACATACCATATTATTTTCATAACAAAGTCGTATCTGCGGTCAGCATCACAACCAACTGATCCGGTCCCAATTTTTTCGTACCTTGCCTTCCACCACGTTCTCATCTGCACCATGCCCTCCAAACCACTCTTCCGCCAACCCGGCACAAAACACTTCCAAGTCGTCCCCCGATCTCTCCGCGATCCCCTCATCCACGACTCAACTGCCAGCCCCCAAGTCCTCAAACCCTTTGAACGCGAAAACACCAAAAAAGGAAAATCCCGCGCAGACCTCGAACAAGATTCCGACTTGCAACTAGCCTCCACCTCCTCTTCAAACACCGGCGAAGCCGCCCTCTACGGCGTCTACTATGATGACTCCGAATACGACTACATGCAGCATCTCCGCCCAGTCGGGCTGCAGGAAGACGGCGTCGAGAGCGTCTTGATCGAGGCTCCAACGAACAGCAAAGGGAAGGGGAAGGGGATCTCCCTGAAAGACTTGCCTGATGGTGTTCTGCCCTCGACATCGGAGCTCCCAAGGACGTATGAATCCCAACAATCCGTCCCCGACAGCATCGCAGGCTTCCAGCCCGACATGGACCCGCATCTCCGACAGGTCCTGGAGGCGCTCGAAGACGATGCCTTCGTAGACGACGCCCTCCAAGACGACTTCTTTGGCGAACTCGTAGCCGATGGCGAGCGCGGTGCTGATGAGGACGTCGATTTTGAATTTTCCGAGGATGCCCTTGAGGCAGGAGGGGCAGAGGAGGATGTCGTCGATGAAAATGCAGGCTGGGAGGCGAGGTTTTCGCAATTCAAGAAAACCCAAACTCGAGATGGAAGAGGAGGGAACAGCGACGATGGGTACGACGAATCCGAAGGCGGGGACACCGTGGGCCGGATGCCTGAAATGAGTGTCATTGGCGGGAAGAAGCGCCGCAAGGGCACCAGCGATGCGTCCGGATACAGCATGAGCAGTTCCTCCATGTATCGCAACGAAGCCCTCCAAACGCTCGATGAGCGATTCGATCAGGTACCTATCTACTCTATCATCTTTCCCTCCGCAAGACATGCCGTCCCATCGACTGACTGACTACAGATAATCCTCAAACAATACAACTCCGACGACGAAGAATCCGACCCGTCCGAAGACGAAGACGACGACGCAGCGCCGGAACTGATCACCTCGCGAGCGGATTTCGAATCCATGATGGACGAGTTCCTCAACGACTACGAAATCCTCGGCCGCAAAATGAAGCCCAAGCTCGAAGGCGACAACGGCGCCGCGAAACTAGACACGCTCCGTCGCGCCATGGGTCAGGACGAGCGGGTACGCGTGGCGCAGAATGGCGAGCACGACGATGAGATCGCCGACATATTAATGCCGCTTGACATCGACGACAGGAAGGACAGGTGGGATTGTGAGACTGTGCTTTGTGAGTGATGATGATATTATATGATTCGCGTTTATGTATGCAACAAAAATGCTAACCAAAAAAAATCACAGCTACGTATTCCAACCTAGAAAACCACCCCCGTCTCATCCGCGCTCGGGACGCCGAGCGCAAGAAAACGACGCCGAAAATACACCTCGACCCACGTACCGGTCTTCCCTCCGTCGTCGAACCACCAATATCCAAACCGAAAGCCCTCAACATGGACACGGATGGCTCGGATTCAGATTCGACCGAGGACGGGCGGCCGCGAGTCGAAACCGTCAAGCGGGATAAAAATGAGTCGAAAGACGCGAAAAGGGCGAGGAAGGCTGCTGTGAAGGAGGAGCGGCAGATGAGGAGGGCGGAGAAGAAGGCCACGAAGGAGGTGTTTGGGACGGAGATGAAGGTGCAGAAGAAGGCGATTGGGAATAAGGAACGGCGGTTGAAGAGTTTGTAGAATAATGAATTCAAATGATATCCTGTTTCTTCAATTTGTGATATTGGCAGGAAGTACGCGAAACGTTAGGATACAGGTATAGAATGATACAACAATAAGATGTTACACGGGTACATTAACCATATTACACACCGCACATGCACAAAGACACAATCCTCTCATCCCTCTGTCTGCTCCTCCTCCATCGAAACATCACCGTCACTCTCAGCCCCCAGCTCCCTATCAACCTCAAGCATCGCCGCACTAGCCCTCCTATACATCTCCGCATTATCAAGGTCAGTTATCAACTCCTCCCCCCCGCTCTCCTTCGCCTTCACTCGAAGCTGCGAAACAGCCCAATTGATATACCCCGGTGTCCCCATCTCCCACTGCCGCTTCCCCGCCTCCGTATGCTGGAACTGCGTCAGCGCGGCTATCGTCACCGGCTTCAGCTCCGGGAGGGTCGCTACGGATTTCTGCAGTTCCAGGAGCGCAGCGGGGAGGGATTTCGCGGCAGCGGTGGATTCGTATACCGCGAGGTTTTCGTATAGTTGTCGTGTTTTCCGTAGTTCGATGCTTTTCTTGTGATTAGTGCGGATTAGATGGCGTTTTAGCCTTCGTTGCTTTTAAAAAAGATAAAAAAAGCGCGATTGAGCGAAATCACAACGCGTGTCGGGCAGAAACATACATTTTCAAGTGCATTCCGCAGCTGTTCCACCTCATCCATAAGCTCCTGTTCCATCTCCGGTGTATGCGTCAGATCGAGGTGCTCGTGGTGCGGAAGAACGAGCGGTAAATCCGCAGGCACCGCAAAAATATTGCGCAACGACCACGCCTCGAAGAAATCAAACGCCACATCGGTGTGGAACTCGAGCAGCGTTTGGAACGCCACGAGCCCTTGTTCGATCTCCTGGTTGTTCTCGATGTCGTTGTGCTGGGCGGCGCGTTGCTGGAGGAAGTCCTCTGTGCCGTTTACGCCGTCTTGGACTGCGTGGTTGGCGACGTTGATGATGTCGTCTAGGAGAAGTTGGGGCGAGAAACCGAGAGCTTCTGTGAGGAGTTGGGGAGGGATGAGTGCTTGGGGCGCGTCTGACGTCCCCATGGCTGAATAGAGCTCGTCGGGAGTCGCGAGGAATGGGGAAGAGGGAGAGTCGCGTTTCTGGCACCTGACCGATTGAATTTTCGTGGGAAGTTCCTTCCCTTTCAAGGTTGCAACCAACCACCGTTGTGCTGGCTTGTTCACCGCTCAAGAAGTTGAAGATAATATGCACACTGGCTTGACACCGGCCCAGCTCTACTAACACTGTTGTGCTTTGCTTCACTCCAACTGGACCACCGCTACCGTGACAGTCTCGCTGTCCCAAACTAGTCGCCCACCATGCTGGACTTCATGGAAGCGGATCGCACTTTTGTGGCGCAGAAAGACGCACAAATTCTCGAGCTCGAGGCACTAATAGATATACCCCAGAAGTCGTTGTCTCTTCTCCGTGCAGCTAGACAATCTGCCTTGGAGCGTCTCGATTCCTTCAAATATCCAGTTCTCACTTTACCGATCGATGTTATAAACGAAATTTTCGTTCATTTCTTACCGCCTTACCCGATAGGCCCGCCGCTGGGTGGGCCATCTTCACCCACAAACCTGACGCACATCTGCCGCCATTGGCGCGCAATAGCTCTTGCGCTCCCCGCGCTTTGGAGAGCGATCAACCTGACTGTCCGCCGGCAAGATCTCTGGACCGATCATGTCCGCGCAGCCTTCCTCGCTCCGTTGTGGCTGGAAAGATCTGGCGCTCTCCCTCTCGGCATTGAGGCTGCCGACTTCGGCGAGGACGCGGATGGTTCGCCCCCTGTTTTCTCTAGTCTCCTGCCCTATTGCGCTCGCTGGGAGCATATTGCATTGAGTCTGGAAGACGCCGACCCGCTAGCATGCCTAGGCACGATTAGACACTCAATGCCGCTCCTGCGTAACCTGAATCTATGGTTCAGAGGCGGCGTCGACAATCCCATCGTGATCCAGGATGTCCCCCTCTTGCGCACAGTCGCTCTAAATGACTGTGGCTCCGTAAGTGTCAGTCTGCCTTGGTCGCAGCTCACTTCCATCGCCATGAGCTCCATATATCCGAATCACGCCTTGGCCATCTTGCGCCAAACACCGCATCTCGTAGACTGCACACTCAATTTCTGGAGCATTGTCGAACCGCATGACGATCCTTTAGAGGATGTTGTGCTGTTGCGTCTAGAAACGCTGGTATTCGACGCAGAGAGCGATATTGACGTCGAATTTTTCGAGAGCCTCGTCACCCCAGCTCTTCATTGCTTGGAGGTTCCAGAAAACTTTCTTTGTTTGGGAGAACAGCCTACGGAATCGCTCAAAGCCTACATATCGAAATCCGGGTGCAAGCTTCGTGAGCTCCGGATCACGAATGCGACTGTTCATGCTCAAGCTTACCATGATGCGTTTCCGTCGATTCCTTCAATCAAACACACGGAGTCGGAAGCATGATAGCTTATAGGTATATGTAGGATGTAGTCGCGCGATACTTTCGAGTTCTGTTTGAGGGTTCGTGCACGTTTTATGATGAGGTACACTTGCCACCTCGCTCCGACCGAACTTGGATTACAGTCCCTGTGAGTCACTGGAGAAGAATTGCGTCTGAAGAGGCGAATTCGGAACACGGAGCAGCAAGGAGTGCGGAAATACCAAATGGGCAGGCTGTGCTTCCAGCACCATTGAATTTTCGTGGGAAGTGAAGTTTGTTTCTTCTCAAACTAATCTGCCTTTGACGTCGTTCAGCACGCAACCTCAGGCCTCAGGAATCGGGATATTCTGGCTGCATTGAAGCCCCACCTAACACAAACCTCAATATCATCGATATCCCGCGCTTCACTCAGCTGGATCATGCTGAATTACATGGAATTGGATCGCGCATTGGTGGCGGAGACACACGCTCAAATCTTTGAGCTAGAGGCCCAGATTTCTGCACTTCAGAACTCGATATCTCTCCTACGTGCTGATCAGCAACTCGTTCTGGGGCGTCTCAACTCATACAAGTATCCAGTCCTCACTTTGCCAATGGACGTCGTCTCCGAAATTTTCGTTCATTTCTTACCGCCTTACCCGATCCGCCCGCCGCTAGGTGGGACTTCTTCACCCAAAATATTGACGCACATTTGCCGCCATTGGCGCGCAATAGCTCTTGCCCTCCCCGCGCTTTGGAGAGCGATCAACCTGACTTCCCGGCGGAAAAATCCCAGGACTAATCATGCCCACGCAGCCTTGTTGGCTCCGTTGTGGTTGGAAAGATCTGGCTCTCTCCCTCTCAGCATTGAGGCTGCCGACTTCGACGACGACGGTTCGCTTCCTGTTCTCTCTAGTCTCCTGCCCTATTGCGCTCGATGGGAGCACATTGCATTGAGTCTTCCGGACGCCAACCCGCTAGGCACAATTGGGCGCTCGATGCCGCTCCTCCGTAGCCTGAATTTATGGCTCAGAGGCGGTCTCGACAATCCCATCGTGATCCAAGATGTCCCCTTCTTGCGCACAGTCGTTCTCAATGATTTTGGCACTCCGAGTATCAGTCTGCCTTGGTCGCAGCTCACTTCCATCGCCTTGAGCTCCCTTTATCCGAATCACACCTTGGCCATCTTGCGCCAAACACCGCATCTCATAGACTGCACACTCGATTTCTGGAGCATGCCGCATGACAATCCTTTAGAGGATGTTGTGCTGTTGCGTCTAGAAACGCTGGTATTCGACGTACATAGCGATATTGACGTCGAATTCTTCGAGAGCCTCGTCACCCCGGCTCTTCATTGCTTGGAGGTTTCAGAAAACTTTCTTTCGTCGAATGAACGGCCTACCGAATCGCTCAAAGCCTACATATCAAAATCCGGGTGCAAGCTTCGTGAGCTCCGGATTACGAATGCAACTGTTCTTGCTCGAATCTACTATGAGGCCTTTCCATCGATTCCCTCGATCAAACGCACCGAGTCGGGAGCAAGTCAAGCTGGGCCTTGGTAAAAAAGAATTCGCATCTAGAACGTTTGTCGGGCTCTCGAGGGTTAAAGCATTAGCGCACTCAATGATGGTTGGACAGCTTGATTATTCCCGAGTCAAAGACCTCAGCGGTAAAAATCTCCAGCACCGTCTAGATGATTTTGCACGGCGTAGATATATTGAATATAGTCGGCTGTGACTTGGAAGCGAGCACCCTCGGCGCGGACATGCGACATACGCTTTTTAGAGAAGAATGAGTGCTTGCGGCTCGTCTGAAGTGGCAAATTCGGCACAAGGAGTCGCAAGGAATGTGGAAATGGCCCATGGGAGACTCGCGTTTTTGGCACCTGACGGTGACCGAGTGAATTTTCGTGGGAAGTTCCTTCCTAACCTTCTTCAAGTTCAGCCAGCCCTGCTCACTACGCAAGATACTCTACACACTAGCCCAGCTCTACTTGACACGGTCGTAGTGACTCTACTTCACTCAACCTCGACCACCGTTACGATCTCCTCGTTTCAAACTAGTCGTCAACCATGCTTGACTCTATGGAAGCGGACCGCACGTTTGTGGTACAGAAAGACGCGCAAATCCTCGAGCTCGAGGCCCAAATAGATATACTCCAGAAGTCAATATCTCTTCTCCGTGCAGCTAGACAGCCTGCTTCGGAGCGTCTCGATTCATATAAATATCCGGTTCTCACTCTACCGATGGATGTTATTGACGAGATCTTCGTTCATTTCTTACCACCTTATCCGACTCCCCCGCCACTCAGCGGAGCATCCTCGCCCATAATCCTGACGCAGATCTGCCGCCAATGGCGCGGAATAGCTCTTTCCATCCCCACGCTTTGGAGAGCAATCAACCTGGCCAAACCTCAGGATCGTTACAAGGTCCACGCACACGCAGCCTCTTTGGCTCCATTGTGGTTGAATCGCTCTGGCTCCCTCCCCCTCAGTATACAGGCTACCAACTATGACGAGGACGAGGATGAGAGCGGTAGAGAGGATTTCTCGAGTCTCGCTCCGTCTTGCGCTCGCTGGGAGCATCTCACATTGGTTCTTCAAGACGCCAGGCCGCTTGAAGCGCTAAGGGACTCAATGCCACTTCTCCGTAGTCTGGATCTATGGTTCAGCACTGGCTGTCGCAATCCTATCGCGATCCAAAACGTCCCCCTCTTGCGGACGCTCGTTCTGAGCGACTTTGGTAGCGCGAGTGTCAGTGTGCCCTGGTCGCAGCTGACCTCTCTGACCCTGATGTCCATGTATGCGAGCCATGTCATGGCCATTCTGCGGCAAACACCGCATCTCGTTCGCTGCTCGCTGCATTTCTGGCCAGAAATCCCGCTTGCCGACGTTTCCGATGTTGTGTTGTTGCGTCTGGAAACACTCGAATTCAAAGAGCGCAGCGAAGTTGATGTTGCAGCGATTCAAATTCTCTTCACTCCGGCGCTACTTTGCTTGGAGATCCCAGAAAGCTTGCTCCGGTTGGGATCTTACCCCACTGAACCGCTCAAAACCTACATATCCAAATCGGGGTGCAAGCTTCGGGAGTTACGGATTACAGAGGCGAATTCTTGCGCTCGAATATACCATGATGCCTTTCCATCTATCCCCACAATCAAACTCACGGAGTCGGGAGCATGATAAGTCATACTTAAGCTAGTATAGCATATACTGTAGGACTCGCGCGATACTTTGAGTTCTGTTTGAGGGTTCATGATGAAGGATAATTGCCACCTCGTCCCGACCGAACCTGACATAAAGTCTCTGTAAGCGGGTAGGAATGAGTGTATGCGGCGCGTCTGAAGCGGCGAAAGCGGAACACAGAGTCGCAAGGAATGTGAAAATACCAAATGGGCAAGATAGTGGCAAGATGTGTTTCTAGCACCTGACCGTTGATTGAATTTTCGTGGGAAGTTCCTTCAAACTAATCTGCCCTTCACTAGCTTCACTCAGTACTCAGCACTCAGCCTCGGAAATCGTGGATATTCTGGCTTCATTGAAGCACAACCACTGAGATCTGAACCCTGACGTTCTCCTGCGCTTTCCTTAGCTGGATCATGCTCATTTACATGGAAGTGGATCGTGCCTTTGTGGCGGAGAAAAATGCTCAAATCTTTGAGCTAGAGGCCCAGATTGCTGCATTGCAGAACTCGATATCTCTCCTACGTGCAGCTCGGCAGCCCGCTCTGGAGCGTCTCAACTCATACAAGTATTCAGTCCTCACTTTGCCAATGGAC
The DNA here is from genome assembly GCA_037176885.1 of Favolaschia claudopus. Taxonomy (NCBI): domain Eukaryota; kingdom Fungi; phylum Basidiomycota; class Agaricomycetes; order Agaricales; family Mycenaceae; genus Favolaschia; species Favolaschia claudopus. Next base: position 504,939 of record JAWWNJ010000032.1, on the reverse strand, counting down.
GTCGTCTCCGAAATTTTCGTTCATTTCTTGCCGCCTTACCCGATGCGCCCGCCGCTAGGTGGAACATCCTCACCCACAGTCTTGACACACATTTGCCGCCATTGGCGCGGAATAGCTCTTGCCCTCCCCGCGCTTTGGAGAGCGATCAACCTGATTGTCCGCCGGCAAGATCCGTGGACTAATCATCCTCGCGCAGCCTTGTTGGCTCCGTTGTGGTTAGAAAGATCTGGCTCTCTCCCTCTCAGCATTGAGGCTGCCGACTTCGACGACGACGGTTCACCTCATGTTCTCTCTAGTCTCGTGCCCTATTGTGCCCGCTGGGAGCATATTGCATTGAGTCTAGAGGACGCCAGCCCGCTAGGCACGATTGCCCACTCGATGCCGCTCCTTCGTAGCATAGATCTATGGGTCAACTGCGATCCCGACAGTCCAGTCGTGATCCAGGATGTCCCCTTCTTGCACACAGTCGCTCTCAATGAGGTCGGCTCCCCGAGTATCAGTCTCCCTTGGTCGCAGCTCACTTCCATCGCCATGAGATGTGTATATCTGAATCACATCTTGGCCATCTTGCGACAAACGCCGCGTCTCATCGACTGCACACTCAAACTGTGGAGCGAACCGCATCACGATCCGTTAGAGGACGTTATACTATTGTGTCTGGAAACGCTGGTATTTGAGGCAGACAGCACCATTGACGTCGAATTTTTCGAGAGCCTCGTCACCCCGGCTCTTCATTGCTTAGAGATTCCAGAAGAGTTTCTTTCGTCGGAAGAACAGTCTACGTATACGGAATCGCTTCAAGCCTACATATCGAAATCCGGGTGCAAGCTCCATGAGCTGCGGATTACGAAGGCGACTGTTGGTGCTCAGGCCTACCATGATGCCTTTCCATCGATTCCCTCGATCAAACACATTAGTGCTGAGGGGAGTACTCGGCAATCACACACTAGCACAGAGACTTGGTAGGCTTCCCATGAGATCCGCCCCCAATCTACGTTCATTGCTGGGGCTATCCCTACTGGATATTGAAGAAAATCGGAAGCGCAACGGCGCGAGGTTATCCCAGTCTGAGGATACTCGTGTCACCCGCGGAAGGTTTCAAAAAGGGCGCAACTCAGAATTCAAGATCACGATGAAGAAGAGCAGCAAACCGGCACGACTGACCTGCACGCATTCGCGCAGGTGTCGATTTTTGTTTCACAAACTAGAGCACAATTACAAACAATCGGGTAGATACAGTAGATAAAGAATAAATGACAGCAAAAGAAAATTCGAGCAACGAAAAACAATCAATGAGGCTCTCCGCCCGACCTGCCTCGTCGAGGTGTGCTGCTGCTCGAAGGCGACGACGACTGGGCAGCAGTACCCCGTCTGGCTTTCTTCGGGCTAGGCGGGGTGGTTGCAGCAGATTGGCTTGACGAGCCGCTCGTCGGTGTGTCGAACACATCATCGACTCGCTTCCTTTTGGGGACTGGTATCGGCGCCGAAGGAGGGGGCATCGCGATAGACGAGGGAGTGCGTGCTAGGGAAGATGTGTGGGCGTGTGAGGGAGGCGGGTGGGGCTGGGATGCGCGGGAGGAGGAAGGGTACACGGTTGGATGACGTGCTAGCGGTGCGGGCTGAGAAGGCTTGGCTGTGGATGAGGATGAGGAGGAGCCCGGCACGGGAGTGAAACGCATGGCCGGTTCACGAGGGGCGGATGAGGATAGGTTAGATTCTGCAGTGCCAGTGGATAAGTAGGTGTAGAGAGGTGTGTATGAGAAGCCAACGTACTGATTGTGGTTTTGGTTGATCCTTGGGTGGCATGTTTCGTGCTTGGGCCAGCAACATTAGAAGCTGCCCGAGTCACCAATGCACCTGCGTCCTCGTTTTCAGGCAATTCTGTTTGCATTCCTTCAGAAGGACATCGTAAGAATGAATAATGGGTACGTACCTTCGACCGTGAGCTCGGACTCCTCTCCGTGTGTCCCGTCGACGAAGACATCTCTCACAGTGGCTGTCACTGTGAGCTCCTCAGCGTCGGTGGTTTTGTCGTCAGCTCGGCGGACGGGTCCTATGTTGCCAGCCTACGTCGACGAGATCAGAGTCTGGCGCTTTGACGTTGAGGAAAGCTATTGAACTCACTTCGACCTTGATCTCGAGACACTTCTGCTTCCCGTCGGCCGTTATGATATACAGCGAGCCGCTGACTGTCGTCTTCAGCACGATAACAATTGTGCCGATAGTGATAACGTAGTTGCGCTGCCTATATGGCCCGCTGCTTTCTTTAGTGACTTGGATTAGACCTCCCAGAACTTTGTTCTCGGTCGGTCGCATAGTGGAGAGGGTGCTGGGCATCGTAGTGTGCTGAGCGGGTGGTGGTTGGGAGCAAAGTTGGGTTCGTATGCCATCGTATTTGTGCTAGTTTATATATGCGTCTCGCTTGCATTGTTCGTTAGCCGTGTCCAAGCGTTGGTCAAAGCAGTGGCTGTGCAAAGTGTCATGCGGACTCTGGCAATTGTATTCTAGATCGAGAGTCATAGCAGAGGCCAAAGCAGACAATAACAGGAGTGAGACTGCTTGGAGAAGACAGGAAGGATGCGCTTGGATTTTTGGAGCGGACGTGAGGATTTGATCTGGAAGCAGGTTCGGCCAAACAGTGCGGGTGAAAATCATGCCAAGAACATTGGAATTGCGAGATAGCTCTTCACAACATATCGGCGCGACTTTGAGGCCTCTCGCAGAGCAGTCAAGAAACAAAGCACACCGGAGACAGACTGATATTGGAAGCACTGCAGTGCTGGACCAACATGTTGACGTAGAGAAACCACTCGAGTGCGGCGACAGCAACCAATGCAAGACGTCGATCTAAAAGCGCGCCGTAGACTGCTTGAACGAATTTTACGGCGGCTTCCGCGATATTTGAACCTCCGAAGCCAAAAAAAATTCCTTGAACGAAATTTGGAGGCCGCTTGGTGGCGTTGTAGGCAATATCGCCTATCTTGACCGGCTAGTAAATTGCAGCACGCGTGCGGGTTAGTATACAAGAGCACGCGCGCTGTGAGGTCAAAGCAGAGCTCGTTCATATGCATGTTGCCCAAACTTGAAGCAGCGGTTATGACGGGCGAGTCGACGCGCCAATCAAAAACACCGAAAAAGGATACCCACCATCGCTTAACTCTCCCCCACGCAACAAGCACGATAGTACTAGTACTCGATCTACACCATGGTCAGCGATTTAGACTCGGCGCGCTGTTACTGCTATTGGAAAAGAATGTTGTGGGGGGTAAACAACGGCAGTCTCCGCCAAGGCATCTACGGCGATTAATCGATTGCTTGGCTCTTTGACTTTCAACTTCTTGCTCTCAACCACCATGTCCAGTTCACAAACCACAAACTTTATCCTCCTCACTACGATAGTACTTGTCTTTCTGCCTGCGGTTCACGCCTTCGGTGCAGGCGACATCCCTGACTTTGCCTTTCTCAATGGTGGGTCTGACTGACGTCAGTCGGCTCGAAGGTCCCTTTGTTTCTAACTTGAAGTATGCGTATGCAGACAAGGCTTTCCGTCATGGAGATATCGAGAATATCCTTTCGACTCTTGCGAAGACTGCCGGTCATGTTGCAGCTTCAGGCCAGGGCGGAAACCTCTTCGGCTTCGCGAAATCCCTGATCAACAGCGCTACTTCCGGATCTGGCGGTGCTAAATTCACGAGCGGTGATATCAAGAAAGTATACTTTGTACGTTCTTTCTTGATAGTCCTTGTGTTCCTTCTGTGCTTATGCGTTGTAGGGCAATTGGCTGAGAGATTATTCTCAATGTATGGACATTGGCGGGCTGTCTAAATTGTCGGCGGACAGTCTTGTCCTCATTGTGTCTGTGCTTGGTTTCATGGTCAGTCTAGAACGCACGGGCTTTCATCGAAATTAAAGCACGAGCAGACATTCGGCTTCGCTACGGAAGAATACCAAGTCACGGCTGAAAGGCTAGGGGTGTACTTACCTGTTGTGCGTTTAGACGTTTCCTTCATTCATTCATTCTTCTGGACCGCTGATCTATGCTTGCAGGAACATATCGACAATCCCAAGTGAACAAAAACCTCTTAATGCTTTTGTACATAAAATTAACAAAATTTACAGAGGTTACGGAGAAAAAGAAGGCGATCCACGCCAATTTCACCCCAAGCTGCGACCGCCCGTTCAACGGCGCGAGCTTGAGATAGACACGCGCACTGGAATGAAGGTACCTAACGTTCCATACTTTCTTACTTGATGATACTGAAGCTATTTTGCGACAGAATTATATGGGTAAGCTTGGCGTCTGAATGCAGGTAACATAATATCTGAGCCCATCACAGCGACCGAAGACGGCGGTTGGGACACATCAACTGCCCACATCCGTCGTGTCTTGACTGCCTGCATCGAGATGGGCCGTCGCGCCAATGGCCAAGACGGTCCCGATTTGTACGAAGCTTATCGGCTTCTCGGGACGGGGCTTCACACCCTCGAAGATCTCCTGGCGCACAGTAACTGGGTCGAGATTGCGCTGCGCAAAATGGGCCACTCCGAGGTCTTCTGCCACGTTGGCGACGCTACGGAAATTGATACGCCGAATGGTAGAGCGCCTCCATTGGTTACGGGTACTTTTGGTGGTGCCGATTTCTTGCACAGGTAGGTCATTTGTTGGTTTATATCGTCTTTCAGTTCTGATATTTAAATCAGTTTGATGGGTGAAGCCACCGAGTGCGTATTTTTCTTATATCTTGTCAAGAAGCGAACAAAATTAACAATGGTGATTACAGCAAACTCAGTCAAGCCAGCGTAACCGACTTGGCCGGCAAGATGGATGAAGCAAAGAATAGCGACGACAGCAATGTCTCCCAAGTTCAATCCATTCTCTCGAAACTTCCCATTGGCGGCGGCGGCGAATCAAAGATGGACGAGGCAGAGGAGATCCATAAAGAGGCCAAGGCCTATCATTTCGACCCGAATAATGTTGCACCTCCGGAGGTGCAGCAGAAACTGATGCAGCTGCTGAGATGGCACGACGATGTGATGAGATGGGTGCTCGAGAAGATTGAGATGATTCCGGGACTTGACAGTCTCATTGATCAGCTTTCGAATGCTCTTAATGCTTGTGCGTCGATTTCACCCATTCAGAGACATAGATGCCTTGTCTGACCACGCAAACTAGATGTTTATACGGTCATTGCGCCTTGGCTATCGGTTGGTCATTTCTTTTTCTTGCAATAGGATTTCAATTGAAGTTTCATCCTTCTCGAAGCCGCTTCTCCAACAAGCGACTTCTGCACTTGGAGAGGGGAGTAAAGCCGTTATCGACACTGAAGATCAGTACGAGGTATGCAAAACACTGAATTGCGGGATACAGTTGTTTAACCCTCAGTACCTTGTATAGGTCTTTGACAACCCTCGTGCATCCGACCCTTCGCATAGTTTGCTGTCTAAGGTAAGCTCAATTCACAATTGCAACAAAACAACACTTGCAAACGAATTTGACTCCAGGATCACTTCGGCCTCATCCTGAACGAGCCCGCCGGGAAGATTGCCATGCTCGTGGTCAAACATTCTGTCAACATCATCGTTCAGGTTCGTATCTTACTTACTTCTCCCAAGGTATATGATTTAGTCCAACTTTCTCGACTTCCAGGCCTGGTCGGATAACAGTGACCCTTCGCGCGCTGTCGATGAGGTAGGTGTTACTGGTCTCCTCGTTGACGGTCGTGCTTGACAAACCACCGTGTGCGCAGATTCTGGAAGCCTTCCACCACCCGTACTACGCGACTGGCCGTTCTAGCATTCAGCAGAACATGTTCCGAGAAATGGAGAGTTGGTTGCAGGGGCTGGACGAGGATCAAGCGCGAGAGACTATTCAGGCTTTGACCAAGGTAAGATGGTTCTCAATAAACATATAGAGGGTTTTGTACTGATGTATTGTATATCAGGAGAGCGTGAGGAACGGAAAGAACAAGCGACTTGGATCTGAGAACGAGGATCTGAGCGAACCCGGATATGGTGGTTGTGGACATGGCGCGCAACCTCAGCGCTACGGCAGCGGTGGGGGTGGGCAATACCAAGGTTTGTGCTGGGATAGAATTCGTATTGATTTTGAGGCTGATCGTGTGCATCACGCAGAAAATCAGTCTTCCTATTCTGGAGGCCGCAACACTGGATACTCTGGTCGGGACGAGACCAATAACGAGTACTCTACAGGCAACAATGAAGGTTACCGTCAGACTGAAGAGTACGGCAGCTCTCAGGGCCGCAACACTGGATATTCGGGCAGGGACGAGACTGAATATTCCAGCAATAACGAGTACTCCAGAGGCAACAACGAGGGTCGCCGTCAGACTGAAGAGTACGGCAGCTCTGGGGGCCGCAACACTGGATACTCCAGCAGGGATGAGACTGAATATTCCAGCAATAACGAGTACTCCAGAGGCAACAACGAAGGTCACCGTCAGACTGAAGAGTACGGCAGCTCTCGCGACCGTCGCAATGAAGACAACGCAAGCAGCGGTTACGGCTCGTCTAATGCCCAGCGCGGAGAATCTTACTCGGGATCGTCGGGATATCAACCCTCTTACGGTGGCGGAAACGAGTACGAATCCCGCAACGAATCCTCGTCCTATGACCAAAGCTCTGGCGGCTACAGAGGGAGAAGATCCGACGCGGAGGAGCAGGAGGATAGGTACGGTAACGAACAGAGCAACACCAGAACAGGGTACGGGGCGTCTGGGTATGGTAATAGGGACGAAGCTGGTTATGGAGCTCGAGATACCGGATATGGAGGCGCGGGGCAGGGGCAGGGTTATGGGCGTTCCGAGGAGGAACAGTCATATGGGTCTTCTGACCGTTACGAGTCATCGGGGCGTGGCAGCTCCTCCGCATACAGCAGCAGGCGGAACGAGGAAGAGTCGGACGGCGCTTATGGGTCCTCGGGTGCGTCTGGATATGGGAGGTCCGAGGGGTATGAACAGTCGTCTGAATCGCGGTACGAGAGGACTGAGGAGAGAGATTATGGGAGTCGTCGGGAGCAATACGGCGAACAGGAACAGGAGGCCTCTGGCTATGGGGGGAGAGGATATGGAGAGAGCGACGAGACTTTTGGTGCTGAGCGTCTGAACATCCGAGAGGAGGGTGGAGGGTATGGAGGTGAAAGCTTTGAACGCGGTACCGATGAGTATGAGCGCGATTATTGAACCTGAATGGACACATCAAGAAGTGGTATGTAATTGTTGTATAGACTGTTTTAGGTCGATGAAGCATGGCCCGTGGACCGAAGCCAAAGCAAGTAGGGATAAAACACGGGTTGTATTGGTCACTTGAGATCAAGATGACCTGATTTGATAAATTTAAACTCATTTTGAACCTCGCAAGAACATACGATGCATACTTTGCTATCATTACAAACTCGATTGTTGAGAGGATGTTACAACGTATCAAGATCCACTACGAGGTTGCATAACGAACCTCCTACAAATACAATCTCAATTTGAGCTCGATCAACCTTTCAGAACACTAGGCCATAATTTAGGGTGTTTTTCCTTATCCAGGACAAGCGTAGCCACCTTGCCCTTGAAGGGAGGTTGCTGGGGGCGGGGGGTTCGGGGAGGTGCTGCTGCAGGTTGGCGATTTCGCGAAGGAGATTTAGATTTCCCAATGCCAGCGCTCTTAGAAAGGACTAGGGGGCTGGAATCGCCGACAATCCCGCCAGGAAGCGGAGGGAGACCTGGTGCGCATAGAAGCTTGAGGTCGCTCGAGCTGCACATGACGACGGTTTGTACGCGGTTCTGTTCGAGCAGTTGCTCAGAAACGGTTTCGCTGGACAAGGTGGTTGGGGGTTTATAGCGCTGAGTGGGTGTCGAAGAAAGCTGCGCTTCAGTGTTGGCGACGGGACTGGGTGACCTGTCCGTGTCAGAAGTAGCGGCTGACGGCATCTTGAGGACCACCAGTCGCAGCGAACCACCTACGATACAGTGTAAGAACATACAACATAATAAGACAGATTGCCTTCACCGTTGTCCAATACCAAAGAATGTGGCCCACCGAGCCAAACGGTCTCGACGAGGTTTCCTGGCTCAATGAAGCCGGGACGTCGGGCATCTTCTACAACGTCGTATTTAGGATCGTCTGCGCCAGTGACCTCGCTACGCGCAGACGAGTCCTCGATTTGCTATAGATTATGCAACAGATGAACAATAAGCAGCATTGGTGTCATTTGATAGACTTGCGTTTTGTGCGACCCAAACATGAGCTAATTCATGGACGATCGTTAACTTGAGGCTGGCGGTTGCAGCCTCGAGCGAAGTCACAGTGTTAGCATCCGCAGATAGTGTGCGTGCTGCGAACGCTGCCCTATACCAGTCAATGAATTCGGTAGAAAGAACTATGATTGGAGGTCCAGGGGTGTCCCGTTGTTGACAATGGATTCCATAGTCAGAGATGGTCTGTTTCAACCATCCGTCGGGAGGGCGGGGAATGTGTTTGAGCGGCCAGTCCACTGGTTGGACAGGAAGTTGACGATGAAGAGGAGGTTGTGGGGGTGATTCGATGTCATCGCGGAAGATCAGACCAGCAGTGGAGAGATTTTTGTCGGCTTGTGCGATCACGACAAGAGGAGGGTGCTGTCCTTGAAGCCAGAGATGGATGACTTCAGTTTGTACCGCCACTGAACGGGGGTTGACAGATACGGTCCAGTTCAGCAATGGTATCAGAACCCGACCGGCGTCGGTAAATGCTAAAGCTGTCAAGGTTTCGTTGATGATGCTGACGACTGGGTCTTCCCTGTGCATGATGTGTGCGTCAAGGGAGTTTTCTTGAAGTGTATAGACCTTGGTCGGAAGATGAAATTGTCTCGAATCTGGAGGGCACGCATTGCATAGAATAGCTCGGAAAGCCACAGCGTCTATGGTATCGATGAATTTTATGAGCGCATTGTCTCAAACAGAAGAACAAAAACGTACCATCATCGCACATGAACTCAATAATAACATCAACGTCACCCCAGATTCGAGGTGCCTTCACAAGACGAAGAGCCGTCTGAGGTGTTCTGAACTCTTCGTCCCAGAAACTTGGATGTAACAGAAGGAAGGGTTCTATGATACGTCTGAACTCAGTAACTCAGCGGGCCCCCAAAGTCAACGCACTTTGGAAAATTGGGGTATTGTTTTCGTTGTGAAATACGACAGCTTTGGAAGTGACTATTTGACCATCCAGCGCGTATAAGAGCATTTGTGAGTCTTCGGATGAAAAGGAATCGTCTCACCTTGAACAAACTTTATACTTGAAAACAGGTCTGTTTTGGCGTTGGGCAGGCGACTACCAAGGCATCGGCGTATGCTGACAAGTCCATATTCGGATTCGGGTTCAGAGACGGATTCAGGTTGGAAAAAGGGCCCAGGCCACATCGTCGTTCACCTTCAAGTTGCGAAAAGACATTGAAAATAGGGGGTGGTGACTCGAACCCATGATTTCCACCGTTTCTGAGTCAGAAAACATGGCCCTTCAGACAAACTTATTAGGCTAGTGTGAATTTGCCATGTTGTACCACTGAATGTCGAGCCAGGCTGATGGCAAGTCCAAGAGAAATGCAGTCTCGAAAAATCTCTGATAGAACTTCCGCGTTCGTTGCGCCGGATCGTTGACTGCTTGCAAAGCGTGATAGGTGATTTCTAGTTTGAGTCGTGTCGAACGATTAACGAAGGCCATTACAGTGTAAGACGGCGCGGATGGTAGACCGTAGAGCTCAAGTTGAGAGTGTTGTGGTCTGTTACCGTGTTGCCGATCTCCACCCCAAACCATCATGACCTCCCACAAACTCGACGACGAAGCCGAAGCCCTCGAAACCGACCCCATCTGGGAAACAAGCCGCACCGCCCGCCAAATCTTCGCTCTCGGCCAAGTCGAAAAAGTGGTCCCCCAACACGACATTCCATGCGTCCATAAACCTGAATCTCGTCGTTTACTAGGATATAACGCGCCTCCTGGCCCTCGCCGCGTCTTCCATCTCCCTCCTCACCCTCCCGCAAACCGACACCCCCGAGGACAACCTCCCCCAAGGCGACGAGCGCTCCGAACAATTTGTTCTGGAAGTCAGCGAATATTTCGAACGGCTCGATGTAAATTCTTTCTTAGATCTCCCATTCGACTTATATATCAAAACTAAACTTGGCTGACGACAGGCTATCCAAGTCGCAATCCGTTCCTCGCTCGCGCACATCCGACAGTCGCGCATCGCACCCTCCGCAATCAACGCACCACCACCTAACTTCGTGCCCCCATCGCTCGGCGTCGGCTTGCCTTCCTCCCAGGATCATGATGGAGGAACAGGAACTGCGCCCCGCAAAAATCGCGGCTTACAGGAGGAGCGCATCGAGCGGGACGCGTGGAAAGGTATTCTCGACGCGCTGCAGCGGCTCAAAGCCGAACGGGACGCGACGCAAAATCAAAACGGCACCCAGTCTAAGTCTTCCACAAACGCGGACGCGGACATGGACACGGAGATGCAGTCATAGACCGATGGACGGACATTATGATATTGGGATTCGGATTCGTACAGGTGAGCGACAGATACAACAAGAATTCGTTCTTCAGCCAATCATTGATTTGATTCTACCCCACACTCGTCTCGTCAAGGCGCCTTCGTGTGTCCCTTGTTCCTCGTTCGTCTCCTCCAACGTCCAATGGCAACTACAACGCGGTCTCCTCCATAATCCCCTCAGCCTTGAGAAACTCCTCGTCCTGTTGCAGCGCCGGATCCTTCTTCGCCGACACCTACGGAAACGGACGAACGACAAAGACAAACTCAGCAACGCAACGTCGCACACCCGCAGGAATAGCCCTTCACGTACGATAAGATCCCTCAACTCGCCATACGCCTTCCCCAGCCTCTCCGCCGAGTCCTTGATCATCTTCTCCGACTCGTCCATCATCCTGCCCTGTGTGTTTTCGGCATACATATTAGCACCCGCGCGTGTTCGTAAAAAAACAGAGGAGGGAAATAGCAGTCAAGCGGCTTCCTTCTCTGTTTTGGGAGGAAGGATGCGGCATATCAGCACCCGCCCGTATTCGTAAAAAACATAGCAGTTAAGCAAGCTTCTTGTGAGCAGCTTCTGTTTTGGGAGGAAGGAAGGTGGATGTCTTACAGCATTCTTGACATCCCACTCCTCCGCCTCCGCCCCCTCCGCAACGAGCTTATCCTTCTTGACTTTCAGATCGACCAACTCCTTCTGGTAGAGCTCGTTCTCCTTTTTGAGCCTAGATAGATGCGACGTGATGGTGTGAGCGAGAGAAAGGGCGATGAGAAAAAAATTGGAAAGGGCAGGAACCGCGGTTAGATCGGGATACATATAATTCAGAATGAGATGATATGATATACAGTGGCCAATTGGGATAGGGACGGAGGGTTTCGAGTCGGATTTGGATAGATATCATGGATGGATGAGGACACGCAGAAGAAGGCAGGCGCGACGGGGAAACGGACAGGACACGGAAATGGATTGAATTGAAAACATAGAAAGGGAGGCTTGACTTACCGGCTAGCCGCACCAGACTTGATCTTGAGCTGACGGCGAAGTGCTGCGGTATCGCTCATTGGTGGCCAGTGGTAGAGAACAATGAACAAACAACAGGGTCGTCAGTCGTCAAGTAGATCCTTGTTATCGCGGCCGGTGAGAAGTGTTTTCCGATTCGCACAATCTCAAGTGAGTGAGCGAGAAAAACGCGTATCATCAACACGCGTTCTGTGTGGCGTGAACGCAGCCTCTGAGCTTTATCCTGATTCCTCTTGACTCATTCACCCACCTACCTTAACCTGAATTTCTAGCCGCGACGGCCAACCTGAACGGTCCCGAAGAGCCTTTTCATTCGTCGAATCGTTCATTCATTCATTTCTGCCGAATGCGATTAAGTAGCGGTGAAGTCCTCCGCGACGCGAGGCGAGGGGACGCGCGTCCAACCGAGTCGCGCGTTCATATCGTATATGTACCTCCACAGGATTGGAGTAAATCGTTCAAGCGGATGTCTTATGAATTTAATTTCATATCAAAGCTGAGGAAAGACGGGGAAGTTCGTTGGATTCCAGACGATGGGCCAGTCTCAAGTCCGAGTCCCTTCCAGTCCGTTCAGGTCCTTACATTTCAAAGTCCCCAAGTCGATACTGTCGTAGTCTTAGCGACTCGTCGATAGACTTTCAAAATCCCTCGAGATTACAATGAGAATTTTTTTCGTTTCATTGCGTCGTAAGATCACACAGAAATCGTACTACAGCGCGTAACTAGTGCAGCAAAAATCTCAGCAAAACATTCGATGATACAGTGGGGTCGGGTCAGGGAGGGTGCGCAATAGGGAGAGGGCACCAGGGGAAAGCGCGCGGATAGAGTAGGTAGGTAGGATGTACAACATACAGCATAAGTAGGGCTTGGACCGCCATTCCCTTCATCGTGCGCAAGCGCACTGGGGAACGGCGCTGGGGTGGGGGGGTGGTCAGGCATAAATCAATCGTCGTCGGGAACACATTTCAAACCAATCAGTTGATGACACCCAGCCAGCAAAAAACCAAACCGAAATCCACGGCAGCGACAGCAGCGGCAGAACCAGGGCTGGGAGGGTAGGCGATGTGTGTCCCGCTGTGACTCGACGGCGCGCGGTCGGCCGCAAGCGGCGGATGAACAGACAGACTTGCGCGGAGGAAGCAGAACTGAGACAGAGGCGGCGGCGGCGGCGAAGAGGCGTAGACCACTAGCCCATCAGCACAAACACCCACTCGGAGAGCATGGCCCATCACGAGCGGAGGAGGCGAGGGCGTAGTGGAGGCGACGTACAACTTCGTGGCGCGGCTGGCTGTCGGCTGCTGGCTGGCTTGCTGCTGCTGTGTTGGTCGTGCGTCGGAATCGGGGGAGCGAGGTGTCGTTGGTAGTGACCGAGACGAGTAGTCGTATGTCCACCATCCAAGTATGCTGTGTGCGTGTGCCGAGGCACATCCAACCGCGGGCGCTGGCGGTCTATAAGGCGCGAATCGGAAGCAAGGATGGGGGACATGTACAAAAGGCGTCGAGGGCGCGGGCGGTGATCAGGTGCACGCACCCCACGACGGGGCGAAAGCGGTCGTGGTGGAGAAGGGCGTGAGCGGGACATGTATACAGTTCTGGACATAAAGATATTAAAAAGTGGTTTGCGATGCGTGACGAGTGCGGCGGGTGTCGGCAGGCGCGAGAGGAAAGTCACAAGTTGGCGGCAGCGAGGTCCAGAGCTTGGCGCGAAGACAAAACGCGAATGAGAATCGAGAAAGAAGAGACGGTGGTGATGCCAGTGTATCGGCACGCGCGAGGCACGGAACCACAACGAAGTGGTCGTTCGCCTACAAGCGCGATGATGGGGTGAGAGAAGCGGGATGGTAAGCAGGACAAGCGACAAGAATAAAAGCAGGAGGTACAAGAAAGCGCAGAGGCAGGCGAAGCACGCACTCCACTCATCAGAGGGAGATATTGCGCCTCAAGCTCTGCCCCGGTCTTGTGTCGGTGTCGTGTCAACTGGCGAAGCATCAACCGGAATCCGGAGCCCATCGTCGTCGTACAGTTCTTCAGGAATCTCCACGCGGGGGGGTTGCGGCTGTTGGAGGCTCGAACCACAGGTCGAGATCTCCAAATCCATGAAGCCGGAACTCGCCGCGTGTGGCGAAGCAGCAAAGAAGCGTTCAGTCGAACGCGGTAGCGAGAAAGGCGCTGCGAGTGACTAGAGGCGTCTGGGCGACAAGGTCGCCGCAGGGAAGATGGGGATGTGTATATACATTAGATGCGAGCAGTCCGTGGAGTCATAAATCAAGTAGTCGCCTGTCCAGACAGGGATCCGGAAAGCGAGAGGTACAGCCGTCTGAGATTTTGGTGAGGAAGTAGAGAGGAGTCGTGATTTTGTGGGCGGCCGACCCGGAGCGACTGGGAAAGATCAGAAAGTAGCGATACCACGCTGCTGATTGTGGTTGACAGCGCGGACGCTCAAGACCTCGTTGATGTGACGGAGGTGCTTGACTTCTGATTCGGCGTCTTTCAGCCTCTTCTCCAGCTCTACCTTGGCGATCTCGAGATTCCGAACATGATTTGTCGCTGGAGAATAAACGAAATCAACTTCGGAGAAATCGGAAAATTGTGAGGGAAAACTGACCTCGATCAAGCAGCGAAACTTTGCTTGACTTCTGGTTGGTGGGAGGAAGCGTCTCCTTGAGGCGAGCATATCCATCTCGGAGCTCGTCCCGTCTCCGCTGTTCCGACTCGATGCGCTGTTTGCGAATCGTCTCGCGGCGCGAGTCAGCACCGCCGATGAGGCTGTTGACGGTGGGCTGGAAGTCGTCGTCCTCGTCGTCGCTATCGTCATCCCGGCGCGAAGGCTTTCTGCGCTGGGGGCGGGTGCGGGTCGCGGGAGTCGCGATCGGGTTGAAGCGGTGCGACGACAAGGCGCGCGGGACAGAAGAGGGAGTTGGGTACGAGGCGGGGGGCGAGTGCGAGCCGCTGCCACGACTCCGGCGGCCAGAAGTGAGGCCGTCAGAGGAAAGTTCGCCGGCGCTCAAAGTGTACGACGGGCCGACTAAAGATGGGGGCGATATGCCGGCACCATCGATGGGGGTGAAAGGGCGGGTCGGGGGGTTGAACGGGGCGACGACGGGAGTGGGGGCAGCGGGGGGCGACGAGGAAGAGTAGTAGGCCTCATTGAGGGTGTGGGTGAGGCCGAGATGGTTGTGGAGCGAGCTGAAGTTGGGACTCGACGGAACTGATTACAGCATCGGGATTGTCAGTGGCGATGCAGCGGAATCAAAATCGAACAAACTCACGGTCAATGGATGGCTCAAAGGAAGACGGGGAGGGAGGGTAGCGGAGGTAGTCACTGTCCATGTAGCCGAAGCTGGCGTCCATTGCATCCATATAAGACGGTGTCTTGGGTGCGTGGTCGAATTCCATTGAGGGTGTTGGCGATGGCGGCAGATAAAGAAATACAAGTGCACAACAGACAACACAAGGACCAGGACAGTGAGCAGGAGGAAGAGGAGGAGGAGGAGAGCGGCGTCGGAGAGACGAGGAGGAAGAGAAGGGTTGAGGGAAAGGAATAAAGAAAGGGAAAGGTTCCGCGGAAGTATTTATACGGATTGCGTGAACGGGGAAGATGCGCCCAAAGATCCTTAAGCAGTTAGAACCCAGATCCTTCATCGAGATCCAGGTCACTAGTCACATCCATCTCTACTCACAAAAGTCACCCTCCGTCGCCGGCCACCCTCGCCGGACACCGAGGGATTCATCCAGTATTCATCCACAATCCCACAGCATGCTTTTCATTTAAACTGCGGGGAAACCCTTTGATGGTACACACTCTCATCTGCAAACATTGTCAATGTGGGAGCACAATAGGCCACTAACATTCAAACCAAAACAAGGTACACGAAGGTCGTAAAGGAATAAGTCACGGTAAACAAGGGAGTCGGTTCATTAGTTGCGTCGTAAGAAGTCGTCAATACTACCACATCGTAAAATCAGAAACAAGGTATCGAAGAGAGAACAAGGCGAGAGCGTCCTTGATGTAGCACACGATAACAGACACAGCTTATGCATTGTAGTATCCTGTCATTCAGGAGAATCAGCATTTGAATGTTTACGACACGGCGCGCGACCTACCGTTGCCGAATGGTCCTTTCATTCCGGAATAGTGCACCAGTCGCGCGCAGAAGCGCCACACTAGGAAGAACATGTACATCTGTTACGTTCCGTCAGCCGCCCCTGCGCCACACTATTGCGGGAAAAACGGCAATTGAAACTCACTTGGAACGCTAGGTCAACTATCAGCGACACAATAAAAGCCGTGTTGATGGTCTGGAACCCGACGATGCAGAATTGTGTCGGGAACTTCGGCGAGCTGCTGTAGTTCTTTTCCTGCGACTCCCAGTACAATTGGCCCCCGTTGTCGCATTCCCACTGTATCTTTTCCTTCCTAGCGGCGTGCACAAGACTGGTCAGTCACACAGCTCCCGCGAAATGAAAAGAAGGTTCAAGCTTACCCCCGATTAAGTTCAACAATCATGATGATGGCTCGTACAGCAGCTGCTACGATGATGAATGGCCATACGAATTGCATCGCTCGCGAGAAGGTATACGACCGCTACAGCGATGGTCAGCCAATGCCAAACCTATTGGAAGTCCCTGAAGACTTACGACGGAGAGCGCGCCAACAGTGACAATGGCGACGCCCATGATACCCATACCGATACCACCGTATATTTGCCTTGTGACAGGATGAACATTAAACGACAAGCAGTGGAAATGAATACAACAAAAAACACCGACCATTCGGGGGAATAGAAAAAGAAATATTGGCCATATTGAAGCAGGAAAATACCACCTGCAAGACTGTAGATCTGCCGATACCGCCACCGTAAGCCCGCCATCTCGCGGAAGGACAAGAAAAGCCTATCGTACAGCTATGCAAACTCCCCAAGCAATAGCGCCGGCTCTCTAAAATCGCACGGTCAACGCAGCTCAACCCTGGGTCAAACTCCACCAAACGCACCAGAGGAAGAACGAGCAAGCAGTTGTCACACCTGGACGTCAATGAGTCCACGGTATCCGACTTGAGAAAGCAGGCGCAGCACGCACCACATCGTTAAATGAACGTCACTATCAGGAGCGTTTGGAGGTTAAGGATCGTTAATAGCCAGCAAATACGCTGAGGATAGTGTTATAGATGGTCTTGAGGTGTCGCGAGAGTCTTGAAAAGGTGGGGGGGACCCTTGGCCGCTGCCGGCGTCGTGGAGCAAAGACGAAAGGATGGGGGTCACAAAGTGTGACGTCACGCAATATGACTTGCGAACGTGCACAGACCACTGCGCATTTCGCGTTTCACCCGACATTTGCTGCGGGATTCATCTTGGCGGGATTCCGAGGCTGCTCTAAAGATTCTTGAAGTGACTCTTCTGCATCTTCACCATGTCTCGGAACAATCTTCAAACTCCGTGCCAAAGTTTGCGACTGGGGGGATCGATTCGTTTCTCAGCCCAGCCGTCGCGGCACCAAACTACGATGCGAAACACCGAATATTCGACGCAGACCCAATGAACGCGTGTTTGTGGTTCAGGAAACTGTTTCCACCTTCGCTCGATCGTATACTGGGGGTTTTACGATTGACGTGAACACTGCGAAGCATGCATGCACAACAACAAATATTCTTGCCGAGCCAACAAGGAGTGTGCCGGGCCTCACTGCTGGCTCAGTCCCATCTGGTAGTCTTCCTATTATGTCTTCTCATGCTGGTGAATGAAATCGTGGCCATCAAGCTCTCTGGTTCTTCAGCATTTTTCTCCCACTGGCATGATATTTTCTGTACTCTGTTTTTCGGCGACTACTCAGGCACCCGTGTTCTTCCTCCCCCACAATATGTTAGAATCGCCCTTACGCACCATCGGTCCGCCGTCTTCTGCTCCTGAACATCGAACCCAACCAGACCCTACTGAGGTTTATTTCCAGTGACTTCCGGGTTTTCAACAGTTGCGAAGCACGAATCTGGATATGCACAATTTCCAAATATGGCGCTCTGTGACCCAGCACACCGGCGCGGAACATTTCTCGGCCCCCGCCAGGTTGGGCGTCCGCAAATCAACTGAATCTGCACTAGCTCGACGATCCTATCATCCCCCTCTGGCAGCCTCACCTGTTGGGCCAGGCCTGTAAGGAATAGAGAACCTTTGACACTCGATCTATTTCATTGCGACGCTTTGACTATGTCTGGGGTACATTACAACATCGGCCGCCGATGGTGTCCTATGTGTACATATACTTTCCGCTCAAGGCCCACTGCTGTGTGCGGGGTGACTAGCGCTATACCGTAATAAAGGCGGGCCCGAGTCATCTCGAGCGGATCAGCGATCCTCCCTGCTTATCAGACTTATTCAAAACTATCTTCCTGTTGTTTTCTGAGGTAACCGATGTCATCCGCACGATGGTGACGCGTCCCCCTACAATTCTAACGCAGACTCAAACACCACGCCGTCGTCCAACGAGGCCGCTTAGGTGGAAATATTGTTATGACTCGACTAGAGAGCTCTCAGTCTTTCTTCGCCATGGACATAGCCTCTTAATTCATCCAAGCAGTTCATGGAGTTAGCATCCTCTTCGACGACTCTCCCACAGGCTCTCAATCCTGGAAATGGCTCCCTGTTTGGAATCGATGACTCTCAAGAACCATATACCATCTGACGCTCTTCTCCCTGCCGGCTCCCCGAAAAGCAAAACCCTTCCGTACGAGAGGATACTACACGCTATTGCTTAAAAAATATACCCTCACAAGCGCGCGTTCTACACGTTCCCAGCCATCTCTGCGGTTAATGCCATTGCTTGGTGAAATCAACCAGCCTCGAATTCGAGGGTGATGTTCGTGCACTAACATTGTACAGAGCTACCTGCTGCGCATGGCGATGGCGTGGTCGCCAAAGTTATCAACGAACGAGTCCCAGTTGAAACCAACTCGTTCATACATCACCCAGGCTCGAGGGGATATGGATTTCATGCTAGTAGGTTATGCGCGCAAGTCCGTCAAACAGACTCACAAGCGCTCATGGTACAGAGGTTCCATCTATTCTTACAAGCCCCTCTGGGAACGCATACGGTCTGGCGTTCTCGGAATCGGAGGGTTGATCAGCTTATCGGATCCCTTGTCTGTCAACCCGGAACTGCCGGCGTGTGAGTGAACTGGAAGAAAACCAATAAGTATAAAATGGAAGGCCCTCCAGAACGTCGGCGCCTCGCTCTTCCGCCGGACGGTATAATTTTTGTGCGTCGGGAGACGGTCCGGATGAAGGAATCTATTCCAACTCCGCGAACCATCATCTGACCCATCCGCTATAGTCTGGTTGGGCGGTCTACAGCATTTCTACCGTGCCGTAAATTAGTAGGTAAGCTGCAATGAATTCATGTGGAATTTTCTGAGAACAAACAAGGAGTAAACATCAATCATCATTCGTTCACAGACGGCGAAAGTGTTATTCGTCTCGGTGCATTCATTCCGCAGGACGTGGCGAAGTGTGCTCGACGGCTACCCGGAGCTTGTTCTTGTCAACCTGGCACATTTATCAAGATAAGTTATCGCACAAAACCTTCGCTCGAATTGGAGGAAGAAAGAAATTTAATTCAATTCCACCGCCGGTAAACTTTACACTCTCATAAAAACGAAGCCTATTGCGCCATTGTGCACTTTCTATGAATTGATCCATATTTTTAAGGCTTCTGGCCGTCAGAATCAATCATCGGCAAATCCTGGTCATCGATGCGAGGGAAGCGCGTTGTTCCAAGCGATTTCCGCGCCACAGAGAAGAAGGAAGACTTGCGTCGGTTATGATAGACGGATTTCATTCCTCGCCGGGGCAAGATAATCAAAACTCGACAATAGTCGCGAATCAGCTCCACTCGCACAGCCTCCGCCGCGTTTCAGCGTCGTTAAACGTTATCTACGCGCACCCACAACCGCCCACAATTCAGGACGCCAACATCCGCCATTCTCTGAAAGCTCAGGCTCTCTCTGAATAGGACGGGATTCCTGCTGAGACTTCGAAACCCGGTCGCCGTCGGGATCCTTCATTGAAAGGTCCCCGTCGAAAAGCTTTAGTTTGCCGTGGTCCTGTCAAAGAGATAGGAAGACGGTCTCACCCAAGGTCGAACCTGAACGTTCAAGACCCGGAACTTGCTGCCGCGCAGTGCGCATGTTTCCTTCTCCTGATCGAGACTTCCAGTGAATACCCACGTACGGCCTGTGCTTGAACGCGTGCCCGGATGTTTCTCAAACGCCAAGTAAGAGTTGGAATCTTTTGTTTGTACGTGCGCCATCTAATGGTAGGTTTCATGCCTTTTTCCAATGTTGCTCGTTCGTTCGTTCGTTCGTTCTCTTCAACCTCGGACCGAGCTACACCAGACCTGATTTCCGTCACGGTGACCCGGATGCTCTCCGTGCTAAAACTCGAAGCTTACAGGTATACATCCTTACCTCACGGAAACTGGGGCACACGACTGAATTTGTGGGAAGCCGCAAACATAAAAATATCTTTTTTCCCATAAGGTCGCTGCGGTCAAAGCGTCGTATTTTGGCCGGCGTTGTGGAGCTCTTGGCTAAATAATTGCTCCCTGTTGTAGTCTAGACTGATTGACAGGACGGGAGCAAACTACTCTATTTTCTTAATTTCAGCGGCGGTGCGGTTGGAGTGGGAGTTGTAGATCCTCCGGAGTCCTTCGGGACGTCATATACTGTATCCCGCAACTTCCTAAAACGATTAGTATTCTTGATGTTGATTTATATCTGAAACTCTCCGAGCCAGAAATGCAAAGACTGAGGGTTGGAAAGACCAGCATTGAGCATGCCATTCTCTGTGAATTCTTTTGGCACCTCGCTTGATCCCCAGTTTCGGCCCGGATGGGGAAACAGCCCTCTCGCCAAACTCTATCCGACAACGTATTCGTTTTTTACGTACCCCAACGCAGTACGAACATTTGAGCCTGCTGACCACTGGCAAAGGTTCTTGAGCTTTGTTCCGCTCTACCTGGGTCGATACATTCCCGCTGTTGCACGGGGAAGCGTACCATCGCAGCTTCAATTTTTTCCTGGGCCTCCGAGTCCACGGGCCTAGTACCTCAAGTCCAATCGACACGCTGCAATTCAACACTCTCTTCGAGTATCACTTTGATAGTCTTCTTTGTTCCATGAAACCATGAAACATCGACCATGCGCCTCGCGGAATCTAATTCTTCATACAACTCCGAGTTCTATGGCTCTTCACCTCATCTCCGACACTTGCGTTCTTCCATACTCCAAAAGTCATATCTCCTCAATTTCAAGAGGCCTCGGAGCCGTTCAATTCATGTATAGAACACACGCGGAATCTTAAACAAGCTTTCTAGCCTTGAAATTCCCTGAATCGTCTCACATCCTGAATCCCTCCATTCCCTGATAATTCGAACACCTTCCCTATTCATCCCCTATCTTCTCCGTATGGTCCACGGAATTCCCTGCATAATTTCTCTATGCTCCGAGTCTCTGTGCGCGTGCACCCATTATCCTCTCCCGGGACTGTCAGCGCAAGCGTTCACCGGGTCTTACTGCGATTTATATCACCCCACTCGCCGTAATAAAACACTCCCCGCAGCTGCTCCAATTACGACCTCTCGTAGCACCAACTCACTTCCAGGGTTCACTCAATCCTCCGCCCTGAAGCCCATCTTTGCCGTCTCATAATAATATCCCCGCAATTGCTCAAAACTTCCTATGCAAGTTTTGTGCACTCACGCTATCCGGGAATCTGAATGCTGCCGCCTTCTCCCGCCTTCCCCAGATTTCAAGCGGCTCGCGGGAAGCCAAGGACTTCGACGGACGACTCTCATTCCCCAAAAATTCCTTTATTGCGGCCGACACCATCCGACACACGGGCTCGATCTACAACTCAATCTCGACCCGCAACTCAACTTCTCTCAATTTTTATACACACACTAGTACTCACGCCTTCAGGCAAAACGTGGTGTCTTCTGCCGCCTCTTCCAACGATGTAGGTATATATAATACCGCGCGCGGAAAGGGAAGGATTTGTTACTATCTTGCGATCTCCAACACCCCGCCCCAAAATCAGTCTTTCTCAAATGACACCCAGTGTGCGGCAAGCGTTTCTTCTACTAGTACGCTTCTACTCGCCAACCACCCTCACACACTCGCCGCGTCCTCCCCAGGACGTTAACCAATCTCTATCAACAACAACCCGCCCCAACACCAGTCTCTCTTCAATCACACCAAGTGTACGGCTCCTCGATCGCCACCATCCGTACAAACCTCCGTTCATTCAAGTGACACCACATTCGCAAACCTCCCTCGACCGGCACACGATCTGCGGATACTTTTGTACCTCCATTCTTTCAAGTAAGACTGTAACCACATTCGCAAAACCCTCTTGACCGGCACACCGGATCCTTACTCTTGTCACACTTGCTAAATTCTACCAATCCCACACCAAGGGTCCCTTCTACTCCGCCACCACCCTCACACACTCGCCGCGTCCTCGAGCTCAAAATGTCAAGTAACCAACCTCATCCAACGCACAACCGAAGATCAAGTCCAAAAACAAAAGATTTGCACAGTCACTAACTACATACAACAACGAGATGAACAGTGCGAAGTGGAGGGAGGTATGTACAGTACATACATATATACATCTACTTACTTACTACCTGATACAGTGTGGTGGTATGGGTGGGTAAAGAGGATCCGTTTCCGTTTTTCGCGTCTCGTCATGGTTGTTTCGTAGGAATGGTCGTTGGCGAACATCGTGACGGGAGGGGAAGGTGGATTGGATGGGGTAAGTATGTAGGCGGGTGAGTGGGAGAGTGGGAGAGGTGGGCAGACGAAACTCGGGATGACGATAACAGCCACAACTCCGTCCAGCAGTTTCTCAAACCAGATTTTCCTCATCAAGAGATCGCCAGCCAGTGGACAAGACGGGACAAGACGGGACAGGGAGCGCCGTCTCGCAACGCTCACCTCAATCCAATCCAATCCCATCCCCACGAGAATCAACTCGGGCGTAGCGCGGTGTCCGTGTCTCTTCCCTCCGCCCATCCATCCAACCTCCCGTCGTCATGCGTTCTTCGTCGCAGCAGCGTGCAGAAAGCTCTTTCGTTCGTTTCATCAAGAATCGTGAGTGAGTCCGTCAATGCATTGGCGACCCCGCTGTTCGTTCTTCTATTCTCCTCCACCGTTGGAAAGGTGAATGTGGGGACAGGGAGATTCAGAAGTCAGCCATCAGGTCGTTTATCGTTCGTGGGGCGGGGGCGGTCGAAACGAGTGGTGGGTGGGGTAGATGTGCTCGGTGTTCAGGTTCAGTGATATGTACATCCGCGTTTGTTGATCGCGGGTAAGTATGAGTTGACGGGCCAATGTGTCATCGTCGTTCGAGTGCGGGGAACCGGCGGGACGGGGCGGGAAGGGCGTGGCGCAGAAATTGACGGTGCGGCAGCGGCGGCGCGGGAGTTGAAAGAGCATGTACGGGATGTGCCTCTGTCCCTGCCTTCGCCTTTGCCTCCGACCCCAGCTGCTCCCCTCCACCTCCACAGACATGCGAACGACAAGAATAGAAATACAACAACAACAGCAACAGCAACAACAGAAGACAGGGACATGGCGGCACCAGGCGTCGATCGGCGGGGCTTGCGTTGTCCGGCAAAGTGGGGCGGCGGGCACCAGCGCGCAGCGCACAAGAAAAAGCATCCATCCAGTCGGGGGTCCAAGCGCCAGTCGGGAATCGGGAATCGGTCAGGTCCAAGCGTCGCAGCGTGCGCGAGCCTCGTGCGATCTTCGATCAACGAGATCAAAACACGATGCAAAAACCGCAACCGCAACCGCAAGGCAAAAACTCGAGGGTCCCACAGAATATTCCGCATCGAAGGCGTTCAACCCCGCGCCGTGCCGCGCCACCAGGACGAAGCTTCGCGGAGGACATGAGGCAGCCTGGGATGCGTGAAAAATCTGTTCTCACGACGAATTGGCGCGCCGCGCCATCGTACCAGCGAGACGAACTTTTTTCTGTTCCTGTTCTTGGTTCTTGGTTGTCTCTTCTGCCCTTCTATCGATGTCGATGGCCCAGGCCACCATAAAGTAAATAACAATGTGTTCTGTCTGTCTTGTGTGTGCGATGCAAAAAAGGAAGCAGGGAAGATTGAGAAAAGATGCAGAAGAAGGAAGAAAACACAGATGAAGCGGAAGAGACCAAATGGGATGATGGGGATGGGATGATGGGGGAAACGATGCAAGCAAGCAAGAGTAAAACGTATTTCGCAGCAAAAAAGGGACGGGGGCAGTGCAGTGGGGAGTGGGGAAGGGGTCGGGGGAGGGGGTCAGTCAGTCATTTCGCGTCCATCCTTGTTCGTCGTCGTCGTCGATCCAAGGACCAAAAAGATGTTGTTAAAAGAATCAAAACCCGCCATCCGAAGGCGTCGACACCTCGTCCGGGTCAGGTAGGGGCGGGATGCCCGTGGCGCCTGCCAACGACGAGGAGAGGTGATGATGCGGCAGTGTGGTGACCTCTGGCGGGGGCGACAGCGGGCGCTCGAACATCCCCGGGGACGGCGTCTCGAGGGAGGAGCCACCGCCCGAGAGCTTCTCGTTGATGGATTGTAGTCTACGGATCTCCTCCTCGAGGTTCGCGATGCGGTCTTGGAGGGCTTTGTTCTCCGATTCGAGGACCACGATGTGGGAGGTTGCTGGAAGCGAAAAAAAAAGGATGAATGGCGATAAGTATAAGCGAGAGTGATGATGATGAGGCGAGGAGAGTAGGATAAAAAGGAAGGAAGCGAACGTACCGCGATCAAGGAGCGAGACTTTGCTGCTCTTTTGGTTGGAGACGGGGAGGACGTCTTTGAGCTTGGCGTAGCCGTCGCGCAGCTCGTCGCGGCGGCGCTGCTCGGCCTCGATACGCTGGCGGCGCGTCGCCTCCTTGCGGTTCTGCGCGAGGTTCTCGGTGTACAGCAGATTCATGTCTTCGTCGTCCGAGTCCTGCGAGCGGCCGCGGCGGCGGCGAGGCGGGGGCCCACCGGAAGAGCTCGTCGGAGACGGGGTGGGGTTATACCGGACGTGCCGGTGGACGAGGCTGTTCGCGCGGGAGGAGGAGGGGGAGTTGGCGCCGCTGCTGTTGGAGCCTTGGTAGAGGCCGTCGGCGGAGGTGTCGGAGCCTGAAAGCGGGGGGGAGAGGGGGTCGTACATATCGGGGGAGGGTGGGGGAGGAGAAGCGGAGTGAGGAAGGACAGGAACATGAGGCGGGCTGCTGGGGGGGTAGACTGACACGGGGCTCTGTTGGTACTGATGGGGCGAAATGAGGGTGTGGTGATACTGCTGCTGCTGCTGCTGCAAATCCAGCTGGCCTGTTGTTGAGATGTATAGTATGGTTCGATTCGATTTGGGACGGAAAAGGTAAGGATGGCAAAGAACAAAAGAGAAAAAAGTAAGTGAGAATGCAATCGGATGGACACGAGGCGGGGCACGGTGCACGCACGCGATTGAGGGCCTTGGTGCGGGACTTGGACGGGATACGGGGCGATGGGATGGGTGTAGGCCATTGCGTAGGGGTTGTCGTGGTCGGACGCGTAGTAGTAGCCCTGCCCATCGGTGTCGATGGAGTGTTGCTGCTGGTGGTGCTGGTGGTGAGCGTCCATTTCTAATGGTTGGTTCGTTGCGAGTCGTCGTTGGGGTCGTTGAGGAAGATAGGATACAAGTAGGAAAGAAAAGAAGTAAAGAAGAGAGACAATGGGTCGTCAGTCGAACAAGCCAGGCCTCCGCGTCACGGAAGGACAACAAGGCTTGCTCACAGTCTT
Source organism: Favolaschia claudopus (assembly GCA_037176885.1). Lineage (NCBI taxonomy): Eukaryota > Fungi > Basidiomycota > Agaricomycetes > Agaricales > Mycenaceae > Favolaschia > Favolaschia claudopus. The sequence goes on along the minus strand of JAWWNJ010000032.1, from coordinate 479,575 downwards.
TGGGTGGTCATGTTTGCACACCAATTCTCCTTTATTATCATCAACAATTCATTATTTTCCTCATTGTTTCCCTCTTACATCCCAATAAACCCCCGCGGAACCATCTCAGCGTCCAGAATTCACCACAATATGCCTCGAATTGGCAACAAATTCACCCTATTTGTCCAACGTCGCCCACAAATGAAATCACCCATCCATCTCCACATTCTCCGTCGACCTCTAACAGGAAAAACATACAACTTGGCAAAGATGGATGTTCCAACGATGTTCTCTTTCACGACTCTGAACTGCTTCAAATAGATAGCATCGATGAGATGCCGTCCGGAAGTCGACCCGGTGTGACCCTCACACCGTCACAACCTTTTTTCTTCTCAACCACCACCTCGTTTCTCTCGTCGTGAGTTTTCTCTCTCTCTATCTCCCTCTCCCTGTCCACCATACACATACCACACATGACGATTCCAACCGAAACATTAGGAAGTGCCGTCCGAAGGCCTCCGTTTGTTCGTTCGCTCTTGCAGCGTTCACCCACATTCGTCGAGCTGCCTCTGTCGAATTCGGTTCTCTGATTCATCCACATCCCTCTCCTCGCCTTCTCTCCCATCTTTTCTTCCCGCATGCCGACATATACACATACTTACCTACTCTCTCCACAGCGTCTTTCCCAGTGGCGTGGTCATCATCAAGTCCAAGGCGCCCGACATAGACTTCCCTTTGCATCTGACGGCGAGCTATTGGTCTGTGATAAGGTCATCGACGCCGCTGAGTATTCTTTTCCGTCATTGTTACATGCGTCTTCAGCCGTTACTTCCTTCTTCCTCGGTGATACACAACTTACTTCTTTCTACCACTCGTGTGCACTCTGTCCTCGGCATGAACGCGTAAACTCTTTCTCTTCTTGTTCTCTTCACATGGAATGTCTGCAACTACTTTGTACATACACAATTACATCTGCTTTTACGTCGCGACTGGTTTCACCGCTCGATCTTTGCCCACTCTAAGGCACCAACCTCGCACGCGTCTACGAACGTAACAGTCCAACACCGCCATTTGACGCCGTCTTGAGTGACGAGAACGAGCTTGGGGGTGGGTAAAACGAGTAATCGCGTCCCAACACAATAAAGCATTCAGACACTTTTAAAGCTGTAAGAATTGCGATCTAGTAGCTTGTTTGAATAATCCGGTGTCCCGGTCTTTCTCAACGACAACTTGACGACAACTGATAGAGATACTTGAAATGTTCGTCGTGGAGTACACTTGCGATCCAGCTCCTTTGTGTTTTCGAAGAAAACGAACTTGAAGGCTTCTTCCCAGTGTATCTAAGTTGCGCCGCGAGAGCATTTGATTCCCCTTCAATGAAATTTGTTGTCAGAGGATCGTCCTCTGAGGGATTAAGTCGAATCGAATTGAGCGAGCAAACTCGAAGGCGGCGTAATAATTCCACAGCAGGTTGGATAGATAGAATCTACGCATTGTATATGTGGCGCTTTGAGGCTGAGAGCTTATGACTTTCCGCACGGTAACTGAAAAGAAGTGAAGAACCTTAAGCCTTGAGATGCATCGGTGAGAGTCAATCGTGGTCAGGAAGAAAGTCGCGATCGAGGAGGTCTTCTGTAATTCTCACGCTTCTAGGTCCACACCGCCGCGGCGAACTTCACTTCAACTCTAACATTAACCACCGCCATGTTGCTCATCCCATTCGCCCTCAGCCTCGCCCTCGCCCTCCTCCCCTTCACACAAGCCAACACCGAAATCATCAACTTCGCCGCTACACCGCGCGCCGACGCGCCCAGGTTACACGAACAGGGATGGTGCGTTTTGTAATTAAATTACTTCCGAGTTCTTGACGCGAACTTCAATAACCAACCACGATTTATCCCAAGGCAGGCCGCCGACTCTCCCCCTCTCCACGACCTCGCATCACACAATTCACAAACGCGCGCCGTACGGCACCCCGCTCGAAGCCGTCTGTGCCTCTACCAAAACCACCATCTGAATCTCTAAACACGAACGGCTGTCCACACGACTCTGGTTTCTACTAGATTTCGACCTGCCTCACCACCTTCTTCTTACTGGCACTTCGACCGATGGACCCTCAGAATCTCCTGGCCTGCATCGGTAAGTTCGTAGTATTAGATTACAACCGACATCTTCAATGCGGGCTTTCCTATTCTATTCTATTTTACGACACTTCAAAAAATTCATATCCTCGTCTCATCTCATGACATACAACACAGACCCCATCGGACTTCACCCTCGACGTTCTCGATCCCCTCGACGCCGCCGCAGCGTTCCACATACCCTTCGAAGTTTCCGCGGAAGCAACAGAAAGAAAATTGAAACCCAAACCAAAACAAAACGCAAATACGCACGCATCCGCGCAGTAGACGCCGGCGTGCGCACCCCCGGGCCTCGATGGAGACCGGATTTTCTGGCTCCTCCTCGAGAAGCTGTGGACTTTTGGTTTTGATCAAGGAGCGCATTCGCAAAATCAAGACCAAAACGGCGAAGAATCCCAAGACGACGACGAGAAAGTGGAATTCGTAATCACCCTGGAACGTCTCTGGCTCGGCGCCGTACCGGAGACGGTTGTGCCGTTCTTGGGCGTCGCGACGTTGGTGATCGGTGGGGCTTGTCTGGGGTGGGGTGGTGAGTTCTGTAGTGAGTGGGGTGGAGGGGTTGGTGGAGGATGCGAGGAAGGAGGTGAAGGGAGAGAAGCAGCTTTAGGTTGTCAACCTACGAACACGACATGTCATCAGACGTACTTGGGACTTTCTTCGGTGCTCGTTTTGTTGGCGCTCGGTGGCGGCCAGTAAATCTGTGTGCAGTGGTGCTTGAGTCTTCGACGAGGAGATTCAGAGTATTTTTCGCCACTACCCTTGCACCTCATCTAAATGTTGGACTCGTACATCCACGAAGCAGAATACTGTACAACTTCATGAACGCCAACGTCGGAATGCGAGACCTATTCTAAACCTTGATCGTGGCAGTTTCCTGAACGCCGGGATCTCAACGACTTCATTTCCAGGATCTGGGTGTCTCTCAGTAATGGGCTAAAATGAGACGTCCTCCAGAGACGATCAACTCAAAAGGCGGTGGTCTAAAACAATGCTTGTGCGTATCATTAAATCATGCAATGCGGTACAACGACGGTATACAATGGATGTCGACTCCGTGAAAAGAAGAAAAAATGGATAAATACGAAAGATTAGTACTATCTACATGTGGGAGACTTCATCCAGCAAGGGCCGGCCGCTCATGGTCCAAGTCAGTGTAAGGAAAACTCAACTGTCCACCCATCTTGGGTGAAATAATCTCAAACGCCGACGTATCTAAAGACGTGCTCTCATGCGTGTCGCGCGTGTCCTCCGAGTGCGCAGACGACGCCGTAGACCCCCGCGGCCGATGTTGCGCTTGCGACTGCCGCCTTGAACCCGACGAGTCAGTGGAGGTCGACGCCATCTTCGCGCTCAGCCGCCGCCGCGCGATTGCCGCCGAATTAGGTCGCGCTGCAGGCGCAGGTGGCGGAGGGTGGCTCCCCACGTAGCTCGTGATGAACTGCTCCGGGATTTTTGGGCTCGGCGGGATATCCATAGGGAGAGTCAGCGGCGAGCCCTGCGACGGTGAGCCTGAGAGACTTGTTTTTCGCGTGCGGAATGTCGCCGCAGAGGGGGTCAGCGGGGCGGGAACGGCGCTGCCGTTATTGGTATTAATATTACTTTGCGACTTCCACTTCAAGATCGACTTGCGGACGCTGCTACGGCGTTCTTTCTCTGGCGCTGGAGGGCTGGGGTTCATGGGTATGGGCGGTGGAGGTGAGGTATTTGCGGTCGAAGGCGGCGGGGTCGGAGATTGGTGCAGAGGCGACTGGTGCGGGGGAGATTGGTGCTGTGGGGGAGATGGGTACGGCGGAGACGGTGGACGTGATGCAGGGCGACTAGGAGACGACGACGAAACCGACGGCGCACGACTGGGTGGACCGATGCGCGTCGGGTAAGGCGACTCCTGATCCCAAAGCAGCCCATCATTCGTTGCATGTCGCGGCGGCCCGGCTTTGGCAGCGATAATCGGCCCAGTTTTCGTCGATTGTAGCATAGGCGGCGGTACACTCAACTGAGCCTGAAAGCTCATGTGCGACTGCACGCTCATCTGAGATTGGGCATCCGATGGGCGACGCATAGGCTGCGGCAGCGGAGGCACCTGTTCAGGCGAAGGACGACGAGAAGGCACGTTAAATTGGTGTGGAGGTGGCGGCATGCCGTCCGGAGAAGCGCGTCGGGACGGTATCCCAAGCGATTGATCCTGCGAAGGCCGCCTCTCTTGGCTCACAGACGGCCGTCGCTCTTGCCCCTGCCCCATCGACGGCCTCCGCTCATGCAACGACGGCCGCCCAGATGACGTCGTCGAAGTTGAGGGCCGCCTCTCCTGGCTAAGACTCGGCCGTGGACTGGGCCCCGTCGGGCCTGCACCGGGTCCAGGCCACTGCGATGCCGGCCTCCCCGGGAATCCAGCACTAATTGGGGTCCTCGGTGGCAGCTCAACCTCCACGTCAGGCAACACCATCTCCTCCATCGATGGTCGATTGGGTCTCTGCGGTGGCGGAGCCAACGGCGGATTAGGACTTGGCGGCAACGGCGGGGTCATCATCGGAATCGCCGGGTTCCCTGGACGCGGCTGGTTGGGCAGCGGCGGTGAGAGCGGACTCCAAGCGTTTTCGGACACGGCCTCCATCCGTCCAGGAGGAATGCTGACAGATTCCTTCCGACTCTTCCTCCACAGATTCCTGATCCCCTTCACGCTCATCAACGTTGCCCTATTCGCCTGCCTCTGACTCTGTCCGCCCTCGCCATTGTTCATCGAATCCGTCGAGAAACGACTACTGCTCACTGTCGCCGACCCGCTTGTCAGACTCTTCCCATCTGCAATCGATCCTTCGGACGGTTTCCGCTGAAGCTCTGGAGGAGCCCCAGCTGCAGGAATGACAACGGGGGGCTCCCAGTAGCTCTTGGACGTCCTCTTCGCACCAGTCGCACTGCCTGCACCAACGCTCGTTCCAGGGATTGCCGGGGCCTGTGATGGTACCCTCCCAAACGGATCCGGCGAAAGCGGAATGAGCGGCGAATTCAAGCTGTTTTTCGGGCCTATGCTCGGGGTCATGGCCGGGTAAGACGTAGGCGGGCTCATCGCTGGTGTAGGATAGTTTTCCGCCAGATCACGTTTTCGAAGCTCGCTTTCCGATGAGGCGTTAGAATGCATGGACGACGCACGACTGGAACTGGCTGGTGTAGTGGAGATGGTGGGACGGAACCGTTTCGGCATCGCAGCGGAGACACCATTAACAGCGAGTTGAGGGGGGAAGTGCTGTGCCGCAGGCGAAGGAGATGGCTTGTCCGAAAGAGACGAATATGGCACGGCAGGCCAAGCGGCTTGTTGTGACAGATCATTCCTTCAAAGAGAAAGAAAGAAATAACAACATCAGTGTTACTCTAATTGGAAAAGAAAGAACCTACTCCTCGTCACTCTCCTCCCCATTATGCATACCAGGATGATTCGGCAGCTTTGGCGTAGGTGGAAACACATCCGCGTTCGATACAGGCATAAACGGAGAAGATGGCATAGGTGAGTAGCCATTTCCATTTCCGTTGGCAAAATATCCGTTCGTAGACGATCCAGGTGGGGACAAACTCGGTGATCTTGCTGCTGCACTAAAACTCGGCGCGGGCGAGTCAGAGTCCAAATCCGTACGAAGCATGCGGGGCGAAAATTGCGCGAGATTCTGTTGTTGTGCAAAGAAATTGGTTGAGAATGATGAGACAACGTTCGGAAACGAATAACAAGACCACAAAGGCAAGAAACCAAAAACCGTACCTTTTCAATCTCGTCCAATTGAGCGCGCATGACAATCTGACTTTTCCTCCTATCGTTCGGATCGTCCAAATCATACTATATGCCCGAAGAGAAAGAAGAAAGTCAGATATCGAAAAAACCATTTGGGTCGAGAAAAAAGAACCGGCTGGGTGGGAGGGGCAGTAGTGTCCAAAAGACAGATTGAGAAAAAGCACAACAACAATGCAAATTACCCCTCCGAAAAAAAGCCCAGTTATATAAGATAAAGCAATTGTTGACGCACATCATCGGCATCCGAGACTCCTCCTTCTCCACTGCTATTCCCGACGTCGAACCCTAGCTCCGAAGCATCGAAATAATCCCCACGCCGCTTCTGGGGATTATACATGCTCTTCCGGGGAACGTTCAGCAAGTCTTTTTCCAGGTCCTCCTGTTCCTCCTCCAGTTCTTCCAGTTCACCTTCCCGATCCTCATCCCGCAGACGATCCAGATCCGAATTCGACGACGGCGAAGACTCTTCGTCCCCGTTGGCCTTGAACAGATACGCCAACCTCGTCCGCCCCGCCGCATCGGGCGGCGTCGATTCCTCCGAGTCCGACGCACCGGTGCTTGTGGGAGGCACGATGTGGGGGACTGGCGGAATTTGTTGCGAAGATGGAGGATGCAGGACGAGGGGTGTTGGCGGCGGTGCCCTCTTCTTGGACGCGCTGCGCTGCATCCCTGGAATGTCCACACCAATTTTGGGACGCGTGGTGTTCTCAGCGTTGGCGTTATCGTTGGTGATAGTGACGTTAGCCTGTACACCTGCCTTCGACATCAGCACCATTCAAGAATATCCAAGACTTGATACTTGCCTTCCGCTTCCTCGTCATCGTACTCACTCTCCTCGTCCGCAGAAGATGTCATCTCCTGCGGGCTCTCACTCAACGGCAGATACCGCTTCCTCTCCGCCCTCTCCTTTTGCCTCTCTTCCCTCTCTTTCTCCTTCTTCCACTTCTTCACCTTCTCCTTGTCCCTGTCTGCACTCATTTGAAGCGCCAACGGTGCCCTCCTCTCCCCACTCGAATCTTCACGCACTGCGTTCCCACCCTTCCGCTTCGCGTGATTCATCCTCCGGCTCCTCACCCACGGTTCATACCATGCCGCCCTCCGTCTGTCCACATCAAACTCCACCTTTGCCAGTATGGGAATCAACGCGTCCCCACCTAACCCCGGCAACTCCAGATCCATCGAATCGGCTCTCAACGACTCGGATTCCGATGCAGCATTCGAAGTCGCGGGGGTCTCCTCCGAAGAGGGCGAGCGACTGGGTGGAGAACGCGAAGAAGATGAGGGGGGCGCGGATTTGGTGTGAAAACGCGATATGAGGGCCGCGTCGGAGGTGGAGGATGGGGTGGTTGGGGAGGGTGTGAACGGGAGTTGGAGATGCAGACCGGCACCGGGGCCGGCACCTAGCCCGATGCCGCTGCCGCCATTGGTGGACAGTAAGGGCAGCGGATAGGCGTGGGCCTGGGGTTGTTGAGGGAGATAGGGGGGCGGAGCGGTTAGCGAGGGAGGACATGCCTATACCGAGGAGGGGCGGGGCAAGTTGCGAAGATAGAGACTCCATCTCAGACTTGACGACGCGTGTCCATAGATGTCGCCAGATCTCTTCGGAGAGGCGGGGACCTGGCTCTTCGGACGGGTCATCGGGATCATCTGGGTCAGGGAAGGATCGTTCAGAGGGTGGGGGACTGCGTGTAGAGGAGGAAGAGGAGGAACGGGGCTGAGAGACGAGGTAGAGGATGAGCCCTGCGGTGCTGGGTAGGGCGTATTCCTTGGCTATAGCACCAAGTTGGGATTGTAGAGTCGGGTGAACTGGGACAAGGGTCCCTCGTCGAAATTGAGTATGATACCCCGAGGCGGTGGATGGAGGGGGGGTCATGTCGGAGTCAAACGCAGCAGAATCGTGGGGGAGGTGTAATGGTGGGATAACATGTAAGAGGTATTTGGAAGTTGCTGCGGGACCGGAGAACGTGGATGCACTTGACGGCGTAGGGGAGCGTCGGTATGGATCCAGTGAAGAAGGTTGACCAAGTAGATTGCTGCTGCTGGAAGAGGGAGTATGTATGGCTGGCAAAGGCATCGAAACCCCCAACGCATTCGCGAGCTTGGCCAGCCGATGTGGCGGCAATGGGTTCTTGGCTGGTGCCCATGAGTGTGCAGTTGGTGGCGGAGATGAGGGGGAGGCCTTGGAAGTTGAAGCCATCGACGAGGAAGCCATAGCGATATAACAGCAGTGCACTGAGAAGAACGGATAAAAGGACAGTGGGTGTAGCGGCGAGTAAAGACCGGGGGGTGTAGAGCATCGACTGTCTAACCACTACGAGCCGCAGCTTGGCAAGGTGGGCGGCGTCGAGGCCTCCGACGAGCAAGGGTGCTGCGGGGACGGGGTAGACAGCGACGAGGCGAGAAAGAAGCAAGCCAAGCGTCGTGGACTGAGTTACGGCGTAACACACTTTGTTGATCTGCCAACATCCGGTTTCATCAATTTTCGCTCCGCCTTCTCTTCTTCTTCTTTCCTCCTGCCTTCCTTGGTCGATCTCTCTTTAACTCATACTTTTCTGTCTGTTACACATCTATCTGCGCGTCGTCCCAAGCTAGCTGATTCGTGCTTTCTTGTCTTTATCTTCAAAGAACGGTGTTCGGACAGGAAACATTCTTAGCCTGATGATCAGGTTCCTCAGATGTATCGCTTGGCTCTCAGCTATTCATTATCCCGACCCGGCTGGGCTGGCCCGACGCGCGGCATCATCTCAGCTCTCAGCTTACTTGGCTTTGCTGGTCGTCGACATAATTAGTCAATGTTCTCTCAATCCTTCCTCTTTCTGCGAACTGGTAGATACTCCTGTGAACTTTGTTTCACTCCTCTCATGCTCCGTCCTCTTGTCCTCCTTTGTGTCTACATTCAAAAGCACCTGTGCACCTGGTCCCTTGCTTACGAACCGTTGCGTTTTACCTCAAACTATTGCAACGGCCGCTCCTACTTGCCAACTCTCTCCCCTTCTTCGATTGTGCACCTCGATCCTCCCCACTCTTCCCCCACCAATATCCCTTTTCCCCTATCAACTTGCCACCAACTTTTCATCCCTGTCTGTCACTCACTTGTCAAAATAAGGATTCATTGACCGTATGCGCGTGGCTCGGACGATCACCGGACGGAGGCAAATCCGCCGCGATGTATTTAAAGCCAGTGAAAACGTCCCGAACGCCAATGTGGAAATATCCCCGCAGCCACGAAACATGAACGTCCACTCTGAACAACCCGACCTCTCCGGACTCACGAAAGGCTGCAATTTAAATTGCTTCGACCTTTTCCGCATTAGTCGCACCCATCTCTGCTATAGAGCACTGTCGAAGTACAGTTGGAACAGCGATTTCCTTAAGCCGTGGATCGCAACCAGGAGCATCAAGGTCGGGCTTCCATATCGTGATATCAGACGACGCGACGGTGGACAGTTCTGTTCAAGCTTTATATCGTTGTATACACAGTATCTTCGACTCGTACATCATATCAATTGGGACGATGTTAGATCAGAAGCTAATGCAACTGGATTCTGTAATCCGAATGCGAAGAAGAATCGAGTCGTGTTTTTCAGTTATATAATATACACGCAGGTCAATAAGATACTACTACTTTTACACTCTAATGTACCATGGTAGAGGGGGGGGGATAATCTTGCTGCTAAACTCAAATTAAAAACTAACTAGAGCTATGCTATGAACGACGCGGGGGTAACGGTGGTGGTACTGGACTGCTACTACTACTGCCACTGCTGCTATCATCTATCGAAGGCGCAGGCTCTCGCACCTCCTCACCCTCCTTACCCACCGACGACGATATCGATATCGATCCCGAAGGCGTCCGTGAACCCGGTAAAGTAGACCTCCTCGACGGCGGAGACCCCAACCCTAACTCAAGCGACGCCCGCTTGTCCTTATCCTTCGCCGCTATCGACTGCAACGCCGCCGACGCAGAGGGCTGCGGTGCTTCAGAGACACTCCGCGGCGGGGTCGACATCCGGGCGGAACACATTCGTGAGGGACGGCGTGCGTGCTGAGCGCGGTGGAAGGGGCGGCGGCATCGGGCGTATGGGCGGCGAACCCGATACGGACGAAGGGTTGCTGCTGCTACTGCCGCCTTCTTGATCTGCCGGAGTCGGTGTCTGGGAAGAAGATGATGGAGGCGACGAGCTAGAGGAGGCCACAGCGGGTTCCGGTGAGACAGCGGCTGCAGCAGCATCCGGCGTCGATGACAACGGCCGTTCCGCTGCTGCCGCCGACGTCGTCGCCGGGGTTTTCCAGAGCCGATAAACGCTCTGTATCGCTGGATTCTTAGCCCTCGCATCAGGCGACGGAGGAGTGGGTTGTGGCGCGACGTAGCCCATCGACATGACTTCCCCGCGGTGGCTCGCATGAATGCCAGGAATGGTCATCATCTTTGCCTGCGGTTGGGCTTGTATAGGCGGCGGCGGCGTCGCAGGCTCGGACGGCAAATCCAACTCACTCGTCACCGTATTCGTCCGAGACACCGACGGCGAACCCGACGACCGTTTCGAATTATTATTACTTTCGACTGCCGCCGTGGCTGCGCGCGCCATGAACGATGGGGAAGGATTACCCCCGTTCTGCGAAGGCGGCCGTCCAGGCTGCATTGTCACGGCGCGTTCGCGTACTTCCGGTATTGGTATCGGAACCGTGGATGATGTTGGAGGCCCAGGACTGCGATCGCCAGCCCGCCGCCGTTCCGCTACAGCAGCTCTAACCTCCGCATAGCTGGCGCGCGCCTTTTGCGGGGTACTTTGGCTGCTGTCGTTGCCACGAAATCGCGAAACAAATGAGCCGTGGTCGGGCATCTCGTCTCCGTTACCAGCAGAGGTAGAAGCCCCGCCCTCAGCCGTATTTTTGTCCTTCATCAACCCACTCCAGTTCGCACTCCACTTCCGCATCGCCTCCTTGGCTGTATTGCTGATCGCTTGTTTGTCGCGGGACTTGAGCGTAGAGAGGAAGGTTGTGGCCATGGGACTTGACCCACTCGGCACTGAAGTGGACGGTTCGCTCGAGGGCTTCGAATACTCTTCTACAGAGTTCGACTTGGAGTGACCCCAGAAAGTCGATGTTCGAGGCGGAGGCTGCAAATGTGAATCGTCGCTACCATCAGAGCTGGGAGGCAGGTCAAGGTCAGTCGCATTTGGGGTTGAACGCGAGCGAGGATTCTGGGTCTTGTCTACATCCACTGTCCGCCCCCGCTGAGAATTCTCGTCGTCTTCCACGTAGCCATTCTGCTCCTCCATCGGCCGTGCACCATCGCTGCGAACACTGGAAAACCAACTCTTCCGCTTGTTAGTCCGTGAAGAGTCGTCACCGGATGAGTATGATGAAGTCCAGGACGTATCCCCGACATCGGGAGGTGACGACGAGGTTGAACCGTCTCGAGAGAGTTCTGCAGCGGATTGACTGCGCAGAATATCTGTCTCTGCAGAAGAAGGCTGCGGCGGGAGGGGCACGGATGCGATTGAACCGTCATCGTCCGGAACCGACTCCGTGACAAAAGTGGACACTTTCTCTCGTCGCGACGCGTCAGACCATATTCCGCCTCTGTGACCATACGCGGTGCTCTCAAAGAAGGCTATATCATCCATGTTCGGCAACACAACCGACTCTTGTATCTAAAAGAAATTATACAAATCAGTTTTGTTCTGTGTGATGTGTCAAAGAAAAAACTTCGACTTACAATGGCTTTCAGACTCGACTCTAGAGTGCTTGTGATCATGCTCCAGGTAATTTGGCGGTCGCTCACAATGGGCTCGACTTCGAAAACCATTCGTGGGGTCTGCGTGAAAGCATACCAAATGCGGTTGCTCGGAGGACGCTTGACCTTTATCAGCATGTTGCCCTCGATCTCCTTCAGCACCGCAGCCAATACCAGCTTCACCGAATAAGGTTTGAATCGCGAACCAAGATTGATTGTTGCGGTTGCCTCGATAGTGATGCGGAATTCTCCTTTGTACAAGAGGTGAACCTCCAAAGACGCGTCACCTTCTTTGGTAAGCTCCTTCAGCATGGGTTTGCTGAGGGTGGGAGGTTTGTTGCCGACAGCCACTTCGGTAACCACAATGTCAGTGAGGAATGTAGGGCGCTTGACTTTGGACAATTTTTTCATGAAGCGACTGATGATATAATCCTCGAGAAAATGCGTGCGGTAGAAGCTAAAGAAGATGCGTCCGATGAGAGCATTGAGCCAGCGCATCGGAATCACATCTGGCTGTTCGTCGAGAGTGTTGACAAGATGGTTCATATCGGACGGTTGGAAGATAGCCTGGAGTGGGTTGAGATACGGTGTCTGGGGCGCGTTGTCGGAAGCATGTATGAGGGCGAGATACCAGTCCTCCATCTCGACATTTGACCGAACGAAAATGAACCAAGGAGTCGCAACATCCAGCGCCTCCTCCCTCGCAAGGTCTTTGAGTCGTGCTTCTTCCGTCAGAAAATCCCGTTCCTTCTCTGCTTTCCTCGCGCTCAAACCACTCTCCGCTATCTTTGCATCCACATCCGCATCCTCGAGATTCATTTCCTTCGTAACACTCGGCATAGACTTGTCCTCGGGAGGCGATTTGGGTTTGAGGCAAATGGCATTCCGCTTTGCGAACAGCTCTCCGTCAAGCTGACCTTCAGGGTACACCGTCACCTCATGGCTACCGAGTTCAATGGCGGCCTCGCATTCCGTCATAGCCTCGTCCTCGTAGAGATACAAGACCTTCCCTTTCAAAGCCACAAACCATGTATCTTTGGGACGCGACCTCTTCGGGTCTTTCGAACGCGCATCCAAGAACGACCGGACCATGCCGACGTATCCGCCTTCAAGGCTGGATTCCTCAAACGTGCGCCGCACAGTGAGCCAGCCTTTCCGCGTTTTGGGGGTGTCGTTGATATCTGACGCGGCTAGTGGAGCGGCGTCGGCGTCGGGAGAGTCATTTTCAGCCGCTAGCTCTGCTCGGAGCTTCTTGCGCACATCCGGGTCACCTACAGGTACGGAGGTGTAGATCGTGAAGTATATGAGAGCAGCAATGACCAAAGGTAGCAGTGTTAAGCCTCCAAGGATATAGGCATAGAAGAGTGCCTTCAGGCCCATGGTGGATGGCGGAGCAAGCCCTGTTGTCTTGCGTTGCTGGACTTGGAGTGTCTCTGCCAAAGTGACGCCGGTCAGACTCGACCACGTGGCATGACACGTTCCCGTCCTCTCTTTCATTGCATCGCGCGTCTGCGCGTTTTTTTCGCGTATCTTTCGTGTCATCATGTTGGATTTCGTGTTATAAGGCTACATATGTGGTGATAGATACGTGAAAATGGGTCTCTAGGTTGCGGCGTCGAGGTATATGGAGAACTTGTCGAGCACCGATGCAAGGGTAATTTTTTGGAGCTGATTCATGAGTGGTTCCGGGTGGAGGTAATAGCCTTATAATATCGCCTGTCCTCAGCTTGTTTCTGAGACGTATCCCTGTCTTGTAGGCCACGGAGAAGCCGGGCCAATTGTTGTGGGGTCAAATTCCTGTAAATCGGCGGAATTGGAGCAGGACGAGTCTTCCTCCTTGGGAGAGTACGAGGTCCGTGCCGCAGACCCTGTAAAGACGCCTGCCAGTGGCCATCCCTCCAAGCCCATTCGAGTTTTGAAGCACTGTGCCATGATAATTCATCTCGGCCGGAGGGTGGCATCATGGGAGGAAACGATGTGTTGAACACAGGACGCTTCGGAACCGTAAGATGAGTTCGGAATGCACTGTCCTGGTATGGTACAACTGCTGAAGAGTCGAAGGGTTCCGAAGGACAGCAAGTGATGACGATGACAGGGATGGAAGGGTCTTCATTGACGAGTGGGTCGGGCTACGGGAGAGTGGCAAGGTTAGGTTTTGGGGGAGAAACATCGGTGAAGCACTCACAGAAGATACGGACATGGTCTCAATCGGGCTCGTAGCTAAGACCATATCACCATTCGTTGCAGTCGTCGGGGTTGACATTTGTGAAGACGGGACCTGCAAATTTGGTCGAGATGATGAGAGGCAGTGGCAAGATGGATTTTCAGCACGTGCCTTTTGTGCCTCTTCAAGTTCAACGAGCTATGGGACCCGTGCCTTCGCCACTCAGGCCTATCGCACTCAGCACCTTTCTGCTCTCGAGGCCGACGGCGCCGCACCGCCGCTCGCTGCACTCGCCGGCGCGTCGCCGCGGGGATTCTCAGGCTTTGACAGAAAGTCACGGGGTGAATTTCCCTTTCTGGGAGCTGAGGCTGTGCCGTCCTCTTTTAAATCAAGTTCAATATGCAGTTCCAATGCAGCGAATATCTCTGCAACATTTTCCATATCCCTCTCCAGAATCGAATACAAGCCACGGGCCATCGGGTTCATTGCACGCTCACATATCTCGGCGACGTGACCCCATCTAATGTCCGGCACCGAGACCACCAGTTTGAAGGTTTCCAAATCCAAAGACTAACAGTGAAAGCAAAATAAATAGTCAATGCTTCAGGTCCGCCTCAAACCTGTCCAACACGCACCAGTCGTTCCTCGCCTACAAACTTTTCAGACCAGGACAGCCGCGATGCAGATGCAGACAGCCTTCCTAGCATGGCGTTCGATGGGGGGAATGCTTGGAAGGGGAATATATGAGACTCAGAGGAGAGCAGAAGCTCCGTGCGGGGAACTAGCGGGAAAGCGGGGAAGCCCAAACCCGTTGACAGAATCTGACTTGATATTGATTTTGAAGACCGGTTCTCGGGAAAAGTCAAGCCGGATGTCAATCAGCGATCAGAATTCTGTTTCAAATTCTTCTTGGTTTCTTCCATCTCTTGCCACAGCCTGCCTGGCTCTTCATTCGCTCTATGGGCAACCAGGCGAATTGCATATAACGCACTATTTTATGGAAATGCCTCCGTACATGGACAACCACAAAAACCAGTAACCGCGGATTTGTTGAAACATACTGGGTGTGCAGTGCCTCGACTCGGGCTCAGCATCCAAAAGGGAGGTTCGATTCGCCGGAGTCGGTCTCCCTCTAGATCAAGGGTGCGGCGGCCAGTGAACCGGGTGCGGGAATATACTTTTGCATGCTTTCTTGGTACCAGAGTTAACTGGCAGCCGGTCCGGGTCGCGATATAACGAGTTTCAGGTATGGCTATACTGAGGTGATTCTTATGCCGCTGCGTGGGGGAGAGGACAAGGCAAACATAGAATGAGAGCAGGAGTTGTTGTCGACGTAAGGACCTACAGATACAACGCCAAATAACCAATTCAAACTTGTTTACGCACACTCATCTTTGGAGTTTACTCTAAGTCAATCATCACGAATCTCGTGTTCAACGCGTCAATCTACGCGTCCGCCACCCATTTTGACGTCTCGGCGGTCCAAAGATGGTGTCTTCTTCAAGTATTGACCGATTTGTTAGATGCGAGCCCGAATTCACCAGTCTCTGGCAGCCACACAGAAGAGGTCCGCGTCCCATCTCGATCCAGAAGGCAGCTCTACTTCGAATAAGGTCTTTGAAAAAACATCAACATCAACACCAAATGAATTATCCTCGCTGCAATGGCTAGACTCTCTAGGCCCGAATCATTCCTGTTTGCATGCTATCAACCTCAATCCGAAGCACTCCACCAAAGTCGCCGCGTTTGACCTCGACGGCACCATTATTAAAATCAAAGGAGGATTCAAGCAACCGGCACATGAGTGGAAGTGGTGGAATCCTTGCGTTCCAGACAAATTGGCTCAGGCTTTCAATGATGGGTGAGTGAACACTCTCGTCCTCAACGCCATCAACAACATTGCATTGCAGCTATGCTATCGTGATAATTTCCAACCAGGCTGGACTCGGGGGGAAGTATGAACACGAAACGAAGCCTTGGAAAACGAAATTGGCGTCTATTTCTGGCGCTGTAAGTACTCTTTAAGGCCAAATCGTCGTTATCGAAGAATGTAGGACCTCTATCAATAGCTCCCCGGAATTCCGTTTCGTCTATTCGCTGCAATCAAACGAGACAAATATCGAAAACCTATGCTCGGTATGTGGGAGGAACTGGAAAGCATTTATGCGGCAGATGGAATTGAGATCGGTATTTTTCTCTCCATTTAACCCATGATTTTCTGTGATCCCGGTCGCAGATAAAGCGTCTGCCTTCTTCGTCGGAGATGGTGCCGGCCGCAATTATCCCAAAAATCCAAAGAGAAGCGACTTTTCCTCAACCGATCGCAAGTGGGCCATCAATGTGGGCATTCCGTTCTTGACTCCAGAAGTGATTTCAGGCTTTTCGCTCTCGTATGCATTCCACTCATGACTGTTCAATTCGGCAGGAATATTTCCTCGGCGAAGCACCAGATCCTGACTTTACACTCAAAGGATTGGATGTTTCATCTCTTCCTACCAAACGTATGTTCGATCTACATATTCTTGCGGAACTATCTCGCTATCTCGGAGATTCGATTCAGTGCCATTATACACACCTTCGTTGAGTCCCCTCATTCCGATCCCTCCTGTACAAGAACTCGTGCTTTTCGTTGGCTATCCATGTTTGGGCAAAACCACTTTTTTCCGCCGATACTTCGAACCAGCAGGATACCTTCACGTAACTCAAGATGCACTCAAGAGTGGCGTTCAAGTTGTCCACAATGCGCTTGCTGCTGGGAAGAAATGCGTCGTTGGTGCGCCAATTTTCAGTTACCCTGAATAGATGTGCTTATTGAACCGCACATTAGATAACACCAACCAGGACGCATTTACACGGAAGTTTTATATCGATTTGGCGGATAAACTTGGCGTACCCGTTCGGTTGGTATTTTGGCCAACTCATCACTGGGTGCGAGTAGCTTATTGTCCCCATCAAGATGCATGTTATTTACGGGGTCGTTGGATCTGGCCTGGCACAATAACCTCTATCGATCAATTGGCCTGCCACCGTCCGTCACCGAACGTGAGGTTCGTGAACGCATGAATCCATTCTGATCATTCTGGCCGCTAATCACTTAGAATTCGCGTTTATAGCCACCCCACGAAGCCTTGCCTAAATCCGCTTTCAGTTCCTTCAGAGACAACTATGAGGCGCCTGAGCTGAGTGAAGGGTTCTTGCAAATTAAGAAGGTGAATTGGATCTTCTCAGGGACACCGGAGGAGCGTAAGGCGTGGTCCAAGTGGTTTTCGCTTTTTGATGAGACGGAATAGGAGGGGCGTCGTTCGCATTAAATTCATCCTGTGATTTGCGCCATGTTCGAGTTGTACTGTAGCTTTTCATCCTGTTGTATCGATCCAAGGTTGTGTATTGTAATTGATGTGTTTCAGGGCAATTCTCCGCGTGTGCTTTAGAGGCAATTGAGTTCGGGGGTTCTGGCATTCGAGAACGAGGTGATCCTTAGAGAAGGGGGGGGATATTGGAAGAAAGCTAGGCCGACAACAAGCATAGACCTTGTCGCCCATTGTTTGTGATCGGTTTTGTAACAAAAGACAGGGCAACTTGACAATGCTGGAGGGTTAGATCAGTTGCAGGCAAGCAGAAAGCCTGTCGTTTCATGGTTGGTTCGATTCAGCGTTTCAATAGTCCGACGGCCGTCATGTTCAGCCACACCTTTGTTCTCAAGATAGTTGCATTGAGGGAGTCAGCTAAGACACAAATAACTGCAGGGTCCAGAGTTTGTTTGGTGAGATATGGAAGGTGTATGAATCGTTCAACATTCATGGGAGAAGGGATTGAACGTCATTTCTCATTGCGACCTAGCTAGCCAAAGGAGAATGGAACTCGAGATCCGTGGAAACAAACGAGGCCAAGCCCAGTTCTCGGCGCCAGCGAACTTGTGGGCTTCAAGTTCCGCCGGTGCTTTTGTGAGCTCCAATTGTTTCGACAGGAAACACGATTAAAGTCGTCCCGCTTGCCGAATTTAGGAACTTCGCTGTGGGTGCTGCAGTGGAGCCAGAGAAAAAACTTGGGCGGATGACCGTCCACTATTGGCGGTTGGAGAGTACCAAGGCCTAGACCTCGACGTTTATCGATGGAAGATGAATTACCGCCGAGAACACGGACGTTAGAGGCAAGAGTGAGCGATCGTGCGTGGTCACGGAGTGTGACGGCTTGATGCGCCTCTGATGCGACCTTTACCATTCTCAATTGTTCGCCCGAGATAACGCGTTTCTATCCGCTTCCATCTGGCCAGCGCTGGCAGCAGCTATGGAATCTCCGTCTTCTCCCTCTCTCACTACTTTTAGCAGCACCAACAGGTCTCGCAGTAGCACGAAACTTGCCCCAGATGACCTCACCAGTTTGACCTCGTTCAACCCATTCTCAGAAGAGGACGAAAACGACCAATCTTTCGTCAATCTAATCTTCTCCAAGATGAAGAGTACTCTTTCAGCTCCGCTGGCGTCGGTCACTGCAGCTGCAGGGTCCAGCAATGCGCCGAACAATGCGTCAACCAGCGCTAATGCGATTGCGCCTACCTCGGAAGCGCGACGTCCGTCTTATGGCCTGAACCACACCAGTTCCAACTTGTCGTCGAGAGCTTCTGCGTCCGCCGATCGACCCACTTCATTGTCTGCCGTGCATGTGGCTGCGCCCGCTCCACCACTCGTTTCATTGACGCCTGCGCAGTCTGAAGTACCGACGTACAGCGTTGAATACGAAAGATCTCCGTCTCGTAATGGCATGTTACCGTCGTACGACTCCCAGGAGGGCGGGTTCTTTGGAACCTCGATTCCAGGCTTTCCCATTCAAGACGATGCGCGCAGTGTCAAAACCACCACTAGTTTACACAGGTCGAATTCGGTTTCGCGAGTCATCAGGCGAATACGGGGAGAAGGTGCGTCTTGGACCAGACACAATTATTTCCTTCTATATCTATCGTAGGGCTTTCGCGGGACTACTGGATGGATGACGAAAATTGTAAAGAGTGTTACGATTGCGAAAGCATTTTCACGACATGGAGAAGGAAACATCATTGCCGAATATGTGGTATGTTCTCCGTCTCAACCTCGTTCGGGTCTCATTAATGGCCAGGTCAAATATTCTGTTCACGCTGTGCTTCGAACATCATCAAGGGCACTCGTTTCGGACACGACGGCATGATACGCGTCTGCAACCTTTGCGTCGAAAAGCTTGCGAAGGTCGATGAAGACGACGATGACGACCGACGCTCTGTTATCTCGTCAGTCACATCGTTCCCTGCTCATCAGCTGGGGATAGACACCATGGGACTCGCGCACCATCCTCAATCGCCTTTTGCCGCGTCTCAACTTTTTGGTCGTACTGATGAGCCGTTCAACCTATATTCAATCGCAGAGACGAAGCGACGGATATCAGGGTCCGACGAGAGCGGCTTCGGGTCGCGTCCAATTACACCTCCACTTAGGGAGCGCGACGAAATGTGGGAGCCGCTCAGAGAAAATCCAGCACCCTTTCGCAGAGCAGTGTCCGACGATGAAGGCAACGTACCCGATCCATTTCACAGTGAGGAGTCGCCTACAGTCCCTGGGTCGGTCAAAGCCGCGTTCGAGTTTCCCGGTGCCATTCCTATCAATATAGACGCCCCGAGTTCAATCCAGTTCCCAAAAGGATCCCCAGATCATTTGGATAGTCCGGGGCCGAAATTGAGATCAAGATTCAACTCGTATGGCGGAGATTATGAAGTAGCCACGCCGTTCATTCGTAGTCGCGTACAAAGTAGACTGGATAGCTTTACCAGTGGGGAGCCTGGTTGGCGGACAAGACGCGAGAGCACCGCGTAAGTTTATCCATTCAACTTGACAGTGTTCCTCACAATGTTTTAGGTATGCTCAGGAGTTGAACTTGACTTCCATGCTTCATCTCAAGATCATGCTGCGACAGATGCTCACCAAGGAGCAAATTCCTAACATAAAGGCTTGGGAGGAAACCTTGTTGAAACTCGCTCTCAGAATTGCTCGTGAATCTACCTTCACTGCCCTCCCGCACCGACAAGGACAAGAGATGGACGTCCGACGCTACGTGAAAATCAAGAAAATTCCTGGTGGAGCGCCGTCCGATTCTGAGTATGTTGACGGAGCTGTTATCACCAAGAACGTGGCGCACAAGCAAATGTCGCGACTTCAACGAAATCCCCGTGTCATGCTAGTGACATTTCCCCTCGAATTTTTTCGCGTCGAAGGACAGTACATGCATTTTGGGCAGATTGTTCGGCAAGAGAAGGAGTATCTTGGTAACCTGGCCACTCGTATAGCAGCATTGCGTCCGCATGTGGTATTGGTAGAGAAATCGGTTTCCCGACTCGCCCTCGACGCCTTGGCCAAGTACAACATCGCTGTCGCTCGGACTGTCAAACCTTCGGCGATACAGACCGTTTCACGGATGACACAGGCTGATGTTTTCTCGTCGATGGACAAGCTGGCTTTGGAGCCACGGTTGGGGCATTGTTCTCGATACCGTATCCAAACGTACGATCATCCGCTCATTCCTGGGCGGCGGAAAACGTACATGCGATTCGAGGGATGTTCGCGTGATATGGGATGTACGATCATCTTGCGGGGCGAAGACATCGATACTCTCCGAAGGATAAAGAAAGTCACCCGGTTCCTCACTTTCATCGTACGCAATCTGAAGCTGGAGACGCATCTCTGGAAAGACTCCGTTATCACCCTACCTTCCTTCAATTTCGACGCTTTCCCTTCGACGCCCAGCGGTCGCCATGTTCTGGGCAATCTTTCCGTATCTTCGATGACCTCCCTGATGTTCCCCTCTTCACTGTCTACTCCGCGTCTCGCCACTCCCACTCCCGGAATGCGGCCTCAGGAAATCACTGTCGATGACGGGTCCGACGAAGATTTGCCCGACGAAGATGCGGAACAAATCAGACTCTCCAGACGGATAGACCAGACGCTTGAACCTTACAAGCAAACCTTCATCTCCGTCTCGGCCACGTTACGCTTCCCTCCTCCGCAACCTCTTCGAAGAATGAAAGAGCTGGACAATGAATTGCTGGAGGCAAAACAGACATGGGAGGACGAGGTCATTCGACGTGAAGAAAAGAGCCATCCCCACTCGCAGTTAACCGCTGTCAGCACCCCTGTAGTTCAGTCGCCTCCACATATTGTGCACGAACCAGCTCCGGACGACATCAACGCTCAGATCGAAGCTCTCCCGACAATAAGCATTCCCAACACCCCGAGCGAGTTCACCGCCACTCCTCGACTGCTATCGCCTAAGACAATGGAGGAAAGCACCAGCTACTTCATGCCTAATATAAGCAGCGGTGTTATGGGCTCTCCTGGTTCGGCTGGTGGCTCGATCATCGGGTTTTCGATGGCTCCTACAATTGTCGAGGAGTCTCGCGAGGTTCTCAAAACCGTCGAAGATATTGCCCTTGAGAGTAAATATCAGATGGTCAAGTGGCAGCACGAGGAACAGAAGCGTATATGGGAATGGTACCTGCGGTAAGTGTGCTACATCAATGCGCAAACCAAACAATTAATTGCTCCCTGTCATCACAGAAAAAATTCGGACGATTTTGTCGTGGAGAAGTATCAGTGCATCAGCATATGGCAATATGTGATCCCACTTCACGAGTTTGGTCTCCACCGTGCTTGCTTCGCCCCCGCGCAGAACTACATCACGTTTTACGGAGAAAATGATTGCACGTTAGGGCAGTACATTGAAAAGTCTGTCTCCGACACTCTCGTTCAGTTCCTCGACCCCAAAGCCGTGTGCACTGGCAAAGGCTGCGACCAACCTCTTGCTCGGCATTGTAGGGTCTATGTGCACAACGAGACTCGTCTATTTGTCGCCGTAGAACAGTGGGACGGACAGATCATTGGCCGTATGAGCTACTTGCCTGCTCCTGATCTTATCACCACTTGGAGTGCGTGTCGGGTTTGTGGTTCTGCAACTCCCTTCATTCCTGTCTCGGAGGAGATGCAGAGATACTCATTCGCCAAATTCCTCGAACTTCATTTCTATCCGGCAGATGTCAAGCTTGTACAAGGCGCGGGTTGTCAGCACAACATCTACCAGCACCACATCCGGTATTTCGCCACCAAAGGCATGACTGTGCGCTTTCAGGCAGACCCTATCACCATACACGAGGTCGTGTATCCACCGATCCGTGTCAGGGTTCGTCCCGAGACGCAGCTGGAGCTGAAGAACAACGACTTTGAGCGATTACATCGCCGAAATCTGCTGTGGTACACGGGTTTGATTGACGACCTGAAGCTCATCAGCATCGATGCAGCGACCGGGGACGAGCAGAGTGACGCCCGTCTGCTGGCTGATATCAACAAACTTATCAGCAGGGCAGAGGTCGAGAAGGAGGACATCAGCCGCCTCATTAATCGTATTTACCGCGAATCCTCGCCGACGGACACGTTTGCGCTCAATCAAGTTCATGCATACCGGCAGGACAAAATTGTAGCCTGGCAACAAGATTTTGACCGACTACCGAAGCCGAAACCAGTCGATCGCAGTAGCAAACGGACCTCTACTTTCGGATCTGTTCGTTCTATGTGGCCTCGCCGATACGACTTTGTTGGCGCATTGGATAGCCCGCATTTGCCGTCATCGAGTGTTTCGGAAGCGGAAGAAGGGCCGTACTCCATGAGAAGGGTGACAGGCGATTCCTTTGCATCTTCGGCTTCAGAGCCGGAATCCGAATCCAATGCAGATGAGCCTGCTAAGGCACCAGTCCTCGTCAAAGAACCGCCTGTTGCAGATTCTGAGGTTCCGACGACTTCCACGACAACAGCCACGACATCCACCATTGTGGACTCCGATCCGAACCCCAAGTCGGATCCGGAGAGCGATTCCACAATCGGCGCTGGAAAGGATGATGCAGTCTCCCCGGAAAGTGTTGAACCCTCCAACGCAAGTCGATGCTGTCATCTCTATACCTCTATGCTAACTCTGACTTGTTCAATAGACCGAGACAACTTCGAAATCTCGACCGCAACGTACGGCAGCCTCAAGACTCCCGAGACGGTCCAACAATCAGTTGAACGTCGCGGAATTGGTGAAGAAGTATCAAGACTTTTTGCCTGCTCAAGGTATTCACGACTTGACAAAAACCGCTTTCCCGCCTCGCTCCATCGTATCCGAAAGCGAACAGGAGTACGCGCCAGTTCGACTTGGTCCGAGGAGCAAAAGCCGGCACCGTGCACCTGTAAGGAAGCAGTCGACGTCCGACTTTGAGCATGGATATGCTGCTAATATTGCTCCCAAATACCTCACACACTCGCGTCGAGCTCTTCCGCAGGCAGCAGGAAGTCGGATCCCTGGCCCGGTCGAATCTGCTATCCAATCTGGGACATCCTCTCGTCGGCATTCACCTGAGAAGCGATCGTTTAGTGCTGCTAAAGCACGGGAAGTACGCTTTGGCGGACCATCGCGGCCATCTTCACCTCCCCCGAACGCCAGGCCTGGTGCATCAGGTGCAAAACCTTCGAAGGGTAAAGCGAGTCGGCCCAGAGACAAAGCTCCGGCTCGCGCCACCACGACGGCTCCCAATAAATCCACGTTCCGCAAGCCATCCGGTGCACCCGGAAGCAAGGTGTCAAATATCGCCAAGCATTTTGAGCGATTGGGACGCGATGCTGAGCGTTCTAAGACGCGATATGCGGTTATTCGCGGAAGGCGAGCACGCCCTGTAGCCTCTGCGCGCGCGAAAGTGGAGATTTTGGATAGTGTAAAGGACGCTATTAAGGACGAGTCGGATAGCTCTGATTCCTCGAGTGAGGCGGACGATGAAGGAGATGGAAATGTCGAAGAAGAGCCGACGAAAACCGTTTCTGAATTAGTCGAACAATTGTCTCCTCCTGATCCCGAACCCACACAACCCACACCCGTCGCCCCTCTCCCCGAAGTCACTGAAACGGCACCTACACCGGAATCCAAGCCCCACAGTCTGCCTGAGGTAGAACCTCCAATCGCGTCCCCAGAACTCGCAACTCGATCCCCTCGTCCCGGTCCCCTGGAACTGCCACCGTCACCTTTCTTGTCCTCGTTCAAAGATGCGCTCAGTGCACCTCCCGAATTGGATCTTGGCATTGGAACTGAGCGAAATTCAATTTTGAAAGCGATTTCAGGCTTCTGGCAGACGC
This sequence comes from Favolaschia claudopus, assembly GCA_037176885.1. Taxonomy (NCBI): domain Eukaryota; kingdom Fungi; phylum Basidiomycota; class Agaricomycetes; order Agaricales; family Mycenaceae; genus Favolaschia; species Favolaschia claudopus. The sequence goes on along the minus strand of JAWWNJ010000032.1, from coordinate 455,598 downwards.
CTTCCTCAAGGAGTCCGTTCGAAGATAATGACCCCATGAACGATCCTGAGCACATTTTCCGCGACTCTTCGATGATAGTGCGGACTGATGAGCCTACGTCTATCATCGCGCTTGCTCTCAAGTGAGTCAACGTACTCATCACATATGTACACATTCACTAACGACTGGTTTCAGCTCCCCGCAGTATCGCGAGATGCTGTCCAAATCGCGAGCTGAGAAACGAACAGCTGTCAGAGAAGCCAAGCTTACAGAGGGTGAAGCCTTCATGCCCGACGACCGTTCTGTCGCGGAGTCGGCTTCTACCTGGGGTGTTGTTGATGTCGATTCTACCGAAGACCCGACTGAAGATCTGAAAGTCGCTTCCTCTAAACTTCCTTGGGCTATATGTAAGAACATTGCCTTCGTTCCCTACTATTGCTAACTGTCTACAGCGTTCGAGAGTGGCGGATTAACAATCAGCTGCACCGTTCTATATCCCGAACAATTTGACGCCTTGCGCCGAACATACGACTGTGAAAAGAGCATGATCGAGTCATTGGCGCGCTGTGTTAAATGGGATGCGAGCGGCGGCAAGTCTGGCTCGGCCTTTCTCAAAACTCGAGGTCGGAGTACCTGTCTTCTTGACCGAATCTCCCCTGACACTTTGTGGCAGACGATCGTTTCATTGCGAAAGAGCTTTCGAGATCTGAACTACAGTCAATGGAAACTTTCGCTCCAGCGTATTTCGACTACATGTCCTCTGCCGTCTCTGCTGATGTGAGCTTGCATTTGTTGTGATGTGCCGTCAACGCTCACCGTTTCAAACAGCGCCCTACATTGCTTGCAAAAGTCTTTGGCTGCTATAAACTCACGTTCAAGAAGACCAGCAAAGATCGAGCTCCGTCTGGAAAGTCCAAGTCGATCCAGATGAATTTGCTCGTCATGGAGAATCTGTTTTACGACAGACGATTTTCCAAGGTGCGTATTCAAATGAATGCCATCAAATGATCTGAGGTCAAGACCGCCCTTTGCAGTTGTACGATCTCAAAGGTTCGACGCGAAACCGGCACGTTCAATCCACTGGCAGAGAGAACGAAGTCCTTCTCGACGAGAATCTCGTTCAAAGTAGGTTTAAATTCATGCGATCGTAATGGTCGCTGACCAACTGTAGCTGCTCATCTTACTCCGTTTTATCTACGTGAACATTCCAAGCGTATCCTTCGCGGTGCTCTCTACAACGACACCAAATTCCTCAGCGACGTAAACGTGATGGATTACAGTTTCTTAGTGGGCGTGAGTATCCTTTGTTCCCTAATGCTATTCCGAGTCTAAATTCCTTGTCGCTAGTTGGACAGCCAAAAGAACGAACTTGTCGTTGGCATCGTTGGTATGTGCTCATCTCACGATTTCAGTGTACGAGTCAGTCTGGATTCAACGAATGACAGACTACATCCGCACATACACTTGGGACAAGAAGCTCGAAAGTTGGGTGAAGGAGTCAGCTTTCTTGGGCGGATCCGGTAGAGGGGAACCTACCATTATCACCCCGAAGCAGTACCGTCAACGCTTCCTCGGTGCGATGGAGCGTTACTTCCCTCTCGTACGTCTTCCCCACTTCATTCCGTCTCCGTGGTTCTGATATTTTCTATCGTGTCATAGATTCCTGATCGCTGGATGAAGCAAAAAGATACTCCCGAATTCGAAGGGGACTCGCATTTGCTCGAGTTATGGCCTGATTGGTAGTGATTCGCCCACCCACTTTATCTCTTTCTCTTTCTTCTTGCTGTTTTCTCATTCATGCATTTTATTGCGGCTCACATTGAGCCGCACGTACATACATACATCCATCCACATCACGGCATACCCCCACTTGCAAGCATATCCATCTGTAGAATACATACTGCATTTTTCTTCTTGGAATTTTCATCACGCTTTTCTGTTTCCCTTCCTCACTCTCAAGCTCATCGGGTGACCGTGTCGCGGAGGACAGAGGTACTGCATACTGGCGTCGGGCGATGGTTGTCTGCAACTCTGCCTCATGCATCAGCTCCACCGTATACAGTACATTCAAAATCGACTTCGGATTGCCGTTATGCTGTAGTCTCAGGTCCGGGCCCCGATTCAAACCCGCGACGTTTATGGGATGTGCTCTGTGGGGCGTCCCATCCCAATCCCATCCCCGGGTCCGCAGGCTGCGGGACGGAGAAGAATCGAAGGTACTGTAAATAAATATACTTACCATAAAACAGGCTATGCGGGTATGTAACACAACGTTACCTCGTTAAGTGTAGCCCAGCGGCGCGGGAGAACCACCGCCTAGTGTCAATGCTGTCACTGCTGTGAAGTTTGAACGACGCGGACAAGCGGTTGCAATATTATGTATGGTGTTCTGGACCGGTTGCCATTTTTAATTTTTTGAACTTGCAAGTATGTAAGACATTTTGCAGACATTTAGTGCCAAGTTATCAAGTACGTACTCTTTCGTATGAGGCTTTGACCAATGGTTTTCAGTCGTTAGTTGATTCAAGTATAGCTGTTAGACTCTAGTAGCGAAAGGTTCAACAGTGGTCCGTCCGCTCGCCAAGCTCTGAGTCAGTTACTACGCAGGCAAGTTTCGTTAAATCGGTACGTTATTTTGGATCCGGAAAAAAATTACTTGCTGGCTGGCGAACGTATAAGTATACCCATGGGCACTCGAAGCGCACTCGAGTACCAGTTGGCGACTTTTGCTATGTTGCCATGTGCAGAGTGAGGACATGCTGCGGTACGAAGGCCGTTCAGCGAATCTTGAAAATTTCTGTGACGAGATTTGAATAAGCGGTATAGTATACGCCAAGGCATACAGACCGTAGGGGGGGGGACACCGTGGCGACACTGGCGAGTAGCTCCAAAAAGTAGTCGGTGTCAATTAAAATACGGGCGCCGGGCAGCGCGGTTGGATCTGAGCTGTACCAATCGTGCTCGGGTTTTCTTTAAATTCTTGTTCGTATTGATGGGGTTTCTCTAGAGTGTAGTAGTCCCGTCTTTTACCTCCGCCGTTTTACGTCTGACTTAGACACTACCCACAAACTCCACGACTATACTCTACCAACACCGGTCGAATTTTTCACGCCACCAACCATTTCATTTGCTGTATTGTAGTTTACTATAGTACAGCACCGCGTCTTAGTAGTTAGTTTACTTGTTGCGGTATAAAAATGCTGATACAAAAAAAAAGTAGTAGTCCCGTGTCTGCATTGACCGGTGACCAAGCATCCAGAAGAATTTGCAGGTGTGTCGTGGTGGAGAGAAGTTGAACTGAGGCGATCAGCTGCAGGCCAACCGGGCATTTCGGTGATGTTGAACTTGACAAAAAATGCGTTGGGTCGAATGCAAAGAGAAGGAGATCGAGGGAAAGGCCCGGGCAAGAGAGGATTCAGAAATATTTCGATCGGTTCATGCTTCGGTAGCGGAGGTTGTTCCTGGGCGAAGAGGATTCGGGTCCGTAGTAGAGTGAGGATTGGAACCAGCGATTGAGTCCTCTCAGCCCTGCACCTAGTGGCATAACGCATCGAGCTGGTTCCGCTCCTCAATACATATTCCAGTGGAAAGAGATGCTTCCGCGCCGAACAATACATTTAGCCCCTGGAACACATGCATGGCTTGAAGTTATGGGTCCCTGTGTGTCTGTGTCAATGCCATACTGTAGCCAGCTTCCGGACGGAGACAAAATGTTCAATCGATCGATCGTAAGCTGTGGATTATCTGCGTACCTGACGGAACTTTTTTCGAGGATTCCTCAGTGAAATAAATCCTATATGTGGTTTAACTTTGGTTTAGTATCCACGCGGAGACTTCACCAGCATCAGTAACAGATTCAGTGGTGGCGCATCAACGCCAACGCCGCCCCGTAATGAGCGGGGTGCCGGTGGGGGGTGTTGTATGATGCCTGTTTTGCTTTGAATTACTAGAATAATGGGCGGGAAGTCTGGCATCGATAAAGGAAATGCACGGATTAGGATAAGTAGGATTGTTGGATGCCTGTCTGCTGCCAGAGATAAGATAGCGGTGATTGGGCGGACGGACGTTGCGAGGGACCTACATGCCAGTGGAGTCCGTGTTTTCTTTTGCAAAACATGAGTAGATTTCAGAAGGAGTAAAAGAACGCAATTGAAATGGCGAAAATGAAACGGCTGATAATGTGCCTTACTTGGGCGGAATGAGTGGTTGGTAGTTGGATAGGAAGTTTGAGTGTGCGGATGGAGTCAAGACCACTCGAAAGGACTTGAATTAGAAGGAAGACGCGACGCGACGCGTCGTGATGGGATATGATATTTTGGGTGATTTTGACAGGTTGATGTCGGGGAAGGGTTCGCGAGTCGCTTGGGTTACCGAGGCGATGATGGAATGAATCTGAAAAGAGAAAAAAAGAGGATTAGCGTGTTGGGTGAATTACTGTGAATTATCGAAAGGTGTGGTGCCGCGTGTCGCGCCCACAAGTCAGGAATGGAATGACGCCGAAACATTTCTCTCACACAATTTCAGCGGCGCTACTATTCGCTGCACAGGACTAGTATTCGAATTCGACCTTTGTCCGGTGCACCCATGAGCGTCGTTACTGGCAGTGCGCCCCCAATGCGCTCCGTCGCCTCTACAAGGGCCTCCGCGCCCACCAAAAAGGCACCCGTCCATGGCCTCACCATCTCCTCCAACCTCGACGCGCTTCTCGAACACGATGAGCGTGTTCGCCGAGCACAGCAGGGACCGAGCAGCCCGTGGTCCGCCATCGACTCCCCCAATTATCCGTCTTCCCCAGCGACACTGCACGGTCTACCGCCGCCCCCGCGACGTTCACGCGTGCCAGGTTCCCCTGCGATGTTTTCGCCGCCTCCGCCGCAGAGTCCCGCCGTGAGCATCGATGAACGACGGTCGAATACGCCGCAGAGTGTCGACAGCAATCCGTACATTAATCCTGCGCCGCAATGGGTGGTTGGAATCGAGCCCGGTCCGATGATGCCGACTTCGCCGCCGCCGAGGACGTCTTCGATGCATGTCGACGTCGAGAGAGTTGTTCCCACCCCGACGGGCGCCACGACAGGCGACAGCAGTAGCAGCAGCAGCCCGCTCGGCAGCAGAGTCAGCCTCAGGGCAGACAGCACGCCAGACTCGGCTAAACAACCAACTCGACAATCAGACACATCACAAGGTGATAGCCGTTTCAACGCGACCTTGCCAAAGTCTCCTTCCTTGCCTCGAATTGAGGGTCTCTTCAAACGCTCATCCCCCCGCGACAAGGACTCCTCCAAAGACGAAAATTTACGTTCTGGCCACAAACGAAGCCGAAGCCGAGGAAAGCTTGTGAAGCAGCAGCGCGACCCGTCGTCGTCTTCGCCGCAACAAATGAGCGAAATGCCAGACACCCCGCGAGTCGTGCGCAGACGGCGTTCTTCGCGGTCGATTTCTGTCTCGTCGGCGATCTCGACTGACCGCGAGTCGTTCATCGATCTATTCTCGCCTTCAAATCAAGACTTTCCAAGTGAACTTATTGATGCCCCCTTTACTGCCGCTTCTCCCACCCCCTCGTCCTTCCCGAAACCCCCAAAGCCCCCAATTCCTTCCACTCCAAAGCCGGACTTTACCCACCACCGTCTCTCTACCCTCCCCGCACCCCGTCGTCACCCGTCACCCACAGGCCCACCACTCCCTCCTGTCCGCACACATTCTGCCGACACCATGCCGCCGACCACCAACTTCCTCAACCCCACCGAACGCGCCATGCTCGTCAAAAAGTCCAAAAAGCTTGCCCAGGTCTTCGGTCAGACCCCAGACGCAGCCGAGTTCGTCCCCGAGCATCGCTCCTCCTTCCTCGACGTCGCCTCCCCCACCTCCTCTTCCAAGTCCCGCGGCCACCGCCCCGCAGCTTCCATGAACATGCTCGGGCAAGTCCCCGCAGGCCAACGCCCCATCCCAGCCTGGCCCTCAACCAACAACAGCAAAACCATCTATCTCAACGCTCAGGGCCGCCGGCACTCTACACCCTCGACACCCGTAGACGACGACGGGCAGACCATCAGCATCCATTCCGGCGAGCACGACAACAACAACTCCGACGAGGGCCCCTCAGGCTCCCCACGCTCCTTCATGGACTTCTCCACCTCCGATCCCTCCCCCGACGCCGACGCCGTCTCAGTCGCCGAGACAGTCGACACGATACCGGCAGGGCCTGGGCGCGGCCGCGGCCGGCCGAATCCCAGGACCATCCCTAATTCGCCGTCGACGCCGTCGTTGTTCGAGAGCCTCAGCCCGGAGGAGCGGGCAGAGGAGGAACGACGGAGGAAGAGGGATAAGCTCGCGAAGCTGCATCGGTTCCTTGGGAGCCGTGTCCCTGCGTCGCTCGTCTTGGGCCCGGAGCACCTCGATGGGGCGCCGCTTCCGCCGGCCGTTGTGGCGCTTGACGGGACGCTCACCCCAACAGCGTATGATTCGGACAGCGCGGCGTCGGGGAGGACGCCGCGGGCGTGGCGCCGGCGCAGCTCGTCGGCTGTGATTAGTGGGTGGAGCGAAGACTGGGATAGGGTGAAGGAGGATTTGAATGATAAGGAGAAGGCGAGCCTTGTGAGGAGGGCGCAGAAGATGGAGAAGGTGAGTTCTGCTCATATCAACTGCTATCACCTTTTTAATCGATTCATCTTTTCTTTCTTTTTGTCTGATAGGTCTTCGGTGTCGCGCCCCCGCAGAAGCTGTACGCTGCGTCGAACTCGAGCAGCGCTAGCAGCTTCGGTATCACTGGAGCCCGGACAGAGCCCACCACGCCGACCAACACGCCCCCTTCGACGTTCAGCCGCAATCAGAACCAGGCGCCGTACAAACGCGCTGCTAGCAATAGCAAGCAGTCGTCGACTGACTCCTCCTCTCGAGCGGCGCAGCGCAAGTCGTCTTATCGGCCAGGCACCGGCGACTCGGACAAATCCCTGCTGCCCAATGCGGAGCCGAGCGCGGGGTCGTTTGTGTATTCGCATTATCAGCATTCGTTGAATTCGTTGCATGATATCTTGGATCGGGTGCGTGCTTCTCCTATGAATCGGAAAATTCTGATTGAGACGAGTTTCAAATGCAGAACGACCGGGAGAGTCTGGCGGAGCTGCATCAATACCTCAACGACGCCGAGGCGGACGCTCCGCCCGTCTCGCCGCTCGAGTTCGCGCCGATTGCGGTGCGACCCAAGGCCGAGCGTCGCCGCTCCCTCCCCGCACGAACCTCCATGGCCTCCCTCGCCTCCGTCGCATCCGTCTCCACCCTCGCCTCCATCGCCACCAACAACACCATCAGCAACGAAACCACGCCCGACGCCGCGGCGACGGAGTTCTCCTTCCAGCAGCGGAGGCGGAGGGCGGCGAAGCTGACGCAGTTTTTTGGGGTTGATTATAGGGAGTTGATTGAGGATGTGTTGGATAGTATTGAGCATGGGTTGGATGCGGAGAGGAAGAGGGGGACGTTGAATCCTGGGGAGATTGAGGTGCGTTGTGTTGTTGGTTTTGTGCGATTAGGTTGACTGACCTCGGCCTTTTAGGATTTGTTGAAGAGGCTACGAACGCTCAAGTCGAGACGATGAGGCGGCGACGACGAGCCGGCCCTATGCTCTCTCTGCACCATCCACTATCTCATGATCTGACACCACACTATCTTTCACGACGTCTGGCACTCGCTCGTTTTCTTACTGAACTAAACTATCCTATCCATGATCTACTTATTGCTACATCTGAGTTGAGTACTACTTATCTTCATCACGACTTCGTCCATTCCATTCCATTCCATCTACCCCATCTACGCGCTTTACCTTGCTCGCTCGCTACGACCACGTCTTCATGTCGCTCACTCTATTTATTATGGACCCGTCGTGTATAGCTGTGTATTATAAGTAATGTTCATTTTCGGTGGGATTTGGGATTTCCTTTACGCCCTCGTCGATTTTGAGTTGATTGAAGTAAGATTGCATGACTCTCAGTACTCGAACTAAGATTACCTTAATCGAAGTCGAATTAAGGATACACTGCATCCCAAATTTTATCTAACTGTATCGGCCGCCCCGGCCCCTCGCCTCCCTCGCCGAGGAGGTTTGCCCACAGCTCGCGAACGCGCGCTTTCTCCGCGCGGCTGAGGAAGCGCAATACTGTCCCGAAGCGCGGGACGTTTGTGAAGGCGTGCATGTACGCTTTGCCGTCGACAGAATCTGTACTCACTCTGTCGTCGTCGTTGTTAACACCTGTACTCAGAGCGAGTGTGTCGACGATTTCGACGAAGAGGGAGGGTTCGAGGGAGGTTTGGAAGAGGGCGGGGAGGGCGGGTGGGGGGATTTGCTAGAGTTGAGAGAGAGAGTCAGAGTAAATATCATATAATGAATGTGAGAGGGAGTAGATATGATAGAATGAATGTTTTTGAGTGGTTGGATTTTGGGGTTTGGGAGGGAAGGAGGAAGGAAGGGAAATGAGAAAGGGGAAAGGGGAAAGGGACGTACGGAGAGAAGGGCGGAACGTGCGGCGGGGGTGGATTCTCTCGCCCATGTGTGGGTGAAGTCGAAGAGGGTCATGGGGGGTTTGATTTTGACGGACGACGGAGTCGTCGAAGAGGTTTGTGGTGGTATTGCGACCGGAGGTGAAGGTGCAGATGTCGACGCAGGCGCTTCTTGCTTCACAGTCGGCGTCGATTCCGATTCAGGTTTCGGTGTTGGTGTTGGTGGTGGTTTAGCTTCCCGTGCCGAGAATATAGTATTTTCGCCCGAGGCACGGAATATGCCTCCCCCGATTCGGCTGGGTTTGCTGCTGTCGCGCGTGGTTTTTGCGTCCTTGAACGACGAGGGTGCGGGGGTTGGATTTGGTGGTGGCGGCTGCGGGGAAGTTGAGTTTGGTTTTGGGTTTAGGTTTGGTGGGGGCGTGCGGTCAGTAGAGGAGGAGGAGGAGGAGGAGGGGTTGAGCGGTCGGGAGGAGACTGGTTTCATCAGGTCGGCTTCTGGCACGGTGGATTTTGGTGGAGGAGCTGTTGTGGGTTTAGCTTTCTTCGAGGAACCATCTGCAAGTGTTGTTGGTGTGATTCGTCGGCCGTCAGGTTCGACGATAGTTATTGGTATTCGACGGCGTTTTGGGGTGGAGCCGGACGCGACATCCGCCGCGACTGGTTTAGACTTCTATAGTCGCATTATTAGAAAGAGAGATGCGAAGGACCTAGAGCACTACTTTGGCGGAAGCCTGCCGAGATAGCTCTGTGACTTTGCTGAGCTCTTGCTTCACAGATTCGTTAGCAGGATCCAGTTTGGCCGCGTCTTTCAAATCTGAAAGCCATTCATGAGGTCCAAACAACATCCTGGGAGAAGAAACGCGCACCTTGCTGCGCCTCCGAGAGTTTACCCATCCCAACTCGCGCCTGTGCGCGTCGGAAGAGAGCTTTGACGTTATTTTTGCTCAGCGTCAACACGGTCGAACAGTCGCGCTCCGCATCTTCGTTTCTGGAAGAAGTGCAAACCAGCGATGTTGAGAGGGAATTCAAGGCGTCGTTGAACGCAGCGGAACATACTTGCCTAGCTTGAGGTACGCGGCCGCGCGATTGAGAGGAAACGTCGCGTCTGTGCGGTCGGCGTGAATTGCAGCACTGTAATGACCGATTGCTGCGGGGTAGTCGCCTGCTTTGAAGGCTGCGTTTCCCTGCACAAGGTCTGTGTGGATGTTGCATGCTGCAATTGGGGGGAATTGAATACCTTTTCTTTTTCTTGGGCAGCTTGCGCCATGGTGGTTGACCGCAAAGTGTGTTTGGCGTTGTGTTTACTCTACTTTCCTCCTTCCATGTCCACACCGGCCCAACCAGACTGGGATGCTCTCAATCGTTCGCGTCTTTCTAGTCGACCCATATCCCGCTAACTGGTTTTCCGCAGTAATTCCAATTGATCCCGTCCTCCAACAACCTCAATCTCAGACCCCATCGACTTCCTCGCCGTAACTTGTCCTCCCGATCCGCCTCTTTCGAGGGTTTAAAAATTTACTTCGCTCTAGGGTGGCCGCCTATCCGCACACCACATTCACCCAGTACTATCCCTCCGGCGCTTACCCATATCAACAGCAGTATGGCGCTGCTGCTGCCGCTGCTCAGCAAGCGCAACCTCAATATTCTGCCCCAACTCCCGCAACTTCAGATTCTGCGGCGGCCGATAGTAGTACGGTGGGTTTCCGCGTATCTATTTCAATTTATTTGGCGCTCAGTCTCACAGGAGGACGACAAATCACGCTCCACGACCGCCCAACCCGCCCCGCAACGCATAAAACTCGACCGCTCCCGCTCCCAACCACTAAACCCCAACTTCGACCTCGAAATCATCAAACCGCGTCTAGCCGAAATAGCCGCGCACCATAAACTCGGGGGTGGTGTTCCGGAGGAGACGGCGCGCTACGTCGCTCTCGCCCTGCGCACGCGCCTCGAGCAGCTCGTCACGCAAATGAGCGTCGCCGCGCGCCACCGCACCGACACCCAATTCGAACGCCCCGCATCGCTCTACGGCGAAGGCCTGCCGCCGATGTGGAGCCTCGTCGTGCGGAGCGACGTCGCGAAGCTCGCGGGGGTGCTCGAGCGCATCGAGCGCGAGGAGGAGAACAAAGTGCGCCGCGAGCGCAAAGAGCGCGCGGAGCTCACCGCCGCTCAAACTGCTGCCCTCGCGGCGCAGGCAGCGGGCTCCGGCGGTGCGGCGGGCAGTGGGGACTTCGACGTCGAGGAGGAGGGCGGGAAGCGGAAGAAGAAGAAGGACGGGCCGGGGGTGACTGCGCGGAATATGTCGGAGGACGTGCGGAAGAAGATGTCGAATGCGGTGGCTAGCCAGGCGGCGGGTATCGGGGGGAAGTATTCGTGGATGACGGCGGGGAATGCGGCGGCTGCGGCGGCCAAACCGTTGAAGTCTGTTACGACGCCAGCTACTGCCACGACGAGCAGTACGCCGACACCGGCACCCAATCCAGGTGGAGGCTGGGCGCGTGCTTACGTGCCGAAGAAGGCTGAGACTCCAGCTCCCGCGCCTGAACCCATTGAGGAGGATACACGGACTGCTATTACGATACGGGATGCTCAATTTGTTGTAGAGAAGGAAAGGGGGCATGGTGGGGGGCGGGGAAGCGGTAAAGGATGGACTTGAATTGTTCACATATGTAGTAGAGTAATGTATTTTTATCTGTCCGCTTTTGCGTTTGCTTACCTCATCAAATCGCAACCCCAAAACGGAACTTCTTGATGGACGAGTGGTGCTGAAAATGGAAGGAGGGGACTCGCGTTCGCCCGGCGCCGTTCTTAACCTCTTGGCGCTCAATTACCTTCGCAAGTCCGCTACTCGCAGATGCCGCAGTGGTAACAAATTTAATCGAACCGTGCTTTTAGCTGATCACCTACAGTTACTTGAATATTTTCCAAGCAGTGAAGACGACTTTTGAGCCATAGGGAGAAACATGTTAACCAGCGAAACAACAGTACAAGACTGCCTTGGACAGTGGAGGATTCCAGCGATGTATACAGTACTGCCGCTCTGGTACTACAAGTTGCAGACCACTCTGCATCAATAATCCGGATTCGCACGGCCCATGGCCACAGCCAAACTCAATTGCGCTGAGGTGGTTTGGAATTATTTATCTTCCGTCTCAGAGGAAGAAAGGGTCCAGGAGAGAGAATGGGAATGGTGAGAGGCGTAGGGATGGAGAGGCGTAGGGACGAGGTGGATTCCGAGTTCTGGTTTGTGCGGGTGGAGTTGGGCCGCTCCGCGGCCGGATCGCTGAGCCGTGCAGACGCCCAAGGGTCTGCGTTAGGTTAGGAATCGGATGGGGAAAGAAACGGAACCCAATTCCAGTACGCAAGGTGCTATACGAGGGCCTTGAGAAAGGAGGGACACCCGAAGCAACCAAGCGCGAGTGAATAGGGATGGGTGGGTGGGGCACGAAAATTTTGGTGGTAAAACGCGGGGAGTTGCTGGTACAGTACACGACGAGAGTGTAGAAAGTGAAGCAGATTGATCACGTAAAACGTGAGAAAGTGGACTTCGACCAAGAGATCTGCAAGACTGCTGCAAGAGATCTGAGAGGAGGATAAACCGACAAAATATTTACTTCCACTACCTTATCTCCCACTGAGGCCTCGCTCGCAAGCTCACGTAGCCTCAGCTCACACCCTGTCAGCATCTCGCATCCTCCCTCAGTATTGTTGTTTCTGTTCAAAACTCGGGATTCCTTCCGGACTTTTCACGAACGAACCGCGCCGCGCATGGGGGTCATAAGCAGCAAACCGCTGTGCTGTGTCAACGACTTGCCCTACGAGCTTCTCTCATACATCTTTCACCTGGCACGGCTGGAGGATGGGCCTTGCCGGTATGGGGTACCGTTATTGCTGGCAAGGGTCTGCAGCCATTGGAGACGCACGGCCCTCAATACTCCTTGGCTGTGGGTTGAACAGGAATTCCCTTTTCCTGAAAAGAATCCAGAAATGCCTTTGAACATACTGTTCTTGGAACATTCTGCGCCGTTGCCCATCCGCGTTCGATTCGCGAATATCCACCACCCTTTTTCCAATCTTTTGCTGCACACCCCACATCAATGGAAAAGTTTGGTGTTCATGTACGATCATGTTTACGCGCAAACCGTTCGCGTTTTTTTGGCCGGAATCCCTCCCCGTAAACTGGCAACCCTTGAAAACTTTGAATTTCGTTGTTATGACTCGATTACAGAACAATCCGCAGATATCTCCGTGCTCTCTTGCTTACCCCTCACCCCATGGGCTCAACTCACGCGTCTAGATCTGAGCGGTGTATTTGCACAAGACTGCGTTGATATTCTGGGCCGCTCCGAGAAGCTTGTTTCTGCCGCATTCTATACCCCACCGTAGCTAGGAACTGAGGTCCAAAGCACATCCGTATTAGAGCATATGGAGGCGCTAAAGCTCTGCCTTCAAATTACTCCCGAATTCAAGGGCTTCGATCCCTGGCTACGCAGATTTACGTTTCCCGCACTCAAGCTGCTTTCCCTGTCTCACCGTATCGACGACATGGACTACGAATGGCCCATTGTGCCGGATATAATTCCCTTCCTTAGCCGAACTCCAACACTCGGATACCTCAATCTTGTCAACTACGTTTCCTCAGAGGACATACGGCAAATACTGCACCACACTCCGTGCCTTACAAAGCTACATCTCAGATTGTGGGATAACGAAGGTGAACTAGAGGATTTCTTCCAGGCATTATGTTATGAGCCTGGCATCCGAGCGCCGCTTGCTCCGCAACTCCAGTCTCTCTGCCTAGAGGAAGTCGACACTGGTTTTGACGACCGAGTCCTGGCCAAGATGATTAGATCGCGATGGTGGGCGGATAGTGAGCTTGATCAGATGGACCGTCCACTGCCTGTGGCGCGCTGGAAGCGCATTGACATCGACTTTAGCTGGCTCCAGTCATATAGTAAAGCATTTGACGATGAAATGGAAGTTTATCAGTCGCAAGGTCTTAAGATCCTATATTCTAGTGCGAATGCTTAGTATGTAGTTCTAAGTTGTTGTTGGCGGTTTGTGAATACTGATGGGTCCTATTAGGAATGCGAGGCAAAATTTTGACCCTTCTATGTTGGACAATTTCTTGATTGAGGAATATAGCGCTCATCGGGTAGGACAAAGACTGAAGCTCAGTTCACAGCCAACTTCAAGCTGATGGCGTGAATGCATGTCACACGAATTTTGCAGACAGCTACATTTTCTGTACCGTGTATAACTTGAAGAGGCACAAGCTATTGCAGAATGAAGTCACCCCCGGGCCCCAAGCTGCTACAAAACTCTAAATTTTTGTCCAGCCTGTCCCAGTCGTGGCGTAATCACAACCCTCGCGCTCCGGTCCGGGATCATATTGGAGCTGAATACCGTGGGCTGCGGAACCTCTTTCGCTCCATCTGCAAGACTCGCATCGTAGTGCAACAAAAGGTGGGAGAGCAAAATCTTTAGCTCCATTGACGCGCTGCGGAAGGTTGCGTCAGTCAAATTTTTCCAAATGAACAGTAAACCTCATTAACAAGAAACGCCCGGGACAAGCATGTCTCCCCAAACCAAACAGAGTGAGGTCTTTGCCGACTGTGGTAAACTGGTGCTTTCCATTGCTTTCGTCCTCTTCACGCAGTTTAGAGAATCGGAAATATTCGAACTCTTCGGGGTTGGGGTAGACGGTGGGGTCATTGTGAATATGTTTGAGGGGGAAAGCGATGGTGTATCCTGCTGGGATGACGGTGCCGTCTGCGAGGGTGGCGGGTTTAACGAGGGAACGAGGAAGACCAGTGAACGCTGGAGGGTGAAAGCGCGCGGCTTCGCGGAGGGTGGAATCGAGTTTGTGCATTTTGGAGAGGGAGGACTTGGTAAACCCGCCCTCTGATTCAAGCGCGTCAATGATTTCTTTGCGGATGTCGCCCAGCTCCAATGCCGAGAGCGTGGCGAGGTGAAAAATCGCGAAGGTCCCCACCCTCGATCTGTGAAAGATTGCGTTCTATTAGGGTAATTAAACTGAGGTCACTCGTGCGGGCTTACATTGAGTGAATGGAACCAAAGTTGAGATTGAGTACACGCATTGCTAAAAGCTCGGGATTGGCTATCTCCTCTGACGGTGCATGATCAATCAGAAAGTCGCAAATAGTTCTCTGAAATTGAGCGGGGGCAGAGTGAGAGCGAGGCCGCGAAATTCTGGAAATAGTGCTAACTGGATCCCTTTCGATGCCTTCCTCTCTCTCAACGAGACGTCTCCTCAGGTGCGGGAGCAGAGTTTTTATGGGCGCTTTCGATCCCCCAAACAAGGAGCTTAACAAAAAATATATTGGTCTATTCTTTCAGCATTAATATTGAACAAATGAATATCAGAAAGCGACATACGGCCTGAAAACTTTCGGAAACCATCGAAGTATTTGACCATATGGGCTAGTAAACGTAGTATGTGTGTTACTACGGACCAGAAAATCGAAAATGAAGACGCACACCACTGTCTTCGCAAATCGTATGCTTTCACGAAGATAAACTTCATTTCGACAGAGAGTAGTGCCGATCATGGCGCGGGTGACAATTCTCGCCGAGAAGTGGAGCATCGTGTTGAAAAGAGGTATAGTAACAGATTCTGCGCTCGGTTATTTAGTTTGCATTCAGAATGAAATAGGTTGGAGGTCTACTTTCGCCAGACTTTGGTGAGAAAGCCTCAGCCATGGCAAGTTGTGTTTCTTCGACGATTTCGGAAATAAAAGAGCTTGTGGCTCGAGTCAAGTCTGTACGGACAACCGTTGTGTGATAGGGAAGCGGCATTTGTCTCGAGTTCATAGTGTGCGGTACTTGGAACATCTGAAAACAGCGTCATTTCTCATCTCAAGCGTGAATTTGAGTACGATAGAAATACCTCATCGAGGGCTAAAGGTTGGTTTATCTGCCGGAGGAACGTCAAGAGGGGCTACTGTGCGTAGAAAAGGGGAAAAACCCACAATAGAGTCGTCGCTCGTTCTGACCAATTCCAGATTTTCCGAGCCCACCACAATGACTTGCCCTATCATAGTGGGAAGCACGAATGGTTTCCCGCCAAACTTCTGCAACCCCTCGTTCAGCAATTCCTCGTAAGAGATGATACTTCTGAGAGCGGTCAGGACGAATCCAAGTGGGCCCTTTCCGCCGACTCGGGGCAGACCAGTTCGATTGTGTGTTCGATAGAACAGAATGGCTGTGACAAGGGCGAAAGTTGCGAGGATTGTTTCTGGATGCATTGGGGACTGCGGTGGGGGGCTGTTACTCAGGCTGTATGGCGAAGCTCATATATAGCTGCTCCATGGCACCACCCTTATCGCAGTAGTCCTCCCTCTTAATCGCCATGAGCTCCGCATCCGAAGAGGTGCTTTGCGCCTGTCCCAAGCCTCGTTATACCCCTCGATGTACGTCTTGGTTGACACGAGCCGCTCCGCAGAACCCGAATCAGGGAACTGAGTTCGAGCCGACGAAACAAACTGCATTCACTACGTGAGAAGCCAATGTCCTACGCCGCAGGTAAGGATTCTGGCTGCAGAGATGTCGTCCGTTACGGCGAGGCGGACAGTTGTTCCAACAAGTTTTCCGAGCTAGTGTTCGGAGCAGCAGCCAAGTCAGGCGACGCAGAAATGCCCGAGGGCAAGAAAGCACGACGAAAGGATGCGCAAGACAGTCGATGGCCGCCATGTGTAGGACTATGAGAAGCTGTATGACCTCGTTGCGGCGGGTGAGCAGGCAGCGGAGAGTAGTTCACAAGGTGAGAGATAGGGAGTTCGTCGTTGTAAGCAGCAAGCTCAACGGCAAGATCCCGGAATTGAGAAAGCAATGGGTTCTCTTTCAGCAATATACTAGTCTGTGCTGTGGTTTTCAAATATGAAGATCATCATTGTACGCAGAGTTCAGACGGTTTGTGCAGGATATGGATGAGAGTAAAGATCAAAAAATGCTGGCGCGTCACGGCGCTCCGTCACGCCTGAACTTGTCTTCCGCCACCACACAACCTATACGAAATCCGAACACACACTCTCTCCTCCACTTCACCTTTCCCAATCGCAATCGATTTCAGCTCAGCGCTTCGCCTTCCCTGGACCCTCAACTCTTTCCGACATCCGATCTGAGTCTTCGAACCTGACGATCAAATTCAATGTACTTGTTCATCTTTCCTCCTTCGAGCTCTATCGATGCACTGGGATGGATCTCCGCGACTATCCTCGTTGTGTTCAATTAAATCAAGTTCCGAGTCAATCCTTCCTGCCTCGCGTCTGTCTGCATCGATTTCTATGTCACTCGAATATGCAAGCGCGTCTGGCTGTCTTGTTGAAAAGGACTCCTTCTTTTTTTCATACGAGAGATCGGTTACCGGTCTAACGTAGTTCTGCAACGTCAGCTTCATGAGCCTTTCAGAGCCAGAGTGACTCAATTCCCTTCGGTCGTCACATCAATCGAGGGTATTCCAGGCGATAGCGGTCTGCCTTAAAGACACTAATAGACCACAAATACATGGGCCAAAACTGTTGAAAGGTTGAAAGCCTTTGAAAGCGGTTCTGACTGGTCACGCGTGACGGTCGAGTTTGTCTTTCACCGCCTGTGCAGCTCCCTCAGAATATATAGCAAGTTCCATGACTCTCAACAGAGCTAAAGTGCAACTCTCTGCGTCCTTTATCACCTCAAAACCTTTCCGGCATGCGCTACCCCCCCTCAATCCATCGATCCCATCCATCAGTACATATCCATCCGAACTCGAACCTCTCGCATCCAGAGTTGCCAGCAAGCAAACTTAGCGCGCCTCGTTGTCAGTCTCACCACATGTCCCCTCTCTATTGATGTGTGCTCGCCGGAAGGATCTCTCCCTTGTGTTCAAGCAGACGGAATCAACCATCCTGCCTCGTTTTGATTCCGTCTGCATCTATGTCACCGGAAGAATCGGATTTCGGATAGACGCGCGTCTTCTCGATAAGGGTTCCTTCCTGCAGTGGCTGCGCTGTGGGCTCATGTGGATATGGGCGTCTGTTTTCCTCAGCTTCGTTTCTCCGATCTAGGCACGGTTCGACAATAACACCATATATAGCAGCAAGTCCAATCTGGCTCTCTCTAGATCTGTGGCACCAACAACAGCGGCTCTTTGTCCTTTCATCTCTTTGTCTCATGCTGTCCAAAGTGTTGTCATACGAAGGAACATGCGTCGGGCCCTCAGGATCCGAGGTTCACGTTCATATCCGCCTAGCACAGTGATTTATATGTTCCTACAACTCGGCGCAAGCAAGTCCTTCCCCAACATGACGACAATCAAACCCCTCATTTTTGTACCTTGTCTATCTCCCCACAAGTCGGGTTCAAGCAGGGCAGGTTCAGGCGACACGACAGCGAGACAGGAACACAAGGTTTGCTCGACAAGACGAGCAGGATCTAAATCACCTAATGTTCTGGTCTTTGCAGGGCTGGTTCTGTCGATCATCCATGATCTCTTTGCCATCGACAAGACTTTACGTTTTTTCTTCGACAGGCCAGAAATTGCGTTCAAACTCATTCATTGAGTCGTAAGAAATCTCATCTACCTATGTAGTAAGTGTATGTATGCGCGTAAGTATGTACATTGCAGTTGCAGTTGTAGTGTAATCGTAGCGTGGTTGTCAATGGCGAGTAGTAGGAAAATCGAGTCGTAAGATGTACACGTAAAGTAGCTAGTAAAGCAGAATCCGGTGGTCATGATCATAGTAGTAGTTGTACAATGGATGGATGGATAGAGGATGATTCGTGAGAGAAAAAAACTTGAAACCCCATAGCACGCGACGCGTATCCCGAAACCCACGTCTAAACGAGAGAGAGAAAACAAACAAACAGAGCGAAGAATAGCAGAGCAGAGCGGCGAGCGGGGGGAGAGTGAGGAGAATCTGTGGCGGACGGAGGAGGACGGGAGATATCGGAGAAAAGCCAAGCGACCCTAACCAGTCACCCAACCTCCCCAGTAATTATCATCTCATCGGCCGAATGGACGCGACGCGTCGCAAAAATCGCGATCTTCGCCGAGTCATTTCTTTGTTTCCTCCTCATCCTCATCCTCTTCCCCTTCCTCCCCCTCGAAGGTGCGCACTCCCCATTCCCATACATCCGCAAAAACCCGCGCTCCCCCTACATCCGCAAAACCCCAAAACCTCCAAACAAACCCCCAACACCTCACCCCCCAACCTCCACCCCCTTCGCAGGCAGCATACACAAACCGCAACCCGCTCCCAAACGCATAATCCACACCCACACCCACGACGCACTCCCGTGGCCGGCGGGGGTTTCAGGTTCGCGAGCAGGGCGTGGTCGTAGGTGTATGTCTTCGAGTTCGTGGTTGTCTGGGCGTTCGTTTGGGTGGGACTAGTGATGATAAGTGTAGAAGGAGAAGCAAGGAGGTGGGGTTGAATGGAGGAGGACAAGGATACCGGCTACCCATCACGGGATGCGACGAGTTCGCCAACAACAAAGGCAGCGCCTCATGATGCAACGCCTTCAACCTCAAAAACGCACTATTCGGCACCGCACGCGCACGTACGCGCACCGGGGGGCCGTACTCCCATCCTCCATATCCCTGTCCCGATCCTCAGCATCTTGAAGTTGCATTTCTCTATCGTGCCCGTTGTTCGGTGTGCTGGTTATCGTGCGTCCACCCCTCCTCGCCCCATGCTTCCTCCACTGACACATCCCCCTCCCTCTCCCTCTCCCGCCGCGTCCGACTCGCTCGACACCTCCCCGACCCCGCCTCCATTTCACCACCACCACTCAAAGTCAGATTCAACGGCAACGGCGCCCACGGGCTCCTAGGCAACATCACCACAGGCTTGAACACCCTCTCTCTCCGCGACCCAGAAGCTGGAGGGGAAGTATTGGGAGAAACAGGCGCAGGCTTCGTCCACATCGCCTTGACGCGCGCGGCAGAAGCAGGGCGGAGAGAGGCGCGAGCGGGCCGAAGAGGTGATTTCTTCTTCCTCTGTGTCGGTTGGGTTGTATTTGAGGTTGATTTGATTCGGTAGATTTCTCCGTTGCGTCCGAAGCAGAGGCGGGGGCGCGTCGGCAACATTCGAAGTGGTGACCGTCGAATCTGCATCCAGACAAAGAAACCTCCTCACATCCCGCACCTCCGCCCTCCTCCCCATCTCTCTAACACTCACCCTCACCCTGACCTCCACCCCCCTCATCTTCGTCTTCCTCTCCTCACCAACAAAAAAACTCATTCCCCTCTTCTCCTTCTCCTCTCTCTCTCTCCGCACCTCCACCCTCGCCAACGACACCCGCATCGCCTCCCTCCGCACATCCACATCCCATCTCTCCCCCTCCTCCTCGCGCATCCTACTAGCACTATCATCAAACGCCCTACTAGCACTCTCATCAAACGCCGTGCCATCCACACCCACGCCATACCCAAACCACCACCGCCCGCACATACGCCGCCTGCACGCCCCTCGCGAGCTCCGCAAGCCGCGTCAGCGTCTTCGCGATCTGCTGCGTTCTCGTCGTCGTCGTGGAAGAGGTCGTGGAAGTAGATGTGGTGGATGTGTGCGAATCCTCCGACGCCGAGCGGCACATCCGCGGTTGGCATACGCATTGGCTCGTCGAGCTCGAGGAGAGGATGCCGTCCGACGGAGACACGGGGGACGTCTCGCTGCCGGTGGTAGTTGTTCCCACCACATCGACATCTTATTTGCTCCTCAACACCAACGAAACGCGTTGGGAGGTCGCCTCCTTCCTCGCTCGTCGTGGGTTCGGGGAGGTCGTCCGCGTCGCGCCGGGCAGCCAGGACATCGTTGCGTACTTGGGCTGCTTCGTGGGGGAGTCGGCGGAGAGCAGGGTTGAGGCGGAGGCCCGGGAGGAGGAAATGGACGTGGCGCTGGTGGAGGTGCTGGTGCGCGAGCGAGCGGAGCCGAAGGAGAGCCATGAGCTCGTGCGGGAGGAGGTTGACGACGACGACGACGATGTCGAGGACGATGAGGAGTCGGACGATGAGGAGCCGCAGATACAGGGCGCGACAGGAACGGCGCGCCGCTTGCCCTTCCGATTTGCTTCCAACTCCGCCGCAGCGAGATCGAGGACGAGGAGGGCGTCGAGGAGGGCACGGTGCTTACGGTCGGCGGTGGGGAGCGGGCGTTCGCAAGGGAGAATGGGGAAGAGCTCGCCGCGCATGGAGGCGAGGACCTGTGCGAAGGAGACGCGCGTCGGGGGAGGGTCGTCTGGGGGTGGAGGCGGACGGGGAGAGCGGCGGCGGATGACGGGGAGGGAGGGTGGAGGTGCGGTGGGTTTGGGCGGGATGCGGGTGAATGGGAAGTCGTAGGAGTATTTCTGATTCTGAGGCGGGGTGGGAACGGGTGGGACGAGGGCGAAGTTGAGCGTGCGCGCTGTCGGTTTGGTCTGAAAGAAGTGGCGGTCGTCATGATCAGCGAATTGCAAGCGGAGACATAAGGCAGTGGACGCACACGACGGGCGACGGAGGGTCGAGGGCGGCGGCGGCGGCCTCTTTCAGCTTTATGAGACGAATTCGATCTTGTTCGAGCAATGTTGTCTGCCTGGCGTCGCTTAATGGCAGCATGCTTGCAGCGCTCCTCGGTAAAGCGGCGAGCCTCGGTATCCCACAATCTCTCCTTCTCCTTGAGAGCGTCTGCGCGGCGGGACGACGGGGGTCTTGAGACATGATGGGGACGTCGTCGAGGCGACCGAAGGGGACGAAGCAGGCGTCGAAATCCTCGTCTTTGACGGCAGCTATTCGTGGGTCGTTGTCGGAGGTGACCTCGATGCCCTGGGAGGCGCAAGAGCAGGATCTTTGCGAGGTGGAAGTTGTCGTCTGCGTATGCGATGTGGACGCGGTCAGAAAGAGTGAGAGGGTGGGGTGGGGGATGTTGAGGGCGGGGACAAGGAGGGGGAGTTGTCGGAGCTCGGGGAGCGGGAGCGGGGTGGTCCAGGTCTGCGTCGTCGATGGCGTTCTTCTGAATGTAGCCTGTGGATCGCGGCGGAGGAGACCTTCTCTTGCTCTGCCGCGATTGAGCATACGAGCAAGCGCGGTGAGGAAGTGGCAAAAGACAAGATGAAGTTGCGTTGCCTTTTTTGCGGGGCAAATGCCAAACGCGGTTCCTTATCGGTTGGCGATGCTCTTCTCTCCCCATTTGGTAATCCATTCATGAAGAAGCACACGACGTTTTTTTTTGGCGGATCAACGTCCTTTCTCGTCAAACACACCCCGACGCGGAGAAATCACAACAACACCATTGGCCCGGGGCCGAACATGCAACTCTCTGCTTTTCCAACGATTTTCTGCGTCAACTCTCTCGAAATTGAATGACGACTCGGTCTGACTCGCAGCAACCTCTGACTCGCAATCTCCTAAATGACGCTCGCCGGACCCACGAACACTCACACCTCTCCCGGCAAACTCCCTCGACATCCACAGCTTCCTCTCCCCACCGGCATCCCCCGGGACATACCCTCCTTATCTCTCCCAACAGCCCAACACCAACACATCGCATCTGAAACTTGGCCCTGCTATGCCTATGGTACAACACCTTTCCCGCCTCGTGCCCACCCCTAAATCCCCTCCGCGTCATACATACGCAATTGTGGGCGCCCTTCTCTCTCTTCCTCTCCCCTCACTGGCTCTGCCCTTGCTTTCTTTCCCTTGCTTTCTCTCGTCATCCCCTCGTTGCGCAATCCAACTGACACCCGTCTATCTATCCTTGTCTCAACATCCAGTTATTTTCTACCCCAACACACGCACGGGCGCCTTCACTCTATCTCAAGCCTAATTTACTCTCTCTTCCCTTGTCTAACTTCAACTTCAACTTCATCTCGGTCTCTGTTCTCTCATCCTCGACCTCGCTGCTCAAATGCCTAATCCAATCCTCCTATCTACATGTACCCCGACATCTCCCCGCCTCTCCCTTCCCTTCCTCGTCCACTCACCTAGACTCACCTTGGTCGCCAAGATTGAAGATAATCAACCCAGCACGCAATCCATCTACGCCGCGGCCACCACCCAAAAACAACACCCACACTGATACACATTATAATACACACCCATGGATATCCCATATGCGCGGGCTTCAAGTATTTTCTGTCAACACTAACGACAGCAAAAAGCTATCTAGTCTAACCTCTTCCGTCCCCCTCTCCCCTCCGTCTTCCTTCCGCGGCCAAAACGCAATCAAATCCAAATACAACATACATATACCGACATCCCCCTCGGCCAACCTTGTGGCACCACCGACGCGCGTCCAGCCATTGATTGAAAAAAGTCTATCCTACGTGTTACCAATCCAACTATCCAAGTATTTCTGGCCCGCTACTCCAAATACCAAGCACATCCCAATATACACCCACTTTCCCCACCCTATCTCTTCCTATGAATATACCTCCCGCTAGTTGCCGGGCAGTCATCTATACTCGAGCGATGGAGAACCTTGACTCGACGCGTCTAGGTTCGACCGAATAGATCACAAGAATATAATTCCAGCTATAATCTGCTCTGAGTACGATTGTATACTAGGACTAATATTTCCACGAACAAGGCACTCCCGCCGTCCGTCTGTGGTTGGCACGCCAACCGACTCGACCATCATCTTTACCCCGCATCCGTCAGTTGCGTGCCAGACACTGGCACAGAAAACAATCGAGGAACGACACCGGGCGCTCCGCGGTATCCAGCTCTTCAAGAGATAGAGGAGAGGGCAGCGCAAGCAGACGAACGTTCAGGCACAACAGACAAGAATCGTTGGTTTGACATTATGACAAAATCGGTGCAGAATAAAGCTCCCCTCGAGACAAAAAGTATAGGAAAACCAATTCGGTATTGATCCAGGCCTGAGTGTTGATGTGCGAGGTTTATCGGAGCGGAAGCTACGTATATCGATGCGTTCAAGAGGCCGTCTAAGCTCGACTTGCAGGGAAGACGCCGAGCGGCTTGTCAGAGCGACGATGAAGTCGCCTGCTCGCATATTGGGACGGACCGTAAGAGGCGGATATGAACCTCCGACCCGCGTGCTCGAGTCCGAGTTTCAGAGACGACAGCACCATAATGAAAGAAACGTGGCCAGCGATTCTGTAGGCGAAACCTAGCGTAGCGTACACCAAGAGAGAGAGCCAGATGCAGAATTTCTTGCGGGCGGGGGGGAGATGCCAGCTTGCTGTTGGATAATTCTGTCAGAAACCCGGGTTTCCGAATCTTTGTGCAGAAACCCGGGGTGCAAAGGACCCTTCCCATTTGGGAAGGTTGATTGCCCCCAGTCTGCCGAGATCGGCGCCGCGCGGCAAACAATGCTGAGGGTTGATTTGACCTTTTCAAACGCTTTTATTTGCCGCTTTAGCCTGAATCCTAGATACGTAGGTCTCAGATTGCCTTGGACCTATTACTGATTCGTGGCTTCTGTCGTAGCTCAAACTGCCGCCTGTGTGCCGACCAAGTCGCTATTTCCGCACCGGGGGGGTCTAGCAGCCTTGCAATTAGCATGAGACCTACAGTAATCTTGTGACAAGCAGTCCAGAGCTCTTAGATGCTTTGAATGAGCGCTCAATCTGCCTCAAGGAAAGCTATGAGTGTGCTCACTTTGCCATTAAGTTGTGCCGAGAAATCGGCATCGCCTGTTTCCCCGGCATTCCTCAGAGTCGAAGGAAACTCACAGCGAAGAGCAATAGATGACGCGCCAGAAGTTCTGCAAGACAATATGGTACCCACAATCCTCGTCTGGATGCAAAAAAATAATGAAGACGGTGATGCCGACCTAGCCGCGTTGAATGTTCGATGATGCCATCGAATCGACGTAACTGGGTTTCTGTCCAGAGTCTGTTCAAAGTTTGTGCGGGGGGTTTCCACAAAACTGCCTTATATGGGGAGGGTTTCTCCCTGCACCCCGGGTTTCTCAACAGAATTATCCCTTGCTGTTGTCGTTGCGTTGAAATCAAAGGAGTAATCGATTCTTCTTGTTGGTTGAACAAAGGAAAACAGACGCCCATAGATGCATGCATACACGTATCCATGTCCATACCCGGTGAGCGTAGCCACTGGGAGGAAGGAACCTATATGGAGTTCGGCAACTAGCTGTAGACGTAGAACAGGAATTCGGAGACAGAATAAGGATCGCAACGAGGCACGAATCGAGCGGGGCGCCAACCCAACTAGCGAGACAGCGACAAGCCAACAGACGCCCATCGGGTACACCCATCCATCCACACGAGCCTACAGCGCGACGCAGCCACATGTATCTGCTTTGAAGAAGGAAATCCTTTTCGAGACCCGAGTGACAGAGAAATCGATGCAGACAGCCGGAATCAAAACGAGGCAGGATTGAACAAGGAGGATAGTGGAGATCCATCCGAGTGCATCGATAGAGGGAGGGAAGATGTAAGATGGACATATGGTTGGATGAATTGAAGACGAGGCGCGCTGGTAAGCTAGTACATACGAGGTGGCGACACTGGAGAACTCGAAGGAATTTGAGATCTTCACGTTCAATCGAAGACTTGGATCGGATGTCGTCGGAAAGAGTTGAGGGAAGACTTGCAAAGTGGAATGAGTGCCTGCGGCGCGTCTTGGGTGGCGAGTTTGGAACAAGGAGTCGCAAACAAAAAGAAAGCAACGAATGTGGACCAGGAAAACGGAGAGTCGCGTCACGGTGCTGTCGCGTCAAGACCTTCTTGATCTCTACATCCATCTCCGCTTCCGATCAAAACTGACCTCTGCGTCGGTGGGTCGAAGTCGAGACGAGTAGTAGCATTGAAAGAATGGCAATTCGGAGCCCTACGGGTTCCATTAAAAGCCGCACTAGTGTGAGCAACCCCCCAGAACGCGTCCAAACCAAAACTCTGGCAACGAAAATCTCTCGGAACGCCTCCCGACATCAGGCCCCCTTCGTAGAAGCGAATCAAGGATGAGCTTGAACCGCGACTCAGCAAAACCATACATCATCCTCCCGACCTCGTCTATCCGCTCCACCACATCCGCCCGCGGCCCCAATACAACGAAGGAAACCCCAGCAACACCGTCTAAAACCCGCTAAAACCCGCAAATTTATCGAAAGCGGTCTCTCCGTCCTTGGAATCACCACTTCACCACCTAAACCCACCCGCTCCATATCTCAGCCCGATACCCCCCGCCCAGAGGGGGAGTACACCCGCGAACAGACGACGCCGACCCCAGGACAAACTCGAACAGACGGTCACGTGCCCGCGTACGATCCCGACGCCGCGTCGTTCTACGGCCGCGACGTTCACATGAACGACGACGACACCTCCGATGGCCGCGACGACAACTCATTGGTCATCCCACACATACCAACACAAGAAGAAACTTTCCAGGACATCGTCCCACACCAACTCGTATTGAATATTAAGACCGCCCTCTCCGACGTCACGACCTGCTTCAGCAGATTCGCGGCCGCGAACAACGGCACCCCCCCTACCCTCGATCCCGAAGACATTCTCAGGATTAACGAGGTGTACCACATCGCGCATGGGGGCTCAGAAGTAGAACAGCTCATGAAAAAACACAACGAAGAACTCGAACGTACGTCTCAGAAATATGAAGAACTAAAATCTCTGCTTGTAGGAATGTCCAACACGATGCACAGCATGGAAATGCAGCTATTCGACAAAATGAACAAACTAGAACGAACCGTGGCTGAATCCGCCGCAGCGCGCACAAACCCCGGCCCCCAACTATCTTACGCGTCAGGACCCACCATCACCCCGACCTATAGGTCCCATCAGCCGGCACCAGCTCCAGCACCAAAATTAACGACTCCCAAACCGACCATCGACAGCCCACTCTCACCCCACCACCACTCCCGCCTTATCGTCCAAGTCCTCCCCGATGGGACACCACCTGATCAACGCCCCGACCAGCTCGCCCTCGTACGCGACATCAACAAACGCCTAACGGACAACAAAGTAGCGCTCACGGTTGTTTCCACCAAATGGAACGCGCATGGTAACTGCATATTACTGACGCGTACAGACCAGACTGGAGCGGAACTAGCAAGGCACGCCCACCTCTTCAAGGACCTCATTGCCAAAGATAAAGAGGTAATCGTTCGCGAAGACCTGAAATGGATTAAGTTTATAGTGCACGGTGTACGGACCGGTAGCCTCGACCTCATGGGCGCCCTCTACGACGCGAAAACACTCGACGACGAACTCCGCGCCAACAACCCAATTTACGCCTCCCTAAAAATCGCCCAACAACCAAGATGGCTGCGCAGTAACGAGGAACTGGCCAACATGGCCCACTCCTCAATCGTTTTTGCGGTAGAAGAAGGGGAGCAGGCTTACCACCTGCTCCACAAAGTTAAGTTCCTAGCTGCGTTCGGCAGGAACGTCTCCGTCACCAAATACGCTGACAAATCCCCAGTAGTGCAATGCAAGCGCTGCTGGGGTTACAATCACATTGCGAGCAAATGCGACGAACAAGCCAGGTGCCGCCTGTGCGGGCAAAATCACTCGGAAACAGATCACCGGACGAAATGCGTCGACTGCAAGTCGGTCGGCGGCAGTGACATGGAGGTTGACTCCCCAGCCGTCTGCACCCACGGCATGAAATGCAGGTTCTGCGACAAAAAGGACCATCTCGACGCAAATCACCCAGCCGACTCCCGCCGCTGCCCCGAACGCCTGGCGCGCTATGGAACAGCGCGCGCGAACGACCGTGTCGCGCAAAAAACCCAGGACGACGGGTGGACCACAATCACGAATCGACGACCGAGACCGACACGGCACGCAGCACCAATTATTGCGGACGAAAACAGGTACCGCGAGTTACCCCTGGAGGAGAGAGTTGACAGAATCATGGCCGATGCCGCCGCCGGTGGTAACGTGTTATCACGGGAAGCAGCGCCCGCTTTGCTCAAGTCGAACCTCG
The DNA here is from genome assembly GCA_037176885.1 of Favolaschia claudopus. NCBI lineage: Eukaryota > Fungi > Basidiomycota > Agaricomycetes > Agaricales > Mycenaceae > Favolaschia > Favolaschia claudopus. The sequence goes on along the minus strand of JAWWNJ010000032.1, from coordinate 428,228 downwards.
CTGGATCCGCCATCAATGTCTGAACAACCTGCCACACCCCTCCTCCAGCGGCCTATGAACCGACATACGATATACACCGAACCCATCCGCTGTGGACAGATCAACGTGAACAGAAAACCACCAACCACACACGCACTCCTAAACGGCAATATCCTCGACTTCGACATTCTCTTCCTCCAAGAACCAAGCTGGGCTAGGATCGGCACCGACGACTCTGGCGACGCTATCATCGGCCCCATCGGACACGCAGCATGGACACCCGTCTTACCAGTGGCTGCCATCCCCCCGGATAGCCCTGCCCCGAGGGTAATGGCCTATTTCCGCCCCCGCCCGGACTTCACTGTCACCCTTCGCTCCGACATCGCGCAGGATCTAGACATCCAAGTCATCGACGTCGCCCAACCTGGCACTCCGACGGCAACCTTCGTTAATATCTACAACGACAGACGACAACACATTCGACCCGCGATTGAGCGGATCAAAACACTCGCACTACCCACCGACAGGCCAGTAATCCTCCTAGGCGACAAAAACCTCCACCACGAGCTGTGGTCCGTTGCTGGCGTACACGGCACCTCCCGCTCTAACAATTTCGTTGACTGGACCACGGACAAAGGCTACACCCTGCTGAACCAGAAGGGCGAAGTGACACATGTACCCCACAACGGCGATGCGCCGTCGGTAATTGACCTCACCTTTGTTAATGCTACAGCCTTGAACAGCGATACGATTCAAGACTGGGCCATCGACAGGGATATGGCCTTCGGCTCCGACCACTATGGCATCAAGTGGACAATGGATCCAGGACGCACCGAGATCGATAACCCCACCGGCACCAAATTCAGCCTCAAAGATGTTGAGCAAAAGGACTGGACAGCGGCATTCCAGACAGCGCTCGAGGAACGTCGCAACGACATCGACCCGATCATGGACGACAACTCCACCCCCACCAATGAACAGCTGGAGTTGGCCGCATCAGCCCTCACCGCCGCGATGCAGTCTGCCACGGAGCAGGTTGGTAAACGCCGTAAACCAAACGCTAACGCCAAACCGTGGTGGAACAGGGAACTCTCGCAGGCTGCGGAAGCGATCAACAAAGCCAGGGAAGAACAACGAGCTTTTGAGGCTGCAGCAGGACGACACGACCGATCCCTCCGCACCAAGGCGAAGAAGGCCGTAAATTTCTTCAAACGGCTGGTCAAGGCGACAAAATCGAAATGGGCGGTGGAGGAGCTCGAGGAGGCGCACACCGAAGATATTTGGGGCTTCCAGAAGTGGTCCAAAGGTGCGCGAAATTACCCTATGCCCGCCATTAAACGAGCAGACGGCACATCGGCGGTATCCCTGGAGGAGAAAGGGGATGCCCTCCACGACGTCCACTTCAAACCCCCACCTCCTCTACCAGACGAAACCGAACCCGACCTACATCAACGTGCCGATGACGACCTCGAGTTCACAGACGTCACCTTCGACGAGGTCCGGGATACAATCTGGGAAGCAAGTCTGAAAACGGCACCTGGCGATAGCGGCGTATCATTCGGAGTAATACGCTGGGCGTGGGCTGACGCCAACCAGGAGATCTTCAACCTTATCAAGAAGTGCATTCGGAACGGATACCACCCACGACAATGGAGGAGGTCCATCGCAGTGGCTCTCCGCAAACCCCGCAAACCGGACTACTCGAACCCCAGGGCATACCGGCTAATCCAACTCCTCGAGTGCCTGGGCAAGATTGCGGAGAAGATTATCGCACGACGTTTAGCCTACCTGGCCGGAAAATACCGACTTATCCCAGGCGGCCAATTCGGCGGGGTCTCCAACACGTCCACCACCGACGCGATCTTGAGTTTCACAAACGACGTGGAGGCTGCCTGGAATAGCGGTAAAGTCGTCTCATCCTTGACTTTCGACATCAAAGGATATTTTGACTGCATCAACCACCAGCACCTGCTCAATGAGCTCCGCCGAAAACACATCCCTCTCGAGTATGTAAAATGGGTAGCAGCTTTCTTGCAAGACCGGCAAGCCGCGCTATGCATTGACGGCCGTCGCTGCCGCATGAAACCAGTCAAAAATGGCACCCCTCAAGGGTCCCCAGTGTCACCAATTCTGGCGGCGTTTTACACCGCAGAACTGCTGGAGATCTTCGAAAAGATGGGCCCAACGGTAAACCGCTTACCTTTACCGGATAACCCTTCTGACACAACTCTGACCATGTACGTCGACGACGGTCGGACCTATGTCGCCTCGGATTCGCTCGAGACCAACAACGAAATTCTGGCCAAGGCTTGGATAATCAGCGAACGATGCCTGCAGAAGAAAGGCCTTACAACAGACGATGACAAACGAGAGTTACAACACTATCTGGCCAAACGACAAACAAAACGAGTCAGAGACATCCGGCTCCCATCGATTCGATTACAGAACCGCGACGGGTCCTTCACCACGGTCACCCCCTCCCCAATTGTGAAATGGCTGGGCGTTTACCTCGACTCCGCACTCAATTTCAACCACCACGTCCGCACCCTGTCAGCCAGAGGCGAGGGCAAGGTCAACGGCCTAACCATGCTCTCCAATACAGTTAAAGGGCTGTCCCAAGTCCACCTCCGCCACCTATACAAAGCGTGCGTGATCCCAACAATGACTTACGCCAGCGCAGTGTGGTGGACCGGAAAGAAGGAACACCTGAAACGCTTGGAGCGAGTCCAACGACGGTCACTTCGACTCATATGCGCCGCCTTCCGGACGTCCCCAATCAACGCACTGGAAATTGAGGCGGCCATCCCCCCCATACGCTTGGCTCTCGATGAAGCAAACCGCCGCACAGCGCTCCGATTCAACAGGCTGAGTACACACAATCCCGTCATCGAGCGGCTAAACAACGATTGGAGACAGGGCAGGAGTCCATTGGTTCCCCCGCCCATACCCATACGCCCGCCAAACTCCAAGAGCCAAGTCAACATGAGAAAATCTTTGCAACTCGAAAGACTATCAAAACTCACCAATCCGAACAGCGAGCGCCTATTCCCCTTCCTCAACGCCCCATGGGAGAGGACCGCAGGCGCTTTCAAGGGACGTCTAAAGATTTCAGGCACTGAAGGAGAGAAAAAGGAGGACGCGGCAAAGGAACACAAAGAAAAGATACGTGCCCTGTTCACATCTCCAGAACATTTAATCGTGTATTCGGACGGCTCTATGCGTCCGATACACCGTGTTCGTCGAGTGGGAGCGGGATATGTGATCTATCACGAGGGAAACGAAATCGCCGCCTCCAGCATCGGCTTGGGGAGCCATGCGGAAGTGTATGATGGAGAGCTGACTCGGCTGTTGTTTGGGGCTGCAAAAGCTTTCAAACTCGCAGAGGAGGACGGGCGAATTACTCACATTCACCTATTCGCAGATAATACATCGGCCATCAAGACCATCTTCTGCCCAAAACCCCGCGCGGGTCAACTCCTCGCACACAAATTCCACCAACTTGCATGCACCTTCCTCGACGCCGACCCGTCGCACACAATCGAAATTGCGTGGTCACCGGGCCACGAGGACATCAAAGGAAACGACCGCGCCGATGACCTCGCCAAACGAGGGGCCGAACTCCGAACCGACGCCCCAGGCACCTTATCCAACGCCCTGCGCAAGTCAAAAGAGAAAACGGCTCGCACCTGGAAGAAGGAATGGAAGAACTCCACAAAAACGGGACGCTACGCTAGCGCCAATCGCTTAGCCCCGTCGCTGAAACCCACCCCCCACTTCAAGTCGCTCAGCCGCGAGATTTTTGGAAGGGTGACGCAATGTAGAATTGGGCATGGATACATAGGCGAGTACTACGAAAAATTCGTACCCTCCGAGAACGTTGACTGCCCGTGTGGCGAACGACTCCAGACCCGCCAGCACATATTGCGCGACTGCCCACGCTACGACGACCACCGCCATCTACTTCGAGAGGCCTCGAGGGACTTGTCCCTGCCCGAAATACTGGGCACGCGCAAAGGCATCGATGCCTTGGCCAAGTTCATAGAGGCCTCAGGCGCTTTCACGAAGACTGGGCGTCCGTTTGCAAAAGCGGACCTCCCCACATTTGAAGACGAGCCCGACCCTTGGTTGTCGGACGACGAAGACGACGGCGGGTAGGCGTAACACCCGCAAGATGATGCCCCCAGGACAGAAGCGTCCCCGCTATTCATTTCCCTCCCCCGCCGACACCCGCGCGCCATTGTGGCCCGGCATCTTCTTTTCTTTCTTTTCTTCCTCTGTAGATAGTTTATTCACTTTATGCTCTATGGCCCCATGCACTATGCATCCGCCACTACATACCTTACACTCCGAGACTGTACTCTACCAACTACGGACGATTCCTCCCTAGAGCTACTTCCTCCCTATTTATCGCCCTATGGGCACCGCGTCTTAGTAGTTAGTTTACTTGTTGCGGTATAAAAATGCTGATACAAAAAAAAAAAAGGTGCTGTCGCGTGCTGGGCATTTGACCGCGTGGGAAGTCCTTTTCTTTTTCCCAAGTAGCCAAGAGTTGCCGACCAACCAGCCGTACTAACCAGCCCTACTGCGCGAGATACTCTACACACTGGCCCAGCTCTGCTATCACTGTGGCACTCTACCTCACTCAAGCACAGTCTCCCTGTTTCAAACTAGCCGCAATGCTTGACTTCATGGAAGCGGATCGCACTTTTGTGGCCCAGAAAGACGCGCAAATCCTCGAGCTCGAGACCCAAATAGATATACTCCAGAAGTCGTTGTCTTTTCTCCGTGCAGCTAGACAATCTGCCTTGGAGCGTCTCAAGTCGTACAAATATCCAGTTCTCAGTCTGCCAATGGACGTCGTCTCGGAGGTTTTCGTTCATTTCTTACCGCCTTACCCGATACGCCCGCCGCTAGGTGGGACATCGTCACCCACAATCTTGACGCATATTTGTCGCCATTGGCGCGCAATAGCTCTTGCCCTCCCTGTGCTTTGGAGAGCGATCAACCTCAGGACTGGCCATCCGAATAACAGATCTACTCATGCCCACGCAGCCTTGTTGGCTCCGTTGTGGTTGGAAAGATCTGGCTCTCTCCCTCTCAGCATTAAGGCTGTCGACTTTGGCGAGCACGAGGACGGTTCGCTCCTTGTTCTCTCCAGTCTCCTGCCCTATTGCGCTCGCTGGGAGCATCTCGCATTGAGTCTTCCAAACGCCAAGCCGCTAGGCACGATCGGGCACTCGATGCCACTCCTCCGTAGCCTGGATCTATGGATCAGCAAGAAGCTCGACCATCCCATCGTGATTCAAGATGTCCCCTTCTTGCGCACCGTCGTACTCAGCGACCTTGGTTCCCCGAGTATCAGTCTGCCTTGGTCGCAGCTCACTTCTATCACCATGAGGTCCGTATATCCGAAACACATGTTAGCCATCTTGCGACAAACGCCGCATCTCATCGACTGCTCACTCAATTTGTGGATCGAACGGGGTGACGATCCGTTAGACTTAGAGGACCTTGTTCTGTTGCGTCTGAAAACGCTGGTATTCGAGGCAGACAGCGATATTGACGTCAAATTTTTCAAGAGCCTCGTCACCCCGGCTCTTCATTGCTTGGAGATTCCAGAAGAATTTCTTTGGTCGGGAGAACGGCCGACTGAATCGCTCAAAGCCTACATATCGAATTCCGGGTGCAACCTTCGTGAGCTCCGGATTACGAAGGGGACTGTTCAGGCTCAAGCCTTCCATGATGCCTTTCCGTCGATTCCCTCAATCAAACACACCTATTCGAGAGCATGGTAAGTATTCATGGGTATTTCGTCGAATAAAACAATTTTCCTTTGAAACGTACGAAATATGTACATGAGAGCAAAAGCATCGAGCGTAAGTAAATAATACTCGGTCATTCCAAGCGCCCCGCTTGTCCATGGATAAACATACCGTCTGCCTACGAGTATACGGCTAGCCACTTATCCATACTCGAGCGATGGGGAGCCCTGACTCGTCTCGTCCAGACTTGACCGAATAGATTACAAGAATATTAATATAATTCTGGCCACAATCTGCTCTGCGATTGAATAGTATCAACAGTTCTATTCCTATCCCACGAACAAGGTACTCCCGCCGTCCGTCTGTGGTTCGCACGCCAACGACCTTGACCTTTACCATACTCCCACATCTCCGCAAATTGCCGACCTACATATGACACTGGCACAGAAAACAATCGAGGAACGACATCGAGCGCTCCGCGGCATTCAGCTTTGCCTTGAAAAGCGAGAGGAGAGGGAAACGCAAGTGGACGTTCAAGCACAATAGACAAAGATCGTTCGTTTGATTTATCTGGCGAAGAAGAAGCTCCCGAACAATTCCAAGGACACTCTACGACAGAAACGCTGCCGAGACAAATAGACAGAAAACCCAATTCGGTAGCTTGTGAGTTGAGTTGATGTGCGAGATTTCTCCGAGCCGGAGCTTTATGCGTTGAAGATGGTCGCCTAAGCTCGACTTGCGGGGAAGCACACCAAACAGTCCGAGCAATGAACTCGCTCGCATACCGTACAGCATCTTACGACCGTACGAGGCGGATATCGAAATGCCCGCGTGTCCGAGACAGCATTATAATGAAAGAAACGTGGCCAGCAGTTTCGTTGCGTACAGCAAGAGAGAGAGAGAGCCGGATGCAGGATTCTTGCGGGAGGGAGGGAGAAGCCAACCAGCCAGACTGTGATAATCTGCTGTTGTTGTCGTTGCATACACACGCTTCTTGGTGGGAGAAATATTGATTGGGTTGAACAAAGGAAAACAGACGCCCATAGATGCATACACACCGTATCCATGTCCATACCCCGGTGAGCGTAGCCGCTGGCAGGAAGGAACCTATATGGGTTTGCCAACCAGCTGTAGACGTAGAACAGGAACTCGGAGACAGAATAAGGATCGCAACGAGGCACGAGTTGAGCATGAGCAGCGGTCTCAAACGAACTATTAGCGAGACAGCGATAGAAAGAAATGACAGACAACAGACGCCCATCGGGTACACCCATCCATCCACACGAGCCTACAGCGCGACGCAGCCACATGTATCTGCTTGGAGAAGGAACCCTTTTCGAGAACCGAGTGACATGGAAATCGATGCAGACAGTCGGAATTAAAACGAGGCAGGATTGAAACACAAGGAGGAGGAGATCCATCCGAGTGCATCGATAGAGGGAGGGAAGATATCAGGTGAACGTATGGTTGGATGAATTGAAGACGAGACGCGCTGGTAAGCTAGTGCTAGCTTGCGGCGCTGGACAAGACATTTGGATAGATTGACCTTCACGTCGAAGATTTAGACTTAGATCGGATGTCGGTGTGACTTGAGGGAAGGCGAAGCGCTTGGGCTGCAATCGATTGAGATTGGGGAGGGTCAAGTGGAGGAGACAGAGAGTTGTATTCGCATCTGGAGATAGTATACTTAGTCGTGTGGTGGAAGAAGAAGACAAGTCCAAGCGTGACACGCCGACGTGACTCACTCAAAATATCTCGCTCTCGTCCATATACTGCACACGCCGTCTGAACTCTGCATACCCAAGGATGACGCTCATATTTCAAACCTACACCACAGACTAGTATCCTGCTGAACAAGAACCCATTGCTTTCCCCGTCTCGCTCGTTTGCTGCAAATTCCATGAAGCTTGGACCAATGTTCGAAATTTGTTCGAAATTCCGGGATCTGGCCGTTGAGCTTGCTGCTTACAACGACGAACTCCCTATCGCTCATCTTGCGCTACTCTCCGCCGCCTGCGCACCCGCCGCAACGGGGTTATACAGCTTCTCATAGTCCTACACATGGCGGCCATCAACTGTCTTCAAGTTGCGCATCCTTTCTTGGCTTATCGCATAATGGATGCAGTTTCTTTCGTCGGCTCGAAACCAATCTCTTGATTCGGTTTTTGCCTAGCGGCTTGTGTCTACCAAGACGTACATTGAGGGGTATAGCGAGGCTTGGGACAGGCGCAAAGCCTGCGGAATTCATGGCGATTAAGAGGGACGACTACTGCGATAAGGGTGGTGCCATGGAGCAGGTATATATGAGCTTCGCCATACATACAGCCTGAGTATCAGCCCCACCACTGCAGTCACCAATGCAACCGGAAACCATCTTCGCAGCTCTCACGCTTCTCGCAGCCGCTCTGTTCTATCTAACACACAATGGAACTGGTCTGCCCCGAGTCGGCGGAACGGGCCCAATCGGCTACATCCTGACCGCTCTCAGAAGTCTCATCTCTTACGAGGAACTACTGAACGAGGGGTGGCAGAAGTTTGGCGGGAAACCATTCGTGCTTCCCACTATGGCGGAGCAACTTATTGTGGTGGGCCCGGAAAACCTGGATTTGGTCAGAACGAGCGACGACTCTGTTGTGGGATTTTGTCCTTCCCTACAAACAGAAGCCCCCCTTGACGTTCCTTCAACAGATAAACCAACCTATATCCACCCACGAGGTATTTTGATCGTACCCAAATTCACGCTTGAGAGCAGAAATGACGCCGTTCTCAGTTGTTCCAAGTAGCGCACACCATGAACTCGAAACACTGGACGCTTCCCTATCACACAACGGTCATCCGTACAGAATTGACTCGAGCCATGAGCTCTTTCATTCCCGAAGTCCTCGACGAAACACAACTTGCAATGGCTGAAGCTTTCTCACCAAAATCCGGCGAAAGTAAACCTCCGACCTATTCATTTTCTTCTCGATGCCAACTAAATATTCAACCGCAGAATCTGTTACTGTACCTCTTTCCAACACAATGGTCCACCTCTCGGCGAGAATTATCAACCGCGCCATGATGGGCACTACTCTCTGTCGAAATGAAGATTATCTTCGTGAAATCATACGATTTGCAGAGACGGTGGTGTGCGTCTTCATTTTCGATTTTCTGGTCCGTGGTAATACATACTACGTTTACTAGGCCATATGGTCAAATACTTCGATGGTTTCCGAAAGTTTTCAGGCCGTATGTCGCTTTCTGATATTCATTTGTTCAATGCTAAAAAAAATAGACGGATTTATCTCCTGCTGAGCTCTTTGTTTGGGGGTAAGCAAGCGCCTATCAAAACTATGCTCCCGCACCTGAAGAGACTCCTTGCCGAGAGAGAGCAAGGCGTCGAAAGGAATCCAGTTAGCACCGTTTGCAGTATCTTGCGGCCTCTCGCTCACTCTGCCCCCGCTCAATTCCAGAAAACTATTTGTGACTTCCTGATTGATCATGCACCGTCAGAGGAGATAGCCAACCCCGAGCTCTTAGCAATGCGTGTACTCAGTCTCAACTTCGGTTCCATCCACTTATTGTAAGTCCGGAGAGTGACTCTCATTTTAATCACCCTGATCGAACACAATCTTCCACAGATCGATGGTGGGGACCTTCGCGATTTTCCACCTCGCCACCCTCACCTCCGAGGTAGACGACATCCGCAAAGAAATCATCGACGCTCTCGAATCCGAAGGCGGCTACACCAAATCCTCCCTCTCCAAGATGCGCAAACTCGTTTCCACCCTCCGCGAAGCCGCGCGCTTTTACCCTCTAGCCTTTGCCGGTCTTCCGCGCTTCGTCGTTGAGCCCGCCACCCTCGCAGACGGCACCGTAATCCCCGCAGGATACAACATCGCTTTTCCCCTCAAACGTATTCACTATGACGCCATCGTCTACCTCAACCCCGAAAAATTTGACTGTTTCCGGTTCTCGAACCTACGCGAAGAAGATGAAAGCGATGCAAAGCACCAGTTTGCCACAGTCGGCAAGGACCTCGTTCTGTTTGGTTTGGGGAGACATGCTTGCCCTGGGCGTTTCTTGTTAATAACGATCACTCCTGTTCACTTGAAATTGACTGACACAACCCTCGGCAGCGCGTCAATGGAGTTGAAGATTGTGCTCTCCCACCTTTTGTTGCATTACGAAGTGAGTCTTGCAGATGGAGCGAAGGAGGTTCCTAAGCCCGTGGTGTTAAGCTCCAATATGATACCGAACCGGAGTGCGAGTGTTGTAATCACGCCACGACTGGGACAGGCAGGACAAAAATTTAGAGTTTTGTAGCAGCTTGGAGATAACTTCGTTCCACCGGCTTGTGCCGCGTATATACGATGCAGCTTTTGCAACCCTGCGTGACAAAGTCATTCACACCCTAATCAGTTTCGAATTATTTGTGAACCGAGATCCAGTCTTTGTCTTACCCAGTGAGCGTTATATTCAGTCCTCGACCGAGAAATTGTCCAATATAGAGAACGAAAATTTTGCCTCGTATTAACGTGCAAGCCAAGTACAAGTAACAACTTGAGATCACATACTAAGCATCCGCACTAGAATATAAGATCTCAAGACCTTGCGATTGGTAGACTTCCATTTCATCGTCAAACACTTTACTGAATGACTGAAGCCAGCTGGAGTCGATGTCGATGTGCTTCCAGCGCGCCACATGCATTGAACGGGTCTCATCACGCTCGCTATCCGCCCACCATCGCGATCTAATCATCTTGGCCAGGACTCGGTCGTCAAAACCAGTGTCGACTTCCTCTAGGCAGAGAGACTGCAGTTGCGGAGCAAGCGGCGCTCGGATGCCGGGCTCATAACATAATGCCTGAAAGAAATCCTCTAGTTCACCTTCGTTATTCCACAATCTGAGATACAGCTCTGTAAGGCACGGAGTGTGGTGCAGTATTTGCCGTATGTCCTGTGAGGAAACGTAGTTGACAAGATTGAGGTGTTTGAGTGTTGGGGTTTGGCTAAGGAAGGGAATGATATCCGGCACGATGGGCCATTCGTAGTCTATGTCGTCGATATAGTGAGAGAGGGAAAGCGATTTGAGTGCGGGAAACGTGAATCTGCGGAGCCAGGGATCGAAGCCCTTGAATTCGGGAGTGATTTGAAGGTAGAGCGTTAGCTCCTCCATATGCTCCAATACCGATGTGCTTTGGACCTCAGTTTCCAGCCACGGTGGGGTACAGAATGCGGCAGAAACAAGCTTCTCGGAGCGGCCCAGGATATCGATGCAGTCTTGTGCAAATACACCGCTCAGATCCAGACGCGTGAGTTGAGCCCATGGCGTGAGGGGTAAGCAAGAGAGCAGGGAGATATGTGCGGATTGTTCTGTGGTCGAGTCATGACAACGAAATTCAACGTTTTCAAGAGTTGCCAGTTTACGGGGAGGGATTCTGGCCAAAAAAACGCGAACGCTTTGCGCGTAAACATGATCGTACATGACCACCAAACTTTTCCACTGATGTGGGGTGTGCAGCAAAAGATTGGCAAAAGGGTGGTGGATATTCGCGAATCGAACGCGGATGGGCAACGGCGCAGAATGTTTCAAGAACAGTATGTTCAAACGCATTTCTGGGTTCTTTTCAGGAAAGGGGAATTCCTGTTCAACCCACAGTCGGGGAGTATTGAAGGCCGTGCGTCTCCAACGGCTGCAGACGCTTGCCAGCAATAACGGTACACCATACTTGTAAGGGTCCTCCAGCCGTGCCAGGTGAAAGATGTAAGAGAGTAGTTCATAGGGCAAGTCTTTGACACAGCACAACGGTTTGCTGCTTTTGGCACCCATGCACAACGCGGTTCGTAAGCGCAGAAGGACTCCCCAACCCAGTTTCAACCAGAAAATGATGCTCAGGACCGGGAAAGTGTCTACAGTCGTCCAGTAGCGTCCAGTGCGATTGAGTTGAGTTAGGCTGCGAGCGTGTGAATCTTGTCGTCTCCGAATTGATGCAGAGCGGGCTGCTACTCGGGCCGGCTCCGATTGCAATAGCAGGACCTGATTCATAGTGCTTGCACAAACGCTACTGCCCGAAACTTGGTATTATTTTGAACTTTAGTACGACAAATGACGGCAGACAGAGGCCATATACATATGAAGCAAATATTTAAATTTAGTAGACTGGTAGCACGAGAAAATTCAGGGCTGTTGCGAATCTGCTGCTAGAAATGAGCGTATGTAGGTGATTGAACACGCCTTCGCGGGTAAGCATTATTCGGCTACCGCTTATAAGTATACAGCAGGCGATGGGTGAAGAGCATCTCTGTCGTTGGCATTAGGGTGTGAATCCAGCCTCGACCGGTTCACCTATATTCGCATGCAGACAAGACACCGGCGTATAAAAGAATCTAGCCGCGATAGAATACCGTTTATCGTTGTGAGTTCCACCGGAGCAGGTCCCGACAAAGTCTCGGACAAGGGGATGAACGCAAAAACATTTTAGAACGACTTGAAATCGGTGCCCTACATCAACCTTGTCAGTGTTGCAACGACGAGATAATCGCACGACGTGGCGTGTTCACATACCTGGCTACCCGTAGTAGTGAATTTCGGCGTCAAGGCCTTGAGACGAGAGACGTTTCATCTCTTTGTGAAATTCGTCGCTGAAGCCTGGCAGGTCGTGGTTGTCCCAAAATTTGATACATTTCCAGCGTGCGACACGCGGCGGAGCAGTCATCTTGCCCGCTTCGTCATCTGTCCACCACCGTGAACATATCATCTTCTTGAAAATATCCTCTGCAAACTCGAAACCGACGTTAAACAGGCCCAAGACCTCTAACTTCGGGGCGAGTGGCACGGAATCAGCCTCAGGATTGTATTGCAAGGTTTCGAAAAAGTCGTCGAAAATTCCTGTGCTCGCCATGTCCAGATTGAGGGCCGTCAGGTTTGGTGTGTGCTGCAGAATGTCCTCCATGTCCTCGGAGAAAACACAGTCATATAGACTGAGTTCTTCGATGTCTGGTGAACGAGAAAGGAAGAGGATCAGGACCGGAAGAATCGGAGAGATAAACCAGTTGTCATGGACTGGATATCCGAGGCGAAGGGACAAATCAAGCGATGTGAGGGCAGGTGGTGTGAAATGGTGTAGGAATGGTTCAACATGAGCCCCCGCAGACCTAATCATCACCGAGATGCTGAGCACCTTCAAGTGGTTCAGTGAGCATGTTCCCGAAAATCTGGGAGCATCGTCATCAAGCCACTGGTCGGTGGAGACATTGGCTGAAACAAGGCTTTTACAGGAGGCGAGAATGTCGAAACACACTTGCGGAGAATCATGCTCCAGGCGCAGACGGGTGAGTTGGGCCCACGGCAGAATCGGAACATGAGAGGATCTATGTCGCAACTCAATGATGGCTTCACGAAGGCGAGGAGCGAGCTGGAAAGCGGTGATGCCGTCCCTAAGTTTGGGATAGTCCACTTGGAGCGTTTCCAGATTTCCGAGACGACCTTCAAGCGTTCCCGATTCAAGGGCGCGGTCAAGCGCGGGCGGGGAGGTCCCCCGAGAACTATTGAAAAGCATCTCGAGACTCCTCCATCTAGGAGCGGCCCCGACCATTATAGGCAGCAGGGAAGCAATTTCATCGTCACTTGAAGCCATCTCCCATAAAAAGACAGAGATGGGCAGTGGATCAGAACGCTCCAGAAAAGTCTTTGTGGCATTCCGAGTCCTTTTTTCATCCTTTGAATAGATTGTGATGGGGAACCTGAGTTCAACCCATAACTGTGGAGTTCGAATAGCTATCTGTCGCCAGTGACTGCAGACTCGGCATAGCACCATTACATCTGCATAGCGAAGGTGCGAAGGAGAGCCATCCGGTTTTGTCGGGCGAGATGGCAGGAGCGCCAGATGCATGATATCTGCGAGCAGTTCGTAAGGCAGTCCATGAATGGGGGTCCGCTGCGTCAGTCCGTCCTGAACTGTCCCGGTAATGTCTTCAGTATCAAGAACCTGGTTGTTGGATGCCATGTCGCGTCGACAACGGAGTTGGAGAAGAGAAAGGCTCAATCTCGATCAAGTAGATTTGATTTTTCATGTCACACAGTACGCTACGGTTTTCCCCGGCTCCCGGCTCCGGAACTTCCCGCCGCGCACATCGACTGGTCCTCACAGTAGACACTCTAGCGACTTGATACATAAGATACCAGAGGCCCAATATGTTTTGATCATCTCTTTCTGCCCATACCAAGTTGCGTTCCAACCTCACGACCCACGGATGTAAGATACAGCCTCCCACAGGCAGCATTGAGACCGTATCCCTTCAACCTCAGGCTTCGCGTTACTCAGGATATTCCTTAATCCGTAGCGCGCGGAAGTTGGCTCCCGTTCTGAATTGCGTCTGTCTCAGGCAGATTAGTAAGATACTTACTTACTAGCCCGCCACAGTGAATGCCATCCCACCACAGTCCGGATTGTAGTGTTTCGAACATTAATGTGACAAACGACGGTTGGAGGCCATATTGAAAAACGGTAGATAGGAAGCGTGAGAGCCTTCGAGGCTGTTGCGGATCTGCTGGGGATCGGTGTAGGGAGGCGATTTAGCACGTCTTCAAGTTCCATGAGTATTCCGTCAACTGAGATATCATATCTCGCCCAGCCCGATGGACATCGGGACGAAAACGATCACCGTCGCGCGCAAGGCTCATCATAGAGAGCGTGGATGTCCTACCGGCAGATCTACCGCACGGAAATCGAGTTGGCAGACATGGTTCGGAGTTGAAGTGAAAACAGAATATCCAGACGAAGAATGGGAGGCTGCGAAGTTATGATGAAGGTTTTCGTCCACACCTGAACTACGGTCATCAGCATTGAAAGATTGAGACCAAAGACTCGGACCACATACTGTGCTCAGCATCTCCGCTGCTACATAACAAGCCCTTGCGACCGGTAGACATCCATTTCGGATTCGAACTCCCGACTAAACGAGTGGGCAAATGTATGCTCGAGCTCAATGTGCTTCCAGCGCGCCACACACAGTGGACGGGGCCGCTCATCGAGCTCGCCATCCGACCACCAGCGCGATCTAATCATCTTCGACAGAATCTTCTCATCAACATGACTGCCGATGTGCCACAGCCGGAGCACTTCGAGTTGCGGGGCAAGCGGAGGAGCACTGGTACTAGGCACGTAACATAGTGCCTGGAAGAGGTTGTCCAACTCTTGTTTGCCACCACCCAGTCTGGAATGCAGCTCCGTGAGGCGCGGGATGTGCCGCAGTATTTGCTGTATTTCGTCTGAGGAAACGTGATTTGCAAGCCGGAGGCATTCGAGTGTCGGAGTTCGGATGAGGAAAGGGATGATATCAGCCACGATGTACCGTTCGAAGTTGTTTTCCTCGATAAAGTAGGCGAGAGTAAGCGTTTTCAGTGCGGGAAAGGTGAACCTGCAGAACAAAGAATTGAAGCCCTGGGACTCGGGGAAAATCCAGAGGTAGATGACCAGCTTATCCATGTGCTCCAGTACGAATGTGCGCTGAACTGCAATTTCCGACCACGACCACTCCCGGGTATAAAACTCGGCAGAGACAAGTCTTTCAGAACGACCAAGAAGGTCAATGCAGTCTTGTGCGGATACATGTGTCAAAGACAGACGGGTGAGTTGTGCCCAGGGTATGGGAGGTAAATGAGAGACGAAAGAGACGTCCGAATACTGCTCTGCAGTTATTTCAAGATATTGCACGGTGACGCTTTCGAGGGATTCCAGGTTGTGGGGAGGAATTGAGGCCAGAAAAGCACAAAAAGATTTCGCATCTGCTGCGCCAGGAAAGAGCATTAAACTTTTCCACCGTTGCGGAGTGTGTAGCAAAAGAGTGGCAAATGCATTGTTGACACCCACGAGTCGCACGCGGACGGGCAACGGCGCAGAACGCTCCAAGAACAGTCTGTTCAAGGGTATCTCCAGTGTATTCATTTCGGAGAAGGGAAACTCCTGTGCAGACCACAGTCGTGGAGTGTTGAGGGCCGTGCGTCTCCAGTGGCTGCAGACGCTTGCCAACACTACCGGCACACCACGTCGGTTGGGATCGTCCAGCCGTGCCAGGTTAAAGATGTAAGAGATTAGCTCGTAGGGTAAGTCGTTGATAGAACACGACAAATCGTTGCTTTTGGCGTCCATGCGAGCAGTTTTTCGATTCGAAGGGAGGAAGATTGCTGAGACCAGGATAGACGCGAAATATCTACGATTCTTGGAGTTGACGGACGGAGACGAGACAGTGAGCCTCGATGATGTTTACGGATATATGTCCGGTCGCACGGTGATGGCGGTCTGGCACGCCGATCGGTGAACCAATGGCAACGATGTGAGTCTCATTCAAACCATCGCAGAATGAAACAAGGGAACAAGCTCTTTACTTATGTAGTTGGCAGTAGGCCTGCGATATAGACAGACTCGGAATTTGCGACAGCTGTAGACGAATTCTTGGGAATAGGACTCGAGCAATTGACAAGCGCAAATCATGGATCGGCGATTTCATTGGCCATTGGCAAAGGGGTGTCACGGAAGTATATGTGCACGGATGCCGCCGATGTTTCAACCAGAACCACAGTGAAGAATGCCCCCGGAAACCCTACTCGCAACGCTCGCAGTTCTCATAACTGGGCTTTTCTACCTGACCCACAACCGAACCGAACTTCCTCGAGTCGGCGGAAAGGGCCCCATAGGCTTCATTTTGACCGCTCTCAAATCTCTCACCTCTTTTGAAGAGCTTATCAACGAGGGATGGCAGAAGTACGGAGGGAAACCGTTTCTACATGCGTGATTTCGGGCATGTCCTCAGGGTAGATCGCATTGGGCATGATGATAGTTGGAAAGACGCGTGCTCATTAAACATGTACACGCATCAACTCAGCGAGCGCGTCTGTCTTTTAACCTTGATCGATTTCCACTGAGTCTTACCCTCGAGCTATCATTCAGCTTGAACCACACTCTTGCATCGAAGCTTTACAGTCGACATCTCTCTGTTTGCCCCCTCGTCTACCTACGCGCCAAAAGTGAACCGATGTCGTCCATTCCTACGGCTGTTGACCTCGAAAATGAAGTGGGTAACTTCATCTCAACAAGTATCGGTGTCTGGTACTTGAATTAATACTCTGACGCCGCAAGTCCATCTTTCCTCCATTTCGCAACCTTCCAAACGAGTACCTTGGAAAAGCGCCCAAGTCGCATTGGTGCTTCTTGGCAGAGATACACGAAATCGTCCCTTATCTCAGACCGATGTACACAGTCAAGGACAAGACCGGAGCAGAACGTCTTGTCGTGTTCTATCTAGACAATGGAACGCCAACTCCAACTGCCTTGAAAAAGTCGAGAAAAACGCACACGATATGCATTATGGACGCGGTGAAACATCAATTCATGGATGGGCAAGTAGGCATACGTGTTGAAGACGAGAGGAGTGTCAAGGTTTGACTGGCGGTCTTCATCGCATCAAGTAAGGCTAATCTCTTGATTAACTCCAGATTCTTCCTTGTACTTTGCAGCAGTTGTTCAACATCCGGGACAATATTGTGAACTTGCAGGGTGTCTGTAACGTTTGCTGCGGTCCATCGTCTCTCAAATGCTCGAAATGCAAGATTTCTTACTGCGGCAAGGTGTGTTAGTGTCTGCTTCCTCTGACCGTCGGTTGATCTCCCGAGCAGACGTGCCAACTCAATGATTGGAATGGGTGGCACAAGGTGGAGTGTAAAGTGGCGCAACAGCTCTCTGAATGGGGTGCCTTCGATTGGGATTCGTGAAACGTCGCCGAGTGAGCAGTGGTCCCAACGCACTGTTTCGTCGTCGCTGGTCGCGTTTCTCTGTTTCGTCGTCGCTGGTCGCGTTTCTCTTTTACTTCATGCTTGGAGCACCATGTTTGATGTAGGCCTCAATTAATTTTCATCGTGTACATGCATCCCGTCGGAAAGCTTAACTGACAGTTTGTGCTATAAAAACTCAAAGCCTCTCATTGTTCGGTCTAGATGTCTTCCCCCCCTCCCCCTCAGATTCCCGACTTGAACAACGAAGTGCGTACTTTACCACTGCCGGAAACATCCGATAACACTCCTCAAAGCTCAACTTCCCTCCATATCAAAACCTTCCGGATGAACGCTATCTCGACAAACGCTATTACTCGCGAGCCGGACCACCCAAGCTGCATTGGTGCTTCCTGGCCGAGATAAAGAACCAAGAACCGTGGATCAGACCGACATATTACAAGGTCAAGGATAGGAACGAAAAAGAGTACCTCGTCTCGTTCCATCTAGGTGATCCAACGCGGGACCAAGCTATTGCTGAGATGTGCAGAGACGGGTACACGATATGTGTCATGTATGCAGAAAGGCATCTATTCGCCGACGGGCAGATAGGTGTACGCGTGGAGGACGAAGACTCTGTCAAGGTCTGGCTTCCTGTCTCTGTCGTCGCTTTGGTTTGTACTCAGATCAGCGCTGTAGACTCTACCTTGCACTCTGAAGGATTTTTTCGATATTCGGGATAAGCTAGCGAACAACGACGGCGTTTGTAATCCATGCAAAGATCCCGCAACGCTGAAATGCGCACGGTGCGAACTGTTCTACTGCAACAAGGTTGATTGGACTGTTAGCCTTCCATAGCATAGCTGACATTCCGAGTAGACGTGCCAAACCAGAGACTGGAAAGGCGTGCACAAGACGGAATGTAAAGCAGCGCAGCAAATCTTGAAGTGGGGAATGTTCAATTGGGATCAGTTTGACGAGCGAGGTTGTTTAACGATACCTCTCCACGGAACCATCGAATGAAAGTTGAGTAGTCTCAAAGTGCATCTTGTTACAACACCTTTCGACCCTGACCCTTTCGGGTCTCAGTCTGCCTCAGACACTTAACCATCACCATGATTACAAATCAAATCGCAAGTCCTGAATAGGCAAGTCCGTTGGATGAGTACAACTCGAAATGGAAAGTTTGCAACAGAATTCCCGAGCAACTGTAGCTAAGTCGAAGTGAGATTCACGAGATAGCAAGTATTATTTTGGAGTTTTTCATGATGGTCGGAGAACACATGATTCTGGAAAGCGAGAACACAAACAAAATCATATAGCTCGACATGGTAAGCACCACTGTTAGACCACCGCTTGTACAGTAGGTGACGGGTAAACAAAATCTCCCTCATCGGAATTGGAATTAGGGTGTACTAATTCCAGCCTCTACCAGTTCGCCTATATTGGCAAACAAGACGACGACGTATAAAAGAGACTAGGCAGAATAAAGTGATGCTTATCGTTCTGAGCTCCACCGAAACAGGCCCCCACAAAGTCCCAAAAAAGCGGACATGAAACCAAAGACATTCAAGAAAGACTTGGAATAAATCAGAGTCCTACAACGTCGTTGTCAGCGTCGCAACGTCTAATGTCAAGAGAATCGCTCAGCCTGGCATGTTCACATACCTGGCTACCCGTAGAAGTAAATCTGGGCGTCAAGACCCTGAGACGAGAGATGATCCATCTCCTTTTCAAATTCCCTGCTGAACCCTGGCCGTTGATGGTCGTCCCGAAATTTGATACGTTTCCAGCGCACAACACGCGGCGGAGCAGTCATCTTGCCCAATTCGTCATCCGTCCACCACCGTGAATATATCATCTTCTTGAAGCTATCCTCTGCGAAATCAAAGCCAACGTTATACAGGTCCAGGTCCTCCAACATCGGGACAAGCGGCGCGGAATCAGCCTCGGGATTGTACTGCAAGGCTTCGAAAAAGTCATCAAAGATCCCTGTGCTCTCCATGTCTAGATTGAGAACCCTCAGGTTCGGTGTGTATTGCAGGAGGTCCTCTAGGTCCTCGGAGAAAACACAGTCATTTAGAGTGAGCTCCTCGATATGCGTAGAACGAGAGAGGAAGGGGATAAGGGCCGGAAAGATAGGAGAGATGAACCAGTCGTTGTTGGCTGAAAGTCGGACGCGGAGTTCCAAAGAAAGCGATGTGAGGGCGGGCAGTATGAAGTGTTGCAGAAAGGGGTCTAAATGAGCCCCCGCCGATCTTATGATCACCCAGATTCTGAGAACCTTCAAGTCCTTCAATAAGCATGTTCCCGAAAAGCTGGGGACATCGTCATCGAGCCACTGATCAGTGGTGACTGTCGCAGAAACAAGCCTTTCACATGAGGCAAGGATGTCGAAGCACACTTGCGGGGAATCATGTTCCAGCTCAAGGCGAGCGAGCTGGGCCCATGGCAGGATGGGAACATGAGAGGATCTATGTCGCAGCTCAATCCTGGCTTCGCGAAGGCGAGGAGCGAGCAGGAAAGCGGTGATGCCGTCCACAAGGTTTGCATAGTTCACATACAGCGTTTCCAGGTTTTCGAGACGACCTCGAAGAGCTCCTGATTCGAGGACGCGATCAAGCGCGGGCGGGGAGGTCCCTCGAGAACTATGGAAAAGCATGCTGAAACTCTTCCATCTATGAGCGGCCCCGACCAAGGTAGGCAGCAGGTAAGCAACTTCATCATCGCTTGAAACCAGGTCGGATAACAAGACAGAAATGGGCAGTGGATCAGAACGCTCCAGAAAAGTCTTTGTGGCAAGCAAGGTCATTTTTTCATCCTCTAAATAGATTGTGATGGGGAAATCGAATTCAACCCATAACTGCGGAGTTTGGATAGCTATCTGGCGCCAGTGGCTACAGACGCGGCATAGCACCATTACATCTGCATAGCAAAGGTACGAGCGACAGCCTGATTTCATCGGACGGGGAGGGAGGAGCGCCAAATGCATGATATCTGCGAGCAGCTCATAAGGCAATTCATGAATGGGGGTCCGCTGCGGCTGTCCATCCTGAACTGCCCCGGTAATTCGTTCAGCATTAGGAATCTGGTCGATGGATGTCATGTCGCGTCGTCAATGGAGTTGGGAAAGAGTCAAAGACTGAAACTTGAAAGAGTTTTGGATTTGCTTAGTCACGTGCGCGGCATAACACCCACTGTCGGTGGCACCGCGAAAATTCGCAGCTAGAGTAGTTGCTAATGGTACAGTAATCCCTCGCTTACGCGAAAACACTTTTGGACTTAGATGCATATTAAAAATGATACTTTAATGGCATTATGCTATGTTTTGGCCACTAACAAACCAGGTACAAGCAACGACTGCGGTCACGGTCTCCGTGTCTTTTCCATCCTCGTATTAGCGTACAGATGTGCACTAAGCAACTCAGAAGCCGGCGGCGCTCGTGCTTCCCAAGGAAGAACGCCATTCAGTCGCTCAAGCGCATGCAACGCCTCATCGCGCGTTACATCCTCCGGCGAAAGCATATTCAGATAGTGAGTCACGGCCGCCTTCGCCTTCATAGCACATCCGGGGTCATCGATCGCCGAGCCAGCGAACCTGAGCAGAATATTGATGATACTCGGTGGCAGCGGTGTTGTGCGATTGTGATTCAGTTCTAGTGCCTCGTCGAGATATAGCACGAGACGCGATTGGCTATACTGCGGAGACCGTGCTGCGTTACCGAAGCGGTTCTTGAGAAACAGCCTACGCAGTGTGTTGAAAGCTTCGTGCGGCAACGTGGTACCATGCACTAGTATGGAAACATAGTCGAGAGTCAGGGTGAGCCCTGCATTATTTTGAAGTCGCTGGAATGTCCGAAGAAGTCCAAGTGCCTCTGTAGCCATGGACCGGTCTGGGGAATCCCATTCGGTGGATGCGACGACGTCCAGAAGTTTGTCAAGATCTCGGCGCAAGTTCTCCATTCCGACATGAAGTATCGGCGCTGTAGACCGCACTGAGCCTTCTAAAAGCTGTTCTAGCGCGTATAGCTGCTGCTTTATCCTCTTCGTAGCGATGTACACATGCCCCAATGCATTGTTCCGCCGAACACCTTGTCTAAACCAATGACCCGTACGAAGGTAGGTAGCCAGGCCGGCTTCCATAACCTCTGCTGAGTCCACAAACATGTCCAGAAGATTGCGCGCAACCACAGAGGCAGTGGACTCGGCACAATCCGCGATCGAAGGCACCTGCTCAGCTGCTGCACGAATATGACTGAGCGTATTCTCATCGAACGAGAGCGTATCACGGGAGGTATAGCAGAAAGGTTCCGACAAGGGCACGGTCAACATCGTCAAAGACCAGATTGCATGCAAACACGTCGTAGCGCGGTCGTGTGCGAGAACCGGCTGTAACCGACCCTCCGCGCACTGACTCAGAAGGCGAGGTATACGATAGCGCAAACCGATGGTTGGATCATCGTGATTAAGCAGCCGGTGCAGCAGCAATTTTGCACTGTAATCGAATCCCGCGACGAGCCGGGGAACGAACCCAAGAAACGGCTCGAGCTCGCTGTCCTCACGCAGGGTAGACATGGTCCAGTGCATGGCTTCGAAGTCGCGCTCGTCACGCTCGTGCGAGATTTGGGTTGCTTCTGCGTCGCGGGCGTCCGCCATAGATTCAGATGGAGGACATTTCTTCGAACCAGCAAAATCTCGTTGACCAATATTACCCAGACCTCGCAGGACTCGCCACCACAAGCCGGAGATGGGGGTGCGGTACGGGCAGTCAGAGTAGAATATAGGGAGAAATGTGATGAGGAGGTAGAGAGTTCCGCATAAGAGAAGCATTCCCAGCATGAGATTGCTGACGATCGTATTTATTGGTTGCAGAAATTCAACCAGTCCCGCAAAGAACAGAAGCAGGGATATGTGAAGCAACGTCGGAATCAATTCCACTACGGTGTTCATGTGAAAGCGCTGCACTCCGCGATGCAGATACGCAGATATCCTAGCTCGTTTGTGGAGTGATGGTCTGCTTTCGGTTGCGAGTATGTAGTTACGAGCCCATTGATCAACGAGGGTCGCTGAAAGGGCGCAGCTGAGACTGAATCCCAGACTCAGAAACCACAAGATGTTACAAATCAAGGCAGACGTAGGGGGAGAAAACGGCGGTGAACTGCTCGGAGAGACAGGCAGAGTGTAGTTTGTCGTCGACTGCGATACAAGCTGCTGAAGAGCTAATAGTAGGGCAGCTTGCGTTGGATCGGGTGGTTCTGGAGGGCTCAGAGTACTATAACTCTCAACAAGGAATGTCGTCAAGCTCCCAGAGAAAAGACCTGCCTACTAGCAGTTAGCGATATAGCCGACTTACGCAGTCGCACTCACAAAGATTAGGATGGAGTTCATATCTGCCTTCCAGCATTCGACAAGGACCTTGTTGTGCCTTTCGACTTGGTTCATGTAGACGGACCACATGGTTTCTGAGGGATCATCGTCTCGTATTTTGACATTGGGTTGGGCATAAGAGGTTTCGGATGAAGGGGACGAAAAGCCTCCGCTGTTCTCCATGAGAGATGAAGCGAAGCGTAGGGCTTCCAGTTGGCATTGTCGCTTCGAATTGACGTGGAGGCGAAGAAACACGCCAAAATAGAGGGACAGCCACTGATTGACAGCAGACGCGAGATCGGGATCGGACTTGTTGGAACCACAGACGAAAACTGAATTCTCACTGGCAGAGAATTTAGACCGAAAGGCACAGCGGCCCAACGCAAAGCAGCTGCGTTAGGATACAACAAGGGAACAGACAAAAGGGAGGGTCCACTCCGAAGGCTTGTATACTTTTGGACATCCGAAATACTCAACTACACCAAGGTCAAGGGGACAGTGGGCTGGTTACCCGCGCAGATGATCGATGAGCTTTTCGAGCATCGTTCAATTTTCTCGATGAAATTACAGAGAAAGCCGAGATTTGGCTCAATTCTGAATTTCTGATGTTGTGGTTCGAAGCAAGCCATTTGTATTTACAGCTGTTGTTCTGCAGCTTCAATTTCCCAAAAAGCACGACGCGTTCCGCGACTTGCCAGTATCCGTCGACTTGCTTCTTGGTTTTGCACGTCTTGCCCTTCGCCACCCCCTCATTTATCTCTAGTCTATAGTCTCCCCAACAGCTTCGAAGATGGTTCGTCATCTAACGGAGGAAGAGGTGCCGATTCTCAGTCAAAGTTCTCTATGTAGGCGATGCAAATAACCACTGGAACGTCTGAGCTTCGCGACATAACAAAAATGGAGCGAATAGGTTTGAAATCATGAATATACAACGTCCTTTTCCCTCAACATAGAACAGGCGCACATTCCCATATACGTGGTCTGGGGTTAGATGACCGGTTAGAACCACGCGCCAACTCGCAAGGCATGGTCGGCCAAGCAAAAGCTCGCAAAGCAGCCGGAATGATTCTTAAAATGGTTCAAGAGGGAAGAATAGCTGGCCGTGCTATGCTTTTCGCCGGTCCTCCTTCAACAGGGAAGACCGCCATCGCTCTTGGTGCGTCTCGACGATGCGATTTTCGTCCACGACACCTTACGGTTGCATGCAGGAATGGCTCAGACACTGGGCC
The DNA here is from genome assembly GCA_037176885.1 of Favolaschia claudopus. Taxonomy (NCBI): domain Eukaryota; kingdom Fungi; phylum Basidiomycota; class Agaricomycetes; order Agaricales; family Mycenaceae; genus Favolaschia; species Favolaschia claudopus. Next base: position 404,142 of record JAWWNJ010000032.1, on the reverse strand, counting down.
CCGACGTTCCGTTCACGATGATAGCCGCGAGCGAGGTGTTTTCGCTGTCGATGTCCAAGACAGAAGCTCTCACACAAGCATTTAGACGGAGTATCGGCGTCAGAATCAAGGAAGAAACTGAACTCATAGAAGGCGAAGTGGTGGAAATACAGATTGACCGCAGTTTGACTGGGGTATGCGTCCCATTCTTTCAATTTTTCGACAAACAAAATTGTTTTTTGTTGAACAATTCCACAGGCCACAAAGACGGGCAAGCTGACGATCAAAACCACGGATATGGAGACTATCTATGATCTGGGAACGAAAATGATAGACGCGTTGTCCAAAGAAAAAATTCTTGCTGGCGATGTCGTCGCTATTGACAAAACGTCGGGCAAAATTTCAAAACTAGGGCGGTCGTTTGCACGTTCCAGAGACTACGATGCCATGGGTGCCGACGTACGTTCGATTTCTTTAGAGTCTTATCCTTGAATGACCGATCCTCAGACAAAATTCGTCCAATGTCCCGAAGGCGAAATCCAAAAACGAAAAGAAGTCGTCCATACAGTCTCTCTTCATGAGATTGATGTGATAAACAGCCGGACACAAGGCTTCCTTGCACTCTTCGCAGGTGACACGGGCGAAATCAAGCCCGAATTACGAAATCAAATTAATACCAAGGTTGCTGAATGGCGTGAAGAGGGAAAAGCAGAAATCATCCCCGGAGTACATCTTTCTGTGTGAATTCCGAAAGCATACATATTAACTTCGATCGGACAGGTTCTGTTCATTGACGAAGTCCACATGCTCGATATAGAATGTTTCTCATTCTTAAACCGTGCATTAGAGAACGAACTCTCACCCCTGGTAATCATGGCCTCGAACAGGGGCATGGCACGTATTCGAGGGACGAAATTCCGTTCTCCACACGGCCTCCCTGTCGACCTTCTAGACCGCGTCCTCATCGTCTCCACGAAGCCATACCTCGAAGAGGACATTGCCCAGATCATCCAAATTCGGTGCCAAGAAGAAGACGTGGTTCTCACTGCCGATGCAAGCGCTCTGTTATCACAGATGGCCATGGAGACGACGTTGCGGTATGCGTTAAACCTTATTTCGTGCGCGCAGGTTGTTGCACGGAAGAGGAAAGCGGTGGAGGTGGATGTGGAGGATTTAAGAAAAGCTTACAAATATTTCATGGACGAGAAGAGGAGCGTCCAATGGCTGAAGGAGCAGCAGGGGTCTTTGGTGTTCGAGGAGATCGGTGGCCCGGTCGAGGACGCGATGGTTACAGATTAGGTGACTAGGCTGTGGGCGCGGCTGGAGCCACGGTGGCTTTTGGAGTTCTTGGTGGGTACCTACGCTGTCGATTTAACATTGCTGAGGCTTTAATAGGTAGACTAACACTCGATGTATCTTTTCTGTAATCTCTTGTTTTCAACTGGTCTCGGCCCGCGATTTTTTCTCAGCTGGTTTCCGTGTGTCTTCGTCATAGGACATCGACCCTCGTGTCGCCTGTGTCTGCCAGCACTCCACGGATCTGCATCGCGTTGATGACGGAGGGTGTTCTACTCGCTGGCATCATGGGTTACTATTCTGTACGCCTCGGCGGAGGCGGCAGAGCGCATTATATTCTGTAATGCAGCCCGCTACCGACACAAAACCGACATGGTTCCGACGACGGAGGACATGACTGCGACTACACGCGACACAAGAAGATTAGAACGGATGCCAGCGCGAAGGGCTTGATGAAAAACGACGGTCTTGATCATTCGGTATCGTAAGTATCTGAATTTGGGAAGAACATATAGGTTATATATAACTCTTTGTATAAAACGGAACGAGCGGCAAAGTACCCCACTCGACTCTCATCCCGGGCATTGCTGCTGCAAGGTGAGTGTCTGGGTCTGCACACCTCATTGAAGTGCGCACTCATATCTCGGACCAGGACGCTTTCACCGTAACACTCTCCAGCCATCTTCTCCCAAACTGCACGTATCTGCTCCGGTTTTAGTTGGGTTACGTCTAATGCACCTTCAGATGCCGTCTCAGTCGACTCAGCCACCTCATTACGCCCCTTACACGAGACCCACCCCGACCTCTACGCCGAGATATAACAACCCCACAGTACGCTCGCCATTTCCTGTCGTAATTCCTCACCAATGTATTTCTTGCTCGCAGTACCAGCCGCCGCCGCCATACACCTCCTCCAGATTCGTTGCTGGCAGCAGCAGCAGCAAAAAGAGTTCATCCGGCCGGTGGAACATTTTCTCTTCTCGGAAAACGTCGTCTGCTGTCAATCCGCGTGGTTTGCAGGTCAGTGACCACCTCGTCCCTCAAAGGCTCATGGAGCTGACAGCACTCTGTTTATAGGCGGAGATGATTGACCCTGAGGATCGGGCTTGGTCATAACGGACAACGGACGGCTTTCTCTCTATCCCTTCTCTTCCGCATAATTTATTTTGGTCTCAATCATACGTCTTTTTCTAATCTTGAAGTTGGAAGGTCCGATAAATCCTTTGACGGCGTGTGAGATGACGCGCACTAAATGCGCTAAGCGCCAGTAATTTAGAACGCGAAAGAGTTTCGAAAGAGGACAAAGTTGAAGTAACCAGGCACACTATCAGCCAAAGCGTTCTTTAGCTAAGGCCTGGAACATGGCCATCGTAGCTGTCTCCTTTTCCTTGAACACTGAAGCGCGTTCCCTCACTGCAGCCACCTTATCTTCATTCTGGTGATCGCGCCGACTTCGTGCGGCATCCCGTCTGGCGACCCTGGAAAACATGGCGGTTTCAATGGAACTCGAACTTTCATTAAGAAAAGTTGGCTCCTCACATTGCTTTAAAACTGTCCCCGCCTCCAAGTAGAACGGATTCGTCAGCCTCGAAGCCGTCGTCGCCCTTGTCTCGGAAAGAGCGGTCCGCTTCACGTCGTGCCCTCTTCTTCTCCAGTGCCCCTTCTCGTCCTACTTCTTTTGGGCCAACGATCTCTTCAAGTCTTTCCTTGGCCTCTGCCTTGTCCCGTTTACGTTTCAGGCTTCTTTCTTCTTGTTCGTTTTCTCGAGCGAGGTCTCGAGCGAAAGCAAGATCGGAGGAGGAGGGTAGCGTGGGTCCCTGAACACGGCCTGGACCAGCAGACGTGGAAGATGAGGAAGCTGCTGCTGCATTAGAAGACTCCCGACCCCAGGTCGCGGCGCCAACTTGTTCCCGTACGTTCCGCAGCGCGTCGGAATCGACGCGAGATTTGTTGGACGCAAAAGACCATTTGTAGCCCGTCTGCGAATCGGCGGGGATAGAAGAAGGGTCGATCCCAGCGTATAAGGACTCTGAGGGAGAATGAATTCACTCAGTGGAACGTAATTTCTGAGATTTCGAGATTTACTAGACAGTTTCCCCTTGTTCCATGCCTGTCAAGCATATGGGTTGATACGGGGCAGTTCCATCCATCCAACGAGATACGTACCTTTACAAACTTGCGAAAATAACTGTCGTATGATAAGTTTCACCCCGTCCGTTGCGCAGATGACCAAAATGGCGCACACACCTTCTAGCCTTGTCTCCAGAAAGTTCGTCGAAATACTACCAAAATTATCAGGATAGTCTCACGACGCGATGTCAGACGGACGTGAGGCTGCAGATGTGTTGTACCTTTTTCTTCTCGTCCTTGAGCCATTGGCGAAATTCGGGGTTTTTGTTGAAGTAGTCGGACTTTTCGGAGATGGGGGATGCGTTGTGGGGGAGGCTGGTTGGGGTGAGCATGTAGTATCTGGGTCCTCATTGGGAGTCGGGGACTGACTGGATGGTCTCGCGTGACTCAGAGCCATCTCTGGACCGTGAGCGGGAGCGGGAGCGAGAACGAGAGCGTGCACGGCGATCCGAAGGCATTGTTAGATATTGAAGCAATCCAAGATACCCAGCAAAGAACTCAGGGAGAAAGTTCAAACCAAGGCGGAAGCGATGGTAGCCGCGGCGAAAGCTTTCGAGGTAAACAAAACACAAACAACAAAACTTTATCTTTCAATTGTATCGTCCACGATGGCGAGCAGCCTCCTCGCGTGGTCCAGGGCGCGCCCAATATCCCTCACACCTGCCCACGTACGACAATACGCAAAACCCGCAGACGCCAACGCGGGCGACGCCCGCCTCATCCTCATCCGACGCGCACTCTACCCCGGAAACATCCGCAACCGGGCCAGCCCCACAGGCACCTGGCGTCCCGACGTCCGCCAAACCATCCAACGCGCCATCCCCTCCGTCCAAGCGCACCACACCATCGAGCGCGCGTGGCTCCTCCACCGCCGGCTCGTGCGGAAACGCCGGGAGGCGGAATTGGCGCGGAAGTTCGAGTGTATGAAGGGTGCGATGAATGAGCTGAAGAGGGTTGATTCGAGGCTTTATAGTGAGGCTAATAAGGTCGAGGATCCGAGGGCGAGGAGTAAAGTTGAGATGGAGAAGATGAAGCAGTTGCCGGCTTTGGAGGCGAGGGCGTTTGATGCGAGGATACGAGGGTTGTTCCCGAGAGAGATGAGGATTCCGGCTGAGACGCCGTCGAAAAATGGGTGGAATTATGAGTGGAAGCCAATAGAACGGCCGTTGTAGAGTTGGGAATTCCTATACTCAACAGTATTTTTGCGTGTGGACGAACAGAAAATGCATTGGGTGGTGTTGCACAGGTAAATATACAAGGGAACAAGAAACTACGCCCATCTCTCTGGCAAGCCGCCGAAGTCGCCCAAACCAATGTCGCCGCCTGGGCCACCGCGCCCGTTCGGCGCGGTCTTCCCCACCACCGCCCCGTGAACACTTTCGAGAGCCTCAGTCCATTTGGTAAGGGCGGCATATCGCTTCCTCTCCAAACTTTGCCTATGGAGACAGTTATAATCATAAAGGCAGAAAAATGATTTTGGACTCACTTGCTGCTCAATTCCAACCGCATACCCACTTGATCGATTTTACCCTCGACCTTACCCTCCAATATCAGCCCGATGAGGAGTTCCTCAACTTCGCTGATCTCCACGTTCAATTGCTGACGAAGGACAAGTTCAGAAACATCTCGGTTTGTAAGAAAGAAAGAAAAAACGAGAAACCTTGGCGAGGAAAGAGAGCTCTAGACGGGTGTACGGCTTGATCAAGTCGACGAGGTAGGATGTTCGCAAGCTGCGCAGAAGGTCGCCGATGTAGGATCGGATGAAGCTGTCGTCCATGATGGTGGATTGGTTGTCTGACCGGCGCTCGGCATGGGGAGTCTGGCAATGGTAAAAATGTGAACAACATACCCTTCAATATCTTTTCTGCCGAGTGGACTTCTCGTCGTTGGTACGCGTCTACGAGATCCGTCATAGCCTTGATTTGAGGGTCGGTTTTGTATCTGCATTGCACATAATATAAGTACGCTTTGAGATACTACTTAGCTTTGGAAGCTCGACGACGTACGGCTTCGTCTCCTGACTGTCGAATGGGTTCACCTCGCTTCCCATCAACATGTTGGCCAGCACGAGGTATTTGAGGACTTGTATCCGTTGTGGGGAGCCAGCCTCATCGTACTTGCAGAACGATTCGAAGAAATCTTCGGAAGCGCGATTCCATTGTCCTATGAATTGTAAGTATAGTATTGGAAAGAAGAATGAAGGGAGGGAGAGTATAGTTACGTACGTTCGCCCATCCACATTTTCCCGCCGCATTCTTTGATGATACCAATGATGCGAGGATGGGGGATGGCGGAACGAACAGCGTTGGTGGCGTTGTAAATTTCCTGTGATTTGACAAGTGAGAAACAAAGGTCGGGATGTTTTAAGTATGGTTGTTTGCTGACCTTCAGTTTTTTGAAGTTTCGCGTTTCGTTGTACATTTGAATTTCGAGAGCATAGATTTCGAGAAGCTGGGTGTCTCGCCGCGCTTGGGAGTCGTCCCCGTCACCATCTTGTGCGGTTGCGCGGTGTAGGTCCCGGATCAACTAAGAACGCGTTGGTCCTAGATGAAGTAGTAGTTTGAGCGTCGTACCTTCGACAGACGAGTGTACTCCTTCCTGTCCAGCCATAATTTCGCCAACTTGAGGTTGGTTTTCGCTGATAGGCGCTTAAAGTAAAGTTAGCAGCGATTCGGAAGGTCAGAGTTTCATATAGTAAAACCTCATTCTTTGCATCTTCTAACGCGTCTTTGGTAGCCTGGTAGAATTTCTCTAGGACATCCACCTCTACGACGCCACCCTTGCCGCCACCGACATAATCTAATATGCCGTTGATGGATTTCTCCGAGTAGTTGCGCGTCACAGCCGATTTGGTATACGTTAGTAGTTGAACATAGGTCTTGAGTGCTTCGTTAGGGCGTTTGAGAACGAGGAAAAGAAGCTTCGTCGATTGTTTGAGGGCTTTGAATCCCCTGGAATGTGGTAGTCGGACAAAGGCGGATGGCTGGCGAGCGTGGATGCGCACCAATCGCCCTTTTCTGTCTCCTGATCGACGATAGCACGGAAATCTTTCAGAGCTTCTTCTGGGTTGTCGTCCTTTTTGGCTGAGAGTTGTAAGTAGAGTGAGTTGAAAGTAAGTTACGCGAGGAGCATACATACACTTTGCTTTATAGTACATGTTCTCGACGTCGGCGGTTCCTGATTCATTTCCTTCGTCGCCGTCAGAGTATTCAAAGTCGTAGCCCTAAGGCTCTCAGGTGAACGGGCCGTTGGATTGCATTATCTGTTGAACATGCATCCTACCTCGTCATCGCTGCCTTGCATATAATCGGCATCATCGTCATCCATGTTGTTTGGTGGTTACTGAGGGCGTAAGTCGAGGGTTAAAGCAAGCAGAGGCGTGCGAGATTGGGTGGAGGGACGTGCAGCACACTCAGAAAGACGCGCGCGTTGTGGCTATGCACGTGGGCCAAGCACACACAAATTGAACCGACGCGTGTTGGTTCCCGCCATCATCTGCCCGCGTTTGCTTTGCCCGCTGAAGGACGATTAGCGCCATGTTGGATGGGTCTGTCCGTCTCTCTACCGTCTGGAATACTGTCGTCAAAATTCACCCTGTGCGTGATCATCAACGAAGCGGCAACTGACTTCCAACTGCTTAATAGGATTTCACCATCCCGCCATCCGACCCAGATCCCCTCCACCACTTTTCCACCAGAAATTGTCGATCTGTCAATAATATGAACTCTTGTATGTATGTCTCCAGACGCAACAATCTCTAACCGACCCGTTGATATTCAGATGCGAGTGGAACTTCGATAAACTCTTTGGCGTCTATGAAAAGGGGATCCACCCTACCGCTGGCAACAAAAACACCAACGCCGCGGAAGACAAGAGTTCAATCAAATACTTGTTGTTGCGCGTGCCATGCCCCAGTTCCCGCCAGTCCAAACACTCCAACCAGGAAGGCAAGCAATTTACACGCAGGAATAATGGCACGCTCATTGTCAGTTAGACCCATCCTACACCTAGTAAGAGTCCCACTCCGCATTCAGGATCGGTACGTCGCTCGCTGGTCCTTCGTCGACATCTAATGATCGACTTTAGCTTGGGCGTACGCGTATGGAAAAGGTGGGCCACCATTCAAATTGGCGGGGTTCTATTTAATTTGATTAGGTCAGTTCAGCACGCCGTAGCGGCCGCAAGCCATATATACTGTCCACAGGGTTCAAGCAGGCATAGACGGGTATGTTGATAGAGTCCTCTTTTCACTCACTGTGTCTAATGATCTGCACAACAGGATTCTGCGATACATGAGGTGCGCCTGTCCGGACACCAGGTTTCATTGTCTTTATCCTTTTCTAGGCCAGTCCTTCCCCGAACATCCCCCGAATGAGACCTCCGTCCTCTTCACGGAGCCATAGGGTATGTTGGGTCCATCCCACCATTCCCATTTGTTAAGGTTTAATATTCGCAGGATGTCGACCGATCAATGGCCGTTTCCGAAGTGACCGACTCCGTTAATAATCTCTTCACCGACTGACCCACCAACCAGATGGGAGAGATTTCTTTCCGCGCAAGAGCAAGACCTGTTTCGACTGCATCTCCTAGCACTAAAGAGAAACAACCGGCAAAGCCGCCCGCAAAAATCGGCTCGTATTCCAAGTTTGTAAGTACATAAAGCTTTTCCTTTGGGGATCCTCTCTGATCGCGCTCAGAAAACCTCACTGAAAACCTGGGCGTCTTCTCGCCTTGAGACAGTTCATCCAAGGGTATGTTCATGCGCCCCTTTCTCGTTATCCTGATGAAGACACCCGTGGCATAGCGACCGACTAGTCTTCCTGCCAAGGTCTTTATTTTTGCGCTAGTTACCCATTGCTACTGACCGCTTTTCAAGTTTGAAAAACAACCTAAGCAGGTAAGTATGCCTTTCTATTCCTTGCTGGCCGGACCTTTCATCCTCCCAGGCTGTGAATCCGCGTCGTCAAAGTCGTTGCCCCCTCAAGAATGAATCTCAAACCGCCAAGGTATTCATCTCCCAGAGTTATGGTCCTTGTCGTGTTAACACCATCACAGGTGTGTTGATTTTCCCGTCAAGTGATTCGGTTGCTTTCCTGACCCACATCCGGCGACTAGGCCGACGACAGCTTTTTGTTCATGTCCAGCAGCGAGGGTAAGAATACGGGCACGAGACGGCTAAGAAGAAGTGACCGCAGTATTGTTTTAGTAAATCGCTTTGGATGGGTTGGTCCAGCTTTCTGCACCCGTGCCAAATTCTTGCTGAACGTGTCTTCGTAGCCCTTGAGCGCTTCTCCCACGAGCCAGAGGGAAACATCAGACTCCGTGCCCGCTCGCTCGGGACCAGTCGCCGTAAGCGATCCCGTAAAAAAAGGGAAACTGCCGCTGACTGTTTCGACAGAAGAATTTCACGTCGCCGGCTAGGTCGAGAGCGTCCTTTGAAGTTGATTTATCACCCATCTTGGAGGACGTTCCGTCTTTCCCGACGCGTAGCGATTTGAACTCGAATTCTGACCCCTTTAGCATATCGAGTAATATCGACGAACATGTAAGTGCTTACCGTTTGTCAAGAAGCTAGTTGAAGATGAAAACAGACGACACGCAACAATCAAGGGCAAGGATACCTCGAGGAAGACTCCAGGAATTTCGAGCATATGAACCTTAGCGGTTCCTTCATTCTGCAGTCAACTTCGTGCCATGACATTAATAAAGGTTGTTTCGTCGAACAATTAAGCTTTTCATCTAGCTGAAACACGACTCTTCTAGCTTGCGCCAGGAAGCACGAAAAGGAGTCACCGCCAGCGCTAGTCCTTACATTCCCTACTCCGGAGCCGCCAACATCGCCTGTGTTTGAACCTCAATTATCGCCATTCGCCGTCATCAATTTTTCTGCTCCGGACGCGTCAAGCAATCATATTCAATACGGCGGTAGTCACCTCTTAGCAGTCCCGACCATTCCTCGGTGTACCCATTGTGGCTTTGGGTTTGGGCTCGATTTACATGATCTGGAGATGCCTATGAAGAGTATTCCTTGCCGATTCTGCGAACCTCAATGGCTGGCGTGCAAGACGTGGCGTGAAACGGGGGGCAATAATCGGGGAAATGCGCTGCAGCCGACAGACAACAATTCCAGCGGAAGACGACCAATGGACACCGGGGATAAATTGGGCTTACCTATCGGCAGTCATAGATCTACTAGAAGACGCACTACGCTTCCGGTTGCGGATGAACTCGGTCAAATTGGAATGGGCAACATGCAAACTTCTCGCACAGAGGGTCATTCAAGATTCTCAAACGTCATCGTCAAGGACCGTACCAGGACGTCAAGCCACAGGGTAGTAATGGTGTGGAAGAAGATTGCAAGGCTATTCGGCACACACGAGTGAGCGGGGGGTGGTACAGGGCATGGAAAGCTGTCGAGCCGAATTAACGGAGGATTGGCTTGGGGAAGATCAAAACATATGTCGACAGCGCTGGCGCCGAGACAAATGCGGGACAGCGGTGATCACGGTGGCAAGAATAGCATGCATTGAGTATTTAGTTACACGTTTGTTGGACACTGTAGACACACAGAATACGGAGCGCGGTGGTAATGCACGACGAACTTGAAGGCGTGCGGAAGTGAGAGCTAATGGCGATAACCGGCAACCCAAGGAACAACAACCGGAATATCCGAATGGGTTAGCAACTTGGATGGAAGGCGATATATACCTTGTGGATGTCCTGCTCTGACCTCTTGAAGTGAGGAAAGTGGCCCGTATAGCCAGCGCGGGGAGGCTGAGCCGATATCCTGAGACGAAGAGGCATCACCAGGGACCAATCCGAGCTTTTGTACCGTGATCCACTTTCCTGGGTTTCTTTATGGCTCGCACCCGCCACCTTGGTTCTCTCTGTCTCTTAAATGCCTTTGGTACTGCGATTCCCGTCAACCGTCCCCCATGGTCGCCTCTCTGTCCCGAGCACCCTCCCGAACGCCGTTCGCTCGTCTGAGGAAGGTTGGAGCGACGGTGCATATACACGCCAAGAAACATGCTGGGGTGGGTGGAGTTTTTTTGACACTGGGAGTTTCAGAGGGGATTTATTTTTGTGGCGAGTCTAGGTCGGGATTGTTTGCGCTGTTGCGTACTTTGACCCTGGAAATTGGTGCGAGCGAATTTCTTTGGCGATTGTCTTGACGTTTGGATGTTGATGTGTTCTTGTAGGGGGGTGGACCTACAAGCAGGATCTCAGTTTCAGTACCGACTGCTCTTTGTGGTGTTGCTTGCTGGGATATTTGCAGCGGTGTTGCAGGTGAGTTGTCTGTTTGGTGAAGATGCAGATGTTGAGTTCGGGGATAGGTTCTAGCTACACGACTTGGGTGTGTAACTGGCCTTGGTACGCATCCGCCTTTTGCCTAAATATACTCTTCCTCACTCTGTCGTTGTAGACCTTGCTTCGCATTGCCGCGTGCTCTTTTATGATCGACCTAAACGACCATTGCTTTGGCGGCGGCTTGTCTTATACCCTCTCTACGTCCTTTCGGAGGTCGCTATTATTTCTACCGATCTAGCGGAGCTATTAGGGTAAGATTTCGTCTGCGCTGAGCTTTCTCATTCTCAGCTGAGGTTTCTTCCAGGTCTGCCATAGCTCTTTGCCTGTTGTTTCCGAAACTGGAACTCTGGCATGGTGTTCTAATCACTGCATTCGATGTGGTGTTTCTTTTGGCACTGAAAGATCCTCTGCGTTCTACCCCGGTCAAACTCTTTGAGTTCATTATTGCCGGTCTGGTGAGTTCCTGCTAATGCATTTTCCGTTCGTGCATTGAGCAATTCTTCTAGGTGATGGCTGTCCTGATATGTATGGTTATAATTATCTCCAAAGTGGACGTCAATTGGGCGAAAAGCTTCGAGGGTTTCCTCCCGTCCAAGTATATGTTCGGCAACAATGCCCTATACACCTGTTCGTATCCCTTCCCCGCTTCTTCATGTGAAACTATCCTCATTCATTCTTGGCAGCCGTTGGAATTCTCGGTGCTACAGGTTCGTTTTTACTTGGCTGCTTTTTGAAGGAAACGAACCCTCACGGTTTCTTCCGATCGCCCCAGTTATGCCCCATAGCTTGTTTTTAGGCTCCGCTTTGGCAACGCAAGATAGATTGAGTGTAGAACCCCCGCCGCCGGCAGTCGTCAAGACCGAATCGCCCCATATTGCCGGTTCCCGACAGTCCTCATTGAAAACTCTTTGCGGGATTGTACGGCTGAATCGGGTCTCCGAATACTTGGCATCCCTCTTCCGAACTCCTCCGCCCAGTCAGAGCTCCACCCGTGTGAAAAGACACGCAGACAGAGAAAATAATTCCTTCAACTTCATCCGCAGCCATCTCAATCATGCAATCTTCGATGTTGTTGGGAGCTTGCTTGGTTTCGCTGTACTGATTAATTCAGCGTACGACTGTTTCCTCTGAGCGGCGATGTTTCTTGCTCACCTCGTCTCAGGATTTTGATTCTGGCTGGCACGGTTTTCTTTCAAATTGATGTTTCGCAGCAGGTCAAAACTGCATCTCTGTTCGACGCTTACCAACTTATTCGTGATACCGTTGGTGCTGGTATGCAGACCCTAGTTCTCGAGGCTTTTCGTTACTGAGCTTACTGCACTAGCCGCTGCGACCGTTTTTGCTATCGCTCTTCTCGCGGCCGGTCAAGTACGTTTTGATCCCCGTCGTATATATCTAATCTGACCATGTATATCTTAACTAGAGCTCTTCCATCATCGCCACTGTAGCGGGCCAAGCTGTTTCTGAGGGTTTCCTCAATTGGCGGGTATCCGTAAGTGGAATGAATCTCGGAACGTATCCTCTTTGCTGAACAGAATTTTGCAGCCTGTAGTTCGTCGGCTGCTTACACGGCTCATCGCGGTTATCCCTTCTGTTGCTGTTGCAGTCGCAGTCGGCCGACCCGGTATCGATGCTTTATTGGTGGCCTCGCAAGTTATTTTGGCCATTGTGCTGCCCTTCATCACGCTGCCCTTGATCTATCTCACGTCTTCGAAAACCGTTATGCGGGTGCGAAAACCGGACGCGCCCACTGTGACATCCGAAGCGGGACCTTCCTGGGACGACACTGTTGATTATAGCAACTCGAATTTCACGACAATCCTATCCCTTTTCATCTGGCTGGTCATGGTGACGGCAAATTTATATGTCATTGTCACTCTGATTATAGGCGCAAGGAACTGAGGTGCATATGTAGCGATATAATAGTCCCTATAGGACTCCTGTACCATGTTGTATTTAACTAGCCAAAATTCTGCTGTAGAATGGTGGATCGCGTGAGACTTTGCACCAATTCGGGGTTCCAATCAAAATTTCCTCAAACTTCGCCTCTATGTTGGCGCTTTCGCCGTTCATCTGCTCTCCATGCCGTCGGTCATTACTGGCTGCCTCGGTCGCGTCGCATCTTGCGCGACCGAATGTATTTGCTCGGAATTTCACTGTCACTCCGGTTGCTCTTGCGAAGAAGGGCCAGTCAACTAGAAAAATTCCTTCCAAGAAAGCAATGGCTGCGAAACTCAGGCGACGCGCTGCGAAGGAAGCCAAACTTGTCGACCACTCGGATGATATGTCTCTTGACTCTGCTATTTCTGTCCTTCGCGTCAGTCTTAATCAGAGACGCAAGCGAAACAATTGCACTGACTGTCTGGCTGTTATAGGCGCTGGAAGTCTCGCGCCCCCACGGATGCTATGAACTCTTTGTGAAGGCAGACCTACGGGGCGGTGGTATTGCGGTGCCCAAAGGTCGTATCAATATTCCACGGGAGCCGAAACCCAAAGCGGAGGACACTATTCTTGTGTTTGCGGAGGGTCGACAGGCGGAGGAAGCCAAGAGGGCTGGCGCTCAAATAGTCGGAGGAACGGAACTCATTGAAGGGGCACGTCTCCACTTGGTTTCTTCTGTGACATGGCTAACGATATCCTTCGTGTAGATTCTCTCCAACCGTCTACGAGCGAATACCATATTATGCACCCCTGCACTTATCCGAGCTATCACCCCGAAATTAGGCAGATTTCTCGGTCCTATGGGTTTGATGCCGGCCGAGCGACGTGGTACTGTGACTGACGATGTAGCGGGATATATCAAGCGCATTAAGAATAGTTTCGAGTGGAAGGCTGACCGCGCGGGGAACATTCGCATGCCCATAGCTCGAGTGCGTATTGCCGGCGTTTCTTTGTTGCAGATATCCTGATATCTTCGCTGCAGCTGGACTTCCCGATTGACGACGTTGTCAAGAATTTCCGGCACGTACTGGACTCGATCAAGCGGGTGACTGGGAATGTAAAAAAGCGGGATCAAGAGGAGAGCAAACGGAAAGGTATATTCGTTGTCGCTCATTGTGACCCCTCTGATTCTGACTTCATGTGCGCAGTGGTCCCGCTAATGAAGGTTACTCTTAGTACAAGGAGTGCTCCAGGGATTCCAATATCAGATTATTAATCTTTAACATACAAGATGCTCATCTATGTGCTACATGTGGGGGACTTGGCCTCGATACTTGAGAACTCCAGTTAATTATCTTTCGATAAAGCTTTTTCCTTGGAGTGAATTTCGTCTTTCCTCTTGTGCTTCCGAGCGCTCTTGATATCCACCGCGAGGGACTCGTAACTGACTCCTTTCGCTTTATCTTTTCTACCCCTCTTCCCAATATCCCCACCACGAACCGGGATTTCCTTGCCTTGCACTCGCGCAACTTGAACACGCTCCTGCGGCGGATTTTTGGGCTCATGGGGGAAGATATCTCCCCAGTCGGATTTTCGAGCGTCATAGAATGGCTGCTTCCCTTGAGATTTTGGTACGGTCATGCGCATGATTTTCCCTGTCGGAAGTCAGGTTTAAAGACGAAAAGGAACATCGATGTGACTCGCCTTCGGGCGTACAGCCGTCGAGAATGATATGTCCGCTTTTCTTCAAGGGAGGGAACACGAGACGAGGCCAGTTGTAGGCCTCGAGACGTAGCGCAGCATCCAAGGCGGCGGGAGTTGAAGGCACTTCAATTGTCCGGTCCTGTTCCGCGGCCTCTATCACCAATTGTTCCTCAAACTGGGCGGGATCTGATTCGGAGTGCAATTGTAGTTCTTTGACGGGAATTTGCGCCTCGAGTTCCTTTGCAGTAGCGGCAAGGCCAATGCGTCCAACTCGTCCAAACTTGGTTTTTGGATCGGATGGTCTAGGTCCACGCCGTACAACGATGTATGAATATTCCATGTCCTCATGTCCCTGGCCGGAATGTTTCGTAAGGCGTACAAAGGACGGCCGTTGCAGGCGCTGAGAAAATCCGCAAACTAGCTTGACGTCGCCAGGGAAGTAAAGCGGACATTGCCCATCATGCGGACACTATAGAAAAGAGGACATGTTGGCGGTGAGATCCAAGCTTATCAATTGACATACCGGGGCAACGACATGGGATCCGCGTATGTCCCAACTTTCTGTCTCGGGATCTTTGAGCTCCTTTCGGCCAACCCTCAAAAAGTAGTCTCGGGCCTCACAAATGGAGGCAAAGCCTTTTTTTGTGCTATGATCAATGATAACCTAATATCTAGCTGTCAGTAAATCTCTGGCAGATATGTCTGTTGAGCACTACCATGACATGAGCTCCACTGGACCACATTTCCTTGATTAAGGCTTTTCTAGCTATATCGGTGGAAAGGGAGGACAGCATGAATGCCGAAAGCGCAATAGTGTTGTGGCCCTGGGAGCGGGGAATAGTATCGCTCTCGCGGAATGATTTTTGCCAAGATACTTTCAAGGGACCATGATCGATATCTGACAGAAAAATTGAGCACGAACCCATGTACTCAGCAAAGATTACTTACCACGGAGTAGCCGTTTTCCGACGGTGACAAGCCCTTCTCTCTTGTCAATGCCAGTGTACTGTCTAACAGTGGTGTTGGACAGGACCAGATCGACTGTTTCGGGAGGCCCTTCAGCATTCGCTTCTTGGAAGGTGTAAGCACCACTCCTACAGATAAATTTGTACTAGTTAGAGGTATGGAACATAAGAGACACGAGTATGTATCACCAGAGCCCACTGCCAGTGCCTGCTCCCCAGTCGATGATACGCTCGACATGCCATTCAGCTTCTAGTCGTCGTTTAACGTGATCCAGAACAGCCGTTATAGCCGAAAAATGAGCGGGAAGTGCAACAGAAGCAAAAGCAGAACCGTCGCGTTCGGCGTGGTGACGGGCTTGCGCTTTGGTGCGATATCTTGTGTTGAACTCAGCGTCCCAGCCGTCCTCGGCATCACCCTCGTCGGACCGTTCGCGAAAGAGGCGCTCGGCGTCGTTGTGCAACTGTCTCTTGTCAGTCTCTGGAATTTTGGTTTAGCGTACACCGCAAGCTTTGGTCAAAGGCTAGGCACCAGAGATGATGAGATTGATTGAGTTTTGTAGTTCAAGTGGTAGAATGACTGAACCAATGCCATAGCTTCCAAACAGTGCGGCCGGGGATTTTCTACTGACGGAGTCTTGATGATCCCAGTCGTCGACTTCCGGCGTAGACAATTCGGAAGATATGGACACAGTAGACGCTACTTTATCTTGTAGAAGCTCTGGGTATTCTTCTAATTCTCTTTTAAGAGGAACGGAAGGATTCCCGTGTTTCTTTTTGCCTCCCAGCGACATGTCTACATCGCGCAAAAGATTCCGGAGAGCCGGGTCCAAGTCAATGCGAGGATTTATTGAAGAATAAGCTGCTGAGGAAGTCCGGAACGAAGAGGTATAGGACTGTCTCAAATTCCACAACCTCGTCCGCCCTGCAGCGAGCATATGGAAGTGAGTTGAAGTCAGAAGCAGAGGAATCACGTTACGTAACCATTCCACACTTGCTTGATGCCTTCCACGACGCGCTCGCCGCTAGATGATGAAGGTGAAAGACCATCCAAGAGGACAAAGGTTTCTTCTGAAGAGAAGGACGTGGAGGCCATGATACAGCAGACGAACGACGAAGACGAAGAAGAGGAAGACGCTGAGGACGACACTTCACACCAACCTCTAGAGTCTCGCGCGTCTGACCTATATCTCGACACGGCAAGTGCGTTTCCACCTTTTTGACCTCGGGTGGTCCTCATTCCAGTCAGATTAACCGCGCCGTTCTGGACTTTGACTTCGAGAAAGTATGCTCCGTATCCCTTACCAACATCAACATCTATGGTTGTCTGGTTTGTGGCAAATACTTCCAAGGACGCGGGCGCAGCTCGTACGCGTATTCTCATTCAATACACGAGGACCATCACGTCTTTATCAATTTGCAGACCACCCAGGCAAATCCACGGCCCCCTGTCTATTTTTTATCTTCCTGCTCATGTCGGTTGTTTTTCTTAGGTCTATGTACTCCCCGACGGGTACCCTGTGTCTGACCCGTCGCTGGATGATATCTCTTTTGTGCTTGCCCCGTCATTCAGTTCAAACTCGATCGCCAATCTATCCTCCCCTGCTCATCTCACCAAGCCTTCGTACGACTTGACTAACAAACCTTACTTACCTGGATATGTCGGTCTCAACAATATCAAGAGAAATGATCACATGAATGTGATCGTACATTCGTTGTTGCATATCCCCCCATTGCGAGACTACCTGTTACTTTCCAACTTTCGGGGCAAGGAGAGCGAGCTTCTCAAACGTTTCGCTGGTTTGGCCAAGAAGCTCTGGAATCCGCGGTTGTTCAAAAGTCAGGTCAGCCCCCACGAGTTCCTTCAAGAAGTCAACAGGGCAAGCGCCGGTAAATTTAGACTGGAGCAGCAAGGCGACCCCGTCGAGTTCTTAGGGTGGCTCTTGAACCGTCTTCATAAAGATACTGGCGGCACGAAACGGCCGAAGTCGAGTTGGTCCATTCTTACTATCCCTCCCGCACAATGATACGATCTGTCCGCTAGGTATCATATTCACAACCTTTCAAGGCCAGCTTCGCGTGGAAAATCAGCAGGTTCTCCTTCGCTCCGACGCTGGCGAAAATGAAAAGCCCCGCTTTGATATTGCTCGAGGTGACCTTTTGCGTACATGTTCTGTTGCGAGGGTAACTCATGGCACCCCACTAGACATCACATCCACAGTATCCCCGTTTTTGTTCCTTGCAGTGGATCTTCCACCCCCTCCGCTGTTCCAGGACGCAGTGGAGAAAAATATCATACCGCAGGTTAATATTCATTCTGTACTCGCCAAATACGACGGGCGAACTACTCAGGTTAGCCTCCAGTCTCTTTCCAAATGCCGAATAATATCCTCATGCCTTTATCAAGGAATCTGCCGGCCAATTGCGGCGGTACAAATGCCAGCGTTTACCTCGATATATAATTCTTCATTTCAAACGTTTCACCAAAAATGCCTTTGTCGAAGAGAAAAATCCCACAATCGTCAACTTTCCGCTCCGTGGTCTCGATTTCCGGGAATGTAAGTGGTTTCCCCGCCACATTGTCTAAACTTACTCTCCATTGCACATCAGATGTCGACGCATCCCCTTCCAATGAATCAACGGTGTACGATCTCATTGCCAATGTGACCCATGAGTCTGTCGCTGGTACGACCAGGGACAAAGAACACACAGTTTGGAAAGCCCACCTCCGGGCCGCGGGGGGAGGCGGCGAAGGCGAGAAGTGGTTTATGATCCAGGATCTCATTGTCGAGGAGGCACGCAAAGAGATGATCTTTCTTGGGGAGACGGTGTTGCAGGTATGTCCCATTTACCAGCCATGTCTGAGTTCTGATAACCATCTCACCCAGATTTGGGAGCAAAGGCCCAACGAATTGAAGGGGAGTACGGGAGCCAGAAAAATGGATGTCGATAATTAAAATACACAGAAGAATGTGCACCGTCTTATCTGCACAATTTTGACACGTGTAATCCTGGCCTCGGCTCGCGACATCCCGCACGCGTATTTTTGCCCAAAGACGCAGAATCATACGGCTCCGACGTCACTTGTTCTCTTCCTGGGACTTGGTTTTCATCTCCTTAACGGCCGCTGAATTTGGACCCGGGGTTGTAGATTGTTCGGCTGTTTCGGTGCCTTGTCCCGCTTGCTTGGATCTTGAAGTGCGTTGACGGCGTCAGTTTATTGGCGCTTACAGAAATTTATAGACGGCCTCACCTTTCATGTTCCCTAGCTTGGATGAAGGGTAAAAATGTATAGAACGAGATTCCCACTCCTGGATGGCTGATGTCAGAAGTCACACAGGCCGGTCAAAAAAGATTCACCTGCAGTTGCTGCCAGAACATAGTTTAGGCCGCGCCTTTGCATGTTCAACTTCAAGGCTTGCTCAGCGTAGTTCTTTTGAGTAAAATTCTGTGTGAGTCCAAAATTCTTCCAACTGCGACACAGGTTTTTTTATTGCTGAACGACGGGAAGGATCGGCGTGAGAGGATCAAGCCGGATCTTACAGTTGAGAAAAAGATCGTGGCTTAGGCTGATGGTGGTATGAAGGCAAGTTGAGAATGTCGTAAGAGTTCATTCGCATTTAGACAGTAACCAAATACGGCAATCGGATCTGCAGGTCGATTGATGGAATACCGAGCAACCTGGAGCGAGCGCTGGTCGGGATGATGGAAATCTCTGGGAACTGAACATGTGGGTGCTCGTTTATATCTGTATGACGAGGATTGATTTTTATTCAGGTCAACAGAATACTCCCGTTGATTTCGAACCCAGCGAATACTGATGTCATTTTCCGAGTCGAACGCCTTTCTAATACACAGGACGAAGAATTTTAAACGATTCACGAAAGCGAGAGAAACATGGACTGCAACTAATAGATGATTTCAGATACATTGCGAGGAGGAATCAGACCCCGAGAGCCTAGAAAATAGCGTTAGTGACAGTTGGACACTGTTACCAGTCAACAGTTTACCGCCAGTGCCTCCTTTGCAGCTTCTTCCTTGGCGGCGGCCTTCGTGTCGGCGGTGCCAGTGCCTGTATGGTAACGTCATGCAGAAATATTCGGAAAGAGGGGCACGGAATTACCGATGACTTCGCCAGACACTATGAAGAAAAACGAAGTCAAACCGCGGACAACGTATACGACGTTCGAACCCTGAAATACCTTTGCATTGGACGGTCCACTTGACTGCGTGAGATGGGCCGGTGGAATGCTCAACCCAGCTCACGGCGTGGGGTGCTCCTTTTCCTTGGAAATCTGTTTGTATGATGAGAGGTCGGGGGACGACACCGAGAGGGAAGAATACAGTTGTTCAGTTGAGTGACAGCATCTGTACGCATGGGTCAGAAGGGGCAAAGGTGAGGCAAGCTTGAAAAACACTAACTGGCCATTTCGAAGACGGAGGGTAGACGATGAATAGAGAGCGAAGGTAGGAGTTCGGCAAAAAGGATGCTGGGTAGGGAAAAACTCGAGTCCTTATATTTTTCTCGGGCCGTCGCGGTGATGATCGGGGCATGCAAAGTTTTCACTAGACTTGTACCATCCAGATTTTCTTATTATGTTTCAGATCCAATGGGAAGTCGAAATGGGCCTCAGAACGCAAGTGGCCCGATCTCTACCAAGAGTTCCCGCCGCACTGGCGAGGTGGAGCGGGATAACACGATCGGATGGCCCCAGTTGGAAAATAAAATACAATGCATGCATCTTGGAATTGCTTCGGGCTCGGTCTGCGGTGAAATTAATCACGAAGAGACATAGTTTCATGCCGCGATGTCCTGAAGCGGTACCTTGTATCAAGAATACGAAACAATGGACTCGCCAAAGCCGTGGACGTCCATCCCCCCAGTGATCGAGATGGCGGAGCAAAATTGGTTGTTGCTGGTGATTTTCGGCGGCACTACATCACGGTATTCTCTTAATACCGGACATAGCGGTCTGTACAGTGGAACGAGGTGATACTGATGAGCGTCAAAGGTGTGAAAGTGCTTCACTGTCGTGCCGCCCATCTGCTGTATGATTCCTGCAGTGACGTGAGAGTGTAGATGTGTAGGCCCCGCGAAGCGCACGCGATTATCCTCCCGCACATCCAGGAGCTTCCGACGTCACGGTCTAAGTTGTAGGCCTTGTAAAGTGGAGACTCTCCCCAAATACTCTTCCTGGCATAGATACGACGATCCAATCGCTCGGAAAATACAAGATAAGTAGATGATATCGGTCCGTCAACCGAGATCTCTTCGAGAGCAGACCCTGTTGCTGATGTAGAAGAATGAATCACCACCGAATCGGAGCATGTGTCGTTCTGTGGGCCTCTGTGTATCAGTCTGGGTGATCATAGGGACGGTAGGAAATTAAATCAATTGATGATACAACAGGTCCGGGCTTCTTATTCCATCGTCAGCCAGCCTCTTCGGCCAAACTTTCCAAGGCTTGCTTTGCAGCCAGGTCTCTCGCAGTACGTTTGTGAGACGCTATGCCTGTTCCACGGACTTCGCCGAAGACTAGGAAGACATCAACGGAAATTTCAGGGTGAAAAAAGAGAGAAATTGTTTCACTTTTACACACACAAGTCCATGTCGGCGCGCTTTGGGGGCCCGAAGTAGAGTCCTGCCAGCTAAGAGCAGCTAATTGGCCCTTTGACTGGAGATCTGTATCTGGAGCGTTAAGAGACTGCGCACGACAATGGAGCATCTAAGTCACAGTTGTTAAGGGTAACTGTTCCGCCATCTGGAAAGCCATATTCAATAAGGGAATAATACAAATCGGAAGGCTCGCCATTAGGCATGTCTTGTCAGGCTGCTAAGGGTGTGACCTGTTACCGGCGGTAGCCTTCAGGGTCTTTTATAAACAAATTAGCGCCGAGTGAAGAAGTATCTCACGGAGCCACGGCTTCCATTCATTGACTATCAGCCACGAGGGTTCACGCCGGGCTCTGTCGGGGGAAAGACAAAGAAAAACAAGTAACACTGGATGTTTGAGGGAACCGTTAACTCCTTCAGGTCCAAGTTGCCTTGGAAAATGGAACTCAGAGTCTCGAAGACCAGGATTTCTTTCACGCCAGTCGCGGGTATCAAACTTGGGCGTGCCTGGTGGTGATTGGGCGGAAAAGTCGTTCGAGAAAAGGAATGAGACGATGTTTGAAATATCCAGCAGAAGCCGACGAGCGGCGCAGCTGTAAGGGAGAGCATCCCATTGACGCTGCTTGATACATCCGTTCAGAGAACTGGCAGGGATTAGCTGTGGTCTGGAGTCGTGAGCTACACAGTACAGTGTTGGAGACCCACCTACGGAAAGAATACTCGTGCTCGCTTGGTGCGTGCCCTATGTTCCCGATGTGGTAGTCTGCAAGTCTTAAAAGGTTAGTATTACGTCAAGGCAAGCATCATACGTACGCATCAGGGGTGGCAGTGCATGTCATCAAAACAGCCTAAATTGGAAAAAGGTCATAAAAGGTACATATACACCGGCCTACAAAGTGTCGTACACACAGTGACACCTGTCCGCCCAGGAAACAGAAATTCAGTGAGCCATGTGGGGCTCGAGACGAGCCAGTAATGGTACTGCGTGCAGCTCTCAAACTCAGGCGCCTCCAAGTCTACAAAAATATGATCGAAAATCATAGAGTACTAGTAAGCTACTTGGTTCCTCAAGAAATATTAGCAAGTCCAGCTCATGCTACAACAACAAGAAGGGACGAACCGAGGTCTATACTTGAATGATACCATTCCGTCTGCGACATGATGCTCACACGACGAAGTATGACATCCCCGTGGGACTTTATCACCTTAAGGAACCACCTAGGTTGAAACTCTGAAAGGTTAATACACCTTCCGCAATGTCATTTAATGACTAGCGGATCAGCGATTCTACGTCGAGCTCTTGATGGATTCTATATTTCGGAGCACAGCAACGACTTATTCTATAACAAAATTATTACAATGAAACATTGCGATGGTAGAGTAATCCACGAAGTCGTGTTAGTAAAATTCGGAAGGGTAAAGGAGCTCTAATCATGCGCTGGAAGCCGAGGTGAATGGCAGAGTCGGGAGATTAAATGGTTTCTAGGTAGGACGGAGAAGTGTGAGCCGAGAAGGATGACTTGGGAAGTCATTCATGTTTAGGAGGCTTGGAGGATTCCGAGAGCCACTAAGGCTGCCTTGGCGGCCTTTTCCCTGGCGGCGCCTCTATTGAGTCCAGTTCCACGACCATATTCAATACTATTCACTAGAAAAGAATCGGAATGAGAGATCACCACTTAACCCGGTTTCACTCGACATAACGGCGAATGGTCCAAACTCACCAAAAACTCTCGAGGCCCAGGTGAGACTGTGTAAAGGGCCAGTGCTTGTGTCCTCGTACGAGATAATGTACCCATATTGCTGGGCCGCATTATTCAACGTGTTTCTATGATGGTCTTGTTGTCGCTCGCGGCGTGAATTTATATGGAAGACGGAAGCTCAGAACATACCGGTCATATACAATGCGTTAGAAGAGATGTAATGTTCAGGGAGAAGACGAGGGAATATGAAGAAACGAGAAACTTGCCTGCGATTTATAGGGAGCGCTATGCAGTCAAACGACCTCTCCGGTCAGTTGAGATTTGAAGGCAGATTCATTCCATAGGTCTAACAGCCCGGGGAAAAAAACCTAGCTCCCGACTCACGAGTCATTTTGCAGTGACATATTGGGCACTGTGAAGGGAGGAGGCTTAATCGAGGACGCCGATCCGCGATGATGCTAATTGTAGATGGATAAATGGATTTAAACAACCGCATGAAAATGCGAGTCCTGGGGGAACGTTCACATTCGTAAAATAGGTGTGTGCATCAGAGTTACAGCTTACACAGAGTTTTGAACGACGTGGGTCGTTCTGTATGACGAAAACGTCGAGTTCTTGTTGTTGAAACTTGAGGTGCTCCATTTTTTGTTCGTATGCGACAAATCTATATACGTGCTGGGTCTCCTCGTAGCATCTGCGGGAATCAGATAATAGGTGCCAGGATACTTCAAGCTGTGTCATCATCACAGCGCGGCTAGCGAAAAAAAAGGGACTGAATACCTCCAAGAGAGTGCTTAACTGGGCTAGCTACGGAACGGAGCCCAAGGCGTAAACCCCGTCGACTCGTACCTGAGCGCGTGTGCGACGTGAAAGCGGTACGTACATTCGTGTTCAGTCGATAATGAAGAATGATGAGGGTGTATCCTTTAACAAATAGCCAATCAGTGGACAGGCGCCGATGGCAGGACAAGCGCTCTCGTTCGCCGCGCGGTAAAACGAGGGGACCCACAGGATCTGGTAAGGGTCGGCTGACCGTGAAAAAAAGGGTCTCTCTGGCTGCCTTGGTAAATGCACGAAGCTGTTGCGATGTTCGAGTCTTGACCTTGAAGCAAATCAATAGTAGAGCTCTGCATTTCTTGATAGTGATTTGGAATTGTGAAAGATGGAAGGAGAGATGACTTGATACCACGTGGACGCGAAGTTTCCTTAGGCGCCCATTAAGCGCCATGGTTCATTCGAGCACGAAGTTTCAAGTCTGCAGTTGGCCCATGTCGCAGAATAATGTCATAGTTGTCAGTAAGGACGCCGACGCGCAAAAAAAAAAAAAAGCTCGGGATAACGCCATGATCGGGAATGAAAGAACGACTTTAACAAGGGTTTGACAGCAACCAACTCGAATCATTCGAAATTCATTGTGATAAACTGTTAAACAAACGTATTTTGGAACATGCCGCTACAAAATTTGTCTTTTGCACGTTGGAACAACGCTCAAATGGAGAGCTGCGCATGGCAAATCGCATTGGAGAGCGATACGCCAGTGAGCCGGTTGAATCGGCCTGATCAACCAACGAGATCCCAGCGGAAACAGTTTTTAGCTTGCAAAGACGTCCAACCATTTGTTTCGTCGGGTCTGTGTTGTACAGTCCAACAGCTGTCCCGGCACAGTTCAGTAAGGCGTAAGATCGACTGAGGAGACAAGGAAAATTCGACTTGTACCAGGTCATAGTCGTTGGTCCAGGATATCTGGTGGTAGCATGGCGCCGGGTGCGATAGCAGTTGGAATTAGCAGTAACTGAAATCATGATAGACTAGACAGTAGACGCCCGACACCCTGTACTCAACAATGACTTGTTGTTGCGCAACCCCGTGGATACTTTCAACAACGGAGCCATGATTGAGGTTCGGAGTAGTCGCCGCAAAGGCTACGGACAGCAATTTTTCCACAGGAGCCCGAGAAAGGCTGCAGGCGGGAAGGGTGGAGATGAAATTTAGGTATAACAGAGGAAGTGAGGTGGGCGGCAGGATGTAGACGCCCGCGATGGAGCCAGCAAACCCAGAAAGCGATGACAGAAGAGGTGGGATTACAGAACATGACGCGAACGAGAGTACGAGGACCGAGTTCCGAAGGAAAGACAACAAGAGGAAGGGAGTGAGTCAGAAAGACTCATCTGGATTATCGCCGTAAATAGGTTCAAACTTGAGAATCCTTGAGGACGAGAGCCGGCTTGAACTGGAGCTGTTTGGGAGTGGATATCGGATGTTGTAGGAATCCGTCTACAACGGGAAACTGCTCGACACAGCTGCGGTTCAGAGCGAAATACAGATGTTCACTTATTCCCGAAATGTCCGATTCTCAACTAACTGATTAACCTAGGACGGATGTTGGAGGAAATTGATGGCGGCAATGGAAGACGTTGAACTTCGACGCAAATACATTGTTAAGAGCAGTCGTGATATTTGCGGGTCATTTTATTCGCTTTTACTGGTTTCATGATGGAAAACGTCTGGAGCTAATTCTGCGGCTCAGTTGGGTCGCGGTGATTCTGCCAAGGGGACAAAAGTAGAAACGAAATTGACGCAGAGATCTGAAACCAAGCTTACTCTCAACCCGTAGGGTCGATGAGTGACGCATCGGAGAAAAACTTGTGATGCAGTTGAGCTGTATATTTGGTGAACGGCCTGAAACTTACCTAGAAAATGCAAGGAATACTGTGAGTGCGTCCAGAGCGGAGGAGTCCAGGATTAATCCGATCCGTTCCACGAATGTAAAAACTACTAGAAGTGTTGCGGGGAACCAAGTGATGCTGCTGAGCGCCAGAGAGGGAGATGCATTCCCGTTTCCAAGCAATGTGTATATGAAGATCTCGCAAAAAATGTGCTGGAACAGGAGGCGACGGTCAAACGTACTAAGGCTATCAGATTGCGGAACCTTGAAAACTGCAGTCAGAAAAGTTTCAACAGCAGACTCAATACGACGGTCGCGATTTCAAGTAACAAGAACAAGATTCTTCCGCTTCCTTGTATTCATGCGGATGCAGTTGGAGAGTACTTTGTTGAGCACCGAGTTGGATGAGTGCGGCTGTTGGTTGGTAACGATCAAGCGACCACTGCCCACATACAGCGGCTGCAAAACCAGTATGGAAGGGGTAGAAGGCAGGTCCATGCGAAATTGCCAGTTCAAATCCACCCAGTCCGGGACTCCAGGAGCGTAGTAATTATCCGAGTGGAAAGTCCTTCCCGAACGGCGAATTTGAAAGACTGTGCGATGGCGGTTTCCGAAAGTGTTACCCAATGTTCTGGCGCTATAAGTGAAGTCTTTGTACTGGAACTTATGTGGTGCAACCCCGTCTGCAGTGTGAGTTCTCCTAAGCTGGAGTTTGCCGACCGCCAATCCTTTCATCAATTGTACAGTCGCTTCGGGAGCTGAGAATCATGATGGGGATCAAGGTGGGCAAGCATGAGATGGTTGAGGACGTGGACGTATTGGGGCTGAGGTGAAGAATGAAGAGTTATTAGGGGACGCAAAGGGGAGACGAATGAGTTGCGGAAAGGGACTGCGAAAGTGGTGGGGGTTGATGAGAGAAATTCTGATTCGGGGTTAGGGTTGAGTGTATGCAGATCAACATGTACAAAGGGCTCAGCTGAGGCAGCTTCCTTCTTTCCCACAACTCCTTCTCTTCGTTCGTCGCCGCCCAGGGCTCGTCCGTCGTCGTCGCTGGCACTGAGCTCAACGACAGAGTACCCTTCGTCGTCGTCTCCCTCGTTTCCCCTACTCACCTCTATCTCTCTTGCTCATTTGTGAGACAGCTCCCGCCTCCCTCTCCTCTCTCTCTTACTTTCGTCTAGTTGTTGGGCATAATTTCCGACTCATAGCAAGCCATGTCTCAAAATCAAGGTGATATTCAAGAGAGAATCGCCGCCGCGCGTCGGGAGGCGGAGAGTTTGAAGGAGAAGATTCGTACCAAGAAGGAATCGTCTGCGGATACCAGCCGTATGCTCACCCTTCCGAACTGCTTGTCTCGACCTGACCACGTCTTTTGTTATCCTCAGTGCGCGCAATGGCCGCAGAGGTCGACCCCCTCCCCCGTATCGTAATGAAGCCCCGGCGGGCGCTCAGGGGCCATCTCGCCAAAATCTACGCAATGCACTGGGCCGCCGACCGCCGTCACCTCGTATCTGCCTCTCAGGACGGAAAACTTATCGTCTGGGATGCCTACACTACCAATAAAGTCCACGCTATCCCTCTGCGGTCGAGTTGGGTCATGACTTGCGCTTACGCCCCTTCTGGCAACTTCGTCGCGTGTGGTGGTCTGGACAACATCTGCTCCATCTACAACCTCAATAGCAAGGAGGGAAGCGGCGTCAAAGGCGCTCGCGAGCTTAGCGCCCACTCCGGTTATCTCAGTTGCTGCAGATTCATCAACGACAGGCAGATTGTCACCTCTTCCGGAGATATGACCTGCATGCTTTGGGATATCGAAGCCGGTGTGCGGGTCGTCGAGTTCAGCGACCACACAGGCGATGTTATGAGGTGTGTGGTACTCCCCCCTTGTCACCTGTCATCAAAGTGACCATCTCGTCAAGCTTGTCCCTGGGTCCTAACCAGAACATCTTTGTCTCTGGCGCTTGTGATGCAACGGCCAAGCTGTGGGATATTCGCAGTGGTCGTGCTACACAGACCTTCACTGGTCACGAATCAGACATTAATGCCGTTCAGTGCGTATCAGCGAGAATCTATCAGCTATATATCTAATTTAAACGCCATTAGATTCTTCCCCAACGGAGATGCCTTTGCAACCGGCTCTGACGATGCTTCGTGCCGACTGTTTGATATTCGCGCGGATCGTGAATTGAACACTTTCACGCACGATAACATCCTCTGTGGTATTACCTCCGTCGCCTTCTCTATCTCTGGCCGTATCCTGTTTGGTGGATATGACGACTGGACCTGCAATGTTTGGGACACTTTGAAGGGCGAACGTGTTGGTGTTTTGACCGGGCATGAAAACCGAGTAAGCTGTCTTGGTGTGAGCACTGATGGAATGGCCCTTTGCACGGGTAGTTGGGACAGCACACTCAAGGTCCGTGCCACTGTAAAGAGCTCGCCGCCTTGTACTAATACCTCACCAGGTGTGGGCATAATTTGTTACTCTTGGAAAATACCACCTTCTTCCCTCGGCCGCTCCCATCTTCGAACTCGAAAAGCCTCATCATCTCTACTGTTTCGCACCCCGCGCCGACTCCCCATTCCTCTCGTATATGATATTTCCTATTTACTCACCCGCAGTCCATCTCTGCATGGACGCCGAGAGTCGGTCGTTACCGGTACAAGGTACAGCAGCCTTTATACTACGTGTAGTTGCGGTTCATATCTCGGCGCTTTGGTACCTAAAGATTTCCATCTGCTTTTACTCTCAACCTCCTTCGTATATATATTGTCCAATCCTATATTTCTTCATGGGGAATCTTTCCACTGGCTGATTTTAAAAGTCTGAATTCGGCATCGCGACACGTGTGATCACACTCACTTTGATTTCTTTCGTGCTACTACTTTCATGGCCGACGACGATGAGCGCGCCGCCAAGGCCGCCCGAGCGAAGGCTATGGTGTGCTGCCTGGCGTAGCTATAACGCACATATTTATTGAGCCAAATTACAGCTCAAGAAACGGCAACAGAAGAAAGCGGCCACGGGTACGACCTCCGATGTAACGTCGCCAATAATAAGCCCTCCGCCTTCGAGGACATTCACCCCGGCACCAGCTGAACCTGGGGAAGAAGAGAAACACGACTTAGCTGACGTGTAGGTGCATTCTCTACGCGTGTACATATGAGCGGGAGGTCGAAATGAGTGCAGGTTTACTGTTACTAAGGACGATCCCGACGCGTCATCATGGCTGTCTTCACTTGCGCGGGTCCCAAGTCCACCGCCGCCGGCTGCTCACGTCCAAGAAAAGTCTCCCCCGCCGACAAAATCTCCACCACCACCGGTCAATACGCCTGCACCGCCGAAACGGACGAGTTTAACGTCGCCACCACCTCCGTCTGGTAAAGATGTAGCTCTGCAGAAACAAATCTCGGTATTGCAGGCGGATAATGAGGCGCTTGCGGCTGATGTGGCGCGTTTGAGGGAATTCGAGTCGCGTTCGTATTTTCTCTGTCTTTCGTTGTCATTGGAGGACTGAGGAATGCATCAGAGTTCCAGCAAACGGAAGCTCTTTTCAACGAGGCTCGTGCAGGGTCGCAGGTTCTCGAGGACCTGGTGCAACGGTTGAAAGCA
This sequence comes from Favolaschia claudopus, assembly GCA_037176885.1. Lineage (NCBI taxonomy): Eukaryota > Fungi > Basidiomycota > Agaricomycetes > Agaricales > Mycenaceae > Favolaschia > Favolaschia claudopus. Next base: position 375,290 of record JAWWNJ010000032.1, on the reverse strand, counting down.
GAGAACGAAACTTTGCAGCAGAATCAGCAACAAACTATTTCGTTACTTGTTTCTGAGAAGGCGTCGCTTACCTCGGAGCTGGAGCGTTTGGAGGGCGCGGAGAATTGTACGCTATCTGTAGTCGGCGTTATGCTAATTGTTGGTTACTGACCTCTTCACAGTGGCTCACACAACTGAGGCTTTACTCGAAGAGGAGCGGAAAGCCGCCAAGGAGCTCGACGAGCATGTTCGACGACTACGAACAGAAGTTGGCGAGGCCAATGTTCGGATTCAACAGTCAGAGACCAAGGAGAAGGAACTTGCTGAGAAATGCCGCGAGCAGGTGAATTATCCAACAAAATTTGAATCGTTGCCTATTCTAATAATTGCAAGGAACGGGAGCTTCAAATCGCTAATGCATCTATACACGAGTCAAAGAAGGAGGCAGAAAAGCACCAGAGGGCCATGCGTGAACTGCGGGAGCAGATTCAGAGCGACGATCGACTTGAACGAGCTGAGAATTCTTTGAAGAACACTCAGAACCGCGCAGATGAGCTGGAATTCCAGCTTTCCAAGCTCAAGCAGGTAGGCTCTCGCTGATATTCGCATTGTTATTGCCAGTTGCTCATCGCTCTTAGGCGCACAGCACTCTCAAAACTGAGCGGGATGGATTTGATGCTGAGCTACAGAAACTGCGCGACAGCGATCAGCAGTGGCAAAGCAAGCACTCGGCTCTTCAGGAAGAGTGCACGGCGGCGCAGCAAGCGCTGGCCAGCGCTATTTCGGAGAGAGACCAGTTGTCGCAAGAAAAGTCGGGTCTTCAATCGGAGATTACAACCGCAGAGAAGACAAATTCTACCCTCAACGAGCAGCTGCAGCAAGTCACAACTGAGCTCGTAACTGCTGGTCGGCACCTCCAGACAGCTCAGGCCGAACTCAAAGCCGCGAATCGACGAGCGGAGGAAGCTGAAAAAACTCAACAGGATCTGCAGACTGAGGGGACGACGTTGATGCGTTCTCTCGACGAGATGCGGCCGAAAATTGTTGAGCTCACCGGGATAAGAATGGAACTCAGCGAGAAGGTCGATGGGCTAGAGCATACCTTGAGAAGTCGGGATGCTGTCATTAGCAAGCTGGAGGGCGAGCTAGACGAACTTCGGGATGACAAAGAGCAGGTGGACCATCGACTCCAAGACACTTTGGCTCAGCGCGAGAAGGATCGTAGTCTGGCGCAGGCGAGCTCGGGTGAGCTGCAAAAGGCGTATGCTGATCTCCGGGAGGAGCTCGATTTGTCCAACGACAGTATTCGGTCTCTAGAGGCTGAACGGGCTAACCATCGGCAAGAGAGCGCGAAGCGTTTGGAGGAAATCGAGGGTCTCACTGCGACATCTAATGCCCAACTGGACGAGCTCTCGGCTTTACGACAAGAAATTGCGGAACGCCGATCTGAACAGGACGAGGAACAAGATTTCCTGAGCCGAGCTCAAAACGAGATCGAGTCGTTGCGTGCGGATTTAGCTGTGAGAGAGGAGGAGCTGGAGCGGCTAAGGGAGGCGGTCTCGTCACCCACAGTTGGCGATGACCACTCGCTCGACCATGAGCTGCTTAGTTCGTTGCGCCAACAACACGCTCTGGACTTGTCAGCCACCCAGTCACAGATCCGTGCGCTGGAGAACTCGGTGTTTGATTCGGAAGCCAAATCTCATGCTTTGCGCAAACAGGTCAGCACTCTTGAAGACCAACTTGCGCAGTCTCGTGCGGCTGTTGCTGCGCATCGTGCGCTTTCCCCGAGCATCCCGTCAAGTTCACGGCCTGCCAGTCGCGCGGCGTCTACCCGAACTGCCCTTGGGCAAGGCGCGCCCCCTCTCAGCCGCTCAGTATTTGACCAAAACCTCACGCCCGAGACACGACATAAGCGCAAGGTCAGCTTGAGCATGTTGAAAGCGCGTATCGATAGCGAGGCTGCTCATGCGCTGGCGCACCAGCATAACTCGCGTCCGCCTTCCCGCGCGCTTTCGCCGGTGCAGTCCGTGGATAGCTTTGAACGGGTTGCTAGTCCGCCTAGTCGAGGGCCGGCACCTTTTCATCGTCCGCAGTTTCTTGACGATTCGCATGTATTTTGGTGTCATTCATGTCGGGGAGATCTTGTTATCCTTTAGGTAGTGTTTTGAATATATGAATGCTGGTATCCTTTGGTTCTATGGGCTACTTCTCCATTTCGCGGTAAAAAATACAATGGAGCCTTTGTTTACGATTATGTACGTGTTTGATTGCCGAGCTGCCGATCAAAAGTCCATTGTCCTCCCCAATTGTTCTTTATTCTGAAAGGGTACAATGCGCGTGCTGCATACCCGAGCTACACAGCGCGGGAAGTTCGCACTTCGATTTTCGGCCTCGGGCCCCAGGTCACGCGTTCTAGACCCGCGTGACGTACCTCTGCCTTTTCGGGAACCCCGGGAGGCGGTGACATCTCGTCACACACTTCGTTTCGCTACTTTGTGTGTGCCCACTTCCTGGCGCAGCATACCATATCTCGTCAATATCCACTCCAGAACTCAAACAGCACTCTCTGAGCACTCTAACGGGCAATCTGGCTGACTCTCTTGGCTATTAGGCGCGCTGTATACCAGTGACGTAATACAGCTTCCATCGAAATATGATCTCGCTCGAAACGAACTCTAAGTTATTATGACTGCTACGGCTCTCCCTCGTTCTCTTTCATTCCCTCTTCAGCACTCTAGGGTCAGGCTCCTATGCATCTGTTATGATTCAATAGGTACAATAGCTCCCAGCTTATACCGCTACAAGTGGCCCAGTGATGGTATTTTGCTTCCGTCTAAAAGCACACGAGTCCGCAAGCGACCATGTTTCGGGTCCGGGCATTGCCGGTACAGTGCGCTCAGTATAAACCCTCAGTTCAAGCCCAGAGGGAACAAACAGGATTCCGAGACAAAATGTACCAAGATGATTTCAATGATTTCAACTTTCTTTCTTTCTTTCGGCTTGCAGGTGCTGTCCAATTTTCTGTTCGTCCCTCTCTTCTTCAAATCAACGGAAAGTGATTGCCTTCTATCGGGTTGATATTTCCATTCGATGTTTCGTCCGCTATAAAATCCTCAAGAGCGCTGATAATTTTCCTGACCTTCCACCACCATGTCGACAGTTCCCCTCTCCGCTCTACCTACAAACAACAAGCCATGTGGTGGCCCTGACAATGTCCATGACGGCTGCCAGATGTTTCTACCCTTCTCCAATCCCGACCAAGTCCTCTGTCACAGATGCCAAAAGCTCAATGCGCCTGGGTTGTCCGAGTCAGACATTAAAGCTATCCAGGTATTTGGCATATATCATCTATCCTCTCTTTATTTCATCACAAGCTCCAAGGCTCTGAAGGCTTGTGACATGTGTGGCCTGACTGGCAATAAGATAACTAACCCTTGCGGCACATGTAACCGCCGCAGTAAGCTTTCTTATTGTTGCTCGCGCGCGAGTTCCCTCTCACTCACACATGCTATGTAGTGCTAGAGGCCCAGAATCAGGTGGATCCAATCAAGGAAGCTGCTCGCCTCGCACGCCTTGCTCAAGTTCAAAAGGCATTCGGGATTGTCAAGCCGCCCCTTGCTGACACGACAAACCACCACCCTGGTCCAACGACTTCGGCGGAACAGCTCAGTGACATCCGTTCTGCCAACAAAAAGGGAGACTGGCTGATTCTCATGCAAGTAAGCTGCTTATGCTTCACTCTTGGCTTGAATATACGTCTCAATTACACCCCCAGGTCCGTGTCGACAACAAGATAGACCAGAGGTTCGGTCAGTTTGGTCTCAATCATCAAAGCGATGATACACTGCAATGTGAGATAATCTTTGTTGCTGGCTTCTGTCTGACCACCAGAGGTAGACGTGCTGGAGAATGCAGTCAATCACATCAATGTCACCTGGACCTCACGCGATGGCAATTATGTATCTCTTTCTACGTACGTTTCTTTGGGTGCTCGAAGTTTTATGTTACACTCACTCCGAGCTCGTCTCAGCAAATACTGCATCCTGAGTTTCAAGAACAATTTCCGTATTGCGACTGAGGCTACCACTCTCACTGTCAAAGGACTCTACAATTTTTATTTGAACCGAAATGATCGCACTTTAGCTTTGGGAGATGAAAAGAACAAGCACACTCGCGGTCTGGCAAAGGGCACATATATGTTCATGGAAGTTGTCGTCGAATATGCCCAAGTCAGTCCCTCTCATACTTTGCTCAATCTCATCTCACATTCCTCAGTACAAAAAAGCTGTCGAGCGCTTTTCTGTGGATGATGACGACATCGAAGCCTCAGGATCAAAGCGTAAGAAGAACAACGCAAGCAATGAGGGTTCGTCCAAGCGTCTCAAGTCGCAAGGTAGACTTTTCTTTTTCATCGACATACCTTACCCTTCTTGACGTGAGTATCAGCTGTTATTTTACAGAGCAGCTTCGCGCCTGCAGTGACATATGCTGCCACTCCCTCCAAGCCTGAGCATTTCGTGCAGTTCACCACCATCGAATGTATCATTGATCCTATTACTGGTGTCGCCACCATGGAACAATCGCGTTCTATCAAGACTGGCAAGATTGAGATGCAGCCTTTGGCTGGCGTACGTATGGTGGACATGGGCAAGTCCAAGGATGTTTTCAAAGTCTGTCGCACCTCTCTCTCTTTACCTCTCTCTCTTTCGTTGAATTAATTTCCGACTTAATTTCCGACTTTTGTTTAGATGACCATCCTAGGTGGTTCCGGACACTTTGTGGCCAAGACGTTCTTCAATGTTGGTCAAGGTCGTGGACAAGGACTCATTGTTAATGAGAGAATGCTACTGCATGACCTCGTTCGCATGCATCGGCTTAATGTTTTCCTTCGTCAATTCGAGGCCCGGGCTCTTGATACTGGCACCGAAATCTCAAGTACGTTTTTTTCTCCTAACGCATGCAATGCAAAAACTCCACTTTGCTTTTCAGGTTTTGTTGTGTCTGAGGCGGCTGTCATCATTGTCCAGTCTGAATCCGGCACCCCGGTCAACAAAGCTTATCTCGTTGAACCCCTTCGCTCCAGCACCTTGTCGAGAAGTTCAGCGGCACAATCGGTGGTGCCGACAATAGTCCTAACCAGCTCGCCTCTACTATGGTAGCCTTCACGCACTTCATTCTTCAAATTACTGCTTGTCGTTTGGCGTTTACTGATTTGCAAGGTATCTTTCCATGTCCCTCAATCAAATGCTCATTTCCTCATTTCTAAAACCTGTGTCCTGTGTCCAGGCTCTTACGATTGTGAGCGTGCAGGAGAGGTGCCAAGACTGGTCCTCTTTGATCCAATGACGCACTCGTTATCTGGGTGAGTTCGCTCCAGTCCATTTACCTCAAGACCATCTTGACTCATGAATCCCAAGAAACACCGGTGTCGGTGACCATGGAGCGGCCGGCATTGAGGACACCATCGACACTCACATTTGCTCTTATACTTGTCGGTCGATGAAGCTTGCAAGCTTGGCCTCTCTTCAAATGACTTTCGAGAACGAGAAGGACACACTTGACAATATGGATATGGATACGAGCGATGAGGAGGGGGAGGATGGGAAGAGGGATTCAATGGCGGGATTCATTTTACACCGAGCGGCAGCAGCTCCAGGGGCAGAGAGTGGCGATGCCAATGCCGGAGCTGGCAGTACTGAAGGTGAAGCTAGTAACAGTGGCAGTGGCACTAGCGGCGGAGCTAATAGCGGCGAAGGTGAAGGCGGTAGTGCTGGTGGCGGCGAAGCCAGTGGTGGCGGCAACAGCTCTTGAGATCTCAGAATCTCGAATTCACTTTGTCTCGTGTGTTTTTGTAGTGTCTGGAGCTTGGATGCTTTTTTAACATGAGACATTGTTTTTCTTTGGTTTGTGCGAGACGGGTAGAAAGCAAGCAATGCCAGTAATATAGAGGTAAAACTTTCTTTCGGCCTTCTGATTGGTGCTGTTGTGTAAAGAGGCTAGATAAATACAGAGAATCACAACGCGAACACGTCGAGTCTCTCTCTCAAGTAACCCTCATGCCAAACCCCACTGGTGCAAATGGACGTGAAGTTCAGTCATGTAACTCTGCAATATTCACAGCTTGTCTTCATCTCTAATCACAGTACTACGTTTAGGCCCATCAGACGAAGTACTGTTAGCTGCCTTTACAGAATACGCGAAAGAAAACGGCGGATCTGGCCTTTCATGGGAGCACCAAATACAGAGACTGAAAAGTGAACACAATTTCACTGTTGGGTATGCCAAGAATGAAGTTTCTGAACCTACCTCCACCTATTGTGACGAACTACAGACGCACCACTTTGAGCAAAATACGCAAGCGCGTTGGCGCACCATCTGTCAGGAAGACAGCCAAGTCCTTGCATCCAGCAGATCTGAATCAACGTGTCGAGGATCTCAAGCAGTCAGACGCGCTCGGTCTCTGGGGTGTATCACAAGTACGAGGGCGGCTAGCTAACGAAGGAGTTTTCGCCACACGGTATGCAGATACAGACATTGCTGCTTCCACCTGTGTCTGCCAGCTTGTTGTTCATTCTTGTTCATTCTATATTCAGGCAGGCCACACGTAACTCTCTGCACGACAACTACGATGATGAGTTTGAAAACCGATTTCGCGGAAAGAAGAAACCGAAAAAACATCGCACACCTTTACATGCTCTAGGTCCCTGGCACCAAGAACATTCCGATGGGCACGAAAAGCTTGGGGAACAAGGACTCATGATAGGTAAAGGGATTCATTTACCAATCTACGCCTCGAAGGATCAATATGCGGCCTGGCTACATTCACTACTGCTAATGCCACATGTGCGCACTGCTCAAGCGATAGCCCACTACTATTTAGATCTCGTTGAGGGACGTGGATGTGAGTCTGAGAGCCGAGTCGAGTTGATGTTACTCATTTTTTCTATCAGACCGAATCTCGATCACACTCATTGTTGACGGCGGCACAGAAGTTGTGGAGATGCTGAAAATCCATGAGCGATTGAGGTAAAGTTGTTTCGTTCTTGTCTGGCCTCTCTAATGACCCACTTTCGAAGAGCGGATGCAGCGCCGGACTTTACATTGCCTGAATGGCCTTACTCAGTCTCCTTGCCTAGCACACAGAACACACCGATCGAGTCGTTCTGGCGGTTGAAGCGCAACGGTGAGGGGAGATCAATTCGCCATGTACTCGAAGAGGGTGCGAATCAAGGCTATTTCATGCCCAATGATGATATTCACAAGTGCGGTGTTCTCAAGCCCAAGTTTTTGCTCTCTCTGAAACCTTCACAGACAGACATTCTATTGGATTTGGGTGCCTTTCATTCAGTGGCGCCTAGATCTCTTTCGAGAGTATTGGAATAATCATCGACTGCAAGATTTGAAGGCGAAGATTAATGGATCCGGCATGTCTCCTAAGAACTTGTTTTTGAATCCCCAAGCTGGAAGAGTTGATGCTCGCGACTGCTCGATCAAAGTTCGCCCGGGGTTGGTTCATGAGTTGAGGGAGGCGTATGGCGGGATGGAAGCACGGGAAAAGACATACCGCTTTGTCTCGCCAAACTTCCAGGCTGCAGCAGACGAAGCCTATGTGTTTTTAGGTTGCCCTGACATTAACCTAGACAGCATTTGGGGTATTTTTACAGACGTTGTAAAATATTTAGATGAGCACCACTAGGCTCAATGCAATACAGTGTCCGATTTCCTTTTCCGTCGCACATTTGCCAAATCGGGACACCCACTCAGTGGTTGGGAATTTTTTGGAGAGATATTAGCTTCAACTCTGCCCTTGATACAGCCCTTTCTATTAAGATTGATAAATCTGACTCTGTGCACCCTATTTTCGGATAGTACCCTGTAAGTATCCCTATCTCTCCCCGCCCTTTAGCCATACGCGCAGAGAACGGTTGAATCCTGCTTTTCGTTGAGTGGCTGTGTTCTTTGTTTGAACTTGTTGATCTCAGCTGGTCTTGCCTGGTCACTCCCTCTCCGGTCATTCTGACTGATTTCCTGGGCTTGCCCGGCTACCTACAGCCTTCCTGGGGCCCCAAAGCATGAAAACCTACCCATACAACACTCTCCTGGCCAGCAAATCTTGCACAATCTTGTCCATTAATTTCTGTCAGCTCATTAATACACACAATTGCTCTCTGTGCAATCTACTCTGCTGTGGTCCACCAACACCTCTCTCACTGCCTAATAACTTTCCTTTGACCTCCAACTGAAGTATTGGGGTGGAATTTCCCTCTCTAAAGCTCTGTATTGCTGTGTCTCTGGGGTGCAAATGATGTAGGGCAGGTTTGGGTGTCGGTGCGTCATCCACTCACATCCATCATGGCTATTTGCTCACCCAAACTGTACTATAGCATCCTATCTATGTATTCCTTGGCTTCTGAGGAAGTTCAGGTGCGTCCCCCCTTCACAGATCTCAAATAGGGGCAAAATTCGCTTTTTACAGGTTTTTCACTTGCAACACAGCAGTGTGCAGCCCTCTCTCTCTCTCTTGCGCTCCAAATCATCCCCCCACATCCCCCCCATCTCCTCCTGCGCTTTGTATTGCCTGTCACTGCCGTCCTGGGTGTCGTCAGCCCATCCAATGTCACTTCTCCCCAATATCCAATATTCAGCCTTGTTCGGCTCAAGTTCATGGCCCCACCCAGCCATTTCCCTCCCCAAATCGACCCTCCTCATCCCCCCCACGACCCTCTGCACTGTGGAGCACATTGTGGCACCGCTGTCTTTGATGGCAGCCTGCCCAATGTCGTCTCACCACTCCAAAATGGATTCGGCTCATATTTTCTCAGGTCTTGGTCCAACCTTGCTCTTCCCCTTTCCAATCTTACCTCTCTCATCCCCCACCCACACTCCTGGGCCCCTGGGGGTGGGTTTGGTTTGTCTGTCTGCTGTCTGTGACGACATCATTTCTTTATTTCTTTCTTTCTTTATTCTCATCGCGCGCGTAGTCGTAGTAGTAGGTCGTAGTAGTAGTAGTAGTAGTTTTGCGGTATGAATATATGATCTCTCATTTGAATGTCAATCTTTGTTGGTTTTTTCAAAAGCATATAAATATTCGTCGCATCTCATCTCATCTCGTTCTGTTCTCGTTGTCGCATCCCGCATCCCATTCTCTCTCTGTACTACTTCTTCTCGAAGTTAACTCCAACCCATGCCCTAGCCCAAAGCACCTCTGTGTTGACCTGCTTCTTTGGATAAATCGTAGCCAGAGCTGTAGCTAGATCTGCGACATGCGTAGGTGGGGCAGAGATGTGCGTTCTGCATAGTGGGCAATCTTTCGAGGTGTCCAGCCACTGGCGAAGGCAGTGATAGCAAAATGTATGCGCCTTGCTCGGGAGGCAAGGAATACTTCGAACAACACGATGTGAGTTACATAAAAGATACCGAGAAAAAAAGCGGTGAATGCACTCACGCTACTGGGTTAGTGAGAAGATTCTGGCAGATGGAACATATGAATTCGGAATCCGTTGGAAGTGTGCGGTCGATGTTTACATCATCGGGGCTAACACCGTTGACGAAAACAGCATTAGTGTATTTGAACTTGGGAGATCGAGGTGACAAGTTCGATGACGATGACAAGTTGGAGGAGAGAGATGAGCTGGGGCCAGCTCTGCCCGTTGTAGTTGTTGACCGAAGATAACGAGCCATTCGCGTCTGCGAACTGCTACTGCGTACTAGTTGCAGAGTGCTGGTGAGCTGAGTTTGACCGGTGGGGAGTGCCTTTGTTTTTTTCTTTGGTGTGGGTTTTGGTTTTGGTTTTGCCGGTCGCATGATGAGAGGTGTGGACTCAATGGCACCTAGTGACAATTACGAGGCAGCGAAATTGGAGAGATAAAAGTACGCACATGTAGCCTGCCCAACTCGAGGCTGGAGAACGTCGGGAAGTTCCCAGGAATCAACATCAATCACTTCTGGTGGAGGAGGATTCCATGCATCGGCGTCAATGACTTCCATGTTAGAGGATGGGCAAGTCGTCGTAAGGATGAAGAAGCGAGTGACAAGTGACAGAAACTGTCACTCTCATTAGCGTTACCCGACTTGGATCGCGCTACACATTCTTCCTCCCTGTTGTCCTCACTCACTATGCCGGAGATCCGCGAGGAGGATATGTTCAAGATCTGGATTCTGTTGTTTATAGCATTTGCAAAGGCCAATCTGGGGCCAGATGCCCTCAAGATCAAAGCTATACATGCGGACTTCATCAAGTCAGAGCTGGACGATCTCAAGAATAGGGAAAATCGTCTCTTAATATATGCGAGGACTCTTACAGAGGATTTGTTTGCCCAAGGTTTTCACCGTGCATGGGCTGTCCGAATGGAAAGTCTAGCTCTGGCCATCCCTGACACGAATGGTCTCATGATTAACGAGGTGCGTCAGATTGTGGTTGGATAGAAAGAAGGAGAGCATTGAATGGAAAATAGGTGCGGGCTGCATTCCCCCCCTTGATTCGGGACATGCTTTCCGCAAACCACTCTTCTTGGCATGAATTTCGTGAGGCTATTTGCGCACTAGAATTTGGCCAGTACAGTGATAGGTGTCCTTCCGAACGTGAGTCATTCCTGGGTAGATTGCGTTGTTGAATAATGAACTGGCAAATCTTCAGTACCTGAGCCTTGGTTCATGAATAAGGAGCTACAACAGGATTATAAGTTGGAGCGGCCATCCTCCAGTCTTTTAACGTACCAGCTGAATCACATCATCCCGCCTACTTGGAGAGGTCATAGTCCCGACAGACGGCCTTTTGAGCAGCGGCCCCAGGCAGTTGACACTGCATGGGAGGAGCCTCTGATATATCCAGTACCGTCGAATCGGTACGTATTATTATTTCACTTTGTATCTTATCTTCTTACGATACAACACATAGAAGTCAGCCTGGATTCGACATCCTAGGCAATGTTCCGCCTCCGTACCTGGCTCCTCTTCCCTCCAGCCGGGGAAAGAAGAAAGGCAAGAAAACGACGACGGTACCAACAGCAGCCCCGCCGCCGGCCACACAGTCGCAGCCAAAGGTTACGGACTTCTTCAAAACGACAGCATCATCGACAACCTCCACAACCTCTACGCCCAAATCCATGAACGGCATCTCTTCAAAGCTTGCCAGCCTGGGTGGCCGGAAGCTGCGAAAGAGAAAGAAGGGGGAGCTTTATACCGAGAGAGATATTGACCACTCCCTATACATGTGGCCACTCTCTCTGATTCCGAGTATTCGAACTCGTTCATCGCTGACAGATGCAGATTTGGAGCTCATGGGGTTGGAGCATGATACCCGTGATATCGTGCTTGACCTGAAGCACTGTTTCCTCGAGGTAAGCACCCCTCTTAATTCTGATAACGGGTTCTAATTTAATGTGCAGATAGAGCCGTTGCTACATAGTTCTCCCCAAATCTTTACAGCCGAGGATTGGGAAGGGGTTTCACGAGTTCCGGCGGATAAACGTGGATTCAAAGTGGTCATTGCTCTCGAGATGTCCTCTCATACGCTTGCCTGGGTTTCCAAAGACGCAAATTGCAGAGCCTATTGGTTTTCCCGACCTGATATAGAGTCAGTAAGACCTCATCGTGTTCCTCGTATGTGCCTTTCTCTTGCTCGTACTTTGTTGTTGACTTGTTTTTTGAGACATCCTGTGGGACTACTGGAACTGGTGCAAGTTCACCGTTAAATGGTTGAGACAGTGGGAAACCGTGAGGCGTCTTGATGACAAAACCATAACCTCAATTCTGTCGGGTTCCGGAAATCATCCGTGGCGAGGGGTTGGGCGTTATACACTTGACGAGTTAGCTGCACGCTCAGGTATGTTGCAAGCAATCCTACAATATGGTACTAACTCACTCTCCAGGAATTCCTCTGACAATGCTTTTCCGAGAGCTCCTGAAACGTCCAGAGATGCTACTGGCATTCTCGGAGCAAGAATTTTTATTTGCAGCTGAACAGTGGCAAGCGGCGGAGTAAGTGCACTTGCTTTAGCTGTTGCTAGATTCACTGACTTCAACCTAGTGAGATGCTCGCTGAATGTCGAAAGCTGAACTCATTGCGCGGGCCTAATTCATGGTTGCTGATTACGACGAATAAATCTGTGTTGAGGTGGGTTGCAGGCCTTTAAGCCTACCAAAGTATTGATTCATATCTACGGTCCAGATACAATCGCATGCTGTCTGTATACAAGCAGTCGGTGTGGCTGACAAGCAGTCGCACGAAGCGTTTGGTAGAGAGGTATAATGTAAGAATGTTTTTTCAGGATAACAGATAACAACAAAACTGATTCGGGCCGGAATTCAGTACCTGAGCAGTAAAACTTATGATGCGGCGAGAAATGTAGCTGCAGTGAAGGCAGAGCAAAAACGTACGGGTGTGGTTCTGCCCATTCCCGCTGACCCGATCAACCCTGACGACATGTCAAACGCGCCTTGGTGCATGGATTTGGCCGAACTAGCGCCTTCGCTGCTATTGTTCGGTCATACAGGTCCAACAATAGTTGGCGGTCCAAAGATTTGGGATAGCTTGTTCAAAAGCGAAGCTATTGCGGCGACAACGAAAGAGATGAGAAACAGATTTGCTTACTTCAATTCACGACATGATCTCACCGCAGTACAGAAGCTCATGTTGAAGCCTGTTGTGGACTTGAGTCCTGCAGAGCGCGAGCTGCTGGTGGCAGACTTTGGTGGCTCGATCAACCCATTGGTGGACTATTTGGAGAAGCGCAGAAAATTTGGGTTTTTCAGATGTGAATCACTGCCGGCTATACACGCTTCGGTGTTGGAGAAGAGGAAGGCAGCGCGGGCCCGAGCAGACCTGCCATCTAAACGTAGAAAGACCGCCACCAGTAAGAGATCTTCATTCTGCTAAGATTCATTCTAACAACACGCAATCAAGCAGCGCCTAGTCAGAGAGTCGATCGAAGACCAGGTTCGGACCAAGGAGCATTGTAGTCTGGTTGTCTGATTGAATTGTTCTTTTATAGAGGAAGACGAAGAGTCCGATAGCGACGACGATGAAGTATTTGGAGGTGCTCTTCCTGATCTGACAGACGACGAGGATGAAGATAAGGAGGAAGACGGGGAGAATGAAGAGCCCTACATTCAGATCACACATCAGTTCGTCGATCCGCTTGACGAACTTCCAAACGACGACGGTGAGTATTCAGATGCAGAAACGGGAGACTTTGTCAACTTACTTTTGGACACTCAGCGCCGTCTCCCTGGGTTGACGAAGAGTGGACACTAATCAGAGATATCAACCGTGCTAAAATCAAGACCCGCTTGTGCAAATCGGGGGATGGTAGTTGTTGGACGGTGTTCAAGCCTCCACGGAGCACAGTAAAGTTGAGTGAGGATGATGAGCCAATCGATGCCTTCCGAGAAAAGGTTGATGCTATTCGATGGCTGGAGACGTTGACGAGGGTGAAGGAAAACACCAGGTTGCATACAGTTGGATTTCTCGACTTCTGCGGGCATGCAACTGCTTTCAAAGTCGGACGCGGTTGGTACGTGGAACCTCTCAATAATTTTGGGATGCTTCTCATTGTGTTCCCAGGATAATCGCACCGTGTCGGTGGCACCCTAGCTTGACGAGAGCCCAGCAGCAGGCTGTGCATCGGTCTTGGATGTCCATAGGCATCTGGCGCGTGGGGTATCCTAAGTTCTCAAAAACAGCCATGAAGAAGGAGGTGACGTTGAGGAAGGAAGCACGGGATGAATTGAAAGGTAAAAAATACACAGCTAAGGACTTGACAAAGCTGGTTAGGCGGAAGAGGGCAGCAAAGAGGGTCGAAGAGAAACTTCAGCAGGCAAAGAAGGCAGCAGTGAGGGCAGAAAAAAAGACACAGAAGAGGAAGGGGAAGGGGAAGGGAGTACTGGAGGAGTCACATCCCGCTCCTATGACCTTCAGGAGCGAACGTCTCAATGAACTGGGCGGGGATGAGCAGGGGAGAATGAGATTGAAGCATAGAGCCCTTGAGACATTGGGTATCAAGAGACGGGCTGGGAGGGGCAAGGTGGAACAGTAATGGTAGTATATTGTTGGACTTGAAGTGGAAATGTATGCTACCGAGTCGGAAAGTCAGTCGGAAAATGTACCCGAACCCGCGGCCGTCCGACCTTGACCGAAAATCGAAGTGCGAACTTCCCGCGCTGCGTACCCGAGCGACGCTTAGCCTTTTGTTGCGGCGTAGCCTTAATACTCCCTATTACACCTCTTTCACTTTCTCCCCTCACGTTCGTTTTCCCGCTTTCCCATGTTATCGACGCTTTTCGTCGTTCTTTTTGCCCTAAGTGCTCGAGCTGGTACGTCAACACGCCTTCCAGCTCTTTTGGAGGCTAACCAGCCCACAGCAGCCTCAAATTCCTCAATCGTATGCGTTGCCGGCCAATGTCTGCAAGGCTCATCAAACACATCTCGTGCGCCTTTTCACGATACAGTTCGAGCGAAGTACTGACTTGAATGCTAGTCGGAGTATCACTATCTGCGTCGGACGTGACCAACAGTGTTCTCCTTCTTCCAGGACAATATACGGCGACTACGAATCCGCAACTCGTTCATGACCTATTAACGTCGTCTCACGCTACACTCGCCCCCCACCCCGGCTTTGCCAATGCTTCCGCGCCTGCGCTTCCACTCAATGTCGAAGTTGCTCCTGGTCTCGCTATATACGCTCAATCTCTTTATTCGGGTCAAGCGGCGTTTAGTTCACTGCCTTCTGCTCCCGTATCCAATTCTTCAACACCTCTAAAGGCCGAGTCGCTGGCCATGGCGTCCAGCGTCTGGGTAGCATTGTCATTTGGCTCCAACGGACGTGCTGTGCTATGGGACTCTGTACCTGATATTGCGCAGCTTCCTCAACGAAATACTGGCTCGATATCCCTCCTCGATATGCAGTCCTCCACTTGCTCACCGCCTTGCGCGAGCTCTGGGACCTGCTCAGCGTCCGGAACATGCACCTGCGCCCCCGGATTCAATGGCACGTCTTGCGAAACCTGCGCAGCTGGATTCTTTGGGCCGACGTGTAAAGCATGTCCTGCCGGTTGCGCCTCATGCGACGAGGGAATTGGTGGTAGTGGCCGGTGCCTGACCCCTCCCGTTGCTCCTCCATTGTCTGCGTGCAACTGCCTCAATGGTGAATGCGCTTCTGACGGCTCGTGTGCGTGCAACCCCGGCTGGACGCTGGGCGCCAATGGCACGGCTTGTGCGAAGTGTACAGATGGATTTTTCGCCACCTCCACCGGAGACTGCAAAGGTATGTGCGGATATCTTTTCACCTCGAATGTGGTCTGACTCTATTTTGTCAGTTTGCAGCCTCGGGTGCACGAGTTGTGCCGATGGGTCGGGCAACTGTCTTACTTGTGGTACCCACTTTACACAGGATCAGAACGATGCAACGAAATGCACCACCGTTCCCACCACCGCCGGGGGAGCGCCGTGTCCTGACGGCAGCTTCGGCGATGGTACGAACTGCGCTGCTTGCTCTGCTTCCTGCAATACCTGCTCCGGCGCAACGTCAAATGACTGCACTTCATGCCCCAAGTCTCATTTTCTCACCAATAATGGCAGTTGTGTCGCTGCGAGCAGTACCGGTGTTTGTGATGGGTCCAAGTTAATTGCCGATAATAACAAAGGAAAATGCGACAGTAAGTATCCATTTTCCTTTTCCTGATCTTTTTCTTATGGTGTCATTCGTAGCTTGCGGTGCTAAATGCACTTCTTGCGAGATTGCGAGCTTCAATGTAGCGTCTACGGTCAACCAGCTGAAATGTACCGGTTGCTTGAAAGGCACCGTGCTTTCAAACGGTCAATGCATCGACAGTTGCCCGACGGGTACTTTCCTTTCCCCCAAGGATAATATAACATGTACAGGTATGCCGGTTCACCGCATACATCTTCACACTGAACTCATTATCGTTCAGCTTGCGATTCCAGCTGCAGTACATGCTCAGGGTCAGCCACGTCTTGCCTTAGCTGCCCGAACAATCAACTCGCCCTGGACGGCAAATGCGTTAGCTCATGCCCGTCCAACACGTTCTCTGCTTCCGGTTCCTGTATTGCTTGTCACCCTGACTGCGCGACGTGCAGCGGGTCATCATTCACACAATGTGCGAGCTGCCCGTCGAATCGGCCCGTGCTGAGCAACGGCCGTTGTTTACCGACATGCAGCAAAGCCCAATTCTTTGACACCACGTCCGGGACATGCCAGTCTTGCGACGCGAGCTGCTCGAGTTGCTCTGGGACGGGACCTAGCAGTTGCTTGGCTTGTTCGAGCACAAGCCAGGTTTTGCGCAGTGGTGCTTGCGTTGCTGCTAATTGCAACAATTCGACAAGTGTCGTTCCCGGCCTTGGTCTATGCCTCTCTGATCTAGTTGTTGTCACTTCTCCGGCGGAAAACAATGGCACGATTACCGAGCCAACCAAACCCACCCCCAGTCCTCCTGCTACCTCGACCTCAGGCGCTCGGCCGCTCGCCTGGTGGGAGATCCTCCTCATGACTCTCGGCTGCGCCTTCATCTTCCTACTCGTACTCATGTGCTGGCGTCGTCGTGCTCGCAAGCGTCGCGCACAGAGGACCGCCGCATTCGCTGCACAGAAGCGCCTCGATCCGAAGACGAATTGGCGCTGGCGGTTGCTCCGTTTCGGCGAGAAGTTATTCGGTCACAGACGAAGCCGTCGTGCTCAGGCCGCGGCGCCTCCGCCGATAACGACTGAGGACGTGGAGAGCGAGGCGATTCAGTTGATGAAGATGCGGAATGCGGAGGAGGCGAGGCATCATAATGAGATGGAGAAGCTGCAGCTGTTTGGCGCGTACGAGTACTCGCGCGCTGGTTCGACGCGGTCAAGTCACCCTCCGCCGTCGAGTTCGTCTCTCAATGGTCGCGGACAAGACCACCTCAAACACCATAACGATGTTGCGGAGCAGGTGTCGCGCGCGTCGATGTACTCGCAGGCGACGGGTGAGCCGCGTAAAGCGCCAGAGCCCCGGCAACCTGTCAACAAGAACCTCCTCACGACGCTGGCGCGTTACCCGAGCTCAGTCTCGAGTAGCGGTCGGTCTTACATGTACTCTTCTTCACCAGCCGACGCCCGCCTGGTCGATGTCGATCTGCCAGCAGGTCCGACGGATGCCCAGGTATATGCAGATGCGGTGAGGCCGTCGCTTGCGACGTCGCCGCCGTCTCGGGGTGCATATTGGCTGGAGCCGGTGAAGACTGGGACATCTTCGAATAATCCTTTCAGGAGATGAACCAACGGACTGATTTGATACTGTACTTCGTAGACACAAGACTAATAATCTCTTAACGATAGCATTTTCACGCATTTTGACATTTCTTTTGCATTGCATACGCATCACCGTACATACATACCATACTACAACCACTGTATCAACCACTGGATTTCCAAAGGAGAATGAACAGGTGTATCATTCACAGTTTTGCAATTTTGAGATTAGTTTCAACGGACTGAAACGACTTTAAACGACTCCAAGCGAGTTGATGCATTCTTGTGTAGTTACAATTGACTGGAACGAATACAGCAGAACAACGAATGGAAGATCTAAAACTCCTGCCCTGGTTGCCCTACCCTTGGCGTGATCACGACGCTCGCTTTCGGATTGGGCATTACAGCACTTGCGAACACCATGGGCTTGGGAACCTCCTTCGCTCCGTCCGGGAGACTCACATCGTAGTGCAACAGAAGGTGAGAGAGCATGATCTTCAATTCCATTGAGGCGCTGTTGACAATATTATCAGTCCGATTGTCTTGGAGGGAAACGGAAAAGCTGGTCATACAAAAATCGACCAGGACACGCATGTCTCCCCAAACCGAATAAGATGAAGTCTTTGTCAATGGTGGTAAACCCATGCTTCACATCGCTCTCCTCCTTCTCGCGTAAATTCGAGAAACGGAAGCAGTCGAATGTTTCAGGATCGAGGTACACAGTGGGGTCAAAGTGAATAGGTCTCGTAGGAACTCCGATGCTGTAACCCGCAGGGATGACAGTGCCGTCGACGAGGGTGAGGGGTTTGATGCTGCTGGCAGATCGACATCGACCAGGCGGGCGTCGGCTGGTGAAGAAGAGTACATGTAAGACCGACCGCTACTCGAGACTGAGCTCGGGTAACGCGCCAGCGTCGTGAGGAGGTTCTTGTTGACAGGTTGCCGGGGCTCTGGCGCTTTACGCGGCTCACCCGTCGCCTGCGAGTACATCGACGCGCGCGACACCTGCTCCGCAACATCGTTATGGTGTTTGAGGTGGTCTTGTCCGCGACCATTGAGAGACGAACTCGACGGCGGAGGGTGACTTGACCGCGTCGAACCAGCGCGCGAGTACTCGTACGCGCCAAACAGCTGCAGCTTCTCCATCTCATTATGATGCCTCGCCTCCTCCGCATTCCGCATCTTCATCAACTGAATCGCCTCGCTCTCCACGTCCTCAGTCGTTATCGGCGGAGGCGCCGCGGCCTGAGCACGACGGCTTCGTCTGTGACCGAATAACTTCTCGCCGAAACGGAGCAACCGCCAGCGCCAATTCGTCTTCGGATCGAGGCGCTTCTGTGCAGCGAATGCGGCGGTCCTCTGTGCGCGACGCTTGCGAGCACGACGACGCCAGTACTCATGGACGCCAGCACATGAGTACGAGTAGGAAGATGAAGGCGCAGCCGAGAGTCATGAGGAGGATCTCCCACCAGGCGAGCGGCCGAGCGCCTGAGGTCGAGGTAGCAGGAGGACTGGGGGTGGGTTTGGTTGGCTCGGTAATCGTGCCATTGTTTTCCGCCGGAGAAGTGACAACAACTAGATCAGAGAGGCATAGACCAAGGCCGGGAACGACACTTGTCGAATTGTTGCAATTAGCAGCAACGCAAGCACCACTGCGCAAAACCTGGCTTGTGCTCGAACAAGCCAAGCAACTGCTAGGTCCCGTCCCAGAGCAACTCGAGCAGCTCGCGTCGCAAGACTGGCATGTCCCGGACGTGGTGTCAAAGAATTGGGCTTTGCTGCATGTCGGTAAACAACGGCCGTTGCTCAGCACGGGCCGATTCGACGGGCAGCTCGCACATTGTGTGAATGATGACCCGCTGCACGTCGCGCAGTCAGGGTGACAAGCAATACAGGAACCGGAAGCAGAGAACGTGTTGGACGGGCATGAGCTAACGCATTTGCCGTCCAGGGCGAGTTGATTGTTCGGGCAGCTAAGGCAAGACGTGGCTGACCCTGAGCATGTACTGCAGCTGGAATCGCAAGCTGAACGATAATGAGTTCAGTGTGAAGATGTATGCGGTGAACCGGCATACCTGTACATGTTATATTATCCTTGGGGGAAAGGAAAGTACCCGTCGGGCAACTGTCGATGCATTGACCGTTTGAAAGCACGGTGCCTTTCAAGCAACCGGTACATTTCAGCTGGTTGACCGTAGACGCTACATTGAAGCTCGCAATCTCGCAAGAAGTGCATTTAGCACCGCAAGCTACGAATGACACCATAAGAAAAAGATCAGGAAAAGGAAAATGGATACTTACTGTCGCATTTTCCTTTGTTATTATCGGCAATTAACTTGGACCCATCACAAACACCGGTACTGCTCGCAGCGACACAACTGCCATTATTGGTGAGAAAATGAGACTTGGGGCATGAAGTGCAGTCATTTGACGTTGCGCCGGAGCAGGTATTGCAGGAAGCAGAGCAAGCAGCGCAGTTCGTACCATCGCCGAAGCTGCCGTCAGGACACGGCGCTCCCCCGGCGGTGGTGGGAACGGTGGTGCATTTCGTTGCATCGTTCTGATCCTGTGTAAAGTGGGTACCACAAGTAAGACAGTTGCCCGACCCATCGGCACAACTCGTGCACCCGAGGCTGCAAACTGACAAAATAGAGTCAGACCACATTCGAGGTGAAAAGATATCCGCACATACCTTTGCAGTCTCCGGTGGAGGTGGCGAAAAATCCATCTGTACACTTCGCACAAGCCGTGCCATTGGCGCCCAGCGTCCAGCCGGGGTTGCACGCACACGAGCCGTCAGAAGCGCATTCACCATTGAGGCAGTTGCACGCAGACAATGGAGGAGCAACGGGAGGGGTCAGGCACCGGCCACTACCACCAATTCCCTCGTCGCATGAGGCGCAACCGGCAGGACATGCTTTACACGTCGGCCCAAAGAATCCAGCTGCGCAGGTTTCGCAAGACGTGCCATTGAATCCGGGGGCGCAGGTGCATGTTCCGGACGCTGAGCAGGTCCCAGAGCTCGCGCAAGGCGGTGAGCAAGTGGAGGACTGCATATCGAGGAGGGATATCGAGCCAGTATTTCGTTGAGGAAGCTGCGCAATATCAGGTACAGAGTCCCATAGCACAGCACGTCCGTTGGAGCCAAATGACAATGCTACCCAGACGCTGGACGCCATGGCCAGCGACTCGGCCTTTAGAGGTGTTGAAGAATTGGATACGGGAGCAGAAGGCAGTGAACTAAACGCCGCTTGACCCGAATAAAGAGATTGAGCGTATATAGCGAGACCAGGAGCAACTTCGACATTGAGTGGAAGCGCAGGCGCGGAAGCATTGGCAAAGCCGGGGTGGGGGGCGAGTGTAGCGTGAGACGACGTTAATAGGTCATGAACGAGTTGCGGATTCGTAGTCGCCGTATATTGTCCTGGAAGAAGGAGAACACTGTTGGTCACGTCCGACGCAGATAGTGATACTCCGACTAGCATTCAAGTCAGTACTTCGCTCGAACTGTATCGTGAAAAGGCGCACGAGATGTGTTTGATGAGCCTTGCAGACATTGGCCGGCAACGCATACGATTGAGGAATTTGAGGCTGCTGTGGGCTGGTTAGCCTCCAAAAGAGCTGGAAGGCGTGTTGACGTACCAGCTCGAGCACTTAGGGCAAAAAGAACGACGAAAAGCGTCGATAACATGGGAAAGCGGGAAAACGAACGTGAGGGGAGAAAGTGAAAGAGGTGTAATAGGGAGTATTAAGGCTACGCCGCAACAAAAGGCTAAGCGTCGCTCGGGTACGCAGCGCGGGAAGTTCGCACTTCGATTTTCGGTCAAGGTCGGACGGCCGCGGGTTCGGGTACATTTTCCGACTGACTTTCCGACTCGGTAGCATACATTTCCACTTCAAGTCCAACAATATACTACCATTACTGTTCCACCTTGCCCCTCCCAGCCCGTCTCTTGATACCCAATGTCTCAAGGGCTCTATGCTTCAATCTCATTCTCCCCTGCTCATCCCCGCCCAGTTCATTGAGACGTTCGCTCCTGAAGGTCATAGGAGCGGGATGTGACTCCTCCAGTACTCCCTTCCCCTTCCCCTTCCTCTTCTGTGTCTTTTTTTCTGCCCTCACTGCTGCCTTCTTTGCCTGCTGAAGTTTCTCTTCGACCCTCTTTGCTGCCCTCTTCCGCCTAACCAGCTTTGTCAAGTCCTTAGCTGTGTATTTTTTACCTTTCAATTCATCCCGTGCTTCCTTCCTCAACGTCACCTCCTTCTTCATGGCTGTTTTTGAGAACTTAGGATACCCCACGCGCCAGATGCCTATGGACATCCAAGACCGATGCACAGCCTGCTGCTGGGCTCTCGTCAAGCTAGGGTGCCACCGACACGGTGCGATTATCCTGGGAACACAATGAGAAGCATCCCAAAATTATTGAGAGGTTCCACGTACCAACCGCGTCCGACTTTGAAAGCAGTTGCATGCCCGCAGAAGTCGAGAAATCCAACTGTATGCAACCTGGTGTTTTCCTTCACCCTCGTCAACGTCTCCAGCCATCGAATAGCATCAACCTTTTCTCGGAAGGCATCGATTGGCTCATCATCCTCACTCAACTTTACTGTGCTCCGTGGAGGCTTGAACACCGTCCAACAACTACCATCCCCCGATTTGCACAAGCGGGTCTTGATTTTAGCACGGTTGATATCTCTGATTAGTGTCCACTCTTCGTCAACCCAGGGAGACGGCGCTGAGTGTCCAAAAGTAAGTTGACAAAGTCTCCCGTTTCTGCATCTGAATACTCACCGTCGTCGTTTGGAAGTTCGTCAAGCGGATCGACGAACTGATGTGTGATCTGAATGTAGGGCTCTTCATTCTCCCCGTCTTCCTCCTTATCTTCATCCTCGTCGTCTGTCAGATCAGGAAGAGCACCTCCAAATACTTCATCGTCGTCGCTATCGGACTCTTCGTCTTCCTCTATAAAAGAACAATTCAATCAGACAACCAGACTACAATGCTCCTTGGTCCGAACCTGGTCTTCGATCGACTCTCTGACTAGGCGCTGCTTGATTGCGTGTTGTTAGAATGAATCTTAGCAGAATGAAGATCTCTTACTGGTGGCGGTCTTTCTACGTTTAGATGGCAGGTCTGCTCGGGCCCGCGCTGCCTTCCTCTTCTCCAACACCGAAGCGTGTATAGCCGGCAGTGATTCACATCTGAAAAACCCAAATTTTCTGCGCTTCTCCAAATAGTCCACCAATGGGTTGATCGAGCCACCAAAGTCTGCCACCAGCAGCTCGCGCTCTGCAGGACTCAAGTCCACAACAGGCTTCAACATGAGCTTCTGTACTGCGGTGAGATCATGTCGTGAATTGAAGTAAGCAAATCTGTTTCTCATCTCTTTCGTTGTCGCCGCAATAGCTTCGCTTTTGAACAAGCTATCCCAAATCTTTGGACCGCCAACTATTGTTGGACCTGTATGACCGAACAATAGCAGCGAAGGCGCTAGTTCGGCCAAATCCATGCACCAAGGCGCGTTTGACATGTCGTCAGGGTTGATCGGGTCAGCGGGAATGGGCAGAACCACACCCGTACGTTTTTGCTCTGCCTTCACTGCAGCTACATTTCTCGCCGCATCATAAGTTTTACTGCTCAGGTACTGAATTCCGGCCCGAATCAGTTTTGTTGTTATCTGTTATCCTGAAAAAACATTCTTACATTATACCTCTCTACCAAACGCTTCGTGCGACTGCTTGTCAGCCACACCGACTGCTTGTATACAGACAGCATGCGATTGTATCTGGACCGTAGATATGAATCAATACTTTGGTAGGCTTAAAGGCCTGCAACCCACCTCAACACAGATTTATTCGTCGTAATCAGCAACCATGAATTAGGCCCGCGCAATGAGTTCAGCTTTCGACATTCAGCGAGCATCTCACTAGGTTGAAGTCAGTGAATCTAGCAACAGCTAAAGCAAGTGCACTTACTCCGCCGCTTGCCACTGTTCAGCTGCAAATAAAAATTCTTGCTCCGAGAATGCCAGTAGCATCTCTGGACGTTTCAGGAGCTCTCGGAAAAGCATTGTCAGAGGAATTCCTGGAGAGTGAGTTAGTACCATATTGTAGGATTGCTTGCAACATACCTGAGCGTGCAGCTAACTCGTCAAGTGTATAACGCCCAACCCCTCGCCACGGATGATTTCCGGAACCCGACAGAATTGAGGTTATGGTTTTGTCATCAAGACGCCTCACGGTTTCCCACTGTCTCAACCATTTAACGGTGAACTTGCACCAGTTCCAGTAGTCCCACAGGATGTCTCAAAAAACAAGTCAACAACAAAGTACGAGCAAGAGAAAGGCACATACGAGGAACACGATGAGGTCTTACTGACTCTATATCAGGTCGGGAAAACCAATAGGCTCTGCAATTTGCGTCTTTGGAAACCCAGGCAAGCGTATGAGAGGACATCTCGAGAGCAATGACCACTTTGAATCCACGTTTATCCGCCGGAACTCGTGAAACCCCTTCCCAATCCTCGGCTGTAAAGATTTGGGGAGAACTATGTAGCAACGGCTCTATCTGCACATTAAATTAGAACCCGTTATCAGAATTAAGAGGGGTGCTTACCTCGAGGAAACAGTGCTTCAGGTCAAGCACGATATCACGGGTATCATGCTCCAACCCCATGAGCTCCAAATCTGCATCTGTCAGCGATGAACGAGTTCGAATACTCGGAATCAGAGAGAGTGGCCACATGTATAGGGAGTGGTCAATATCTCTCTCGGTATAAAGCTCCCCCTTCTTTCTCTTTCGCAGCTTCCGGCCACCCAGGCTGGCAAGCTTTGAAGAGATGCCGTTCATGGATTTGGGCGTAGAGGTTGTGGAGGTTGTCGATGATGCTGTCGTTTTGAAGAAGTCCGTAACCTTTGGCTGCGACTGTGTGGCCGGCGGCGGGGCTGCTGTTGGTACCGTCGTCGTTTTCTTGCCTTTCTTCTTTCCCCGGCTGGAGGGAAGAGGAGCCAGGTACGGAGGCGGAACATTGCCTAGGATGTCGAATCCAGGCTGACTTCTATGTGTTGTATCGTAAGAAGATAAGATACAAAGTGAAATAATAATACGTACCGATTCGACGGTACTGGATATATCAGAGGCTCCTCCCATGCAGTGTCAACTGCCTGGGGCCGCTGCTCAAAAGGCCGTCTGTCGGGACTATGACCTCTCCAAGTAGGCGGGATGATGTGATTCAGCTGGTACGTTAAAAGACTGGAGGATGGCCGCTCCAACTTATAATCCTGTCGTAGCTCCTTATTCATGAACCAAGGCTCAGGTACTGAAGATTTGCCAGTTCATTATTCAACAACGCAATCTACCCAGGAATGACTCACGTTCGGAAGGACACCTATCACTGTACTGGCCAAATTCTAGTGCGCAAATAGCCTCACGAAATTCATGCCAAGAAGAGTGGTTTGCGGAAAGCATGTCCCGAATCAAGGGGGGGAATGCAGCCCGCACCTATTTTCCATTCAATGCTCTCCTTCTTTCTATCCAACCACAATCTGACGCACCTCGTTAATCATGAGACCATTCGTGTCAGGGATGGCCAGAGCTAGACTTTCCATTCGGACAGCCCATGCACGGTGAAAACCTTGGGCAAACAAATCCTCTGTAAGAGTCCTCGCATATATTAAGAGACGATTTTCCCTATTCTTGAGATCGTCCAGCTCTGACTTGATGAAGTCCGCATGTATAGCTTTGATCTTGAGGGCATCTGGCCCCAGATTGGCCTTTGCAAATGCTATAAACAACAGAATCCAGATCTTGAACATATCCTCCTCGCGGATCTCCGGCATAGTGAGTGAGGACAACAGGGAGGAAGAATGTGTAGCGCGATCCAAGTCGGGTAACGCTAATGAGAGTGACAGTTTCTGTCACTTGTCACTCGCTTCTTCATCCTTACGACGACTTGCCCATCCTCTAACATGGAAGTCATTGACGCCGATGCATGGAATCCTCCTCCACCAGAAGTGATTGATGTTGATTCCTGGGAACTTCCCGACGTTCTCCAGCCTCGAGTTGGGCAGGCTACATGTGCGTACTTTTATCTCTCCAATTTCGCTGCCTCGTAATTGTCACTAGGTGCCATTGAGTCCACACCTCTCATCATGCGACCGGCAAAACCAAAACCAAAACCCACACCAAAGAAAAAAACAAAGGCACTCCCCACCGGTCAAACTCAGCTCACCAGCACTCTGCAACTAGTACGCAGTAGCAGTTCGCAGACGCGAATGGCTCGTTATCTTCGGTCAACAACTACAACGGGCAGAGCTGGCCCCAGCTCATCTCTCTCCTCCAACTTGTCATCGTCATCGAACTTGTCACCTCGATCTCCCAAGTTCAAATACACTAATGCTGTTTTCGTCAACGGTGTTAGCCCCGATGATGTAAACATCGACCGCACACTTCCAACGGATTCCGAATTCATATGTTCCATCTGCCAGAATCTTCTCACTAACCCAGTAGCGTGAGTGCATTCACCGCTTTTTTTCTCGGTATCTTTTATGTAACTCACATCGTGTTGTTCGAAGTATTCCTTGCCTCCCGAGCAAGGCGCATACATTTTGCTATCACTGCCTTCGCCAGTGGCTGGACACCTCGAAAGATTGCCCACTATGCAGAACGCACATCTCTGCCCCACCTACGCATGTCGCAGATCTAGCTACAGCTCTGGCTACGATTTATCCAAAGAAGCAGGTCAACACAGAGGTGCTTTGGGCTAGGGCATGGGTTGGAGTTAACTTCGAGAAGAAGTAGTACAGAGAGAGAATGGGATGCGGGATGCGACAACGAGAACAGAACGAGATGAGATGAGATGCGACGAATATTTATATGCTTTTGAAAAAACCAACAAAGATTGACATTCAAATGAGAGATCATATATTCATACCGCAAAACTACTACTACTACTACTACGACCTACTACTACGACTACGCGCGCGATGAGAATAAAGAAAGAAAGAAATAAAGAAATGATGTCGTCACAGACAGCAGACAGACAAACCAAACCCACCCCCAGGGGCCCAGGAGTGTGGGTGGGGGATGAGAGAGGTAAGATTGGAAAGGGGAAGAGCAAGGTTGGACCAAGACCTGAGAAAATATGAGCCGAATCCATTTTGGAGTGGTGAGACGACATTGGGCAGGCTGCCATCAAAGACAGCGGTGCCACAATGTGCTCCACAGTGCAGAGGGTCGTGGGGGGGATGAGGAGGGTCGATTTGGGGAGGGAAATGGCTGGGTGGGGCCATGAACTTGAGCCGAACAAGGCTGAATATTGGATATTGGGGAGAAGTGACATTGGATGGGCTGACGACACCCAGGACGGCAGTGACAGGCAATACAAAGCGCAGGAGGAGATGGGGGGGATGTGGGGGGATGATTTGGAGCGCAAGAGAGAGAGAGAGGGCTGCACACTGCTGTGTTGCAAGTGAAAAACCTGTAAAAAGCGAATTTTGCCCCTATTTGAGATCTGTGAAGGGGGGACGCACCTGAACTTCCTCAGAAGCCAAGGAATACATAGATAGGATGCTATAGTACAGTTTGGGTGAGCAAATAGCCATGATGGATGTGAGTGGATGACGCACCGACACCCAAACCTGCCCTACATCATTTGCACCCCAGAGACACAGCAATACAGAGCTTTAGAGAGGGAAATTCCACCCCAATACTTCAGTTGGAGGTCAAAGGAAAGTTATTAGGCAGTGAGAGAGGTGTTGGTGGACCACAGCAGAGTAGATTGCACAGAGAGCAATTGTGTGTATTAATGAGCTGACAGAAATTAATGGACAAGATTGTGCAAGATTTGCTGGCCAGGAGAGTGTTGTATGGGTAGGTTTTCATGCTTTGGGGCCCCAGGAAGGCTGTAGGTAGCCGGGCAAGCCCAGGAAATCAGTCAGAATGACCGGAGAGGGAGTGACCAGGCAAGACCAGCTGAGATCAACAAGTTCAAACAAAGAACACAGCCACTCAACGAAAAGCAGGATTCAACCGTTCTCTGCGCGTATGGCTAAAGGGCGGGGAGAGATAGGGATACTTACAGGGTACTATCCGAAAATAGGGTGCACAGAGTCAGATTTATCAATCTTAATAGAAAGGGCTGTATCAAGGGCAGAGTTGAAGCTAATATCTCTCCAAAAAATTCCCAACCACTGAGTGGGTGTCCCGATTTGGCAAATGTGCGACGGAAAAGGAAATCGGACACTGTATTGCATTGAGCCTAGTGGTGCTCATCTAAATATTTTACAACGTCTGTAAAAATACCCCAAATGCTGTCTAGGTTAATGTCAGGGCAACCTAAAAACACATAGGCTTCGTCTGCTGCAGCCTGGAAGTTTGGCGAGACAAAGCGGTATGTCTTTTCCCGTGCTTCCATCCCGCCATACGCCTCCCTCAACTCATGAACCAACCCCGGGCGAACTTTGATCGAGCAGTCGCGAGCATCAACTCTTCCAGCTTGGGGATTCAAAAACAAGTTCTTAGGAGACATGCCGGATCCATTAATCTTCGCCTTCAAATCTTGCAGTCGATGATTATTCCAATACTCTCGAAAGAGATCTAGGCGCCACTGAATGAAAGGCACCCAAATCCAATAGAATGTCTGTCTGTGAAGGTTTCAGAGAGAGCAAAAACTTGGGCTTGAGAACACCGCACTTGTGAATATCATCATTGGGCATGAAATAGCCTTGATTCGCACCCTCTTCGAGTACATGGCGAATTGATCTCCCCTCACCGTTGCGCTTCAACCGCCAGAACGACTCGATCGGTGTGTTCTGTGTGCTAGGCAAGGAGACTGAGTAAGGCCATTCAGGCAATGTAAAGTCCGGCGCTGCATCCGCTCTTCGAAAGTGGGTCATTAGAGAGGCCAGACAAGAACGAAACAACTTTACCTCAATCGCTCATGGATTTTCAGCATCTCCACAACTTCTGTGCCGCCGTCAACAATGAGTGTGATCGAGATTCGGTCTGATAGAAAAAATGAGTAACATCAACTCGACTCGGCTCTCAGACTCACATCCACGTCCCTCAACGAGATCTAAATAGTAGTGGGCTATCGCTTGAGCAGTGCGCACATGTGGCATTAGCAGTAGTGAATGTAGCCAGGCCGCATATTGATCCTTCGAGGCGTAGATTGGTAAATGAATCCCTTTACCTATCATGAGTCCTTGTTCCCCAAGCTTTTCGTGCCCATCGGAATGTTCTTGGTGCCAGGGACCTAGAGCATGTAAAGGTGTGCGATGTTTTTTCGGTTTCTTCTTTCCGCGAAATCGGTTTTCAAACTCATCATCGTAGTTGTCGTGCAGAGAGTTACGTGTGGCCTGCCTGAATATAGAATGAACAACAAGCTGGCAGACACAGGTGGAAGCAGCAATGTCTGTATCTGCATACCGTGTGGCGAAAACTCCTTCGTTAGCTAGCCGCCCTCGTACTTGTGATACACCCCAGAGACCGAGCGCGTCTGACTGCTTGAGATCCTCGACACGTTGATTCAGATCTGCTGGATGCAAGGACTTGGCTGTCTTCCTGACAGATGGTGCGCCAACGCGCTTGCGTATTTTGCTCAAAGTGGTGCGTCTGTAGTTCGTCACAATAGGTGGAGGTAGGTTCAGAAACTTCATTCTTGGCATACCCAACAGTGAAATTGTGTTCACTTTTCAGTCTCTGTATTTGGTGCTCCCATGAAAGGCCAGATCCGCCGTTTTCTTTCGCGTATTCTGTAAAGGCAGCTAACAGTACTTCGTCTGATGGGCCTAAACGTAGTACTGTGATTAGAGATGAAGACAAGCTGTGAATATTGCAGAGTTACATGACTGAACTTCACGTCCATTTGCACCAGTGGGGTTTGGCATGAGGGTTACTTGAGAGAGAGACTCGACGTGTTCGCGTTGTGATTCTCTGTATTTATCTAGCCTCTTTACACAACAGCACCAATCAGAAGGCCGAAAGAAAGTTTTACCTCTATATTACTGGCATTGCTTGCTTTCTACCCGTCTCGCACAAACCAAAGAAAAACAATGTCTCATGTTAAAAAAGCATCCAAGCTCCAGA
This sequence comes from Favolaschia claudopus, assembly GCA_037176885.1. NCBI lineage: Eukaryota > Fungi > Basidiomycota > Agaricomycetes > Agaricales > Mycenaceae > Favolaschia > Favolaschia claudopus. Next base: position 345,987 of record JAWWNJ010000032.1, on the reverse strand, counting down.
CACTACAAAAACACACGAGACAAAGTGAATTCGAGATTCTGAGATCTCAAGAGCTGTTGCCGCCACCACTGGCTTCGCCGCCACCAGCACTACCGCCTTCACCTTCGCCGCTATTAGCTCCGCCGCTAGTGCCACTGCCACTGTTACTAGCTTCACCTTCAGTACTGCCAGCTCCGGCATTGGCATCGCCACTCTCTGCCCCTGGAGCTGCTGCCGCTCGGTGTAAAATGAATCCCGCCATTGAATCCCTCTTCCCATCCTCCCCCTCCTCATCGCTCGTATCCATATCCATATTGTCAAGTGTGTCCTTCTCGTTCTCGAAAGTCATTTGAAGAGAGGCCAAGCTTGCAAGCTTCATCGACCGACAAGTATAAGAGCAAATGTGAGTGTCGATGGTGTCCTCAATGCCGGCCGCTCCATGGTCACCGACACCGGTGTTTCTTGGGATTCATGAGTCAAGATGGTCTTGAGGTAAATGGACTGGAGCGAACTCACCCAGATAACGAGTGCGTCATTGGATCAAAGAGGACCAGTCTTGGCACCTCTCCTGCACGCTCACAATCGTAAGAGCCTGGACACAGGACACAGGTTTTAGAAATGAGGAAATGAGCATTTGATTGAGGGACATGGAAAGATACCTTGCAAATCAGTAAACGCCAAACGACAAGCAGTAATTTGAAGAATGAAGTGCGTGAAGGCTACCATAGTAGAGGCGAGCTGGTTAGGACTATTGTCGGCACCACCGATTGTGCCGCTGAACTTCTCGACAACGGTGCTGGAGCGAAGGGGTTCAACGAGATAAGCTTTGTTGACCGGGGTGCCGGATTCAGACTGGACAATGATGACAGCCGCCTCAGACACAACAAAACCTGAAAAGCAAAGTGGAGTTTTTGCATTGCATGCGTTAGGAGAAAAAAACGTACTTGAGATTTCGGTGCCAGTATCAAGAGCCCGGGCCTCGAATTGACGAAGGAAAACATTAAGCCGATGCATGAACGAGGTCATGCAGTAGCATTCTCTCATTAACAATGAGTCCTTGTCCACGACCTTGACCAACATTGAAGAACGTCTTGGCCACAAAGTGTCCGGAACCACCTAGGATGGTCATCTAAACAAAAGTCGGAAATTAAGTCGGAAATTAATTCAACGAAAGAGAGAGAGGTAAAGAGAGAGAGGTGCGACAGACTTTGAAAACATCCTTGGACTTGCCCATGTCCACCATACGTACGCCAGCCAAAGGCTGCATCTCAATCTTGCCAGTCTTGATAGAACGCGATTGTTCCATGGTGGCGACACCAGTAATAGGATCAATGATACATTCGATGGTGGTGAACTGCACGAAATGCTCAGGCTTGGAGGGAGTGGCAGCATATGTCACTGCAGGCGCGAAGCTGCTCTGTAAAATAACAGCTGATACTCACGTCAAGAAGGGTAAGGTATGTCGATGAAAAAGAAAAGTCTACCTTGCGACTTGAGACGCTTGGACGAACCCTCATTGCTTGCGTTGTTCTTCTTACGCTTTGATCCTGAGGCTTCGATGTCGTCATCATCCACAGAAAAGCGCTCGACAGCTTTTTTGTACTGAGGAATGTGAGATGAGATTGAGCAAAGTATGAGAGGGACTGACTTGGGCATATTCGACGACAACTTCCATGAACATATATGTGCCCTTTGCCAGACCGCGAGTGTGCTTGTTCTTTTCATCTCCCAAAGCTAAAGTGCGATCATTTCGGTTCAAATAAAAATTGTAGAGTCCTTTGACAGTGAGAGTGGTAGCCTCAGTCGCAATACGGAAATTGTTCTTGAAACTCAGGATGCAGTATTTGCTGAGACGAGCTCGGAGTGAGTGTAACATAAAACTTCGAGCACCCAAAGAAACGTACGTAGAAAGAGATACATAATTGCCATCGCGTGAGGTCCAGGTGACATTGATGTGATTGACTGCATTCTCCAGCACGTCTACCTCTGGTGGTCAGACAGAAGCCAGCAACAAAGATTATCTCACATTGCAGTGTATCATCGCTTTGATGATTGAGACCAAACTGACCGAACCTCTGGTCTATCTTGTTGTCGACACGGACCTGGGGGTGTAATTGAGACGTATATTCAAGCCAAGAGTGAAGCATAAGCAGCTTACTTGCATGAGAATCAGCCAGTCTCCCTTTTTGTTGGCAGAACGGATGTCACTGAGCTGTTCCGCCGAAGTCGTTGGACCAGGGTGGTGGTTTGTCGTGTCAGCAAGGGGCGGCTTGACAATCCCGAATGCCTTTTGAACTTGAGCAAGGCGTGCGAGGCGAGCAGCTTCCTTGATTGGATCCACCTGATTCTGGGCCTCTAGCACTACATAGCATGTGTGAGTGAGAGGGAACTCGCGCGCGAGCAACAATAAGAAAGCTTACTGCGGCGGTTACATGTGCCGCAAGGGTTAGTTATCTTATTGCCAGTCAGGCCACACATGTCACAAGCCTTCAGAGCCTTGGAGCTTGTGATGAAATAAAGAGAGGATAGATGATATATGCCAAATACCTGGATAGCTTTAATGTCTGACTCGGACAACCCAGGCGCATTGAGCTTTTGGCATCTGTGACAGAGGACTTGGTCGGGATTGGAGAAGGGTAGAAACATCTGGCAGCCGTCATGGACATTGTCAGGGCCACCACATGGCTTGTTGTTTGTAGGTAGAGCGGAGAGGGGAACTGTCGACATGGTGGTGGAAGGTCAGGAAAATTATCAGCGCTCTTGAGGATTTTATAGCGGACGAAACATCGAATGGAAATATCAACCCGATAGAAGGCAATCACTTTCCGTTGATTTGAAGAAGAGAGGGACGAACAGAAAATTGGACAGCACCTGCAAGCCGAAAGAAAGAAAGAAAGTTGAAATCATTGAAATCATCTTGGTACATTTTGTCTCGGAATCCTGTTTGTTCCCTCTGGGCTTGAACTGAGGGTTTATACTGAGCGCACTGTACCGGCAATGCCCGGACCCGAAACATGGTCGCTTGCGGACTCGTGTGCTTTTAGACGGAAGCAAAATACCATCACTGGGCCACTTGTAGCGGTATAAGCTGGGAGCTATTGTACCTATTGAATCATAACAGATGCATAGGAGCCTGACCCTAGAGTGCTGAAGAGGGAATGAAAGAGAACGAGGGAGAGCCGTAGCAGTCATAATAACTTAGAGTTCGTTTCGAGCGAGATCATATTTCGATGGAAGCTGTATTACGTCACTGGTATACAGCGCGCCTAATAGCCAAGAGAGTCAGCCAGATTGCCCGTTAGAGTGCTCAGAGAGTGCTGTTTGAGTTCTGGAGTGGATATTGACGAGATATGGTATGCTGCGCCAGGAAGTGGGCACACACAAAGTAGCGAAACGAAGTGTGTGACGAGATGTCACCGCCTCCCGGGGTTCCCGAAAAGGCAGAGGTACGTCACGCGGGTCTAGAACGCGTGACCTGGGGCCCGAGGCCGAAAATCGAAGTGCGAACTTCCCGCGCTGTGTAAAGTCGGACGCGGTTGGTACGTGGAACCTCTCAATAATTTTGGGATGCTTCTCATTGTGTTCCCAGGATAATCGCACCGTGTCGGTGGCACCCTAGCTTGACGAGAGCCCAGCAGCAGGCTGTGCATCGGTCTTGGATGTCCATAGGCATCTGGCGCGTGGGGTATCCTAAGTTCTCAAAAACAGCCATGAAGAAGGAGGTGACGTTGAGGAAGGAAGCACGGGATGAATTGAAAGGTAAAAAATACACAGCTAAGGACTTGACAAAGCTGGTTAGGCGGAAGAGGGCAGCAAAGAGGGTCGAAGAGAAACTTCAGCAGGCAAAGAAGGCAGCAGTGAGGGCAGAAAAAAAGACACAGAAGAGGAAGGGGAAGGGGAAGGGAGTACTGGAGGAGTCACATCCCGCTCCTATGACCTTCAGGAGCGAACGTCTCAATGAACTGGGCGGGGATGAGCAGGGGAGAATGAGATTGAAGCATAGAGCCCTTGAGACATTGGGTATCAAGAGACGGGCTGGGAGGGGCAAGGTGGAACAGTAATGGTAGTATATTGTTGGACTTGAAGTGGAAATGTATGCTACCGAGTCGGAAAGTCAGTCGGAAAATGTACCCGAACCCGCGGCCGTCCGACCTTGACCGAAAATCGAAGTGCGAACTTCCCGCGCTGCGTACCCGAGCGACGCTTAGCCTTTTGTTGCGGCGTAGCCTTAATACTCCCTATTACACCTCTTTCACTTTCTCCCCTCACGTTCGTTTTCCCGCTTTCCCATGTTATCGACGCTTTTCGTCGTTCTTTTTGCCCTAAGTGCTCGAGCTGGTACGTCAACACGCCTTCCAGCTCTTTTGGAGGCTAACCAGCCCACAGCAGCCTCAAATTCCTCAATCGTATGCGTTGCCGGCCAATGTCTGCAAGGCTCATCAAACACATCTCGTGCGCCTTTTCACGATACAGTTCGAGCGAAGTACTGACTTGAATGCTAGTCGGAGTATCACTATCTGCGTCGGACGTGACCAACAGTGTTCTCCTTCTTCCAGGACAATATACGGCGACTACGAATCCGCAACTCGTTCATGACCTATTAACGTCGTCTCACGCTACACTCGCCCCCCACCCCGGCTTTGCCAATGCTTCCGCGCCTGCGCTTCCACTCAATGTCGAAGTTGCTCCTGGTCTCGCTATATACGCTCAATCTCTTTATTCGGGTCAAGCGGCGTTTAGTTCACTGCCTTCTGCTCCCGTATCCAATTCTTCAACACCTCTAAAGGCCGAGTCGCTGGCCATGGCGTCCAGCGTCTGGGTAGCATTGTCATTTGGCTCCAACGGACGTGCTGTGCTATGGGACTCTGTACCTGATATTGCGCAGCTTCCTCAACGAAATACTGGCTCGATATCCCTCCTCGATATGCAGTCCTCCACTTGCTCACCGCCTTGCGCGAGCTCTGGGACCTGCTCAGCGTCCGGAACATGCACCTGCGCCCCCGGATTCAATGGCACGTCTTGCGAAACCTGCGCAGCTGGATTCTTTGGGCCGACGTGTAAAGCATGTCCTGCCGGTTGCGCCTCATGCGACGAGGGAATTGGTGGTAGTGGCCGGTGCCTGACCCCTCCCGTTGCTCCTCCATTGTCTGCGTGCAACTGCCTCAATGGTGAATGCGCTTCTGACGGCTCGTGTGCGTGCAACCCCGGCTGGACGCTGGGCGCCAATGGCACGGCTTGTGCGAAGTGTACAGATGGATTTTTCGCCACCTCCACCGGAGACTGCAAAGGTATGTGCGGATATCTTTTCACCTCGAATGTGGTCTGACTCTATTTTGTCAGTTTGCAGCCTCGGGTGCACGAGTTGTGCCGATGGGTCGGGCAACTGTCTTACTTGTGGTACCCACTTTACACAGGATCAGAACGATGCAACGAAATGCACCACCGTTCCCACCACCGCCGGGGGAGCGCCGTGTCCTGACGGCAGCTTCGGCGATGGTACGAACTGCGCTGCTTGCTCTGCTTCCTGCAATACCTGCTCCGGCGCAACGTCAAATGACTGCACTTCATGCCCCAAGTCTCATTTTCTCACCAATAATGGCAGTTGTGTCGCTGCGAGCAGTACCGGTGTTTGTGATGGGTCCAAGTTAATTGCCGATAATAACAAAGGAAAATGCGACAGTAAGTATCCATTTTCCTTTTCCTGATCTTTTTCTTATGGTGTCATTCGTAGCTTGCGGTGCTAAATGCACTTCTTGCGAGATTGCGAGCTTCAATGTAGCGTCTACGGTCAACCAGCTGAAATGTACCGGTTGCTTGAAAGGCACCGTGCTTTCAAACGGTCAATGCATCGACAGTTGCCCGACGGGTACTTTCCTTTCCCCCAAGGATAATATAACATGTACAGGTATGCCGGTTCACCGCATACATCTTCACACTGAACTCATTATCGTTCAGCTTGCGATTCCAGCTGCAGTACATGCTCAGGGTCAGCCACGTCTTGCCTTAGCTGCCCGAACAATCAACTCGCCCTGGACGGCAAATGCGTTAGCTCATGCCCGTCCAACACGTTCTCTGCTTCCGGTTCCTGTATTGCTTGTCACCCTGACTGCGCGACGTGCAGCGGGTCATCATTCACACAATGTGCGAGCTGCCCGTCGAATCGGCCCGTGCTGAGCAACGGCCGTTGTTTACCGACATGCAGCAAAGCCCAATTCTTTGACACCACGTCCGGGACATGCCAGTCTTGCGACGCGAGCTGCTCGAGTTGCTCTGGGACGGGACCTAGCAGTTGCTTGGCTTGTTCGAGCACAAGCCAGGTTTTGCGCAGTGGTGCTTGCGTTGCTGCTAATTGCAACAATTCGACAAGTGTCGTTCCCGGCCTTGGTCTATGCCTCTCTGATCTAGTTGTTGTCACTTCTCCGGCGGAAAACAATGGCACGATTACCGAGCCAACCAAACCCACCCCCAGTCCTCCTGCTACCTCGACCTCAGGCGCTCGGCCGCTCGCCTGGTGGGAGATCCTCCTCATGACTCTCGGCTGCGCCTTCATCTTCCTACTCGTACTCATGTGCTGGCGTCGTCGTGCTCGCAAGCGTCGCGCACAGAGGACCGCCGCATTCGCTGCACAGAAGCGCCTCGATCCGAAGACGAATTGGCGCTGGCGGTTGCTCCGTTTCGGCGAGAAGTTATTCGGTCACAGACGAAGCCGTCGTGCTCAGGCCGCGGCGCCTCCGCCGATAACGGCGGAGGACGTGGAGAGCGAGGCGATTCAGTTGATGAAGATGCGGAATGCGGAGGAGGCGAGGCATCATAATGAGATGGAGAAGCTGCAGCTGTTTGGCGCGTACGAGTACTCGCGCGCTGGTTCGACGCGGTCAAGTCACCCTCCGCCGTCGAGTTCGTCTCTCAATGGTCGCGGACAAGACCACCTCAAACACCATAACGATGTTGCGGAGCAGGTGTCGCGCGCGTCGATGTACTCGCAGGCGACGGGTGAGCCGCGTAAAGCGCCAGAGCCCCGGCAACCTGTCAACAAGAACCTCCTCACGACGCTGGCGCGTTACCCGAGCTCAGTCTCGAGTAGCGGTCGGTCTTACATGTACTCTTCTTCACCAGCCGACGCCCGCCTGGTCGATGTCGATCTGCCAGCAGGTCCGACGGATGCCCAGGTATATGCAGATGCGGTGAGGCCGTCGCTTGCGACGTCGCCGCCGTCTCGGGGTGCATATTGGCTGGAGCCGGTGAAGACTGGGACATCTTCGAATAATCCTTTCAGGAGATGAACCAACGGACTGATTTGATACTGTACTTCGTAGACACAAGACTAATAATCTCTTAACGATAGCATTTTCACGCATTTTGACATTTCTTTTGCATTGCATACGCATCACCGTACATACATACCATACTACAACCACTGTATCAACCACTGGATTTCCAAAGGAGAATGAACAGGTGTATCATTCACAGTTTTGCAATTTTGAGATTAGTTTCAACGGACTGAAACGACTTTAAACGACTCCAAGCGAGTTGATGCATTCTTGTGTAGTTACAATTGACTGGAACGAATACAGCAGAACAACGAATGGAAGATCTAAAACTCCTGCCCTGGTTGCCCTACCCTTGGCGTGATCACGACGCTCGCTTTCGGATTGGGCATTACAGCACTTGCGAACACCATGGGCTTGGGAACCTCCTTCGCTCCGTCCGGGAGACTCACATCGTAGTGCAACAGAAGGTGAGAGAGCATGATCTTCAATTCCATTGAGGCGCTGTTGACAATATTATCAGTCCGATTGTCTTGGAGGGAAACGGAAAAGCTGGTCATACAAAAATCGACCAGGACACGCATGTCTCCCCAAACCGAATAAGATGAAGTCTTTGTCAATGGTGGTAAACCCATGCTTCACATCGCTCTCCTCCTTCTCGCGTAAATTCGAGAAACGGAAGCAGTCGAATGTTTCAGGATCGAGGTACACAGTGGGGTCAAAGTGAATAGGTCTCGTAGGAACTCCGATGCTGTAACCCGCAGGGATGACAGTGCCGTCGACGAGGGTGAGGGGTTTGATGAGAAGGCGGAGGAGTCCGACATAACCCAGGGCGTAGAACCGCCCGGTTTCGCGGAGGATGGAATCGAGTTTGCGCATTTTGGAGAGGGAGGTTTTGGTGTAGCCGCCTTCGGATTCGAGGGCGTCAATGATTTCTTTGCGGATGCCGTCTAGTTCGGAGGGGGAGAGGGTGGCGAGGTGGAAGATGGCGTGGGTCCCGAAAATTGAGCTGCGGAAGATAAATCTTATCAAGTCATAGGATTCATTATGGATGGCTCAAGCTTACGAGGTATGGATGGAACCAAAGTTGAGATTGAGAACACGCATTGCTAGAAGTTCGGGGTTGGCGATTTCTTCTGGCGGAGCATGATTGATCAGGAAGTCGGAAATAGTCCTCTAGAATTTGAGCATGAGAGTCGGCAGAGGTAACGCGAACTTGAAACAATGAGTCTGACAGAACTTTCAATGCCTTTCTCTCTGTCAGCAAGGAGTGTCTTCAGATGCGGAAGCAGTGTCTTGATAGGCTGTTTGGGTCCCCCAAATGCGGAGCTCATCAGAAAATACAGCGGACTATCCGAGATATCATCAAACCAGCGACTCTACGGTCAAGGCACGAATAACATACGCCCTCATCAATCTCGGGAACCACAGAAGGAGCTGAGCATACGGGCTGGCTAATACGTCAATGCAAAATCAAAGGAGGCAGCAGTAATTGAAGCACGCACACCAGTGTTTCGGCGAATTGTATGACTTCGTGGAGGAAAGTCTTGTTTCGGCAGAGAGCGGTTCCTAACATGGCACGATTGCTGATTCTAGCAACGAGGTGTACCATTGTCTCGAATAAAGGAACAGTTGCTGATTCTGCACCCAGATATTCAGTCGCGGTATCAAGGAGGAGAACAAATTCTAGTCACTTTCGCCTGGTTTCGGTGAGAAAGCCTCGGCCATGGAAAGATTTGTTTCTTCGACCACTTCGGGAATGAAGGAGCCTATAGCTCGCGTCAAGTCTGTTCGGGTGACCACAGCTTGATAGGGTAGTGCTTGCTGTCTTGGATTCATGGTATGCGCTATTTGAAGTCCCTGCAAAATCGGTGATCTCCCGAACTTTCGTGGGGTTTAAAACCAACAAATATACCTCGTCAACGGAGATTGGTTGATTTATCTGACAGAAAACGTCAAAGCGCATCTTGACCGGAACATCCAAGGACCCACAACAGAATCGTCGCTCATTCTAATGAGATCGACGTTTTCCGGGCCCACCAAGACAACTTGTCCGGCCATGGTAGGCAATGCAAACGGTTTCCCTCCGTACTTGTGCCATCCCTCGTTTATAAGCTCTTCAAAAGAGGTGAGAGATTTGAGAGCGGTCAAGATGAAGCCTATGGGGCCCTTTCCGCCGACTCGAGGAAGTCCGGTTCGGTTGTGAGTCAGGTAGAAAAGCCCAGTTATGAGAACTGCGAGCGTTGCCAGTAGAGTTTCTGGGGGCATTCTTCACTAAGGTTCTGGTTGAAACATCGGCGGCATCCGTGCATATATACTTCCGTGAGACCCCTTTGCCAATGGCCAATGAAATCGCCGATCCATGATTTGCGCTTGTCGGTTACTCGATTCCTTCCTTCCTTCCCGAGAATTCGTCTGCAGCTGTCGCAAACTCGGAGTCTGCGTATATCGCAAAGCCTACCGCCAACTACATAAAAAGCTTGGTCCCTTGGTCCATTCTCAGTCTGCGGTGGTTTGAATTGTTGGTTCGCAGATCGGCGTGCCAGGCCGCCATCACCGTGCCGACCGGATATATCCTCTACGTAAACACCATCGAGTCGACATCCGTCAACTTCAAGTTCAAGGATCGTAGATATTTCGCGTCTATCCTGGTCTCAGCAATCTTCCCCCTTGGACTCGAAAAACTGCTCGCATGGATGCCAAAAGCAACGATTTGTCGTGTTCTATCAATGACTTGCCCTACGAGCTAATCTCTTACATCTTTTACCTGGCGCGGCTGAACGATCCCTACCGACTCGGTGTGCCGGTAGAGTTGGCAAGCGTCTGCAGCCACTGGAGACGCACGGCCCTCAACACTCCACGACTGTGGTCTGCACAGGAGTTTCCCTTCTCCGAAACGAATACACTGGAGATACCCTTGAACAGACTGTTCTTGGAGCGTTCTGCGCCGTTGCCCGTCCGCGTGCGACTCGTGGGTGTCAACAATGCATTTGCCACTCTTTTGCTACACACTCCGCAACGGTGGAAAAGTTTAATGCTCTTTCCTGGCGCAGCAGATGCGAAATCTTTTTGTGCTTTTCTGGCCTCAATTCCTCCCCACAACCTGGAATCCCTCGAAAGCGTCACCGTGCAATATCTTGAAATGACTGCAGAGCAGTATTCGGACGTCTCTTTCGTCTCTCATTTACCTCCCATACCCTGGGCACAACTCACCCGTCTGTCTTTGACACATGTATCCGCACAAGACTGCATCGACCTTCTTGGTCGTTCTGAAAGGCTTGTTTCTGCCGAGTTTTATGCCCGGGAGTGGTCCGAGTCGTGGTCGGAAATTGAATCTCAGCGCACATTCGTGCTGGAGCACATGGATAAGCTGGTCATCTACCTCTGGATTTTCCCCGAGTCCCAGGGCTTCAATTCTTTGCTCTGCAGCTTCACCTTCCCCGCACTGAAAACGCTTTCCCTTGCCTACTTTTTCGAGGAAAACGACTTCGAACGGTGCATCGTGGCTGATATAATCCCCTTCCTCATTCGAACTCCGACACTCGAATGCCTGCGGCTTGCAAATCACGTTTCCTCGGATGAAATACAGCGAATACTGCGGTACGCCCCGGGTCTCACGGAGCTGCAGTCCAGACTGGGTGGTGGCAACGAAGAGTTGGACAACCTCTTCCAGGCACTATGTTACGAGCCTGGTACCAGTGCTCCTCCGCTTGCCCCGCAACTCAAAGTGCTCCGGCTGTGGCACATCGGCAGTCATGTTGACGAGAAGATTCTGGCGAAGATGATTAGATCGCGCTGGTGGTCGGATGGCGAGCTCGATGAGCTGCCCCGTCCATTGTGTGTGGCGCGCTGGAAGCGCATTGAACTCGAGCATACATTTGCCCACTCGTTTAGCCGGGAGTTCGAGTCCGAAATGGATATCTACCGGTCGCAAGGGCTTGTTATGTAGCAGCGGAGATGCACAGTATGTGATCCGAGTCTCTGGTCTCGATCTTTCAATGCTGATGACCGTAGTTTAGGTGTGGACGAAAACCTTCATCATAACCTCGCAGCCTCGGATTCTTCGTCTGGATATGCTGTTTTCACTCCAACTTCGGACCCTGTCTGTCAACTCGATTTCCGTGCAGTAGATCTGCCGGTAGGACATCCACGCTCTCTATGATGAGCGCTGCGCGCGACGGTGATCGTTTTCGTCACGATGTCCATCAGGCTGGGCGAGATATGACTTCTCAGTTGACGGAATGCTCTTGGAAACTGAAGGCGTGCTAAATCGCTTCCCTATACCGATCCCCAGCAGATCCGCAACAGCCTCGAAGGCTCTCACGCTTCCTATCTACCGTTTTTCAATATGGCCTCCAACCGTCGTTTGTCACATTGATGTTCGAAATACTACAATTACAATCCAAACTGTTGGGATGGCATTCACTGTGGCGGGTTGGTAAGTAAGTATCTGCCTGAGACAGACGCAATTCAGAACGGGAGCCCACTCTGGCGCGTTACGGATTAAGGAATATCCTGAAGCCTGAGGTCTCTTGAGGTTGAAGGGATATGATCTCAATGCTGCCTGTGAGACTGGACCTTACATCCGTGCGTCGTGGGGCCAAGTTGGAACGGAACTTAGATGGGTAGAAATAAATGATCAAAACACATTGGACTTCTGGTATCTTATGTATCAAGTCGCTGGAGTGTCTACTGTAAGGACCAGTCGATGTGCGCGGCGGGAAGTTCCGGAGCCAGGAACCGGGGAAAACCGTAGCAAAGTATGTGACATGAAAAATCAAACCTAATCGAGATTGAGCTTTTCTCTTCTCCAACTTCATTGTCGACGCGACATGGCATCCAACAACCAGGTTCTTGATACTGAAGACATTACCGGGAGAGTCCAGGACGGACCGACGCAACCAACCCCCATTCATGGACTGCCTTACGAACTCCTCGCAGATATCATGCATCTGGCGCTCCTCCCACCCCGCCCGAAAAAACCAGATGACTCTCGCTCGTTTCTTGGCTCTGCAGATGTAATGGTGTTATGCCGCGTCTGTAGCCACTGGCGCCAGATAGCTATTCAAACTCCGCAGTTATGGGTTGAACTCAAGTTCCCCATCACAATCTATCCAAAGGATGAAGAAATGAGCTCGCTTGCCACCGAGACTTTTCTGGAGCGTTCTGATCCATTGCCCATTTCTGTCTTCTTATACGACATGCCTTCAAGCGACGATGAAATTGCTTACCTGCTGCCTACCCTGGTCGCGGCCGCTCATAGATGGAGAAGTCTCAACATGCTTTTCAATAGTTCTCGGGGGACCGCCCCGCCCGCGCTCGATCACGTTCTCGCATCAGAAGCCCTTCACGGCCGCCTCCAAAACCTGGAAACGCTATCTGTGAACTATCCAAACCTTGCGGATGGCATCACCGCTTTCCTGCTCGCTCCTCGCCTTCGCGAAGCCACCATTCAGCTGCGACACAGTTCCTCTCATGTTCCCATCCTGCCATGGGCCCAGCTTGCTCGCCTTGAGCTGCAACATGACTCCGCGCAAGTGTGTTTTGACATCCTTGCCTCATGTAAAAGCCTTGTTTCTGCGAGAGTCACCACCGATCAGTGGCTCGATGATGATGTTCCCAGCTTCTCCGGAACATGCTTACTGAACTATTTAACGGTGCTCAGCATTTCGGTGATGATAAGGTCTGCGGGGGCGCATGTTGAACCATTTCTCCAACATTTCGCACTGCCTGCCCTCACATCGCTTACTTTGGAACTTCGCCTCGGAAATCCAGCCAATGACGATTGGTTCATCTCTCCGATTCTTCCCGTCCTTATCCTCTTCCTTTCTCGTTCTCCACACATCGAAGAGCTCTGTCTATACGACTGTGTTTTCTCCGAGGATATAGAGGACCTCCTGCAATACACACCAGATCTGAGGGTCCTCAATCTAGACATGGAGAGCACAGGAATTTTCGACGAGTTTTTCGAAGCCTTGCAATACAATTCCGAGGCTGATTCCGCGCCACTTGCCCCGATGTTAGAGGTCCTGGACCTGTATAACGTCAGCTATGAGTTTTCAGAGGATAGCTTCAAGAAGATGATATATTCACGATGGTGGACGGATGACGAATTGGGCAAGATGACTGCTCCGCCGCGCGTTGCCCGCTGGAAACGTATCACATTTCGGGACGACCAGCAACGACCATTCAGCAAGGAGTTCCACGAAGAGATGCGTCGTCTCTCGTCTCAAGGCCTTGACGCCGACATTTACTAAGTACTACGGGTAGCCAGGTATGTGAACATGACACGTTGTATGATTCTCTCGTCCTGCAACATTGACAACCTTGATGTAGGACACCGATGTAGACTCTTTCTAAGATGTTTTCGCTTTCATCCGCTTAACCGAGACTTGATCAGGACCTATTTCGGTGACTCAGACTGATAGACAGTATTCTTTCTGGCTAGTTTCTTTTATACGCCATCGTCTTGTTTGCGTGCGAATATAGGTGAACCGGTAGAGGCTGGAATCGGTACACCCTAATATAACCCCAATAACAGAGATGTTGTTTCCCCGTCACCTATACTGTACGAGCGGTGGTCAAATGGTGCTTACCATGATGTCCCGAGCTTTCATGATTGCTTGTGTTCTCGAATCATGCGTTCTGCGACCATCATGCAACTCCTAGACCATGCATTATTTCCAATTAAAATCTCCTGTCTCCCATTTCGAGTTAATGTCCGTTGTTCGAGGATTTTGTTGCAAATTTCCTTTTCGAGTTGTACTCATCCAACGGACTTTCCTATTCGGGACTTGCGATTGATTGGTAAGCGGTGATGGCTGAGTGTTTGAGGCAGACTGAGACCCGGAAGGGTCAAGGTCGAAAGGCGTTGTAACAAGATGCCATGATGCCCTTTTAGACTACTCAATTTTCATTCGATGACTTGGTTCCGTGGAGAGGTATCGTTCAATGACCTCGGCTCATCAAACTGATCCTAATTGAACATTCCCCACTTCAAAATTTGTTGCGCTGCTTTATATTCCGTCCGCGGAGACCGCAGTCGTTTAGTCGTTGCTCGTACAGTTGTGAGCAGCGAAAACATAACACAGTGTAAGTACAGTATATACTATATCATGCAAGCAACTTCTCAAGTCCAGAACTTGTAATGTCTGTACCACTACTTACTATAGTGGTTTGCTACACCCTGGCTATAGTAGCTACAAATTTTCGCGCTGTTAAGGACTCCACAGTGGCGGGTTGGTGGCGGGCGCCGAGAGCAAGGACTGTCGCATCAAGTGACGTAACAAATCAAACCTAATCAAAGTCTTTTTCCTCTTGCTCTTCACCCATCTCCATCTCCATCGACGACGCGACATGACATCCATTAACCAGGTTTTCAATCTTGAAGGCATTCCCGGGAGAGGCCAGGATGGACTGACTCAGCCGACCCCCATTCATGGACTGCCTTACGAACTGCTCGCAGATATCATGCATCTGGCGCTCCTCCCACCCCACCCGACAAAACCGAATGACTCTCGCTCGTTTCTTCGCTTTGCGGATGTAATGGTGCTATGTCGCGTCTGCAGTCACTGGCGACAGATAGCAATTCAAACTTCGCAGTTATGGGTTGAACTTAACTTCCCCATCACGATCTATCCAAAGGATGAAAACGACTTGGAATGCCACAAAGACTTTTCTGGAGCGATCTGATCCATTGCCCATTTCTGTCTTCCTCTACGACTTCGTTTGGAAGGACGACGAAATTGCCTCCATACTGCCTTTGCTGGTCGGGGCCGCTCATAGGTGGAGGACCCTTCACATGCATTTTAATAGTTCTCGGGGGACCTCCCCGCGCGCGCTTGACCGCGCCCTCGAATCAGGAATGCTTGAAGGTCGCTTCGAAAATCTGGAAACGCTCGGAGTGGACTATCCAAACCTTGCGGATGGCATCACCGCTTTCCAGCTCGCTCCTCGCCTTCGTGAAGCCATCATGATGCTGCGACGCAGATCCTCTCATGTTCCGATTCTGCCATGGGCCCAGCTCACCCGTCTGCACCTGGAGCATGATTCTCCGCAAATGTGTTTCGACATCCTCGCTTCCTGTAAAAGCCTCGTTTCAGCCAGTGTTCTCACCGATCAGTGGTTTGATGAGGATGCTCCCAGATTTTCGGGAGCATCCTCGCTGAACCACTTGAAGGTGCTCAGCATCTCGGTGATGATAAGGTCTGCAGGAGCTCATGTTGAACCATTTCTCCAACATTTCACACTACCTGCCCTCGCATCGCTTACTTTGTGCCTTCGTCTCTGGAATCCAGCCAATGACGACTGGTTCATTTCTCCATTTGTTCCTGTCCTTATCCTCTTCCTTTCTCGTTCTCCACACATCGAAGAGCTCAGGCTCTATGACTGTGTTTTCTCCGAGGACCTGGACGACATTCTTCAGCACACACCAAACCTCACGGCCCTACATCTAGACATGGAGAGCACAGGAATTTTCGACGACTTTTTCGAAGCCTTGAAGTACAATTCTGACGCTGATTCCGTACCACTTGCCCCGAAGTTGGAGGTCCTGGACCTGTATAATGTTGGCTTCGAATTCGCAGAGGAGAGTTTCAAGAAGATGATATGTTCACGGTGGTGGACGGATGTCGAACTGGGCGAGATGACTGCTCCACCGCGTGTCGCGCGCTGGAAACATATCAAATATCGCGACGATAATGAGCTGCCAGGGTTCAGCGAGGAGTTCGAAAAAGAGATGCGTCGTCTGTCGCCTCAAGGCCTTGACGCCGAAATCCACTACTACGGGTAGCCAGGTGTGTGAACATGCCAGGCCGTGCGCTTTAATACTGAGCATGACAACTTTGTTGCAGGACACTAATTTATTAAAGCCTTTCTCAAAGGTTCTCGCTTTCATGTCCGCTTGTCTGAGGCTTTGTGGGGACCTGTTTTGGTAGAACCGGACTTGCCTATTCAGTGTCTGCCTCAGACTGAGACCCGGAAGTGGTCGAGGTCGAACGGCGATGTAACAAAATGCATTTCCAGACTACTTTATCTTCATTCGATGACTTGGATCCGTGGAGAGGTAGCATTGAACAATCTCGGCTCGTCAAACTGATCCCAATCGAACATTCCCCACTTCAAAATCTGCTGCGCTGCTTTACATTCTGTCTTGTGCACGCCTTTCCAGTCTTTGGCTTGGCAGGTCTACTCGGAATGTCAGTTGTGTCAATAATCATGGAAGGCTGGGAGTCCAACTAACCTTGCTGCAGTATGACAATTTGCACCGTGCGCATTTCAGCGTTGCGGGATCTCTGCATAGGTTACAAACACCGTCGTCGTTCGCTAGCTTATCCCGAATATCGAAAAACTCCTTCAAAGTGCAAGGTAGAGTCTACAGCGCTGATATGAGTACAAACCAAAGCGACGACAGAGACAGCAAGGCAGACTTTAACAGTGTCTTCGTTCTCCACGCGTACACCTATCTGCCCGTCGGCGAATAGATGCCTTTCTGCATACATGACACATATCGTGTACCCGTCTCTGCACATCTCAGCGATAGCTTGGTCCCGTGTTGGATCGCCTAGATGGAACGAGACGAGGTACTCTTTTTCGTTCCTATCCTTGACGTTGTAATATTTCGGTCTGATCCACGGTACTTGGTTCTTTATTTCAGCCAGGAAGCACCAATGCAACTTGGGTCCAGCTCGCGAGTAATAGCGTTCGTCGAGACAGCGTTCCTCCGGAAGGCTTCGATATGGAGGGAAGTTGAGCTTTGAGCAGTGTTATCGAACGTTTCCGCCGGTGGTAAGATACGCACTTCTTTGTTCAAGTCGGGAATCTGAGGTGGAGAAGACATGTGAACTGAACTGCGGAGAACGATGGGAAACGGCGAAGGTTTGGAGGAGGTTTTATAACACACCCAGTTAAGCTTTCGACGGGTGGCGATTGCGCTGAAATAGAGGCTAATAGAGGTGTGTGCACGACCATGATGAAATTTCATCTGGGCCTACATCGAACACGAGGCTTGAAGCATCGTAGAAAAAAGAATAATGCGACCAACAACGACGAAATGAGTATGAGCATGGCAGCCAAGGACAGATGAGCTCGCTGAGTTGATGTGTGTTATGTGCACCCACAGATAATTACGTAAGCACGCGTCTTTTCAACTATCATGCCCAATGCAATCTACTCTGAGGATATGCCCGAAATCACGTATGTAGACGCGCAGATGGTCTCGCAAATTCGCCAGACTGCCAAAGAAGCCCACGAGCGTGGTTTACTCGCGTCTGCAAAATGGTAAGGTCTTGCGGTGGCATATTGGCTTGCTTGTGAAGGATTTCAACGCGTCATGAAGGGCATTAGACTTGCTACGCGGCTTGACTGACGAACGGCGGTCATCATCGATGGCGGGGCCCTCGAAGGAAACGCCATCGCCAACGGAAGAGGAGCTTCGTGAAGAGGAAGTGTTCGAGTTGGCCCGCTTGGCTGTGGATGAGAAACAACACGCACGCGCTGAGCACCTTCTAAAAGACAACCGCTCCGATAAAGCTGTCTTTCTTCGGATATACTGTCAATATATCGTGCGTACCCTTGCCTTTGACTTGTGTGCTGCATTCATCCCCGACACCGCCCAGGTCAGTGAGAAGAAAGCCCTAAATGACTGGCATGCTTTTGACGGTACGCGCTCACCTCTTTGCGCAACAGGCTGCCTCTGAGCGTGGTCAGGCAAACGTCATCAACCGCCCACGCCGATTGACCCTTCACTAACGGCTCTATACCAGTCCGTCGAGCATGTCACTGAGCCATGGCTACTGTTCCTGTGAGTGTTTCTCTCCTCTCGCTCCAAATACGCGTTTCAATTGCTGAGGAAGGAAGGCCCTGTTCTTAAAACGTCTTTCCCGTGACAACGAAGCCATCGAGTGCGCGCTGCTGTCCTTGGCCTCGCTGCCTTGGAATTGGTCAGCCTGGTCGCTGCTAGGAGACTGCATTCATGATCCAGAGACGGTCAGTATTATCCGAATTTTGATAGTCTCCTCACTGAATGTAGCTCAGCTCTCTACCCATCTCGACGACATCGCGCTCCCCCAGTCACACCCTATGCTGCAGATTTTTATGATCCGCATGATGAACGATATGTACAGCACGACGCAAGACGAGCTCGATATGTGCGATGCGCTCCTGGGTCCCACATTCTTTCCTCGCAGCTTATGGATCATGAGCTTGCGGGCGAACGTGCTGTACAACTTGCACTCCTACCCCGAGGCGGAGCGGCAGTTTGACACAATCATGGCCTTGGACCCATACCGCATCGACGATCTCGACGTTCTCGCCAACATCCTCTATGCTGTTGAGAACAAGGAGAAGCTTTCTACGCTCGCGCAATTCTTTCTTGTGCTGAACAATAATCGACCAGAAGTCTGTTACTTATTAGGTATGTGATTCTATTTGCCGCCGAAAATTACACGGAACACTGATCAAACTACGCATAGGATGTCATTACTCTTTGCGCGTGGAGCATGAAAAGTCTGCCAAATACTTTCGGCGAGCAATAGAACTCGATCGCACATGTTCTGCGGCATGGACTCTTATGGGCATCGAGTACCTCGAAATGTTAAACGCTCCTGCCGCGATCGAGTCATTCCGCCGAGCCTTAGGTATGCATTTTACTTTTCAATGGCCCAGGCTTTGTCTTGACTGTGGACATTGTAGATGTGAATCCCAAAGAATCTCGTGCTTGGTCTGGTTTAGGCAAGGCATATGGAACTCTGGGGATGCATTCGTTTGCACTCTTTTACCACTCCCGCGCCCTCCGGTTGCGGTCAGTGCCTTTTAACATTTGCTGGACTACGTTGAATAATCATAAACAGACCTGACGAGGCGGAATGCTGGGAAGACCAGGGACATGCCTACGAGGCAGCCGGAAGGTATGTGTACCATCTCACTATGACACACCCATAAATCAACTCGCGTCTGCTTAGAGTCGATGAAGCCATCACCTGTTTCAAACACGCTCTAGAGGCAGAGGCACCCCACCCCATGGCAGTCTTACTCCGGCTCGCGGCATTGCTGAGCACAACCGGCGACCAAGCGGGCGCCATCAAGTATGCTGAGCGTGCCGTCGCGCAGGGCGAAGCGCACGCCCAACCCGTAGAACACTACGCCAAAGCGCTTGTCGCGGTCGCTGAGTACCAGATGAGACAAGCTGCTGGAGACTGGGGGCGGGCACGCGAGTACCTGGAGCGGGTGATTGCGAGCCCGGCGCAGACACCGGAGGACCCGACGCACTCGAAGGCAGTTGATTTGTTGAAATTTGTGAAAACGAAGTTGCAGATGCGGGCTGCTTCGGGATTTGAATGATATATGATTTAATCCGCGTGTATTCTCTTACTCTGACTTCATCTTCCCTTCACGCCCTTCATTGCTGCCAACGTTTGCAATTGCGTTATCGTCCTGTATTCTTAGATCGTCCAAGAGCACGCAAATACACAAATGTTACATTCCGACTCGTACACAAGAGATATGAAAACAAGAAAACACTAAACTTACATTGCAAAGTCTCAAGCCAATCCGAGATACCACCACTTTGACACTGACAGGGCAAATATTTCATTCCTTGGTGCTTGAACCACGAAAGAAACTTACCAGATGAGGGGACTCGTGCTGGCATTCCTGGAAACCCTTCTTTGCTGGGAATGTCAACACCATCTTCAACACGGCCAGGGGAGTTGCCGATAGTGATATTTGTGCTATCGAAGATTATCAAGCGTCTCGCGAAATTCCAATGCTAAGAAGGTAGCTCACAGGTCAACAAGCGCATCAGAGCTTTGTTTCGTGACGATGTCTCTCCAAGTCTGGTGCGCCGTCCGCAATATATCCTCAGCAAATTGGACTCCCTTCACCTGCCCGGCAAAATCGAGAGTGTTCTCTGGCTTGCCATCCGCAAGTTTGTAGAGTCTATAATCGCGACGTGAGATCACCGCCTGCGGACTGAACCTAATTAGTTTCATGTTCACGCACCGCAACCACTCTCGCGTCGCGCTGATAAGGCCAGGACATTCGCGCTCAACGTCGTCGATGTTATTAATGCGCGCGGCAAGAGGATCCGCGGTGTCAATGACGAGGAGGGTCCAACGAAGGACGCCTTCGTCGCGTGGGGCAAGTAACCCGAGTGTGCGCACTCGGCGTACTTCACCCACTTGCGCAACTCGTTGGCCGATCTCACAGGCGTGAACGGGAGCACCGTCGGCCCAAGTCTAGCATACATATTCGCATTATTTTTATTTATTTATTCAAGCAAGAGTCTGACCTGGGGAATGGTACCGTAGTTCCAGATGTAACCTGCACCGTCTCTATAGAGCTCGAAAGCAATAAACAAAATTGACTGACCTCTATGAGGGAATGTATTGCGAACGTACGCGACGCGTCCACCACGACGCAATGTCTGGCGAATCGGAGCAAAGGGTTCTCCAGGTGAGAGTGTCATCTGCGCGTTCGTCCATCGCGGCGCTTCAACGATCATATTGAGAATGTGTTCCGCGTCGTTGGAAGAGTCGTTGGGATTAGCAATTAAGGAGACATCGTGGAGAGCTGACACGACGTGGCCATTATACGAGACGAAAACGCGATAGTCTAGTAGTTTCGCCTTTAGACAGTTCCGATTCGTCGCAAGAGAGCATCCAGACGAGCTGTGTACTGACCAGCAGTATTCGGAGAGCCTACACAGTGAGTAGTATAGTTGTTCACCGGCTCGGACGATGGCATGGTCTTTGGGGCTGAACACTTCGATACCGCATCATGGTCGAAATCAATCCATTCAGTTCCTTTATTTAGACACGAACACTCGGGTTCTTCAGGTCTTGAAGTCCATACAAATTGAAATACATACAAACTATAGTGCTACACAGTCCAATTACTTCGCTTCGGATTTACCTTTCGACGATTTATCACGACCAAGTATCAGAGTATTCCACCTTCGAGCAAGCGGCTCTTTGTGCTCCTCCGAGTCCTTCTCAGTCGAGGTTTGAGCATCATCCCCTTGCGGATTCTTCGAGCCTTCTACGGTCGCATCGGCGTTCTGGGGTGCAGCGTCTTTCGTGGCTTCAACATGGTCTGAAGGCGCCATTGCGGCAGAACCATCTGCTGCCGCAGCCGTGGTGGCTTGGACCTCTCCAGGGCGCAGATAATCTTTGGGTTCAAGTGTGCCTGGCACAAGCGCGACAGGTAGCAGCCACGTCGCGGTCAGGACCACACCATGACCTGTATCGTGCGTCAAACAACTTCGACATGATTGTGTACTGCAAAAACATACCCTTATCCCGCGCCTTGATCGCAGTCCAGCTCCACGCAATAAAGACACCAACATAACCCAGATACGGTGTAAGCCGCTTCGACATCATCACCGCAGGGCGCATTTGCGGGGGGAACATCGCTGTTGGGATCTTGTCCAAGAGGTACTTCAACGCTGCTGTGATCATCGCGCCACGCTTAGCAGCTTCCAAATGGGTGTCGTCGAGGAGATCCATTACTGGCGGAGGGAAGTATATCCTATAGCCCCACCTACACATTTTGTCAGCGAGAGCGCAAATCATATGTGGAAAAAGACGCACCACATTGCCTGAACGGAAAGCTGTGTTTGGGAGGGGACCCAGTGCACATGCTCCTTTCCCTTTCCCTTGAGTTTACTTTTCGAACGTTTCAGAATGCCGGACATTCCGCCCTCTAGCGGTGGGCTTGTCGGAGGTTGAGGGGCATCCTGTCCCGACCCATCGGAAGGAGGTGGCGGCCCCGCTTCCAAAGGGTCATCCATATACTCCAAAACCAGCTCCGAATCCGCCAACTCCACCTGCGAGTCGGCTTTAGGCTGCAACGGGGCGTACATCATGACCCCAGTATCCTCCTTATCATGCTCCTCGCGGTCAGCTCCCTTGTCCTTGTTAACCGCAGTATTATCGGCAGTCTGGCGATGGTTAAGCCGATCAAGTATATACCAAACGCTCTGGCGCCCCAGAGAGAGCGAGCCATTCATGACGTTTTCAGAAGAAAGCAGTTTCATGAGCTTCGAGTCACCCGTGACGGAGGAAGGGAGGGGCGGTCCTTTGGGATCGACGGTGCCGACTTCGCCCTCCTGCGTGGGTGCAGGCGGAGGCAGCTCGTCGATCAGCGTGCTAATTCGTTGTGCGAACTGACGAGGTTCGGGTACGTCTTCGGGAGCCACACCATCCTCAGAGAAATTCTTCGGGATCCCCGGCTCGTTGGGAAGATCGGAAGCCCCGGCTCCATTGTTCAGAGTGTCCTCGAGCGACCATGAAGGCGGGGGGAATACGATCGGCGGACGCTTGGTGGTTTGGCCTTGGCCTTGGCCTTGGCCTTGGGTCCGAAAGCGGATGTAAGATGCGACCTTCTGCACGGGCACGCGCCATGGCGAAGATGATGAGTCCGATGCGCTCTGTGTAGGTGCAGAGGGTATACTAGCTGGTGGTGGGGTAGGCGTCGACATGGCGGTCGAGTTCAAGGGGCGATGACGTTCGACTGATGAGCGCATGAACTCACTATCAGCACTATAGATTAGATAAGATCAGATGTGGAGGGTCTAAATTAAAGATCCAAACTTACCCTCGACCCAACAAAAACCAGCTCAATCCTTCCAGGCCTTCCACGCCAAGGTGTGCGGACAACCCGGCTCATGTGCAGCACCTTTCCCAGGGCCCGCGAAACACAACGTAGGGACCTTGAGATCCAAATCTTCTTCCCAATCATCAACTTCCACCAACCCATCCAGTCCTTCATCCGTTCCATTACTTTCTTCCGGATCCCCAAACTTCATTATCGTCGTTCCCAGTCTATACGATTGATACAACCTTGCCCGCAGATCCTGAAGTTGCCTCAAGCCATCCAACCACCCCTTCTCAAACTGTTCTCGGATTTCCACATGCTTGTCGGGAGTGACCGAAGGCGGGAGGGTGGTCGCGAATGAATGAAGACTGGGGGCCGCAGGCCACAAACGCATCTTTCGCATCGCGGCTGCAGCAGGCGTGTTGATGACTCCAACCACACGCGAATCTCGAGGCGGCGAAGCGCGCAGTGAAATCGTGGCCGTGCTCACACCACGACGGCCCTTCCGGGGCCGGCGCTCCTGCGTCGGTACAGGAACGGTTTCCAACCTCGCCTGACGCAACTTCTTCTCCCGCTCTTTCGTCCGTTTTACACCGGCAAGCGCACACCCCCGTCCTAGGACGGCCCAATCCTCTGCGTGATACTCACCGCGAAGCAGCGCACCGTTGTCCAGGATGAGGTGCTTCACTCCCAACCGCGCCAATATTGTGTCGGTCAATTCAGCCCCAAATACGTTGCATGTTGACAGGTCGAGAAGCTCGACATTAGGCAAGGAGAGTGGGGACGCCGTGAGGGGGCCTGCAACTGGTCGGGCGGGAATACGGAGTCGGAAGGAGTCGACTGAAGATACGAATGGTGATTGGGCGAGCGCGGCCAAGTGAGAGTCTAAGCTGTGGAAGACGAGGGGCTGCGCGAAGGCAAGCTTCTGGGTCAGAGCAGGATCGATTGGCTCTTGAATGATAGACAGAGTTGGAAGATCGGAAACCGGCCAATCGGCAAGGCAGGATAGCGTTGAATCGAAATATGATCCCTGGTGAACGCAAAGTTAACAGGGTACAGAAGAATTATATGCGCAGTAACTAACGCTGAGAAATTGCTGATAAGTCGCCTTCCGCACACTATGTAGCGGATGTTATCAGTGAAAACGCTAGATCATCGATGTACAGGTAAACTGACTAGGGACGAAGCCGCAGAGAAAGGTACTGCAATTCAGGTCTCGGTCTACTCCGTAGCGTATCAGGACCAGAACATTTACAGCAACACAAGGAAAGAAAAGGCGCACTTCGCAAATATAGCAACCAAATGTTCCGGCGCGAAATTCGTCCCCACGCAGAGGCTCAACAACCTTAGATTTGGAAGCTTCCGGAGCATATTGACTATAACCTCTGCATCCACAGTCCATTCATCTTGCAGCGAGAACTCCCGGATAACAGCACAGAGGGTCGGACCGTCGGGTTTGAGTAGACGGCGAGTGAGTTGCAGAGCTTGGTCGGCATGTGTGAGGACTATTTGCTCGAACAGGTACTCAAGGCGGATGGGAGCGTAGGGCAGCGCCCGCATGAGAGCCAGGATTGTCTGTTGGCGGCCATCTGGTGTAAGCTGCTCTATGATTGCAGAGTAGAGCTCGGTGGGAAGGAGAACCATGGCGAGCAAGGCGAGTCGGCGACGTTTGACCAACGATGTTGCAGACAGAGTGCTCATTTCGGCCGAAGCTCCGAACACCCACATAAAACCTCCAGTTCTTAGAAACACTCAGACCTCCTTGCAGACCTCCGCCGGTAACACGACATGAGTAGAAGAATTCACTCTGACCGGTGACCACGGACGGCGGCTACAGGAACGCATCTCAGGAAACATGCTCGACGTCAGAAATGCTCGCCTGTTCTTGTTTTGAATCGGAGGAGTTCAGAGGTTCAACGGAATTCAGCTCATAGGCAGGCAGCTCATGTAGACGCGAGAAAAGCAGACATCATTAATATCAATACAATAAAATGCAATGCAGAAATGTCACCGGGACAAAAATGAAAACATCCTCCCCTCTCTTCAGCGACTGAACTCCATGTTAGCCACACCGCCTGGCGACTGCCACGGTCTATCTGGACCCGATGGCGGCGGGGGCTGACTATTCCATAACGAGCTCTGACCAGGAGCAGGCCCGAGCCCACCCGGTATCATCCCCCGTCCAGCGCCAAACATCCCTGGCCGCCGCGTCGCCTGCCCAATCCGCATCCCCGGCTGCAGATCCATCGCGCGCTGCAGCGGGGCACCGCTCATCTGCTGCTGTTGCTGCTGCTGTTGATGTTGCTGATATTGTTGTTGTTGCTGCTGCTGCTGCTGCATATTCATATTCCCCCCACCCCCATTCCCATTATTCGCATCCCAATACGACATCCTCACCCCCTCCCCGCTCCCCTGCTGCATATGCCCATGCCCACTCCCACTACGCCTTCTGGAAGACAGCAACGACGCATACCTCCCCCTATCGCGCTCCATATCGAGATTCACCCCGCTCGCAGCGAGACTCTCGGGGTCGATCCCCAGCATGCGGCGCAGCTCGGCGTTCTCCTGCTCCAGCCTAGTAATCTCGCACTCGCGCTCGAACGCCCAGTCCTCGCGGCCTTCGGTGCCGGCGTAGCCTGGCTGGCCGACGGCGTTGACGAGGGCTTCGAGGTCGGACGGGTCGACGAAGCCGACGTTGCTTTCGCCGCCGTCGTAGTCCGGGTCGGGGTTCGCGAAGTCGGTTTCTTCGCCGGCCATGGAGCGGAGCATGCCGCGGAGGAGTTGCGAGACGCGTTGGAGGGACCGCGCGAGGTCTGTACCAGATGCAAGGTCTATCGAGAGATTTTGGCTTTCCCGTGTTAAGAGTAGCGCCTCGTAGTGTCGCGTAAGATTGAGCTCGTGTTGTTGGGTTGCTAGCTACTTGAGTTCAGCTGGACGCAGATAGAGATTGAAGGGTTTTGGACGCACGGCGTGGTTGCGGAATTTGGTCATAACAGTTTCCAAGGTTCCTTCATACTCCTTGAGCAATATACTTAGCTGTTTGTTTTCATGCAGCAGTGTCTGGTTCTCGATGATAATTTGCGCGTTCATGCGCTCGAGTTCCGATTCGAATGTTTCTATTCGCAAACGCATTAACGATCGTGTTCTTCACGCAGCGCAGGTTACGCACCATTGGCGATATCTGTGTTGAACCGCCGTAGAACGAAGCCAGTGCCCGTATGTGTAGCTTGATTCTGGGATAGAATGAACAAGAGGTATCATTGAGAAGCGATGAGGGGTACCTTTAGAGAAGCCGCTTGATTCTGGAGAGTAGTCGCGGTCTTTTGATTTTGTGCGAGCTGCTCGCTGAGCTCATGAACTATCTGCCAGATGCGAACTAGCTCGTTTTCCATGGCGGTCGAGGTTGAGCACCGAGACGTGCTGTGTTGAAAGCAATTGTTATGGAAGTGATTGAACGTCTACAAACACCGAAATAGAAATACCCATGCCTACTGCCTAGAGAAAACGAGGTGATGTGATTCATGGGCGCTGATAATATGCCAGAATACAAGGAATAAATTCAAAGCAGGCTACAGGACGTCTAGTATGACAACAATCCCCCCCATCCCTTCAGAAACTACCCGCCAAACCCTCACGCGAGCCCTCGCGGCGGCCAATATCGCGGTGAAGCTTGACGAAGCCAACCAGGATACTACAGCCATCGTAAACGCGTATCAACGATCCATCGTGTTATTAGACCAAGTGATTTCGCGGCACGATGTAACAGAAGAGTTGGAGCGATTGGCTGCTGTTGTAAGTACCGTGTTCGCTAAGCGAGTCGCGTGCCCTTGACGATGTTGCGCAGCGGACAACCTACCGCCATCGGATTGAAGTGTTACTGCTCTCTCGAACAGTTCCGATAACGCAGCAGCAGTCGACGGAGACGTTGATTGAGACGGCAGAAAGTCCTAGTAAATCATGGAAATTCCCGAGTAAGCCAGCGCTCAGTTGCCATGTAAATCTTGAGTTAATTTTGCCACGTAGGATGCACAGAGACGGCGACGAAGGCTCGTAGATGGACGGGGAGGAGGTTAAGGCTATTGTGTGGATGTACTAGAGATGGTTCAATTATAATTTGAGAGTATTTGTTGTTGTGATTATAATAGTTGCGGGAATAGCCGGTCCCTCTTGTCTCTGTTCACTACGTTCTACCTATATTTTCTAAATCCCTCTAAATATTTCCCCCGAGTCTGCGCCCGACCTGTGCGCCCACCATCCATCACCCTCGTCGTCGTTCGCCCCTCCCTTTAGTCGTCCCTTATCAACATGTCTGCATCTCTCGCGGGCTTGTCTGCCTCTGTCACGCGCATTCTCTATCTCACCGGCTTCCCCAAAGAGCTCAAGACCAAGGACATACAGTCAGCCTTCTCAGAGTGGGAGGCCGTCAGCGGAGGCTTCAAGATCAAATGGCGCGACGACACCAGTTTGCTGATTGTCTTCCAAGATGCGTCAGTCGGTGAGCTTATTGCTGTGTTTTCTTCTTCCTCCAGGCGCTTACGGTGACATTCCCCAGCTAAGCGAGCGTATCTGCACACAATCGCATTCCCCCCGCCCGTCCTCACTTCAACCACCGGCACTTCTGCCATTATCAGGCCTTATGACGGCCCGGACGCCCAAAATGTCATCCAAACCGTCAACGCCCGCCACAACGCAAACCAGTCTCGCGCGCACAACGGTCGCTCCAATTCCATCTCCGGTTTCGCCGGCGTCAGCCCTATCGCTACCCGCCCCCCTTCAGGCTCCATCTCCTCCCGCGGTGGCCCGCCCAACTTCCACCCGAACATGCTCCCCCACGTCGGCATCCCCATCCCCGAGCACGTAAACGGTCGCGAACCCTCCCCGACCCTCCCCTCGCTTCCCTCGCACCCAACTCTCAACTCTCTCATCAACTCCTCCCTCGCCGACGTGCACAACGGCTCGCCGCCGTCCGACCCCGCCATCCTTGCGTCAAGTATGCATCCCGACATGCTCGCCGGCGGCGGGCCCCGCATCGGTGATCCGGGAAAGAGGATGCTCGGCGCCGCGTTGGGCGTCAGACACCCTGCGTTAGGTCCCCGAGTGATCAGCGGAGGAAGCCCAGGCACCAGTCCGTCGCAGGGCGGTGGTGTCGACCAGGCGATGCGCGAGGTGCAGCGCGCTATGAATGGCTTAGTCGTGGCCGAGTAAACTCTCTCTATCCCTCGACCTCGCTGCCCATCATCATCAAATCGTCCTTCCGATCCCTTTCGTTGTGCTGTTCGATTCCATGAATCCGACCTGCTGTCCGTGTCGTGTTCCGTGTTGGATAACGCGGAAAGTGTTAACATTACGTATGCATTTTGTGGTCTTTCTTCTCCATTCCCCCCCACCCCCCAGCGCGGAGCTCTGGTCCCCCGTCGATCGAGTGCCGCAGCCTTCGTTATATCTCGTCGTAGCGAGTCGGTACAGTGATGTGTAATTCTTTCGTCAACCATCCGATGGTTTCTCTGTGCACGCTGTATTACCGATTCTCTAATTTATTGCAAGTTGTTGATGGCCATACATGTGGAAGATTCGTCGCGTCGAGCGAGTTGTTTAATTTTGCTCGTTTGTGATGGTATTGTCAAGTGAGTCATAGACCTTTTTCGCTGCGGCAGACAGAAAAACGCCAATCCGGATCCTACCATTCATTCCAACAAGAAACAAAACAATGCGTGAGTTATACCTCCAAGTCATACAACATTTGCACCCTAAATCTAACAGCTTGGGTACCAATCATCGGCGCTCGTGAGAGCGCATTCGTATAGCATTGGATTTTAAACATGACTGCGGCCCAGCACTTGGTCTGAGAAGGTTTGAAACAGTCAGTCGTGAGCTGCGTGGCCACATCCGTCGGTGATTCCCTGGCAAACTTCGAAAGCCTTCGTCTGTATTATGTCAATGAGGGTAGAAAATAGAAATTGGAGAAATGAAATTTACCACTTTTGAATCAGCTTGGTACTTGGATGCTACGGTCTTCGTCTAGAATATCAATTCTTGATAAGTCGGTGTAGTTCGGCCACGCTGCCCTCTTAGACAGAGTTCGTTACCCATGACTGACCAGCACCAATTCAGCGAGAAACCGGGGTAATAGCATAGCAATCACTCCTCCGAAAACGGCCGTCCGTGAGGAAAACAAGAAAAGAAAAACCTACCTGCTGGTCGATCAATCATCGTCAAACTATAGACCGTCTTAGCTTTCGCTTTCGCTCAGTGCCCACGAGAAAGTTAAGATCATTTCGCTAACGCTGGGATACTGTGTCTGTATTGACGAGGCAAGTATCCGCGGACAGTTGTGTGGGTTCTCCTCGAGGTCGATATCGATAGAGTGCAGGCTTTCACGGCGGTGACCCTTTCCGCCAGCCTGTACAGCACTTCCAATGTTCTCGTAATGCAAAGTCTCTATCAGCACAGTCCATAGATCTCTCGAGAGGAGGGTCGGGCAGGAAGAACTGTAGCGGGCCGGGTATAGCGTTTAAGAAGTGGGACGATTATCGCTCTTCTCTCGCCCGTCGGGATAACCAATTCTAGCCGCGCAATGCAATGTAAACAAGTTCGGGGAGAGAGCATTATGGCATTCTCGGAGCTTGAAGATACGCAGAGGGGCTTGACGGAATTCCGCGTTCTTTCATTGTGTGCAAGAAGCAAGCTGGGAGTTCATCTTGGAAACGTCATTCAGAGTGCCAGACGGCTATAATCGTCGCGAAAAGACGCCAGACGTGTTGCGGCCGCAAGAAAAAGGGAGCTCTGCAACCAGTTTTTGTCGTCTGAAGCAGATTGAGTTTATTTCGTCTCCGCAGTGCCGCTACACAATGTAAAAACAAGTCAGGGTTGAGGAATGACATACATACCTCAGAATTCCGCATAAATGAACGTGTGATATTGGAATTTGCCGACTAGTTCTGAGACAGAGAACCGCCAGAGAACAAGAAAGCTTTTGTCCCACCTCCGTGGTTTTGATCGCCCAACAATTCGCACAATGACAAGCACGCGAGGACTCGAGGAGCGTCGAGACATCAACCGAAAAGATCGCCAGGACGAGCAGCAAGATTTCACCCCAATAAAAAGAGTACCAGCTATACCAGAACTTGGCCGTAGACTCGGATGAAGGTTGGAAGCTTATTGGAGCTGCAATAATCCTGCTTGTGCCACGCCACGTAGTGCAGTAAGTATGAAAGGCTAAAGTCAACTGCGAATCCCCATTATGCGTAAGTTGGCCGCGAGGCAATATGGATTGTGGCAACCGGACATTGATCAGGCTTCTGGCGGTGTGGGCCACGCCCTCTCAACAGCCCAGTTCTGGCGAAGCGTTTGTAGCGAACATGCAAGCGAGACAGCAAATCCCGTTTTGGCAATTTCGGGCATCTTGGAGTTTTGATGGTGATGCTCGCTAAGCGACTCCGCCTTGTTCTCGTTTCCTTTGTGTGGGCTGTCTGTGATCTCCCTTGTTTCTTGGACCCTCCATTCCATGATTGTCGCAACGACTGGGAGGAAAGAAGCTCATGGGCAACAATTAGAACGCGTCGGAGATGCGAACGACGCAGAGCTGTGGTTCCTTGTGGTTCTTTTACTTGCCTTCGCGGGCCAGGAATAACAAGACAAGCACCGTCGACCTGTCACAGGCAACCGGCAGAAGCCAGTTTGAAGCTTGGAGTCTTGCAGGCACGCCCAAGAAAGGCAGCACACCTCCATTTCTTCCTCATCCGCGGAAACAGATTCAAAAACAAGAGACTCGTATCATACTGGTTAGAATCTCGACAACTACTCTGGGTCGGAACATACACCGGGCGGGCAACAAACACTCATTCGCGCGAATATGGCGACCCTAAACAGTGCGCATTTTCTCAGGTTGGTGAAAAATTAGAAACGGTGCTGCGGAGGAGATGGATGACCGGTCAAAGCGATGGGATGCAGCAAACTCTGAATGAACACGTTGGCGAGGGGCACTACTAAACAAAGGGAACAATGAGTGGATCAACACGATGCACGTAATTTCAGGGTACGTCCGGTACGTGACGATGACTCTTGTCGACCGGAACCTTTTTTCTTTCTTTCTCGGATAGACCGTCTCAGACGCAGTTTGGACCATCGAATCTGTCAGTTCGGACCCTCTGATTTCCTGATATGGCGTCTGGCTTGCGTGGCGCAATCATGGACATCCTGGATCTATCAGCGATATATCGCCCGGCCATGTTTGATTGGTCTATAGATCGTCCACAATTGGCTGACAATAGCCTTCCAAGCTTCAGACCACCGCTTCCGAGCTGTTTTTTCATATTGATGCAAGCCGTAATTGATTCCCAACCTAAACTAATGCCATTTATACTCACAATCAGTGGCCACAATCCCCGTCCATAAAAGTCCAGCGTCAACACGTCCGTTCATCTTCTTTCCCCCAAATACCCTCCCCCATTTCCCCCTTCTTAGCTGTTCATTACCTTGCTCTGGCGCCGTCTACTCTATAATCATCTGGCTCGTCTCTCTTTCACGACTTTG
Source organism: Favolaschia claudopus (assembly GCA_037176885.1). Lineage (NCBI taxonomy): Eukaryota > Fungi > Basidiomycota > Agaricomycetes > Agaricales > Mycenaceae > Favolaschia > Favolaschia claudopus. The sequence goes on along the minus strand of JAWWNJ010000032.1, from coordinate 314,614 downwards.
ACGCGTCGTCCATGTCTTACCCTTGTCACGACTACCCTGGCCCAGCTAGCCCATGTTGCTCAGAGAGAGCGTGCTGGCTTTCCCACCCAAACGCGGCGTACCAATACCCGAGTCCATATGATTTCTACGCGAGTGGGGCCTCAGCTGCTGCGTTCGGCGAATCTGGATCCACTTCAGAATACATGTCCCCATCCTACGGAGCAGCCGCCGTCTCTCCGGTGCCATTCTCCTCGAATGATTTCGAATCGTCGTCTCCTATCTCCCCGTCGTGCTCCACATCGTCCAGTTCCAGTTCCTGCTCCGACGCGCCAATCACGCCTTACTACCGACCTGTGGGCGGTTTGCCTTTGCCGCTGCTCTATTCGGGGCTGGACGCGGACATCTGTGACCAATACAGAGAGGGTTGTCTTTCACCGGAGAACGAGTCTTTGTGCAAATACGAGGGATGGGAAGAGGAGGACGTGACGGAGACATATTCCAACATCGCCATACCCGAGTCGAGCATGCGTTCCTCGGCAATGCTCCCCGAATACGACCCCACCTCCACCGCTCTTTGGGCTCAAAGCGATTCGGCTATCGCGTCGTATAACTACTTTGACGCGTCTCCGACGTCAGCGACCGCGCCTGACCTTCCCCTCTACGCGACGTATCCCGGGCCGTCTTCTGACTTGACCGCCGTTGCATCATCGATTGTTTCGCCCCAGCACGCTAACGAATACCCATCTCTGCATCAACAACCCGTATCATGTCTTTCCCCGGCAGTCCTTTCTTGTCCTCCCCCGCTCGAGGTACTCCAGCCGCAGCCTCGGCGTGAAATTCCAGTCATCTCTTTGGCTGCGCTTGCCGCAGCCTCCACAGAGGTCCTCTCAAAGTCGCCGCATCTTGATGTACGAGTGGCCTCTCCGGCCTTATCACCTCTCGAACTGCAATCTCCATACTCCCCATACCCACATCGTATGACGTTCTTTCTCGGCTATCCAACCCTCAGCTGACATCTCGTTAACAGCTCCATGTCCGTGTGCTCAATGCGCCGCGCCTTATTCGATTTCATAGACTTTCCATTCATTCATTCAGTTCATGATTGACTTCTGTAGCCTAGTTGCATTACACACACTGCTGTATCGTATCATATCTTGCTTCGCAAATTACGCTGTATACTCTGAACAAATAAGCCTGAACCGGAAATTCGCGGAAGGCGGTATAAGGTAATTCTATCATTTCAATGTGACGGTGAGGAGATAAGATGAAAGGGTTTCGCGGTATAAGGTTTCCGTTGTAGCTGAACATTCGGATTAATACTGAAAACGAAGAAGGCGCGTGCCACTCACCGGGTTCAAGGGGTTCGTTATACATACTTTTGTCTAGTAAGTGGCACCTTCTCCGAACTGCGTGAAAAACGTAGAAAACGTGAACGAATCGCCTCGACCACGGGGCAGTTGGCTTTGCCATTGCGAGGACGGAGAGGGTTTGATGGGGGACATCCAAACCAATGGTGTGGGTTGAGACGCAGGATCAGGGGGAGGAGCCACAGCAGTGTGGGATGCATTATTTGGGTCAAGGATATTCGGTGATACGAGGAGCTGGGAAAGATGAGTCGCAAGGGTATTCGGTACGAAGGAAGGGTTGCGCGGTTGTTCAAATCTCGAGGGTGGCATAGAGACCAAGTTGGGTATGCGACGAGGAGATGCGGAGGCCAGCGTAGGAGTCCGACGATAAAGGCGAGTATTGAAAGGCATTGGATCAGCGGCAGGGATTTGAGGATTGAGATTTTCCTTCTCACTCATTGTTGGCGGACGATTATGAGTAACGGTTGGTGTTGGTGCGTAGCGAGGAACATTCAGGTCATACTGTGCATGAGCACCGGGGTACGTCCGATTCTGATAGAGGCGGTCCATGTGGGTTTTGTACGTGCCGGAACGTTCCTCAATACCTTGCGCGGGCCCGATGCCGGCGTCGATCAGGTTGTAGAGTTCCATGCGGTCATTTGCGGAAAGAGACAAGCTATCCAGGGGAAGGAGCGAGTCGAATACAGGAATATCGCCGCATAGATCATCGAAGTCGGAGACGAAGTCATCAGGCGCAGCCGGCGGAAAGGGAGTGAAATCGTCGAAGCCAAACGATTCACAGAGTTCGTCCTCAGACGCGGAGTGCCCCAGCGACAGAAGACTGAGGTCTTCGCCGAAAGAAGAAGAATCGGTGAGATTGTCCGTGAAGTCGAACATGGGACTACGGTCGTCATCGCTGTCGGAAGAATCCGAACATAGATCTATCGATTGCAAGGAGGGAAGCAATGGGCTAACGCGTGTCTCAGAAGCTAGCCTTGGACGAGATGCTCGTCGTGCGATACGTTTCGATGTGCTTATCTTTGACCTAGATGGGACAGCAGCAGGAGAAATTGGGGTATCACAAGATTCTTCCACAAAGGGGACTTCGACTGAGCTTTCTGTTGAACTCGTTGGCGAAAAGCCTGTAATTGCTGGTTGATCGTAATGAGATTCAGAGTCCACATGTGCAGGTTCAGTAGAAGCGGGGCAAGTTTTGGGGGTTGAAGCTTTTCGGGCAGCTGGAGGTTTGCGCCCAGGTTTTCGGGTCATACGGTGTGAGAGATTCAAATGCTTGTCTTCTTTGGCGACTCGCAAACCTTCAAGGCTTTGAGCACGCAGTGACGATGACATATTACGGACACAGACCTCGGGAGTGGAAGTAATCGTATATGTGACGACGATCGACGCTGTATTTTTTGACGAATCCCTGACGGATCTGGAGAGTAATGGCGATATAATGAGGATAATCAATGAGCAAGGATGCAAACCTCGAAAGAGGGCATCTTTGCACCCGGGACAATGTAAGCATCCATTTCGCTGTTCAACGTTCATACTCAGCAATGTAGTGCACAGGAAGTTGAGAAATGAGATACCTGGTGAGTTCTGGGCCAAGACGGACGGCCAATCTGTGGGACTTGTCGTTGACCATATCAGGTGAAGCACAAGGGAAAGCTCACTTATCCGGGTCTATACGTCGAGGCTAGAGAGTATGAATGTCAAGACAGAGACCTAGCGCAACAGGATTGCAGAACTAACCACTTTGGGCTTGGTGTCTCTGGCAGGAAGCTCAGAGAACGACGGTTCACGTTTGCGTTTATTGGAGGCTTGATCTAAGGTGAACGTGGGTGATAAAGAGAGTGAGGACGACAGCGGGGCGCTTCGTTTGACCATTATGTGTATCGCAAGCGATCAATGAGACCGACGATGAGAGAGGAAGAGGCGAGAGTCACCTGTGACAGTGTCACGATGCTAGTTTTTCATGTGATCGCGTGCGTGACGTCATTACAGTAATTACGTAAATTGAAATAATCTTAGAAATACAAACTGGCAGCGAAAACGACTGTTGAGGGTTCATTATGTGTCCAAAAAAATGAAAGGACGCTCACTATCTCGTTTAATCTTGATTTGTGACTCTTCCATTTTTTTGAACAGCTCTGCGTCACCTATTACTCGAGCAGCATCTCGCACCTCTCTGCATGTTTCGTCGAGTCTTGTTATAACGCGCACGATCGTCCCCTCCGCAACGTCGGTGAGGGCTGTTATTTGTTCGAACGGCTGGAAAAAAAAATCATCCATCGGTGCTTGATCGCGTCAAGAAACACCAGTCTTACCATCCCCTTTGCCCACTCATAAACTACTTCAACTAATCCAAACTTCAGATTGGATCTGAAGTCTTCGGCCGCAACTTTGTGCAGATCTTGGATACGTCCCACCCGATCGCTAATAGCCAGGATAGCCGCCCGACCCTCTTCCAGTCTGGGAGATAGGACAGGTTCGACGTCGGTTTTTTCTTGGAATACAAAACACGAAAGAAGAGCGACCACTTCCTCCGGCTCATAACCCGCCAGGGTGTTTTCCAGGATCAACTCTGTTAGCACGAGCTCGTTCGCCGAATTTATCTGGGAATATGAGCATGACCTCAATTGAGAGGCTGGATCTCACCTCGCAAGCCACTCGACCTTTTAACAGGACAGTCGAGTTCTCGTCGATGAATTTTAGATCCTGTAACACCTCTATCCTTTGCTCGTAGTCGGGTATGAGCTCGAGGTTTTGATCAGATATCGCAAGCTTGAGGTTGGCGATGTTAGCTCGCAAAACCTTCTCGCCATGCAGAATTCTATACTACGAATACTGTGAGCAAAGTGTTTGAATGTGGTTTCGCGCTTACATGGCTGTTGAAGTCGCTGCATAGCACACAGGCTCTCTTCTTCAGGCCGTCCACAGAGTTGTTTCTGGACCGCAATGCGTCTTGGAAATCCAATGCGCGCATGCGAGCCCAGTCTACCTCAGGGATGGCGGAACTCGTAGCCCATTCAGCTACTAAGTTTTGTAGAAGAGCGAGAGTTTCGCGCATCCGAGAAATGAGGTGCCGATCGACAATGGAGTCGACATCAATCTACACGGAATTTAGAGGAGGACACTATGTCGGGCGAAAGGAGGACCTTGATCGAGCGCCCAGTGACTAGTGCAATGCTTGTCAAAGGTACTACTGACACCTCGTAAACACCCTCTTCAACCTGTAATGACGCAGGACTAGGCGGCCACCGGGGTGTTACAGCTTGATGGTCGACGTCTGCAAGATGGAATGTCAGTTACACTGTGAGAGACCGAGTCGCACCCTTGACCTTGTTTTTGAGCTTTGGTGTCGGGATCTACCAGAGCCAGAACAAAATATGTCTTGAGCCTTTCTAACACTCCTGAGTCTGATGAGGCGACTGGTGCAGGTTTAAGTAGGACCGCAAGATTGTTGGTTTTGAAATGCTGCAGTGTTCTGCTTGTCAAAACGAAAGTAAAATCAGTCAGACAGAATGACGCACGCCGTCTCGCAAGACTACGACTCTTCCAGAGGCAAGTAATTTAGCACCTTGCGGGTGACCAACAGCCATGCTCAATAGTCGTTGATTCAAGGAAACGATGGAATACGAATCGTCGTAAAATTCCTTGATGTCAGGTTGGCAAATGTCACAACTAAGTTTAGGCAAAGTGGTCAAGGTTTTTTCGCTCTAACGGAAATTTTGTTAAGAAGCAGTCAAACCTATTGCATTGGTATGGAGCCATACCTCTAGCACTTTCTTCTGTTGGTCAGGCAGTAGCCTCTGCGAAGCATTCTCAGAAAAACTTCGCTTGATCATCTCTTCTACTTTCAAGGCCTCAACCCGAAGAAGGTTGAGAATCATATTGTAGGTCAGCCTGAACTGAGAAGAAAGCTTTCCGGGAGTTCCCAGCATCATCGTTTGCAACGTCGTTTGCTACAAGTGTGAGGATCAGCCATAATATAGTTGGGCAACGAGAAGACATTACCTCCGGAAGAGAGTCATTTGCGACGATTACTACTGTCCCAGTCGGATCTAAGCCACGCCGCCCCGCACGTCCCGCCATCTGTGTATACTCGCCCGGTAGTATGTCACGGAAGGAACGTCCATCGTGCTTGCGAATTCCGGAAAAGACTACACATTTCGCAGGCATGTTGACTCCCTGGACGCCGTTAGGAATGGGCAATTGTGCCAGAGTACGGTTGATCACTGACCATGGCAAAAGTCTCAGTAGCGAACAATATCTTCACTAACCCTCGAGCAAAGAGGATCTCCACGAGCTGAGAAAATGAGCGTGTATCGAGGATGCAACGAAGTCCACGAACCTCCTTTACGATAGGTAACAGCCCTCCATGATGGACGCCAATTCCACGGGAAAGCAAGTCGCGCATCCGTCCGATTTGAGGCAATTTCTTATCCGAACCTGAGTGTGTTTCAAAAAGATTGAATTGATATTGCGGTATCAGCACTGACCTTTCAACCTCGCCAGTGCTTTCTCGATGGCTACATGGACTTCGCTTTTCTCGACAGAGGTACAAAGATCGGCATTGGTCAGAGTTGCCGCATTCTCCTCGCAACGTTTCTTTGAGAAGGTAAACACAACGACAGGCAACAGCGCCTTTTTCCGCAAGTGACCAAGGAGATGGACATAAAGGTTTTTGTCCACTGCGTGGTGAACGTTTCTTGGAGCCCCTCCACCACCTCCACCGCCTCGAGCTGCGCCTCTGGCTGGCGCAGGGGCACCTCGTCCCCCACGTTGCTGTCCTCTTTGACCAGGCGCAGATCCTCGAGCACCCACGCGCTGCACAGGAGGAAGGCCGGCTGCTTCTCGTTCTTTGTCTTGCTTGCGCCTGAGAGCTTCTCCCGCGTCTTTGTAACTGAAGTGGGAATATGTCACTCAGAGGAATGGTCAAAGAAACAAGCTTCACCCCAATGCGAGGAAGTTGCGGCGGGCATCCACTATCTTGTACAGCTCGCGACCCGCATACAAATAGTGTTCGAGAGGTACTGGTCGTTGAGCGGTGGAGATGACATAGATGTCTTTCTTCTTCGTCCGCCTTGAAAGTTCAGTTAGCAACACAAGAAGCAACTGTGCAGTTCGAAAACTTGCCCAACCCAATCCGCAAATTCTTTTGTATTTGGCACTGTCGCGGAAAGAAGAATGATGTTTACATGGTCTGGAAGCATTATTATAACTTCCTCCCAAACTACTCCGCGCTGTTCAGAATGTGAATTTCCACTCCCATAAGCACAACCGGCCACTGTACCTCGGCATCATTCACGTAGTGAACTTCATCGAAAATTACAAATTCGACGTCGCGAATGAGGTCGGCGCCTTTGTATAACATGCTCCTCAAGATCTCTGTCGTCATAATGAGACAGCTCGCTTCAGGATTAATCTGAACATCGCCCGTCAAGATTCCCACAGATGAGGGTGAAAACGTTGACTTGAAATCGCGGAATTTCTGATTCGAGAGAGCCTTGATTGGAGACGTATATATTGCACTATTCAACTGTCAGCCCATCAACTCGAAAATAGAAAGGACTCACCGAGTCATATGCTTTTCGGCCAAAGCGATGGCATATTCCGCTACGACTGTCTTACCCGCAGAAGTGTGAGCAGCAACGAAAACGGAGTCACCCATCTCCAGATGATAGACCGCTTGCTTTTGGAACGTGTCGAGTTCGAACGGATACTACACGTATGTTTAAAAACGTTCGGCGAGATTCAAGACGGCAAACCTTATGAGCCATTTCGGGAACGAGCTCGTGAAAGTTGGACAGCGGTGTATTCACGTCTATTACATGTGCCCAATCTCGCTTCTGAGCCATTCTTTGTGTTCGACGCCCAGGTGGTTTCACAGGCTTAAGATGGGAGCACTGGGAAGCGGCGTGAACAAAAGCATGAATCATCGCCGAATTCACATACTGTAGTGGGAAGTAAATCGTCGAGTTCGTTGCCCGTGTTTTTAGATGCAGTCTCTTGTACTTCATCGAAAAAAGCGTCTGCATCAGCAGTCTGCGCACAGTTCAGACACGCTTCAGTGGAGCGACAAAGAAGTTACAAGCTCATCTTCGCCGCCCGGACTTGGGTCTGGAACCCTGTCCAACGCAAGGACACTTTCATCGGCATCTTCAGCCAAGCGCAATCCGCGAGTGAATCCAGGAGGTATTGTCTTCAACCCCGCTTTTGATTGCGAGCCAGAGTCTCCAGATATCACAGCGTCTTCAAGACCACCGGGCCAGAAAGGGACATAGCCAGATCGGCCCCTCACAAAGTTCTTAGATGGTCCTGGCGCCCGATCCATAGATGTCGATGTGAGACCGGTTGATGCTCGAGCATTGGGAACCTGGAAGCCAACTCAGAGAGCAGATTGCAGGAAGATACGCGTGTTTACTTCGACATGTCCAGTAACGCGTCCATTCAACCCAGTTCGCACAAAAGACACAGTCGTCGGTGGAGGCGATGGGGTAAATGTAAGTAGTGAAGGTATTGACAGCTCCGATTTCCAATGGCTACAAATGATAAAGAATAAAGAATAGATCTCAACGCGTATAGGTTGTCGCACACTTGATACGAAGGAAGCCAATGCGAAGGTAGTGTTTCTCGAGGAAGTAGTAACTTTTCTTCTATCTCCTGATGGACACGCTCGCGCGATGGAATACCGTCGAGTCCTAAGCGCTTCAGTATCTGTTCCCTGTTACTGGCATCTGGGGAGGCAATCTGCTGAATGAGTTCGCGGTGTTGTGCGGTGTCCATGGTCGGTTAGAGATTATGTAAGACTATCGCATCAGTGATGCCAACTGAACTAGCAAATCCACGCCATTTCTTTATCTTGAATTATTTTGCGGATGTTTTTGTTTTGTCTACTTCTACAGTCTACCCGGAGTCTGATCTAGCTATTCGTGTAATTACAATGAGTCCCACAATTTTTTTCCACCCTGATTCTTCTGCAGACCCCCTCCCGCGGCGCGAAGCAACCGCTGGTGAGTTCGCGTCTGCAGACGCTTCTCGACTTGCTAGTCCAGATGTGCATATACTACTAGTACAGCGAGAGTCGCAGTGGTATCAACTGTAGCTAAACATCAACGGCAAGAGGAAAAAAGCAAGCATTCACAAGAGAAACGTGTATCGGATAAACTATGAACTGATAGGCCATTCAACGACCCTTTTGAATTGACTGACCACCATTGCGAGCAGTCTGTTATTACTTTTGCGGCGACGCTCCTGCTTGTGCGCGCTGCAAGTGCACAGAATTAGCTGGAATTCGCACAGTCGCAATGAAACCAATACTGACCAGATGATATAACAACTGCTGGTACTGTTGCGGGTTGCCTCCCGGCGGGGGAGTGTTCATCATGAGTGGCGGGGGCATCCCTCCAGGAGGCATCCCGGGCATATTGTACGGACTCGGAGCGGCACTCTGCTGTTGCTGCTGAGCCTGCTGTAACAATGCAAGGATGTGCGGTGGTAATGCCCCCATCGCAGCAGGGTTCTGCGGCGGCGGGCCACCAGGCTGCGCTTGTGATGGTGCGGCTGGCGGAGGCGGCATACCATAAGGATTGCCTAAAGACGTTGCAAATGAAGGCGGGGGAGGCATTGCTCCTGGTGGCGGAGGGCCAAACCCTGGGTATGGCGGTTGCATCTGCATCGGTGGCGGCGCAGGTGCCGATGTCGGGGGCCCGCCGTTTTCCGGAGGTTTGAGTGCTGCGAGAAGCTGTGACGTGGATATGAGCGAACGACCAATAGGAAGGAAAGAAGTACGAACCGCTTGGACCTTCCGAGCCTGCTCGAGCCGTTCTTCATTTGTTGGCTGCTACAAAATACTATCAGCATGGGGAAGACGCGAGCGAAAGAAAATAGCTACGGGTGCCACTTGAGGAGGTGGTGCAGGTGGAGGAGGGCCATAGTTGCTGGGCGGAGGACCAGGCGGATTCATGGAGCCGTCATAACCCCCGTTATACGGCGCCGGACCACCACGTCCATCGTATCCTTGATTATTATTATTGTACGGTCGTCCTCCAGGACTTGGGCCATTGTTGCGGTAGCTCTGATTGCTGTAGTCGTCGTCAAAGCGCCGGCGATCCCGCCCGCCATGATGATCATCGCTCCACCCACGTCCTCCTCTCCCTCCACCGCGCCCGCGGTTCCCGCGATTGCCTCCTCGTGCCCCCCGCGTGTTGTGGAATCTGTCATCTCCATGGTGGTTCTGACTGTAGCCGAAATTTAGGTAGCTGTAGTATGAGAGATGAATCGACGCTTACTTTTGGCCACTCGGTCCATTTCCTTCATTCACATCCCACGCGAAGATAATATCCATGACGCCGTCCTGCAGGCCTTGATGTCGTAGTCGATCGTAAGCTTCATCGCAAGCCTGAATTCGGAAAATTAATGCGAATTCAACCGAGTGGATTGCGAACACACCCTTGTGTCATAAAATTCGACATAACGCGAGCTAAATGGCGAAATGTAAGAAAACTTGTGCATGATGTGCCTATTCGAGACGTACTCGGGGCGATCGCCTACAGGTTTTACGGACTTGACGTCTCCAAACTGTTGGAACTTGTGCCGTACTTCGTTGTCGTTGATGTGTTGGCCAGATTGTGAATTCCTGAGTGTGACTTGCAGACAACCCTGCAGTTGCTGCGTCTCAATATTAGTGTGTACGTTTCGAGCCTTGAGCTCTATGGAGTCTGACCTGGTTCTTATCGCGGTCACCGCCTTTGGCATGGTCGTCGCGAGGAAGAGAATAATGCACATCGATCTGGGTCGGAGGATGAGTTTACGCAGTGGGAAAATGACATCTGCACCCACAGGCCGACCACTGATTTCTGAACCTTGCAAACGGTCTCGTGCACGTTCTGCTGCGCGTAGGTCATACTAGAAAGTTCATGAATACTCCATTTTATGTCTGCATCTCACAGCAACTTACATAGGTCACAAAAACCATGCCACGCGTCGAGATAAGGTCGAAAAAGGTCTTAATCTCGCCGTGTTCCTCAAATATACTTCGGACATCTTGACTGTCCGTTTCATACTGTTCAGAATATTAGATTTCACACTATCCGAGCGCCTTTGGACTCAATCGTGACTCGCCTTAATATTGCGAATGAATAGAGTGCGACATGGGCGCTCCCGCTGAATCCGTTCTTCGATGATAGAGTCGTGGACCTTATCATCTCCCTTGCGAACGGCGGGTCGACGACGATCATCATAGTTTGAGCCTGCTCCGTGAAACACGGATTGACAATCACAAATGAGAAATTTTCTGAGAATTGACAGAAAACCAGCAAGTGTAGGTGGGCGCAGCAGGCAGACACGCGGTGGAGCGAGCCAGAATGACGCAGGCATCAGTGTCAATTGACTCGAACCATTCACGGGGGCAACACTTTCACTATGCATCGCCTTTGCTCGAAGAATTCACCAGAACGGGTCAGGGCTCAGTTCCGCTACGAGAGTTCACGAAAGGGCGGGGGCCAAGAATCCATTCCGCGTGCCTTACTTGCAATTCAAGTTCTCGCCTGAATTCGCCACACTCGTCGTAATTTAGCTCAAGTTTCAAGCGCACCTTCATTATTATCATTGCCATAACCTTGATCATAACCTGACTGGGAAGGACTGCCGGGGTACTGAGGACCGGCACCGGCACCAGCACCATAATTGTTTTGATAGTAAGAGTCTTGCGAAGGGGCTTCATAATTATTGTACGCAGCCATGGGAGGGTCGCCGGAAGGACCTTGATCATAGGCGCCGTTGCTCATATTGCCGTCGTAGGGGGCATTGCCTCCATAGCCGCCACCACCTCTTCCACGACTGAATCCCCTGCCTCGATTGTTGTAGGCAGTAAAACGTTGAGGTCTGTCAGGGCCGGGTCCACCTGGAGGGCCTCCACGGCGCATTTCGAAACTACCGCCGCCGCCGCCATACGGATGATGACGATTCATTTCGTCGAACTTCAAGTGCTCAGCAACGACTGACTCGGATAAGGTGCGATAAGGGCCGAGACGGGCTGTGTGGCGGTAGGAAAGGATAAGGATTGACTTCAACTCAAAGACTCAAGAGAGACAAGTGCGGTTGACTGGGTAGACGGAGGGCAAATGCTGCTACGTGGTGGTTGGGAAGAAAGGGACGATTGATGACAAGGCGTGCGACTGCGGGCATGTGCCATCACGGCCCCAACTCTCGCTGGTCTCAACGCTCATGTCCAAGCAATTCCAGTTCAAGCTCGTCCTTTTGGGTATCCTTTATTTCTTCTATACCCTTTCAAATCTAACCCACAAACAGGCGAGTCTGCTGTCGGCAAATCAAGGTATGGCGTTAAACAGCCAGAAACCGACTAATCCATCTAACTTGCGCATCCAGTCTTGTCCTCAGGTTCGTAAAGGACCAGTTTGACGACTATCGGGAGAGCACTATCGGAGGTTTGCGCATAGCCGACTCTTCGTCCTCGTGCACTCAGTCCGTAAATTAGCTGCGTTCCTGACACAGACGGTCACCCTCGATGACCAGACCAACGTCAAATTCGAGATATGGTATGCAAATAACACCTTGAATAACTAACCTCTCGGCTCATTTATCCGCCTTCAGGGACACGGCCGGACAAGAACGATATAAAGTACGCACACGCACATTAATTCCCTGTCCAAACGCCTAACATGTCATGTCATTGCAGTCTCTCGTATGACGCTCCATGCGATACGCATATCCCCAGACTAAATTCATCTTAGGCACCCATGTACTACCGCAACGCCAACTGCGCGGTCGTCCTATACGACATAACGTCATCAGCGACACTCGAGAAGGCGCGCACCTGGATTCGCGAGCTGCAACGCCAAGCAGACCCATCCATCGTCATTGCTTTATGCGGGAACAAATCCGATCTCGCAGCCCGCCGTCAGGTCACCGAGGAGGAGGCCAAGAAATACGCAGAGGAGGAGGGTCTCATGTGGGCAGAGACGAGCGCCAAGACCGGAGAGGGTGTAACGGAAATCTTCACAGCTATCGGTGTGTTTCCCTCTGTCGGAGTTCCCGCTTTTGTTCACTCACATCACCCTACAGCCAAGAAACTCCCTCTGACAGCACCACCCACTGCGTCGCGTGCCGGTGCTGGCCGCCCTGGAGCTCGGGCAGGCGGTGTTGATCTCAACAAGCAGGCAACAGCGCAGCCAGGACAAGATGCTTGCAACTGTTAGGCGTTCATTCTACATCCCTCCTCCTCACATCTATCCTACCCTGTATCCTACTCCATTCATTTCATGCATTTTTACATCTTGTTGCGGACGCTGGGATACATATACACTTGTTTATTGGACATGAGGATAAGAATAAATATCCTTGAATCTTTGCGAGTCTCTCCTCGCAAAGAGGTCCGCCAGAGGTACAGTTACACTTGATGCTTGGTAGATACAGCCGAAGGGCTTGTGAGGAAGAAATACAGCGTTTACAGGACATAGTTTCCGGACTAGTCCAATAGATATTCCTTTTGACCGCAAGGCGGAGGTCAGCATCGAGTACTCAAGGAAATAAGAAATCCCACTCACAAACTAAAACCCAGCTGCCTCAAGTCCCTTACGAATATCCGCATGCGCAAGCTCAGACTGCTGCACCTCCTGGCTCTTCTCCCAAAACCACGTCTGATCTTTCATACTATCCATCCTCAAATGCATAGTAATGAAGCTCAGCGCCGTCTCGCTCTCAGCGACATTATACGGCTGCTTCTGCGACCTCAGCATCACCTGCACAACCTCATACCACCTCTGCCGCTTCAAAAACGAAATGACCCCATCATGGTCACTAAACTGGTCGGATATATGCACGATATCCGTCAGGTACATCCCGATAAACGGCACGCACGAGCCCTCAGCGTTGCTCAACAGCGCGCGATAACCGGAGAATCCTCCACTGGGGTCGTTAAATTTAACAAGCCCTTCTAGACTGGATCTCCGGTTGACGTGCGCCCAAGTAAGATGCAGCCGGCTTATAACCGTACTCGACAGCGCGTTGATCACCGCGCTCATCGACGCAAAGTTGTTCAGATTGCGGCATTTCTGTTTAGCAGAAACGTCCGTCAGAGAGATGAGTTGTGCATGGAGATGATCGGGAAAAATGTACGCACCTCGGCAACCTTGATCCAGAAATCCACGGTGTCAGCGCGCTTTCCCAGCGCCTCGTTTGTGAGGATGCTTGTCTTGACCCAAGCGGCGAGCTTGTCGTGCGTAGCGCAAAACGTCGTCAGGTTCTCCACCTTCTTGCCTGTCTGTGTCTTGGCGTAGGAGATGCACTCGTGCGGCGTGAGTTTGGCATAGAGCTTGAACTCGAGTAGCGCCAATTGCTCTGCGATATCAGCTGGGTCGAGCCGCAGCAGATCGTTCTTGTGATTTTTCGACTTGCGTCGTTTTCGCGGAGGTATCGTTGGCGACGCTTCTGAGGGATTTGCGAAGGTCTGAGTATTGCGATCAGAATATACTCCCTCCTGATCTGTAAAAAAACGACTCACGAGATCCTCAATACTCCTGATGATGAGCTTCGCAGTAAGTGCTAACGACTGGGGCTGCATGATGCTCTGCAAGAAATCCGTCAGGCGCTGGGCAATATGGGGCTCTTCTTCCAATAGCCGATGATCCTGCAGCCACATCGTGAACAAAGTGAGAGTACGTCGCTGCGTCGGAAGTTGCATTTTATCCCGCCATTCCTCAGCCTGTTCATCTGTTAAATGCTCGGGACGCTCCATATTATAGCGCGCAACAAGCAGGTCAAATAATTGGTTGGCAGTAGTAAACGTCCGGAATGTCGTGAGAAATATATCCCTGTAGTTCTTTTCTTGCTTCAGCTCTACACAAAACATTAATAGAACCGAAACAGAGAGTCAGACAGGGTACGCACTGATGGGATCTTTGGTTAACGGATCCAGACATAATTTCTCCACTAGCGCGACGAGCGTGCCGGACTGTACCAGACCATTGACGTCGAGTTTGAGTTGATCAGCGTATAGTGGGAGCAAGTAGGGCGGAATCGTGGCCTTGGCGATATGCGTATCGAACCAAGCCTCTTCACTGCCCGTCAGTTTCGTTATTTTAGACCGTTTAGCCTCCTCGGGACTGGCGGGCCCATCGGCTGATTCGATGAGTTTCGACAGCCGCGAGGCCATATGTGGGTCATCTACCCGCAATGGCAGTCGGCGATTTCCCCTGCCCGTCGGTACAGTCCCCGAACGGTCTCGATGCACCGGAAATTCTTGGCCATCGGGTTCGGGGGTGGGAGGTGTGGGTTTGTTATATGCGGGAGCACTGAGTAATGGCGGCTGCGGCATGGGCGTTACAGGAGAAGGTGGGGGCAGCCGCCGACCGCCGGGTGAGGGTGGATATCTCTGCAACAGGATGCATGAGCCGGGATTCGGAGAAGCAAATGGCAATGACAGAACGCACAGAATAGCCATTTCCCAGAGCCGGCGACGGGATTGGGGATGGGTCTGGGGAAGTTTCGTACCATTCGTTATTTCGAACAGTCGGAGCAGCATTGTAAAGCTGTTCGGCATCGTACTCGTACACTCGGAGTTCCTCCCTGACATTGAGCAGTTTCTCGGTCATTTCTTCCGTCAAGGGGTTGACGAATGCCTGCGGAATCCAACCGATGAAGTCCCCTCCGCGCCGCATGGCAGCCCACCAGCCGGTATCCTCCTGCTTGACAACATCTAGAATCTCGTTCTTGCGGAATTCGAGGTGGTCTACGTCGTCCGATTGGAAGTCGTACATGCAGAGAACAGAGCAGATGATGAGCTCAGACATGGTGCTCAACGTTGGCGAGGTGATGTCAGTGCCAATACTTGCTCGGACAGAGGAGGAGGGGGTATTGGACCCCGAAGGCATGGTGTAGGGCGAAGCATCGATATTGAGGTGAAGAGAATGGCGCGGATGGACGTGAGCAAGGGTCATTCGGGTGTGGCTAGATGAGTAGAGAAGACAAGTTCAAATTGGGATTCAATCAAAGCCTCGCATATTTCTGTTGCAACCATCATGCCTGTCTTCTTCATATCCCTCATTTATTATATTCCTCCCGTCCTGCGAACCTCCGCACCCGCTACTCTCCGTCCCTGCCCTGGACGTTGTATGGCTGCGGCACTATCAGATCCAGTGCAATGTCGCATCAATGCTGTTTCAAGTCATCATGAATCTGATGCTCCAGGGTCTGTTTCTCTTGGCCCGAAGGAATGGTTTGTTCCAGCAGAGAAAATGTAGAATATTTGAACAGAAATACGTGCACCGTAGCGTCGACCCAGAATCATCTGGCATACGACGAGCACAAGCCATAAATATGCACATCCTTCGGCAGAGTCAGCATCATGACACTCCGGGCCGGAATAGCCGAACTGCTGTACTTCCTTCTTCAGTCTTCACCATCTCGCAGCTCGATATCGCCTCACCGCAATGCCTCCATGGAACGCACCTAAGGCAAAGGTGGGCTCAGGGTCGTCCGCCACGATCATCCAGCTCTCATCTCGTCGCATTCAAGGTACAACTCCGGTTAGACCTGGTACCATCATCTGCTATGCCGACATTTCCCTAATTACCTCGCGTGCAGTCTCGCGGTGCAGCGTCTCAGGACTTTGCAAACCAAAAAGGAAGCTCAAGCAAAGACCAGCAGGCGTGGTGTGCTCAGGTTTCCGATGTATCTGCTTCTAAAGGATTGATCTCGGAAACTCCCAGACATCGCGTCTCTTTTGGAACGCGGCAAGGTCGAAACAGCTAGAATCAAGGTCGAGACAAGTAAGTTCATTACCCGAGCTACTGTAAGCCTTCAATATTTAGGGTCAAATCTACTCGGCTGGTAGTTATCAATGAGGACATTCACATCGAGCTGCTAGAGTTGTTGGAACTCTACTCGGAACTCCTCCTCGCCCGCTTTGGAGTACTGGACCAAAAGTTCGTAATCTGCTTCCTTGCCCTGCCGCTCAACCTTAGCGGTAACCTAATTCCCGGACTTCAGCACGCGTGAACCGGACCCAGGGATAGCAGAAGGTGTCTGCGCGTAAGGGCATCGACTGCAAGCGTGCCTCCCTTTCACCAGCTAATCTTCGCACATGCCAGAATCGTTCATGCCGCGCCGCGGACGGAACTGAAAGGTAAGGAACTGGCTTGTCGTGTGCTCCATCTTCATTTGCGCCCACAGAACTGCATGTTCTCCGCGACATCCTGATGCACAAATATGGCCGTGATTTTTCGGTAGCGGTCATGGAGAACCGGGACGGGTGTGTCAGCGAACGTGTAAGGACCGCGTTTATCGTGTCCCCCCAAGCTCTTGGACATTAACCGCCTGACTCTTGAAGGTGATGCGTAAGCTCACAAACGCCACGCCGTCGACCGAGCTGGTAGACGCCTATTTGAACGAAATAGCAAAGGCGTACGGTGTAGAGTGGACTTCTCTCCCTGCCTACTCGGCCGATGCGACAGAGTCCGCAGAGGTACGTGTCCCAAGTTCGATTTGTTCCTCCGTCGCGGGTATGATCGCTTGTTTATTAAACGTCTAACCTTGCAGACGTCGGCGGCTGGGGATGCAGAAGGCAAAGAACAGGTTTCGACATTATCAAAGTCCGATGACTCGGCTAGCGGTTTGCAGCTCCCAGCCATTCCGCCGGTCGAGGGTACAGAGAAGAAGCCCACGGAGGACAGCAAGCCGAAAGGTGGGTCCACGACGCAGAAAGGGGCGTCATCTCCGCCGGATGAGCCAGAAGACGAGTTTACTGCTTTAGCGAAACGCTTTGCTGCGCTGAAAAAGCGCTAATCGTGTCTGAAATTAAACATTCTGTTGTACTGGCCTTCTTATGGCGCGTAACTTTTTTTTGTTTGGATGAGATCTTCTGAATAACCAGATTCAATGTCGTACATACCGTGGTCGTCCCAATGTGGATGGCCCGCACCCTGGGAAGATGTCGAGAGCTGAAGAATTGTCACTGTCAGGCAAAAAACAGCAAAGAACGCGTCGCGAAAAATGAAGCATTCAATTGAGCCAAAGTTGAGAACCAGATGACTGCAGGCAGATCACTTCCAGCGTAAGCGAAACGTGGCGACTAGCGAGTGTGGAATGTTTGCAAAGAACACTGACTCGACGAAAGAAGGAGTTATCTAAAATTCTTTCGTGATTTTGAAATTCTCCAATCACAGACTTTTGATCCATCCTCCGTCGATCAGTATACAAATCCAAATGCGGATGAAAACCTGGCGAATTTCTGCTGATAAGATAGCACAGGTTGTTGATGATCATAAAAACTTGGAGAAGACGCGCTTTGACAAGGGTGAGGCGGTGGAGAGAAAGGAGGAGACAGGTCAGAAGCGAAAGTTGGTGGCGTAAACGTGGGATAAAATGACCTCGATCAAGAGGTCGAGTAGCCAACCAGTTTCCAACCAAGAACGGGATAACTTCTCTTCAACTTGCCTCTTGCAGTGGTTTCGATGGTCAAGAAGCGAGGCGTGAACGGAAAATAACGACCGGATGACTTCGACGTCAGAACCGGTTGTAAATGAATTTGCTGAAACAGGAATAACCCCGCTGAAGCGACCGGAGGAGAGGTCCGTCCACGGCAGTTTGACACGAGCCTATATGTCCGTCCGTCAGTCCGAGCTCAGGTACGGAAGATTCAAGCCAAAAACTGCTCGCAAGATTGAGAGCGCTGTATATGTTGGATGTGAACTGCTGTACATTCCAAGAAGATCCATTGCCACCGGTCATCTGGAACAGCCCCTCTCGTCGTCGTTGTCGCCGCCGACGGGGACAGGGAATGAGTGGTTGAGTCTTGACCAATGTCTGCGGTCGGCGGACTCTGGGGTTGGATGCAAGTAATTAGATCCCAGCGTCCCGATCCGGACGAAAAGCCGAGTGAAATAGCCAGAAAAGGAAGAAAATGGGGCAAATTTTAGACGGATAGTGATTCTGATTCGGGTGATCGTCCAACTACCGCCGGGATTGTTGACACGGTCGCACCGGCTCTCGTATATTACCTATGCTCTAACAGCTCCTCAAAAAAATGGCCGCCGTTCGCTCCCTACAACGCCAATCCATGGCTTACAACTATCCCGCCGCCGTCGACCACGACAGCGACGACGAGTCCAACGCTTCCCTCCCTCCTTTCAGTGAAGCTGGCAGTTCAAGAGATTCTCGGACGACCGTCGATGTCTCCATGCGTTCCCCCTCCCCGGTCCCTTCAGTCATGTCTATGACCAGCCTGCAAGGACACATCTACAGGCAAGAGTACGGGAGGAATCTGAATAACTATTCCGAGGTATATCGTCTTCCGGCCGACGACGAGGAACTCGACCGACTCAGTGCGCAATTTGCTCCTCTTCGCTTGATCCAGGGATATTCACGCAATTTTTGGCAGACCACCAACATCTAATGTTCATCGACATCATGGGGAAGTATCCTACATGTCTTCCCGATGTAATGCGAGACGATGTTCCTGGTGAGACGAAGTCGGTATTGGATTTGGGATGTGGTAGTGGCGCCTGGTACGTCCGCCAGTTCTGAATACACTAGTGAGTCGCTTATCGTCCTTCCGACAGGATAATGGAACTCGCAAGAGAATTTCCGAATAGCTTGGCGGTCGCGGTCGATTTAGTACCCATGCAATCTTTGTGAGCTTCGTCAATTCACCGACATTCACACCGTTCTGAACCTTGTATCATCATCCAGGTCAATGCCGGACAATTGCAGGTATTTACTTCCGCTCATCCCCGAATTATGGTATTTATGACAAAACAATCCAGGAGTGAGGTCGATGACATAAATCTTGGACTGGAGCACTTCTACGGTGACTTCAATGTAGTACATGCACGCTTGGTTTCTTCCGGGGTGCGGAATGCTTTTTCTCCAAATACCCTCCATTCTCAACTCCGTTCGTTTTCTCCAGATCAAGGACTACCCAAGACTGATAGACCAAATATCGCACTGCCTACGGCCAGCAGGGCTGTTGGACATCATGGAATTCGACTTCCATGTCTACGACCACATGCCGGACGGGAATCACCGACGGTGCGATTTGGAAACCTCCACCATAGCCGAGCCTTGGGTCGCTCGGTGGATGATTTTCGCAAACGTGGCCGCGAGAAACGCTGGCGGAGATCCGGACGCCGCGACACATCTCCGGCAATGGATAACCTCCCACCCCGCATTTGAGGAAGTCGTGTACCAGGACTACTGGGTACCGGTATCACCGCATCCTTCCTTCAACGAATTTCAGCGACGAGTCGGCTCACAAATGAGAGACGATATACTGGTCCGAGCCTTTCCCTCCCTCCCTACCTAACCGCCCATAACTGATCCCCCGATCTCCTTTTCTTATAGTCGTTCCTGAAATCCGGTCGGCCATTATTACTCGGGAGCGGCGTACCCGAGGCAATCGTCGACGAACTGCAACTCAATGCAGAGGCCGAACTGCGCACCGCCGCTCGTGCCCAGTACATTCGGTGTCAAAGTGTGTACTGTCGGAAGAAAGTACCATAAATATTTCCCGCGCCAGCGTCGGTCGTTTTTTTTATTGCATTATTATCTCGCGTCATTCGGCCGCCTCCATGCATTGACTTTAATCGCATAGCTCTGTATACATATCTTGCAAGCTCGCTCTCTCTGGGTAGACAGTCTACTTGTGCTCTCACCGTCATATACATGTAGAACTAATGTCTCCACCGCACGTACTACCACCATCGTATTACTTGAACTGTACTGTAACATAAAATTCAAACACACCTTTTCGGTCTGCTCGGGAATTTCGTTTGAATTTGTGAGCCGACGACGTGTCCTTGCGAAGCTGCCTGGTGGGAGTGTTCAATTGACGACGGGATGATACGGTTTCACTGTTCTTCCAGGCTTCTTTGTTCCTACCTACCATGTTCAGATTTAGACACCGTAGATTTTTTTAAAATCTATATGCCAGCATCGCGGCTGGCTGCGATTTCATTGCAGGGGGAACCAGGTGTGATGAAATGTGTAGAACCATCCATCCGTCATTTCTGGACGGCAAATCTTAATCTTAGTCCGGTGTGATCACAAACAACGGAATTTGCCAATCAACGGCGGACATAGGAATCATGGCTGTTGATTCTCGAACTAGTACCGCTAAGACACAACGCGGTTGATCGAATGACCAGACGCGTGGCAAGGCTTGCCCAGAGCACCCACAATTTTGTGCAGCCAATAGCGCGCGTGAAATCGACAGCATGAGTGTAGGAAGTTGGAAGAAACCTTTGAAACTCAGCCAATTTTGATCTCGTGGATATTTGGGTCGTATTGATCGTACTGCGCGCTTAGAAACAGGGTAAGGCAGGCAAGGGGTTCGAGGGAGGGTGAACTTGAACCATAAATCATCCCAAAGGCTGTTCACGATTTAACGCCGGACCCCGGCATCGATTCGGTACCATATCGTTGATCCACCGATGCGCACCCACAAAAGAATTGACGGTCGCACTGCAGTCCTGTTGGCCGAAACAATGAGTTGTGTTGTCCGATAGATAGTTGATCACCTTGCATGCGTATGTGAACGGCGGCCAGTCGTAAGAAACGGTTTAGCAACGAGAAATAAGGAAGGACGGGAGGCTACCGGTAGAATACAGCGAAGATGTGGCGGATCGGGTGTAAGTGACGGAAGCAGGTGCGACCGCACCCATAGCATGTATAGACTCAAAGCTAAGCATCTAGAAGAGTGTGAGGTCCCCGTCAGGGGCAAACTCAGACAAACTGCGGGAAAACCGTCACCGAGCCATAAACAGGGCAGATATTTGGGCTATAGATATAAGATTCGTACTCGGACTGGGGAGCAAACTTCTAGAACAGGGCACGGACTGCGGCAGGCGGGAACCGGTGCAGAGGCAAGTTGAACAGTGTGAAACGGACGTTTCCCGGAAGAAGAGAAGATTACTCCGTTTCAAAAATGGGTAGAAGGGCGATATGTTATACTGTACATTTAACCGCCCACAGCGCCAATGGCCTAGACAAATCGGCAAGGGATTGGCAGTCGTCTCGACGAGCCGATGTATGAGCTAGGATTCCATATGAAATTTGAATCGGATAAATCGAAAAAAGAGTGAGGGACATCAGGATCAATGCGGCAATGAGAAGGGCATAATTTGAGCCCAGCACGAGAAATGAACGTGAGGTCGGGCAAGAAAAGAACGAGTGCTTATTCCAGGTGCTGATGCCAAACTATATGAGGCCGAATTAGGAAGTTGCGTTCATTGCATCCGGTTTCTTTGAGTTGGAAGTGCTTGTGATCGATAGCCAGTTCGTCCATCCGGCGCAGATGTAACCAGGCTTGAGCTTGATCTTAGATACCAACATGAGATGAAAGGCGGAAGCAAGAGAGTGTGTGGCTGTGTTATGTAACTTCTCCATCAACCGCGGTCGTGGGTGCCGCTGCTCTCCGGGAATGGTTTTGGAAAACTTAGTGGTGTTGACTCGGTGCAATCGAATAAACTGTCCACAACTACCAAATCATGCAAAGCAAAATAAGTGAATATCCTAAGGTAACTTTGTGTAATGCAACGGGGATGTGTGAATTCCAAAAACCCTGGAACGGGCAGCGATGAGGGATGCGATGCTAACTAAGTAAGTAATGGGTGTGGGTGGTATATGTACAGTGAGTTGCTGTTAGGTTCAAGATATGCAATGCCAAGACGACTCGTTCTACTGGAATATATGTAAATACGTGAGTGTGAATGTTCGAATGCTGATGGGGAACGATGGATGGATGAACGGTGGAATCGATGGTTGAAAACCAACCGGGTGGATGATGAAGCAATATAGGTCGTAAAACGTCGTAAAAATGCTGATGAGGGTATTAAAAAGAACGATGGATGAAAGAACTTGAAGCGTTTAGAATTGGTTGACGTTAGAAGAAAAAAATGCCCTCCGAACGGAAGAGAATCAACGCGCCGTCAAACCCAGCGACACTATTGAACGTGGCGCCAGGCAGAATGCGTATGATTACAATGACTCCATGTCCTTCGTCGGGGTTGATCATTAGAAATGCAAATCGTTAGTCCTGCATGACGGTCAACAAACGCAAGGCTTGTGGATGAACAGAGCCCTACCTGTCTGGAACGTTAAGTTTTGAGTCGCTTAAGCCGCCGCAACCCTTCGACGCTCCCACACTTCGCGCATCCCCTGCACCTTCCCCTTAACAAGTGGCACCGGCACGCGCCTTCCACGCACTGCTCGGCCCTTACCACCATGTCCAACATCAGCAAACACATCCACAGGTACCCCATCGTCGTCTTCATCCAGATCTCCATCCACTACCAGGGCCATCCCTTCGATGTCCAGCGCGTCAGTGAGGTCGAGATGCTCGACAAGGTCCACATCGATATTGAGGTCATCGAGAGCGTCCTCAAGGTCGGTGTCCTCCCGCTCGAGCTCGTCAAGGTGTGCCAGTGCCTGCACAGCGGTACGATGGATCGGCGGGCTTGGACGTGAACGACGCACAGGCGGAGGCATGATATCCTCATACGGAGGCGGCCTCTCATTGACAAAGCTGCTTTCCATCATATCAGCCTCCCTAGCCGCATCCTCCGCATCCCAGACCGCGCGCAATCCCGTCGGCCTGAACGCCTGAGCCGGTACCGCTGCCCCTCCACCCTTCTTATCCAGCCACGCCCGCCTCACTCCCCGCCCCTCACGCACTCGCTCGCCCTCCGCACGCTGCATCCTCACCAAACTCCTCGCCGCCTCCCCATGCACAAGCACCCTTCTCAGCCGCGCGGTCATGCGCACAAAAGCCATATGCTCGGCCCGTGCTGCCTTTTCCACGCGCCTTCGCTCCCGCTCCTCCCGACGTATCAAACGGTCCGACGCATTGCGCCTGTGCCTGTGAGCTGCGCTTCGCATATGCGAGTTTGTCTGCTTCTCGTCGTTGACTCCATCATCGGCTTCTTCATCATCTGCGCACGTGAAATACGAGCTTGTACTGCTCGTCGATACGTCCTGGACATGTGAAGATCCGCTCCTGCGTCCGGGGTGCCCATAGCCGATGCTGTGTCCCGACTCGGGTGTGTGCACCGACGAGCCGTCCGAATCGTCGTCGTCGTTGTCCTCACCGAATCCACCGGGCAGACTGTCCACCTCACTTGCCCCTTCAGTCTCGCTTTCGCTTTCGCTATCATCCTCGCTTTCCGAAGACGACCACGGCTCAAACGTCGTTTCTCTCGGCGACACAGGTGACGGGAAGGAAACGGATAGTGGTGAAAGTACATCCGATCCTCCCGACGTCTCCTGTTTGTGCCCATGCCTGTGCGCGGGCGTGACCAGCGTTGGCCACTGTCCCTCGAGTTCCCGCATCCGCGCCTCTGCGCGGCGCAGCATGCTTCGCGCAACCCAGGCGTGGTAACCGCCTCCACGATCCCGTGATAAATCGTGCTCGAGGGTGCCGAAATACTCGTGGTCTTCCGAGCTTGGCGACAGGGGAAGCAAAGAGGCACCTGCAGACTCGAACAGCCCTACGCGCGTACCAAGCGCCGGGAGAACATGTAAGCGAAAAGCGTCCACCAGCGTTGAACGCGCACGACGACGTAGAGCCCGAGGACCTAACTCTTCGTGCCGAGGACGGGCACGCGTTTGTTGGGTGGAAAACGCTGAGGATGGAGCTGAAGGAGGGGCGGAGCCTGGCGGAGTCGCGAGGTTCTGAAAGGGATCGTCGGAGGAGCTGGAAGGAGGAGGTGGAGATGCAGTAAAGGAGCGTGCGCGTGGGGGTTGAGTCGGTGACGGGGGTGGGGAATCTGACCTGACGGATATAGACGTAGACGTCGAATCTGTTCGAGCATGGGCAGAAAGGGAGGTGAAGGATGCGCGGCGTGCAAATGCACGCAGAGGTGAAGGAGCACGTGGGGAAGCGTCGGAATAACAGGTGCGGGTCGGTGGTGCGGAAGCCGGTGCTTTTGATGAGGAAGACGAAGAGCTTGGGGACGAAAAAGATCTGACGAGATGTAAGCTAAATTTGCGAGAAAGATGATACGAAAAGGGAATAGCAGTCAACGTCATAGGCACTGAAACACAAGTAACCTAATAAGGCAACCAAAAAGAGGGGAACAAGGGTGGGAAGGTTACAAGGAAAGAGAGAACAAAGTGCCTTTGCTCAAGAGAGAGGTACAATTGGAAGTTGAAAGGGGACGAACAATGAAAGAGAGCACTTACGCGACCAGAGCCATTAACAGAGATCTTGAACGATGCAACCGTCCTTTGGGTCGTGCGGCACCCTTCAGAGATGCCGGCGGAGAGTTCAGACTTTGAGTTTTACCCTTGCCTTTGTCTCGCAGATTCTGCATCTTCTCTTCATATGCCCTCTCCAACTCGGCCTCTCTCTCCTTCTCCGCCCGCTCCCGCTCCTTCTCACTGTCACTAACCTCCCTCTCCATTCGGGCACGTTCAGCCTCAATGGCCTGCTGCCATTCACGCGCTCGTTCCTCAGCTCGTCCGCTTTCCTCGACATCCTGAATAACGCAGGAAAGCATCTGCGCACATCGTGGACCGAGTTCCCACTCCTCCATTGCGCCATCAAGGAAGGAACAGAAGATTCGACCACGGGGAAGATCGAATAGAACCTCTGAGAGCAGAGAGGGGAACGCGGCGGCACGGTCGAGAGCGTGAAGGGTTGGGGGCGCCTCAAGGTCGTCTGCCGCGAGACGAGCAAGCTGCGCAGCCCAGGCAGGAGGTAATGGAAGATGAGCAGGTGGGTCAGCGAACACAAGAGCGAACAGGATGGTCGGAGTCGGGGAGGGCGACGATGGAGGTGTTAGTTTTATGAGCATGGCGGCGTCAGGGGATTGAACAAAGAAGATTCCGGGTCGTGGCGAAGATTAGTATTAGGCTAAGAAACGCCGTCGTAGAGGGGCTATCAAGGAGTCGAAGAGACAGTGGAAAGTCGAAACGAACGACTCTTTGAGGGTATTAGATGGAAAGAAGCCCAAAGGGTCAGCTAGCTGTGATATTAAGTCGTCCAGAACGTCAGAGAGAGTTCAAAGAGCGATACGGCTTCAGCAACGCAACGAGCAAGACAGCGAGCAAGCAGACTACGCAGAGTAGTAAGAGGCAAGAAGCACAAGCCGTTAGCTGGCTCTGGGAGAGGGCCGCCGTTCGATCACTTTTGATCTTACGTCCGCTAAAGTCGCTTCAAGGCTCTCAGGTCGCCCAATAAGACTCTTTCTCCGAAGACGGTGCCCGACAGTACCCGTATATACGCTATACACCGCAACTTGTCCTATTTTCTATCCATTTCTCTCACCATTGCTCGTCTTGCTTAACTCAGGAGCCTTTATTGCCATCAATATCCGAGGGGACTATGATCATTCGTTCTGCTCCAGTACCCCTCCTTCTCCATCAATCACGCGTCTTGAACCTTCGTTCCGGCTGTAAGACACCAGTGACACGCCCACGAGAGTCTTGAACAGCAGAAAACGCGTCTTGACGCGAGTTTTGGATGGACGGCAAAGCATGGTGCGCATCAAGATCAAAAGGCCGCATTTGGCGGTTGCTATACTGGGACCTCCGTCGTTTCGGACCGGGTTTCGTGTTCACCTGTGATATCGCGTACTGACGTCGACGTATTAGAAGGATGATTTGGGGAAGAACAGTCTGCACTGTAGAGGTTGAGTCCAGTTGAGTCCACAGGCAGAAAGCGAAATTGAGAGGAGAAAGAAGCGAACGCCGATACAGCAAATCTTCCGCGGTCAAGGTCGCCAATCACGATGAGAAGAAGGCGCATTCACCGCTAGCGACTGCTAGCGAGCGCCAAGGAACAGACGACAACGTGTCGTGGTGTTAAACTTGAAACCTTGATTCGCCGGTGACCCGGGTGCACAGGCGATCCGACCCTGTTGGGAGCTGCGCTACCATATCTGTGTTGCCCTGGATCTCCCTGGATAAGCCCCTGCAAAAGGAGCAGAGGAATTGAAGAAATCGGACTTGCCTTGCGACGAAGATCGGTCAAGAGAGACCCCACAGCAACCTGGAAGTATAGATATCTTGGGCTCCATGCAAGTTATTGTCGTTAGAGCAGAAAAACATTGTCACAGACGGGTGGAGAGGCGCGACGCCAGTTAAAACGCGATTATTGAAAAAGCGCAAGAGCTGAGCGAGGGCCTTCGAGTCCGACAAGCAGTGAATTTGCATGGAATAGTCCACTCATTTCCACTGCGAAGCCCGATTTTCCAAGTGTATGTGGCGAAAAGAAGCTAATAAAAGCCATTCGTGACTTGACGATCCAGAATCGTGAGCGTTTGCAGGTCAAGGAGCGCAGGAGTCTGGCAATTCCAGAAATAGGAAAATCGTACGCAAGGTGAAAGCATAGAATCAGCCCAGAGCTACCTCTCTGCGTTGTCCTGCAGTGTCGTGCACAAGGGTGTGTGGTGGTGAACTGGAAGGTTGGTTTTGGTTTCGGCCGATGGCACCCGAGCACAACACAACTTGACCCGAACCTTGCCCTTCATTCCTTCACTCTGAGTTCAGCGCTCAGCAGCGCAGTCGACTTCTGCTCAAAGCTCTCTCCATTACAACCCAAGGATTGACACGACTTGGGTTCGATTTCGAGATCATTTTTGGACTTATACCGCTCGCTATCATACCCTCGCAAATTCCAGCCAAAGAATGCGATCCTTGCCGTTGCTATCAACACCCTGCACACTTGACTTGTACACTACGATGGCAGTAAGCCTCGCGTGGGCAAGGACTCTCTGTGCATAACTTGCCAATTTGTTATCCTGATCAGACTGTGGCTGCAATCACTTTTTCCTCTATATGCATAACACTCTCCCTTCCATTTGCCCTTGAGCTCGTATTGACCCGGTATTCGCTCGGCGCCAAGCTGTAGAATGGAATGTATCAATTGGCAAATTGACCACCATCATCTGACCTAGACTGAGACATTCTGAGACATTGCCGCAGGTGTCGTATCTTAACCTCGACGACGCCGACAAGCTCACAATTCAATCTTGAACTCAAACCGCATTCTAATACGTGAATCTTCGAATAGGACGCCTCACTCCAAATCTGCGCCAACCCTCCGAGTTCAGAAAAGAAATTTGATACAAAGTCCATTTTCGGCCTCGTATGTTTGATCGCGTTCCACAATTAATTGCTGATTTTAGCTTTAGAAACGGCGCCATCATGAATCAATCCCAGCCTGCCATACCTTCATCGCAATCGCCTCTGAGGGTTCCCTCCCAAGAAATGCCCAAACCCTGGCCTCACATAAACGGTCTACCGTACGAGCTACTGACTCGTATCTTGCGCACCGTGCTCTTGGTGCCGCCGTACAAATCCGGGACGACGGACGGTTTGGGCCGTCCAGTGGAAGTGGTGATCATGAGTTGGGTCTGCACACTCTGGAGACAGGTCATCCTGAACACACCGCAATTGTGGGCCGAGTGGGAGTTTCCCATCACTCCACCTTGGAAGTGGACCAACTCGTTCTACAGCCTATCTCCTGTAGCCACCAAGATGCCCGTGAACATCCCCATGAACAATCTGTTCTTGGAGCGCTCTGCGCACGTGCCAATCTCCGTCGCCTTGCAATATGACCAACCCCACAATGACCCCAATTCTCCTCTTGTCTCGTCTATACTTCGAAATGCTCAAAGGTGGAAAAGTTTCACCTTTTCCTACGACTCATTCGAGACGGATCCGTCGGGGGTGGATTACTCCCTTCTATCCAAGATTCCGGTCGGCGTCATGGAAAACTTGGAACGTCTTTGCCTCGTCTGCCCCAAATTGTCAGCAGACGTTGCAGACACTTTTCGACGTGCTCCGTGCCTTCGCGATGTCACCATCGAATTGGTCACCGGACTTTCGCACATTCCCTCCATCCCTTGGAATCAACTCACTCGCCTTGATTTTCGCTACCAATCCGGCCAAGTCTGTCTCGATATCCTCGCCCAATGCCCGAACCTGGTCTCCGCTATGATCTGTGCAGATCAATGGTCGAGCATTTCCGTTCCTGACGTCTCCACGCCGATGACCTTCGACCAGCTGGAGAAGTTGCGTATTGTCATTCGCATATGCTCCACAGGCGAGCATTTTGGCCCCTTCCTTCGACGTTTCGAATGTCCAATCCTCAAATCGCTAGAGCTCGCCCTTTCACTTGAAAATGCGGGCATTACCGAAGGATATATCCCTGAGGTGGAGCCAGATCTAGTGCCATTCCTCATGCAGTCATCCAACACCATCGAAGATCTAGAGTTGTCTGCCTGCGTCTTCTCGCATAATCTTCTCGACATCCTCCCGCTCGTCCCACATCTCAAGAAATTCGAATACAGCCTGACAGACATGGAAGGCGTAAACGACGAATTCTTCGAGGCATTCCGCTATACACCCGACTCCGAATCCCCACCGCTCGCGCCTAAGCTCCAAGTCTTTCACATTCGGGACGCCGGCCGCGATTTCGACGAGCAGAATCTTGTCAAGATGATACGCTCGCGGTGGTGGTTGGACGATGAGCTGGAGGGAATGTCATCTCCACCACGCGTGGCTCGCTTGAAGGACTTTTCATTCGTGAACAAATACACAGATCCACCTGAGACCCGTTTCAGCGACGAGTTCGACAAAGAAATGAAGATACTTTGGTCGCAGGGGTTAACCCTCTTCATTTAGTGTGTTTCCCTATACTTCTGTCCGTCAACCGGCACCCACACACTAGCGAATATCTATCTAGCCTTCGAACTTGATTGATTCGGTTGAGTGTACCTTGAAGTTTACACGAAGGGCATCGTATCTTGGGTTCACTTTCATCTCACGGCACTCCACCTTGTACTATCTCTCCGTCTTCAACTTCTTTAAATCCGAATATGTATCTGAGTTGTATATGTATATATATGTACTACAAGAAAGCCCGATTAGCAGTTCGTCAAGTCAAGCGTGTCTACAGTACTTGTTCTAATCACGTCCGACGTAAAGCATCGTCCGGCGCGCCCAGTGTCACCACGTCCGTGTCACAACACGGTCTGTAAGTAGCTCAAGCGATGCCCGCGCTTCGCTCTCCGGCAGTCCCTGCAGAAGCTCGCGCGCCTTGTCTGCGTGTGCTCGTGCGAGGTCTCGTGTGCGTTCAACGCCCGAGGAACGTCGTACGAGGTCGCGTGCCTGATACAGAAAATTTAAGCGTTGTAGAAATACGAGCAAGAAGGAAATGTAACATACGAGCTCAACGTCGCCTTCCTGCTCAAATTTGCGCATTATCAGTGGACCCATCTCAGGATGTTCCTCCCACGCAAACAACGCGGGTCCAGTAGCGAGCCCTAATTTCAGATCCGCGCCCCCCGGTTTGCCTAGCGTCGCTTCACCTGCGTCGTAGTCCAAGACGTCGTCCACCAGCTGCCCAAGAAAAGCAATGAATTCAATGAGCCATTGAGAGTCGACAAAATACACGTACCTGAAACGCCAGCCCAAAATTCCGTCCAAACGCGTATGCCAGCTCCTTCCACACCTCACCCTGCGCGCAGCCGCCCAAAATAACACTCGCACGGCACCCCTTGGCCATAAGACTCGCAGTTTTGAGATACGTCTTTTTGAGATAGATATTCCACGCCTCGCCGCCGGTTTTCGGCACCTCCGCGCGATGCACGTCTTTCATCTGCAAAATCTCACCCTCGACGAGGTTCGCAATGACGCTGGCTATCAGCTCGACAACCTCCATGTCTCCGAGACGCGAGAGCGCGGCACTTGCACGGCCAAGAAGGAAATCGCCTCCGAGGACTGCGAGCTTGTTTCCAAAGGCTGCGGGCGCAGAGGGGACACCGCGACGGAGCGCAGACGCGTCGATGACGTCGTCGTGTAGCAGCGATGCGACGTGAATCATTTCCACGATCTGCGCCAG
Organism: Favolaschia claudopus; assembly: GCA_037176885.1. Lineage (NCBI taxonomy): Eukaryota > Fungi > Basidiomycota > Agaricomycetes > Agaricales > Mycenaceae > Favolaschia > Favolaschia claudopus. Next base: position 284,419 of record JAWWNJ010000032.1, on the reverse strand, counting down.
GCGGCGCTGTGTCGGTAACAAGCCCCCGGGACCCCCCGGCGCAAGTTCTGCGCCAGTCGCGGAAAGCGGTAAGAACGCTGCGGGGAGTGGTGGACGCGGGGGAAGCGGCGCAGGAGGTATGAGAGAGAACACGGAGGAAAAAGACGCGGTGGTGTCAGGCATGGACGGGTTGCAATCGTTGAGGACGTCAGAGCGCGTGAGGGGTCGGTCGAGCTCTTCTGCCCGACCCCCGGCGCCGTCGCATTCGGCGGCCCAGCGCCGGTCCCGCCAGCCTGAGCCCAGCCCGTTCGTCGCGCGCGCAAACAGCAGCACGAGCAGCGGGCGCATTTGCTTTGACGGATGTAAAAAATAGTATTTTGCAATCTCGTCCAGTCCGGGGTGCGCAGTGCCAAGAAGACCGAGCAGACTTTGCCGTAGCGCGTCAAGCTCATGGGAGACGAGGGCTGAGGGGTCGCGACGCGTGGGGAACGCCTGTGGCGGCGGTGGACGAGGTGTCGGGGGCGTCGGGGACGCATGTGACGGCGACGTGGCCTGTTTTTGCGGTTGGACAGAATAGTGCCTGCAAGTGGGACTACAACGAGAGCGAACAAGGGCGGCGCCTTGAGTCCATCGTCTCATGTGCGTTGGACGACGTGGTAAGAAAGGAACCAGGTAATTTACGCCCATGGGAAAAAAATTTCATTACGCAGCTCGATTGCCCGCGTCGTATGATACTTATCCGGATCCTATACTCCCAATCTATTCCCACCTATCCTCCCCAATCCTTCCAACGACTACCTTTCCCTCCCCAATTGCCTCCCCCAACCGAAAAATCGATTACTTGGTTTGAAATCAGGTCCAAACGGCGTAACAGACGGTGTTGATGCGAGGTGCCTGAGATGTATGAGAATTGAGATGTAGTCGGCATTCAGCCAAACTGTAGCGCTTCGTTCGTTACGAGTACGCAGCGTCGGCGACGTCGTCCGCTATCGTGCACGCGCAGGGGAGGTAACTGCAGATGGCAATGGCGGCGGCTTGCGCACCGCCAAATGTTGCCTAAATCTGCTCAACGGCTTCGCAATCTGAGACGCAAGCGCTTTGCCCTATGAGTAACGACGCGTCAAAACACATTTCTTCAACGGAAAAAGCCAGTTTTCAACAAGTAAAGCAGGTGAAAAACCAAAAGCAAAAGCAACTCGAAGAATAATGGACGCGTTCGCTCACCTTGACCTGTAAATCCTCCCATTCCACCGCGTCCGTAGAATTGAGCACGAGCAGCATCAAAGGCTGATAATCCTCCGGCAGCGGCTGAGGTAGCAACTCCGGCGGTTCATCAACAGGGAGCACCACGATGCGACCCAGCTGCATCAAATCCAATCCAGTCAGTCCATCCATCCCATCCATCTTCTCCCCAAGGATAAGATGCGCGCACCTCGCTATCCACCATCCCCGACCCCTGCTCCTGCGTCTCCTGCCACACTTCCCCGCTCAGCCCCGCAATGACGCGAATTTCGTCCTTACACCGCGACGCATAAGACGAGAAGGACACGAGCTGCCCTGCCGGCGTGAGGAGCACCGCGGTGTGTAGTGCCGGCGGGGACAGGACTTGTTTGAGGGACTCTTGCAGTCGCGAGAGTACCAGCATTTGCGCGAAGTGAACGCGATGGAGAAGGAAGAGGAGCGGAGCTTCCGCCGGGGCGGAAGATCGTGCCGTAATGTCCTTGTCCGCAAAAGGAAAGTTCCGTTGCTCGAAATGGAAGGAGGATTTATATAAATTACAGGCAACATAGAAACCTCTCACATCCAGACCCTCCGACCTATACTGCTTCATCTTCAATTCAAACTCGGGCGAAAACACTTTAGGCGGAATATCCTCGTTCCAAAGCCTTACCCGCTTCAGGCGTGATGTAACGGGCAGAGTACTATGCTGCGCATCATCTACCCACCATCGCGAGGCAATCATTGCCTCGACACGCGCCTCCTCATACTCATCCCCCACATTGTTCAAATCAAGCTGTTCAAGGTGCGGCGCAAGCACCGGCGCACCGTCCCCCCTAATCTCCAATCCCGCGAAAAACTCATCATCCACTCCAGCATTGCCGTATTCCAGCCACTTGAGGGCCGGAGTGAAAAAGAGCACACCGACCATGTCGGAGGTGATACAGTCGGTGGTGCGCAGGTGCTCCAGCTGCAGCGCGCGCGAGAGGAAGATGGCAAGGGGCATCACAAAATCCACCGGGCCCATCCATGATTCATCCTCATCCTTGATCTCGGAGAAGCCGAGCTCGAGAGCAAGGAATTTGAGGGCGGGCGCCATGATGCAATGCAGGAAGGGTCCAAGATGCTCGCCTTCATCAGCGCCGGCTTCGTGGTGTAAGTGGACGAGAATGTCGAGGCGCTCGAGATGAGGCAGTTCTGTAGGGACAGCGGGTAGCATGGTCGTGAACATCTCCGTCCACTGGCGAGTGCTGATGCTGGCAGATACCAGGCTCTTACATGCTAGGACAGCATGAAGAACAGAGCTCGGATGGCCGTGCCCGACAGAAAGTTGGGTGAGTTGTCGCCATGGGAGAGAGATAGAGTGCAACAATGAACCGGATATGCCCATCAAGTTGAGGCTCACATCTTGAAGCTGGGGAGCACTCGAAAAGACCTTCAGCGAGGCATCCCGGCCCCATCTACCGCCCCTATTACGGAGCGTAAGAACGAGTTTCTTGAGATTATCCAACCTCTCCGCAGGAATCTTCTCCAACGCGTTGACTTCGTGTTCCGCCTCCTCCAAAGTGACGTGGAAGGCTTCCCACCGCTCTGCTATTTGAGTAATCGTGCCTAGGATACCCTCCAAATTCCTGATCCTATAACTGTGGTGTTTTCTGGTTACCGGATACTGGCACAGGTGAAACGACACAGGAAGATCAGCGGATCGCTCGAGAAACATCTTGGTGGCGGCATGCGAGCGAATCCATCGAGAAGGAAGGAATATCGGGGTGCCACCCAAGTTCCAAAGCTGCTTGGTATGGAGAGCGACGAATCGCCAGAACGCACATACGTGACAAAGGACGAAGACGGTGCCCAAGCATTTGGAAAAGGGACGCCCTTGCCTGTCAATGGCGGGCTCGATTGAGAGAATGAAGATTTTCTCTAGCAACTCGAAAGGCAGATCGGGACTCCGAGTCCTAGTCGCATGTAAAGGTACGGGTGCGCTGAGTCTACGCGCGACTCGGCGTCGTTGTAGGTGGAGGGGCCCGTTCATGGAGGGTCAAGGAGAGTTTAGGCTGAAACAACTGCGTGATTTCTGTTATCGGGGTTCACATTGGGTTCACATGTGGATGAAATTTGAGATCATTGAAATTCTTCGGAGTGATCGTCGCGGCGTGTGGGCCTTACGATCTCGAGGACTATTCTCTGAGCATCTTGTGTCTGTCTGGTTCCAGTACGAGCGCATCTTTGAACGTTGCGATTTGTGCTTGATGAGAGTTGGATGCAAGTTGGATGAGCGCAAGTCGACCGTGGGAAACTTACATTGATCGTGCCATCGGAATTGCTTCATCTTTGACGTCTGCAACTTCGACGGACGCGACTTTCGTTAGGTTCAAGTCGCTCAGCCTCTGACTAGATCTGACTGCTTAGCGCTTAGCGCTCAACCTGCAATTAGTTCTCGACGCGTAGCAGGCGCCTCGTCTTTCTATGCAAGCTCGGATCGCCACGCTGTGTCAACTCTGATAAAATGTAACGAATACCGCACTCTAATCAGCTTCCAACGCACTTCGAGCTGCAAGAATCGAGTTGCCTTACTTCAACTTGTCTACCTGCTTTGATGTCTCGAATGGGATATCTATGTATCGGACTCTAAAAGAGAATCAGGACCTCGTGTTGATCTGTCTTTGTCTTTGACTCTCTTTCTCTCTCTTGCCCTCAACGAACGACTTGGCTTGTTCTTTCGACGATCTTGTAAGTAGGTTCAGGCCTTGAACGTTTGAACTTCCGCACAATCTAGTTCTCATCTTTTGTGTTCAAGCCACTTTCCGGACAGGAAAATCGCAAAATCTCGGCCTCAAATAGCCACTTTTCCGGACAAGCCTTGGCGGGAGCTTCCCGGGGCCTTCTCAGACTGTGCCCCCACGCGAATTATGGCTATGATACACACGGCGTCGCGCATCGGCCTGAGATCTAATGCGTCGCATACGCTTCCACCCATATCCAGCCTTCCGTACGAGCTACTGGCGCAAATAATGCTACCGCCTCCTCGTGAGCACCGGCCGTATCCCGTAGCTTCCTGGTTATTCGTACTCTCTCACGTCTGCTCTCTCTGGAAACAAGTGGCTTTCTTTCAACACTCCCCGACTCTGGACAATTGTCGGACACCTTCCCCATATATCTTCGAGGAAACTTAGAAGAAGAGGAGAACGCACTCGACTACTTCCCCTCTTCTCCTGCGATTGCCATGTTCCTCCAACATAGCACTCTACTCCCCATCCGCGTGTACCTTTCTCAATCGCCGGAGATGTATACGAAGCTGACGGTCGATTTGATGGCAAAGTTACTCAGTGCAGCACCGAGATGTGCAGACATTGGAAATTGTCTGGGCGGCGGGGTGGGAGGAGTTCAATTCAAAAGGTCTGGGCGGAATGCCTCCGGGCACCCTGGCGCAGTTCGTGGGACCAGAAATGTGGCAGGATCCACTCGACATCTTTCTATCCGCCCCTCGCCTTCGTCGCGTTACCCTCGAGGGAAAGCATATCCCTCCCCTTCCATGGTCTCAACTCACCCGCCTTTCGTTCACCCATGACACTCCCCAGCCATGTCTCGACATCATCGTCCACTGTGTTAACATCATTCACCTTAACCACTAAGCAATGGGCACATCTAGCGAATCCCAATTCTTACGCCGGTCTATTGCCTCGTTTGGAGGAACTGGACATGCGCATGGGACTTTGGTCAAGCGGTAACCACCTAAACCCCTTCTTAGAAACGCGAAAACTCCCTGCCCTCAAATCACTATCCCTTGCTCTTCTGCCCCCGTCGTATGGTGAAGACGACTGACTCATCGGTCTCATGGCTCACTCCGTCGTTGTTGCCGTTCCTCGCTCATTGCCCGGACCTGAAGCAGCTCACCGTCGACAATTGCGATAGTTGCATATAATATATATTCGGAGGATGTCTCTGTCAGGCTACAGCGCACGCCCAACCTCACCAAGCTCAATCGAGCTTGACGACGATTTCTTCGCTGCCTTGACTTGCGAGCCAAGACAAACCCAGTCTCCGTTGCTTCCTCTTGGAACTCTTCGAAGTCGGCGATCAATTCTCAGAAGAGAGATGGTCAAGTCGCGCTGGTGGGCGGATGAAGAGCAGTCCGAGAAGCACAATACTCCTGGTTTCGCCCGTTTGAAGCACCTAGCGGTTCTCAACGACGTCGCGAGGCAGAATCACGACGTTGTAGACTTCACGCCCGAACTCCGTGATGTGCTTGCTGTCTACCAAAATCAAGGACTCGACGTGAAAATCTAGACACTCTTGCGCTATGCCTCGCTGTACTACTGGTGGACTTGATCAATTACATATACTTTGTGCAATGCACGAAAAATGGCGTGCCGTCGCAGCCTGTGCTTTTGTTTTCACGACAGAATACGTATGCAGTTTTCAATCACGATACCTGTATTATTTGAGACGAACAAGAAATCACAGACAGTGCATACAACTACCAAGAACAGACCTCACGCGCGCTTCATTCTTTCCTCGCAACGATCATAGAAATCAGGACCGAGTCTGTCCAAGAGGAAACCTGGAGAGTTTTTGCGCATATAATCACGCATAGCCAACTGAGACGGGAGAGGTCGCTCGATCTGCTGAGAGTTGCCGCACATTTTTTTATGTTCAGGCCAAGCCGCCTTCTGGCACGCCTGCCCGCAATAAAATGACTATGTTGCCAGTGAGGAAACGAGGTTTGTATGATCAATGACCGCACTCACTATTTTACACCGCCCGCATGTTGCGATCGTCTCGATATCTCGACCTTCGATTTTGTCGCAGCCTTTTGCCGCGCACGCGCGGATCATGGCACCGAGAGAGACCCCAACCTTGGCCGCCCTCTCGATCTCGAATCGCGGTCGAGAATCGGACCCACTAGCGATATACTTGTCGACGGCAACATTCCACTCCTATTGTTTTGTTCGTGGAAAAATCAGTGGGAAGACGAGAAACATCACTCACCTTCTGCTTCTGACGACACTCGAATTTACTGGTAGCGCGACCTTGCGGCCTACGAAGAGGGATATTACTTTGAGAAGACGCATATTACTGAGCTGGGTCCATGGCACATACCAGGGATAGAATCTCGTCTCGAAATATGCGAAGGTGAAAGCCGGATCCGTTATTTTGTTCCGAAATCCAATCTCCATGCACTCCGTTATTGCATCTTGAATTTCTGGATTGAACATCATTTGCGGGACTACCGTCTTCAACATCTTCTCCATCTCGCCGAGACCGAGACTGTACAGGAACTCCATCAAAGCTTGCGCCTCCGGCGGCAGGTCAGATCCTCCCAGTGTAACCATGACTTTGCGAGAGGGCTGAATCCATTTCCTCCCTTCATCCCACATTTCGTCGTACTGGATGTCACGCGTTTTGCAGCACTTCCCGTACGTCTTCATCGAACCGCATCTGCAGGTGAAATCCTCCGGATATGGCTGCTCCTGGGCATGGCAATTCGACATGGCTCTACCAGAGAAACACGGACATTGACGCTGTGGTAGGGTGGCTGTAGCGTTGGCCACTAGAACCGTGAACCGATCCATCGCTTCCGCAGTTTTCAAGAAAACGCGCGCATCCACACAAGCCGAAGTCGGTTGAGGGTTGGCACCATGATCGAGAAGGAGGGCTAGAAGTTCCCAGTCTTCTGCGGCGCAAGCAAAGTGAAGGGAAGAAACGACTTTTCCCCGCCAGGTAACAATCGGGTTGACATCTGCGTGCTGCTCAATTAACGTGCGAGCGATGTAGCGTAGCCGCTTTTGACCATTCTCCATCTTCTCTTTGTACCCTTGCAGCTGCGGGAAGACAGCGCTCACCCTGCGTAGAAGGGCGTTCAAACCCCAGATCCTTTCCAAAGCAAGCAGGAGCGGGGTCTGACCCTTGTTGTTCTGTTGTTCGATGAGGGCGCCTTGTCGTATCATCTCGCATAAAAGCGCCGGGTCTGTATCGTCGACCGCCATGTGCAGGAAGCTATAGCCTTCATACAGTTTATCAACTTCTTTCGAATCGAGCAATGCCAGGTTCAATTGAGGGTTTGGGGCCGATGCTGAAAGGAAGCCCATATCGAAAGACCTGAAGAAACCACCTTGGAAGCCTGCGACTGTGGTTTCCGCACTGAGATCGAGATAGTTGCTGTCAGCGAGTTTCAAGCGGAAATTGTGAAATTCGTTCGAAAAAATGAAGGACGATTGGTCTTTCATCCATGGTTTGGCGAGGAGCCTTTCGAGAAATCTGGCTGGAAGATGAGGGCGATTGGAAGGCATGAAAACGGTTGACAGAGGCAGGAACGTTCGATCACCCCATTATTACCGCTTTACCTCAGAAAGCCATGAATCGTGCTCCTTCCGACTTTGCAGGTTCCAGCCAAGATAAATATTCCCCCGAAAGCACGCTTGAACACTTCCAGCTCGTGTTCACCACGACGCCACTGGGAGACTTCGAATTTTGACACAAGTCGCAAGCTTGGAGACCTGAAGTACGCAGATCAATAAAATTCACCTCATGGCCACCGTCAGTTCGATTGGGCATTTGAGGCCAAGGCGGCGTCTTCAGCTTGTCGTGAAACCCAAATTGAAGAGGCACAGATATAGTGCACAGATCCATTTCAAAAATGCTACACACTCGGAGACTCCACAGAGCTGGTAGCGCTTGTGTGTCGAACGACTTGGAAGTAATTCGATAGAGTCTCCCGGAGTCCCAGAGGCACATACGATGATATTCAGATCAGCAGGCTAACTTCGAAATCCCTATGAGACCACCCCGGATGCGAAAGTCGCCATCGTCGACTTGCAGAAGCTGGCATTGATGCAATGATCGCTGTCTCAATGATCGCTGTCTCAACCAGTACGGATGGATGATTTTAGTTCTGCCATTAATAAAAATACTATATATGAATGCCCAATGACGCTGCCTGTATCCGTATTTTATTCGAGTCGCCAGAGCGCAAAGCACTGACGCCTCTCCACGCCCACGTACTAATAACAATTCGACAAAAAATGTGAGATGCAAGTGGTTGACAGCAACGTCCGTCCTCCTCTCGTCCCGCTCCCCCCATTCAGCTTCCCATCTCGCATGAACAGCAATGTTGTAGACTTATCATTTACTTCGCTGCGGCAGCCCGCTTCTTCACCGTGCTCTCATCCTTCTTCTCTCCACCAGCAGGCGCAACAGGTGCAGCCTCCTTCGTTTTCTTGTCGTCGGCAGTAGGAGCGTCAGTCTTCTTTGTCGACTTGGTGATGGGTTTCTGGCCAGCGCCAATGAGACCGAAGAGAGCGCCGAACATGCCAAGGAGGGTAAGGAGGGCACCAACGAGGGCGACACCGGTTTCGGGTTGGGTCTTGAAGGCGAGCAGGGGGTCAAGCTTCGCGAGATCGACGAAAGTGAAGACCTTGTTGCGGATGAAAGAGATGGGGTCGTCCTTGAAAGCGGGGGTCTCCTCGTCATCCTCGTCGGCAGCATCAGGCTTGGCGGCAGCGGATTCGAGAGGCTTCTTGATGTCGAAGGTCTCGGCGGCGAAGGTCTTAGCATCGTCGACGGAGTGGCCAATGTAGATGTTATCGAAAAGAATGTCCTCAGTCATGGTCCAGAGTTCGATACCGACACCACCCTAGACAACAAAATTGAGCGACTGGACAAGAAAAGCAAGATGCAGGACTCACGATCTTTCCGAGGGACTTGACGGGAGTGAGGTCCTCGTAGAAGTTGGGGTTGTCAATCTTGCGGGGAGCCCACTCGCCCTTGTACGCGGGGTTGTCGATCATGGGTGCGTACCACTTGCCCTTGTAAGCAGGGTTGGCCTTGAAGGGGCGTTTCCATTCACCACAGCCAGCAGCTTCGCTGCACTTGGGGTTGGGCACAGTGGGGGCAATCCAGTCACCGTCTTCCTCGTCGTCCCACTCCTCGGGCTTCTCAGCGTCTACGTGGCAAAGCGTGAGAACATTCCGGGGAAGGGAAGAGACTTGATATACCGGGGTCAGGTACGGTGGCGGGTTCGTCGTCGAGCCAGCCCTCAGGCTTGGTGGCCTCCTCGTCGGGGATCTCATAGGGTGCGTCCTCATCCCAGTCCTCAGGCTAAACACACAATTTAGCTGATGAATAAAAATAAATGCGACGGGACACGAACCTTAGAAGCTTCAGGATCCTCAATACGCTTGGTGTCGACCCAGGTGGCGGGCTTCTTGTCCTCGGGGTCGTCGATTTCCTTGGCCGGGTTGACCGGGGGCTCGAAGTCTTCGAGGAGACTACCGGCCTTCTCGCTGGCGCCATTGAAGAATACCTCGTAGGTGTTGTCGGGTCTACCAATTATGAACAAAGAGCTCGATACTTTTCAAGTGATTACTGACTGGATGACGAGGGTGTAGAGGTTGGTCAATTTCTCAATTGAAGGTTTGGGGGGCATGCTGAGGTGCTTCTCCTCAACCTCACCGGTCTTGGGGCTCTTGTAACGGAAGATAAAGTGGACCTATGGTTGTATGCATTGAATAAACGCGTCGGTTTTTGTTTAAAAAACTACGAACCTTGGTTCCAGGGCAAGTAAGATCGGGTCCGAACATGACGACCCAGGGAGTAGTGTCGGAGAACTCCTTTCCGCTGGTCTGGAAGCCGTCCTCGAGGAGCTTGACATAACCACCACCGCAATTGCCGCCCTTTTGGTACTTGACTTCGTATTGTACAACGAGCGGCTTGGTCTTGAAGTCGATGGGCTGGGCGAAGGGAGCAGAGATGGCGTGGTGGGCAGCCTTGCTCTTCGCAACGAGACCAAGGTCGCCGTCAATGACGGAGATGGAAGGTTCTTCGACCTTCCATTCACCAACGTAGCTGAAGGTCTCGCCGCCGACTGGGGTCTTTTTGGTCGCCTCTGAAGGCGTCCAGCGTTCTGACCAGTCGTCCGTGAATTGCTCAACGAAAGGAGCTTTGATTGAGGTTTTCTGGAAGAGTTATTCGTTGAACACACGACATTGAAAAGACAGCGACGAGACGACACGTACGGTGAATGAGGGTTTGGGATCTTCGGATTGGGCCAAAGCGCTTGACGCGGCGATGGCGAGGACAGAGAGCGCTACGCTTCGCATTGTATACGAAGGGCCAAGAAGGGGCAGATACAAGAAAGGGAGAGGATGAGCTGTGAATTTCGTTACCGCTTCCCACTCGCGCTATTTAATCGCACTTCAAGCTGACGTGGCCAAATTGATCACGGGGCATTTTCCCGAAACTTTCCCAGATTTCGGCTTCGTCGAATCGTTCATCTGTACTCTATAATACACCCTAAATACACTACTACTATCCAAGCAGGTCAGCGTGTCCCGACGCAGACAACGCCAGCTACACAAACAAGTCAGCCAGAAAATTTATTTCACAAAGAAATAGCAAAAACTCACCACAAACTCGTCGTCCAAATACTTTGAGACAGCAATCTGCTCACCCAGTCCTTTTCGCCGCCGCGTCTTCAGAACAAGATCACGAGCAAGTGCCTGTCCAGACGCTGGCTCCAATGGCCGAAGCTTGATGCTGGTGTCGGTTGGATCACCTGAGGCCGCCATTCAACACTGCGCCGTCTATCACAGTGAGAAAGTACCCACCGGGAACCACAGACCAATGATCGAATACCTGCAAGCAGAATGCTTGACCTTGCGTCGCCGTTCTCAGGTCCGTCTCAAAGCCGTTTGCATCAATCACCGGTATCAGCGCCTTCACGGTGTACAGAGGTGATCCGGCTTTGGGAATGTCCTGAGTGACGTGGCCACGTCGGCGAGCGAGGACCGTGTATACCGCTGATATACAATCTGCGGGTGCTTGCACCTCGACATAGTATATGGGTTCCATGAGCCGAGGGGCAGCCTGTCGTCTCGAGGTTTAAGAAGAATGTACAGCAAAACGAAAAGTTCGTACCATCAGGAAAGACGAATAGCAAACGCGGCGCGCTGTTGGCACGATTTGTCCGCCGCCACGGAAAATGGGTTCCTGAGCTAAGCCGGCGTCGAGGAGGCGGAATTTGACATTTCGCATTGCTAACAGATTTCAGTATGCAAAGTGAGTCGAATATTTGATGCACTGACGTTCGTCGCATAGAGGACCCTCTCGTGCACCCCATTGGAACCCTTGCTTGATGTGGTCTTTAACCGTACCCAACATCTTCTTGTCAATCTAAAAATCTCGTATTAACAACCAGTACGCAAAAGTGTTCATCCTATTCACCTGAGAAGGGAGAGTGTCATCGAGCAAAATATTAGGCCCATTTTCATCTGGACCAAATGCCCAAATTGACCGCGACGCAAGAAGATCCCATTGGTATTTCTCTTGGAAGAATTTCCCCCGATCTTTTGGTGTCATACGCATGTTGACCCGCCCCCGCTCAATATCCTCTGCAATACCCCGCTCCAGAGGCTCGGCGATCATCGTGATTTTATTCCTGTCATGTATAGTCAAGACACTGAGAGTAAACAGTGCAAGATCACTCACTTCTTATTCGGCGTGTCAGCATAACACTTCAGCGCGCTCGTCTCCAAGACCGTCTCGCAGAACTTGGTCACAGGATCCGAGACCTTGATCTCGATTTCCGAAAACAATTTCCGCAGGTCGTGCATCACCGAGTCCAAAAACAGTTCGCCCGTCCCTATTAGTACGTGCTCACCGCTTTCCTCGACCTTTGTCGACACAAGCGGGTAAGATTTGTTGATACTCCGCAAGCCAGACAGCATCTTGGGCAGCTCCGACGGTGCGATAGGTTCAATTGCAATCTTCAAGACAGACTGCGTCATGTGCTTTATTGGTCGGAAGATGTGCAGGTCCTCCTGGATGTCGACGCTGGCCAGGGTGGCGGTTTTCGTGATGGAGGCGTCCACACCACCCAAAAGCACTAGGTTTCCGGCGGGAACTTCTTCAGCAGGTATATAGTATCTGTGGCGAGATAAGTTGTCGAATTGTAAATTGACAACGGATGAGTACCTTGATTCACTTATCCAGATATCTTCTACTGTTGCCTTCATCATGTCTTCCTCGTCCTCTGGTGAGTATCCTTCGCCAAGAACCTTAACCTCCATGCCCTTCCGCACAGTTCCACTCAAGACGCGTCCAAAGGCTCGGAACGATTGCGCGTCGGTGGTTTGATACAGTTTGGTGATCTGCACCATCACAGGTCCCTCCGCATCGCACGCCTTCATCGACGCGACAAGATCCGAACTATGCTGGCCGCTATAGGTTCCGTCGATCTATCCAAGTATTAAGTAGGCATTTCGCGATCAAGAATAAATGAAAGAAACCTTGTTCTCAGCCCCATCCACCGGTGAGGGCACATTCTCGACGATCACATCTACCAAACCCGTGGAAGGTCCGAAGAATTGCGCCAAAATCACCTTCAACAAAGGTCGCACGTCCATCTTGAACATTACCGGCTTTAAATGAATTCCTAAGCCATGCAGGGTCTCCTTCAAATTATCAGTCTCTTCACTCAGAACGTGGCTGTATAGTTTATATAGCGGCTCCAGAATGAAGTGAACGAAAGTCCGATTCGACTCGGGATCCGCTTGTTTCCGGGTGAATTTCCTGTCGCTGTTGAAGTAGATATCACCCCATAAGCGGTCGGCGAATGAAGGAACATCAAGGGAACCTTGATGGAAGCATGAGAAGGATGAACTTGTCACCAAACAACTACACGTACCAAAGGCGTCTGCATACATCTGCGCGAATGAGCGCAGGGTGAAGCACCAGTGCATGTCTGTGCTGGCAAATGCGACATTTCCGTTTTCGGGACTCAGTCGAAGTTCGGGGTCAGGGTCAATTGCGCTAGATCAAAAAGTCAATTTGGATTCACATGACAGTAGACCGAATTCACGCAATGAAGGTGTTGATTTCTTCAATCGTGTGCTTGATTTTGTAATACGCATCAGCAGGTTTTATGCGCAATTCGAGAATTAATCTGTCAATTTTGTTGACAACAAGCGTAATTTTGACATTTTCTTGAAGAGCGTGGCGCAGGATGTTCTCTGCACCAACCATCAACTGCACCAATTGTTAACAAAGGCTATTTTGTATTCAGCTGTAGACTCACCCCTTCAACGACATCGACCACAAGGATAATACCATCGACAAGGCGTATTGCACAAGCCACCTCATCGACAAAATTGACGTGTCCGGGCGTGTCAATGAAATGTATCAAATGTGATTTTCCAGCAGTTGTAGGTAAAATTAGGGACATGGGCGATGATTTGAGCGAAATTTCTCTCTCTCGTGATAGAATGTGGGTGTCGGTGTATCGTGTCTGTGAAATCGTAAGCGAGTGCAGCCAACATATCGGGACACTGACCTGGTGGTCTGCGTCCCAGGTGAGCTTATGTGTTTCAAACACAAGCATATCCATAAGCGCCGTCTTTCCGTGATGCAGATGCCCTACGACAGCGACATTTCGAATCATGTCGGGAAAGGCAGTCATGTTCAACAGGAAACTGCAAAAAACATTTGAATTCTTCAACATCGTGCAAACACCTTGGCAAGACTCACCCCTTGTCGAAGCGGGTTTCGGGCATATCCTTCTCCTCGACGTTCCATTTTCGTACTTTTATTGGGGCGATGATAGGTTGAGTGAGAGGTTGAGCATCCTCCTCCTGCACCATTGTCTCAACGTCAGGCCCATAGACATCCGAGGCCGACGGATAGTACTGCTTGTCTTCATGCAGAACAACGGCGTTATGTACAGGCTCTACAAAACACTGCTTAACAGTGTGAGTATCGTGCAGGAACCAGATACGAACCGTCAATTTCCATCAACGCGTTTTCTTCTGTTCCTGGCATGGGTTCATCGTCGTAACCTTCGAGAGGGGCAGACGTGGATTGGGGCACAAACTGCTGTTGCGGGATGTCCTCTTCATCATCCGAATCCAAGTCAGCACCAATGTAGTTCCCGAATTCATCGTAGTCCTCAAGTGAAGCCATAGCAGCAAAGGTTTACGGAGGCAAAGCACAGAAATGACAGATACGAAGCGTAGAAGCACCAGTCCCGGGGCTGGAAGGCTGAAAGCAGATGGGAGGAAGGAACAGGAACTGAGGCAAATTGAAGGAGTAGTCAGGCGCGTGTGCGCTCAAAATTCGCGTCGAACTGAGATGCCGATGAACAACACAACCAAACCGGCTGGGAAGGGCTCACTTTAACGACCATGTCTTTGCCCGATGATACCCTCAGAAAGGTTCTGGTCCTTTCTAGGCGCCTTGAAATGCTATTCTCAACTGGGCCCTCGTCCAGATATTGATTCAAATCCAACAAACGGCCGTTCAGTCGCGACAAGCTCTGAACACCTCTATGCAACAGGCATCCGTGAAAGAGCGAGATCGGCGCATGCTGCAGCTCACTATTGAGGAGATTGGCGGGATAAAGGGTGATGTCAACCTCTACAAAGGCGTTGGAAAGATGTCAGACGCGATTGCAGTTCGTATAGAGTGTCGCTCATCACGGTCTTAGGTTCATGATGGTACCGCGCAAAGAGATGGAGAAAGATCTCAAGGACCAGGAGAAGGAGCTCTCTGACGATATCACCAGCTTGAACAAAAAGGTGCGTTACTATCTGTTGCCTTAGAATACGGCTCATCGGAACACTCAGTCAAAATATCTCGAAAAACAATTCAATGATGCTCAAGCTCAATTACGCGACATTGTACGTTCAAGTCCTTGTTCCGTCTCCAGACTACAGCTCAACATCACCGACACTAGTTCCATCATGCACCGAAGCAGCAATAGCGTGGTACTGTTCGCCTTTTCGTTCCACTTTGTTCTTCTCCTCCCAATACCACAACTTGTATCGACTAGCAATTTCTACGTGTTGATTTCGAGCCTCGAGCCGGCTCTACAACAGACTTCCAGGCATCTTCAAGATGTAAAATTTGTTGCTCTCCAAATGCGCCACAGGCCGCCACAGTCCACTTGCCTCAATCGGAACGCGTCTGTTTTCGGGCAATCTGACATACCTCATAACCTTGTTTCTTTGCGTGAGACGTGTAGACGAAACGAGCAGTGAAGTAGACATATCGGGTACGATCCCGCTAGAGTATCAAACTCTAATACCACGAAGTGCCTCGTGTTGAGAGACGTATTAATACTGACTTCCGGGGGGTCAAAGCCATCTCTTTTCCCTTGACCGCCATGACGAACAATCCAGCCTCGACGGGGAGCATGATGGAACGCTTGAAGGCGGAAGGAAACGCGTTGTTCGGGGAGGGTGACTATCAGGCAGCGTAGGTCGGCTCTGTTCTGCGTTGTACGCTTGCTGATTCTGCTATGTAGATACGAAAAATATTCCGAAGCCATTAAAGAAACCTCGGATAAGACTGACAGCAGAGAGGTGGCCATCTTGTACGCCAACCGCGCCGCTTGCTGTTTGTCCATGAAAGAGTAGGCAGGGAGCACGCGTGGATAAAAAATATTGATTCGACTCCCAGATACATGGATGCCGTGCACGATGGAAAAAAGGTTCGCATAAAACTCAACATGATATACTTAGAGGCAGCCGGTCTGGGTTACTTTTCAGGCCACCAACATTGATTCAACATATGTGAAGGCATGGGTTCGAGTCGCCACGGCTTTTGCCGCAAGTCACTCGCTATCGTATCCTCTGAAACGCCGTTCATCCGTTCGTTTAACAGAAACTAGAAAGCTGGGAGCAATCCCGAGACGCTTGGGAATCCGCGCTTTCTTCTTTACCCGCCACCGATCTCTCGCCCGCCGAAGTAACGCTCAAAACGCAATTCGAAACTGAGCTGAAAACGGTCAATGCCGCGGAAACAAAATCAAAAGCATCTGTGAAAGGCGGAAAATATACCAAGACTATGGCTGGGACTGAGAACATGCCATGGAGTCGGGCGCTTGCATTGGCGCAGGACGAAAAATTGGTCAAGGGTCCCGTCCCGAGTAGTGTGGGCCGCGTGCCGTTCTGAATACGTTCTCCAACTGACTTGCAACAGGGTTGGGTTATCCTCAATGCGTATCGAGTACGTTATTTGAAGCCCTGATCATTTGAGGGTCTCAAGTTTATTTAGGACTTCATTCGAGGAATGACAAACATGCAGCAAATGGTTGTCAAAAACAAGAAGAACAATGAAACTGTTCAGTCTTCTTTGACCGTATGCATTCGACGCGCTGACGAAACCCTGGATCCTAATCGTAAACGTTACAGGTTCTTTCGGATATAACCAACGGCATCCTGAGAGACGAGAGAGTCTTTCATGCAAATGGTCAATTTTTCGACCTATTACAGAAACAAAGTGCGTTATATACCTGTATGTTGGTCTGAGTTCTCGTCCTAACGATCCAGAACCAAGTGCGCTTTGAAGCTGAACTGACGGGAGCATGGGTATCGGGCGGTCCCAAACAGGTTCAAAACGAAGCGCCGAAGAGGCTCAGAGCTACTGGTTGGCTGCCTGTACGACGTGCTCTTTCTGTGACCGTTCGGTAAGATATCTGGGTGCGAGGAGCGTTCACCCTACTGAAACAGCTCCATAGGATCTGGATCATGAGGGGCTTCCTAGACAGCAACATGGGTGCGCTGAACGGAGGGGTCGAATTTTACAAACGCGCCCTGGATGTGCTTGAGTGGGGTCGCCTGATGTACCCGAATGTTCCTTTGGAGGTAAGGGCTCCTCTTGATTTTTTGCCAGTTCGATTGTGATTCAGATACTTCACCAGGAACGAGGTGCTATCTTCGAAGCCAGCTTTGTTCGCGGGGTTCGCCGAGCATTCATGAACTCGGTTGTCAGCGTAAGATCTTGGCTGTTCCAGCAGTCAGCATGTTGCTCACTTTCTCCGTAAGCTGTATATGAAGGAGGCTGATGCCTGTGGATACACTTTGGACGACATCACCCAGATAGCGCGAAACCTCAAGGCCGAAACCGAGATGAGTGAGGGCTCCCCGTATTGTGCTCTTGACAGGGGATTCTACGCGTCGTTCTGGATATACCCCATCGCTGATGCACTATCGTGAGCTGCAGTCTCCTCTACAAGCGATGTTCTCATGAGAGGAAAGGGTTCTGGGATGGCATCACATGCAACTTGGTCTGATGTCTGTGGATGCTACGAACAGCCTGGAATCTGCCTCTCGAGACGACTTCTTCAAGGCAGCCGAGTATTACATTCAATCCGCTGAGAAATACCCAGAAGGTGCGACTCTGACCGCTCACTCCTCGTCTATCTGCATATTGATAAACTGATCAATCGGTGTCCAGATGACGAGAAACACCCTCATATGCTCGCCGTAGCTTTGGAAGGTCTGTGGTGGGGCGGAGCACCTTTGCGAGAGACCTTGCCTGTCTGTCGCAATATTCGTGCGACCATGCCGAAAGTAATCAAAATCTGGGAGAACTCCTCGATGTTCATGAACCTGCGAAACGCTAATTGCTTTGAGGCCATTGCGTTTTTGAAGGAGGCAGAGGAAAAATTAGCGGCAGGTGTTTACTCACTGGACAACGCTTACATGCCCGCAGATATGGTACGTGTTTCAATTAACGCGATGAAAAGCTTGCAGACTGAGCTTCACGAAAGATGGAGCGACGTGCCGCAAAGATTTTACATCTACAAGAAGATTAGGTAGTGAAAGATTTGTGTTGTCGGAATGGTGTCCCGGACACCCACTTTTTTCTCTTCATCATTACTTCATATTGTACCCTACAATTGTTTTCACGAGCGTCCCGCTACGGTTGACCGCAATGTTCAGAGAGAGATTGTTGGGATGACATTGAGCACACCGACGCGTGACGTCAACGTCCATAACACTTCCTTAGGCTTTTACCTCAACTCGTGGCACAGTAATATAAACTCAGCTTGTTTCGCTCCATCGTTCCGCCACGTATCGACTTGCAATGGCGTCCGCAGAAGACAGGGCGCAACAGCTCAAGCTGCTGGGAAACGCTTTGCACGAAAAAAAAAGAATTCGCTGTGCGATTATTGACATCTCCGAAGGGTTTTGGACGCGTTAGCTGAACGCGTTCAGGCTGCCTATGAGAAATACTCCGAAGCTATCAAAGAGGATCCTAAGAACGCCGTGCTTCATGCCAATCGAGCCGCTACGAGTCTGTCTATGAAAGAGTTGACTACCTTGGTCGACGGTGGTCGAGATATCTGAAACTCATATGCATGCACAGATTCCTAGACGCCGCGAATGACGCGAAAGAAGTCTGTATCGACTTATCTGTTTAACTCGATATCGACTTGAGCATATATAGGCAACAAAGCTCGATCCGAGCTACGCAAAGGCATGGGCAAGATTGGCAAGCGCATCGCAGGTCAGATTACAAGCTCCCCGTAACACAGAATATTTGACGGATGATCTACATAGGGTTTGGGTGTCTGGGATCAGTGCTTCAGTGCATGGGATACTGCTCTGGCCTGTATCCCTTCACAAGACCTGACAGATGCTCAAAAGGCGCTACAAGCTCAGCTCCAGGAGGGGCTGGAGGCTTCAAAAGCAGCGCAATCTAAGCCTGTCCCCCGCGATCGAATCGTAGAGATTCCAACTGCAGGTAGTGGTGGCAGGAACGCAATGGATAAAATGCCGTGGACTCGTGCAGCAGCGATGGAAAAAAAGATCATCGCTGAAGACTTAGACAGCAGTGCGATAATAATTTTGTACGCGTCTCGGGTGAGTGCGTGTCCTGCCATAGGTCGAGGGAATCTTTTGAATACGTTGCAGACATTCGAAAGGGGTGTTAAGAACATGAAGACCACTGTGAAAAAATACATCAAGGGCGAACTGGCAGTGGAAGGAACGCCCAATGTGTGTACATCCCCACGAAACTGATTTCATACAAACGACCTCTAGGCAATCGAATTCATGAGCAGCGGAATATTGATTGACCGACGATGTTTCTACATGGACGGCCGCGAATGGATGAACCAGTACATGGAACAAGTCAAGTTCGAAGGTGAACTCATTATACTCTCCCAATGGTAAGTTATTCAATGATTTAAAAGGCGAATACTATCAGGCGTGGGGCAAAGGCGGCTCAAAGACTGTCTGTGACCAAGCTCCTGGACGGCTCAAAAAAGAAGGATGGTCTTCGGTCGGTCCAGCGATATGTATGACCGTGAGGTGAGCTAGGACTTTCGCTTTTGTACTGCTAATCCAATCTGTTTCAGACTGTGGATAATGCAAGGTTTTCTGATGGGAAGCACCGGCAACCAAGGGCTAGCTACAGAACATTATCGAAACGCCGTGGCGGTCATCGATTGGGGCCGCGAAAAGTGGAAGGATGTGGACCGATCCCTTCGAGGCGATATTTTCGACGTTACCTTCAGGCGATCTGTTAACAGGCTCTTCATATCTGCAGTCATGGATGTTCGTGGTTCCTTCTCACCTGTTTGCAACCACCGTTCATCAGCCCTCCACACAGTGGGTGGACACGAATGATCCGGATTGCAGCTACACACCGCAAGACGTCGCAAAGCTCGCCCAGGACCTGATCAAAGAACTATGGCACAACACTCCAGAAAAAATTAACGAGGATCAATATCATCCAAGGCATGCTGGCTTCTATGAAGCATCTTGGACTTATCCTCATGCCGATGCTCTGGGGTATCTACTCTTCTTGAATGGTGTACAGCGTAACCACTCATCTCTCCGCAGAATATTGGGATGGTTTCATCGTCGACAAGCCAAAACCGCCAAAACAGCTGAGGACAAGGAGATTCACTTGACAGCAGCTGCGCGGAATTATATGGAAGCTTCAAACACTTTCCCCGCAGACGATGAGTTTAATGTCCTCTCCTTCGTTGAGCAATCCATTCCTAGGCTGAACGTTTGCGTTTAGGTCTTGTTCAAGTCCATCGCGTTAGATATTCTACGGGAACAAGGAACACCTCTGAGACAGACTTTACCGATCTGCAAACAGATACGAAAAGCTATTCCAGCGGTCTTGAAGATTTGGGAATGTTCCGCCATGTCGAGACGACGAGACACTGGTATTCAGGAGGTGATAGAATGGGAATACAAGTGTCAGCAAGGACTACTTGCGGGGACGCTCACTCCTGCGTCCAAAGTCGGGCATCATCATTCGTAATGCAATTAGTGTCTATGGTGTTACGTGTAATTCTAGTCGTGCTATATGCGTGATGTAGTAGTAAAACAATTCTAGCGCTTCGCGTATCGAAGATATCTCGATGCGATAATAGTTGCGATGATGTTGAAACCTGTATCGGAGTTTGTTAGATGCGTGCGAACGTCTGAGGGCGCGAGATAACTGACCGACAAAGGCAAGGAAAATGAAAGCATCCCTCCAGCGGAGGGAGTACCTGATCCCTAGCGGAGTATAGAACTCGTCGCCAACGGCGTAAGTGCAGTATCGGCAGTTAGTTGAATCATCAGGGTTATCAAGATAGCCTCCAGCTACATTTACGAAGTCCTGTGCCCACTGACTGCAACTGGAGTTCGATGGAGGGTTGAATACAGCGAACTCGTCGCTCTTGCATCGGATCTTCAAACCACTTAGAAGCGTGAAAACGTCAGCTAAGCATTGTCGCGTGAGGATCGTAAACTTACTGCAACTCAGTCGAGACCATGGCTGCGATACTGCGCGTATACGGCACGAGTTGATAGAGCCAGGTCCACCAGTAGCTGTCCGTGACATGGGGGATCGTGACACCGCAGAAGGTGGTCAAGACCAGAGTCAGGAAGGGATTGAACAAAACGGCGACCTATCATGGAGGTGAGATAATCACGCTTTGGCTCCTCAAAAAAAAACGGTATACCTGAACGCTAGGGCTGATGGCGGCGACCAGTTGACCCAGAGATACCCCAAACATCATCATGAACAGGGTGACTAAGAGTTGGAAGCCCGTGCCGTTTGTACCCGCGGCCCTAGATTGTTTATTAAAGTGAGCTTTGAATATAGGATCCGGGAAATTTCGATTGTTACGCACCCTTGGCCGAAGCCTTGAGGATAAACCTGGGAAGTGGGTATCAGTATATGTAGGGAAAACTCGCGTTCTGCGTTGAACTCACCAAGAGGACCCAGTACACAATTCCACAGACTGAGAGTATGATATTGAGTTGGTTGGAAAGTAGAATGGATGGAAATTTCTAACCGATGGATCCGGGAATTTCGCTGATCGTCTGGGAGACAGCAAAGACGTATGGCGAATATATGCGACTGGAGGCCTCACGGATGAAGATCCGGCGGTTGGCAATGAACAAGGGCTCGATTTGAGCCATGACGATCGCCTAATGAGGGGAAGCCATGGGTTAGAGGAAGCTCAGTTCGGGCCAACAAAATGTTACCGGAAGAATCGAAACCCAGAACAGACTGAACACTCGGAATTGCAGATCTCGCGTGCTGACACCCAGGTTCAAGAAGGAAAGCGACACGAACAATGAAATGAAGGCGCAGACAAAGAGGCGCGAGAACAGATAGTCGGGAGACCGCCAGAGGGAAAGCGCATTCCTGTATGTGACGGTACGAAGCTGATACCAGAAAGGTGTCGCATCTGAGCGCCAAGTCAGTGACAGCGCAGAGAGAAAACAAAGTAATATGTACTGACAAGTGGTCTGATCCTTCTTGTCGGGCTCAGTGAGAGCAAGACCCTCCTTCTTGATAGCCTCAATTTCGTCGCGGAGCTTCTGACACTCGGGGGATTCCAACCAGATGTCCTTCCAATCTCGATCTCCAACTCTGGGGGTTGTCCCTGCACCGATGGCCTCCAGCATGTACTCGGCCGGGTTGACATCGGAAGGGCAGACAGCACCGTGTGAGGCAAAGTAGTCGCGTAGAACTGCAGAATCCTTCCCAATTGGGCCACAATAAACGGTTTCACCGCCCCGCTCAAGCTAGACTGCAGTAAGCAAGAGCATACATTGGCACCGCGGAGCACTCACTAATAACAGCCGGTCGAACGATTCAAACAGTAGGGAACTAGGCTGATGAATCGTGCACAGGATTGCTTGACCCTGATCAGCGAGCTTCCGCAGGAAACGAACGATGTTCCAGGCAGATTGACTGTCCAGACCGCTAGTCGGCTCGTCCTGTACAGGTATATGAGCCATTGTTTTCAAGTCGCAGGCTATAGCTTACCAAGTAGAGCAGTAATTCTATCGAGCGACGGCATTGAGGTAAGCAACGACAAGAGTAAGAGGGCAGAATGAAGAGCCGTACCAGGTTTGCTGGCCAGTTCGACACCAATAGTAAGCCGCTTTCTTGATTCAGCACTCAGAGAGAAGATCAGGGCCTCCGATAAGTCTGGTGCAGGTGATGTTAAGAAAGTGGAATGAATGAGTCAATGAATCGCTTACCTTGAAGCTCTAAAAGTTCGAGGAGTTCTGGTGGGATGAGAATCAGTCGATGATATAACTAGCATCATGCCCAGGTTTACTTACCTTCCACGTAGTCATCTTTCTCGTGCGTCGGAATCTCTGCAGGCTGGCGCAAATACGCGGAAAAGCGAAGGGCCTCGCGAACAGTAGCCGTGCCTTCATGAACGTCCATTTGCTCCGCTGTTGTCAATAGTCAGTCAGGTCAACATATCAACCAGCAGACGAGTACACACCATAAGCTGTTCCTCGTGCAAAGTCCGACGACAGGGGCCGACCACCCAGAAGGATCTCGCCAGAAACGACACCAATGTTCTTGCGTTGTGCCAAAACATCGAGGCAGGTAGTTTTGCCCTTTGAGCCAAGCCTTGTCAACAAAGAGTTCCCGGTCAAAATCGAAACTACTCACGGCTCCACTGGCGCCCATGAGCGCAGTGAGACCAGGCCCGACATATCCCTGGACGTCGTGAAGCAAACGCTTTGTACCGCCCGGAACGGGTACGTGGTAGTTCAACTCGGACCATGTCAAGATTTTCTTGGGCTTTCCGGCTGCTGGTGCGGCGGGTGTCATCGTTGTAGTGGCGGATTTGGTTTTCTCGTCATCACCGACAGCGGGGTCTGAAGAGTTGGCGGCCTGGAGAGCTGCACTCTTCTCGGCCTTGCGCGCTTGAGCGAGTTCATTCCGCTTCTTGGCGTCATCGTCTTCCCTGGCGAAAATCTCAACGTTGATGTCCGAGTCGTAGGCCTGGGAGTAAGAACAGTAAGCAATAGTCGGACACTTCATCAAGACGGCACTCACAGGGAAATATTCCAGAGACTAGAAATAAGAAACAAAAACTATCAGAACAATATTCAAATAGTGCGAAAGGGCACATACAATAATCTGAGTGAGCTGGAACACAATCATGAATGCGAGCAAGACCAGGAGATTGCGTTTCCAAAGATTGGAGCTTGACAGCCCATAGCCGGCCGAAATGTACGATTCACCATCGACAATATTGCTTCCTGCAGAGGCGCCGAAGAGCGTGCAGGCTTGATTCGGTCCAAGGGTGTCACTACCGTGGCAGATTAGATGCTGAGAGAAGGCAGCAGTAGGAAAACACTCACGGGTACTTGCTGACTGGTCCGATGTTTCGGGGAATGACATATGCTCCGTCGCAAGTCAGCTGCGGCAGACTTTTGAGTTACGAGACGGCGTTCAGACGAATGTTACTCACCTGAATGCGCATGAACTCGTTCTCGATACACGCCTGCCATGCGTATGCGATAGGGTTGACGTAATACTTCGCAGATAATTAGTCGTCTCTGAAGTAGAAAGCGAACAACTTCGACGTACGATCCAGAACAACCAGCGCTTCATCTTGATGACAGGGATGATGTAGCCGGTGTACTCGACGCTGAACGCACAGTCAGCATCGAGTCAGTCTGGGAACAAAATCACAGACAAGTTAGGAATGAAGAACACCGAAAGCCGGAACGCGACGTGGAAGTTTGTGCAAAGCACACCAAACGTGCGGAAGAAACCTGATGAGAATTTTCAACATTGAAAGCGCACAAAACAAACAAGAAAGAAAGCGTACCCTGCATCGCCAGATAGGCCACATAGTTGAAGAGATGGAACGTCCAGAAACCACCCGCAGTTCTTGACAGATGCGCCATGAAATATACAGGGATGTTGAATATTAAGACGCGAGCCGCAGAGAATGGTAAGTCCGCAAAAGTGTTGGCTAGAGCGAGTGCCGAGGGCCGGTACATGCTGTAAGAGGTCTGTTTCCGCAGAATGGGCCGACCAAGCATCTGTGTGGGCATTTCACCGAAGGCGTCGAGACAGGTCGTCAAGAGCGCAGCAAAGATAACACCACCACGCGTGAAGGCGCCAGCGGAAGTTGTCGGGAGGTTAAGGAACGCCGCACCAAGCACGATGGACAATACGGTCGACAGCGCGAAAGAGGTGTAGAGCTGGAACTTATCCTGCAAACGCATCTGGAACTGCCGGACAGTAAGCGCGCGAACTTGACCGGTGAAGCCGAGTGTGTAGGGGCTCTTCTTCGACACGCCTTTCTTCTTGTCGGCGGCTACAGCCTCACGGAAAGCCTCCTGGTCGGCCCGTTCAGTCTCCATATAGAGCTTGTACTTCTCGCGGTCGTCATCGAGGCCGCGCGATACTTGAGAAGACTGGAATACGCTTTCGAGGGCTTCTGGTGTGGAAGGGGTGTCGTGGGCGGAACGTCCAGGCGCGAATTGTCGCTCGTTGGGGTCCGTGCATCCGGTG
Organism: Favolaschia claudopus; assembly: GCA_037176885.1. NCBI lineage: Eukaryota > Fungi > Basidiomycota > Agaricomycetes > Agaricales > Mycenaceae > Favolaschia > Favolaschia claudopus. The sequence goes on along the minus strand of JAWWNJ010000032.1, from coordinate 259,645 downwards.
AGATAGTCGGCAGTGGATTGACGCGGAAGGGGCTTGTAGCCGAGGCTCTCGAAGTAGGCGCGAGCCTCCGTCGGCTTTCCGAAGAATACTTGGCGGCCTTCCGACAGGACCATGACCTGAAGGGTATCGCGTCAACCAAGGCTATATCTGGAAATTGTGGGATCGATCGACCTTGTCGAATAAATCGTAAATGCCTGTACGAAGAGGTCAGTTGGCATGGTCTACTTTTGTCCAATTAAGTCTGACCTTCTCCAGCCTGGTAACTGCGATGGGACGAATAAATGAGAAGGCTCAACTGAGGCTGGCAAATTGACTTACAGTGTAACAAAGGTGGTTTGTCCTAGAATGTCGGTCATGATCCGCAAACATTTGACATAGTCGAGCGCTGTCGATGCATCCAATCCGCGAGTACTAAACACATTCTAAGCGGGGCGGTTTACGGGCAAGAAGGATGTATACACACCTGTTATCCCAGGACTGAACCCGAGCTGTTGACAGTTCGTTAGTCAGAATAATTGCAACGACGCAAAATAATTACCGCGAGTCGCCATCATTTCGGCGATAGATACACGTTTACGCTCTCCTCCAGAAACACCTGAAACGGATTTGTTCGACTTGGGCCTTTCATTCATTCAGACCCAAACAAGGCGTACCTCGCACGAACTCATCACCGACGAGGGTTTGCTTGGTGTGGGAGATGTTGAGCATGCGTAAAAGGGTGTCTTGAACCTCGGCATCAAATTCCTTTCTTGATACACCAGGAAGACGACCGTTGGGACCAGGCGTTTTGCTAAGAGGCGGTCAACAACACATCAGACGCAATAAGCAGAAAAAATACGTTGATAGAGCGAAGGCCAAGGTTTGAGCTACAGTCAAAGTGGCGATATGTCGATCATCTTTCAAGGAACATCAGTCGCGGGCACGGTCGGGGAGGGGGTCGGAATACCTTCGTGATTATAAACGACCTCTCCTTTGTAATACTTTTTCATCGTGTGCGCATCAATACCCTCATAGAGAACATCTCCCGCGACATTTCCGAAAGTTTGCCGTTCATTCGCAACAGTTTTGAGGAACGTCGTGCAGCCAGAACCAGGACACCCAAGGACCAGACACATCTCTCCCGACTTCAGCATGCCCGATTGCTTGTGTAGAATAACTCGGCTTGGTCCTTCTTGCGTGAAGAAGAAGGGCGCGATTACTTGATACCATAAGTAGAGAGGAATGGCGAGGAAAAAGCCGAGGACGGCGCCGCCGAAGGTTCCGACGTAAATCTTCAGGGTCGCAAATGAATGGATTTGTTACGAGGCGACAGAGATAACCTGTACTTACTTTGCTATTTACACCACCCCCGACTTTTACCTCGAGATCGTCCCATGTTACGCCGACGTGCTGAATGAAGCCTGTCAGAAATAGTAAACTTTGATACCACGCGTCGGAGGCATACTTTATGCTAGAGTAACATTGTAGTCAGCCTTCGCTCCAAGAGACACGCACGAAACACGCGGAATGCGGCGCACCTTTATTCCTGCTGCTTGCTGGGCGTCGTTGGAACTCGTTAGATATTCACGAAGGTCGAAGGGGGCCTCCTGGTCGACTGCTTTCTCAAGATCTGAGGCTGCACGCGTTGTCGCGCCGGAGGAAGCTGCTTGAGAGTGCCGGGTCAATTGTCGTGAAAGGGCATTAAATTCTTCCTCTGCTTGTGCGACGTTGACAGAGAAAGGGGAGGTGGGCGAGCGAGGGGGGGTAGAATTTCCCTTTTCTTGAACTTGGGGGGAATCCTTCGCAGCATCCGTCATGATGGGCAAGATGAGAGGGATGGACTGACTCGAGGGAAAGGAAGGAGCCGAGGGCCGCCCTTTATAAACTTGGGGCTTGGTAATCTTTTCTTCACAAAGAACAAATGACAAAATGTAGGCCCGGGTGCCGTCAGTCAGCCATTCAATTATTCCCGATCTTTCGGGGTCCGTTGTCCGGATAGTTTCTGTCCTTTTAGCCGCAAGGTGCCCGCGGAAGCACACTGCTGCACAGACAGAATCCCTCATAAACGGATTCAGACCCTTTTACAGCCTTGTGTCTATAGCCAAATTCTTGCGATCCCAATCGATTCAAAAAAAGAGAGAATAGGTGGGATCAATGATCCATCGTCCCGGGAGAAAGTCGGATATACGGTTAGTTGGTAGGCCAGCTGGTCTAATGTGTTACAGAATGAGAGCCAGGATAATATCATAGTCTTGGGTACTCTGGTACGTCGAGTAGTTCAATGGCTGGCGCGATCTCCTCTATGTTTTGCGCACTTCCATCCGTTCAGCCGCTGGGTTTGTCTTGCTTCGAGACTTCGAAATCAAATTGTGACTCGGGAATCTAATTAGTAAAGAAATCACGGATTTGCGCCGGGATTGAGCACATTTGGCACAATTGCCCATAATACACCATTGCCGGGGTGGGAAGTCTCAAGGAAGAATTCTTGCAAGCACAGGGCCATTGCAATAACATTTTTGCTGGTGGCATGTTACGCGCAGGAAACAATCAGGAAACAATCAGGAAGGAAAGTATCGCACAGTATTGCTTCCTGATCACCGGCCAGCGTTCCGTAAAAGATTGACACAGCTTTGATTCCTTTCTGAGGATTATCTGCTTCGCGCAGCTAATTTTACCTCGGTCGATAATTGGTCCAGGAGAACGGGGCCACAGAAATCAACTTCAAGATTAGAGGTCTAGGTCAACCTGCGAGAGACCGCTGTTGCTTGCGATAGCCAGCAAGATGCGACGACCGCTGAGAGACAGGCGACGGAGTACCTCACTACATGCACACTTTCGGACCCGCGAGCGGTTACTTGACTCGATGGATGAGCCCAGCGTTCATTGACGGCAGAGCGCAAACTTTCCCATTGACGGCAGAGCACAAGTCACGAGAGATCTAGATTTATTGCTGGCCCAGCTTTAGGTGGTTGGCAAGGAAAGCAGTGGACGCTAGTGGACGCTTGAGATGATTGACGGGCCGGAACCTAATGGGATACGACAAAGAAGGTGGAGATCCCGAGAAGTAACTCTCGGATACAACCAACGTGAGAGGGAGAAACGTGAGAGGGAGACAGCGGGCGCGCAACACCGCGCACGCGATTCTTGCCGTTGATCGCGACAAGAAAAAATATTTGAGTGCCTGTATTACAGATATCCGACCGGGAAGGTTCTCCGTGGGTTCAAAGGGTTGAGATTTGATTAGGTGACTCTTGCCTTGGCACCGTGACTGTGCAATTCAAAAAGCAGAGACTATGCCCCATCCAAAAGAGAGATGAGTCAAGGCGACCCCCGGATGCGCAAGAGCTCCACTGGTCAGAGAGCCAAGCTCGCGGTGAAACGAACGACTAAGCAGAGTCGTCGGAGAATAGTTTGAGGAGCTTCAAGACTTTGTAATGAGTTTGCCGTTCATGAGCTGACACAGTGAACAAGCCACCGCCCGAGGCCGCCCAGCCATCGCGCAGTTTCCACCTGATGCCAGAGACAAAAGATGCCGAATAACCTCAAGTGGTGGCAAACACTTCAGGGACGTGATCATTTGAGAGATGTAACCCTTTCCGATTCGTAAGCCCCAGTCCGCCAGAGAGAAGCCGTGACCATTTTTCCACTTTGCGTGTAGTCCGTTGAGTATATGTCCGGTTGAACGAATAGTTGACAGTGCTAGTGTATGGCGGAAGGAGCCCGAGCGCGATACGAATTAACTTGAGCAACGTTGGCCACACCTGAGATTTCAGAACATGAAGGTAAGCGCAGAGAACTAACGTCGCAGCCAAACTACACCAACTATTTCCTTTTTCGGCACTACGCCTTGGCCTGAATCCACGACGATGAAGGCGTATCTGTCCCTCCTCTTTCTCGTCCGCAACGTCTTCGCACACGGCGGCGAACACCATGGCATAGGCATGAAGCCCGGCGAGAATATCCAGGCATATGCCCAACGGCATGTATGCGTTTTTCATTCGAAATTGTGCTTTAGCAGCTAAACTTCCGTCTCTGTTCTAAAGATGTCGTCGGAGCACCATATGTGCGTGCTTTGCAGTCTTTTCATTTAGCTCGCATGCTCATTTAACTTCAGCGATTCATTCGACATGCGGAGTTTCTTCCAACTCCACGACTTGAATCGGTACGTACGTGTCTCGACTCGTCGCACACGATATCCCCGACGTGTCATTCCAGAGACGGTTTCTGGGATAGGGAAGAGGTCGAAGCCATCTACGGCGTCCACCACGTCTATTCACAGAAGAAATCCAAGGCACGGATCACAGCTAGCTTAATTCGATGACACCCTAATGGTGGAACCACAGGACGATGAGGAGCATCAGAGGAAGGCAGACCACATCTCCAGCACGGTGCTGAATCTTTTGGATAAGAATAGGGACGGTAGGATCTCCCCGGAGGAGTTTGAAGCCGTCGGACTGGAAGGGTTACCCAATTTTGACGACCTGGGGGCCGAAGGACATCACTACGATGTTGAGAGCGAGTTTTTCCTTCACCACGAAGGTCCGTTACAACAGCTATTCTCTTTCCCTCATTCCTCTAACCCCCGTCCGTCTACCTACAACAGAGGAGTTCCACTCGACACCCGAAACTCAAACAGACGAGTCCTACAACCACCCCGAGGATCTCGAGCACTTTGCGCACCACGAAGAAATTGAGCGCAAAGAAGCTGCAAAGGAAGCCGAGTACCAGGGCATCACCGTCGAGGAGGCGCTCGCCCAACACGAGCATGTCGAGCCCCCTTCACAAGGTCAAGGTGAGACTGAACACACCAACCACGCCGTCGAGCCCCCAGTAGATGAGGCACCGCAACACCCTGCGGCTGTACCCCACCCCCATGACGAGCAGATTGTTGCTGAGCATCTCGAAGAGCCACCTGCTCATGTTATGCCGCCAGATGCCGGGAAGCCCAAGGTGACGCGGGTGCCTCCACCGGAGAAGCAAGATCCGAGGCTCAAATTCAACAACGCTAAGGAGGAGGCTCATCGGAAGGGGGAATGGGGGTCGGGCTCTGATGGCTACAAGCCTCCAACGAAACCCAGCGATAAGATGCGGTACGTCCTGCCTGGAGTATGTTCCTCGTTGTCCTTCCTAACTGTCTTTTACTCTAGGAAAAACCTCCCGTACAAGGTAAAACATATCGCTCGCTCTCTTCCTCCTTGCTTGAGGTCACTGACGGTCAGGAACGCATGCAGTACAAACTACGCCGGAACTGGGGCGACTTCTAAATTGGCGTTGAGCGCATCTTGTGGCCTCCGGAGTCGGTATCTCTGTCATTACCTAATATATGTACACCAGCACTATATTCGTTCATTTTTCGGATGCAATCTTTCCAGTGGTGGGTATGTAAATAGCATGAGTCTAGCGTAACATAACAGTACGAAAGCTGAATAAGTTAGGGGACACACCAGCCGTGTCACCGCCCATCGAACATATCGTCCATGATTCCCTTCTCGATTGCAGCCCAATCCACGTTCCCAGCACTCGCATATACACTCTCATATGAGGATATACTCACGCTCGAGAAGAATGGCATCAGGTCGCGGACGCTCTCAATTTGCCGGATGGAATTGAGCAGTGGCCGGCGCATGGGACGCTGATTGGCAAAGGTCGCAAGGAATGGGGAGGGGCTGACAATTAACCCGTTTGTGGCCGGCGGTTCCTACAACGAACGCATGAAAATTTCTGGACGATGAATGAATTGCTACTCACTCTGGAATCAGCTGCAGGCAAGCTGCCGACGATCTCCGCTAGCTGGTCCAGCATCGCTTCAGGGAAACACCCGTCGGGCCTGTATATAGCGTCCACTGTGTCGGTGATGAATATCCACTGATGTCTGATAGGATGTGAGATATCGCGCAAAGTATGTGCTTTCGAAAAGGCGCTTACATTTGGAACTCCTCCGATTGCAATGTCAACAAGAGGTCGAGACATTTGCTGGCCGACAGAATGGACTGAAGATCTTCTGAACCGTCGGCCGGGAGTGATGTCATGAGTTGTTCGAATATACGATACTGTGGACAACTTGTCAGGAGGAGCAAATGAAGGCAAAAACATACGAACCAACTCTGTCAGCAGCACAGGCCAGAAGCTGGTCAAGTTATGCTGCGACAGTCGGGATAGAAGCACTCTGATACAGAGGTACACCTCGCTCTGCACAATGGGGGCTGTTACGTTCCGCAAGATATCGACGAGTTTCTCTTGAATCGAAGGCAGCAGGGTCAGGTACTGGTTCTTGTCGCCCGAGAACAAGACATAAGATAACCGCCGAATGTTCAGCGAGCGAAGCAGCATCTCATACTCCCGGTTCGTGAAGATGTTGGCCGACGGTGCCGTAGCGACCTTAGCTGGAAAGTTTGGATGGTCAGAAAGTCAGTCAGTCGTCTATCCAGTGAAGTATGATACCTAGTAATTCAGGGAACGCAGTTTTGTCGAGATCAAACATGGATTTCATAATAGGTTTCCACTTTTCGGCTTCCTCCGCGCTGCAGTTGAACAATCTATTGTCGTTCAGAAGCTCGGCGACTGGAGGTTTCCAGGTTTTAAGCGCTGGGGGGATCTTCGTCATTTCACTGATGATAGTCACGACAGAGGCGTCCACGTCCATGGGTCTACCACCAGTTAGTAAGTATAGCAGAACTGGAAATTGATCTCGAACCTTGATGATTTCCCCTTCATCGCTGGGCTGACGATGTAATATACGATATTCGTGCATGCAGCAACAACTTTGTCATTGTCCATTAAGAACCGACGAAGATTTGGCATCGCTGCCGTTGCAATGAAGAGATTGACCTGGTGGAGTGTGAGATAATCTCAAAAGAGGTAGCCGCAACTGACCTGAGACGCCATCTCGACGGGTGCAGGTCGAGGTGTAGCATCAGGCAACGATGAAACGCTGGCACTGAGTTTCTCATCTACGGAAAGTATGAGAACTATGTTTCTTCGGGGTCGAATGAGCATACCACGAAGTGCAGGGGATTCTCGTCCACTGTTGGTCCCCAACGTGTCCTTCGTGCTTCGTCGGATCCACGATCCTTGATCATAGGCTCGCCCGACAAAGACAACGCACGAATCCAGCAACCTCGCGAAGGTTTCCTGGATACTTGTTAGTAAACCACTCACAATGGTGAAAAAAACGTTCTACCTGTAATTCTTTGCGGATCCGCCTATCTTCCATGGCTGTTGTTTGGGTGATCTTTTCGGCCAAGACTGTCAAACACCTGTAGGGTATTACGCCATGAGACCGCGCTACTTTGAGCGTAACTCACCTCAGCGTCGGATAGGTTTGGGGTTTGAACTCCTTCGTGCTGGCGAAGATATCTTTGACAAGTTGCAAGAACCGACCCCAGACTTGAAGGGCGATAGGGCCTTCCAACCGCCGCAAATATTGCTCCAGAAATTTGAAGAGGATAGAATCAGTCCTGTATAGTTCGCGTCAGACAATTTTATGCGAAGGCAACGCGTATTTGGCACTCACAAGTCAGGGTTGATGGCTTGCTTTTTGGTCTTTTCGGAGATTCCCGAAACCCGACATGTGATACTTTCGCAAATCATATGAACAGCACTTTGGGCACTGGCGATGAGAACATCGACCAGCTCGAACGCTTGTTCGTAAGGAATTTGCGACTCCTATACATATTTTAAGTGGGTTTGGACATCGAGGATTTGTCCACGCACCGGGAGTTCACGGTTCCAGCAGTCAATGATCGACTCGAAGACTTCTGCGGACTGAACACGGAAGAGATGTTCCAAAACGCGCCTACAGCGCAACCGTGTACGGTTGTAGATGAAGGATAGGGTGTCGTCTTTAGAGGACCAAGTATCTCGATCAGACCACTGTAATGTTGACCAGATCAAGTACAACACACGGACACCCTCGTGCAGGGACCTATATCCAGGAGACTTGGCCTAGCAAGCTGGTTAGAGTGGACAATGAATGTAGATACTAGATGATCTTACCGTGAGTTGATCATCACCGCCCAGTGTCTGAGCACTCTCTGAGCTGAAGACGCCTGAGACATAGCCCAGCAGTCCACTATTGTCTGATACTTTCTCTGTAGGAGCCTGTTCATCCTCTGAGCTGGATGGCTCTGCAGGGTACGCTAGGCTGAGCAAGACTAGTCTTTCAAGACCTCCAAGAAGCATGAAGAACTCCGCATCTGTAGCAGTGGATGTCAAGTCCTCTGTGAAGAGGCCATCCTTGAACGTGACTTTTAAGATATCTCCCAATGACGCCAATAGTTGTCTGCACATGCACTCGTTGAGGGGAGTGACAGCTGCTTGCAAAGTAGGCTGAAATTGAGGTACAGCCATGAGAACGAAATCCAGCCAGTGCTGGAGGACTGGCCGATTCGTAGGAGAGGCGATACCATCCACCAAGGTTTGTATCAACAGGGGATTCACCGGGAAAGCACGATTGGCAGATTCTTGCGACGAATCCGGGGCAGCTAAACCATCCACAGACCCATCACCTTGCCGCTGCTTTCCGCTTGTTGAATTATCGCCGGCAGTAGCAGCAAATATGAGGGAGTGTAGAAGGTGTAGGAGTTTGTTCTGGAGGTCAAGTCTCGCGCGGTGTACGGAAAAATACAGTTTCCCAACCACCAGAGCCTCGATGACCTCAACTGTGACAGGATCCACTTCCCCTCGCGCTACGATTGCCTGCAATAGATCAACGACTGTTGATTGGATGCCGATGTTGTTGGGTTGCATAGCGGCATCCAATGCTGGCTTCGGTTCTGACGAAAGGAAACTGCAGGGAAAATTGGGATTGGACCAAGCAGCTCAAAACGAAGACTTACCGGAGGAGAACTTCTATCAAAACTTCGAGGTAGCTCGGTTCTGAGTCAGGTATTCCCACTAATGCATGCATTGAGTTTACAGCATGTCCTGAAGGCGAAATCCTTACTAGCTTCCACTCGCTGAATCAAACCGCTATGATGAGATCGTTTTATCGAGGTACCTCGGGCTGTTTTGGCAAAGCTTTGTCCTCCAAATCGTATAACTCCAAGAAGTATCTCCAAGAGGTGATTGGCATATCGTTGGTCAAATGCACGCTCGTAATAGAATCCATTCAACTCTCTGCCTTTCACCTTGGTGGTATTGGGAATCCGACGGATAGTGGGATCGAGAAGATCAAACAATAAAGGGTCGAGGATACTGCGGTTCATGAGATCGAGCTTCAGGTTACGGTCATGGCTTCGGCTTACCGGAGATACGATTTCAGACTACAGCGCATCCAGCTCTCGCCGATTCGCCGTAAGCAAGGGTCTTCATTCCTCAGAGTGTCTAACACGACCATCATGGGAACTTTGAAACGGAATCCGGGCAACAAATTGTCCTCTGCTTATGTCGTTATCCACCTTTGAACTCAGAGATAATACGAACACACCAGTTAGTCTCCAGAGTACACCGAACGCCTCGTAGGCTTCCTGCACGTTTCGAGATTCGGGAGCATTCATCGTCTGCGCCAAGATAGATTCGACATGAGACCGACTCGTCGCTTTTTCCAGCGACCATATCAAAGTCACTGCTCTGACATGATATACGGTGAAACTCGGGCGAAGATACTGCATGAGTCTGATGACCATTTTGAACATGATCGCACGCTCATCCACCAACAATCGCGGAAGTAAATTGGGTGTTCCATGTAACGCGACAATTAATGATATAGCTCGATCGACGACCGTGAAATTGCACGACTGGAAGCAACAGTTCAGTTGTAACTTTCGACCACAGACGAGAGAATTGAAATGATACCTCGTGTTCTATAGTCGTCAGGACCGAGGAAAGCCATTCACTGGGTTTCCAATCGATAGTGATCTGCGAACTCAGATATTCCACCAGGCGGTCCAGAAGGAGAAACGTCTGTGCAGAGACCTCCCGGAGATGACCCGGAGATGAGCACCCCTCAGTCAAGAAGCGGGAACAGTTGGTATTTATTGTGATGAGGTTCTGGAACGATGAGGCCAGGGGAATTGTAAACGGTCCCGATAGTGGAGGGATGTCTTCCAGGGACGGTGCGAAGCCATAGAACGTGGCAGCAAAAAGATAGGGACGCTGTGACTTGGCGACCATGTCGATATCTCCACTGAGCTCCGGACGTCGCATGAGAGCTGCTTGCGGTATTTGTCGAAGTATTTCTTCCAGGAGGATGAGGCTTTCCCTAATGGCAGGCGTCATGGTCCGAGCGACGTCGCGCTGAACTTGAATCTACGAAAGCTTAGACAAAAAAACGGCCTGGAAAACGTATCAACGAACGTCCAACAAGTCGGTAATGGAGGCAAAGATAACGGGGAGGTGTATTGTTTGAATCTCTTCTTCTTGGGGGAAATTTCGTAATACGAAAAGAGCCATCCGAAGCGCCTATATAAGTAAGACGGTCACAGAGTTTTCGCAACGCGACTGATGGGTGACAGACCTCGATCTGACTTCCATCTCCAGTGATCTCTTTGAATACAGCACCAAGTAACTGCTTCCACAGGACATGGGGTTCAACAGCCTCGTAAAGAGTGCTCGCCGTCATTGCGAGCTTCAGTCCCTCAAGTCAAAAAAAAAAAACATAAAACGAGAACGGAAAAGCGTACATCTTCGCCGTCCGCGGTCTCGACCAGACGTTTGAGGGCTCTGAAGGCGTCATATACCAAAGACTCAGTAAGTGAGGCTCCAATCTCCCATTTATCTAGGAGGGAGATGAATATCTTGAAGGGTCTCGACTCGGCATAGTCCCCAGATGGCGAAACCATCTCGTCCTGATTCCCCTCTGAGTGGCTGAACGGAAGAGTCCACGAGAAAACTCACCTTGAGGGTAGAGCAAAGAAGCTCGAGGGCATGCTCCCGTAGGTAAGCCACTTGAGGCTCACTGTGTTCATCAGGGCCAAGCAACCATGTATATAGTCGACGGTTGAGAGAAAGATCGCGTCGAAGCACTACACTAGTCGCAGCGCGCATGAGGATCGTGCGATCATCCGCCTGCGCCTTGCGTATTGCAGCACTGTCGATTCGCAAGGATTGAAGGAGAAGGTCTAGAGCTCCTCGTCGAACAAGAAGATTGTCGTCTTCCAAGGCGGCGGCGAAGGCGCGAATCATGAGGCCTATGTCCTGACCTATGATTACCGTATCTTTACATAGTTTAGTAAACAAGACACGCATTGAATACACAGTTACCCACCTTCTTCGGCGTTTAACCTCGGTAAACGACGGGCTAAAAAGTTGAGAGCGGTACCACGCGCAGAGGGGGTTGTCAGCATCACCAGCCAGATATTCTGGAAGAAGAATGCAGGGGATACAGTGCCGGAAAGCCGATCCAGAAGACTGAGGACCTGGGATGAAAATCAGGAACACTCGCAAGTAAAGTTTTCGGCTTGCGACTTTTTCGAAAAACTCGCCCGTCTCTTCTTCCAAACCAGGAAGCAAGGCCAGAATGAAGGACTTCATGATGGGACGCAAGTCCGCTTGTAGCGGTAGATAATGGGTGTCAAATAGGTTCAGGAGCGCCGGCTGAAACGAATATGAATTATGCTGGCCACAGAAACAGCAGAATACAGATCATACCTTCACAGAGGTTGCTGCATATTCAAAGAATGGAAAAAGACCGGAGGACCACACAGCAAGATCTCGTGTCAGACCTTCGGACTGAGAACGATGATTTGAGTTAGTGTGCATAGTTTCATGGTGCCAACATACCCCCAGAACAGCCAGAATATGTGAATACACGTCCAAGGCACGTTGGTGAACACCGGTGGGTAGAGCAGGATTCAAACATTGCGAGAGACGTTTTGCAACAATCAACTTGCGCGGAATCTCCTTGAACTGCATGTACGATTGAAACGTCTGTGGAGCAGCTGGCGGTTGAGACACATGTACGCGCGACCATGAAAACGGACGCGCCTTGAGCAATTGCTTCAAAAACGCGATACAATCCGCCCATTCGTGCACATTATCGAACGAATTGAGACAGCGCTCTACTTGCTGGATGTATTTCTTGTACTTCGGGTCTGCAGCAAACGCTTGTTGGGCGGCAGCTGTATCCACGAGTGTCAGAGGACGATTCACAGTCGGGTTGGGCTGAGCTGAACGGACCGCGTTCGCTGTTTCTGTCCGCAAGCCATTTCTTGACGGATATGGCGGACTCGGTACCGGAAGACTTAGAAGCCATTCAAGGCTACCCCGGAGAGGCGTTGGAAGCCAATTATCTTGGTTTAGAAGAGGTGCTTGGAGAAACAACGCAATGCTTCGAAAACGCGCAGTCTCAATAGGACCTCGGCATATGCGCCAATACGTCCGATCCTGATGCGCACGGATTTGGGCCCAAAATATGCTCTATGTCCGATAAAAATGCGTACGTTTTGACCCGTACTCAATGGTGTGGTCGGATCCTGCGCGCGTACGGAACGGCTCCACCGGCACCTATGTCCAATCATGATGCGTACGAATTTCGCCCATTTCGCGATGCGCCCGCAGAAATGATGAGAATTGCCGTCTATCTGTATGTCGGAGACGTGATGCTCACGGAAACTGGCCTTTGCCGCCGGAATGTTCGTTCAGACGTGCGTACGCAAGCGAAGGTTTTGCTCGCCACCCGATCAGAAATGCGTACAGAAATGGTCAAAAACCGGCAAAATCCCTGCGTACGGAAGTGGCGAATTTTGGCCATTTTGGATCGGACATATTACCGCATATGCCGAGGTCCTGTCTCAATTCGGTCGACGTCGTTGTGACACATTGTGACAAATACGTCGCGTCGCGCATAGCACACAGTCGCCACGTATATGCGGACGACAAAAATACACGGGAATAATATACTATGCACTGACTACAGCCGCAGGAAAACCCTTTCTACAATCCAGAGGCGGCAATGACATCAGATTCTGCTTCAGAAGGCGGAGCAGTGGGAGGCGCGGCCATTATTGTCCGCATCTTCGAAGGTACAGCCGAACTCGAACGCGAAGGTGCAGTGGAACCATTGAGTGATGAATTCTTCGTTGCGCGCGCCTTGGTTTTCGGTGGCACACCCGACGCGGACGATATCGACACTGTTGCCAGTTTGGGAAGTGCAACCGACGACGACTGTTTGTCTCCAGCGCCCGACGCGATGGCTAAAGCGAGAGGAGACTCTTTCTCTCCCATCCACGAATGAGTAAACCAACGTCCTCCGGCGATGCCTCTAATTTCGCGATTGACTTTACGCCAATGTCTGACTTTTGCACCTGTGCGATCGAGAGGCACGATAGGCGCAAACCCGGTATTGATTCTATGGGGTGCTTGGACGGGGAACGGCTTGAGTGGCAGGGGATACTGGGGAAGTGGAATGTCCTGGAGATTAATTGACACAGTTTCTTCGCCTGCGGCACCGTTTGTATATGGTGCTGGTTCTGGTTCAGGCGTGTTGCCGTCTATATGGGCAGGAGAGGAAGCAGCGGTGAAGGAATACCCGGCTGTGAGAGCTAATTTAGATGCGTTTAAGTAGAAACAGACAGAGAGTTACCTTCGCTTGCAACTTCGACATCATCTGAGGGCGGAGGTAACATGACTGGTGCGGCGGCGGGCGGAGGGACCTTCGGCCTTGGGAATCATACTGTCAGTCCCAATATATAGTATGCTGGAGAGAGAACGTACTTGGGACCAGGTTTTCCCCGTGGGCGAGGAACAGCAGGAGTTTTCCGAGTACCTTTCTTCTTCGCCGGCCCTTGTTTCAAGGACCCAGAGGCAGCAGCGGCATCAAGATTCACAACGTTCAGCGGGACCTGACCCATATCTATGGTACCCATCTGTCCCGCTTGCTGGTGTGCTTTAGCGGCCGAGACTTCAAACCAGGACATGGTTGCGCCAAGATTCGGTGCAGGAGGTTGGACAATTTTTTCCTTCGACTTCCTGTCCTCATCTACGGCTTTCTTCTCGTTCTTTCGAGGTTTCCGCTTGCTAGGTGCCTTCCGCTTAGACGAAGACTCCGCAGGGGCCGGGACCGTCACAACAGGTCGCGCAAGTGGCACGACGTCGTCATCGTCTATGAGTTGGTCTTCCTCATCTTCCTCCTCAGGTTCGTCGTCATCCGGAAGAGGGCGTTTGCGGGAGGAGGAAGCTTGACCTGCGGCGGCGCGAGTATCCTTGACGAGCAGCTTTACTCGTCGCGGCGGTTGCGGTGGAGGACTATCCTCTTGGTGAAGGGTGGATATCTGAGGTGCGTCCATGTCCACATCTTGGTCCTGAGCAGGGTCCATGAGCTGCTAGTATGAGAAAAGGAAAGGGCTATGTAGTCGGGAGACAAGTGGCAAGTCTGAGATGGGCCCGTCCAGCCGGTATCATTTTCGTGGTGACTTTGCAAAGCAAACCTAAATTGGCCAAATTCGGCCAACTCCGACTCGCTACAGTCTCCGACAACATACAGAAAATATTTCACATTCTCGTCGAGCTACCCTCTAATCCATCCCACTTCCCCAGGTTATCCTGCACGTCTAATATCCGCGTAGCATAAAAAGTATGGGCAGTGGGTTTGACGCTGTCCAGATCTTTTGTTACACCATTTTCGTCCCTCTCCAAGTGAACTCCCCAAACGCTCACGTTGTCTGTCTGTGTATTATGGGACGCGGCACAGACCCCACATCTCTTACACCGATACCTTGTCTTCCATGGCTTGCCGTCAGTAACATACGAATCCAGCGCAGCACTATGAGGTTCCAAATGCGTCCAAGCAAACGCTGAAGCGGGAAAGTGGATAGTCCAAATAAATGCAGATCCTGCAGTCGTAGATTGAGCTTATGCACTGTATACTCAGACCAGCGAAATACCCACCAGTCGGCCTCTGGCAACGAGTGCAATGGCAAAATGCTGAAAGTGTCGGGTTGCCCGTGACAGTGTAGGACGCTGAACCGCAGAAACAGGCGCCTGAATGCCGCAATTGTGTTGACATGGCGGAGCAGATGAACGGTGAAAACAGTCCGGTGAAAATCTCAGAAACGGATGTTCTCCGTTCGCGATGAGAACTACCAGCGATTTTCACGATTCTCCAGATAGTCCACTGTCTGTTTGCCTGAAATCAAAACACAGTCCACGGAGAGAATGAGTGGTACCTACCGATAGGTACCGGGGCTCACGTATGTGTTCAACTCGTTGCAGTCGTTGCAGCTGAAACCAGGTGAAACACTTCGCTCTCAGGGGAATATTAAAATTGATGGCTTTAGTGGTCATCTAGAAGAGAGCGTTTATGAAGGAAGAGGCCTTGCGGAGGTACGGATTTCCTTGAGACCGCCATTCTCGTGGTGAGTTCGCGAAGCAGACCTAAAATGGCCAATTTCGGCAAACTCTCTCGACAGTCTTCGGCCACGCAACACACAGAAAAATATCTTACTAGTTACAGCAACATTCTTGTCGAAGAACCCTCATATCCTTCCCACTTCCCCAAATTGTCCTGCACGTCCACTATCCGCGTGGCATAAAAAATATGGGCAGTAGGTCTGACACTGTCCAGATCTTTTGTTGCACCATCCTCTTGCCTCTCCAACTGAACTCCCCACACGCTCACGCTTTGGGTTTTCGTGTTGCGAGACGCTACACAGGCCCCACAATTCTTACAACGATATCTCGTCTTCCACGGCTTGTCATTAGCGGCATAGGAATCCAACGCAACATTATGCGGTTCCGCATGTGTCCAGGCAAAAGCAGTAGCGGGAAAGTGGATAGTCCAGATGAATGCGCATCCTGTACCCGTAGACTGATCATGAGCGTCAAGAAATTGTGTATTGAGGTTAGAACACCGGCCATTCATCCTCTGGCAACGAGTACAATGGCAAAATGCTGAAAGTGTCGGGTTGCCGGTGACAGTGTAGGACACTGAGCCGCAAAAACAGGTACCTGAATGCTGCAGCTGGGTCGACATGGTCGAAGAAGATGAGTGCAAGACCGGTCAGGTGAGCGGAGCTCCGGAGACGGATGTCCAGGATTCGCGAAGAAAACTAATAGTAAAAGCCTTTTTGATGGACAGTTACCTGGACACATAAAGTCAGAAAACACAGTTCAAAAAGGAAATTCGATGGAAGACGCACGTTGAATTCACAGTTCACCGAGCGGAAAACACAAAGCTTAGTCGAGATATCTATATTGTAGCAGAACAACGGGAAAAAAATACAGTTATGATGAAGTAGCCTCCCATCGCGCAATGAGCTTTTCAAGGTCGAATCGAGGGTCCTCCGGATCTGTGACGAGCGCTGCAAGAAACCAACACACAATCAGTACCATGTCCCGAGCGTCGACAAAACCAACACGCACTGTCCGCAGCAGTCTTCGGCGCCTCCAACTTCTTCCTCCACGCCTCCTTCGCCTCAGCTATTACATGTTCGCGCTGGTGCGTCGCCGCCTCGATTTTGTGCACGTTATGCGCGGCTTGAAGAGTTCGGCGATGGTACCAGCCATAGACAACGCCAGTGAAAAGTGCGGTGTATCGCACAACCTGCAAGTTCCTTTGAGTTGTTGATTATGAGCAAAGTTTCGTGGCTTCTGCCGCACGTTAACGGTAGGAGACCCCATATCTGCTCAAGAGGGGGCAGAAAGATGTCGCGCAGGGCTGGTTGACGGTTAACGACGCCGGGCGATAGCTAGCTTGCACCACACTCACCGAAATTATTTTGTCAAGGAGTGAGGGAGGGATGTTCGGCAAAAGCCGGCTAAAGCTAACCCTAACCCCATCTCACTGCTGTTTCAGAATCACAAGACCCTAAAGACTGGGGGGGACGACAGAGTATTCGAAGAAATTGTGGTGTACAAAACATGATACTATACAGCGCGACGGTACCAGTACTCGAATCAAGGATATAATGAAAAAATAAGTATACTAATTTACACCCGAACGTCTAAGCGGCGCTCGACACTGCAACTTTCTTTTTCTCTAGCTTGAATCTCTGCTTCGTCGCGGCCACTCGGCGCTTCATCTTTGAACGACATTTATCACACATAATTCCCGGAGCACCCGGCGTAATTGTACGATTGCACGTCTTGTTGCCACAGCGGGTCGATTGAGCTTGAGCTTGAGCAGACGGCGCATCGGGATGAGATGTGTTAGGTTCATCTTCGGCGGTTGGGGCAGCAGAGGTAGACACAGGCGCGGACGCAGTCGACGATGGAACTTCGGGAGGAGGCGCAGCGGTGCCGACGTCAGAAACAGTCGTTGCAGCCTCCTGCTGCTGCTGAACCGTATGTGCCGAATTTCCCTCCTCACTCAAGCGTCTCCGCTTATTCGACTGCTGTTCCTTCAGACCACAAAATTCAGCCGTCACATATCAGTCAAACCACAGAATACACACCTCAGGCGCCGCAGGCGCAGGGTTCTTCAAATCTACTCTATATTTATAATATGCGTACCCCTCGCCCGAAGTATTTGCAATTGTAGAAGGCGGGAGCGGAGCCGACACTGAAGGATTTACCTGGAACTGATGCTGCTGGGATTGTGGTTGACTCCTATATGCAGCATACTGCGACTGATATCCGCCAGCAGTAGTTGCTGCTGGAGCAGTGGAAGTAGCTGCTGGAACAACAGCAGAAGGCGGATAAGGATATCCAGCGCCCGGAGGAAGAGTCGTAAGTGGGTAAGGATAATAATACGGTAGCGGCGTAGGACCAGGCGGCGCGCCGGATGTGTCTCCGGAAGGAGTGAATGGCGGGTATGCGAAAGGTATGAACATCATCGGAGGCTGGCCTGGGGCAGATCCCGGCAACTGCGTGGGCATGCCATAATACCCAGGATGAGGAAGGTAATAAGGATAGGGAGCAGGCGAGGGATACGGGGCGGTCGAAGAAGAGGAAGGACCTGCGGCAGGCAGCGAGGGTGCAGTTGTTGGTGCAGTTGATAGCGTTGTGGGAAGTGGAACGACACTTGCACTTGAGGGTGGTCTCCCGTCCTTGTCGAGGGTAGAGTATTTCCGGTATTTGCGAGGCGCGGGTATAGTGCTGGGCTCTGGAACGGTCTGAACATATCTTAGAAACGGCGGTAATATATCACATATTGGGTACGCACTTGGGATTGGGCAGCAGGAGTATAGACACTCTCAGCGACGACTGAAGCTGAAAACGATTCACCGTTTGCGATCAGCGTCCCATTCTTGTCGTAACGAGGCCACCTTCTGTATTTGCGAACAGGGCGTACAGGAGGTTCGGCACCATCTTCTGATTCGGGAACAACGTATTCTATGAATCTAGGCTCAGACGACGGAGGTTGAGCGCGTGAAGGAGTTTTCGCAGGCGGGGGCTCGTTCACGGTCAAAAGAGTAGATGTTGAGGTGTGGCCTGGAGGGTACGACGCCGGAGTCCCGGTGCCCGTCATACTAAAGTTGTTTTGCATCGAGAGTGGAGGTGCGGACATCGCAAAGCCAGGTGGTACCGCGAGCAGTGGTACTGGCATGGTATAACTAGGCGGCAAGGTAACCGAAGGCGCATGAATGACTTGAGGAGTTGTAGGCGGGACCGTGCTTGAGGTCGCCGGAGAGGAGGCTACTACGGGAGGCGGGGGAGGCGCTAGAGCCGCTTTCTCGGCCTTTTCAGCAGCCTTCTTTACCTGCCTTGCAGTTTTGGAAATCTCGCGGCAAGGCTCACAACTTCGCCAACGCGCTCCTGGCAGGATCAAATTGCAACACCCGTCTTCGCGGCAGCTGAAAGCAGATCTGGAACGTCGTGGGATGATCTAGTTGGAGAATTTGAACAAATTTCAGTGATGGAGCAAACGGGTACGACGAACCTTGCCAGGAATGTCCGAAACTTCATCAGTTGTGGAGGGCACTTCTGGAGTGCCATTCCCATCGGACGGCCCTTCTATTTGATCGCTCCCGTCCTTATCCTGGGATGTTGTATCCGCATCCTCCTTAGGTTCTTCATTTTTCTTCAATTTTATCGGACCTGGAGCCACCAACATCGTTCCATCCGGTAGCATAAACCCTTTCTCGATCTTCTCCCTTCCGCGCTTCAGCTTGCTATGAAACCTATTCTGAATACGATGCGCCTCGCAGCGCTTGTATCGGTAATGTCCCGGAAGGAGATTGTGGCAATGAGAGACGGTACACATGCGAAGAGGAAGTGTCGGAGGCGGTGGGGGAGCCGGCAAAGCGGGTGCAGACGAGGAAGAAGGGCCATCTTCGGGTTCCTGATCTGGCGGAGGCGACAGCTGTGCTGAGATGATAGAGAGTTCCCATGCGCGATGTTCGTCGGTGCCGTCGATGAGAGGCGGTATCCCGCTGGAGACGCGTCGCTCGTCCTCTTTGACGCGCAATGTTTCCAATTCCTTGTCAAACACTTCGCGTTCCGCCTTCCATTTAGCTCGCTTCGTGATTCCGTAGTGTCGGTAGCGGGTACGACATTCGCGACACATCTTGAACGGGTAGGCTTCTGCGTGAATGGGTAAATAACGGGCAAGAATTCGACGATGCGTTAACGTTACCTATCGTGTCAAGAATGATAGCCTTGCAACCTTTGACTGAGCAATACCGCGGCCCATCCAGAGATTGGGGAATACCCGATACGGTTGTAGCAGATTCCGAAGCTCCGTCAGTGGGAACGTCGGCTCTTGGTGGAAGCGGCGGCAATGTGGATTGGCGAACGCGAGGAATCGCAGAGGGCTGCAACGTTAACGCGCCTGCCAAAGTCGAGCTCGAAGAAACAGGGGTTTGAGCATACAAAGCTGGATCAAGGGCCCATGGAGTAGAGTTTGGAGACTGAGTGTGTAGTGTAGAAGGTGGGGGTTGAGTCGGCGCTGCGGAAGAACCAGCACCATTTTGCGCCTTCACCCAGGTCAGTCAGGGTGCAAAGGCTCTCAAGAAAGCTGCAGATTATCTTCACCTTTGACCAGAGAGGTTGCTCGACATCTTGCGCGTTCACAGAACCCAAAGACATTTTACTAACCAGCGTCTTCTCGGCTTTGCGTCTAGCACGCTTGGTGTTCGCGTACCCGCGATGTTTCTCGCGACAAGGCACACACATTTTCTTACTGGTTATCAGATCTGTAGTCGCCTCAACGATGTTCGAACACCCGCGAACTGAACATTTGCGTGGAGATCCCGGGGGTACAGTTTCTGAAGCATTTTGTGGCTGAATGGGTGAGTATTGACCAAAGATAAGCGAAGATCGCAACAAAGGAAAGTTTCATACAGGTAATGGCGGGAGCTGCGAAAACGCGGGTGGATAGGTGTTGGGGTGATACGGCGAAGCGCCCTGGCCAGTCGTCGGCGCGAAACTAGACATTGTGATTGACGACTGGCTGAGACTCGTCAAACCGGGGAATTGAACGATAGGCGGAGTTTCAAATGTTTGATCCTTTGAGCAAGGCAACTCGGCTGCCTACTTTGAACGAACTAAGTAATTAACACAACATCTTCATTCCTAATACACATTCCCCATAGAGACACCCTGCAAGCATATTTCCCGCCGGACCCCGTTCAGTGCAAAAGAGAGAAAAAAAGATTCAGCTCATCTGACCGAGCGGATGCTTCGCCACCTGGTCTGAATCTCATCGTGCTTCACAGTCCATTCGGCCATGAATTTCGCCCGCTGCCAATTATCAGGCCACCCACACTCCTTGTAAAGCTCCAGCAGAGTCGACTGCTGTTCCTGCTCCTGGCACGAACTTCAGTAGGAGAAAGTTCACAGTATTGCAAGTCGGCATACCTCATCCTTGACATAGTAGGAAGCGGGCTCGCTCCATGTTGGGTCAATTACGGGCAGTCGCGAAAGCGAATGGTAAGCATAAATCAACTCTTCAAAGTAACGCGCCGCTGGAACTATCGTCGCCCTGCGCCATTCAGTCCGCAGCATGCATTCCCACTCCGGGGTATGGTATCGAATGCGACCGTGTCGAACCCACTCGGATGTGTTTTCCGAAGGGCAATCACCTGCGCTGTAGGCCCTTATGACCCCGATTTTGGTGTCGAGCATGACATGCCAGCCGTAGTTGTGCGGGAACACGAGCGGCAGCAGCCACGAATCGAGTTGGGGGCAATTGTTATAGTACTTGTAAGGCGAGGGAAGTCTGCCCTCGCGCAAGTACAACTCGTCCGTGTAATCCCCAATGCGCGTTTCACTGAAGATTTTGATTTGTTCCCCGTACGGGCCGTTCATTTTCGCACTTGGGTAGGGCAGTTGTTTCATGAGCGATATAACTTCGGGGCTATACCCAAGTTCCGCTGCGAGCTCCTCATCCACCGGAGGATCAGTATGAGGTGGGTACCGAATGCTCTCTTCCGGCCAGTGACCCATGGTGATCAGGAGCTCGTAGAACTGTGTTATGACGGAGACGACTCGATCGGGGTCGTAAGAAGCGGCCGCGTCTTCTTCCGCTTTGAGAACAGTCGGAATCCCTGCGTCCAATTCGGCTTTCTCGTCTAATTCTTCGAGCGATTGTGTAGGTGAGATAGGGTGTCTTATCACTTTGTCCGCGCAGATTTGAGCCACTTCGGAGTCGCTGATATCGCTTTCTGACGCGTCCGACTCGCTGGAATCGCCGTCTGAATCAGAACTTGAAGGGATATAATCGGAATCGCCGTCCGTGTCATCCTCTTTGAAGTCAGTGTCGAGCCATGAAGGAGGGTGCTTCTGGCGCTCCTCTTCCTGCAGCACAACAACGATACTGGGGTGCTTCCATGGCCAGGGCCACGGTCTTGGAATGATAGTAGGTGGTCGCTGTGCAGGTTCAAGTTGTTCCATATTTAGATTCGATGGCATATGTGGCTGTGAAATCGCATCACACTGCCAATTTAGGAATTCTTTCGCTAAATTGCACCTCGCTCAGGCTCGTTGATCATGAAAGGTTCCGCTCGTTTCCGTCTCATTAATGTAGTCAGCATCCATTTTTTTTGGTTGGCTCAGATACTCCGATTGCTTCGCAATACGCATCCTGACTCAGCGACCCTTGACTGCGCAACATGGCGGCCCACTGAGCGGCGCTATAAAACGGACGAGGAATTCTACTAATTGCACACTCCTCTCATGGCTCGCAAGTTTGTCTTCTTTGGCCCGTACATAACCACGCCCGAAGCTAAAGAACTCCGGGCGCGCATTCACACCGCACACGTTAGCAACGTCCAAAAGCTCCTGGCCGATAAAATTATCAGTTACGAACACATCCACGGTCAATCGAATCTCTGGCAGCTCAAAGTTTCAACAGAATTTGGCGGCCCTTTTTACAACGATGACGGCGCTGGCGAAAACTCGTCCGACCGAGCCTTCGCCGGCAGTTTCTTTCTGATGGAGGCTGAAAACCGCGCAGAGGCGCTCAAGATCGTCCAGGCTGACCCGTACTACGAAAACGGACTGGTGCGCTGTCTCTCCTTTTTTTGAGTCTTTCGTTCTAACGACTCGGTTGCGCAGTGGGATATTGCAAAATTGCACCTGGTTGAATACGATACAGGACCGCTTCCATACCCGTTCGCGTAACTTCGAATGAACTATCACTGCGCATGAATGTTCATTTAGTTCAACAATTGAATGGCACACACCACTTACTTCCAGGTTTACTTCCCGGTCACGCAATGTTCTTGTTCTGAATGAGGGTGAGAGCCTCGTGGACGGTGGCGCGGCAGACAATTACAAGGGCACTTTCTCCATTTGTCCATTTCCTTGTATTCCTCGCGTTCCCAAAAAGGCAATTATTGTGAGTTATAGCGCGCCTCGTGGTGTATCGTTGATGTGGT
Organism: Favolaschia claudopus; assembly: GCA_037176885.1. Classification (NCBI taxonomy): domain Eukaryota; kingdom Fungi; phylum Basidiomycota; class Agaricomycetes; order Agaricales; family Mycenaceae; genus Favolaschia; species Favolaschia claudopus. The sequence goes on along the minus strand of JAWWNJ010000032.1, from coordinate 236,969 downwards.
CTTCCCAGAAATGGGTGAGCCTTTGTATTTTGTATGGAGTACTCCGGTGTTCCCAGGAAGTATATAAGCGCGACAAGACGTTGACTGGAGATCAGAGCCAGCCCCGCGTTAGCTCTTGAACAACAATTAAGAGCCGAAGCTTCCCTCAGGCTTATTGTTCTTCGGCGATACAACTGCGCTTATTATCTTCAAAAAGATACATACGCGCCCACTCACCTCCACGACGACCCATTTCCCCCCTCGTCCCCCTCACGTCGTATTTACCCTCCCACTAATTTCTCCATCTCGTCTTCACTTCACTCCATCTCGCATCATCCTCACTTGCATCCATCCATCCATCCTCGCATCTGCATTTCGCATTTCCATTCATTCATTCATTCACGACCACACCACACACACCTAATTTTATTCCCCACCAACGAATCATCATAATGTCGACCTACACCAAATACGCATCGGCCCCGGCAGCACCTGCCTTCGGCCTCTTCCCTGCCGGCGCCACGTCGCCCAACGCATTCCCCTCCCTCCGCCAGTCACCGCGGGACACGCACAGCATGTATGCGCAGTTCTCCGCACCCGCATCCGCCACCGCCCCGGGCTCATCGCAGCCAATATCGGGCCAGGCCAGCTCGAAACGTTTTTCGATGCGGAAGTAGACGCGCGGGTTGGGATATAGCGAGCAGGGAAACAAATAAACGACCATGATTCACGACCACCTCACCTTTTGCGCCGAGTTGCGCTATGGCAGAGCATAATTCATGCTCTTTGTTGGGTTGGAGAGCGGGCAAGCGAGCCCATTTGGGAGGAGAGAGTGCCTGGACTGTGTAGAGCGCAGATTCGGGCAGAGCCCCTCGAACAGTTTATGATACCAGCATCTGTATTATACTAGACAACGCTGTATTGTTTTTCGCGACAGTGAACATGAGAGTTGAAGACAAGAGGTGTTGATGATGCCATCGGACAAGTGGGCCGATTCCTCCGATCGCCGAGGCCAGATAGTTTTGCTCACGGACCACCCTTGAATTGTCCCCGTTTTCATTGACGCCCTCAACGATGGCGCCAGCCCGTGCAACCGCCTCGACGTCGTCTCCCCCGACGTCGGCGGCCTATCCTCTTTCCCTCCTCAACGAATACACCCACACCCTCGACTCCCTTCCCCTTGACCTCTCCCGTAGTTTCGCCGACCTCCGCGAGCTCGACGCCGTCCTCTCCGCCTCCATGTCCTCCATCACCACCAAAATCCAATCCCTCACCGAGATGATCGAGCAGCGCAAGGGCAAGCCAGAAGAGCGGCTCTGGCTTCTCATGGAAATCGCAGACGAGGCTACCCGTCTGCGACTCGGTGGGGAGGACAAGATTCGCGTCGCTTGCATAGCAGCCGACAACCTCAAATCGCATAGCAGCCATCTGCGAGCCCTCACGGAGCATATTCCCGGATTCGACGCAAATACGCTCAACCGCCGAACGACGTACCCCCATGTTGCCACACGTTCGTTCATGCCTATCGCGTCCCTGGAGCTGGGGAGGAGACGGAGGACTGGCTTCGCTGCGTCGGCACTCGTGAGTGCGCCGGATATCAGCCCAGTCAAGAGGAAAAGAGCTGTTCGCGATGATGACCTCGATCATCGCTCACCCCGAAAAGAAAGAGCAGTGGACGTGCCACCGCGCGCACGCAATGGAGGTCGAAAAAAGTGCGTCCACCATTTTTTCTCTACCTAAACTCATGTTGACAATATTTCCTGCATATAAAGAACGGAGCGCGCAGCTTCCCCCACCGAGTCCTTACTCTCCGTCACATCCCACCTCCCCCCACAATCCAACGCCCGCGCTTCCGGCAGCACTAATTCACGAGCTATCAACGGAAGCGCCAACAAACGCTCCCGCACAGCAGCCGCCGCCCGCGGTGCAAGCAATCAACCGCACGAGTATTACGCCAACAACAACAACCCACACGACCCGCCAAACGGCCACAGCGTCTCCGTCGGAAGCTCCCGCCGCGAATTCAACGTCCCCCCCTCCTCCTCCTCGCATCCCTCTCTCCTCCAGTATCAAAACGGTCACGCGACGCCATACGATCTCCACGCGCGCAGCGGCGGCGGCGGCAACGGCCACTCGCTCTCCAACACCCCCGCACCCGGTGCAGGCGACTGGAATCCCCCGCACCCGCAAACCCTCGAAGGCCCCGGGATGCCCGTCGCGCGAAATCATGCGAACGTCGCGCATAGCACCAGTTCGCTCGATAATATGCCGCCTGACGGTGCGGATGGCGAGGGCGACGGCGATGATAAACCGTATTGCATCTGCCAGCGCGTCAGTTTTGGGCAGATGATTGCTTGCGATGATGCGAATTGCCAATGGGAATGGGTGCGTTTGTTTTGCTTTTACTTTACTTCTATGTATTCTTTATCCTCATCGATACCTCGCCTCTAGTTCCATCTGGCCTGCCTTGGATTAACGGAGCCTCCATCTGAAGGGAGCTGGTTTTGCGATACGTGTAAGAGCAAGCGGAATTCAAAGCGGTCTGGCAGGGGAGGAGGCAGGAGGAAAGCATCAGGCAGAGCAAGGGCCTGATTGCCTGGTTCGCGCTTTTTTTATATATCGTATATACGTCCTTGGTATGCTATCCTGCGACTCCCCCATCATCTCCCTTGTAAGTTTTAGACGTGTATCCTTTTGTAATGGATTTAATAATGCTATTCATGGCTTTTGTATGAAGCTTTCAAAGTTCAGAGCAACAGCGTATATTGAAATTTTGACTTGGGAAATACAATAAACAATTTGATAGATGATGATGTTCAGCGTCGTTTTGAACCCCGTCCCTCATCGAGCGAAGGCGAACTCCTCCGTTTACTGAATTGATAAATCAGTTGAGACTCGCGCAAATAGTGAGTGGGTACACATACCGACTGCGTTCGTCTAGCTCCCCCGGCGGCGTCCGACGTTCTTTCGTCCCACCGTAATCCAAACCATCAACTGCAGGTGCATTCCCATCGCGGTCCTTGTATTTGTTTTGGTTGCGAGGACCCGTGGGCACATTAGGCGGAAGCGGAGACGTAGGTCGCACAGGCGGTGGCGGGGCTACAAAGGGGAATTATGTGTGTGTTTTCGAGGTGAACAAGGAATGACTGAACGCACCGTCATTACCGTATCCTCCCCGCCCACGACCCCTGCCAGAGAAGCCGCGAGCACCACGCGAACCGCGAGCTCGGTACGGTACAGCGCCTGCCCCACGCCCAACGGGTCCTGACGGAGCACCAGATTGCCCTTCCATCTGCGAATACATTTGCTGCTGCCCCATCTGGCTCTGTTCCTGCAAACCGCGTACAAAATTCATCAGCTCCTTCGCCAAAGAAAGAAAGAAAATCAAACAACAAACCTGGCCCGAATACTCCATCCCCATCCCCATCATCCCCGGGTTCCCCACGAAACCCTCCTGCATCATACCACCCCCGCCATTCTCCGGCGTCCCATTCCCACCACCATTACCAACCCCGACTTGCGGCTGGCCTCCGCCATCTTGCATGCCGCCCATTTGCATCATAGCGCCGTTCATGCCCATATCGCCATTCATGCCCATGCCCATTGGACCCATCATTCCCGACATATCCATCATCATCCCCTGCCCCATCATAGCGGGGTTCCCAGCGCCGTTCATCATGGCGGTTGTGCCTGTCATGACCATTTGCCGGACCTCTGGTGGGAGGGCTGTGAGCTGGTCTTCAGGCATCCCAGAGAAATTCTAGCAGCGAATGCATGTGAGAATGATTTCCAAAGTACGCCAAGTACAAAAGGAAGACATACAAGAACATTCGTTTTCAGCACGTTAGCCAGCTCACCCAGGTCACGACGACGGTAGCAGTACGCCTCCCACGATAATTCGTCGAAACCATAATTGAACCAATCACTGATATCCGACCCCGGTTTCCGCCACTGTTTGTCTGCCAACGAAGCGAGATCCACGTCAATTATGAATCGGCCCTCCATTTGCCCTGTGGCGGTCGGGTCGATGGCGGGGTGCGAGGGGGGCGCGGTCACTGGTGGGAGGGTGGAAGGGTCCACTCCATCGTCCTCGGGTGTAGCTTCGGGTTGAGTTTGAATTTGCGCGGGAGGTTCTATTATTTGTGGCGCAGGTTGTGGTTGTGGAGCAGTTGGCGTTGAGGGCGGGGGTTCTGAGATGCTTGCGACTGGAGGAGGAGGAGCTGGAGTGGCCTGAGGCTGAGGTGTCGATGTGGTTTGTGAAGCGGTCTTTGGCGGAGGAGCGACACCTCTTTGTATAGGTGTATACTCAGTTGTTAACGACGACTGCGCTATAGCAGGCACATTAGCATCGGGCTGGAATAAGGAACAGTATTTCTCACGTCGTAAAGGAGCTGTTGAGCTCGAAGTACGCGGAGGTGGGGCACGACTGCCGCCAGATTGTCTACTTTTTGTCGGTTTTATTCGTGAAACAAAGTGAAGGCGCTCACCGAAAATCCAGAGAACGAGCCTGAGGTTCCATGATAATCTCCACATCCTATATTGTCGCCTGGTTAAGAAAATCAACTTTGGTAAAACAAGCAGCACCCTACATCCTCGTCATCTTCCGTCTCCGTTCCCGGTTCCCCGCCCTCTTCCAGGTCATCTTGCACCGGAATAGTCGCCTGACTAGACGAAGCTTCTAACGCTGCAGCTTGAGCTTCTAACGACGCAACAATTTGCTCTGACGTCGGGAAAGTCTCCAAAGACGACGTTCTGAGCCCCAGAGAATTCAAATATCAATCAACCAAAAACGAACGAGACAAGAGACTGTCTTTGGCAACTCACGAGGGTGTTACTAAAGTATCACACGAGAATATGAGAGTCAATGAAATGATATTGGCATTGATACAGTAGAACAAGACAGTGGTTTGAGGGAAGATACGCATACCCGGTACCGGCGTTGACTGGGGCTGGGGAACTCCGCCACCGTAAAGAAAATCGTCGTCGTCGTCCCTGGGTCAAGTTAGAAGATCGTAGTGGACGATACGGAGGACCCACATTAGAGCTTTGAGCTGGACTGTGAAAGTGATGCGCAAAACAGAGTGTGACTTGTGACAGTGTTACTGTTCGCTCTTGTCGCACGCCGCGGCGTACCCTCTTAACAAATAGACCTTACATTGAAGTTACATTCAGCGAAACACCGACAAGAACGACTACTAAGTAGTTGAAAACGAGGACCAGTTGATATTAATGTCTATTTTAGTTGTAGCTAACTTGGGGGAGGAGTGTCTTCCAAAGTGGGACTCGGAGGAGTGTCTTCCGAATTCTCTCCTGCAGTCTCCTCCAAGCCCTTCTTCAAACCCTCCAGCGTCCGTGCCAGTCTTCCACCGCTTGCTTCGCTCAGCACCATCGCAAGCTGCGCCCCAGGCGAGCTCAGCAACCCAACCAATTGCTCTCTCAGCGTCTGCAGAGTAGGCATATCCGCGACGACCTTCACTCTCTCCGGCAGCAATATCTGCCCATCCAGAAGCACACCGAGAATCTTGAGCTCGGGGTCCACTGTCTGCCGGACCTTTTTGATCCTCCGCCCCGGCGTCAGCGGGTCCGCATTTTTGTCGTCCAGCATTTTCTTGAGTTCCTCCTCCGTTTTAGGTTTCCGTGGAGGGAAATTGCGGTCGAAGGTGCGAAGTATGGCTTTTAACTGCGGAGGGTCGAGTACAGGCAACGAAAGGACCGCCATTGCGCCCTTCAGTCCGTCGACCATTCGCGCGACGTCGGCCTTTTCGACGGAAGGGAAGTCGCGCAACGCAGCTCCCAATATGCCCGACCGTATCACGGTGAGCGCGGGTTCGGCGACAGGATCGACGGGGGCGCCAGTTGGTAATGGGGAGGATAATGTGGGTTTGGCGCGATTGCTCGCGGCAGAGATATCTCGACGAAGCTTTATGAGTTGTTGTGATGTAAAGTCGTTGTGGTAGAGGAATAGGAGGGGAGATGTAGTGGTGCTGTTGAGTATCCTCATGTACCAATTGTACTGAAAGGCTTTCTTCCCAGTGAAATGGCGCGGTAGGACCATGCCTTTCGGAATTTTGGGGGGCGCAACGGACAGGGCATAGGCGCGAACATTGGTGTAGGTCGGTGAGCAGCGAGGTGCGAGCTGGCGGTGGGTCGCTGGAGACGCATAAGATGTGGATTTGGAAGGAATAGCGCGCTTTGGGACGCGTCCCGTGGCCGCTGAGAGCATCTTGCGTTTATTGATCGTGCGAAACAAAGAAACAGTAACAAACATAATTATTAATATTAACTTGAACTCAAACATACACCTGCTGCTCTCCTTCTCATTACATTGCTAGCTGTATAACTGTCTCAACTTCCTCTCATGTCAATCTCTGTCTGTTTGATCCCTTTGCACCGAAAAATCTCAGTGTCACCTCCAAGCAATTAGCGACGGACTCACCGAACAACCTGAAGCCAAGATGGCCGCCATATCGTCTATGCTAGCGTGATAAAGCTCTCTTTGTCTCTGCTCTATCTCGGTCTATAAACCAAAATTAGCTGTAACCGACAAGGATACGACGAGAACACTGACCAGGATCGCAACCTTAATCTTCTTGGTCTCTCGCTTGCACGCTTCAATCTCTGCGGAGAGGCGCTGAAGCATGCGCAGGTACTCGCACGTCGCATAGCTACTCTCGAACGCAAGGATATCTGTCCGAAGACTGGATCTCATGACGTTCACTCTGGTCGACCGGCGTCAAATTCAAATCCAATAACATTGTTCAACGAATACTAACCTCGACAACCGAAGCTGAAACTGAAACATGGACTCTCGGTGAAGCAGGCGCTCCTCACTGGCACTATGCAGTATGTCCACTGTCTCTACTACAATTTTTTCGAGCTCGGCCATTCTTGCGCTTGGGAGCAGTGGCTGAACGAGACGCAGTCCTGCATATAGCACGACGGAACCGAGGACGGCGTATTGCATGATATTGTTTGCAGGGACAAAGACCAGTGTCGACGAGAACAAGTGGAAGAGTTCCATGTCGCAGAGTGAAGGGATGGGGAAACGGGATGTCTCCCGCTCTCTTTATAAGTGCAAACCTGCACTGCGTACATTTCACGGATTATATAAGGTCGATACCTTCCTTTTTAGTCTATTCAAACTTTCACCCACGGATTTCTCAGATGTGTGTGTAGTCCGCTGAACTTCTTCGTGTCAACTGATTTAGAACTCTCCCTATATGGCAGGAGAAATTGGCAACATCGGCAACATTCGGGACTCTGTAAGCTCGGCAACATTCGGGACTCGAGATCTTGGCAGCTCTACAGCTCTGAGCTCACAGAATCTGTCTACTACCAGCGATGTACCGATAAAACCAATCTGCCAACGTTTCTTCCTGGTCAATTGAGCAACTCCGTTTCTGTTCAGCGGCGCACCAAGATAGATTGAAAACATTGACAGGCCGAAAAGCTGTTCTGTACCGGATCCGGATATCCTGAGCCGGACATTCGGGACTCCTCAGGCCTCAGCTAAAGCTATTTCGACTCTTCAAGAATTCGTCATAAGCCTATTAGTATTCAATTTTATGGTTCAGTGGGGTCGTTCTGCTGGGTCGTCCTGCTGGGCACATTATATAACCTCTTGAAAGTGCCAATGGCGATTCTCCGTAATCTGAACAGAGCAGCCGTTCTGAACTATCCAACTTGTCAAAGCCTTGAGTATTATTCACGACCCCATACTTCCCCATCGAATCGTGCTTCTTGGAATCTCTCGTTCAGTCAACTCGGAGACTGACTTAACATAGTCTTGTTTCTTCGCGGGAACTGTCCTTCCTTTCGTCGGTCTCACCATCCCAGCCCGGGCTTTCCATGAAAACGGTATGTTTGCGGAACCTCTGAATCGAGAAGTGTCGCGTAAACGGTAATGATGCCCCATCTGCGTGCCGAGGCAGTCCCCAGCCATAGGTGTGGCCAAATGAAGCAGCTCCCACCCATAGAGATGGAAAGCTCTTCGCTGGCTCTCTTCTAGATCTCAAAAACGATCGCGGACGGGCAAGATCACACTCAGCCATCCGCCTACAAAAATAGCTTTGATATCAGGTGAGCCGAACTTTTTTTGTATCAGCATTTCTATACCGCAACAAGTACACTAACTACTAAGACGCGGTGCCACAAGGGCAATAAATAGTGAAGAGTAGCTCTAGAGGGGGAATCGTCCGTAGTTGGTAGAGTATAGTCTCGGAGTGTAATGTAGTAATGTGAATTTACGGGTATAGCGGCGGATGCATGATAGCATAGGCCATAAAGCATAATGAAATAGTACAGAGAAAGAAGAGAGAGAAAGAAAAGAAACATGGAGCCGGGCCACAAGGGCGCGCGGGTGTCGGCAGGGGAGGAAATGAATATCGGGGACGCTTCTGTCCTGGGGGCGTCATCTTGCGGGAGGTGAGCCGAACAGTGTCCATTTACCAGGTGCCATCATTCGTTTGTTTTTGTTCTTGACTTGAGGACGGAGTACTGCAAATCAACACAGGAACAGGACCAGTAGCAGCAGTGTCATCATCCGAGATTGACGACGGAATGAGGAGCTAGGAAATTCCGAATTGAGACGATTGCGAGTCGCAATATACTCATTCGACGAGGATCGCTCATGAAGTGCTGCAATTCAAGTCATTGTATTACGATCTCCGTGCATTAGAGGGCTTTCCGATGGCACAGTAGTGAATTCGTGGGGAACCTGGAATTGGTAGATCTACAGAGAGTTGGTAGAGAGGCTATAAAATTCGCTGGCCATAAGACTTAATCAAAGCTGTGGTTCTCCGAGGCACATTCGAAGCTTTTGAGGAGTGACTTCGGATGGATACTGCGGTGGCGATGATGTGTTGTATGAATCGTGAACTTTAGCAGTCAATACGCGGATCTGAGGGAAGCATCGGGGCAGATGTGCTTGTGTCTTATGCCGATACCCATGGAGCGTTGGTTGGCTGGGGGATACGGTAGGCGGGATGGTCGAGGTTCAATTTTGGAAATTTCCGCGGAGCGAAGTTCAAATATGGGAGGGAAGCGACCCCATTTTGTCTTTTGTGCCTTCCTCTAACCCCTCAGATACCCATGAGTTAGTGTAGTACTCCACTACGCTGCCTGAAATCATTCTCCATGCCCGAAAAAGTCGAATTTCATGTAGCTCGAATTCTGTTGCCGTGCCGAAATGATGCGGTATTGATGGATAATCGGCAAGTTCATATCTAGTGTTCAATGGTCAGAAAATGTATCTTGAAAGGCAGGTAGACTCAACAATGCATCCCTAGTCATCACTTTCTGAACTCCACACTTTATCAAGTCAGGAGCTAGTGCTGTCGCACTGTGCAACATTGCTTCGGCATTTCGGCGCAACACGATGGCCAACAAATTTCTAAAAGATACTTATACTAGTTATATTTGATACCTTCAATATAGTGAAGCCCCTAGCTTGTGGCCTAGTAGATTATAGGCTTCTAGTCAGGTTCTGTACCCAAAGATACCCGCAAAACAAGCAAAAAAAAACTTCCTCATCCAGGACACCAGCTCGGCGATCATTTACATCATTGATCCATCATCAGGTTGACTCTATTTCGATGTAAAATGCCTCAAAAATGCTTTCTTTTGCTTGTTTTTAACTCAAACAGCTCTGTCTGACTGACGAGACCCTTGATATGAGGTTTATGATGCTCCCGAGCTACAAGGTAGTACCCGAAAATGCCTGAAACTGGATGCCCTTTCCCGGATTTCAACTCTGCTCCGCGGGAATTTCTGAAATCGAACCTCGACCATTCCGCCTACCGTAAGGGGGAAGTACTTTTTGTTAACTTTTTAAGATGAAAAATACCGTCCAGTTGCGAGAAAGCTCGAAAACCGCCCACGGTTACATACCAGAAGCCGAGTATGCAATTGAGTATTTCATAAAGATTAGTTTGGAATGTCAGAGGGATCGAATCGTCGAATATCGGAGTGCAAACTGAGCTGTCGAATTCAGACTACACAGTGCGCGCTCTTGGGAGATAGCAAGCACTAGTACTGCAGCTTTCAACGCACTCATGATGGGCATAAGCAAAGTTCAAAATTGATCGCGATTCGCGATCGCACAACGATATAAACAGATATCAATAAACCGTTCAAACCTTTCACAACCACATTCATTGACCGCATCTCTCTACGTGCAATATCTTCCTTCTCGTCGTAATGCTGGCAACGTCTATCTTTCACAGCTCTCGCATCAATCTCTGTCTGCTTGATTCCTTTGCAACTGGGGAAATTTTCAAATTCAGCGTCACCTTCACTGAACACTCATAACAAACTCATGCTCACTGAACCGTGACAGCCTGAAGCTAAGATAACCGCCATATCCTCGATGCTGGAACTGTACACCTCCCTTCGTTTTTTCTCTATCTCGGTCTGCGAAACAAATCAGCTATATAGCAAGGCAATAGGATGAAAAGACTATAATAACCAGGATCTCCACTTGTATCTTCTTGGCCTCTCGCTTGCATCCCTCTATCTTTGCGGATAGGCGTCGTATGATTTGCAGGTACTCAGTTCCGGCACTGCAGCTCAGCTCAAACGCGAGGATGTCTGATCGAAGAGTAGACTTCGTGACATTCATTCTGGGTGAACGAACATCAATTCCGACTGAATGATTTAACGAATATGAAACAACCAACCTCGACAACCGGAGTTGCAACTGTAATATAACCTCCCGGTTGGGAAGCAGGCGCTCCTCGCCGGCACTGTGCAATATGTCCATTGTCTCTGTTACAATTCTTTCGAGTTCGGCCATCCTTGCGCTTGGGAGCAGTGGTCGTATGAGACGCAGTCCAGCATACACCATCAAGAATCCCAGGATGGTATATTGTATGACACTGCTCGCCGGGATCAAGACAAGTGTGGACGACAATGTGTGCATGAGAGACATTGAAGGAAGGGAGGGGTGAGTGGGTTGAATCTGAACGTTTCGAAGTGCTGCCTTGCGCACTTTTATCCCGACGCGGATTCGACAGCTGGAAGCAGCCTTCTCCAGACTAATAGATAATTCCCTTATCGGGCTCGATGACATTCTCCGAGATCGCCTAAGAACCCCTCGTTTGTTTTTATCTCCCTGATGTTTTAGTGGCCAAAACAGTAAGCGCTAGTAAGCCATGCGAGAGATCAAGGAACTGCTGTAAGTAAACTGCGCTATTCAAGACACAATGACACTGCGACACTATGTAGCGAGTAATTTACAGTATGTGACTCACTATTTCTTTCGCCACAAAAATATTCAGCTAAATAGATGGATGCGATTTACCAACGTTTTCTTCCTGGAAAATTGCGCGACTCTATTCTGTTCAGCAGCGGGCTGAGATAGATTGAAAAACCAACATTGCTGTTCTGTGCCGTATCCGGACCGGACATTCGACCGTGCTGGTCTTTCCAGATCTCAACTGAAGCTATTTCGAGTCTTGAACGATTCGTCATACGCATATGAGGGTACAGCAGGCTGACGATCCGTCAATGGGCCCCATTAATGTCCAGCTATGGTACAGTGGGTTCACGATACGTTTGGGTGTCCTTTCGTCTTCCCGGGAACCGTGCTTCTTTCGCCGCTCTCATCTTTCCGTTCGGGCTTTGATAAAAATGGTATGTTTGCGGATCCCCTCGAGAAGCGTCGGGTAATGATGTCTCGTAGCAAGAAACAGCTCTCGCCCATATAAATGGAACGCTACCCGCTGATTCTCTCCCAAAAAAGATTGCGGGAGGGCAAGATCACACTTAGCCATCCGATTTACAAGATTACCGATGCTTGGGGGAGCTACGAATATTGCCAACCTTGTTGAACCTACAAAGTTAGCTTTGATACCGGGTGAGCCGGACAGTGTCCATTATCAGTTCATTCGTTTGTTTTTGTTCTTGACTGGGGACCGAAGTCAATCAACACGGGACCAGGACTAGCAGCAGAGCGCTAAAACCGAAGAACAAGCTTTGTCGAGGCAGGTGTTCAGGGAGTATGTTCCAGTGAGTGCGGAGGAAGCAGTGTCATCGGTCGAGATGGACGAAAAGAGGGAGGGGGGTCCCGAGGTTTGGAACTCATTTGACGAAGATTTTTCATGGAGTGCTGCAATACAAGCTATTGCATTCTAATCCAAGAGGTGAGCGATCGTGCATCTGGAAACACATTTTCACAAAATAGAGACTCGATGTCTGTACTAGACTCTCACAGACAAGCAGACGGTTGTAGACAAAGCACAGACCGAGACGCAGGCGACAGACCACTGCAGACAATGGGTTAAGCGATAGACACTGGTCTCCGCATGGCGCACTTGCCGTCACCACTTGATGCGACATCGGCAAGCTATTATATCCGTCCGCCTCGGTCTTTCCCTCACAAAATTTTCTCTAAGTCCCTTGCCGACGTATGAATTGGCTGGCAGTATAAAAGGGTGTCGCACCTTGCTGCCATTCCCTGCTCTTCCCCCCTCCCGTTTTCATCTCAACTCACAGCTGCTTCTTGGTTGGCAATTTCTTCACTGGCAGAACCACTGTGTCACTTCCTCTACGAGTCCTCTACGTGACTCTGGTATGTTTCCCGCCATCCAACTTTATCCTCGCTGACACTGGTTCCCTTCAGAAACTCATCGGATTCATCGTCGAGCCCAACTCCGCAGCTCATTGCGCACACCCGGCACTTCCTGTTATCTTATAATTCCGTATTTCTTTATGTACCGCACACATGTATACCCCGTACTCTCTCAATTATATATATTTTTTCACCATTACTTTCGTCGCGCCCCATTACAATCCGAAGGAAATTTTAGGCAACAAGACCGACGATCGCGAAACAACGAGGATACGATATTTTGATTGACCGGATGCAAATTACGAGACGGTCTTCTACGCGGGTCTATGTGTCTGTCGGCTAATTTTTCTCTATCGGCTAATTTATGTCTATCGTTCTGCAAGTGTCTACCATAGAAACGGCGTGTCTGCCCCACTCTAGCACAGACAGGGGCCTTTCTGTGGGTCTGCGGTGTCTGTGGTGTCTGCCGCAGACCACTGCAGACATCTGTCGTTTTCCAGATGTGCCCGATCAAACACAGACCAACCCCCCCAAATTAGGCAATCCGATAAAGCCGACCACCTTTTCCTGGTCCGACCGTTCGACTTCTTATTGTGCCTCACAACTGGGACCGATAACGCTGAGATTTCGGCTACCCCCATTTTTATACTTGAGGTATAGCTCTGTGCTCTTAGATTATGTTTCTCTCTCGCGTTCTAGACGTATTTGCATATTTGATTGACCATGATGGCATTCGGCAGCCGTCGGCGAAAAGTGGACTTATCTTTGTTTTGTCTTTGTTTATCTCTCTTGATCTTCCCCAACCTGTTTATTTTGGGGCGGATCAATGACGTACACCCCCCCTCCCCCCGGTCGCTCGACTTTTGGAGGTCTGTGTCATGGACTTTATGATCGCTCACCTCTTGCTATCGAGGCTAAAAAATCGCTGGTCGAGCACCGGTATAAAACGAGTACTAAGCTGTAGTCCCGCGAGACACGTTTGAAGCTTTTGAGAGAAATAGAACTCTGAGGATTTGCGCCCCATCGTCGTTGGCAAAGTTTGAGCAAGGTAACCAAGAACAGAAATATGACAACAAAGATAAACAGATGTCAACATGCCCCCCCTCCCTCCAGACCTCCCTCTACTACTAGATCTCTCTGCAGCCCTGTTCTCCATCCTATAACACTCTGGCAACTGCTATCTGGCTCACACCCAACTTAAGTTCTCTCTGTGGCATACTACACTCGATCTCCAGTGCTGCACACACCGAACGAGATTGATATGCACTCACCGAACGGCCTGAAGCCAAGATAGCGGCCATATCCTCAATGCTGGCGCTGTAAATTTCTCGTCGCTCTTTTTCCATCTCTGTCTGTCGGAGAAGTTACTTCAGGTTGTACCTCACTGAACTACAATGAAGAGACTGACTAGGATCGCAACTTTGATCTGTTTGGCCTCTCGCTTGCATCCCGCTATTTCTGTAGAGAGCCTACGCAGCTTGCGTAAGCATTCCCTCGTCGGGGAGTTGCACTCGAATGCTAGAATGTCTGATCGGAGAGTGGATCTGACAATGTTCACTCTGGTGGTCTGAAGTCAACAGATGTTGGGGACCATTCGATAAACACCAACCTCCACATTCGCAGCTGAACTTCCAACATGAACTCTCGACTACGAAGCAGATGCTCCTCGTTGGCGCTGTGCAGTATGTCTAGTGTCTCGGCTACAATCTTCTCGAGGTCAACCATTCTTGTGCTTGGAAACAAAGGTTGGATGGCACGCAGTCCAGCATACAACGCCAAGGCACTGAGGACGGCATATTGGATGATATTGCTCGCAGCGCACGACGGTATCAAGACAAGAGTCGACGACAATATGCGAGCGAGAGCCATGGATGGCGGACGTCCTCGAGCGCTGCTTTGCTCGCTCTTTATAGGACCTGCACCACCTGAATATTTCTAGTGACCTTCCCACAGGATTCGCTGAATAGGTTACACACCATCTATCTAACTCCATCGAGAATGCGCAAACCTGATCCTTGTATCCTATCCTTGTTGGCCCGTGCCTCCTCGTTCCATCCCCTATACCCTTCTTTGTGAGAAAATGTCTGAATCGGGCGGAACCTTCACATCTTTAAACAGCAACACGGGAGCAGATCGATATGTGTTCGGGTTCAGCGCAGAGATACCCATCCTTACTGCGACACATGTTCCATGGTCGATGCGAGTTGTCTTCCATCCCTCGTTCGTCTCCGCACAGGATTTCGCCCTACCTTTGACGCAACTACACAAAAAAGTAAGTAAGTAACCACCGAAACGGTCTTGTTATTGTATAACTATCAAGTGCGTGTACTGGATGCTCAGTGATACGATTCTATATGTTTTCTTTCCCCGCATCACTCAGGCTCTTCTATGAATCACTATCAAGTGCGAAGATGGGAAAACGCAGTATATTTGTCGTCCTCCCCGCTTGCGAATCGGCGCTCCTCTGGTGGTTATCTTGGGATTTGAGTGCAGTCACTTCCGCAGGAGGAAGACATGTATCGATGGTCCTGTTATGTGGACCCACGAAAATGACCCATTTGGGATTCATGTTCTCGACTCGGCGACTTTCTGGTCCTCAAGAGTATGCAAATGCAATGTCTGAAAGACATGATCCATTAAAGACGACCGAGCTCGAACTCCAACTTCATATCCCAGAAGTTCGATTCTTCAAACAAAATTCCCAAGTTCTGTCTTCCCCTCCCTCTCCAGTCTTACCCGTTCCATGAGCTCTTTCCCCTTTCGTCATCCGGTGCTCGTAGCCGTTCCATATACTGCGTTGAAAAGCGAACGATCGTAAAACGATATATGGCGGATTTGGAGCCGTGCTGCCTGTCGGCGGGGGTGGACTTTTAGCTAACCGCGGTACATCCCTGCAAAAGCCAAAGATTCAGAGCTGTATAGTCTTTACTTGGGTGAAGAAAACGGAAATACCACTGTGTATACGGCACAACATTCCGCAGAGTGATAAGCACAGTGCCCCTGGACGCCACGACGCGAATATTACTATCTTCGGGAGTCATAGTGTCTTCGGGATTTTCGGGTTCGTCCTCTTCGTCGTCACCGGTAGGTTTCCTCTTCTTGGGTCTGAAAGTCTCGGGAACGGGTCCGACTACTAAAAAGTCTGCCGCCGAACGCAAGAAACCCAGGATGAGGAGCTGATTGGAGAGTATATTCCGATCTTGGTCCGTAATGCCTTTCCCTGCAATAGTGAACGGGAGACATAAACGAAGAAGTAAGATAAAAGCTTGACGAGACATACATACCCGCATGTGGAAAATTCCAAACAATTCTGTCCCATTTCCTGCCCTTCAAAGCAGGCACTCTGCCCAACTGCGTCGCGTCAACGCCAAAAAGCACTTCGACCCCAGCTAAGCGTAAATCTTGCACAATCTCTGCAGCTTCTGGGTATTTCTCATAGCAAGCGTCCTCTGCATCATACGCAGTAGCCGTGACGTTTTTCGCGGGCATGTGCGCCAGTTCAACAGGAGGGTTGCGAATCAGAGCCCGCGCAAAAGAAAAGTTTCCTTCGCCAATGAGCAGAATTCTGTCTGTAGCACGAAAAGGGATGGTGGGCGGCCGATGTGAGGATATTACCTCCTTCCCTTTGCCTTTAGCGGCTGAAGGAGTAGCAGCTGTCGTTGGAGGTTTGCGTTTAGGTCCTCCACCTCCACCTTGCTTTCTCGCCATTAGCTCAGCCGTTTGTGCTGCCTGAGTCGCTCTTTGCTTCTCTTTGAGTCGAGATTGCTGAGAATGAAGAGCGGCCTTCAATGGTTTCTTTGATTTGGCCATTATTCGAGGAAAGCAGGGGTTTATCGAGAAACACGATACTGTCAACTTGAAGGAGCGGTATGTCCGAAAGCACCGATTCGGTAATTGCCGAACTAATATTCTTCTCCGCGAACTGCCACGTTCTCTCAAACTTTTATTGCCCTTGCGCGACACGACATAACCCTAGTCTCTCCTTCATCTCTCCAACTATCACAAAATGGCACGCAAAACCCCAATAATCCGTTCTACCAGCGATCCTTAATGCCTGCGTTTCCTTATCACATTGACAGCCCACCGAATTCGAAATGCGGCAGCGCAACGCAAAGTTCGCGACAGCCGCAAAGTCTGGCAAGAAACCCACACACCAGTCAAGAGCGGAATTGGTACGCTTGCTGGGTAGCTGCTGGATTCATGCCGAGCATTAATGCTGGCCAATAGATGGCTAAACGAAGTCCTATAAGCCTTTGGGCATTGGGTATCGTTGTATTCGTCGTTATGGGAGGAGGTGTGTACCCCGCTGTCGCTTGAGATTGTATATCGTTGACCTTGGTGCAGTAATGTTCGAGCTTGTGCGACTGCTATTCCTATAGGATATTGATTTCCTGGCACTCTATGGCAGTGCTTGGTGACTATGTACAACAGCTTTATTTTATTTCTCTCCATCTCGTGCGAGCTCTTCGCGACAACACAAATCACATTCGACAACCATGCCTCGACGAAATCAAAGAAGTAGATCGTCCCCGTCCTCACCCTCAGTCGTCGCCAGAAACGCTAACGCTCATGCTCAAACTGCCTCCGCTTTCCGACTGCTTTCCCTTGCCTTTATCCTGGCCGCTCCCTGACCCTGTAGCTTCGACCCCTTCCATGGCCTCCGCCTCCAACTCCTTGTCGTCAATCTTCACCGCATCCCCTGCCCAAACACGCATGGTCGGTTGCCAGACCATGACAATATTATCTTCGGACGTGCTCGTTGCCGTCCAATTTTCGGACTCACCCGGGGCCCAGCAGAAATCAGTCGGACGTGCGGTGTGGCCTTGAAGGTTTCGGGTTCAGTAAATCATTGCAGTACTCGAAGGAGGTTGGAAACATACCGCCGTGAATGAATAGCAGCTCGGGCGGTCCGTCCTCCTGGTCGTCCGGGGTCTGCTCCACCCCAATCATCGACAAATCCCAGATGTTTATCCTTCGGTCACTCGACGCGGAGGCGAAGATGGTAGCATTGTGCGGTGACCAGGACAAGTGGAGAACTTCATCTGTGTGGGATTCAAACGTATGCAGTTTCTTGTTGGGCACGCGCATGTCATGCAAGATCACCGTCTGGGCATCAATGAGTGAACAGATTCAAGAAACACAACAATATGAATACTTTATCGGCGCTTCCCGTCACAACGAGATGTTCGATACCAGGGTTGAAGGAGACCGCCAGAATTTCTCTGTCATGTGCCTGAATCTTTGTTGAGGCCTCTGTAGGCGCTCTGGTGTCCCAACTGCCACAAAGTTTGAGCTCATCGCGAGAGAAAAGAAAATATATAACAACATCATGAGCATTTTGTCGTCTCCGACGCTCGCGAACACGTTCTCCTTTGTTGGATGCCAATCAACATCCTATTCGACCAAGTCAGTCTATGTATACAGAGATCTATTAGCTTGACCCACCCCTACAACGGATGTATGTCCACGGAAAATGTTCGTCGGCTCAATCGACGTTTTAGCTTTGCTGTACGAGTTGACATCCCTGCGCGTATAGTTGAAAGCGACGCGTCGCGGAAGGAAGAAAGGTTTGCTAACCAGTGACAAACAGTCATGTCTTCAGAAGCACCAAGCACATTCCCTGCTTTCACAGGATTCCATGCCAATCCATACCTTTCAAAACCCGATTCCGTTTGAGATTCAAAGTAGAGGGAATGAAAAAGAAAACGGCGCACCCCTCCCGCGTCTGGCCAACCAACCGAATGTCCGGTTTACACACCCCACCCCGCTCAGGCTCACTAGAATGTTTCGTCCGGTCGAAAACCAAAACCTCCCCAGTGACAGCCTTGGTGGCAATCAAATCCGGATTCTGAGGCATATAACGCGCGCGGTTGACTTCCCCCGCATGATTGATTTTTTGGATGATCTGAATTCGCGGTGCCGGAGGAATGGTGTGGCCGCCTAGTTCCCCGCGTTCGTCGTCGTAGTTCGCTCTGTCGAGTTTCTCCGCGCCACTGATGTTGGTGCGCTTTGGTATTTGAACGGAGGCAATTTGGAGGTAGTCTTGGGCTTGACCGGACGTGTGTGTCCCCAGGAGGAGGCGGTGAGTGGTGTAAGGCTTGTTTGCGGACCTGTGGAAGGTATACTTCTCAAAGACTGCTTAGAGCCAAGATGCGGCCGGACGCACGATTCCTTGTCAGGAAACCACTGGCAGGTCAAACTTGGCCAGTCTAGTGCATGGGTGATGACGATGTCGTAGAGATAAGGCGCGTTTTTCTTCCTGTTAGCCGCCACTGCTCAGAAGCAAGAAACCAAAATCTCTAGAGTGGCACTTGCCAGGTCTTGTACTCCTGGAGATCCAGAGGCGTCAGGGTAATTCCTTAGGCCAACAACGACAATCCAGCGCACCTCGTTTATGAGTTTGTTCTCCTCCTCGGCTGCGAGGTCGTCTTCGATCTCCTCGACTTGGGGCCGCATAGTCACGTCCAAGAGTTGGTGAGCTAGTTATCTGCTATATAAAAAATGTCAAACGAGCGCGACTGGGCTGTCGCGTTGTTGTGAGTACTGGAGAAAGGCGCAAGACGGTGAATTGACGCGACGCGACCAGTGCGGAAGTTGGGGTTAGGGTTGCCTAATGATCGGGCACAGCCACTCCCTGTCGAATTCGCCGCGGCGTCTATGGCCAATAGAGCGGAATGCTCCAGTAACCGAGCGAACGTTGAACGCGGAGCGATATTGCGCCTACTGTCCTGGTAAAAACACTGGAATCACAGTTGATTCAGCGAACTCGAATTTACAATTTAACTTCATCTGCAGGTTGCCAGAAACTAAAGTTCAACCCAATCTCTCCGACGCATTAGGGAATCCTGCCCACTTGGGCAAAGCATCTGCGACATCCACGACCCTTTTAGAGTACCAGATATGAGCGCTCGGTGATACACCCTCCCACTTTTTTATCTTGCCTTCTTCATCGCGCTCGAGCTGAGTACCACGCAGGGCCCAATTCTGTGTATCCGACATTTGGGTTGCAGGTGCTCCACGACATTTCTTGCATCTGTAGACTGTGCAGCCTTCCTGCGCCTCTGCTTCTGGTTTCTTCTCTGCAGAGAACGTCCAAGAGAAGGCTGCAGGGGTAAAGTGAACGGCATTGACGAAGACGGCGCCTGGATGCATCGATTCAGATTTGAATATGTGTTCGTAAATATAGAGAACGATTGTGTACCAAACGATCTCTGGCACTGAGTACCTGGGGAAAACGTGTTCGGTTTGTATCGTCGACGATTAAATGACACGGAAATCCGACGCACAATGGCAATAAACGCTGAACAGGGGATTTCCCTTGACTTCGTACGAGACGTCGCCGCAATAGCAGCTTCCTTTGCGAACGGTTTGGGGAGATTCGGCCATATTATACCTCAATGTTGTGGTTGCAGACCAGGAGCTCTGACAAGGATCTGGAGAATACAAAGGAGCGGTGAATTGACCATCAATTAACCGCGATCAAATTAAGACGCGACTCATGTGACGGTCAGGTGACCGTGACAGACTCAACTCAACCTGCCTCGCCAATTTCGGACCCGCTTTCTCACCCAATTACTCTCAAGATCTAGAGTCCCCTCTGCCACACGAATCGATCGAGCTGCCAGTGGTCTACGAAGGATGAAACAGACGAAACAAAAGTTCTACGCCGTGAAAAAAGGCAGACAACCGGGGGTTTTCACGACATGGTGCACCTTATTCCCCTCGACTTGAAAACCTCGTCTTACTCTGCGGAAGGGACCAATGCAAGGCGCTCGTCGATGGATTTACTGGAGCCGCGTACAAGAGCTTCCATACCCGTGAAGAGGCGGATGCCTGGCTTCAGGGCACGCCAATTGCCGTAGCAGATTCTAGCTCAACGACGAAGCCTAATTCGTCACCTACCAAGGGGAAGAAACGCGCGATGTCCCCCGTTCTTGATGAGTCCGAATGGGATGTAGTATACAGTGATGGCGCCTGTAAAGGTAATGGCCAAATCGGAAGTGTCGCTGGCGTTGGCGTATGGTGGGGTCACGACGATCCACGGTTTGGAAATTATTCCTCAAACCGACAGTCATTGGTA
Source organism: Favolaschia claudopus (assembly GCA_037176885.1). Taxonomy (NCBI): domain Eukaryota; kingdom Fungi; phylum Basidiomycota; class Agaricomycetes; order Agaricales; family Mycenaceae; genus Favolaschia; species Favolaschia claudopus. Next base: position 216,342 of record JAWWNJ010000032.1, on the reverse strand, counting down.
ACGCACGATACAGGAACATCGCAGAGCGCTGCCCGGGTGATCAGACGAACAATCGCGCTGAACTCATTGTATATCACAAAGTGTTTCTTCTTGCTCTCTGGACGCTCACCCGACCCTCCTAGGCCATCGTCAGAGTTCTCGAAACCACTCCACACAGCAAAAAACCGCTGCTCATCAAGACCGATTCTAAGTACTCGATCCAATGTAACCACCTTTTTCTCTCACTTGACCTTAATCCTGGCTAACCGACGCTCAGGCTTCGAGGATTGGTTGCCCGGATGGATTCGCAATGGATGGCGAACGTCAAACAATGAACCCGTCAAGAATGTCGGCGTGATCAAATACCTAGCCGCACTACTCGACGCTCGCGCACGTCGCGGACAAAAAGTTCGCCTCCAATACGTGAAGGGCCACGCCGGGATCACGGGCAACGAAGGCGCCGACCATCAGGCGAACCTCGGTGCGCAGCATCTACCCATGAAGGAGCGTGAGTGGGCGAAACTCGAAGTCGAGCTCAAGAAGCGTCTGGAAAATGAGCTTCGGACGGCCGACGATAAGCCCGACACTGTTCTCCCAGAAGTCGGCAGCGGCGAGGGTACAGAGAGCCCTGCAAAGGTTCGCAAGATCACCAGCACCAGCAAACCAACATCGTCAAACTCTGTGGTTCAACCGTTGAAACCAAGCTCGCGGTCTGCTCCACAGGTGCCTGTTGTATCAGCTCCGCTGCCACCAACTGTAGTACACTCGCCCCGAAGTGCAGCTCCTCCGCCCACTGCCGCTGTGATTATCCTTTCCCTCTTGCAACTGATAGAAAATTAATTTTTGCTCTAGGACTTGGACGACTATGCGAATTGCTTGCTGGATGACGACGACTTGGCAGCGGATTTGAGTGACTGAACAATCTACGTACCATATAACTGTACTAATAGTCAGAGAATTCGATTGTATTGCTGCATTTGCATGAAAAAGAGATCCGCATGCATTGACTTTTTCTACAATAAAAAACAAGTCCATTGCGCGCAATGTACAGATGTACAGATGCATTTTTTGTTGGCTGAAAGCAGATGAGTAGCGAGTATATACACAGGTGCTAAACGAGTGTGTCGGTGTGTACTGTCAACAACAGGGTTGTCGTCGACGTAATCCGTAAATTAAGGAAAGACTAGGGTATGTACGCAACGAAAAGAGTTGAAGCGCGCAAAGCGGATGGAGGGATGGAAGGGGGAAAGCAACCAAGAAGGAGGAGAAGGATAGCCGCCGTGCTCGGAAATATATAACGATAATACGAGGGTGAGCCAAAACCAAGCGAACGAGCGCGACGGAGGGCGGAGGTTATAGGAGCGCGGTTGCATCTTTGCCAGAAGCAACTAGCTGTTTCCAGTCCGCTCGCCACTGTACCATGCTTGAGCGCAATTTCTTGCTGCCCAGTACCTTTTCAATCCATAAGAGAAGGGAGTCTTCGTCTTCTGGGACGAAAAAGGAGGATAAGAGGGAGAGGATGGTTTCGAAGTTGGCAGCACCGGACGTGATGTGGTCTATGAAGCAGATATCATGTCAATCGAATGATCAAACGAACGTAGAGGACTAGAAAAACCAACCTCTATAGACCCACACGATAGCCACCGCCACAGCAACGAACAAATCGGTCCCCTCCAACAAAAACACATCCCAAAGCCTCAACTGCGTCTGAAACGGCACGGAATTCGAAAACAGCGTGATATACCACTTTGTCGCATACGACGTCGTCGATATACAGTGTTTCTGGAACGCCGCGAAAACGTCGGGCATCATCTGCTCGGTTATGCGTTCTTGGACGTAGATCGCTTCGAGGAGGCCCGGGAAGCCCGGACTAAAGATGGTGTGCATGCCGTAGGCGTCGTGTAGCCGCACCAGCGAAGCGTACGTCTTCTCCGGGTCGAAGTAGCATAATAGCGTTGCGGCGATGGGTCCCATTCCCTGAACGTAGCCGCACTGCGGACATCGGAGGGAGAAACAATGTAGGACGTGGAATAATGAGCGTTGGCTGCAAAGAATGTAACAAATTAATATCAGGAAGAGCAGAACGAAATGATCGACGTACCCTGCGCCGTACCGCGTTCGAAACATAATATGGCCACTGATTGTCCGTGGTACATCCAAGTCAATCTGAATGTCGTAAGTAGACGGTTTATCCAGCCCGTCCCGATATTGTTCGCCAAGGCGTGTCATCTCGGTAGGTGAAGTTGATGATAGGTTATTCATAAACATGTCCCAGGCTGCGGGTCGCCAACGATCTGGGATGCCCTTGAACGTTCGCAACCGCAATTTCCCCTGTTTCGAAGATTTGACGCGCCAGTCCTGAGTGTTTGAGCCTTGTCGCGAGGAAGGCTCAAGCATTCGCGTCCATTTTTCTATCCGTGAGGCTTCCTTTACTGGTAAAGGAGCGGGGGGCACGCTCTGGAGGGATTGGGCAGAGGGTTTCGTGGAGGAGGGGCCACTTCTTGACACGGCGAGTGGTTTGAGGAAAGGAGCCTTGGGTACGAGGACGAGACGGTCATGAGAAGGCGTGGAGAAAAAACCGTAGCTTATGGGTGAATAGATCAGAAAGGACTGCGGTAGAACGAGAAAATTAAAAACTCACCGGTCAACCGCGACTAGCGTCTGGATTTCTCTGGGATTCAAGTCCTGCGACTTTTCTGTACCGTCGCCAATTGCACTCTCAGCAAAAGCTTGACTCGCACGACTAGTGCCTATCCTGGCCCGCGTTCGTTCGACGCCTTCCTCGTACCCGTCTCCTTTCACCCCAGTGGTTTCGAGCTGCGCGTACGTGTTACGCACATGGAAGCCGTCCAGGTCCTCGCCCTCGGATGGCACAAGCGAGGTTTTGCTACCTGGAGCAATAAAATCGGTGACGGGATGCTTTAACGGCAATGACGGGCTTGGTAACCCCGCCGAAAGGGAAGGTGATAAGGGGGGCGGGGGTGTCGGGGGTGGCGTTGGATGCACAGACGTGGTGGGAACTGGGGGCAATGGCCTGAGGAGAGACTCTGGTCGGGGTGAACTATGTTGGGAGGACTGCCGCGACGAATGGAGCGACGGGGAACGGCTGTAACCTGTGGAGGCTCTCCGCTCTTCTGCAGGAGTCAAGCTCATACGAGACGACGTAGAGACCGTGTAGTCCGAGACTGGCCGGAGACTAGAAGTTCTCGGTGGCCCATTCACAAGGACCCCTGCCTTTGTCAAGTCGATTGTTCGTGTCGGTGGAGGCTTTGGAGGGACATCCGGGTCATAGTAGGCTAACGAAGAGTCGGAGAAGCCGTTTGACTTGCGGATAGAGTTGCGGTATTCGTCTGGAGAGGATACACTGAGAACTGGGATGTGTTCCTTTGCGGGGATTGGAGGAGGGTCTGAAGAATACATGGAATAGATGGAAAAGAGGGTGGTCTCTGACTGGCTGCGGGTGTGGTCGGCGGAGTAGGTGGTAGACGAGCCTGAGGCAGCACTTGAAGTTCGAGATACGTTGGGTGGCACAAGGTCCATCGGGGAACCCAGCTCACCAGATGAGGACAAGAGTAAGAACACAATCAATTTTTGATTGCCTCTCTTTCTCTTTCTCTACCTTCATCCTTTCACTTTTCAAACATACTTCTCCCGCAAACCATAGTCTAACTAACCCTCCTACGTGGTCAGGGACACAATCGTGCAGCTAACAACAACGCTACTGCGGCCATAGGTACGCGACGCATCACCTCGACCATCACATGTGAGATTGCCATGCACCCCGGCCAAGGGCAACAACTGTCGGCTTTCGTCGGCTCTCCTGCTCTTCTCGTTCTTCTGCATCGCGGTTCGGAGTCCTCCAGAATATCTTAGCGATAATCGGAGGCCTAAATGGCGATGGCGAATGTTCTCAGTCGAAACCTCGCGCTCAAGACAATTGTTCGGAACATTGTTCGTGTTCTGGTGCTACAGCGTGCCATCGGAACATCTTTGACCTATGGAATTGTTCCTTTTTGAACACACTGTCTGTTCTGTGCCTAGTTGTGTCTGCTCTGTGCCTAGTTCGCAAGACATCAACGTTCTTCATGCCACCATCTTTGCTGCCGAAAACGCATAACTCGGAGCAAGTGTACTGTCCGCCGTCCTGCTTCGTTGGTAATGTTTCCACCCAAATTCTGCGGCGTCTTCGCTTTCTATACATTCAAAACTCTCACAAAACAGACTCAATCGGGGTTCGCGACACCAGGATTTTCTAGCCTTCTGCAGGTGTCTGGTACGAGTACTCTCTAGCGGCAATAACGGCGAAAGCTGTCCTCTACGTGCCCTCCGCTGCAGCGCCGCTTTGTTCAAGTGTGCAACCGATCCCCGCGGTGCATACCTGAAATTAGGTCGAGTTGGAAGACAAGCTACGTTTCAGACTATTGGCTATTAGTCTCGACATTCCCTCAAATCGGTCTCATCGTCGGAGCGTAGGGGCTCACCCAGTGCTGTCCGACTCAGACGTTTCCCAGCTCGTTCACTCAGTTGCCAAGAATGGGTGCGAATTATCCACTGCAGTGTCCAGTCACTGGCACCCCAAGCTCAGATTCTCCAAGTTTTCAACTTCCTCGTTACCATCGTGCTTGCTCTCCGCCACGTCCCCGACTCTCCCGCCGTTTCTTTCGCCCACCCATCCGCTGAGTTTGCTTAGCTGTTAGTGCGTGGGTGAGTTGCTTTGCGCCTCGCGCGCTCTTCTAGCTCCCTGTCTTACGCTCAGCCACGCGCTCAGAGCCACTCTACTCTTCCGCTCGGAGCTGCTTACTTGCCTCCCGATGCGCAGCCCCCTTTGGTGCCCGCAACGCATCTCTTGCGTCCTCTCCTTCTCGCAGCTCCCTCGGCTTCAGCTCTTCCCCCCCGCCCACAGTATCCTAAGGATACCATGGTCTTTTCCCTACGAGTCGATCGCTTAGCTTATACCACTATGAGCTTCAACTTCAACTCTAAATCCAGTGGCACCTCGAATCTTCGGGAAAACGATAGAACCGCGGCTCAGCTGCTGTTTCCTCCAGCGCTGGCTCCTGTCGATGTGGACACGGTTGCTCCACTTTCCAGTCGAACAAACTCTTTCCATGATTCATAATATTTTAGACAACATCGCATTATTTACAGGCATACTTTGAACTACTGTGTGCTCCTTTCCTCAATCCTTATGCGAATATACAACACTTTTCAGCCTACCTTCAACCCGAACGAGCTTTCTTCGGAGTCTTTGCCTCAGCGTCTAAGCAGGGATCGACGGAAGGTACCCGACGTTTCTTTGCAGGACTGCCTTTATTCGAAGGTCTGCCTTGAATTACGGCAGGGGTAGCAGCCCTGACGACGCTGAACGAGACAATGTCAGCCCTGTATACATCCTGGGACCGTCGATCTATTTTCCAATGGCGAAGGGAGATCGTCACGCGAACCACAGCTCCGCGTAGAGCTCTCATGTATTCGGAGGGTGGAATGGGGTCTCCATAGATATCGTACGCAGCCAGCTCCTGCACGATGTGAGTCTTCTCCATGTTACGAAGGGCTTCCTTCGCTATCGTTGACTTGCTATCCACCGGCCACTCCTTTAAATCGGGGTCTGAAGATAGTTAGTGATGTCGAAATGCTGGGAATGATTCAATATTCAATGCTTGCCATCGACATCTCCATCGCCCTTTTCCTGAGAATGAAAGTCAATGTAGTAAGCGCGAGACGCATATAATAGAGACACACCTCAAATAAGACGTGCCCCACTTTGAAAGTTTGCTTTGATTGTTCTTTCCAGTCGAAAATCCCTATGGGATTATGACCCTCATTCGCGACCATCTTGGTCAGTAACTCTAAATTTTTGATGACCATCGGAAAGTCCCCAGCGAAGAGAGTATCGTGGGGTGCCTCCAGTTTACAAGATAGCTTCACATCTGCGAGAGTAGCCGTATAGCCTTTCGCTCCGTTCCAATACCCGTCCGATTTCAAAAAGCATTTATCAACCGAAATCATAGCGACAAATGTTAAATTCGCTGCCTTGATCTCCTGCAGCTCTTTCGAGTCTCGTCCACCGCTTGTCTCTTGTGAGAGAGCCTCAAATCGCTCATTGTAGGCGGTGACAGCGGCTTTTGTCACTACCGTGTCGCCCGGCTTCGCTTGAACCCGCGGGCGCCATTCCAATGCGTCGGGTGCGCCGACGATGCCCAAGTAACAACTCTTGGGATCTTTCAAGAGAGTGGTCCTGAGATGAGTGAAATCCATGTTGGGCAGTAAATGGGTGTGAAGTGGGCGTGGGAGCTAGAATTGAAAGGTGCTAGAAAGTGCTCCGCTTTATATAGTCCCTCGGAAGCAAAAGCCGAATCCACCGCTGGTCTAGCCCGTTTTGGTATGTTATATAAATTTTCCTAATTCGGTACACCACTTGAGCCGAAAGTTCCGTCGGAACCATCCGTGACAGAAGTTTGCCGGACCAATCGGAGTAGCCCGCGCACGGACCACCTCCCACCCATATATAAGCCGATGTTGGACATCCAGGATTCCTCAGATACATACTCATCAGGATCTTTTTATAGAAACTGACCGAGTTCCGCATTTTTACAAATGCCGCATCCTTCAATTCCACTCGATGACTCTCCGCGCTCGCTCGTATAACCGAGAACATAGCTGGATTCGTTTCCAGTATCGAGGACGTTTGGTTTGTCTCTTTGTGTGCTCGAAAGAGCTGCGAGGAGGGAAGCCAGCGAGTCGAGCGTCTGTCTGATGGAATTTCTTCTTTTTCTTCTCTGGTACTCTTCTTGTATGGTGCCTAGTAGTCTTGTAAATATTACATTTGCTCCAACAATCTTGTTATGTGAAACTGAGCCCTAAGTCGGTTTCCAGATCCAGCTCTGGCTCGCTCCCTTCGTCAATATACTTAGTGAGTCTGAAATTGTCTGAGTTCTCTCACCATCTCCGTTAATTATGAATGAGCACTGTAGAAAATTGCTAGAACTAAGAAAATTGCCGTGCTCCAGAGGGCCACACCTTTCTAATTTTCTTTCCGAAAATTTGCTATTCAACGTGTGATACAGCCGTTCTGAGCTCGTCTCAGGATTTATGGATGGCGGGGCAGACTTATGCTTGACTCTCAACGCTCTGAGCGTCCCTCAAACTTCCTTTTTAGGCCGCGATATAGCATCACTCATCTCCTGATCCCATCAACCTGAGGCAGCTGTTGAACAATCTCCGACTCGGAGTCACTTTACGCACACCGAACCTGAATCCACTGTTTGAGACTTTCTGAGCTGGTGCTTGTCCTCTGGGAACTCTACGGCAGTTTTTCTTCTCCTGGACAGCCTCTACTGGTAGCAGACAAAGCCAGAATACCTAGCCGACCAACTAGAAGATAGGCGAGACGACTCGGAGCTCTCGCAGATATCAAGCTCCAAGCTGTCTCAGTTTTTTTTTTTTTCATTTTCACCTCAACGGTTTTGCCAGATTGTTGAATCTACTGGTCTGAAGCTGACTCGGAACTGGCGGTGTTCGTGCAAAACTGGGAGCGTCAATTGCAGTCACACGTACTCGCTCGAATTACAATCTCTATGATAACTGTTCACTTCCCCACTGTGTACCACTGTGTACCACTGTGGCAAAATCTGGGAATCGTCTTCGAGCGAACAAGCACGGACGCGAATCCAGCACTCTCGTTTGTCGGCAAAGACTACTATAATCGAACTGTAACTTGTTACACCGTTTTATAACGGCTGAGTGAATTTCAAGATTCATGGAGGGCTACCAGCGCCTACTTTTTCCAGGGCCAATTTCCACCTCCTTCACTTGAGCAAACCGTTTCCCGTCGACGAGCGTAACTCAGCATGACGAAGAGGCCAGAGATTGGTATGAAATATCCCGTCATAGAACGTGCACCCTGGGTACTCGAATTTTCCTAACTGTTGATCACGTCTTTAACCGCTCACATCCTACCCAGTCCCCTCAACCGACCTCACAACCGACGACCCGTCTCAAATTCAAAAACACATCATCAGTCGCTCATCCGAAGACCCCCGCCAAATCTTCCGCACACTCCGCATCACCATCGTCCAACACTGAGCAAACCGCGTCAAATATGGGTCCTTCTTCTCCATCCCCCAATCTTTACGCAAAATGTCGCATCCCCGCTCACGCAGCCTCACCTCATTCAAAGATGTAACCTCATCCCGTCCGTGCGCAGAGGGCGATTGTGTATGAAATTGTTCCGGTCGAGGGCCCATCTTTGTGGAGGAAGTCTTCGTCAGAAAATCATGGGAAGGGCTGGAGTTACGAGGTAGCTGCTGGGCGTAGGTTGCCAGTTTGGGAATTGACAACTCTTCTTTTGTCGCTTGCAAAAAAAACCCTTGCGTCGAACTTCCATGAGAGCTGTCTCTTCTACTCCGAGTCTTGGCACGACGAAGTTCCAATCGTCGGTCGCACACGCAGGGAACCAGAACAGCTGCAAGACCCAGCGGACAGGAACATTATATATTATTCTGCCCATTCAGTCCCACCTCTGTGCAGGACCAATTTCACCAGTGCGAGTAAGACAGAAACAGACCGCACTGTAGTGTGTCGAGCCACAAGTTGCCTCCGAGGGAAAAAAACCGAGCCAAGACATGTTCACCAAGCGGTCCAAGCATAACCAAGAGTATTTCGGCGGACGCAACGTCAAGACATGAAGGGAAAGCCACCGAAAAACGGAGATGGACCGGACAACCCAGATGCTGGACATTCAAGTGCATGCAGACCTATGTAGACTCAACTGTAAATGTCAGCGTTAGTCCTCCAAAAAAAAGGCGAAACAAATTTTGTCTGTCCTGCGTTCGATTTCCAGGACCCATCAGGACCTACAGCTGGCGAAACATACGCCACAAACGCGTCAATAAGGCAACCAACCGAAACACCTAGACGAAAGCATCTGATTTTGATTTTTTTTTTGCTTGTTTATGTATGCCGATTGCAAGAAAGAGGAGACCAGTGTGTATGCTACAATCTTCAGTTCTTCAGTACCTAATCCGTACGGACAAGAAAAACTATCAAGTGGGAGAGGGGAAAAGACTGAATGCGAATGTATGAATTTGGAAACGAATGTGTTTGGGGAGGAAGGCAAGCGCGAAAGTGTCCGTCCAGAGATCCCAGTTGGTATTTGCGAGTGTGTTGGTAAGATAAATAGTCGTATTATTGTAAGTGCGAATGGTGAGGGGGAGGAAGGGGCGTTGGCAGCAGCAGCAGAGCGGTGAGGGCAGGGTCGTAGATGCACGGCGAGAGGGGGCTCGTTCCCGGGTCAGGGTGAGTGGGTGTAATAAGCGAAGGTGAGAGGGCAGCCTGTGCCGCAAGGAACTCGAACCCGGGGAGGCAAGGATCATCTATCATTTATGGTGTGGGTCGGGGTGACGTGTAAGCTCGATGAGGTGAGATCACCACCACCTCCGCCGCCACCTCCGCCAATAGTGGCCGCAGCAGCGCCAGCGGAAGTGATGTCCTCCGCGCCGCCAATTGTGCTTGGCCGCTGGTTGTTGGCGGTGTGGAATGATAGATAGACGCCAATGCCAATCCCGCCTACTGCGAGCTAAATATATTATGTCGACAATTAAACGTTGCTTCAATATCCGAAATAAGGAGTAACATACGATCACAAATACAACGCCCATAAACCAAAGAATGCGAGAGTGTGCTGAGCGCTTGCCCTCAGTTTTCTGAAGCCATGAACTACGTAGTAGTCAGTACACAGTGATTAGTTCGAGACCATGCAACGCACTTCTTCTCCGAATCAGGAAGCTGTTGCTGCGCTGCACTGGCATTGAAGCGGCGCCAGAAAGCGTCAGTTTTGTCCAACTCGTCGTCGGAGTTGCCGCGGATGATACTGTCGGCATATGGGGGACGTGGCATGGAAAGGGTGGATTGGGAGTCGTATGTAGAGGGGGCAGAGTGGGCAGAGCGTGGGGCAGACGGGGCGCGCATGAGAGCTGGGGCGACGGGTTGCATGGGGAGTTCCTTGTAGTTGTACGGTCCGGGGTTTGCTGCCATGGGCTGGATCGGGGGACGACGATCTTGGGAGGGTTGGTCGGGGCGGGAAGGTTGGCGTTGGAGGGGTTGAGCGTCAGGTCTAGAGGGTTGACGCTGCAACGGGGGACGACCTGGTTGATTCGGATAGGGCTGGTCAGGCCGTGAAGGGGGGTACTGCTGATCTGGGCGCGAACGCTGACGCTGAAGAGCCTGCGCTTGCTGCTGCTGCTGCTGCTGCTGCTGCTGCTGCTGCCGTTGGTGGAGGTCTACCCTTGGGTCTACCTGCTGCTGACGAGATGGCCCTGGATGAGCTTGTCGAGGGACTGTGGGACCCGGATAACGCGCGTAAGCGTTCTCGTCATTCTGCTTGAAAAAAGAGGCGTTTCAGGATGGGGAAAAGCCGAGTAAGCGACGGGATATGACGGACCAGCGGAGTTGAGGGATTATTTCTGTTCATTGAGGACATTATTGAGGGCGAGAAAGAGGACACCTGGTCCAGAGGAATCCAATGCCTATGAGCATGTAGTAGTAGACGCTAAGGGACAAGTTAGAGGGATCGGTCGCTGGTCACAATGTCACACAAGGGCGCACTAAATCACGGCTTGTTTTCCCCGTCGACAATCGACACTTCAAGTGCCTGTATCGCTGAGCTCGACGAAGGCAACACCGGCGACGACAAAGAGGAAGAAGGAGAGCTAACAGCTGACCCAAAAACAATGGCACTCTAGCAGCTCCTGTTTGATACTACCATCACCTCCGGATCCACTCAGTGGCACTGCCAGTGCCCAGCGTCTCTATTTCCCAAATATTTTCCCAATTCGCCGCCCGAGTTACCCAGGTTTATGCAACAAACACCTGTTATTCTGGCACACCAGCTCCACCAGCGGCCCTATAGTTCATTCATATCCGCGGTGGGACGTGAATTTGACGGGCAACTGAACAAGAATATCTGTTCGGTTTCCAGGTGACGTTCGCCTCAGGAAAGAGCCGTATTACAGTAGACAATTGTCTTCATACGAGGAATTAATCAACAGTCGATTCACTTGAACAATAAGATACGCCTCCGAGCTGCCCGGCGAAAATCACTCCTAGTCCGCATATCTCATCACCACATCCTCCCCGCTCACTGGCCGCTTCTGTTTCCACTCCTCAAACATCACCGTTCTCAACTCCCTCCCAAGCGCCTGAGACACCTGCCACGGTACTGCGTTACCAATTTGGCGATGCAGCTAAGCATATAATTCAAAGTCAGTCTTGAGTCCCGAACTACATACACAAGGAAGGAGGAGCTGCGCACCGTAACGACATTATCATTGACCGACACGAAGCAGAACCAGTCCGGGAAACCTTGCGAGCGTGCGAGCTCTCGCACTAAGAACGCCCAAATTAGCAAGAAGTTGCGGAAAGCTGGAACCGCAGCGAACCTGTAACCATGCGCATGCACTGTAACAGAATTACTTTGTAAACGGCTCCAGTTCGAACGATGCTCACCGTCGGGTGCAGTACCCTACTTTGCTTCGCAGTCGGATGCATATTCGTAACCGTAGTTGGGAAGTATCCGTCTGCGTCTAGTCGGCCGTAGAGCCCTGTTTCCATCGTCAACAAATCCTTCGTTGACCTTGGTTATGTTCTGACCTCCTCGGAACTTGTTTCGCCCAACGGCGGACAAAGGGTTGAAGAATTGCCACTCCGTCAGATGAGGTGGTAAATCTAGGGCTCATTGAAACACTACGCCCGAAGTAAGACTGGGAAGACATACCTCGAAAATCAGCCCCAGCCCTGATAGGTATATTCAACACCCTTCATGACTTCAGTTCCTTGTGCAATGAGAAAATGCATCCCGACACACCGTTCTACAGTTTTCGGCAATAAACACCGCGTATAGTGCTGAATGTCCTCAGTCGGCCGTTCCCGCGCTTGCCTTTGGAAACTCGTCCACGGTTTGTGGCCGTAGCCCGCATCGCCCTCGAACCCGCAATGAGCGCTCTTGTAGTCACATTCCAGTGCTGGAATGTCTGCTCGTTTGCGCTCATTGATGAGCTTTCTCAAGTCAGTCGAGGCGTTCTTCTTATCCGGGTGCTTCCTACAAAGGGTTGGATATGAATTTGAAGGATACCGCTGTGCAAAAGGTATAGTATTCCATACCAGTCAAACACTGATAAATCGCCTATGGCATCCTGAATCGAAACCGACGCATGCGGGGCTCGGCCTCGGCTGGTGCGTATAGGAGCAATTCGAGGTTTGTGATTATATGGCAATTGCACCCTCAGATGGTTTGTGATTTCGAAGTCGTGGCTAATAAACTGAGTTCAGCAAACGGACCCGGATTCCGGGCTCGTGTACGCACGTAGGTTGCGGCATCTTGGGCAACGGGCGCCCGATTTTTGCGGCTACCAGAAAGAATCGGACTCGGTTTTGGGGAGATCCATAATTCCCTGCTTGGAGGAGAGAAAAGCGCCACTGATATCTATGTAGGTTTTGATTGATTGAATGAACAGGACGAGAGTCAAAACATACACACCCCATATCAATCAACGCCCGGAGCAGCAATTTCAACCCACCCATTTCGATGCCCCCTTCCGTTCGATAGCGGCTTGCCTGTTGAGCGAGGAGGTTGTACTTCAGGAATCCGGGAACATTCTCAAGAAAGAAGAATGACGGCCGAAAGAAATCAACGTATGAAACTGCGGTGAGGATCAAGTTGCTTTTCCGATCCTCCGCCTAAAAACATATCGTTGGCAAAGATAGAATCTGGGAGATCATAACACACTTTGCGAAACATGTTGAGGCCAGAATGCGACTGGCTAAAGCACGCATGTTCCATTAGCAAGTGAATGTGGGATTTTCTGTTGAATCACCATGGAAGGCCAGCGAAGATGGCTCTAACCTTCCCAGGCTCCAACTGATCCCCAGTAGGTATGGGAGTCTTGTCGTCCCACAGTTGAAGGGGAATCTCGACGTCGTGTCCAGCCTTGGACTTTACCAAGTATCTCAGTACTATATTCGCATCTTGGCAGTATGTGACGAGATTCGGAGAGTTTTTCCTGTTGCAAAATATGAGATGAGTTAAACTGATATGCATGACAGTCCGTACTGAGCTGTTCGTGCGGCACTAGGCGAAATTTCGATGAGATGAGTTGGCTTCAGAAGTCCTCTGCTGCCCTCAGCAAACGCATGACTGAAGGCACCCTGGCAAACCATTCGTTAGCTGCAAACACTGCATGAACACCACGGCGCACCGTCCCTCCAAATAAATCGAGGCATTGGGTCTCGTTCTTGTTCTTCATATGCCAGTGGTCTGCCGCGTCAAATATTTCTTCCAAATCTGTCTCCTCGTACATTCCCGACGGACAAAACTGGCATATATACAATTCCTCGTCAGAGACCGAAAGTCGGTGCGGCCAGGACTCGGTGGATACGGAGGGAAGACGATAGGTGCAGTAAAAGTTGTGAGGCGAATAATTCACCCAACGTTTGAGCTCAGCCTCATTTTCAAAGAAATGTCGAGAATAGACGTGGATCGGCCGAATGATTTCAGTCAACACGACCTCCGCCGTCTCATCGGTCAGGAAGACATGACGTTCGGGCTGAACAGATGAGGCTGGTCGGCAATGAGACTGCGATAGAGCGAGAGAACGACTTACATATTCATTGCCCGGGGCCTCACCCGCGTCGACTCCTTTCAAGTCTCCAATCCTACCTACTCTGGTAAATCTGACTTTCGGTAATGCTATTCCCCTCTTCGGAGCGCGGAAACGCTCCAAATACCCAATCTGAGCCGGCCCATTATCCCCGTTGTATAGAAAGAAGTCATGTTGGTGATATTTGTGGCCCTGATACGCCACGCCAGCGTTTGGTATGTTTTCACCGTCTTCTGCGTGTTCGCTCAAGATTGTCCAGTCTGCATTCAGGTTGTGGGTGTCCGTTCGATTGCACGGAAGACAATTATTCGGAGGCGATTGAGCAAATGTGCTGTTCATCTCGGGTACGTTCATCGCGGTGCATGAAATGTCATGCTCGTTATATACCTGCCTTTTGTTCGCTTTCAGTATGTGAAACAGGGATACGCGTATTCATACCTGACGAAATATTTTTCTTTCGGGAGTTGCTTGCCGTGCTCTGGCTCTAAAAAAAATACGGACAACTTTCCCGAGATAAAACGTATTGGCTGGTCTTCGCATAGCATTGTAAGAAACAGCTCTTGGGGATGAGCCATTTCTTGTAAGATGATTTGTGAGCCATGCTCGAGCCACTGCAGATGGACGTGCCGCGAGTCAATGTGAAAGTAGATTATTCTGGCAAACCAGAAGTAATCTGCATGCTGGGCATGGGGCGGAAGGTCGACGGGTAACACGGGAGCGGGGACATTGCCATACGTCCCTTTCCTAACACAAACAAAGTCTCCGGTCTAGAACTCGTCAACGCCTTGGGGTATGGAGCTGGAGACAGAAAGATGTACCTTGTATACCACACCCCCAATCGTCGCCTCTTCGGCGTAGTTGTCTCCCCGATGCACGCGCGCGAACGAAACCTGCGGTCTCTTTTCTTGTCGGCGTGCTCGAGCGATGCATTGTCTCAAAAATTGAAGCGCGGTCGCCCTTTGCGTTTCTATCTCGGACTGCGTGGGAAAAATAGGTTTGGCCCCCAGGACTTGTAAGGTTTCCTCGAAATAGCCCCTCGCCAGCTGTGCGACCATGGGGGTTACATGAGTCTGGGTTTCCGCCTTGAGGACCGCCAGGTCACGATTGGCAAGAGGCGAACTCTGCAGATTTGTTCGACGACAAGGACGTGTTCGATGTCGACGATCAAAAGCTGGAATTGAAGAAAATAATTCCTTCAGAAGTGCACGATTGGATAAGTTAGCATTGTCCCTTTCTTCCAGTGCTTCACGTATATACGTGATCTGAATGCAGCAGCTCGAGTTATACCGAACAGTAGACAGACAAAAAGAAAAACCAACCGATTCTTGCAAGTCTTCGTTCGTGATTTGAGGAGCGGCTTTGCGAAATTCCTTCAGGCTTTCTCGAGGTCGCGCTAAGGCCGTCATAATGACCGAGCGCGCCAGATATCGTGGATCGGAGAAATCCTTGTAGAAAGGCAGATAACGCGTTGAAGGGCCGCGCAATTCGTACGTTGCGAATTTTGTTTCGATGAAAATTGGCCTATTAACAAAGTCAGGTTGAAAACACAACAATGAATGTAACATACAAATCATTGGCATAGTCGAACGCGCAGAGAGAGATATCCGAGAGCAACACTCGCTCTCTTTCGTTCTCCTCCACATCGTCCGCCCCATCTTCTTGACCGTAATCTTCCTCGTCTTCATCGTTGAGAAGTACGACTCCCGCAGCCGCAAACCTGCGGTCACTTTCCGCTGTTTCCAACGCGTCGAGCGACACAAACCCATTCTGAGGCGTGCTCGTAGTCTCGAAGACACAAAAGTTATAAAGCACGCGAATAGTAGTCCCTGTTATGAGCGGTTCGGTATTAGCAACAAAGAATCTTCGTATCGAAAAGTACGGTGCGTATCACAGACCTCGTTCGGAATTGAGCTCAGCTTCTTCTTCGCCAGGCGCCTTGTATTGTGCAGTTTCTTCTATGATACCACGCGGAAGACGATATTGTACAGCTAGAGGCCATTAGAAAGACTGCCAGCTAGCCGATGGCGTCCAGTGCGATATATTTACCCGGGAGGCGAGCACTTCGTTTCGCAGACTGAATAGTACAACGAATCGGAACGCGTCGCTTGAACGAGATATTGAGGATACTTACACGCTGCTGTTCACGGAAGACACCGTCGCCATCGACAACTACGGACTTGCGTTTCAACGAGCTTGGGGCATGGCTATTGCCAGTGACTTGCGAAGAGCGAAGTTCGCGAACAGAGTTCGAACTTGAATGCGATTCTTGTACTACTTCATCTGGGAAGGAAACCTCCCAAGCTGTCGGTCGAGGTGGTGGCATGGTAGCAGAGATAGAGGATGGGCTGGACTTTGAAGCCTCTCAAAACTCAGTTTGTGGTCATCGTGAACGCGTGAACATCGAAGTAAGTATCAAAGCCAGGATCATTCGCCGAAGGCCATTTCCGAGTCCGACAATTCTTTGAATTACATCCCGAAGTAACCCTCGTGTATTTAGTTGTGAAGTTACAGTTTCTTTACTACTTTGTTGTTGGTACTGGCAACGCACTTCTCCTTCTGCCACCATAAATCAAGTAATACATGGAAAGCGAGAGACTGGAATAAGCATATGAACAATCGTCGCCTCGGGTTGCAATCGTGTATGTGCGGTCAAGGCGAGGAAGGAGTTGGTCATAATTCAACAAGGGACAGAGTCCATGAGAAAGGAGAGAGGTGGAGTAGAGTGCGTCTAGATAGCCAGCGATTTGGCACCAGGCGCCAACGCATTACATTGAGTGGATTACAAACCAAAGGGAATGGAGAGAGAAGGAGGAGTGGGTGGGGGCGGAGCGTCGTGAGTATGCTGAACGAAGACTATGCAGGAGCGGCGGCGGCGGCTGGCGCTGCAGTATCCGGACCTGCCAGTGCGCCAGCAGGTACGGAACCGGCGGCGTTGGCTGATTCGCTGACTTGGTGGAAATCTGCAAAGGAGTGAGCAAATAGGGCGATGTAGACCACAAAGAACCGTTACCGAGAATTTCGCTGTACATCATGACTTTCCAAGTATCGACCGGTAAATCAGCGTCGTTGAAACTCCAGTCGAATTTTTCAGCAGCAACAGGTTCGTCACTAGGATCGTGGTATGGAGAAACGTATTCATGCGCCAACGCTTCCGTGGCGTCTATCCGCGTCCGGGGGTCGAAAACGAGCATTTTCTCGAGAAGGTTGATAGCTGGCGAATGGACAGAATGAGTATTTGATAAGCACTGATTGAAGAAGTAATACAAACCATCTGCATCAGCGGTGCGGAGCTTCTGGTTGAAAGGAACTCGCTCGCGTTTTGGAAGGCTTTGAACAAAGCGCAACGTCTATCAAGAATTGAATAATCTTATCAGGAACGAAAGATCCCGGAACGCGGAGATAACACACATTCTCGCTCGCAATCGTCTCTATGACATCATCCGGAGGTGTGCCTAGCAGCTCCGTGATGATTGAGAACTGGTTTACATCTGCAGATACACAAGAATCAGGCCTGCTACGTTCATATCAACTTCATATCGGTAGAACACTCACGGTCTTTCCCAGGGAACAGCGGTTTGCCCTCCAGCATCTCGGCGAAAATGCAGCCGGTACTCCAAATGTCGACCGCGACGTCGTACTTTTGCCAGGTCAACATGATCTCCGGTGCCCGATAATACCGCGTCGAGACATATCCAGTCATCTGAGGATCCTGGATACGTGCCAACCCAAAGTCGCAAATCTGGATATATGCGCTTCAGGAATCCGTTTGAGCCAGTCATGGCAAAAAGCTACCTTCAAATCACAGTTTTCGTTGACAAGAATGTTACTCGGTTTCTGCGACGATCTGAGACATGTCAAATTCACGTAAACGGATGCTAGACATACCAGATCCCGATGGACAACACCGGCCGAATGCACGTATTTGAGGCCGCGCTAAAGGGCGATTAGCCGGTGTCCAACATGTTGAAGAATTCCCCTACGAGAATTTGATACAAGAAATACTGAATGAACTGTTTCTCCAGCGGCCGCGATGTGAGCAGACGATGGAGATCCGTGCCGAGCAGTTCTGTGACGAAATAACTGCAGTGGACATTAAGGGAACATTATCGTCGGAATAGTTGGATGCGTACAGATCCTCCAGCGGCGAAATGAAGACGTCGCTGAGACTGATAATCTAGAGATTGACTCTAACATGAGTCTTGTTCGCTCGCAATTCTCGTGAATCCCACAGACATTTTCGTGTTGGAGATGTTTTAGAAGCTTCAATTCCCGATAGGTACGTTTGCTGAGCACGGGCGTGCTGAACGGCTTCATGATCTTCTTTATGGCCACCGATGTACCCGTCAATTGATCCTTGGAGGAACTGCGACGGAAACAGTCTCAGAAATCGACTACACGGCCGCTGAGCGAATAACACACCAAACTAGCCCAAAGGCACCTGGAGAACAGAGATTAGATATATCCGAAACCAGGCAAACGAGACTTGCCCATTCCAACGGGCTGGAGATCGACATAACGAGTGGTGACCTATGCAGAACGTCTGAGGAAGAAAGCTCCACGGAATGATCTAAGGACAGACCTCAAAGGAGGTACCGAAGATGCTGAGCTTGACAAAGGACATTCGTAGCTCACGAGGTGGATTGAGGGAGGAGGGAGGAGGAGAGCAGGACACCTCTGAAAAAGGGCCTGTGGTAGAGGAAGACAAGGTGGCTTGCGATCAGCGATCAGATGGCCGCCTGTCCCTAATTCTGCGGCTTCAATAAATCTCCTCGATCGAGCTCGTCTCCTGGCTCTACTTTCGTCTAGAACAACCTCACCGTTACCTCCTACTCGCCAATATCGCCGATTTCAATAGCTAAAATACCCTCAGAAAACGACAAAAAATCGACACCAACCCCAATGACGTCGTTTGTTTCCTACGCGTGATTTGAGGGTCGCCACGGTTTCTCCGGACTCATGAAAATTGGAAAAATCACAGCATGACCAGAAGAATTCAGAGCGCGTGCAAGTAACCCTACCGGAGTCTGGAGAGCGAAGCAGAATATTTGAACCATTTTCATGAGTCGATTTCGATTCCGACTGTCGGCAAGCGGAAGGAAATTGCCGAAATCTCGAGAGCTGCTTAGCGAGCGGGAATGACAGCGCTAAAATGTCTTTACTCAGAACCGCGTTTCGACCGTCTGTCCTCGTTCGTATTTTCGCGTCTTTGGCGCCGCGTCGTGTGCTGACGACTCCGTTGTGTAGAGTGCGCGGGTTCGCCAGTATGCGACAGAGGCGCCCCAGAAGAAATCTAACCTCGTCCCGATGACCCTCGCTGTCGGAGGTCTCGGTGGGCTCGCTTTCTACGTTTGGAGCACAAGGACGGGGGCTCCCTCTGAGCCTCTCCCAAGTGCACTCAATTCGGACCAGTTTGTATCATTCAAAGTCAAGAAGGTCGTGCCTTACAACCACAACTCGTCGACGTACGCAAATTTTCTCTCTTTTCGAATCAATAAGGTGAATGTGAATGCGGAAACACAAGGTTCATCTTCGAGCTTCCACCGAAAACCAGCTCTAAGCTGCCCGTCGCGTCATGTGTTGTTGTTCAAGCAGAGGACCCCGAGGCTTTGAAAGATAAGAAGGGGAATCCTGTCGTTCGGCCATACACACCGATATCTGCTGCAGAGAACACCGGTGAGATAGCCTTCCTCATAAAACGATATGAGACGGGTGTGATGTCGAAGCACTTCCACACTCTCAAGGTATGCACCGACGTCCGTTTCTCTTCTCCCGCTGACTAACATATATCCCTCCCGCTTGGTAGCCTGGCGACTCTCTGAAGATTAAAGGACCCATCCCGAAATTCCCCTACAAAGGTCAGTCGTCTTTTGGAGGCTACGAATTATTACGAACCACCCACTACAGAGAACGAGTTCGACGAGGTCGCCTTAATCGGCGGCGGCAGCGGCATGTAAGCTTCTCCCAACGTGTTCTATTCTCTTCACTCACTATTCTTTCCCTCCTTAGCACCCCTCTCTACCAGGTCATAACCCACGCCCTCTCTAGCCCCTCCAACACCACGAAATTCAAACTCCTCTTTTCCAACGTCACGGAAGAGGACATCCTCATGCGGGAAGACCTCGACGCACTCGCCAAAAAGCACCCCAAGACCCTGGAAGTGGTTTACCTTCTCGATAAACCGAAGGATGATTGGAAAGGCACGTCACGCGCACGCGAGTACACTGGTTTCGTCGTGCTGATTCTAGCTGGAATGTAGGCTCGAAGGGATTCATCAGCTCCGACGTTATCAAGAAGTATGTCGCGCCGGCTACCTCAGAACGCACCATGGTCATGGTTTGCGGTTTGTACTGCCCCTTGTGCACCAGATATCCTGCTGACTTACTTTTTCAGGTCCTCCGGGACAGGTAGCTGCCATCGCAGGCAAGAAGGACGGGTTCAAGCAGGGAGAAATCGGAGGTGTCCTCAAGGAATTGGGGTACACTTCCGACCAGGTTTTCAAATTCTGAGTGGTGTAAGCAAATTTCAAATGCTCACTTAGTGCGCCATGTGGCAGGCATGTGCGCCGGAATCAAACCATCCGTCTTTGCGGTAGAGTAGATTTGAAAATAAAGCCGTTGTTTAGAGTCAGACGCTTGGCGACGAGGTTTTCTTCGCGGTGACATCACGAAAATGATGGAGTTCCTTTTTTGGCGTTACCTCCATCGAATGCCAAAAAAGGGAATTCTTTGGGCAGCGAGTGTTTCGTGGCGGCGGAGTGCGACGGACAATTTGCAGGTCACGTTTGGCACTAGGCACCTGCCGCCCTTTGGTTTATTTCCACTGTTCGGACCAACGGCGTTTCGTAGTACTAGTAAGGGGGTGCCAGTGGTTGAATTGAGCTTTGTTTTCGCCGCACCCTCATTACCGTAGAAATCGTTCCACATTACCTGAAGCAATACAAAGATGTATCTTTGGAGTAGGCCCATCGCCGATGAACGTGCGGCGTATCATTTCCCGTACGCATACCTGTATGGCGTATAGTCAGTCGACACGCCGCCGCGGCGACATTGAACGGCGTATGTTTTTCGCTCCTCAGTTGAGCTCACGTAAATCGCGGAAAGCTCAAGGTGAAAATATGTTTCGGACTTCACAGACTGGCTCTATTGTGAGCCGATGAAGTATAAAAGCCTAGAGTTCCACTGCGCTTCCTCATTCGTTTCTGTTCTTCAAGATACTGGGTAGTGAGTGAGCTGATATCCTGTAACGCATCTTCACTCACCGTTCTCTAGTCTTCCAATTTCTTTGCAAACTTCTCATTCCTTGACGTCTCCATTTATCTTCGTCCGAACCTTCTTTTATTTTGCTTGTTCATTTTTCAACAATCATTTGACAAAATGCTGGTAAAAACTGCTCTCGTTTCTCTCGCCGTCGTCTCTACGGTATCCCCCGCCTTTTCCGTGCCGATCCCAGTTGAAAACCGGGCGTTGAAGCTGCCTGCGGGCGCCCTCGGCGGCCTCATCAAGTCGTTTGGCAAAGGTGTTCTCACAAGTGGTGCTGTGTCTGGACTGCTCTTCATTTTGGAAGGCGGTTCAAGCAACAGTTCGGCGCCGGCAAGGTGATCATTTCTCTCTTCTCGAGAGACAACAGCTGAGGATAATTTATAGTCAAGAGCTCGAGACCCGCGACGGCTCGGATAACGACCAGAACGCCGCTGTAGGCGGTCTGAACATTCCTACATCAATTGTGGGCTCAGACGCCACGCCGACTGTCGTTGACCCAGTTTTGGCCTCGAAACTCGCTGAGGTTCCGGTTGCTGATAACGTTCAGTCAGGCGGCAGTTTAGCTACAGCGATTGCTGCAATCCCAAACTTGGCGGAATTGGGCCCTGCGAAGACGACAATTCCTATCCACCGCCCGATTGTTGTACCCCCGATTCATAGACCCGGTACAGGTCCGGACGGCACTGTAAAACCGCCTGCTGTGTTGCCCCCAATCTTCAAATCCCCCCCAATCGTTGGGCCCGGACTGGTCGTCCCGCCAAGTGGCGTGGCGCCGCCCAAGTGAGCGGTTCGTCTTGGTGAAAACTCGCAATCTGATATGGTATTTAGGGATCAGCTTGAGGCTCGCGGAGCCCTGGCAAGCGCTCTCGAAAAGCTCGTTGGCGTTGGTGCAGAATCGCTAGGGAGCGTCTTGAAGAAAACCGTTCTCGGCGGTCTAGCGAGCGGTATCGCCGCTGAGGGTGTTAACGCGATTACCGGGCAGCAGAACAGACGCGGCATCGCCGGCGCGCTCGTGGGCGACGTAGCACAGGTTGCAGAGAAGGGGCTCGGCTCTGTACTTGGGAACGGAGTCGCCGGTGGCATTGGCTCTTCACTCGGCTCTGATATCGGCTCCATCTTTACCAAGCTATTTGGGTACGTCGCTTGCAGACGAAGGTCTCGTTGATGGCTGACGAGTTCCAAAGTAATAGCGACAACAGCAACACAAAACGGGAATTCCAAGATTTGAGCGATGAAGAAGTCAACACCCTTTTGGAATGGGTCGGAAAGGTCAACGGAGTCAACAGACGAGGAGTCGGCTCTTCGATAGCCAAGGGGTTGGCGGGAACAGCCGCTGGACTTGCAGCAACCGAGGGTGCAGAGGAGCTCATTGAAAAGATCAAGAGTTTGTTGGGCAGGGACATCGACCTCAACGAACTCGACTAGATAGATGACGCTTCAAGAATCTTTTGGTAGAGAGTCTGTGCATTTTTGCTATCGAAAGCGCATTGAATGCCGCATGAATGCTAGCCTGAGCTACGAACGATTGATAACTTCAGCCTTCAGGTTGCGTGGAACTGAGTGCCAGCTAATTCGTTCAAGTCAAGCCAAATAACCAGAATCAAGGGAGACAATTCGAGCGGTATTAGATAGAGAGCGCCAAAATTATTGCAGCTGGCCCATAGGAAATTCGAGACGGCTATATGGCTCAAGACTGCCGTCGACGTCGAGAAGATGGAAAATATCTCGTGGCTGTGTTGTCGTGTGCCCAATCGGTTTCTGTCGGCCGACCAATGTTGTCCTCTTCCTCGACAAGTTTTTGTGTTTTTCGCGTGTTAACGATGCTCATGCTTTGCCTCGTGGGCTTTCGGAAAGATTTGGTCTCTACGCCAGACAGCGGGCACTCTACTGCATTTAATTGACTTTTTTTCGCGTGTCTGACTGCCCTTGTCCAAATTCGGTGAATGTTGTTTGATGAACAAGGCTTTACTCTTCGGGTTCAAGGCAAACCAATTACAAGGGCCACAGCGAAACGCCGCGCAACTCTATCTCCGTTCATAAATTCCGAGGGAAAATTGGTCTCGTCAAACTTTGCCTGCTGCTCCTCTTCACGGGTTCTACAAACTTCTTCGGTGTTGAACACCCTCAAATCACTTCAAATTCTAGACATGCCCTACAATGCTTTAGCCGCCTATCTTCCCAATTTTTTGCTGTCCCATTTTAAGGGTTCTTTGGCTTGTTCTATCCAACGTCTCCCACTGGACATCTTTGTCGATCATGTTTTCATTCATCTTCACATCGAGGATATTATCTGCCTCCGGCGCGTGCGTAATTTTTTCCAGATCCCGCGTCTCCTGTTTCTCATCTTCCGATGCATTCAGGTTGATCGCACTTTCTTTCTGCTCACACATGAACCCGTCATTTGGAAGCGTTTCTTAGAGCGCATGCGAACCCCCATTCCACCTCTGCGCCCCACTTTCCGGTATTCCCTCCAAGTCACAGACTTCGAGGCCGAACAACTTGTCTCTCGTGCCATATCTCTCGAGGACAACTGGCGGCGCGACGAACCCCGCGTCATGGCTCGCCAAGTTGTCGAGTCGCACCACCGCGTTCTCGACATGCGACTCCTTCCCGGTGGGAAGTTTCTGATAGCCTCAGTGCGCGATCTCTCCAGCCATCGCTACTATATCACTCTCTTTTCTCTCGACCACCCCAAAGGGAATCGAGCTATAGCTCGTGTCCCAACACTTTCAAAAGCCTACGACCTGCAAGCCAAGTATATGAAATATAACGGGGCTAACGGCATCATGATTGCCTACACGCGTAGGGCTTTCAAGAGCGGCGGGGGATGCAAGTGAGTTACAATGGTTGATCTTTCTCTGCGCTTGCCAAACCAGCTATCACTCCAGCGTCGACCCTTCCGATTACAGTGACTCGGACTCTGTAGACCCGCCCTTCCCACTTAAATACGAGTCATCGACTTTACACGTGTCCCTTGACAATCTCGAAGCTCTGGTGGATCCAAGAATCCGTCCAGGCTCGGCCGCATTCTACGACATGGCTGTCAACAAAGACCCTCCTTTCCTTCAAGTATCCTCATTCGAATCAGAGACACGGATTACCTCTCTCAATCTCTTTGAGTTGGACGAGGAAGCACATGTTGCATTCGTACAACAGCCCAGTCGCATCGTTCTCGTCAACCTTGCTACCGGAGCGATCACTGCCATGCTCGCAGGCAACTACAACGACTTCCCGCAAGAAGTAAGCTTTGTTCGTACTCCTCTCCAACAATGCTTAACCATAAATTGCAGTCTCATCAAATACGTGCCATTCGCGTACTCCCTGCCCAAAACGACGTTTTAATCGTCCGAACCGCATCGATGGAACGGGCTCCAGGCCATCCCATCGTCGAGCATCTCGCGGAGATGTTCCATATCCCGCTACCTGCGGACGAGGATCAAGAAGTTCTTGTCCATCCCTACGAGAGATGGCCCGTCGATCCCAGAAGCTACAGCAACTTCCATCTCTCCGACCCCATCACCGCCTCTATCGGCATCGACCACCCGAATATCCAACCCGAATCCGGCGCTCCACCTCCCATCTCCTTGTTTTGTCAGACCGTGGACCCCGTTGGGTTAGTCCACTACCTCATCTGGCCCAAAATCGAAGAGACGCCCAACCAACCGGCAAAATATTACTTCAATCTGGAGTATGTTGTCCCTCAGACGGTTCACGTCAGCACTCCGTCGGTGATAAACGTTCTTGCTGGGTCGTCCAAGGCTCTCATGTACACCGTCGACAACGAGCGCAGTGCCACACCGCGAATGCTCACCTTACGCCGTTACCTTTCGCCTCAACTGCAGCCCCTCTGGTCCTTGCGCGGTGTCGAAGACCCCACGGAACCGATTTCGCGCAACGATCGACCGGCATTATCCAAAAGATACTACGTGCGTCTCTTGTTTCCTTTCGAATGGGCGGTTTTCAATTGTTGATTCGTTTTGCAGTCCTCCTTCACCCTCCCTCGATACTTGAGAGACAAACTACACAATTTCGGACTCTCGGCGATAATATGGGATGAAACCATTGGGCGAGTTTGCATTGCCTGTGGCGACGAGTTGAAAATCCATATCCTGGATTTCGCCGCTGCGGTGACACCAGACTCGCGATTCAGGCAATGGCAACTCACTCAACAAATCAAACTCAACGTTTCGGCACGCAATACCGCTGCCACCGCACCTTCAATCACCATGCAGACTGACTGACCCAATCATTAACACTTTCCTTATCGTCCTATGTTAAGTTAAATCCCTACAATCTCCTACAATCTTACATCTGTTGTATCTACTGTATTCCTTCCTATTGCATTGACATTCATTTCTTTGATGCTCGAAACCTATCTGATACATTATACAGTACGTACGGTGACTGAATTAGTGTGAGCTGCACCATAGAGGTATTTCCGGGGTGTAAATTACAAGGAAAGAAAACGAATGCAAAGGTAATAAAAATGGTAAAAATGCCTACCAGTCCAGTTGCGCGTTCATAGAAAATACATGAAGAATATGCTGCAGTGCTTGGCCCTCCTCCACAGTACAGACGCAAAAGAAAGACTGCTCAGCTCTTCCCACCAAAGTGAAAAGAACTGGGCGACTTCTCCTTGTCCTTGTGTTTGTCCTTCTTCCCGAACCCAAGCCCCAAGAGCGGCGACGTCAAGCTCATCTTGCGCGTCGCCCTCTTGGGGTTCGCACCGCTGCCGTTACTGCTCGATGTACTTGACGTACTGTGATTGGCACCAGCAAATGAGCCTATCCCCACAGGACTAGACGGTAGGTCTACTGGGGTCTCACCGTCCCCGCCTTCAGTCCGTGTCTTCCCTTTATCAGGAGAGTCTGCGGGAGTGCCAGCGAGCAGCTCATCACCTACAAAGAGATGAGTGGGACGAGGGGAGCCTACGAGATTCGGGGCGAGTGGTGGAACGGGGGGCAGGGGTCGGGTTGAGTGGGGCACCTCTGGGGGAATGCCGGGAGCCGGGCCAGCGGTCGATGGCCGTGGAGGTGGAGATACACTGGGGGGGCTTCGCGTCTTGCTCTTCTTGTCCTTGGGACTCGCCAAGTTGGACATGGATTTTTTGAGTTGAGGCAGGGAGTGGGGGATGATCAAGGGAGGGAGAGTGGCGGGGAGATCAGGTGATGGTGGAGGCGGAGGTTGCGGGAGAGGGGGTAGTGGTGCGAGGGAGGACATCCGCGTTGGCGGGAACTCGACTACGGAATGTTGCGGGCCAGCGGAGAGCGAAGTCGACCCGGTGACAGAGACGAAAGAGGATGAGGCTGAGCCTGGTGATGGACTATCGTACCCATTTACGCCTTCTGGTCGCTCGGGCTTCAGCGTGAGACCGCCGCCACCGCCAGTCGATTTCGGTCGTGCACCGACTGAGATGGTCTTTGAAGCCCTGGGAGAGTCATACGCGGGTTCCGACGGCCGTCGATGCTTGTCTTGGCTGTGACCTGACGTCAAAAACCACGACGAGGAAGACCCTTGTGAGACAGTGTCTGGTATTCGAGGTGATGCTGGTACTTCGTCCTCTGACCGAGAATTCTTCTCCTTGTCACCGAGCCGGAAACTCTTCCGCCTTCCGAACCAGGTGCTTGACTTCCTTTCCGGTTCCTTGCGTTTCTCCTTCTCCTTCTCTTTCTCCTTTTCCTTTTCCTTCTCTTTCTCCTTCTCCTTCTCTTTGCTGTGTGAACTCCCAGCTTGAGAAACAGACGGTGGAGGAACAGGAAGCGGTGGTATTAACGGTTTGGTATCGTCATCAGAGGTAACGGAGGGCGAAGGGCCAGTTGATTGAAGGGACCGTCGAGCATCATGACCATTACTCGTACTTGGCCGGGTAGAAGTCGACGGAGAGCGCATGATGGTGCCGAACAGCTTGCTTCCCTTCGTCGATATCGACGGGGTCGCAGAAGACTCCTCAGTAGGGACATCTATATTTTGTCGCGGCTCTGTGGGCGAAGGAGGTGTGACGGGGATCGGAGCATCACTGGTATCGGAGACGTTGTCTTCATCTACCAGTCCAGGAGGAAGCGAAGGATTTGTCGGAGCTGAAGGGGAAGCGTCTAGATTTGAGAATGTGTCAATCTCATCTACGGATATGGACGCGGGAGGTGGTCGCAATCCAAGACTCGGGAGGTCGATATCCACGGCCTGGTAGTACAACACGTACGCGGAGCCAGAATTCGATTCCCCGAAATACTTTGGAATATCTGCTTCCGGGATCGGGTAAACATTTTCGTCATCAAAAACGAGCCATGACCCCATGGTCTTGATGATGGAGACATAATGCCCATGATGCGGACCACTGGAAGGACGAATGGAATTAAAATGCTTGGCAGGAACGACAGAGAAAGCACACGCACTTTCCAATGTGAACCACGATACCAAAAAGATTGAACAAGCGGTCAGCATCGTCGATGTCATCCACAGTGTTGAATAATCGTAATTCGAACGGAAAGGCTACCCGATATGCCAGCTTGACGTATTTGAGGTCTTCCTGGTATTTGAAGCGCTTCAAATGGAGAGCGAGAACGTTCGGAAGTTTCTTGATCTTCATACTGTGGGGTGATACAACCATCAATAGCCTGTTGACTTGTAAGCGGTGGATAACTTGCCGTTTCTCCGCCTCTTGCAAATCGCAGCAGAGGTCGCAAAAGAACTTGTTCTTTTGACAGAGCATTTCGCTTGCGCTGAACTGGCGCAAACAGGCCGTTACACTGGCATTCTGCTCAATGTCTATGGATAGGTCGAGAAACGATTCATCCCGTGACGAGACCTACAGCGCCGAATGTTGGGGGGACTTGTCAGATGGTGAGAAGGAAACGCACGTTTTCACAGGTCAAGCACCTCGTTTCGCTCGTAAGAACACCCTCAAATAATTTGTGTATCAAGGTGGAATTCGGTGGAGGAGGACCCGAAGTGGTGGTTGTGTCGGTGGAGGGATTTTTAGATGCTACAGTGACTTCGGAAAGCGACACTGAGGCTCGTCAGTTTGCAGGGATGATGAAAACAGTAACCAGCCACTCACGGTCTTCCCCAACAGGCGGTGTTGCGGTTCCACTCTGCTTCGCGTCCTCTTCTATTTCCTCTACGATCTTATTAAGAAGATAATTAAGAAATTCGTGGGCATCTTGCTGTTG
This sequence comes from Favolaschia claudopus, assembly GCA_037176885.1. Taxonomy (NCBI): domain Eukaryota; kingdom Fungi; phylum Basidiomycota; class Agaricomycetes; order Agaricales; family Mycenaceae; genus Favolaschia; species Favolaschia claudopus. Next base: position 188,280 of record JAWWNJ010000032.1, on the reverse strand, counting down.
CCCGGGACGAAAAAAGTCGTTGAGTTCCCGCAACTTTTCAATGAAAGCGCGAGGTGCGACCGTGCCCTTCTCTGCGGGATGCGTGGAAATATGAACGAATAAGGAGCGGAGAGCGGAGAAGAGACTGGGGGGCGACGACGGAATGCCAGGTACCGGCGGATGTAGGGCCACACCATTGACTTCCGTGGTAGAACCCTTCCGTTCTGGTTTCCGACGGAGAGGTGTTATTGAGGCCGGAACTTGAGCCGGGGGTGGGGGCGCTATCTCTGCGCCCAAAGACGAGTCCGGGGCTTGAATCAAGAGATCCCTGAATGGCGCGCAGAAGTAGAGGGCCTGGATCACCGAATTGGCATAACTACGGAGCTTCGTGAGCCGGGACAGACAGGCAGAAACTGGACACACCAGGTATTGCCGAACTGGGAGGGAGAAATATATTAGTGCCCAGAAAACGCGGGAACAAGCCAAAAAACCAACATTCTCAAGACCAATTTTCTTAGCATCAGCGGAATAGACGGGCACAGGCGCGGGTTGTGCAGCCTCCGAGACTGGATGTGAAGAGGGTTGGCCAAACCATTTGGTTTTGCGCATGCCGGCTCGCGGGCACTACAAGCACGTCGTGGTCGTCGTCGTCGCCAGTTCGAATCGACGGATATGTATGATGGCTTAGATCAAGTCGGCATCAATCAAGGCACGGTCACGCTGCGACTCAAAGCAAGCCATTATGCGGGACAGCCACTCGCCTACCGGCCCCGGGCCTTACAATCTCTTGCAATGCTATGATTATCGTGCACTAGATACTCCGTGCCTGGGCGGCATCTAACGACTAGCGGGTTACTTCGCTGCTACTCCATCTCCCACTCTTATCACCCCTTCGCCTTGTGGACACCCGTTCACACCGACACATGCCTTCATTGGCATCGTCTTGTCGATGCGCCGGAATTTCTGCAGAGTCTTAAACGGAACAGCCTTGTCCATGATCCCAGTTTCCGGCGAAACATTGGGCAACTAGACGGAAGAAATTCAGCCACGACTCCACGCAGAGCGCGATTGGGCGGCCACTAACCAGACAACGTGTGCATTTCGACACCAAATTGATTATGGGCGCGTCCGGCAAACTCCCGATACGTATCTCTTCCCAATTATCTTCTGCCCACGCACCCGCGCCTTCAAAGACGATGTTTGGCCGGAATCTAATTTAGCGCATGTAAGTGGCAGAACAAGGACTCACGGCAGTCGCTCACCTCTCTATCACCAAAGTCTCTGTTCTCCAGCGCTCCTCAATCCCTTGCTTGCCCACATGACCCCGGAGCTCCTCTTCAATCCGCGTAGTGGATTCCTGCGAAAGCACCATTAAAGGATAGCAATCCTGAAACACGGCGGTCGCGTCCAGTTTTGGATGCGTTGGTGTTGGATCAACTCCCCGAGGTTGAGAACCCTTGTAAACCAAGTGCACCGGGCGCCCAAAATACGATGATAGAATCTCTGACGGGCTTCGCGAAGGAATCCTTGGCAGAGCTTCGCATATGTATGCGTCGAGAGGGATGTGAAACAGTTGTATCTTCTCAAACCTCTTCCAGCCGTCCAGAGTACTCTGACTGGGAGACAACGGCACAGCAAATGGCTCACATCCCGAATCTTCCGGGAAGGTAACGGTTAGGACTCCAGAATCGGGGCTCGTGAGGTGTGCGTTCTCGATCTTTGGGGTGATTAAAACCATCTGGTTTCCGTTCTTTTTTAGTGCTAACAGCGCTCATAACTCATCTACATGCCTTTGGAAACTCCCGCGCAGTTATAACTTTACCATCGGCTTCAATTATACACCACTTCCGATCATGGTCGAGCCCTTGAGGAGTATAGCGCGCAGATTGAACAGATATTCCGCGACAACTCTGAAAGGAGATTATCGTTGACTCGGATCGTCTCGAGATGAGAGAGTATCAATCACTTTGATTGGATGTATCAAGATTTTGGAGACAGTAGCCATAGTGGGCGGGGCAGGACGAGAAAGGAACAGGGAGCGGGAGCTTAAATACCAGACAGGGCATATGACCAACAATAAAGAAGCCAAGAACGCCCCGCTAGTGGTAGACGTGAGAGCATTGAAAAGTTGAAGCAAGGACATTAGAGGGTTGACCATTGCGAAGGCGGCGGAAAACCAGAATTAGGCGGCCATGGCGAAAGGTGGTTTATGAACCGGCGTTGGATGCCGATGGTGGAATTTGAAATCGTTGACCCCAAAGTTCTTGCCGCGAAGGCGAGCGAAGGCGTCGGACAAACCCGATCGGGAGTGTTTGTTCGGAACAAACAACCGCTCGCTTCCCAATTTGGAAATTAATCCAAGAGACTGAAAATAATCGTCAAGTTGTACAAGAAACAAGGCCTATTGACTCCTCGTTCACTACATTTATTCTTTGTATTTTGTCCCCATCATCGGCGTTTGCGGTTTACCCCGTGCGCATCACCAAATGAACCCCGCTATCCGTGCTGATAACGTCGCTGATCTGGCCCACCTGCAACCCATATGCCGCCTCCTCAAACGGCTTCTGCATCTGGCCATGTCCGAACCAGCCTAGGTCCCCGCCTTGATCGTGCGATGAACAGTCCGAGTGTTGCCGTGCCAGTTCAGCAAACTTCTCGCCGGACTTCCCGATCTGAGATTGGTAGCCTCGAAGGATCTCAATAGCTTCGTCCTTAGAACGCGTGATGTTGGTCTATGAATGATTGCTGAGGGTGAGTAGGCAAAGGAACGCTATGGATGCAAACGCACCTCCTTCCAGCTGGAGGGGCGTCTACTTCCGTTGTGTTTCACGAGGAGGTGGCTGGCGCGTACTTGGCCCGACCTCTTGGAAGCTTCCGCTGCGCTGAGAAGAGCAGCAGCCTGTTCTTCAGAAAGCTCAGGAGGCGCGTTCCAGCTTGACTCTTTGGTTTGTGCGTTGAAGAAGTAGGGTGCACCGCGAGACGAAGAGATTCGGACTTCCCACTGAGACTGAATAAATGTTATCGATGCAGCGTCCCCAAAGCTCAATACCAACCATGCTTGGAGTTCGGTTGCAGTGGACAAGAGCACAAAACCACAGGCCGATGGCCGAGTGATGGCGTGATTGATGCGCCAACAAACCTTCCTGTCTTGCTCTCAACTTTCCTGCACACATTTATATTGTTCTGGTATCTCGACGCCAACCACTCGTACTCATAAGAATCAGATTGTTTTGCCATTTTGCTCCATGGACGCTCATGGGGAACCCTCTTAAATCCGCCTACTCAATGCCATGCACTAGAAGGTTCAAAATACCTTCTTCAAACCCTGAGTCTAGTCTATTCAAACTCTATCACTGCTGAAACTCTATCACTGCAATTCTAAGCCGTAGCAGCTTCTCATCCGCAGCATCTCTCTTTTTACTGTCTCTTCCCCCCCACATTCACAACTAAGACGCAGAATGGATGTAGACGATGGAGAAGTCGACGCCGACCACAGTTCAAGTCCACATGAGTCTGAGTCCGACAATGAGTCCGACCGAAACGCCCTTCCTGTCGCCATCCACGAAGTCGTCATGGAGTCCACCCAAGCCCTGGCCGATATAGTTCAAACTTTCCCCAACGTCGCGCAGAGGCAACGCAACTCTTGGAGAAAAACAGCCAACCGAATACTCGAATCGAAAGATATGCCCACTTGCAAGTTGGCACTCATCGGAAAGACTGGTAGAATCTCATACTCTGTTACTGTTCTCAACTGATTGCGAACACAAGGCACTGGCAAATCCACATTGATCAATTGCTTGCTGGCGCAGGAGGCAGCCATTGTACCGTCCTCTGCCTCAGTAAGTGATATAAGCCGCCACTCAGTTCAGTGGGGGCTCATTCTATCGTTCTATCTGTACTCTAGGGGTGAGTTGAGGCTCGTCGTAATGCGACCACGATCTCATCAGCCACTAAGGGCATGCACCTCCGCGACGATTGAAATTTCCTATAAAGACTCCGATACGATCGAGGGAGTCGTGACTTTTATCTCTAGAGATGATTGGGCAAAGGTTAGTTAGTCCTCTGAACAGTACGTTAGGCACGTCTCCTGACTTGTTGCTTCCCAGGAGCTGGATATCTTGCTGACTGATATGTCGGTCTTATCATCTCTAGTAGGTGTCTCATCTGATGAAAAATTCTCCAGCCATGGAGAAGAAGACGAAGTTTCGCATCAGTCCCTCGTGGCGAAAGCATCGGACAAGATCCTCATGGTAGAATTTTGTTTGCGGACTCATAACCAAACTGAATGCCATGTATCATAAGATCTATCCCCAGTAAATAATCCTCGGCATCGAGCTAAGATATTTAAATTTTACTCAGTTTGCATAGGTTGAAAGGAAAAAATCTGAAAACACTCACCAAATCCAAACTCCTCAAGATTGATCCAGTAAAAGAAAAACTTGGAAAGACCCTGCACTTACCACCCTCGGATTCTTGTAACTTTCGGGCTTTGGTCTGTCATGTTTTCATACGATTCGCTTAGATAGCACTGACATTGTGAAGCTTGCTGAATACGTAGATTCATCCTCTGTGGTGGGTGCGTTTCTCGTTTCTTCTGTATCACTACTGACTGTATTATCTAGCTCTGGCCACTGGTCAAAAAGTTTGTGCTTCTGCCCGATCTGTTGCATCTTGTGACAATAGACAAATCATAGGATAGAAATATCAGGAAGATTTCCAGTCCTATCAACTGGGATCACCCTTGTGGACCTCCCAGGCTATGGGGATCGCGATGAACGGTATAATCTACAAGTCATCATTGTCGGTGAATCTGAAACGCAGTATATCAGGCGAAATAATTCTGCGGCCGATTATATCCAGACGGCTGACGCAGTAATGCTAGGTATACTTCATCTCGAGTCTATGCACCTCATTGTGATGGTTTTCAGTCGCCGACATCAAACGTGCAAACGACGAAGATGTATGCATCCGAAAATCAGGTGCCCAAGGATCCCGAGCTTACTCTTCAATCTTAACAGGAGACGCGCAAATACATTGAAAAGATGTAAGTCTTCACAAACCATTCAAATCGATCCTCATCTCTATGTAGGATGAACCAATTCATCATCGATGGTCGCAGCACCGACGAATCTGTAATTATGGTTTTGACGAGCGCGGATGTTTGTTTCATCCCAATTTCATGTTGTGTTGCTTCGACTGATTATTGCTCCAGATCCCTGTGCTTGAGGGTGAGGTACACGTTGACGACGATGCTCAGCAACAACTAGATAGACTGACCCAGGTTACGATCATGTTTAATCTTCTTGCGTAGACTGATGTTTTCAACAGGAAATAATCGAACTCCGTCATCCGCCTGGAACCAGCAAGTCGAAACGACCCAAGGTGCCTCAGGTAACAATTTCCCTGGGAAGTTTGTCAACTCCGATTAAGCCGAAATCCGAGATCGAATTTAGTATCATTCAGAAGGAGAAAGAGAAAAAGCTCTTGCTGGCCAATGCTCGAATATCCGAGGTCAAGGCGAAAATATTGGAGTCCTTTCGTCATGTTAACTCAGGACTCGGGCCGGTAGGTCTACCAATTGGCGGCGTGGCACTTTCTAACAATCGAGTGTGTCATAGGAAGAGAATGGAATACCGCGCCTTCCAGTATTCTGTGTAGGAAGCTTTGACTTCCTCGCAATGACACTGACGGCTGGTGGGGGCCCTACCATATTTTCTGACGAAAACCAGGTTCGCACTGTTTTACGAATCATACGAGACGTGATTCAAAGGGTTTACAGACTGGGATCCTTGATCTTCATGAGCATATCATCAGCTTGGGAGAACTTCGACGTCTAAAATGGACATCGGACCTTTTGGAAAGAGCCAACGCCTTCTCTGAAAACGTCAATCTGTACTTTTCGGAAGACCGACACCTCGACCTACCCGCAAGCGGCAAGCAAAAAGTACTCCAACTCATCGATGACCTTGCAGCGGCGAGTGACGCACCTGGACCCCCTGGTATCTGCTAAACTTGTGTCAGGAAAACGATAAAGCGGTAGAAGAACTACTTGAGGATATCAACGTTGATTTATCGGATGTCGACCAAGACCTCGGTCGCGCTATTGATCAAGTATAAGATGTTATTATAATGGATCGGTGCGATATTTTAAAAAACTGATTCTAGGCGATCAAAGATGCGCCAAGAATCGTCAAAAAATTCGGTGCTGGCGTTGGTTGGAACACGTACAGAGCGTGTATGAAGCGCCTGGGTGTCTTCCTTGATTTAAATTTGAATCATGAATTGACCAAAGGGATCCTTCCACATGTTCAGCCTAGCTGGAACCAAATTATCAACAATCGGATTCCTTCGCAGATTCGCGCCACACTAAGGGTAAGTCAGTGTCTATGGTACATGTATGTTCCTTTACCTAAGTCGAGGATTTTGTCTTTCATCTAGCGTATTGAAGTCGCTGTATACGATACGATCAGCAACATTGCCAAGGTTCTCGTCGAAGAGGGCAATCTTTCTAGACACACTGTTTCGATAGCTCGTCGGTCCCTTGCTATTGAGACTAGTTTAGGGGACTTGAGCGAGTCAGCCATGCAGTCAATGCTGGTTGCTCAACGGTATGTACAATTCCAGTGTTGTTATGCCCTGCTGCTTACTTGGAATATGTACAGGGATAGCACCCGATCGTTCAAGAGTATTGTGCAAGATGGGATGACCGGACACTATGAGACAGTCGCGCAAGAATCAGGCGAAGGAAGCTTATTCCGCATGAAGGTATGGTCCGACGAGGCGAAAAGGACATTTCACTCAATGCGTTTAGGCGGCCAATGCCGAGTTTATCCAACAAAACGCAGCAAACATATTTATTCCTATTAGCACGCGAATCAACGAGCTATTACATCAGGCCGCCACCCGCATCAAGATCGATATGCAAGTTGAGCTGCAGGACATGAGCGCCATGTTGTGTCTGACTTTCGTTGGTGAGACTCAGCTAGCTTCATGTCGCGTCACGGCGCTGAAGACCTCATAGACGAAATTGATGTAGCTGAAAGTCATCCCGAACTGAAGGCTTCGGTCATGCGGCTCACCACAGCGAACCGTCCGGATTTCGAGTCGAGAAAACACGAACTTGATCTGCGACGCTCCGTGTTGCATGAAAACAGGAATCATATGCTCACATAATGAGGAAACCACCTGTAGCTCGACGATTGTGAGATATTGCTTGTTTACCAATATGCATTCGCGTGGACGTGACTGCAATGTTCAGGAAAGTCGACGAATACCATACTACTCAGACGAGCTTTGACATGTTGATGTTTATGCGCCGTGCACTTCAAGTTTTGAAGTTTGTTTCAAGTCGTGCGCGGGATCGACACAGAAGTATGACGTTCCGGACGTTGCAATATTAAAACCACACACATATATTGGGGAGCAACACACATATCTTCTTAGAGGCGTACAACTGGCGTACATATGTACTGCATCTATGTACGTGTACACCATCGGGTTATGGCTCGGGGCGGCCGCCACCATAATTAGGCCAAACTTGATGTAGATAACCTGTTACCTAGGCTCACGGTATCCTGTTACCCCGTCGCGCCCGCTTTGACTTCGCATCAACTGACCCGCTATGTTACTGCGCTCGCGCACGGTTGTGAGACTCGAAGCGGATGGAAAAGAACGCTCGTGACATCCAGCCTCCTCTCGAGAACGTTGTGTGAAATGCCAATGAAAAATTTGGGTCCGTTGATTCAGGTTATTGTGTCAAAGCGCGAAGAGCCTCGGAGTTCAACGTTCAACAAGCGCCCCAACCGCATCAAAACTGGCGCCGGCCGCCCATAGGCGAATTAGATAGATGCAATACATACCAAACTGTTCTGTACATCTTTATGAAGATATGTGTTGCCCCCCAATATATGTGTGTAGTTTTAATATTGCAACGCCCGGAACGTCATACAGAAGACTGTTGTATACATACATAACCTTCAAAAGTAGTTCTTTAACTGATTAGTTAACAATATGCGGGACCTATGGGGCACTAAACAATCAACCCGATCCCGTTCCCAATCCATGTACAAAATCTACCACTTTCCATACCCCTCAGGGTTCTTCGACTGGAAGTTCCAGAGATCGCGGCACATAACAGCGAGATCCTCGTTTGCCTTGAATCCCAGCTCCTTCTCTGCCAAAGCGGGGTCCGCGGTGAGGTCAGGAACATCTCCGCGACTATAAAATATCGAAGATCAGCGGGTAGTCACCACAAGGAGCAACTAGAAACGCACCGCCGGCCGACGATCTCATACTTGAAGTCAAAACCGGTCGCCTTGCGCATGGCGTCAATGATTTGGAGTACGCTGACACCCTTGCCCTGCCCAAGGTTATACGCCCTGTAACGAGCATCCGGTGTGCTTTCGAAAACTTTGCTATTGGCATCTAGAGCCTCCAGCGCGAGCAAGTGTCCAGAGGCCAGATCGAGGATATGAAGGTAATCACGGACACATGTCCCGTCGCTGAATTTGAAGCGTTACTTCAGAGGCACTTGCGTTGTATCGGAAGAAACCTACGGCGTGGGGTAGTCGTTTCCGAACACTTGCAGAGTCTTTGCGTCGACGCGTCCGATCGCCATATGCGCGAGCAGGGGCAAGAGGTTACCGGGGCGCCCCTTGGGGTCCTCCCCAATCTGACCTGAGGGATGCGCGCCGGCAGGGCTACGCCAGTCAGCATTCGAGTATGGATGTATTCCAGATAAATGATTCACTTGAAATATCTCAGAGAAATTGCGGACCACTTCGAATCGGCTGTGATCGTAGTTAGCAGAGGAATTCAGACGTGTTTCTGGCGGACTCACAATGGCAGAGGTCGTCGAGCATAGTCTCAGACATAACTTTGGTCTTTCCGTATGGGCTATCAGCCTTCAGTCGCGTGGTTTCGGGGATCGGGATGGTTGGAGGAATGCCATAGACGGTGGCTGAGGATGAGTACACTATCCGCTTGCAGTCGAATTCTTGCATCGTCTGCAGGAGGTAGAGCGTGGCGGTAACGTTGTTCTCATAGTATGTGAGGGGAATTTCCACCGACTCTCCGACCGCCTTATACGCCTGCAGAAAAAAAAAGTGAGGTTGACGGTCCCATCGATAGTTTATATAGCGAACGCACAGCGATATGAACGACTCCCCAGATCCCGCCCTTGCCATACTTCTCGAATACGGCGCGTATTTCGTCCCGACGCGTCAAATCGCAGCTGTGACTTTCGATCTCTGTCGTGTCAATGTCGCGTTCAGAAGCATCCGATGGCAACTCGCTGCGCGACAGAGCGGATATCCTCGATAGCGCGTTTGGATGCGAGTTATGGCCATTATCGAGCGAGATGACCTTGTAGCGTCTGGTTTTCTGCAAGGTGTATATTACGTGCGAGCCTGTCAAAACTCATCAGTCTGGGCTAAGATTGCCCAAAAGGATAACGAGGAACCTATGTAGCCTGAACCGCCGGTAACGAGAACTTTCTATTCAGCGATGAGACGAGTAAATGATAGCTATAGAATGAGGGTACTTGGAGGGGAGACACTTTGGACATTGTGGAACGGAGCAAGAGGTTTGAACTTAGAGGTGTTACAGAAATGTTTCGCTCCTTTTATATCTTGTGCACATTATCGATCTCTCTAGGCGTCTGACATCTTCACATCCCCATCTTCACTCTTGTCCACACTTTCATCCTTCTTCCCGCCCTCCGGAACAGCGGTAGTACTATCCGATCCAGCAACCAACACCTTCGCTGAGGTCATTGGGCTCGCCGATCCTACCTCCTCCGTTACCGCAAGCTCCTCGCTGCCTTTGGGCAAACGTTTCTCTGCCTCAATCTCCTTCGCAAGCTGTTCGATGTCGCCGGTGCCTATCTTGCCGAAGTGGCCCAGATGGTGGTCCCGGGCCGTTCGAAGGGCCAGCCATGACCATCGTTGCTTATGCTATGCCAAACGTCAGGAACGAGTATTTCAGACGAGATGAAATTGACCTCTTCCAGCTTAATGATGTGGTCATCTGTTGGCGGTGCGGGTGGTGCAGGAGCGGTTGCAGGCGCAGCTGCTGGTGTCGGTGTTGGCGCAGGCGCGGGGACGGAAGTTGCCGGCTCAGCGACCATGGGCGAACCGGGTTTCGCCGGAAGGGAAGGGTGGATGGGCGAGCCCGCAGGATTGGAAGCAGGTGGTCGGACTGGGGCTGGGGTCGAGGCTGGGGTCTCGACAGTGGCTGGTGGTATGACTTCCATGGGCACATCCACCACGGCTTTGGCTTTTGCCTGAGCAGCAGCCCGGGCCTCAGCAGCAGCGGCAATCTTCGCAAGTGTCTTTTGCCGTGAAGCAATCTTCCCATCTTCTTGTTTGAGTTTCTTGACAAAATCTTTGACATCGCCAGCCCTAGAACGATCAAGACCGAGGATCCGGAGAATAGACAAAACTTCTCACCGGAAAGGATTCTGGAGGTCAGATAAATCTCGGTAACCCATCCCCCATATTTCAGTCAGCGATTCACTGCCCAATGTGTGCGGCCAGTCTTCTGTCGGTTCTCTCAATTTCTCCCGGACCTTGCGGGTAGCCTCCTCGAGTCCAGCTTTGTGTCCATCCACTTCCTCCGACCAAGGCTCCTTGTCGAATTGTGTACACAATTCATTCTTCCACTTGACCCAATTCTTTTCCCGCTCAAGAATGGAGGTGACAGTGTCCGTGAATGCACGTCCATTGGGTGAAGTAGACTTGAACTCTTCTATCACTTTCGCATACGTCTCCTGGACCCATTCCGCCTGAGCTGGCTCCAATGTGAAGTCCATTTGAAGGGAACGGTTGCGCGTTGTGGCCCACGTTGCCTTCGCTGCCTTCGTGAATGTTTGTAGATGGCTGAGGAGAATCGCTAGCTGAAATAGGAACTGCCGTCGAAAATGTGTATCTGCGATCTGCAAATACGGATGAGCGAATAGAAAGGGCATATATCTGTCTTCACGTACCTCGAGGTCAAGGAGCTCGGGACTCGTCAAGAACTTGGCGAAGAAATATTCTGTCACGGTACTGCGCTCTTCTGGTTCTGGCTCGCGTTTTCTCTTCAGGGACGCTGAACTGCCCGCTCGATGGCCCATCATTGCCCTCTCCTTGATCGTAGCTTCCCGTATGACAGGAATAACCTTATCGACTGCATCTTTGAATTCATCGAACGTATTTGGTTGTGCGAAGAGTGGCGGTTTGGAGAAAGGCAATTGCAGGGACCAGAATGTGTTGTAGAAATCTACTGGAAGTATGAAAATATGTACAGTCTGATAAATCCATATGCGTACCATCTTTCTTGTCCTCCAGCGCAGGTTTCTTGGTCTCCTCATCGACCTGCATTTTGTCTTCCTCCTTCACGGCGTCTTTTGCGTCGGCCATGATTTCATCCTGTTCGGGTTCAGCTTCAACCGGCACTTGGACCCCTTCCCACGTTGGGCCATATTCTCCACGAAGATTGACGCCACTGCGCTCTCCCAAAGGAAAGACTCCGCTTAAGAAGGTCAATATACGACCGCAAAATATCGTAGTGGAACCCATTTTAGATAGCCGTCGTAGGAGATCGTTCAGAGTGCGTAGAAGAATGAGGGCTTTTCCCTTTTGCGGAACGAGCCCCTCCGTCAGTCGTTCGGAACGCTCCTCGATCCAAGAGAATATATGCGAACACGAAGCAATTGTTTGGGTCTCGAGTAAATCCTGTAGAACGGTGAAGGGAAGATTCTGTTCGCAAGCATCTGTGAGCAAGCTAGAACGTTAGTTACGCGTCTCACAATGAGATGTGGCGACCACGAACCGTGTTCGGTGAATGTCAACACCAAATCTAGCCGATTGCGAAGTTGGGTGTAGTACTTTGTGTTCTCATCCTTGAGAGCATCCCCCTCGGTGGCCTAGACGCGTGGTTCAGTTGCCGCCAGAGCTGGTTGTCGAGATAGACGCACAGCAAGGTCGAAAACAGCTCTCTTGAGTAGAAGTTCCCATTGGCTCTTGCGGTTTTCTAGCGACGAAGTTCCCTGTACATCTGACAAATCCTTCTTTACAATTTGATTGAATTTCTGCTGCGTGGGGGGCGAATTATCGATGTATTTGAGGAGACCCTGTAAGAGCTTGGCCTGGTGGGTGTTGAGGGCTGTCATAAGCGACGCATTAGCCAACAGAAGCCAGGTTCGAAGTCGTGAGAAAAGCCGCACTCTCTGCCTCTCACCTCCATGTCCTCCAACAATGCTGACAAGCCCAAAGGCTCTGAGCCAGATCCTGCTCAAGTCACATCCTCTATCGAGCAGGATATCGCTGAACTCAGTGAATTGCTCTCCAAAGATACTCTCGATGATACTGGAGAAGCAAGCATCGGGGAACTGCTTGCTCGTTTGGAAAGCGCGGATGGAGTAGCGAAAGGCGTTGAAAACAAGCTCGATGCATTGCTCGGAAACTTGGACGTTCTCCTGTCTACTCTGGAGAAGGAGAATACAGAGGATTCGAAGCAAAACAAGCCTGAACCTGCGCAGCAATCTACAGAGGAGAATCCCTCAGATAAACAGTCGTGATGCTTCAGCTGGTGTGTATTCTTGACTATAGAGTTGTCTCTCAGCTAAAGCTCTGGACAGTATGCTCATTGCGTCCGACGCCGAGGTGCTCCTCGCCCAGTATCGCATCCGCGTCGCATGATGTTTTGAAATTGATACCAAACTAAGTCGGCTATGGGGCCAAGTCCTGCGCTCGTGAATCCACAATGATACTTCGTATGCATTCTTGCTCCACGAGTACGAGTCGACTCAAATATTTGCAGGGCAGGATCGATCGGGACGGCGGCTTAGCTCTAGAACAGCAATGCATTCCTTGTTGCATTGTCCACGCAGCGGTACCTCGAAGTCGACTGGCCTGTCGGTGCTTGGATCTTCGTGTGCCCGCCATCCTTAGGCATCATACCTAGATTGCGAGTGTAGGAATAAATAATTGCGCAGCACAGTATACAATGCTCGAGTATGTACAATGCATTCCAAGATATTAGATGTTATATTTTGGTGAAATCGAAGCGTTTGACCGTCTCCACAACGTCCGAGTCCTTCCTCGCAAAGACGAGCTGAAATGCCGATTTAGCTATATCCCGCAGAATTTCGACACATTGCAGGGACTCACCAAATATGGGTTAGCGGTCGATCCCGTCGTGTCCGCCAAAACCTCACTCTTGTTGATCACAGAGACGTCCGAGTCGTTATACTTGAACCACGAATCCGGTTCCTCTGGAAGATGTCGCGAATAGAAAAAGTAGTGGCCGAAGGACGGCGATGCCCCGCGATGGATGAATACGGAAGTGAGCTCGTAAGGCGCATTCGTGCAATCGCGCCAAAGATCCTCCAGAGAAACTTTGAGCTCGTCGATGCGGAGTCTGAGATGCTCGATCTCATGCGCAATGTGCTCCTGCTCCGATTGAAGGTTGTTGAGAAGTTCCTCGTCAAGATCCGCTGTACGCTCTTGTGCAGACAGGAAGCGATGCGCCTGGCGAAGTATCATTGTGTAAGGTCCGCGCTACGAGATGGCACATGAGATTTGGCTGAGAAGAAAACAAAATATTGGGCGAACTTTGCTGAGCAATAATGTGCGGATGCGTTCCCGGCATTTTGTCAACTCAGCCTGGATTTCTTTACCTCGGGCCTTCCGCTGAGGGTCCGCATTGTCCATGAAGCGATCCATGTATATTGTTTCGCCAAACTTGACATACGCCTGCGACTTGTACGGTTGCAGCGTGTCGCGGTTGAATTGAACTCTCTGTTGTTAAATGAATGAGCAGCGACTCGGATTATTCACGTAACACACAACCCACCTGTAACTGAATTTGCAGCAGCGGGGGCGTCTCTACAAGTGTTACCTCCATTCGAGCCTTTTTGCCTTCGAATTCTACCACATCGTCGAAGTACCCGCTTAGACCATCATAAATATCTATTCCGTCGTCGGCGACATTAACCGGAAGGTGAGAAAACAGGTCCTCTTTCTCGTGAACCGATGACTTTGAAGCCAAATCGTCTGAGGCGATACGTTGTCGTATTTTACCATAGAATAGTCTGAAAAGTTATTGATTCGACGAAATTTGTATATGGGAACAAGAACTGACCTTTTAACGATGCTGGTCTTGTCGTCGTCGTTGCCACTCATACCATCAAATTTGAGCAAAGCAGTCTCGATTTGGAACATGCAATTATCCATGCACTCCGAGACATCATGCTGCTTGCCTGAAACCATCGTTCAGCGCATGCAGACCGACCCATCTTCGCTCACCAAACATCATAGTAGAGTTCGAAACCTCTGTGGCTTTTCTCGGCGGCAGTGTAGGCGCCTTTTTGGTCACAGTCGTATCTCCTGAGATTATTTTGGATGAACTTGGTTCCCCTCCGGAGGGAATGGTCGTTGGAGCGCTTGACGAATCAGGACGAGGACTGTCAACATCCATAGCCATTTGAGAAGGACTCGAAACGGCGGGTCTTGTCGGCCCATCTTCGACAAGAGTTGCATCAGTGTCATTAGAAGTGTCGGTGCCGCCCTTGTCTTCATCGTCTTCTTCGTCTTTCGAGGTGACTAACGCTAGCTTAGCTAACTCCAGCGCAGGGGTAACCGCGGGTTGCTCGCAATACTCCAACTCCCAGAAGAGAGACGCGAGGAGGGTGATAACTGCCAGAGTTCTCAGGTTAGTTTCAATAGCAGCATTGAAAAGGCGAGGCACATTTTTTCGACCGGATGATCTCCCTTCGGGTAACCAATCTACCACCTACTCTGTGCCTCTTCAAGTCATCATCCGAGTATTTGTCGTCCTCGAAAGTTTTGAAGTCTCTACCGTCCATCGGGCTAACGGCTGCCCGGAGATCCTTGATGGTGTAGAAGTACTACAGGCTAATGAGCATACAAACGTGGCAAGAAAGCAGACGAGGCACCTGAAGGAGGGAGTTGAGGTAACAAGTATTGCCTAGTTGATTGAGGCCACGCGGAAGGTCTAATCTTGTAGGCGGAACAATGACTCCAGCTACGCAACTGTCAATGAACAATCCACGGGCAAAATCATCAACATACGATCATGGCCAATTTCCAAGAATTTGCGCAGTCGTTCGCTGTCTCGAACCTCAGCGATGACCAACATCGCTTCTCGCATTCGATCTAGCTGCAAGGGCGTCTCTTCAATCTACAAAGACGAATCTCAGGTCAGGTGAGCAACGGCAAAGTAGGTGGCTCGCACCCGCATGGTGAAGACGGTTATGAGCATCTCCTCGTCCACGTCCTTCGGAACCTCCAAAGTATCATAGGCTCGTTCAGGACTCATGATCCCGCGCTTCCCATGTTCCCATACTTTCTGCAACGAGTGGCTCCCACGTGAATCTGCGATAATCTTCAAAGCTTTAGTGGCGTCCGTCTGAAGCCTACTTCCGCCCTCAAGATCGCGCCAAGAACGCTTCACACACTCCTTCCACGCATTCTCGACAAACTCATCAGGCACGTCCGCCCCGTATTCCACTTTTAGCGGGCCGTCAGGGCCAAAGCCGAGTATATTCGCGGCACCGTTGAGATTCTCGATTGAGAAACGACCACGCTCCTGCTCTGAGTCTAGAAGTTGGACGAGGACGAGGGACTCCGAGGCGATACCCAAGCCTTCCAGTGTGAGCACTAGTTCGTGCATGCTCGTGTAGTACTCGATAGTCTGCCCAGGATCACAACGACATTGTGCCAGATATGCGAAAGTGAGATATTCTGCGGTCAAGAAATCGGCATAGGAAATGGCGGCAAAATTCAAACACTCACCAGGACTGTACATGATGGGGGTCATGCCCAGTGTCCGCCATTCTTTGTACTGCTTCTCCAGAGCTAGTCTGTTTTCCCGACCAAGTTCACTGTTGCGAGGAACTGAAGGAGCTTGGCACCAGGCGGGAAGGGGATTACAACTGAGTACGCACTCTGATCCGGATGAGCACCAATGCCCAGCTGATATTTTTCCCTGACGTTCTCGAGATTCACCCACAGTTTGAATCCCTTGTTGTCGTGCTCTAACAGCGCCGCTGCTGCAACATATCAGGGTACAGATTTGGGACATAGGTGAGAATCTTACGATGCATACGCTCGTAATTGGCTACCCAGGACCCGATTTCAGTCCATGCTCGCAGCAGCCTGATGGAATTTTGTTTTCCCTGAGGCTGATTGGGGTCGGTGGATGGCGGTCGTAAAACCGTTTCGTCCTCAAAGGTGTCGCTGGTGAAACCCATAGACTGGAACACTTTCTCTCTACGCTCCAACTGCCATGAGATACAACACAACACAAAGCAAAAGCCTTACATGACAGGACTCCAACCCATTTTGCGCTTAAAGCCCTCGCGACTGACTCGCAGCATGCGACTTTCACCCTTCCACAGTTTGTTTTCAATTGCGCTATCGAGTTCGGTCTTGTTGTGCAAAACTTCAAAAGGCGAAAAGTACTTACAGTAACAGGGTTTCGATGGCGTTCGCTACAGAACGCTCTGGGGTCTTGCCTACAGCGGGGCTGGTCGTCTTCTCGGTCACGAATTCATCCCAGAGAGGTCTCGGGATCACCCCGGGTATTACGGCGGAACGGAGAAGATAGCATGTACACTGACAGCATACATACAAGTCCAGTAGCGGGCCTTCTGGCTCGTCGACGTCCATCTTGTCTTCATCCTCGAGTGCGATTTTCTCAAAATCGAGTTCACCTGGGAGTACGGTACCAACCCGTCGTTTGTGCTTGACGGTTTCGATCGTATCCCAATTATCAAAGCGCAAAGCATGGTCAAGTTTGTGCCCATCCACGGCTTTCTCGTATTTGTGAAAATGGTGAGTTTCGTTTGCGGTGGAGTCCGAACAATTTTCTGGGTTTCTTCGTATAGAACGCGGGAGAGGGTGGTGCGAGGACATCTCGAAAGAACGAGCCAATGGCGGTGGATGGTCAGCATAGCCCCATTGCAAAATTATCCAGCCGTTGTCTTTCGGACAGTAGTACGCGTCGGGATGAGGTACGGACGCGAGGATGTCTTGGAAAGAAGGTGGATCTGGGGGAGCGGCGGAGGTAGAGGGACCGGAGGATGAATTAGATGGCGTAATGTTGGCAGGAGCTTGCGGTGGAAACTCTGGTGCAGTGAATGAGATGGAGTAAAGATTATGTTCTGGGTTGTGCAGGCTATCCGCTAGTAGTGGTGGCAACATTCCTGGGCCTGGACGGTTGTCTTTGTCGCGGTTTGGGTCCCACCAATTGGCCTCTTCTTGAAGATCCCGCCCATCAATTTTAACAAGAGTTTTGCCCCAATGCGTGAAACTGCTAGAAGCATCCCATGTTGCGCCCGCCCAGCCAGATCCGGATTCCCAGCCCACATCGGCAGGCATGAGTTCCGGCATCTCGTCTTCAGAAACGAGTTCAGGCTCCCTGTATCCTGGGGTCGAAATAGAAGACCCATATGAAGGAAGATTGTCTTCTGCTTGCCAGACGGTTGTATGACTGGAGCCTACACCTTTGGGGCGAGACGGCAAAGCGGGGGGTTGGGTTCCATAAAAATTGGACGTTGATATGGATGATGACGCCACTGCAGACGATACAGCGGTCGATTGGGTTGCGGCCGCCTTGGGAGAAGCCGGTACGACGCTGGTGGATGCTACGGGCTCATCTGCAATAGCGGGGGTGCTTGGTCGAGCAGGCTGTGTGGTACTAGTGGATCCAGGAGTGGGGAGAGGTCGACGGCTAGTGGACGACCGTGCGGGGGTCTTTGAATCATTGTCCATGGACTATTTGCGCAATGCGCATAAGGTATGAGCGAATAAGGTGGTCTGAGTTTGAGTACCAAACCGACGATGAGTACGTCGCGAATGAGAGTAATGTACGCGCAGTATATCGAGTCTTGCCCAAAGTTGGCGGCTATCACGGATGTCACACAATGTCACGCACATCCCGCTTGGACACTGTCCTTAGGACGTTGGAAGGATACAAGGTACATGGCACATATAAAATACAGGGACCACAGTTCAGCATTCCACGTTAGATTTGCTCCTCACTCCACTTTGATGAGCAGTTTTCCCGTCGATTTGCCTCCAGTCAGATCCTGTTGTGCCTGTATTGCTCCCTCACGCGTAAATGGGTATTCTTTATGGATCTTGATTTTTAGAGATCCATCCGAAATCAGAGCAAACAGCTTCGTAGTGTATTGGTACAGCTAGCGAATAACATGAGCGATCAAAGGATGGGCAAATTTTGAATCAGCGTACCTCCTCTGCCGTTTGTGCGTAATTTCCCACCCTGTAAGAGTTGAACGTTGAACGATATGATTTGAATGAGATTCTGAACTCACGTTGGACGAAGTAATTTTAGATTCTTTTCCACGAGACGGATGGGCGCCATCGGAGGAACAGCTCCAGACGCATTCCCGACGGAAACTAGAGTGCCTTTGCGCTTGAGCACTTTGAAATTGCTGTCGAAACTGTCGGAGAAATTCAGCTCGAATCCATGAGATAAGCTGAAGATACCGACGTATCCTTGCCCACGCCATCGAAGACTGCATCAACGCCAACCCCGTTCGTGAGCTCCGAGACTCGCTGCACAGTATCTTCCTCTTTGTACAGAATAACATGATCCGCCCCATTGGCCTTGGCCAATTCAGCCTTTTCTTTGGTCGACGTGGTTCCGATAACGGTGGCCCCCCGAGCCTTGATCAGCTGGGCAAAAAGCAGTCCTAGTCCACCAGCAACGGTATGCACAAGGATGGTTTCCCCCTTTTGAACCTTGTGAGCCTCCTCCACGAATGACAAAGCGGTCATTCCTTGGAGTAAGGCCGCTGCAGCGATCTGAGTAGACACGCCCGCAGGAAGCATGTGAACGCCCTTCCATGCCTGCATTTCACGATGACAGGATTGTGAGTTTCGAACACAGTGCGTAAGATGAAAGATCTACCGAGGAGACATAGTCGGAGTGAAGTCCGAAAACTCCTCCTCCGCCCTAAATTGGAGCCATCATGGTATCTGGATTGTGGAGGCATCTTGGCAAAACACCTACCACGACGACTTTGGCACCTACAGCGAAGCCACGCTTTTTGTACTCTGGGTCCTCGAGCACCTCAGGGTTGGTCGGCAGAGCGAGGATGGTACCAGACATTTCCGTTCCAATTACAGCAGGGAATTCTTTCAATGGATACAGACCCTTCCGATAATATGTGTCGATGAAATTTATTCCAAGATATTCGGCCTGAAGAAATCATGGGTGCGAAAATCCCACAACACAAAATGAATGCTTCTCACTTTAACGACGATATTCTCGTGCACAACCTTGTATCACCAGTACAGTGAAATTGGGGTTTCTCATTCAACACAGCAGCCTACCTTCAACGGTACTGTCACCATTTCGAGGACATCGAAGTC
Source organism: Favolaschia claudopus (assembly GCA_037176885.1). Taxonomy (NCBI): domain Eukaryota; kingdom Fungi; phylum Basidiomycota; class Agaricomycetes; order Agaricales; family Mycenaceae; genus Favolaschia; species Favolaschia claudopus. The sequence goes on along the minus strand of JAWWNJ010000032.1, from coordinate 168,898 downwards.
TCCAATCTAGAAAGACATGGGATACGATGCGTAGCAGAGGCATCGCGCCTCGAATACTTACCTTGTTGATACCGATGGCCCGGCGTTCCGTTGGAATTGTAGACATTTGCCTGAGAGTGGTGTTGAGAGAGGGCAGACGCAGGAATCGATGGTGGGTACGCTGAAGGGTAGCACTGATAGCGCGGGAAAATAGGGCGCTATTAAACACCATCGTTGGGTGCCTCAACTGACCTTTAGTCAGGAACTGGCAGAGATTTCACGCGTCTCACAAGTGCGATGGTTCTCGTCAACAGACTTCGGCCCAAGACGGCCCGGAGCCGCCGTCAAATCGTAGTTGGCCGAGATTGCGCTTTCTCACTTTCAACGTCTTGCAACGGTGGTAAACGGTGTATAAGTCTAGTACGAGACAAGAATGCCTCCAAATGGTCTTCTGTCCCGTCCCTCGTTCTTTGCTGCTGCACAGATCCATATGCAAATTTTAAGCGAAATTTGTTGCCATTGGGCTGCCGTCGACTTCGACGCACCTTGGAAAGCCACCCTCGTTTGCCACCTTTGGCGCGCTGCCGTTTTGTCGACCCCGAAAGCCTGGAGTATTGTCAACGTCTGCTTCCCTCCTGCGTACGAAAAGAAGCCTCCCAAACAGAAGAACCTGCCCTGGGGAACCGACTCGGGCTCGGAGGATGACTGTATTGAAGAAGATTCGGACGCGCCACCGAAGCCACGACCTTGGGCGCTCTGGCTTGCCCGCGCTCGCGGATCCGACTTGGTCGTCCGGATCTTTTGTGGTATCTGTCCCAGAGTCGACTTGATTTACTCCGCCATAAGATTGCTCAGTTCTGTAAGCTTTCGAACTTGAAATGCTGAGATAACTTCGTTATTTAATTCACTTCCAGCATGCCGGAAAAATCAAGGTTTTGGAAGTCGACAGCAATTCAGTTGTAATGACCATGGCTCAAGTGTTTTCCATGTTTGATTGCGCCACGCTTTCGCTCAAGTCGTTGTCGCTCTCCATCAATTTGAGGCCATTCCAGCGCCTGCTCAAAATGAGAGAAGACAGTGGCGTGGTAGATGGATTCTGGAACTTTTTAACAAAGTCACCCCATCTACGCTCCCTGACTTTGTCCGGATGCGTTCTCGGGTCGGAAGGCGCGTCTTTTCGTGGACGACAGAATCAGTTGGGTCTGAAAACCTTGATAATGGAAAACCCGCACCGCTTCAGGTTACACCCAGTCCTGGAAACAATCCGGCCGTTCATCTGCCTTGAAACCCTTATCTTGGACATATCCGTTGGCGACCGTGACACAAACTCTCCTCCCTTGATTCTTCCCACTTTGAAAACTTTCGTTGGGCACGACGAGCATATATTGGGCAGCCTCACTTTGCCCAAGTTGGAAAACCTTACGTTCCATACCGAGTCCAGCACGGAAGACCTCGTCACCGTACTCGCAGAACTGTTCGAACGTGGCACAAACTTGCAGAACTTGACTCTGGCTCATGCTCTCCTTTCAAATTCAAGCTCCCGCCGGATTTTCCAGCACATTCCTTCCCTTACTGCCCTCGAGCTACAATATTCCGCAATCGCTCTACAATCGCTTGTCGCAACTGCTCCCAGTGACCGCCTTTTGTGTCCAAGACTCCAGACTCTGCGGCTCATTTCGTCGCTGTCGTCGGATGGTGCCAATCTCCTTGACATAATCAAGGCCAGACGAAAATCAGCTTCGGCACGTCCTATAACCACTCTGGTTCTTTCCGAGTGCAAACTGTTGAGCAGTCACGAAGTCGACAAAATGCGGAACGCGGGGGGTTCCGGTCTCATAGTGAAATACACCGAGTACGATACATGACACTAAAACATATCATATTTTCAGTAGACAAGGCATTGCTCATGTATGTAGTCTATAAAAATCTTCCAGGCGCGGTGATAATTTTGGCAATGATGTCACTCTCGTTCTCAACTTAAATTTAGCACTCTTATCTTGCCTTCTCCCTTCACGATGACCGGCCAGACAATCTTCCGCGTCGCGTTGCGCGGCGAGGAACTCCTCAACAACCCACGATTCAACAAAGGGACTGCGTTTACCGTTTCTGAGCGTCAAGCGTTCGGTCTCGTTGGACGACTACCTTTCAAAGTGAATACATTGGATGAACAATGCGAAAGGGCATACAATCAGTTGGAGGCGCGTCCGACTGCGATCCAGTACGATAAGTTGGCTCTTGCACGGCAAAATCAAACTCTCCTGGTGTACAAAATATCGCTGAAAAACAAAGCTCTCTGCATCGGATCGGCGACAAATGGGATTAATACTCTCATTTCGATTTTATGCGTCACAGAACTCGATTAAGACAGCTGTGGACACCTGGAGACTCTGACTTTGCTGTGTATATGAGAAGATGCGTCTGGTCTGACTCGATTGAAGGAAGAACTCTTTTCTACAAAGCATGAAGTCGCAGAACATGGTGCTCTATTACACCCTTCTCACAAAGCATCTGCGCGAGCTCATGTGTGTGCCATTCATTGGATTCATCTTAGTGTTCAAACTCTTTTCACCAGACCAATCATCTACACGCCGACTGAAGTAAGGGTCTTTGCGATTGCTGTCGCGTTAAACGAAGCTGCTCTAGGCCGAGGCTATCTCTGACTACTCTCATCTGTTTCGGCGAAGCGAAGGTCTCTATCTCACCTTCCCTGATCAAGATACGATGGAGAAGGATTTTCTCGAGGTGAGCAGAAGACGGTCTATTGAGCCTATCGACAGATCAATGACATATTTTCGCTAGCAAACCAAGGGAAAAAATATTGATCTCATCGTGTGTTCTGACAGTGAGCAAATTTTGGGAATTGGAGATCAAGGTTGGCTGCGAAATTCTAAAATACAAATACTTCCTTGCTGACTTGGCTCGTTCGGCAGGCGTCGGTGTAGGTGTCGATTTTCCTAATTCCTTGTTTTATGCTGTCTGCTGTTCGCTGACATTTTTTCACAGGGAATTGGGGTTCGCGTTAGCCAGGAATAGCCATCATTGTCCTGATCTTTTACATAGATTTCGTCGGCGAAATCGGTCATCTATTCGTAAGTTCCTGAGACGAGTTTGCATGAGTTGCTACCGATGCCTATGCGTTATTAGGTTGATTGGCGGTATCAATCCTGCCCAGTCACTGAGTGTTGTGTTGGACGTTGGGACAGACAACGAAGATCTGCTCAACGATCATCTTTATGTTGTGAGTCCAGGAATATTATCAGTGTTCCCCGTTCTTGCTTTCTCAATGCGCCGCAGGGGTGGCCGCATAAACGAGTGCGAGGAGAAGACTATGATAATTTTTTGGACAAGTGCGGTATTGGGCCCGATTTACGTTTTGATGTCTGATTATTTTCTTAGATTCGTACAAATCGTCAGAAAGCACTTCCCCCATTCCCTTTTACATTTCGAAGATTTTGGTGTTACCAACGCCCAACGGATATTGAGGCACTATCGGGATTCGCATGCTATATTCAACGACGATATGTTTGTCCATGCAATATTTAAAGAGAAGGGCTGCCTTCCTTACCCTTTCATAGTCAAGGGACCGGCGCGGTGACCTTAGCGTGCTTAATGGCGGCGGTGGGGGTCACCAAGAGCAAGTTGTCCGAACAGCGTTATGTCATCTACGGGGCGGGCTCTGCAGGACTCGGTATGCCGTTTCTTGCTCCTCAGTTATCCCTAATTCCTTCTCAGGTATTACACGGCAATTGCGGGATGCGATCGTCACTGCCGACTCGATGCCAGAGGACAAGGCGAACGCTCTATTCTATCTCATAGACAAGCACGGCTTGGTTGTGCGATCGCTGAACTCGGCTAATATGCGCGATGACTGGAAAGACTTTGCACAGTCCGATGAAGAGTGGACCGACGTGAAAAGAAATGACGCTGGCGAAATTGGGTTACTCGAAACCATCAAGAAGGTGAAGCCGACGGTTTTGATTGGTTGTTCGACGCATCCTGGTGCCTTCACGGAAGAAATCATAAAGGTTCCACTCCCACTTTCTCCGAGCGCAAGCCTTACAGAATTGTTTGTAAAGGCAATGGCGGACGGATGTGAACGGCCTATCATCCTGCCGCTGTCTAATCCCAGCAAGCAAGTACTACACGTGTTTCCGAACAAATAGCTGATTGATTGCATAGGCTCGTCGAAGTCGATCCCAAGGATGCGAACGAATGGACAAATGGCAAGGCGCTTTTAGCGACCGGCTCTCCTTTTCTTCCTGCGAAGATGCCGAATGGAAAGGATTATATGTACGAGTTTTCGTCAGATCAAAAATATCTTCATTCATAATTAACCCCTCGTTTCTAGTATTGCTGAGTGCAACAGTAAGGTGCCTCTGTACTCGCTTTAGAACAGTTGATGGAAACATCTGCAGATGCGCTCATATATCCCGGGCTTGGATTCGGTGCCATCATAACTAGATCTCGTCTTATGACGGATACGATGATTATAGCCGTACGTCCCCCAATCTCTATGTTTCGGCAGACCAGTCCTCATCATCCTCAGGGTGCGCGACGCCTTGCTTCCCTTTCGCCCGCCTTGAAAGATCCGGACGACGCGCTCCTCCCGGACTTTGCTGATGCGCCAGAGGTTAATTTCGAAGTTTCTGTCGCAGTTGCCGAACAGGCGATTGAGGAGGGAGTGGCAGATGTTGACTGGAGTAAGGAGGAAGCCAGGGAGAAGGTACGCCAACACTTGTGGCGCGCGCTCTATGGGGAATATGTGTTCGACGAAAATGGAATGTCTTAGATATCGTGGTGTATTCTGCTACCTGTAATTCGCTGTTCCCCGAAATAGATACTCCTCGCTTGGACATTTTTATGTCATGATCGCCTGGATGATTGCCGGTCACGCTTAAAACGCGTCGCGTCACGCTGTGACCTCACGCGTTTCCGTCTCTTTCCAAAATTTGCTCAGTCGACCAGGATGCCAGCCATCAAGCACAACGAGGAAAACACACCGCCCGTCTTACAACCGGCTAAAAAGAAGTTGAAACGCGAGCCTAGCGTCCGTAGCGAAGCCAAAGACGTGAACGCGTCGAAGGTCGCCAAGTACGCAAAAACCAAGGCAAGCAGCATGATCCTGTTTCAGATGGCAGTCTTCTAAGTATCTACTATGTAGGCGAAACTGTCGCTCTTACCGTCACTGCCTCTGGATGTTTTATTGGAGGCAAGTCGAGAGGCTCTTATTATTCTCAAGTTCGACACGCCAGTCTATTCCTGGATTTTCTTCATCAAACGGTGCTGTCCATATATGCTAACAGAGCCCAAAGATATTTGGTCACCTCCCACCCGTGGACATCCTTCACCTCGCCCGAACCACGAAAGGGTTCCGAAGCATTCGTGAGGGTTTTTTCGTTACTACCGTATCGAGTCGGGTTTTCAAATTTTTGTAGTTCTACACAAATCGGCCAGTTCCACTTGGAAGACGTCTCTGCGCCGAGTCTCTGGTTTGCCCGAATGCCCTGAAGATATGTCCCAGCCTGTATGGGTCAATCTCGTCTACAGTGCTCATTGTCATGTGCGTCGAGATGCCCTAAGCTACTAATGGAGAACTAATCCTACTTGACAGAATTGTTTTGAAAACAAGGTTTTGAAGGTCGATTGGCTTCTGAGACTTCGGCTTTGTGAAGTATGCCTCAAATCGTACGGTCATGTACTGTGAGTTTTGTGCAAACTTCAGGTCTGATAACAGCTAATCTTTGGATGTTACAATGTTAACAGTTTGCAAGGAGATCAACATCTGGACAGCGAAAAGAAAATCGACCAGATAGTGCTCAAGTGTATACCCTTTTCAACGATTTATCGTGTGCCTTGCTGTGCGTATTACTTCTTCTTTCACTTGCAATGAGGTTTCAGGCGGCATGCGATAGACAAAGGCCGATACTGCTCTGCTGTGGAAGAGGAAAACTTCCTCAGAGACTTGAAGGCGGCAGAGGATCGATCAGCATTCGTAAAAACTCGACAAGAAGCGTTGGTAGCTCGCAAGATCGTACGATGCTCGCTGCTGTTTTTGGACAATACTTGACTTGAATCATATAGCACGCTACAAGTTGTCAGATGTGGAGTGATTCTCTGACTCGAGAACGCTGGGACGAACTTGCGGACATTCGAGAAAAACGGAGGGCCGAGTCTGTGGTCCGCTACTTCCTGCCTGCATTACCTAATATCCCTCTTCAGTATCACGGAAAAGCTCGAAACATTGGGCTTCATTGAGGAACTTGAATACCTCGAAGGATTGCCAAGAGATTGGCTGGTTCGGCCGCCTCTCCAACAATTTAAGGACCATCCCGACGTCAAATCAAGCAAGCCATTGACCCCGCGCAGTAAGCTCAGGGCATTCATCCATCCATTTTCATTTCTCATCAGTTCCAGATTGGAAGAATATCGAATCACGGCTGATCGAGTACATGCATAAAGTCAAAGCTCATCGCCTAGCTGCTGAACGTCTAGCAGTCGTTCGGGGGCGCGAAAAGATTGCCATCTTGGCATGGGTGCAGTTTAGGATGCGGTATGCGCCTGAAAAACTGCTGCCGTCGGGAATAGAGATGCTTTCGTGGCACAAGGTCAAGACTATCTTGGAGCTTCCGTCCTCCGTGCCCAGCAGCAATAAAGACCGGGACGCAATTGCAACCCCTAGCGTTGATGCGATTGCAGAAAACGACACGAAAACCCTTCTTGAACCGTCATCCATCTCTCCGTCCACGTTCACGCGAATCTTCGAGTCGATGAGGGCCGGTTTGGCAGAATGGGAAGAGGAGAAGATCACGGAGCTGGGTCGAGAAGCTCCAATCGGTCGCCCGTTGTGGTTCAGAGAACCCAGCCCTGCAGAATACTTGAAGAATTTGCAGTTGGCCGTGTGCGTTTTCAGCTGCGAAGATACGCTGAACATCCACCAGCTCTATCCACATCACAACAACACATATCCAGCGATGTGGTACCCCGAATTCCTGCATCATCCGTGCAATACGGTTACGAAAAAAGATCCATTCGGCGACGACGTCCCTGAAAATAAGCTGTTTCTGGCGCCAAAAGAGATAGGGTGGCGTTATCGAAGGAAATGGTCATGCGAGACAATTTTCTTCGACTCAAAAGCTTCCAGGGCTGTCGAACGGGTGCTCGAGGCGTGTGGATTGGATCCCGACTCGACGACGACGCAGAAAATGGACGAAATGGATCCGCGCTTCATCTGCCTGAAATGCAGCTATGGAGCGAAATGCGACGGACAAAGAAATCGGAAGGTGATGTCGTGGAGAGCCGCTGTGAGTTATGCGTCATGTATCTTCATGAGTTCCCAGATGCCAACCATCATGCGCAGGTCCAGCATTGTATGAAAGTTCATTGGGGAGACGCCGCAGTGACTTGGCAACGTGTTATGGACAGCTGTGCGGTTGAAGCGCGGACACTTTCTGCATCTCGTGCGCTCGGCACCAGTCTCTGGCGTTGTGGCCATTGCCGTGACTCGAGATTGGAACGAGACGGAAAGAGTTCAGAACAGCTCGTGAAAGAACATTTGGACGAGTGAGTTGTGGTTCCAAATTTTCCGAATTCTAGTTTGATAAACCCGAATTTCATAGCGTACACGACGTGGAGGAACCGGTGAATGGAAGGGATTACTTCTTGGCCGTCGATTTTCCTCCTCCTGCCATACCTGTAGTTCAGATTGTGCCCAAGGAGGTCGTCGTTCGTAGATAGTAAATTAGAAATCAAAATCACAACACCACCAAATTCTCTTGTCCGAAATTATCATGGCTGAAGTCGCCGCCGCTCCTGCTCCGCCCATGGAAGACGTCGTCGCCGAACCCCCTGCCGCCGCCACCGCGCCCGATGCTCCCGAAGCGCCTGATGTCCCAGAAGAACCAGAGTTCACCTCCGAGACGCTGTATATACAGAACCTAAACGAAAAGATCAAGATTGACGGTAATACTCACGCATCCTGAAAGCCTTTGACCCATAACTTGCGCCGTAGTCCTTAAAGCATCGCTACGAGGGTTATTCAAGTCGTACGGGGAAGTTCTGGATGTTGTTGCCCACAGTAATATGCGGATGCGTGGGCAGGCGTTTGTGTCCTTTTCGTCCGCCGACATAGCCAAGAAAGCGATGAAGGAGGTTCGCGGGTTCCCTCTTTATTCGAAACCCATGGTAATTCATATGATCTCTTCCGCCAATCTAAACTGATATTGGGTCTAGCAAATATCATTTGCCAAAACGAGGTCGGATGCGGTGGTCAAGAAGTTGGATGAAGAGAACTTTGAGGCGCACAAGGCGCGAAGAGACGAGCACAAGAGTGCGTTTCATTGTCTGCTACTCCTTGCCTTGGTTAACGCATTCATACAGAGACTACTCGCTATTCGAATCCGCTGAAGCAAAAACTGCGTGCTAAGCGTCTGGCAACCGAAAGTACGGCCATTTATCCTACATTCGTTATCCTTATTCACAGCGACTCCCGCACAGTGGATGGTGCAGCACCCGCACCTGCTGCCAAACGGCCGAATGTACAAATGCCGGACGAGTACTTACCGCCGAACAAAATTCTCTTCCTGCAAAACCTCCCGGAATCTGTCACAAAAGAGCAACTCGTTTCCTTATTCTCACAGTACGTTCTTCTTCACTCTATCTGTGTCTGTTTGCTCAGTCTAACCTATGACAAGATACCCAAATCTGTACGAAGTACGGCTCATTCCTACGAAGAAGGACATTGCCTTCGTCGAGTTCATGGACGAGACCAGCTCTGGTGTGGCCAAAGATGCTCTGCACAATTACAAACTGGACGGCGAAAACAAGATCAAGGTCAGATCTGTGTTGTTTTCCTTGGCTAAAAGTAACGAATTTCCCCAGATTACATTTGCAAGGAAATAGTGGCCGTCTTGTACTCATTCATACTTTGTTGGTCTGTTATGTTTAGTTGGCTTTGTATTATGTATGAATAATGATACGCTTCTCAGATTTATGTAGCTGCATAACAGCTCGTTCCTACACAATAGACCATGATATCTACAGTAGTGTAGATGGTCTGCTGTCTGCAGCGTTCATGGGTGTCACCCATCATGTTCTCCGCGAAACGAGCGAGGTTGAGCTCTTCACGAGGGTTGTAGAATACAAACCGGTGTTTATTAGTAGACCTGGAAAGCCTCCCATACCGGAACGACGCGACCTTTGAGGTCTACGTCCATCCATCGTCGTGTTCCCTTTTCAATCTCACCCATGCCATCAACTGTACCAAACGCCCGCTCCCAGCCCAGTGCTACAGCGGAAAGCTTGCATACAACCGAGCTATACCACAATTTTAGTGTGTGTTCCCGACAAGTGAGGTTTCAATCTGCCTACCTTACTGCACAAACAGTGCCATCGGGAATGAGGTCGCCGTCCTTGGCCCAAGCACCGCTCAGTAGCGCAAAATCCACGATCATACCCCGCGTAGCCTGCACGCGTACAGGATCTGAGAGAGTCATGAAAATGTCCTGGAAGTACTCTTCCGGGCTCGCAAGAGCGCGCAGCTGCTTCCGTTTACTCCGTGAGAGCGAGAACAAGCGTTTCGAGGTAAACGAGTCGGAGAATTCCTTCTCTGCCTCGGGGCTGTCGGACGCAATGTAGACGAAAGGCTGCACGAGTTTGTCTTGGGCTGAGAGCTCCAGGTTGAGCCGCGTCCACGACTCGATTGCGCTGTCAACGTAGTCGGAGATGGGAATGTACTGCTGGCCGTAGACCTTCCAATCAGGCGAGCGGTCGCCTCGGCGGATGTGTACGCCTAGGTAACCCATTGGCCGCGCGTCAGTACTCTCGCCCTTGGTTGAGCGCGGGTTTTTGTAGTGGGCGGCTAGCTTGGCGGAAAGCTCTTCCCGCGCCCACTGAATTAACTGTTCAGAACGGGCGCTTGGACGAATCACAGTTTCCATTGATGTCCAGGCGAAATCAAACAAAGGTTTGAGACGATTCAGACTGTGACCGAATCTGCCGGCGAGGAGACATGAGATTCAAACGGGGGAGACTAATGCGTAGGCCATTAACACTTACGGATTCTCGTACTCATCATTGAAACCATGGCCAAAGTGATACCTCGAAGTACGAGAATTGAGGATCTTTCAACATTGAGCTTTGAAGCAGGAAAGTTATCGAAAGGCCTTACCCAATGTCTAGCTGTCCGCGGGCAGGCGACGTATTCTAATCTGGATTAATTGATTTGCGTGAAGGAAGTCGAGCCAGATGAAACGTACCCTCTGGTGGAGGAGGTCTGCACCCAGGCTCAGGCCCCGGCTGCCCAATCTGAACATCTTGGAAATGGTCACTCCACTTCCCGCGATTCCAAAACTGGTCCATCACGAAGAACGTAGCATTTCGCTGAGACGAAATTCAATTTAATTATCCTATTCACGATCCGCAAGCAACAAAACCACGCACCTCACGCGCCATTGCCGCCGCCTGCGCAATCAACGCCAAATCCACCATCAACCCCGCCCACCCATCCAACTGATACGTTATCGTCCTCGAACAAATCGGGGGCTTCCCAGCCGGCGCCTTATACCCCGGCTGCTCATCGACGTGCGGGACGTCGCGCAGATGCATCTCCTTCCAATACCGATGCGGGGTCATCAACCCGCTGTTCAGCTTGATGCATTCCCCGCGGTACTCGATGGGGTCGAGCGGGAAGCTCGTGTAGTTTTCATACGAAATCAGGTTGATGCCCCCCGCCATTACTGGGGGGTTGGTGTGTGGGCTTGCAGGGGCGGCAGCATCGGAGGACACAGTCGAGTTCGCAGTGCCGACGTATTTCTTCAGCGTCTCGGTATCTCGTAGCGAGAAAAAGACCAGGACAAGAAGCACGGCAGCCACAGAAGAGTAGAGCGCGAGAGGTAAACGAGCCAAGATCAGTTCCGCTGAAAGCGCTAGACGTTTCTCCCTGCGCACTGTACTTTCCTGGTACTCGTCCCCATGAGCGCGGTACCCGGTTTCCGGGAAACTATTGCTAGCAGACGAGGAAAGCAGGGGCGCATTTTGCTGCTGCACTACCGAATTGTAGTCGGAATCGTCGTCGTCAAGGTCGATTTGCTCGAGTTCAGCAGCGGAATACGCCTCTTCTGCTCGCCCAGCGCGCGAATGAGGGGTTCGGGGAGTGAGAAGTTGGGTATCAAAACGAGGGTACTGGTTTCCTGGGCTGGAGAGCGGAGTGGGACGGGGCATGGTAGAGCTCCGCTGCACCGTACGGGCCACTGACAGTGACAGTTAAGAGAGAGAGAGCGGTGGTAGCGGAGACGACCATCATCTCCGTCTATTATAATTGCAAGTGCAACAAAACCATCAATTTGCTTAACGAGCAGGTATACATCCCGAGTCTATACATGAAACGAATCTACGCATTGCCTGCGGCATCTCCAGCTTTGCCAACCACCATCTGTCCGGCGCCTTGACCCGTGCCAACGACAACTCCAGGAACACCCTTCACAGTGCCAGCGCTGGGCGCCGTATATTGTATCGTCTTCCCCACACCTCCCGCCGTTCCAACGACTGGGGAAACTGCACCACCTGGAGAATCGGGAACCATACCTATGGCAGGAGCACCAAGAACGGTTCCGAGGACGCCCATCGCTGGCGTGCCACCGACGACCGAAATGATCAGAGGAGGTGCGGCGGCAGCAGGGCCGGCAGCAGCGGCGGGGTCGGGGACAGGAACTGGGGGTTGTACCGGTGGGGGAACGGGGGCGGAGCGTGCTGCCCAACGACGCCCAAAGATGCTTCCAGGAACGCCTTTGATCTTCGCGACAAGTCCACCAGCGGTAACCTGAATAGGACCAGTAACTGAACTGAGAGTTCCTGCAACAGTGCCTACGGGGGCGGGAGCGGAGGGTGCATCACGACGGGCAGGTACACCCGTAGCTTGTGTGGAATCGGCAGTTACAGACACGTCTGCAGAAGCGGAGAGAGCAGCAGAAGCAGATGCGGACGCAGATGACGAGGGGAGTGCGGAGGAAGACGCCGTGGAAGTGTAGTCGACTACGGTGGTTGACGAGCTGGGCTCATCTTGGGGTGCGGTGGGATCGTCTACTGGAGTTATGGACCCGGCGCTGTCGCCATCGTCGCCATCGTCTAAACGCGCGTCGTCGGGAGGGTTAGAAGGGTCGGTGGGGGAGTACGAAGACGCTTCTTGATTACGGAGAATGACGAGTGCGGCCTCTAGACTCTGGATAGCTGCTGTTCTTGATTGTGATGGCGCTGCACTTGTTTCGAATTCGTCTTCAAACGCTGATTGCTTGCCGCCACTCAAGCCAACCTTGGGGGGACATTTGACTACGACGTCGACGAGAGGGCAGAGGAGAGAGCCCAAGGGATCGAGCAAGCCGCGAGCTTCAGGTTCGTTGTTGACTGCAGGACAAGTTAGAATATGGCGTTGCGCGTTGAACAGAAGTACTCGCCTACAGAGCGGGCCACGTCTATTGAGCGTTGCATGTTCAGCGGGCGAATGCCTCTTCCTGAAGTCGAACCTCGGCGAGCAGCGACTCTGTTGCGACTAGGGGAGTTGGGAGTCGTAAGACGGCTTTCTGAACTAGGCGGGTCGCCACTTGTAGGGGCGGCGAGAGTGGTTGAAGACGAAGAGATAGCCAGGGTCGCCACGAGAATGGCAGAGGTGCTCGAGGGTAACTTCATTGTGGGATAGGGTGAAAGACTGGTTGAGGTAGTAAAAATGTAGTTCAAGTTGTAGGATAGAGATGATGGTGGTTCAAGACAGAAAAGCGCGATAAGACTGGGTGGCTGACGCGCCGGAATTTATACCCCCGAAGCCAAACAAACTGGCGGCCGATCGCGTCCCTCATCGACGCAATTAAAAATTGAATTTTAGTAGTTGTTGGTTCAGTACGTCCTTTCGCCTCGATAGTTCATCTCGTATTCGTCCGCCTCAGAAAATCGGCCCTGTGCCGCCCGTCGCCGCCGTTGAAGGCTAGGGTCGCTGCCCGCTCTGGCGCTCAACACAAGATGCTCCCAAACATCCCGCAGGGATTGGAGTATTGGATTGCCCAAGCACGAACCAAGTAGACACCAGAAGAGACATGCAGCGCTGTACGAAGAATCACAGTTAATCCAAGGCACGACCTGACGCAGAGACTGGTGAAAAATATTTACAGTAGCAGCGCGAACACGATGAACACAGGGACAAGCGTAGCCATGTCTTGACTGGGTGTTTGCATAGTGTTTTGCTGCGGCCAAATGGCGGTAAACGAGAACGGAGATAAGCTGGTGGCGGCTTGGCTTGATACCACCACGACGTTTCGTTCTTCTGCTCTACGTCGTCGCCGTTGAGCTCGAGTACAGTTGAGAGTTGGCTGAGAGGTTGTAGTTTCCAGAAAACTGCTCCCGACCCAACGCCTTGGTACGCCCTTCCATCGCCTTTGTTCTGGTTCTCATCGGAGATCTCTTACCGCTACCCTGGGTCATAGAATATCTCAAGGTATCTAATCGCCCTCGACCTCGTCTAGTTCCCGCGGTCCTCCAACCGTCATGGTCGACGAAAAGGCATCGGTTTCGACCTCCAATGGGTCCCCTGCCTTCAGGGTCTCTACTTTTTCGCCTTCAAATCCATCGCACCTAACGTCACCAAAGGCCTCCGATACAGTGGTACCTGATCACCAATCCGCAAATGTGGATCTGGAGCGTGCTGCTGTTGAGGACCCATTTCACTTCAGACACTCGTTAAAGACGCCAGCCGAAATCGATGAGCTGCGACGCCGCAAGAAGGGCAAGCGGCTTGCCGCGTACCACGGGAACCAAAATACGGTGGGCAAATGTTCAACGCGGTCCGAACTTTTTTGAATTGATTCTCGTGCAAAATTCAACAAGCTCATCGAGTCGCTACTGAAGCCGATGGATGAGCATACATCCGATGCCCGAATCGATGAGGCTGCTGCTCGTCTGCCCGTCAGTATAAATTTTCTTCGTTACCAGTTTTCAGAACATTCACTTCCAGGTTAAAATTGCCGTTTGGGCCAGTTTGATCGCCAACTTTTGTCTCTGTGTCCTACAATGTGAGCTACGCTCAGTATCTTTAAACGGCTTTTGAATCTAGAACTTCCTTCCAGTGTATGCCGCAGTGTCATCACTGTCCTTATCATTACTGGCCACTGCAATTGATGCAATATTCGACATTGGAAGCAACATCCTCTTATTTTGGTTGCACAAAAAAGCGGACAAGCTGAATGCTAACGATTGGCCCGTCGGTGGTGCACGATTAGAAACCATAGGGAATATCGTTTATGGTGAATCCTACCTTTCCATGTCCTGAATCGCTCTGAATTTGGTTCCTTACATTCTAGGTTTCCTGTTCGTACCCGAATCCAACTTATTCTAGGGTCTCTATTCACCACAAATCACAGAATGGGTTCCGTCAACCTCGTTGTCATCGTCGAATCAACTCAATCACTAATCACGAAGCGAAATGACGATTTAAAAGAGTTCCACTTACCCTCCATCCTCGCGGTGGCTGCAGCATTAGGTATCGTGTTTTCTAAAAATAGAACTCTGTTTTATTCTCGATGTAAAATTAATTTTGACCGTCAGCCGTCAAACTTGTGCTCTTTATCTACTGTTTCTCGCTTCGAAAGAAGTCTAGTCAGGTTCTTGTGCTCTGGGAAGATCACAGAAATGATTTATGGATCAATGGGTTCGGTTAGTATATATTATATCATTGCTCGCTTTGGGTACTGCTGACCCCGCATCTAACCGCTAATTTTCCGCAGGCATACTCATGTCAACTGGAGGCAGTAAGCTTCGGTGGTGTCAGTGTTTCGTTCTCTTCAAACAAGCGCGTCTCAAACTCAAACTCATTCCACACCTCAGGGCTAGATCCAATGGGTGCTATCATCGTGAGGACCCCCTGCCGACTGCGACATATGACATTGCACTAACGGTCTCTCTCTCTCTTTAGATTGCACTTGGTGTCGTAGTGTCTTGGGGAAGGACAATATACACCCAATTTGAACTCCTGGCGGGGAAATCTGCGTCACACGACTTTCTCCAACTCCTGGTTTACAAATCCGCGACGTTCAGCCCGGAGATTGATAAAATCGACACTGTGAGAGCCTACCATGTCAGTGCTTGCTTCGCCTCCACGAGTGTTTGCACCGCTGATTGAATCCTCTTATGCTTAGAGTGGTCCTGTGGGTTGCGATCATCGTGGTTTTGATGCAGACTCATGCTGACCTGACCCCTTGCGTTCGTTAGGACTATTTTGTCGAGATTGACATTGTAATGAATACCAACACGCCACTGTGGAAGGCACACGACCTCAGCCAATCGCTGCAAGAAAAAATCGAAGTGTTGCCCAATGTCGAGCGGGCATTTGTACATGTCGATTATGAAACAACGCATACCCCGGTGAGCTTTAGACCCTTCGTGCTTTAACGCATTCGATCGAATGAATCCTCATTCGCGTTGTATGTACTTTAGGAACATCGAAAAATTATACCACCCGCAATACTAACCACTCGCGCCAGCAAATCATCATAACTTATGCAAGGAAGGAAATCATTCATTCACATATGTATGTGCGCGCCAAGTCATTTCGTCATTTTTACTCGGTTTCACAAAGATTTTTTTCTTTTCCAGGTAGCAATAAATTAAACAAACTAGACCCAACCGAGGTGCCTAGGCTTGGGGGGTTGCTGTCTCGTCTCACGGACTACTGTATCATACACAACACAGCATGCATCAGTGCGCGTTCCGGACGCCCTTCGGCCTATTTTATGCACTCGCCAGCTGCTGCAGCTTTCTTTTGCGGGTATTTGAATCTTGACCCACGCTGGTGGGTCCGTGGGTTCGGCGCGTTGACTTGGCTGGGAGTGATAGAGTTTTCCCGAGTCTTGGTTCGTGATTGCCTTTTGAAAGAAGGTTAGACACAAAAAGTGCCGGCGGGGCGGTGGTTTTATGGGCGTACCATGGTGTAGAGCATTCGAGTGTGGCGATCTCTCCGTTGAAAACCGAGGACGTGAAAATCTGTTGTCTCATGAACGTACTTGCCATTTGTGGAGAAATTTTGATGCGCCGACAATTTGTTGTTTTGCCTCAAACCCTCATCTTTCGTTCGAACTCTACTTCCCCCTTATAATCTACACGTACACTATCCACTTCAACGTCTGCGACTTTTTCTGCCAAATCGTTACCCCCGCACGAGGCGCATTTTCTTGGACTCCCTCCACGACTATGAGCCCATTCCTTCGAAGAAACGATCCTGCTGCAACACCCTTCCTATATTCTTATCACGCTGCACCGTCCTCGACCTCGCCGGCCTTTCATGCACCGGCAAGACGCCGTACTCAAGTTCCGATGGACGCCTGGATTGTTATCGCGCTGCTCTCGGTTCTGCTACTCGGACTCTGGACCGCCGCCATCTTTCTATTTGGACCTTCCCTGCGCCGACGATTCCTCGAATGGACAGCTAGGAAAGAAGAGGCGAAGAAGGCAAAGACACGGCTTTTGGGCCTGGGGTTCGGATATGATGGACTCACCGAAGCTGCGTTCGGGCAGTTGCGCGAACAGGAAGAAAAGGACGCCAACAAACTGCCTCGCCGTCCGCCGACACTTGCTGCCATCCCCCTGCTACCTCCTATCATGATTCCGCTGACAATGACAAGAGGTGTAAGTTGTTCCGACGATGAGATTGAGAAGGGTGCTGTCGTCGCTGCAACGTACAGCCGGTCAGACGATTCCAAGAGCACGTTAGATCCGGCGCCGGTGTACGAGCGTGGGGGTTATCAAGGCACGGCATGAGGCTTTAGGGTTGCAAGGACGTCACCTCTCGAGTCGGCGATAGGACTCATGTGAAATATTGTTGAAACACTGGTGTGCTGCTGCGGGTGGTATAGGACTATGCCTGCTTTATACATATTTCTATGTTTCGCGATAGCCATGAGGCGGAGGTCGCGTCGCGACGGAGAGTAAGGGAATAAGAGTGTAATGGTTTGAAACGGAGAGGCAGCCGAATAAGGTCTTTGGCGATGTTTTGAGTTGAAGCTAGGAGGGGTTGTACCAACTTGCTTTCAGCCGTCATATTCTCTTCCTTTTCTTTCTCTTTCTCTTCGTCTCGGCTCTTTTCTCGCTGCAATAATCTCAGTCTACTCTCCTTGTACATCGCCCTCCGTAAACGCCCACGCCCAACGACTTACGACGTGACACGAACCCGTTATATTCCTCTGCCTTACATAGCTTCCAAGTGGCTGCTTCTTTCTCGACATGGTCCGTCCTCGCGACGTGTAATCGCTTCACATCTGACGCGTAGACCCTCCTCTGTAGGACTCGCAGCATCAGGATCCAGAAGAGTTCTATGTCAAGCAGGACCGGATCGGTGCGTTCACTTTGCCATCGCTTCGTCCTCCGTTGCACTCATCATTTCTTCTGCCATCGTTCCAGGCAAGGGCTCGTTCGGTGAGGTGTATAAAGGGTGCGGGATCTCGCCGATGGTGCTCCTATTTTTGGTAACGCGCTCCCCGTCCAGATACGACAAGAGAACGCAAAAGACTGTAGCGATCAAGATCATCGACTTAGAGAGTGCTGAGGATGAGATAGAGGATATTCAGCAGGAGATACAAATTCTCTCCCAGTTGGACTCGCCTCACGTCACCAAGTGCGTTCTGCCTCTCGTCGCGTGCTCTCAGGTTTATCCCTTTGTTCAGATATCATGGATCATATTTGAAAGGATCCAATCTGTGGATAGTCATGGAGTTAGTCGGACGCTGGTGCTTCTTCCTTTGTTGTCCTGATTTGTTCTAGGTATTGCTCGGGAGGTTCATGCTCGGATTTGGTGAGTCAACCGACTTTCCTGGTGAACTCTATTCAACCTGACCCCGGTTCCAGATGAAGCCGGGTGTTTTTAGGGAAGAATATATCGCCATCATTGTCAGAGAATTGTTGCGGGGCCTCGAATATCTACACAGTGAAGGAAAACTTCACCGGGACATCAAGGGTACGTTGCTTTATATTTACATCATTTTCTCTGGCACTCAATCGTGTGTGAAGCCGCCAATATTCTTCTATCCGCTGGAGGCGAAGTCAAACTCGCCGACTTCGGAGTATCGGGACAGCTTTCCGGTACACTTTCTGCAAAGAAAAATACTTTTGTGGGCACACCGTATTGGATGTCTCCCGAGGTCATCAAGCAGAGTGGATATGATCACAAGGCTGATATCTGGAGTTTGGGTATCACTGCGATAGAGTTGGCTAAAGGCGAGCCTCCATACGCCGAGCTACACCCAATGAAAGTGCGTTAATCTTATGAGTGTCCTCTGGCAACCGCTCATTTTACAAAGGTCTTATTCCTTATCCCCAAAAACCCTCCTCCCGTTCTCGATGGCAATTTTTCCAAACCTTTCCGAGAATTTGTATCGTATTGTCTGCAACGAGATCCACGCGATGTCAGTTCCACAGGTTATTTGTACATCATATATTCAAACTATCCTCATAGCGTCCCTCGGCTCGGGATTTGTTGAAGCACAAATTCATCCGAATGGCCAAGAAGACGAGCTACTTGACGGAACTCATAGAACGCCACGAGCGATGGAAGGCCGAGGGTGGGGATAGGCACGACGAGGAAGATCATCACTCTGCGTCAGATCTGTATGTTGTCCGACGACCGCTCTTTTATTGTAGCATACTGACCACTACACAGACCGGCAAGTGGGGATCCCGAGGACCTGTGGGACTTTGGGACCGTTCGCCACGCTGCTACCGTTGGACGAGCTCATCAGAACCCAGTCCAGGTCTCTGGACCGCCCCTCACCTGGGAAAACAATGGTACCAGACGTTCCGACGGCTCGTCAGGCTCAGGAGGGTCCTCCTACCTCTCCACGAATTCGTCAATCACCGTCAAAGGAGGGGCAGATCAAAGGGAACTGCCGCCTCTACCTCCTTCACCTGCCCAACCTCGCCGCGTCGACCAACAGGCAACAGTGCGGCATATGCCCGCCGACAACGTGAGAAATAGCCAGCACTCCTCTGTCTCTGTCCCGCGGGAGCCTTCGGACGAATATGACGATGAGTACGACGATCAGTACACAGACTACGGTCATGCCCCGGGAGCAGCGCAGTTATCAGATAAGCTGAACCAGGTACAGTTAGAAGATGATCTGCCAGATACAACCATGCTCGACTCGGTCATATTGCCGGCCATTGCTTCTGTAGGCGTTTCTCTTCTCACTAGCCTTTCTTCTATTCTCACATAAATTCCCTAGCTTTTCCCTCGAGTCTCTTCGCAGGAGGCACGGGTAGCATTGAGCGCTCTTCAGCGGGCCTTCACGGACGCAGAGAGGATTATCCCCGGTGTGACGATGGAGCTAGTGAACGAGATCGTGGACTCTGTCGAGCACGTCGAAGACGATCGGTGACTGGCTAGCATGTCGCTTTCAGGTTCCTGTTGTGTGGACTGAACCGTATGCCTCTCTCCCCTCCACATCAGCATATTTTTGAACGTCTCTGCACTCCTAATAATACAATTATCCTGGTCCTTGGGTTCGTATTTACCGTTCCGCAAGGTTGTATCTGGCGCTCCCGCCTTCCTCATCCATCATTCCCCTCCGCTTTCTGTATACTGTCGACAATATAATATACACATCGAATGCTATGGATTAGATGAGTCTGGAAGAACGCTACTGTTGTCTTTTGTCCGTTTTTTCTTCCCGGGTGTTTTCTTTTTGGTTCGAGTGACTTGTATTGGTTCCGGTGTGCTCGTTCTCACCTCGTCCTCGACCTCGTACTGAGGGAAAGCCGAGATCGGGGTCGGAGTGTGTTGGCGGGACAGAGGAGTCCGCGGTGTAGCTATTTGCGGGGAGGGTGCGACGGCTCCCTCTGGCATTTCACCGTCTCTGTCAATCACGTAGGAGGTGGGAGAGGCGTAATCCCCCTTGAGAGATGGCAGTTTTCGACTATCGTCGATGCCTGACGTTCAACGTGTCATATTTTTTCACATTGAGTTGGTGCAAAACCAGCAGCTTACCTGCGAGAGAAGGCATGTCGTCCAGTCGAACGACCGGTATCGAGTCGATGTCGTCAACCCGCTTCGAGGTGGAAGGTTTGTCGTCCATGATATAGTATGGATCATCGCGCAATCGTTCTCGCCGCTCTGCAATGCGCTGTGGGAGATCTGTCAGTCACAGGTTATCCACAACTTCAA
This sequence comes from Favolaschia claudopus, assembly GCA_037176885.1. Lineage (NCBI taxonomy): Eukaryota > Fungi > Basidiomycota > Agaricomycetes > Agaricales > Mycenaceae > Favolaschia > Favolaschia claudopus. The sequence goes on along the minus strand of JAWWNJ010000032.1, from coordinate 148,734 downwards.
GAACCCACCCGTTCCCTCTCCTCGGCATTCTCTATCTCGTCTTCTGGCTCTCGAGAGATCAGCACGACTCCGTTACCCTCTTCCTTGTGCTTTTTCTTCCCATTCTTGACTTTATTACCGTTCACTTCTTTGGCCTTGCCCTTCTTGATCTTCCGAGCTTTAGCTTCGTAGTCGGGTTCAATGGCTACAACCGGCTCTTGCGGGGGAGGGACGATCCAGGCATCGAGATCTAGCCCATCTGGTATGGGAACGCTTGCCTGAGCGGTGAGAGCCACAGGGTTGAGCTCATATGCTTCATGTAAAGGTTGGAGAAGGAACAGGCTTTTCGGGAACCGAGGCTCCCCTCCTATCGGGTCGAAAGAGGACGAGGCCTCTGAGAAGGGATTGTCGGCTGACTTCGGTTTATATGCTTTCAAGTCGGCTTGGATGAAGCCGAACAGCTGGACTGTATTGGCCGCCTGAAGAAAGTCAGCTACAATATTGTAGAGGAACACAAACGACTGACCCTTTCTTGCACCTCAACATCTGCACTGCTGACAAATTGGCGGGCACGACCGAGAATTAATTCGACCGTACTCTGAACCTCTTGGAGATCGTCGTCGTCCCATCTCTGAGCTATCTCAGCGGCCCAATATCCAAATATTTTGGACGTTGCTTGTATATAGACAGCAATTATGTCTGGATGGAGCGTCGCGATTTCTGGTTGAAGAAGATACGGCAAAAGCTTTTGTGACTCGGAAAGCTCGCTAGAGAAGTATCATAACAGATTAGCCCGAGATGACCGTAAGATCTCACCTGCAATACTCTCCGCATATCCAAGCAGCAGCCCAGAGTACTTCTGAGCAACTACCTTCATCGCGAGCATTGTGTAACATGGTATCGTCGCATAACAAGGTATACATGAGTTTCACAGCATATCGTCGAACTCCCTTGACTCGCCCCACAACATCGACGAGCTGGTCTCGTATCTGTGATCCTATGTCGACATTGGCGATATGAGCCAGATCAACCAATACAGAGAGATACCACTCGAAGTTTGTGACATTCTCGTACATGGACTGTTGGCACATGTTCAGGATCCGCTGCGAAAGAACGAGACGGTATGCAGGTGATTGACTCGGTGAGATATGCGTAGTAGTGGGTGAGCCAGGTATTGTATGCTGGGCCAGAGACTGAGCAGCGGTGGGTGCTGTCGACGAAGACGTGTCTGAAACCAAGTGGGATAGTACTTGCTGTACGATGGACTGCAGGTTGTTCGGAGAGACCTGAGCAAATGTTAGAAAAATCGACTAACACTAATCCAACGCGTACCATGGCAGAGACGAGATCGAGTGCTCGCATTCGTATGCTGATGTCTTGATCGTTTACGCTGGAGAGGATAGTGTCCTGGTATTCTGCAAGTAGATGGGGATGGGAAGGCACAATCTTGACCAACGCCAAGAGTGCGATGTACTTCACTTTTAGATAAACTCAACATGAGAGGAAGAAAAGATTGACCGTGCACCTACAGTTTTGATCCGCATCCTGTATGAATGCAGCAAGCTTCGAAACGCACATCCTTGCTAATGAGTCTCCTGAAGACCCTTGCAGCATCCCACCGATGATACAAGTGTGAACACACTCATACAACAACGAAATGGCAGGAGTTGTCGAGATGAGATCTGTGATGGGAGGTTGTAGCTTCCTTACAAGGCGTGGTTCGTGTGGGCAGAGGCTTCCAAACTATCAGCGCGGGTATTAATATCGAATTGAATGTCAAGCTGCCAGGGAGGCCGGAACTGACCAACTTCACGATTTTAATGAGCATCCAGTTGTTTGTAGCCGTGGTAAGGAGATGGAATAGCTGAGGAGCGAGAGTCAGGTAGTCCTCCGGATTGCGTCGTGCTAATTCACAGAGAACATTCACTGTTGAAGCGACAACGCCTAAGATGTGTGATTTGAGTGAACGGCTTTGAACCACGAATCTCTCCACGCACCTGGGTCCGGGTCATCTAATTTGTCCTTAAGCTTCGCAACGGCCTGCGGCGTAACCTCTGGATATTTTGTCATGACCTTGTACAACACCAGGATAGCCCGTTTGCGTATATGGGCCCGTGAATGCGTCAACATTGTGATTAATTCAGGTGAGAGGTCGCGAGCCAAATCTGGCGTAACGATATGCGAGAGACCATTCAGCGCAACAGAAACATCCGTAGGCAAGGATGTCATATCCTGATACGTTTCATAAATTCATCGTTCACCGTGAAGTTCGGTTGGCTGACCTTCTTCAGCAGATTCGTGGTGAGCATGAGTACGTCAGTCTCCTGGTCGAAGGATTGCACGGCCGCAAGATATCCGACGCTTTTGAGATGGAACCTCGGGGAAGACATAACCTCGACAACATGGAATGAGGCCCAATTCATGTCATAACCAAGCATGTCCAGCTAGCGGAATCATTAGACCGGATCGAGCATTTTATAAAGCGTGGTCGCACATAAGTAAGCTTGAGGACGGCGCCGGCTTTGAGCTCCATATCGTCGCTCTTAATCTCCTTCCGGATTTCATCGACGGCTTTGGCTATGAATTTCGATTCATCCTTTTTGTTGGCGCGCAGGCCACGAATGAGATCCTGAAGCGTCCGTTCCCACATGGCGTCGACGTGGTCACAAAAGTCGGTAAAGTCGAGAGCTCAGGCGCGCATGAGTCGCGGCGTAATGACGCAGGCGGAAGCTTCCTAAATGGGCGAAGCGGATGAGAGGTTTTGTGACTGTGACACAATGTGACGACCCATTTTTGCCCTCAACCAGCCTCAACCATAATGGCCAGAACTCAGGTGTGACTACCGGTCCATTCGCGAGATTTCGACTGAACATAGGACGTCGACGTCCCATAATTTATACTGATACAGTGTTACACAAGCGCCAGTTGAATTATCTCAATTCTCCCCGACTTTGATGAGCAGTTTGCCTATCGTATGCCCACCCGTCAAGTCTATCTGTGCTTGTCTAGCACCCTCAGCGCTGAAGGCATATTCTTTGTGGACTTTAACCTTGAGACTATCGTTGGCGATCAGGTTGAAGAGCTCGGTCGTGTAGTGGAAGAACTAAATGCGCGTCAGCGATACGCGGAATGGAGCATCAAGCGAATACCTCTTCGTTGGTGTAAACATAATTGCCCAATCTGTGTTGAACGTTAGCACTTTCATGGTTGAGTGCAGTCAAATACATACGTGGGTCGAAGCAACGCCAGATTCTTTTCCACTAGACGAATGGGGGCAAACGGAGGCACAGCTCCAGAGGCGTTCCCGACAGAAACCAGAGTACCCTTGCGCTTGAGCATCTTGAAATTGCTGTCGAAACTAACTCCAGAGTCAGCTCCTGCAAAATCAAAGGCAAACATGCCCCTACGTATCCTTGCCCACGCCATCGAAGACTGCATCAACACCAACACCGTTCGTGAGTTCCAAAACTCGCTGAACGGTATCCTCTTCCTTGTACAAAATGACATGATCCGCTCCATACGCCTTGGCGAGTTCAGCTTTCTCTTTAGTTGATGTTGTACCGATAACGGTTGCGCCCCGAGCTTTAATTAGTTGGGCGAAAAACAAACCTAATCCACCGGCGACAGTGTGAACAAGAATGGTTTCACCCTTCTGAACCTTGTGAGCTTCTTCAATGAAGGTGAGAGCGGTCAATCCCTGGCACATTGCGGTTGCCGCCGTTCGTGTCGAGACATTCGGCGGAATAGCCAGTGCATACTTCCAAGAGAATGCTGCGTAATCAGAGTGTACTCCGCCCATGGACCGGGAAGCACTTCCCTTTGGGTACAAGGATTATTTTCATGTACACGGTAAAGCGCAAGGGTCACATACGACGATGACTTTGGCGCCAACTGTGAATCCTCGTTTCTTATATTCGGGGTCGTTTAAGACACTCTCGTCCGTTGGCAGAGCCAAGATAGTGCCCGCCATCTCTCCTCCCAACACGGATGGGAACTCTGGAACAGGGTACAAACCCTTGCTGAACATAAAATGAGCTACATGCAACTGTGAACGGCTCGTGAAGAAATGGTACCGGAAGTACTAGACACAGATTCCAATCGTTACTTGAATTCGCCGGTACACTAGACAGGAAGCTTGCCGTATCGATGAAATTGACACCCAACCATTCTGCCTGAGCATCGTAAAATGAGAGCTACCAACATGAGAATAACAATTGGAACCTACTTTGACAACAAGATCACCGGATTCGACCTATAAAGCTTAGTAACAGATGCTGCCAAAGATATGGAATCCAACCTTGAGAGGCAATTCGAGGATCTGGAGAAGCCGCTGAGTTCAACTAATGTTGGCGATACTGAGTTTCATCATGCTAACCTCGAGAACATCGAAATCTCCGGTCTGAAGGCATGAATTCAGTGTTTTATTTAACAACAGACGATGCAGAGACCTTCTGAAACCCTATTGCTGTCTTGACGGTTGGTATCGAGGACATCGGAGACAGTCTACAGTGTAAGCGTCTTGAATGGGAGTTGTGGGTGCTTGAAGTCGTATTTATACTATTGCGCGATAACGTACCAATCTTGTCGCACCAATGCCTGATAGTAGCGAGATTTTGGTAAGACGTAGCTGCGCGTCTGTCTTAGTAACTCGATGGGCAATACCGCAGCAGAACCGCCTGAGAGAGTGCGGAAAAAATCGACTTGAAGGGAAATGATCATCCCAAGTGGCCACTAGTTAGCTCAGTTTTGCGTGGTGGTTCATAAGCAAAATGAGTCCCGTCGCAGTGGGACGTTGATTCTTATCTTATCTTATCTTCGGCTCCAAAACCCGAAATCGCTTTCTTTCTCCCTTCCGCCAACTCAACACCAACTCCCATACATCGGTGGATGTCCAAGGACTAATTGACCTTTTTAATCCACTCCGACCCAAGCTTGCCGCTCAACGCGTCCGTTTCCTTGCAATGATTCTGCTATTCAACCCTTGGCCTCATCATCTGACCGTTAAATCGCGGTCAACAACCCGTCTGGATGGCCTGCCTGTTCCGCTCCCTTGACACCATACAAGGTGCGATTCCAATCACGTATGGGTGATTGGTTCAGCAGCTGCAGTCCCTTGGCATCGTGTGACTTCTACTACACAAGACTCGTATATAGACCACTCCCAATGGCGGCAGCGGACAAGACCAGTTTGACGCCTACACACTATGACACAGCGTAAGCTGATGCAGTTTTTCGACGACCTGTTATTTTTACAGAGGAAACAGAACCTTTGTTCAGTGAATCTGCGATAGACGCGCCGCGTCCCATCAAGGTTGTCGTTGTGGGTGCCGGATTCAGCGGTGAGTTGATCTGCGAATATTACAGCGTACAAAGTTTGAACAGTGGCAGGGATCATTGCCGGAATTCGGTACATTTGCCATTTATTTTCTCAATTTGCCCAATTGATCGGTATTCAGATTCTTGCAGCGCGTCAAGAATGTCGAGTTGACGATTTACGAAGCGCTCAATGGTGTAGGAGGAACCTGGTTCGCCAATAAGTATCCAGTACGTTGAAAAGCATCTGCTGTTGCTCCCAACCAACAGAGTTGCAAGGGTCTTGCCTGCGACATTCCATCGCATTGTGTGAGTGCAAAAAATATAGCCCCAGATAACCCTATCTTATACATCTTCAACCATATTCAGTACCAATTAACTTTTCACGAGAAGGCATGCGCAACTGACGCCGCAGCCGAGATTGCATGCTCACATCACAGCAACAGACGGACTGGTCTTCTTTCTACGTCCAAGGACCAGGTACGAACCACCGAAATCATTTGTGGCATCTGTAAGAAGTTACTTGTTCAAGAAATTCTGGCATACCTTGAATCCGTTGGTTCGAATTGTCCTAGTCGTAACCTGGACGTTTTGGCTGACTTTCCCTGTTCAGTGGATGAATACGATCTTCGGCCATTCATCAAACTGGAGCATCGTTTGACCAGTGCTATCTGGTCCGAGGATACCGGGAAATGGAATCTAACCATCCAACGACCCAGTACAGATTCGGCGAATCAAGTCGAGGAATTCCAAACCGATACCGATGTGCTCTTTACGGGAATAGGTGGTTTGAGCAGATGGAAGTGGCCGGACATCAAAGGACTACATTCCTTTGAAGGCAAAATCATCCATTCTGCCAAATGGGAAACAGGTGAGGGTGATCCTGCGGGTCCTTGGGAGGACACCGTTCAGTCCTGGAAAGACAAGAAAGTAGGAGTTATCGGCGTGGTACGGTTCACGAACCCGAGATTCTACTTTGCGATTCAATATTATCAGGGTTCCTCGGCGTTGCAAATCGTACCGGCTTTGCAGCCCAAAGTCCAACTCCTCCGAAATTATGTTCGTGGGCAGACCTGGATTTCGTTCCCGTTTCTCGGTGATCGCGCAGAACAGCTTGGCATGGGGACCACCGAAACCAACTGTACGGTTTACATTCATTGGACGCATCCAGGCTCACATGTAATTAGATAAATTTACCGACAAGGACAAGGAAGGTTTCAGGGATCCTGCCTATTACAAGGAGTTCAGAAGAGACCTCGAATCGGATCTCAACGTCAGGATCTTCTTTTCACCGGCGATGGCGACTGGATATGTTTTTCACAGTCCCTCCATGTTGTCACCCTCAATGGTCACCCGATGCAAGAGGGTGGTCGAACCACGTTCAAAGCGGACATGCTAAAGCGCCTTGAGCCACGGCCGGACATCGCAGAGCATTGTACGCTTTTTAACGAAAGCATGCGCAGACGCTCATTATCACCCAGTGATCCCCGACTTCCCTATCTGCTGCAGACGACTAACACCTGGACCGGGCTATCTCGAAGCTTTGTGTCAAGACAATGTAACTCAGCCTCGGTTTCTCTGTCAGCATCGTCTGAACTCCTCTCCAGGTCAAGTTCATTCCTACCGAGATCAAACAAATATTACCGAACGGAATCGAAACCGTCGATGGAAACATCGACGAATTAGACGTGATTGTTTGTGCTACAGGTAGTTTCTGTAAATCTCGCTTTCCCTGGAAAGACTGAACCACGTATCCAGGATTTGATACATCTTTCCAGTTGCCCTTTCCCATCATCGGGCGTGGGGGCGTACAATTATCGGAAAAATACAAACCCCATCCAAAGACATACCTTTCTGTTGCGGTCGATGGTTTCCCCAACTGGTTCCAGTCGCTCGGCCCAAACGCTGCAGTAGGCAAGAGTGTGTCTTTGAGCCATTGGGTATCTTCTCATACGGATATAGGCTCGGGATCCCTGCTCATTGTCATTGAACGAGCGAGTCGTTGTCATTGGACAGGGGATTATCAACTGACTGGCTTTATAGCAAGTGGACTACGCTGTCGAAGCGACGCTGAAATTACAGCGTGAGCATTTGAAAAGTATGGAGGTTAAAGCCGAAGCTGTAGAAGATTGGGACGCATATCTTGAGGTACAGCGTGCATTTGTATTTGGTACTGCTGGACTTAGCCTATTGTGCAGCACCATTTCGAAAAGGCTTGTTGCATCGCAGCCTAATCAACCTTGCCGTCTGACTCCTTCATTCTAGACGGTCTTCAGCGAGAAATGTAGATCATGGTATAAACAAGGCCTGTCTGAAGGGCGCGTTGTCGCGCTATGGCCTGGCAAGCTTCCCATGACAGTTGCATTCGCCGAAGCCAAAATTCACCCGCCTAACAGGTTCCTGTCTTCACGCTGTACGCGCACTCGAACATCCACGATGGGAAGACTATACATACGAGTCTCTGAATGGACACAAGAACCGCTTCTTCTGGGCAGGCAATGGTACAACGGTCGCTGAAGAAACTCCAGGCGCCGACAGTGAAATTTACTCTTGTTCACATCGCGACGACTCAGCACTGACAAACTGTCTAGGAGCTTGGTACCTCAGTCAAGTCGACTTCCCTCCAGGTGATCATGCATCCCATCTCAGCACCTCCAACCGCAATCTGACCGCACCAAACCCCTCTCAGTGCCGCTGCATGAGGCTTGAATAGCTTTACATCGGGTATTGTTATGCCTCTTAAATTTATTCTCGAGTCTCCCGTGTACATACTGTGAGTTGCAATCCACTGAAACAAAACAAAAGTCCCCAATCAAATCATACCCTCCCGCTGCGGAACCGCAACAGGCGGCAGACGATTCAGCTGGCTGCCAGGCCGATTCGCGCTCCGCGGCGGCAGCGTAGCAGGCGTGCCGGGCCCCGGGCTCGGCGCACCGCGATACGCCCTTGGCGGACGCTCCCTCCCACCAACCAGCCCCGCAGTGCGCGGCGTGGGAGGCACACCCGGCGTCGGCGGCGCAAACCCAGCACTCGGCGGCGGCGAGCGCGCACGCCGCGGAGTAGGCGATGCGAGTATGGGGAGATCGGGCACGATTGTTAGTGGCGCTGTTGGCGGCAGGCGTTCACGATCACGATCACGTTCACGGAATGCGCTCCGTGAGGTTGAGGTGGATAATGAGGGTTGGATTGCGTCGCGGGATACGCTCGGCGAGCGTGTGCGGGAGGTACTTGGGGATGGGGACGGGGCGGGAATCGTAATAGGGACGGAAGGGGTGTTGCTCGCAGTCGAGGGTGTGGCGGAAAGCGGCGGCGGAGTCGAGGCGATATTGCTGTTGACAAGGTTGAGCGATGCGGGCGTGTGCCGTGGGGGTTTCGCCACTTGGTGTCCGCGCAGAGTGAATGTCGGGGGAACTTGCACATTACTCTTCGGGTGCTCCGAAAGAACATCACTGAAAAGGAAGCGGAAATCGAGTCCGTAGTCCTGCATGAGTTTCTTGCTTTGAGCATACGTGATTTTGAGCGCATCTTCGACGACCTTTGGGTCAACATCCGTGCTATAGACTTGCCTCCGAAACTGCTCGCCGTAATCTTCAATCTGCTTCTTTGTCCAGTCGATGAACGCTGCATGCAGTTTACGTCAATTGTGCAACTCGATGAAAAAAGGAGAAAACATACCACTCGCAACGTCGTTTTCCTGGAAACTCGCAAGGAACCAATCGGCCGTATGCTTGATGCCAGTAAAGTACACAAACGCAAGGTCCCCGATATACGCGCCAATGTGCCCCTCGAACCGTATTCTCCGAACATGGCTACGCATCACCTGGCTCCGCATGTTAAGAAACGCCCCGCGCGCCGCTGGGCCGGCGTTGAGCTGCAACAACAAAGCAATCAGCGACGTGACGGTGCTCTTGCGGTTGCTCGGCTGTGAAAGCGACTGCAACAGCGCAGCAGTGAGTTGCGCAGTAAGCACAGGGAGCTTCGGCTGGAGGAGAGGTGTAACAGCGAGTTTGGCGCGGCCTTGTCGAGTCCAATGAGCGAGCGAACCAGTATGAAGGTCAGACAGAGAGTACAAACCAGTCTCAACGAGGCCCGTAGCCTTCTCCCACTCACGAAGCGCAATAGCCACAGTAAGCTCGTCACTCCACTCCCCAACCCACCTTGCATCGCGCTCCGCCTTCTCCTTCGCGTCCGTCCCATCCGGGTCCGCCTTACGCGCCAAATCCGACATCCAATCCGGCACGGGCGGCATCCGATCCGGATTGCTGAAATTCGGAACATCCCCACCGCCGCCCCCATTCCACAAGCTCTTCCGCCGCTCGTGCTCGCCTTCGCGCTCTTTCCGCTTCTTCGCGGCGAGCTCCTCCGCGACGTGCCGGAATTGCGATAGGAGGGACTTTTTGTCTGCGGGCGTTTCGGTGCGGAAGACGTGCGTCTCTTTGCCTTGGCGGATTTTGAATACGTTCGTCATACCTGCGTGTGCATGATGGTTAGGGATGTGTGATTGATGGAGTATTGAATGGAAATGGGAAGAGACTGACTGGGTGAATCCTTCGTATCAAGGACGAGCATCTCGTTCAACGACCAGCATCGCTCCGCAACGAGTTTCCCCTCATTGGCGCCACCATCCCGACCCTCCCTTCCCCCGCCACCCGTGCGCCGCCGCCGTCGCGCCACCAGCACCGCATCATCTAGCACCACGAATTTGACTTTCCCCGTAGGCTTATACGTTGCTGCGTTCAGCGCGATGACACCGTCGACCTCGGCGACGACGTGCCGCCCAGGCGTGGTCGGTGCGAATTTGGCTGAGCCTTCGACTTGGGCGTGCAGGGTCTGCATCTGGTTGAAGTACATGATGCGGAGGTCGGCGACGGAGGAGCGGCGGTAGGAGGAGAGGCCGGAGGAGGAGGTGGAGGTTGGGTCGGGGATGTGGAGGAGGGAGGGCATGGATTTGTATTCGGATAGTGATTCTTTGAGTTCGATCATCTCGTTCTCGAGTGTAGAGATTTCTTTGGAGATGAGAACGAATTCTGCGTAGCTACGAAAGGATATTCAGTGGTGCATTATGACGGCTAGTGGGAGCAGCATACTTCTTGAACACATTCCGCTGCAAATCTGAAGCTGTATCGTCTTTGGCATTCCGCAAAGAGGACTGGAGAGATTTCAACTCGGACTCTGTTGAATTTGCCAGCTTGATTTTCAAGACTAAAAGCGTCTATGAGATACTATTCCTTCCGGACAGCATTCCACGCACAGGAATCAGGGTCAAAGTCATCCTTGTCGAGTAACTTCTTGTCGTCAATTGCGCGATCAGCGCGAGCGCCACCTGGATCCTTGACCAACACCTCATCGCGCTCCCTACCTGGGGTAGACCTAGGCAGGCCGGGCATTGTGGGCATTGGGGGTGCATTGAGTTCAGTGGGTGCAGAAATGTCTGCATATCGCATAGACATGCGTTTCTTGATTTTATCATCGACTCTAGACTTGCGGGCGTCCCTTGGACGAGGAGTGGGCGCGGTTCCGCCATTGGGCTTTGCGAGACGCGTTGGCTGACGCTGGGACTTGCCCGGCGCCTCTGAGCGTCGAGACCGTAGAGACGACTGTTGCATCGAAGGAGAGATCAAGTGGTGGACTCAACACAGCCACTCGACTGGTCTCCGTTCTCCATAATGTCTCGCGACCTTCTAACCGTTGTAGAACGTATAACCTGCTGGATGCGGTCTTGCACAGTAACCATGGCGCTGGTTTAATCCTCTAGCTGTTGGAGGTAAATGCGTTCTCGATGACGCGTGGGCGGGATATGATGGAGCTGTTTCTGGTGATGCAACTGAGTAGAAGCTGTATAAAATACGTTGGGGCTAGTAGAGTAGATACCACCTAGAATCCAAAGTATTTATGCCGCTGCACAAGAACCCAGCAAATTTAGCGGTTCTTCAAACGATTGGGCAACAGTCAACGAAATCTCAGACTCTGCCTCTACCGTTAACCGCCACTGGCATGTACGCAGACCCTCGTCTTCCCTCATCTCGGCCACCACCAGGGCCCCCCATGCAGGGTCAATATAACCCTCAATACCCACAGCAGCAGCCTCCGTATGATAACGACTATGACGAACAAGACAACGAAGACCAGTATTCAGAACCAGACGAGCCAGACGATTTTTACGCCGGAAATGCTGTCGCTTCCACCTACAGCGTCGACCAGTATGCCCAGCAGGGCTCCGCCGCTACCCAGTCTAATCGAGCTCCCTCCCCACCTCCCGGTCCTCTCCTCGACCATTCCCATCTCCGCCCAGGAAACCAGGCCGCTTTGTTGTCGCACGAGCGCACCCTAGAGCTCTATCGCGCAAACGCAAAGAAGACCCAGGACCCAGACCTCCAATTCGAGTTCGCCGTCTTCATGATCGACGCCTCAAAGTCCCTCCCCATCCCCGTCGAGACAGCGGGAAACGTTATGGAGGTAGAACGCGCACAGGAAAAACGCGACGAGCTCATCCGCGAAGCCACTTCCCTGCTCAAGCGCCTCGCAGACCGAGGCCACCCCGCCTCCCAATATTTCCTCGCGGACTGCTACGCCAACGGCATCGGCACCGTCAAGAACAAACAAGACTTTGACCGCGCCTACCCCCTCTTCGTCCTTGCCGCCAAGCATGGCCATCCGGACGCCGCCTACCGCTCCGGTACCTGCTGCGAGAACGGCTGGGGCTGCCGCCGCGAGTCCGCAAAAGCCCTGCAGTTCTTCCGGAAAGCAGCCGCGGCGCTGCACCCCGGCGCGATGTATCGGCTCGGCATCGCAGAGCTGAACGGCGAACTTGGCTTAAGCAAGAGCCCGAAGGAGGGCGTTAAATGGCTCAAACGGAGCGCAGAACATGCCACCGCAGAGTTCCCTCACGCGCTACACGAGCTCGCGCTGCTACACGAACGCGGCATCGACAACGTACTATTCGTCGACTACGAATACTCGACGGAACTACTTGCCCAAGCCGCCGAGCTGGGCTACGCCCCAAGCGCATACCGTCTCGGCGAATGCTACGAGTATGGGAAAATGGGATGCCCGCAAGATCCCGCACTCTCCATCCATTACTACGTGCGTCTATCTAACCCTTTCCCACCAATAATCCCTAACCCCAATTTAACAGAACATCGCCGCCCAACAAAGCCACCGCGACGCCTGCTTCGCCCTCACAGCCTGGTACCTCGTCGGCTCCCCCGGCGTCCTCCCCCAATCCGACACCGAAGCCTTCCTCTGGGCGCAAAAAGCCGCCGACGCAGGCCTCGCAAAGGCCATGTACGCCGTCGGCTACTTCCTCGAAGTCGGCATCGGCACGCAGCCCAACGCCCGCGAGTCATCAAGCTACTACAAGCGCGCGGCGGACCTCGGCGACAAGCGCGCTGCGCAGCGGCTGCGCGGCGGGTCGAACCAGCCGTTGCATGCGGGTGGGGGGAGTGCCGGCGCGCATGCGGTGCTTCATCGGGGGCCGGGCGAGGATAGTGGAGGTGGTGGAGGCGGGAAAAATAAGGACGGGAAAGATTGTATTATAATGTAATTTTTTTTGGGAATGCGCCTTTGTACTTAATGGACAGTAGAGGATATTATATAGCTTGCTATTGCTCTGGGACCGGCCGTAGTCCATGATTATCATTGTGAGACGGGTTTACCGTAAAAAATGCGAGTACTGGGTGTCCGTGTTGTACATTTTCAAGAATCTCAAGTACACTAGGATGTTTGCGTTTGCGGAGTCCATCTTCACCAATAATCTCCGTATCCATCGTATCCCTCGTACGAGTCGTACGAGTCTTCATCAGAGTCCGAGTCGTACAAGTAATGATCCAAGAAGGGGTTCGACAACCTCGTCGGCGGCGCCACGATGGAATCAGGTTTGGCCGGCATCATCGTCTTGAGCTCCGGCGCAGGGAAGGCGTCGCCACCATAGATCTCCGGCGCCGCAAGCGCCCGATAATAATCCTCGTTCAGCACCGGAGGCGTCAAGAGATCATGGCGCGCACGGAGGTGCTTCATCATGCACTCATACGTCAGCGGCGAAGTGGCGCTTGGCGTATCGATGCAATGTGCGCAGCAGAATTCGAACGCAGGAAGCTGGCTGGGAAGGGGGCATGGGTGGGCGTCTAGTGTAGCTGCGATATCGACAGTGACTTCGACCGGAGGCATCGGCTCGTCTTCTTCGTTGTCTGCTGGACTGGCAGCCCCACTGTCCTCTGAATCGTTTGCTGCATTGACCTTGTCCGCTTCCTTCGCTTTGACAATCTCTTGTGCTTCCAGCGCACGCGCAGCCACCGCATCGGCGTCACTGAGCTTGTACCACTCCGTCGGGAAGTGCAAATGTCGCTCGCCATGATGGCGCATTGCGTTGCGCCAGTTGTACGCGCGCACCGTCGCAGGCTCTAGCTCCTCCTCAGCTGAAGCCTTGCCTTTGCCCTTACCCTTATCGTTGCTTGCAGATGACGACGTCCCCGCATCAGAGTTCGCCGAGCTGCCCGTTTTTCCGTCGGGATTCAGCGGCGCTGCTGTACCACGCTCAGCACAGGCATGACACGCGAATCTGGCATTAGCCGCGTCCATCTCCTCGACCGTTGTCGTTTTCGGGTCCATCCCACACGCCTTGACGATGTCTGCCACCACATCCGACAATTCCGAGTCGAGTCTAAGGCCGGAGCAGTTCCAAATGTGATCTCTTTGCACCCGGTTGCTCAGAAACATCATCGCCAGAGAGAAGTCCTCGTTTCGGGTCCAGCACTCGTGCGCGAGGATGTTGCGGTAGAACAGCGGCTGGCAGCGTTTCGGGGACATTAGTCCCATAGCCATCATGGTAGCAAAGAGGCTGGAACCCTGAGAGCACGCCACACATTTGAAGACGGTAGTTGCGAGGTTGAGGCGGGTCTCGAGATCACTAGCACTGAGGGTCTCGTCTTCGTGCTCTGTCTTGTACACTTTCGCGACCCTTTCGCGAAGACCCTCGCGCCAAGTCGCGATCATTCCGGGGAAATCAGGCAGTAGTGCTTCAAATGTCTGCTCTTTGACAGTGACGGAGGAGGGCTGCACGATGATCTCCTTGATACGAGGAAAATCCTCGCAGAAGTCGGGGCCATTTGGCATGAAGTCTGACCATGGTAATTGCGATCGTTTGAAAGTGCGTAAAACTTTTGTAGCGAGAGCTTTCAAATGAAAGTTGGTATCAGCTACTGGCACCGTGTGGAATGAGACATGGAGAACCGACCCTTTCTCGTATTGACGATGGCCACATGCTCTCTGTCTAGACGCTTTTTCTTCATTCCTTCCATGTACTTAATCATTTCCGGCTTGATAGTGTTCCATGCTACATCTGGTGTGAGACAAGCTAGATGGCGACCCGGTGAAAGATACTCACTTCGGTCAGTCAAAGTATTCGGCAACTTGACACTCTTGTGTAAGCGCAAAGAGTCTGATGGCTGTATACTGGCAATTTCGGGGCCCCATCCTAAATCGGTCAACCTTGCTACGATAGCCATGTATCTTTCCTCTTTGCGATCGGCCAATTCAGCACTGCGGTTATCCGCGACGTTTTCGGACCATTCTTCACAGAGTATGGTATGCTACATGTCCTGGGGTTGAATAATTGCAACACACAGAGTCATTAAGCGTTACCTCTGCCAACATCTTGACGAGTTCTTTGCGGTCTTCGATAAATTTTTCCTTTTCATCAGCACCGGCAATTGCGTTGTATTCCTTCTTGACGCTTTCAAAAGCGGGAGGGAAATATACAATATTGAATGGCTCTGGCAAATTTGTCTTTGAGATGACGAATTTTCAAAGCGTGCAATCCACATACTGTGATGGTCAGGACGCGACGGAATCAACTTAGAGAAGTCGACCGAAGTAGAGCCGGAGACGAGTCCCATGCCAATGCCAAGAAAGTGATGCTGTAGACTGAGTCCTGAGAAGTTAGTGCATAACTTGAGATACGCAAAAAAACAGACCTAGACTTGGCACATTTACCGCATATTCTAATGAAGAGACCCCAGTCCACTTTACGAGCTATTTTGTGACAGACCTGGGCATGGATTAGGGGATGCCGCTCAGGTGATTATACTTGCACATCTACCTGGCAAACCGCGTCAAACGCTAAACTAATCCATTGGGGCTCATTCATATTGGGAGGGCATGGCGGCATGCCATCAACGGTGTTCAAGCTTGAGCGCCAGATATGACGGGAGGATTTTTGCATGAGAAGTTGTCTGAAATCTTTTGAAGTTCTGCTCAGACGTAGCAGATCGAGGGGGTGTAGG
Source organism: Favolaschia claudopus (assembly GCA_037176885.1). NCBI lineage: Eukaryota > Fungi > Basidiomycota > Agaricomycetes > Agaricales > Mycenaceae > Favolaschia > Favolaschia claudopus. The sequence goes on along the minus strand of JAWWNJ010000032.1, from coordinate 133,162 downwards.
TTTCCAAGGATCTGTACATGAGGGGGCGTCATGTCAGGGCAAGTAGAGTACAGAAGGCAAAGGGGGTAAACTGGCCTCGAACAAGATGTCAAGAGGTATGTTGAGTAGGCCGGCTAGTCGACCTTTCTTCGGCCCTCGTGCTCTCTTGGGGGCGGGAGCACTAGGAGCGTCGGCGGGGTCGGATTTGCGCTTCTTCGTTACGGTTCGCGTAGTACGGCGTTTGCTGGATTCAGCGGGTGGATCAGGGTCCATGGCTAAGGGTGATAGGCTAGTAGAGTGATAGGTGGTGGTTAAAGACAAAGACTCCAGAGTTGTAATTGGGGTTCGCGCCAAACAATTAAACAAGGGGGCTGCCGGCATGGCGCGCTATCGCGATCACGCGCTTTGCACGCGTTGGTGAAGTGCTTTGGCCATCACCAAAATTTCAAAAACACGCGGTGATCCGCTTTTCCTTCACTACGCTTTATTGTCTATACACCGTCCAATGTATATATAAAGAGCGAGGCAGAGCGTCAACTCGGGATCTCCACATCGCCATGCACATCATCTTGACCGGCGCTACTGGCACTGTCGGGGCCCCTGTGATGTGCAATTGTTTAGCGTCGCCAGCAGTCACTCGTCTGTCAATTCTATCGCGCAGACAGTTCACGCTCCCTTCAGGCGAAGGCTTAGATACGCACAAGGCCGAGATAATCGTCCATGACGATTTTGCGTCGTATCCCTCCACGTTGACCGACCGCCTTCAGGGTGCAGATGCAGTGATTTGGGCGCAAGGCATCAGCCAGACGCAAGTGTCGAAACAGTGAGTATGGCTGGTGCATCACTCATCTCAACTGGAACCTTTCCAAAGAGAATATATTCGCATCACATACGACTACCCACTCGCTGCTGCCAAGGCATTCAGTACTCTTTCGAAAGATAATAAATTCAATTTCGTACATGTGTCTGGGGAGGGGTAAGTTCGCGAATTTTCCACATGAGCTATCAATCTCAGCATATGGGACAGTGCAGACCAAGCAGAGAAAACTTTCGCCCTTTTTGGTAAAATCAAGGGGCGGGCCGAACTCGCGCTTCGCAAGCTCCCGTCTGAGTCGTCTTACAGCGCCCTTCGAGTGTTCAACGTCCGCCCGGGATTCGTGGATCCGTCTCCGCTGGCCGACAAGAGAGACCAAAGCGCCTTGATACGGTTTAGCCACACTGTGTTGACGCCGTTGTTGCGTGCGTTGGCGCCCTCCAATGTTTCACCCGCAGACGTTTTAGCACGAGTTCTTGTTGATATTGCCACAGGAGATGGAGAACCAGTGCCACCAGGCACTGGAATCGAAGATGAGGGCCGCTTAGTGCGGTGTGTAGGTGTGAGACGGCTGGGAGGGTTACGGTGACATTCATTCAAACCATAGGTAGTTGAGAATTCTCTAAATGTTCTAATACCGTCGTAGTGTTCGTTTTGACTCAGTAGGGTGAAAATTCAGTCGAACAGTTTGGGCAGACAACGGAAGCTCTTGAAGATCTCGCCAGAATTACCGGAGAGAGTGGAGTTATACATAAGCGACACTGTAGTAGCCCCAGAACTACCGAACATAGAGCACCAGCCAACCGCGCAGACCACAAGCTGAAGGCACAAATTGGGAGCAAACAGAGTTGACGCGTGACATCCCGTCACGCTAACGTGCTTCTCTGCTTTTCCCATTACATTACCTAGCTTGCCATCTCGCGTTCTGTGATCATGGCGTCCATTACAGACCTCCTCAAAGCCACCTTGGACTCGAACCCAAATACCCGGATCACCGCAGAACTCAAATTATCAGAGTATTTGACAACTCCAGGCGCGTCAGGCTACTTTTTTCTTCATACTGTACACACTAATAGTTTCCGTCGGGTTCAACAGAGGCCGGCTTATCGCTTTCGTCTCTCGTTGTTGCACGAGATGCCGAAATGCCTCTGCGCCAGATAAGTCGTCGCGTTCATCACTCATTTTGACGCGTCTTGATGGCGTCTTGACCAGCACTCTGCGAGCATTGTGCTTCGTAAATACGTGACAGAACGTTGGTCTCCGTTTTTCCAAACATTCAAAGGATCTGCTCCGCCTGTCGAGGTACCCATCCTCAATTTGACGCGCTTTTCCATCTCAAAAACCACAAATTTCAGACCAAAAATCAGATCCGACAGGCCGTTTTCCATGGCCTTTCCGACCCGGAACGTCAGATACGTACACTCTGCGTGCGTTATAAGCGATTCATCGCGTTCTTGGCGTCTGAGACATTTTGTACTCCCAGGCTCATACGCTCTCTTCGATTGCAAGCAGCGACTGGCCCGATGAATATCCCGATCTTCTGTCCTCTCTAATCGGTCTTCTTTCCTCTGGCTCTACCGACTCTGTCCATGGGGCCATGCAAGTTTTCACCGAGTTCATCAAGTCAGATCTGACTGAAGACCAAATTCTACCGGTACTACGCGATCTCTTGCCTGTACTCCTCTCTATCCTTGGAGCTCCAGAGGTATACTACTTTCTAGTCTGCAAAGTGTGTTCTGACCAAATCTAGGTGCACTCACCTCTCACCCGGGCAAGGACTGTCTCTGTCTTTAGACAGTGTGTCGCTGCTCTATATATGGTTAAAGGACAGCATCCACAGGCCGTGAAGGAGGCAATCGCTTCGATACTGCCCGTCTGGTTGGAGGCATTCAAGGTGCTGTTGAGCACCGATCCTCAAGCCGACATTGCCAACGCCCAAAACTGGGATGCGTTGGCTGTCCGTATTCAAATCTTCAAGGTAAGGGTACCCCGTTCCAACACATCCATTGATTAACCCTTGCGCAGGCGTTGGACGTGATTCACACCTCGTTCCCTCGCGCACTGACTCCATATCTTAACACCTACCTTTCGATCTCACTCAGCCACCTCCAATCCCTTTATGCGCCATTCTCCCAGTACTATCTCTCTACGAACGAGTCTGCACCTCGCTCATCCGAAAATGAGGCGATCGAACTGCCTCAACTCGTCTGTCCCATCTTCGACTTCGTGGCCGCAGTCACGCGCGGTGGAAAATCAAAAGGCTGGTTTGAGAATCAAAATCTTCTGAGCCTTATCGCATCTACTTTCAATTTCCTGCAAATGACTACTGACGATGTGAGTATCTCTTCGCGCTCATGTCTGGACCTCAATCATGTTGTACCAGGAGGAAACATGGGCGAATAACCCCAATGATTTTGTTGCACAAGAGGAAGACCAGACCCAACCATATAGCGTCCGAGTCGCGGGTTTCGACCTCCTTGCTGTGAGTCTGCAACCCTCCAGGGTTCCGCTGGGGTTGAACTTTTGTTAGTGCCTCATCGACCAGACACGAGCCCACACAGTCGCTGCGCTTCAGTCTTCCGTCCATGAAATCATCAACGCCTCTAAGCAAACCAGAGAAGCCGGTCGATCGGACTGGTGGAAGCCTCTGGAAGCTGGTCTCGCTGCCATCGGTTCGCAAGCGGATGCCGTTCAGGAATATATAGAAGACGAACAAGATGCGGGACGAGCCAAACCGATCGACATCGAACTCCTCCTTAGCGATGTGGTACCTTCTGTGCTTGGACTATCAGGTGCGCCCGCCCCGAGTTTTCCCCAGCATCGAGACTGATACTGTGTACTCAGAGTTTCCCTTCCTGCAGGGCCGAGGATTTGTGTTCGCTAGCCAATACGCCGAATTATTGCCTGTACAAATGGCTGGGCAGTACATCGAAGCTGCGATACACGTTATAGAAACGGGTGATGCTGGTGCTCCCGTCAAACTCTCAGCCGTTAGGGCTCTTCACAAGTCTGTCTTTCCCTTTTCCCCCATTGATAACGCTCTCAAACGATTACAGCTTCTTCCAGAACGGGGACGCCTCTACACTTGCGCCTTTCGCACCTCGTATTGCCAAAGACCTCGGTCCATTCCTTCTTGTTACATCCGAGGAAACTCTGTCCCTCGTTCTAGAAACTTTGTCGGTTGTTGTGGGAGTCGACAAGGGCAGCTGGATTTCTTCAGATATAGCAGATTCCCTGGTACTCGCTATCCTGGAAGTATGGACCAAGAACAACAAAGGTCGGCGCATGATGTTTCGAATAGTGACTCCAGAATTTGAATCTGTGAACTAGACCCGATCTTCATATCCAACGTCGACAATATCCTGACTGCTTTAGCCTCGTCTTCAGCAAACGGTATCTACCAGACGGTGGTCAAGCAGGCTTTGCCGAATCTATGTCAGGCCATGGCTGGAGCGTCACTCAACGAGTCGTGGATCACGTCATCCGCGATAGAACTTGTGAGCAGTCTAGTGACAGGAGCGTCGGAAGGCAACCTTGGTGAAGGCTTCGTTGCCGTGCTTGCTCCTAGTCTGTTCAAGTGTCTAGCAGAGGCGGAGGATAGAGATGTCCTGCAGGTGCGTATCACCCGCCACGCTCGAACTACCCTCTAACTCTTACTTCTCAGAACGGTATCTCTTGTTTGACTCTCATCATCCGCAAAGACTGTGGCCAACTCATTTCCTGGTCTGACTCCGGTCGAAGTGGTATTGACTGTGTTCTCTCAGTTATTGCCAAGTCGCTGGAAAATCAGGATGAGTCGGGAGGGTTGGTTATCGGAGATCTCATTATTCACTTGCTCCGCCGAGCGGGTGAATCAGTTTTGCCCGTTCTACCCCAGCTTCTGCAGGCCATGGTGACTCGCATGACAACAGCGAAAACCGCTACTTTCCTCCAGGTGACATCCTGTTTGTCTTGGGTGGTCGAACACTAATCTTTCTACAGAGCCTGGTCATTCCTTTCGCTTTCCTGATCAACAACCAACGAGACACTGTACTTGATCTCCTCGAATCGATGAACGTACAAGGCCGCTCTGGCCTTGACATCCTCATCCAGACATGGTGCGAAAATGCCGAGACGTTCCAAGGCTTCTGGCCCGCCCGCATCAGCACCATGGGACTCTGCCAACTTTTCGTATCGGAGCGCCCGAGCCTGCAAAATCTCAAGGTCAAGGGCGACATTATCGTCAAACCCGAAACCCAGAATGGTAAGTCACCGACTTGCGCGCACCGTAGCGTTTTTCGATTATGAACACGTTGAGCAGTCATCATGACACGGTCCCGCGCGAAGCTCAGTACGTTTTGCTTGCTGTCAATTTCATTGCCCTTCATCTCAGCAAAACGCTGATCAGCGCCTGCACCTTCCTCATTAGGTCCGCCTGAATTCACCTCCATTCCTTTCCCGGTCAAGGCCCTGAAGCTGTTGTTGCATGACGTGCAATCTGGCGGGGAGTCCGCGACAATTTCCGCGGGGCAGGGAGAGTCGTTCAATGAAGTCGACTCGGATGATGGGGTAAGTCCATTCATTTCATTTTTCCGCGCATACAGAGGCTAAAACCGATCGGCGCTTAGGACGAGGAATGGGCTGATGAAGACAAAGTCAACCCCAACGATGAGTTTGAGTACCTCTCTGAACTTATTGGCCCGAAAGGGATGGCATTTGACAACGACGATGTTCTGGATGAAGACGACGATGAAGACTTGAAGCAGGATCCCATCTCTACGATGGACCTGCAGGTACGTCGATTTCATTGTTGGTCGTCTGTATTGTTCGAGCAAATTATGCCAGGCACATTTGCTATCCTTCTTCCAAGAGTGCGCCGCCCGCAACGCCAACAACTTCTCAGTCGTTGTCGATCAAATGAGCGCAGAAGAGATCCTAGTTGTACGACGAGTGGTTGGGTCACAAACGCAGTGAGGTGGGGCTGGATGTATTACTATATTTCGGATATCTTCTCTGCTCTCTGTATTCATGTGGTATAGATGCTTTCCAATTGCAGTATAAATTAACATGTCTGTTAAAATCCCTCCTTGCCCATATCCCACTCTCGCACCGCCCCGCGCTTATTATACTCGATGTGCATGATATTCAGTCCCTCCCCACTCCACCTATCATTGGCCGCACTGGACGAAATGGGCCCCTTCACAATCCCACTGCTCTTACTCGTCTTCTCCTTGGTAATACCCAACCTCTCCATCATCTTCTTCTCCTCCTTGTCCTCCCTCCTCACTCGGATGAGCTCCAACATGGCGTCCCAGCCCTCGAAATCTGCATTATTGATGAGCCCCGTCGCCGGCACCTTGGGTATCGCGAGAGGCGCAACATCCAACCGGGGGTCGTACGACTCCTCGAAGTACTTGTCCATCTTGGAGGGCAACTGAACCTCGGGTTCGGGCCCAGGCGTAGGCGACCGAGATGGGGGATGTATTAGGCGTGCGGCCGCCTTCGCCCGTTCCAATGCAGCGTTCGTTCGCTCGCAACTCGAATCGCGGCTCCCCGCGCGTTTCGGCTTGCGCGATGGCGGCGGGGGCGGCAGTGGCGGTGGTGGCGGCGGCGTCGAGGAGGGTTCTGGGGGACGAGAGTCATCGTTAGTGCGCGTAGACTTGAGTTTCTGGCGCAGTTCCACTTCGCGTGAAGAAAGTTTGTTGGGTTTTGAGAGTGCCGGAGAGGCGTGTCTACTTCGGTGGGACTCTGATCGAGATGGGGAAGGTGAAGGGGAATGTTTGCGTTTCCGAGGCTGCGAGTCCTCCGTTCCGGTGGACGAGCGTGCTGGGGAGAGGGAATCGAGGGCGTAGCGGCGGGGTTTGCTGTTGGATCTGGCTGGACGTCCCCTACCGTCTGCAGATTCTAGTTCATCGTCTGAATGTGGTTGCGACTTCTTGTGGGACCGGGAAGACCGTTTGTCGTCCTTTCGGTGTCGCCTGGACTCGTCGTGTGTACTCCGTTCACTCTTCCTCCGCTTGGACGACGAATGACGGTCGTCATCTCGCCGCCGCCCGTCCTGGGATCTCCTACGCCTTCTATCCCGCTCATCTTCCTCGTCGCTAGTCTCCCCGTTCCAAGTCTCCCAGTCCCGCTGCTTCCGTTTCGGCCGCTCCGCGGTTCTCCCATCCCAATGATCCCAACTGTCCGTCTCCTTGGCCTTGGCCTTGTCTTTGGTCTTCCGCCAACTGCTACTTCCTTCCCCACGCGAACGTCGCAGCTTCTCCGCTGTCACCGCTTCCTCGGCTCGTGCGCGTCGCTCCCGCCTCTCAATCTCGTCTCGTTCTCGTTTCAGCTCTTGCGCCGCCTGCGCTTGTGCTTGTAAAATCGTCTTGTTGTGATCATCTGTACTCCGAATGATGGACGACAGGAAGCGTTTGTTCGTTCGTGGGGCGTTACTGTCAGACCTGTAGGTTGGCAGATGGTTAGTTGGGGTTTCTTGCAATGATGTGGATGGTGCACGTACAATCCGCTTCGAAGATACGCCCGAATACCATCCTGGCCAAAGCGTTCGGCCTTCTTCTTTGCCTCTTTGAGTATTAGTTCTGCGACGGCTTTGTCGAGCTCGTCGTCGGTGACCTGTGCTGGGACCGATGTGCCCATCTGAGCGCGGACGAGGGTGGATACGACAGAGGAGAGTGAGGACATGACTGTAGCAGTCCAAACCTTTGCTGTGCCGCTAATTGTGGGAAGAGTGGCTGTGCAATCATCTGCAAAACAGCGACCAGCGTCCAACGCTAGACTCGAACCAATCTCTCGCTGGTACTTTCACGGGGAGGAATTTTACTGAAGGTGATACCGAAAGTAAAGTGCTGGTCCGAGCCTAGTCCAACGCAGCCCTTTGGCAATTCCGTTCCACATTCGGGTCGCCTTTTGTTGCTATTTTTCACGCAGCGCAAATATGGGAGTAACCTGTTGCATTCAAGCGAAAGGTACTAGCACTATGTGAAATCGAAAGAATGCTACAAAGGGGGGCAATAGTATGGCGAATAATAAGTAAGTGCGAATAGCAGAAGTCTACGTGGAAAGCGCAATTTTAGTCCCGGGTCCAGTATAGTGAAGGACCCATTATCAAGAAGCGGTAATAATAACGAATATATATGGATGTAAGTTGGTTGAGATGTGGGGGAGGAATGCGAATGCGGGTGTGGTTGGTGCCATCCAGTGCTTCCAGAAATTTATGATAAAATACTGTAGGAATGCGATGTGATGCTGCAGTTGATAAATAATGATGATGAGCGGGAATGAAAACGAGCCATGTGGTGGAGAATGGTAATATACAGCGTGTAGCGTGGCCGTCATGAAGTCGTAAATGGATGTCGGTGTCGGCAATAATACAATGTGTATGCGGGTACGTTTCGGAAATGGCGCATGAACGGAGGTCGTGTCCTCGAGGGAGTACAATGGGCGTAATGTAATATGTTGCGGTCAACTCACTATGAAATGAAATAAGCGCGGGGAATCGGAGACCGGAAGATGATAACCTACAGCGAGTGACCGGAACAAGCGAATGTCCTTGGTCATCTTGAGCTCTACGCCGCGATAGGCGCACGCAAGCTTCAAGACGGGGAGCTGTGGGTTGAGGTCGCCGCTCTCCCACAGATGCAGCGTGACAGCTTTCAATGACTCGGCGGCGCGAACGGCATCGACGACAGGTTGCAGAACCGTGGAATGATCCAAAGTAAGCGCGACATGCTCGAGTCCGGCAGGTAGGCGCTTGTACAGCGAAGGGACAACGAACGGGTTGTCCATCCTTAGTTTGCCGAGCTGTGCGCATTTTTGGACAGCCTGCGCATGCTCGTACGAGGTGCAGGCGGGGAGCGTGAGCGAACGGAGGGTTTCCCCGTGTGCCTCTGCCAAGTAGTCGAGGAGCTCGAAGGATGCTTCGCGTTCAAGTTCCAGAACGCGAAGACTGCGGGTGGAATTATGCAGCAACCACTTCATGAAATCCACGGACGGGGAGGTCTGGAAGTTCATCCGCAGTTCCCCCAGAGAACAAGGGAACGGCTCGAGCGAGGTCGACGGCAGATTAGGTGGTGTCCCACTGATGCGGAGGGACTTGAGCGACGGCCAGACATCGAGAAGCTGGGTGACTGAGAGGTGGTTTTCCGACCAGTTGCTAAAGTCGAGGGCAACGATGGCAGAAGACTGCCTCAATAACTCGAGGGTGGTCTCGTCGAACGAGGGTGCTGGCCGCTGCATACGTAAAACGTCGGGAAGTCCCACCTCGTCATTACCCGGGGAAGCACACCCATAGAGCGCGAGGCCAAGCTCAGACAGCTTGGGGCATGCAATGACGGCATGAGCGAAGGACTGCTGTGAAAGACCGAGGGGCTGATTGTGGTCCAGAACGACCTTCATGCACACGACGGCGTCACCGAGCATGCATCCGCGTGGTGTGGCGCGATCCACAGCGGTGAGGAAGGCATCGCAGGATGCCTGGGTCGCGAGGTTGACCGAAGTGAACAAGAGTTTCTGCGCAGAGACCGACCAGTCGCGGCACACGAGCGCACATTGGCTGAGAAGATGGGCGCGCTCTGCGTCCAAAGATTGAAGATCATAGCAAGCCTGTTCGATGATGTTGAGGGCTAGCTCAAGAGGGAGACGGGGGCTGCGTCGCGACTGTACGGTGGCGGAAGTAGAAGTAGAAGTGGCGTCAGCGCGTTGGGGAAAGAACAACTCGTAAAGGGAAAGAAACATGGTGAGGGTGGGGCAGCAACCGACATTGTAAAGCGTTCCGAGTGGGTCTTATATGTGTGGATCGGAGCAAAGCACAACAATAGACCTGTGTCCGAGACATTGACTCGAAGTAAGCGTGAGAATCCCGTCACTCTAATCTCGATTCCTGCCATAAACCTTAACCGCCACCAACCCGCCTCCCCATTTGCTCAAAAAGTCCAAGGGAATATGTCATTCTCACTGCCGCTGAAACTAGATCAACTGCCTCTGCCGTTCGGGATGCGGCGGTCGCAGAGATTGTCCATGACAAGTCTATGACCAGCGACTCTCAGAGAAAAAAAAACGCGAATCTATGCTGAATATTATCATCCGGGTCTATCTCTCACTTGACCGTCGTCAGAGGACCTCTCCCATCGCTTCCAAGCAATGTCTCTCCATTATTTTCGATGTCGTAAAGTATTAAGATCGGCCGCCTAAAAGACAATAAAAACTCGAACCTGCATGCGCCTACAACCCCATCTGGATTCAACTGGCTGTTTATGGTCCACCCGTCTCCGCCATTCTTGTGCCGGATAGTCTAATCGCATCTTCTCGTCTTCACCTCCTGCTTGCACTACACTTCGCCTACTTTTTAATCTCGCCCCCCCAACGTAAATCTCGTCTGACAGCACACGATATTCACGGCCGGTTATAGTCCCGCTCACTAACACGCCGAATACATGCTTTTCTTTTGGATTATTCTCCTCTGCGATTTCGTGGTCGACCCTCAGTATAACTTGCAACGTGTCCCGCCTTCAACGGATGCTTTGCTCTTCAACGTTTGCTCGTCTCTCTACTTGAATCGCCGTTTGGCTTGATACCTCTGTGCGCCGCGATCTAGAAGAAATGTCGGTTCTAAGTGGACCACTAGAACTTTATGCGCGGCTCACTGGTTACATCCCGCTCGTTTGACATTTATTGTCGTCTTCGGCGCCCCATTCCGCTTTCAAGAGCAATCGCCGTTACTGATGTGCCGCTACGGACTGCTTGGACTTGCGCAAACATATTACACCAAGACTTGTTCTCGGACGTGCGGACATGCATAGCTTCTGATCTGTCCTCGGTCCCTGATCCAGGTTCAACGAATCAACATGCTCTGCCACCAAATCATGCGGGAGATGAAACCTTTTTCCTCTATCAATCCTTCGTCGAAGCCATTTAGCTTTCAATGCTAGAGACAACGCCACCGCTCATCCCCCGCGACTGGCCGCCCGGATTGACCTCGTACCATGATACCATTATCCTCGCTGCGTGCAACTCTCCCATCATTAATCAACCCACCTGGGATGATAGAACGGACATTCCACTCCATCTCAACTGGGTCAATAAACTCTTGCTATTCGGACCACAATCACGCTCGCATCTTGTCTGCAAATCCTATACATAACTTTACTTCTATGGCCCTGCGACGAGCAACTACACCCGGTTCTGCTGCTGTCCAGTTCGGCCTGCTGTTGGCTGTCGACGTGTATCATTGATGCTCGATGAAAAAGAATGGATAGGAATAGCCTGCGAGACAAAATCGGAACTGTGATGCATTGCAATACGAGGAACAGCTTCTGGGTCGAATGGTATGATGCGTTGGCATGCGTCTTCAACTACACCAACTACATCTATTGATTTCATCGTAGATATCCAGAAAGTCCAAGATGAATACGAATCATCAACCCCCCCTCCCCTCCGAGGAGCGGGATGTGCGCAGTAGTGGCCGCAGCGCTCAAATCAAGAATCAACAGCGGAGATTCAAGAATCAAAGGACCAACACCCGCCCGCCCGTTCCATCTACGACCCCGAGATACGATTATATTTATTACCTATCAAACCGGAACCCGAATCGCTGACCGAATCATACATACACGGCGCCCGCCGGGCTTGCTGTGCATATGAACAGTTGTTTCCATTCCCCTCCTCTGACTTGTCTTGTTTCACCGGCAATTCCTTGGGACAATCCTGCGAACAATGAGAAAAAAACAACGACAAGCCCGCGCCCATATGTCATTGTCAGGCGCGCGGTCCGAGGCCAACCTGAGGCTGCTTTGCAACGGATCAATGTATAGGTCAGCATATGTAATAAAATTGTTTTTTTTTTCTTCTTTAAAACAACACCATTCGGTGGTGTTCCGCTCAGAGAGAAAATTGAATGCAGTGCAATAGTGACGTTGACCGAAAGTCTCGGAGGGCCGTCGCTGTCAAAACGACTCGCTAAATTTGCCACGCGTTCGAGTCTGTGAGGTGTGGGAAACATATTTGGCGGACATGTAGGTGCGCGGGTATCGCCCAGCGTAGCCCCGTACTTGACCCTCTCGTTTATGACTTGCCAAAGATCGTCTCTCCACTGTCTTTCCGTTTTCCAAAATTTGCTTCAACATCTTACAGTCAATTCACCGACCTCCAATGAAAGGGGATATGTTTTCCGTGATCTACCTCCGCGAAACTTGACATTTCGGCATTTCCTCGCGGAGATTCGGCTACAACGGTGGCGCGGCAGAAAAAAATGAAGAAGTTCGAAGTTTGTTCGAAGAGGAAGAAGCCAACTGCCAAAAAGTCTCTTTCTATCTCTCAAGTTCAATCTCCTTTTCGGGCGGAGGGAAACGCTTTGACAATTTCCACCTCTACCCCGTTCATTTTTTCCATATACGAATTGCGCCAGCGCAAACGGAGTGGGAAATACGACGGAGATACGCGCAACGAATGGAGCCACAAAAACATATGTTATTTTGTGGTGTACGATGTGCCTGATCCTATTTGGTGACGTTTTTCAAAACCCAAAACCTTTCCCGTCATTTCTATGGCGACATGCACACTTTTTATGAAGAGAGCCCCAAGAAGGATCCGAATCCAGCGGCACGGGGTATACCGTTGTACCCTGGGACGTGGGATGTCTTTTTGGTCACTTGGTGTGGTGTATAGGATAACTTGATTTTTTTCGTGGGAGAGGTAACAGGATAATCATTCCAGGCATTCAGCAATACTCAGGGAAACAAGCGCGGGAACTTTTAATCCGGAGGCCAGAGACAATTCAATTAGAACCCCTTCGATAAACACCGGGCTGCCGACATTCCATTGTGCAATGTGTACGCCGCAAAGTCCGTAGGATCGCATCTGTCTTAGCAGTCCAGCGATAAAATAGTTGCCGTTAGTGCCAGTGGCCCTCTAAAATTCCCCCAAGGACTGGCGTCTGCGGCTTTACAATAAAACCGCAATATCCGTGGCGGCCCTTCCCCCGCCCTGACCGCACATTCAAATGCCGTCTCGCGCAATGTTTACCCCGCGAACGCTGTAGACCGGTAACCAAAGCGCCCCTGGAGCGATGTCGGTAGACGATGGTCAAACATCAATTCGGAGCTGCAAAAACTATTGAGGGAGACGAGACAAACGATCGACGCGTTGATTCCACGTTCAGGGCCGCCGCAGGCTCTGGAGCTCTAGATAACGGCGGGCAACGTCGATCCAGGGTCGGGTTGCGCTTCCAAGCACAGTGCGTAATGCGATCGTCGGGAAGCGGGTTTCCATGACCATTAGTCGGCATTGGAAACACTCCACCACGGGCATCCAGTAGGATGGTTTCGACGGGGCGGGCTGACCGTCGTGGCCACACAGAATTCAGCATTCCCTACTTTCACAAAAAATAGATGTTCAATTTTTTAACCCGTCGTGATAAGATGGTGCATCCTTGTTCCGTGACCATCGTTGACACAGAATTCTATGGTCCCTTGCCCAGCCCCAAAGAAGTATTGGGCGAAGGTCACTGGTGCGTAGGAGAAGCAACAACATGCACCAGCCACGGACATGAGACTTGATAATGAGTGGCAGGAGAGATTCGATAACGTCCCCCCTCGTCTTTGACGTACGACTTCATGTGTATTAAGCTTTCCGCGTTTCGAAGAAATGTCAGAGAGATCTTGAGGTTTGCGTTCGTGAGGCACATAGCCTGGTGTTCGTTCAAGGACTTCTCGACGTAATTCAACAGCCCCCACGCGGAGGAGATCTTGTGCCTAATGCAGGTACCAGTAAATACAGAAGGCAGCCTTCGTTGATTTGCGGTATCCCAGGAAAGTACAAGAATTCTCGAGGCTTCTGAATCTGGAGTTGGGTTTCGACAGAGTAATTCTGGACAACATCCAGGGTTTGCACGTCTTCGAAAAGGTTTCACAGCAATATCACTCCAGAGGAATGGCCGATACGATTCAGAGACCTTATTGCTGTTCTTTGCGTCGTTGGGACTCGCTCGAGGTGAGAGTAGGAAGCGCATCACAAAGCGTGAGAATTGAGTGATGCTCTTCTAGTGGCAGCGATGGCGGCGGAGACGAATGGACTCAACGACGCCAGTCTCAACGAAATTCTACTGCCAAACCACAACACTACTTCGTCGCATGAATACCTTGAACACCTCACGACTCTCCCCCTTCCAACTCTCTTGGCTGAGCCCACCGTGTTGCAAACTCAGTCCCACCATTTGACTTCCAGTCTCACCTCTCTCACCCATACCTCTTACCCCACCTTCCTCTCCCTTCACCAGACTACTGGCTCTTTATCCGCATCCCTAGCTTCTCTAGAATCCTCGCTAGACAACCTGCTCACCGTCAGTCTACCAACCATCGAAGACAGCGCGTCAGGATGGCGGGACCGTACCGAAAATGTTTTGCTCGAACGTAGGAAGGCTCGCGTCGTTCTCGAGCAGCACGATAAATTACGCGACCTTCTCGAGATACCCATGCTAATTGATACCTGTGTCCGGAATGGCTACTTTGCCGAGGCGCTCTCTCTTGCATCTCATGCCCGGTCTCTCTCCGTTGGCACATCCACCCCTCCGCTAATCGTCACCTCGGTTCTGTCGGAAGTGCAAAATTCCATAACACAGATGCTGCTGTCACTCCTCGCCACTCTACACGAACCGAATCGCAAACTACCAGCACTCTGGAAGGCTGTTAATTTCCTGCGCAAGATGGACATGTTTGGTTCATCTTCTGAGGGGGGCGTTCATTCGGAGGAGCAGATTGCCCTAGCATTTCTTGGCGGACGGGAAGGGTGCTTGAAGGCGTCGCTAGAGGGCCATTCGCGGGACATACTGCGCCTTGTCGGCGGTACCGGTCTCGGGGACAGGGAAAAGGAAGATATGGTCAAGTTTTTGAAAAAATACATCGACGTCTGGAGAGAAGGCGTGTACGACATCATCACGCAGTTCTCTACCATTTTCCTCGAGCGGCCGCCTTCCTCCACAACACCGAAAACACCCACGACGCCCTCGGCGCCACTTTCATCCCTGCACCCGCTATTAACGACGTACACAACGCACGCGTTAACGTCACACCTGCTTCCTCTGCTATCTCAGACACTCCCTCTCGTCCCCATCGCATCCCTTCCCTCTCTCCTTACGCAGTTAACGTATTGCGCCACAGCCTTTGCCCGTGTAGGAATGGATTTTCGCGGGCTTCTCGGCGGCTTGTTTTGTACCGCCGTCTCCAGTGCTGTTGGCGGAGAGCTGAAGGCCGCGGGTGCGAAATGGACCGAGACAGTCAAGAATGCGCTTGGCGACGTATCTCCCCTTTCGCCCGTACTTTCCTCCCATTCTTCGACCACACGAAAAGTCAAGTTGACTCTTCCGTCGACATGGCTGATCGTCTCATCACTGGCCGCTGCGCCACCCGTACCCTCTGCACCCAACCCTCCAGGTGCCCCACACGCACCTCCCCAAATCCTTGCTTCCTACCCGCCAATCGCTGAGTTTACAAACGCGCTCCTCGGAACGCTCAATGGACTACGCCTGCTCGCACCTGTAGACATCTTCGGCGAATTGACAGATGTGTTGGACAGCGTTCTCGACGCGGGTGGGGAAGCGTTGTCCTCATACGTGCGGCGGGTATGTGACGAAACAAAGGGGCAGGACGAGAAAGTGGCTGTCGCTGCGGGCCAAGCGTATTTCGAAGTGTTGATTCCGTTCATGAGACGCGCACTTGTCGAAGGCGTGTACGGTGTGTCCTTTGAATCGTGGTCGGCTGGTGAAGCACGGACACTATCGACTGTACGAGAATGGGAGGGGTGGTTAGCAGCTAGGCACCAAAAAACCGAGACGGGAACGCCCTAAACTTCTTAATTTAGGCTTGGCGTCTATAAATAGCCGCAGTTAATTAAGAAATTTAGTTGACCCCACACAACGATGAACCGACTGATTCGTGCGCGTTTTCTCGTGGTCTTTGCTTTTCTTTCCGCGTCTCTCGTTCAAGGATATGTCCTCTTTGCTCAGCGCAGTTCGCCCAGTGCTGCATATGCACCAAACTCCTATATTCTTATGTCTCTTGTCGCGCTGCAGTTGGGTCTGCAGCTGTACTGGATCGTGCAGATGTTCAAGCCTACTATGCGCGAAACAAGAAACCCTGCTTTGCTTTCGTCGGAGGATCACGATGGGTGGTCGGGCGACGAAGTAGAAAGAGAATCTCCAAACACTGGCGAGCCGACTCAGATGGCCTACGTGCCCCTGTACGCGATGGGCAATCTGTTTCTCGGTGAGCACCTTTCTTGGTTCACTGGGACGCTCAAACAACTTATGACATCTAACCAAACTAGTGGGCTCACTACTTTCCTGGCATTTCGCACACTTCGCCGTCTCTCAGATATTCATGGCTCTCAACACTGCATGTCATCTTTATTTCGTCTTCTTCGTCATCAATCCCTCTGGAAGATATTCGTGGACACAAGCTAACAAGCTTACTCACTTCGTCGCCAAGACCGGTGCGGGCATCGCGCTCCTGTACATGCTCAGAGTATGGGCGGTATTGGATATCGGCGTATGTTTTTCCAGTAAGAAATACTTTATGATGTATCTAACATTGGTATGCTTCAGCCATTCCGCCCCGCTGTTCAACAGCAAGCCCACTGCGGAGTTCTCGTGCTTTTATTGGTGGGTGTTGCAATTCAAATCGTCTAAGGATTGAATATAACTTTGAATTCTCGCAGGCATTCGCATCAGGACCCGACCCCACGCTTGGAATCTTTTTGCTCCTCGATCTTGCAGCGTTTTCAGTGGGAGAGACCCAGGACGATTGGAAGATTGCCTTTTGGTGTATCATGGGCGTTCTCTCCGTCGTCATCGTCTCCGATGTCCTAATGAGCCGCTTCGGTTCACGAAATACGCCTCCCCGGTTGCGGGACGGTCTGGAGGAAGAAGAATCGTCCGCGCTGATTAATGGTTCGGAAGAAATTGGCCTGACAGATCTCGGTACGCAGCGATCGACGACGGGTGTTTGAAGTTGTATAACTGGCCAGATAAGGGACTTGCTTTATAAAACGATACTTACAACCATTCATCGAGATACAGTACATAATACAATTCTTTGCAACTCTATGTATTAGCTCCTTCTAAATTGTATCTTTTCTTCCTTCTCATCTGACTCCAGCTGATTGGCGTTCTTTTTTAATTCGCATCTACGTCTGCCACGGTCGAATAAAACTCGTCTATGATTCTCTTTTGTGCTTCGCGTGTCGTCTCACCCTGTGAATAGAATTGAGTATCAGTCCAGAAATAATACAGACTGCTTGCCTCGGTCTCTCCAATTGCCCTCACAACAATATATTTCCTTCCAGTCAAGATCTCTTCGGTAACGTCCCCGAATCGAGGACCGGAGGATGTGGCAGCGAAGACTTCATGAGAGCCCGTTACAATGCCACCAGCCTCTTCAGCAATGACGACGCCGGCACAAACGTCCCTGGGCAAGTTCAAACGCCAAATTGACAAGGGGCCAACTCAGAATTTACCATGGCCAGCATCCGACTTCCCTATTTCAAATCAAAAGTTGCATAAGACCACAAGGGAAAAGTAGGCACCAATAGAGGTCGAGGCCTCCTTGCGCAACCATCGCAAAATTGAGGGCAGCAGAGCCCATTGAGCGAAGTGAATGTGCCATTTTACCGCCTAGAACACCTTGCTCTGGGTTGCCTGCAAGCTTCCCGAACGAAGACGATTTGGAAGTGATGGTCTTCTCGATGCGGTCGGAGCCCCATTCCACAGCTGGCGGAAATGGTTGGTGCATTTTTGTGTGAAGAAAATGATGAGAGCAAACCTATCAAAGCTTGGGACAGCGAGGGCAGTGGCTTTGGCGGAGAGGACAGGGGCAATTTGAGAGGCTTCCCGCCGTTCTTGATCAGGTAGGAGCCCTTTCCTTTGATTCCCGTGTACTGCAGATTGTGAGGTAAGACAGAATAACGGCGTAGATTACACTAACGAGGTGATCGAGGAATGGGTTGTAGATGACACCCTACATTGTTTGAGTGGTTCTGTGGGGTAGTGCATGAACAATGAGAATCCGCTTCGCACCAGAACAGGGCGACGCTTGTGAATTAGACCAAGAGAGATGCACACGAAGGGGAAGCCGTGAACAAAGTTCGTAGTTCCATCTGTTCCCAGAAGTCCGACGAGTTTACCTAGTTAAGAGCAAAGTTGAACACACCTATTGGATCGACGCAAAATGTCGGTTCATCAGTTAGTGGAGAACGCGAGCCTGCGGAGTACGATTCTTCTCCGATACTGAGCAGCTAGCCTTGAATAGTGACCCGCAAGAGACCGATCTGCTTACAACTGGAAATTCGGGTACTTTGTAGCGATTTCTTTCTTGACAAGCTCTTCAACTCGAACATCGTACTCAGTGACAAGATCGACGGAATTCTTCTTCTCATTCACGTCCTTTGCTGCTGTAGCCGAGCGGATTGCTTCAGATCCTTCCAAAATGAGATCTCCAGCAGACCGAGCCAGGGCCACTGTGAACTGCAAGATGTTTTCGAGATCGAGTTCTGACATGGCGGTTTCAAACGAGATTAGATTAGATTCGTTCCCACGACTTTCGAACGCGCGTTCATTGAGTTTCCTTTCTGCCCACCATGTTCTTGACGCGTTCAGAGTATGGTACCGTATATTTCCGCGCCATAACCGCTTTCACTGTCTTATACTGCCCTCCAAGATCGAGGTGTTAACACCTTTTCTCCCGAGGGACGTCTGTTCCAAGGTCAGTCACTGTTTACCATGATTTCTACAGGTACTCATGCGGAACCTCAGTCGAATATGCTATGGAAGCAATCAAAGTCTGTGCATCTTCCAACATCTCGGGCTTTTCTCTCATTTGAATGGCCAGCTTGGCTCGACCACCGTCGGAATCAGGACACCGCATGGTGTAGTCCTTGCCGTAGAAAAGCGCGTCCATTCACCTCTCCTCGAGTCCAGCTCCATCGAAAAGATCATGGAGATTGACGGCCACCTCGGCTGCGCCATGTCCGGCCTCACCGCCGACGCCCGCACCATGATCGACCACGCCCGCGTCACCGCCCAAAACCACTCCTTCACCTACGACGAAAAGATCAAGGTCGAAAGTGTAGCGCAAGCCGTATGCGACCTTGCCCTGCGTTTCGGCGAGAGTGTGCACGATGAGGAGGCCATGATGAGTCGACCTTTTGGTGTTGCGCTGTTGATAGCAGGCATTGACGAGCTTGGACCGCAACTGTGCGTTCAATATTGCAAACAATGGATGCGGGATTCACATATGGGAATTCTTTTGGCAGATACCACACCGATCCGTCCGGCACAAGTATGCGATACGACGCGAAAGCTATTGGGTCTGGGTCGGAAGCAGCACAGAGCGAATTGCAGGATAAATGGCATAAGGTCTGTTCCATTTTTCTATGCGCGGGCGTTGCGACTAAATTTCGGTAGCAAATGACTCTTCAAGAAGCACACATATTGACTCTACGGGTTCTGAAGCAGGTCATGGAGGAGAAACTGGATCAACACAACGTTCAGGTTGCTCAGGTTTGTTCAATTCCGTTTGGCAAGGTTTCTCTATCTAAAAGTAGTACAGGTTACATCGGCAAAAGGCTTTGAGATTTTAGACGAAACAAATTTGAAGAGTGTCATCGAGCTCATGTGAATAAATGCAGGTTTAAAGCGATTCTGAGATATCCACAGCTTGACGCGTCTCGACTTTTCAATCGCTTCATTACTTCAAGCTGCTCGCGAGAATGAAAAATTATCAAAGTCTGCTCTGTGATACTGCCACACACCTTGCGATGCATTCAATCTCGAAGAGCACATCCTTTGGCAGACGCGCGACCTCCACACACGATCGTGCCGGCTTATGATCACCAAATACGCGCGCGTAGATGCCGTTCACGACACCGAAGTCATTCATAGATTTGAGGAATACCTAAAGTGCCAAAACGAGACATGATTGAGCAGAAGGGAATGAAGGAAAGCGCACATGAGTTCGAATGAATATATTCAACATGCTTGCTCAGACGTACCGTGGTCTTCACAACCTTACCTAGTTCAGACCCGCCCGCTTCGAGTACACTCTGAAGGTTCTTCATTGCCTGTTCTGTCTGTGGTTCAATGCCTCCGCCTACGACCTCCATCGTGGCTGGATCGAGGGGGATGCAGCCAGAGCAGAAGAGTAAATCGCCGAGCTTGATAGCCTGGAACGCAGGACTCAGAACTCGTTCAAAGGAACTCGGGAGGTTCATCTAACCTGTGAGTAAGGCCCAACGGCGCTTGGTGCCTCTACAGATGGCGAATAGATTCCAGAGCACAAAAACGGGGTGTGAATGAGACGTACTCGGGGTCGATACGATGCTTATAGTGGACATTTTCTTGTGTGCTGTAAGGATGAGAGGGCGTCTAGTCGTTGAATGTGCAGCCCGAACGCTCGAAGAGAGAAATCTTGCAGCGGTGTGTATCCGAAGCATCTGCCGGGAAACCCGGCCCTAAGGTGACGGAATTATCGGGATCTCCGCCACCTCAATCGCGTCCCGACCTCAATTCACCGAAAAAAATCGCGGTTCCTCATCTAGAAAATCCCGAGACCTCATAACTATTGAAATCGTCTCTTCTATCGTAAGGAATCGTAATTAAGTTTCTCGGCACTGTGCGCATGGGATGGATATGTATGGTATGGAATGTGGGTGGATATGCTAAAAACACACATTAGATCGTGTACCCCCGACCAAAAAAAAGGACATCAAGTAGTAGTATAGTATACAGCACGCAATGCAACGGATGGGACGATGGAAAGCGAATGGACGAGTGAATGAAAACAAACACACAAATGGGCAGGGATAGATGCAGGGACGAGAGATCACGAATGGGTAGTGGAAACAGCGAGGGGACGAAACGAAACTAGGAGTGGTAATACGAAAACAAGGATGTACGTATAAATGCATGGCAAATCAAACATGATGGGAAAAATACAGTATTTGTTTGAACTTGGTCGAATAGACAGAATAAACCAACGAAAGGAGGGGATGGACGTGAGTGTTTGGTGTACTTGTTGGGTAGATGCAGTGGATGAGAAGGACGTTGGCGGGGAGCATCGCCCGGAAGATATGATAGATCGATGGCTGGCATCATACCAGCTTCATAGTCTTCAGGTTGCTCTTGATGATGATATCACGGACTGTCGAATTACAGTTCAGTCTGAGCGAGTGAACAAGGAGTTGCAAGTACGGCTCACCGTTGGAAATGATCGTTGCAGTACGTCGTGTGTCAGTGACGGCTGTGAGATGGACTGACGGGAAGGAATCAGAGGCGGGACACAGTCGCATCAGTGATAACGCACTGTAGAGCTCGCGGTCCTTGTTGGGCGTGGCAGCATGGTGCAAAGCGGCGAATTTGTTTCGGAAATCTGGTCATGAACGCGGTCAGAGGGAAGGATATTCATCCGGAGCATGGGACGCTTACATTTCGAAACAGAGTCATAATCGTTAGAGCGGTCACTATACGAGATCATGTAGTGATTCAGTCGGACACCTGCGTCCAACTTGGCCTGTTCCAATTGGATCAGGAGAGGAGCTCCGACAGGACGTGTACTCACCTGGAGCAGATCACATTTGTTCAGAAATAACACAATGTTGACCTTGGCTAGTAGCTTATTGGAGACCACCGCCTGCCACAGCTGTAACGAGTCTTCAACTCGGTTTACAGCAGGATCCTGGGGTGCATAATGATTAGTTGGATTTATTTTAGGCAAACGTGCGCGTGTGACTGACCTCTGCCAAAACTTGGTCGAATGCAGAGATGGGCGCCAGAAAAATGATGGCGTTAACTGAAAGAAAATTCATTGAGCTCACCGTGTGCCTGCAGTTAGGCATCTGAGTGACTCACTGTCATCGAAATAGGGTGCCCATGCTTGTCGTTGGTTTCTAGCACCACCGACGTCGTATATTTTCCACTGAACACCTCGGTTGGTCCCCGAGGAAATGGAGAAGGTGTGTTCAACAACCCCCATAGTTTTCAGTCGGGCTTTAAGCACGTCCGCTGGCAAAAGAAACGCCGTGGTTGAGTCGCCGTGTATGCATGAACACAATACCCAGAAACCCACCATCAGTAGGAATATATTTTTTGGCCGTGATCCGAGGAATTTCGTCGAGATAACTTGGAAAAAAAGAACTGTCAAGCACTGAAATAGAAGTGAAGGCGGAGGACAGCTTACAACCCACTGCTCTCCTCGAGCCGTATACGTTTTTCTCGAAGACGTTGTCTGACATTTTTGTCGCGCCACATTTCCTGGATGTGAGGCGCGCATGCATGTAGAGTGTGCACTGGATCTTCTGGGTCCTCCCACCAGCCTTCGATTTCACCAGAATTCGGGCTCTTGGGACTTTTAGATCTGCTGCCGCCGAGGGAGAATGCTTTCTTCCAATTCGTTGAAGTGTGGACGGCAACTTCCTTGGTTTTGCTGCTACCAATACTGCTTGTGGGCGACGAGGTTGAATTAGAGGAAGAGCCGTTCAAGGGAGAGGGGTTTGAAGAAGGCCGTGTTGGGGGAATTAATATTGTAGGAGTGGGTCGGCCTTGTTGGCTTTGATTAGTATACATCGTGTACGGGTGGTGAGGAGTATGCTCCCAAGGACCGAAATGAGTGGCTTCGTCTTCGTCTGGAGAAGAAAGAAGGCGAATTAAGCGGTCCTCCAATTGCATTAAAGGTTGTAATCGGCGGCGGTAGCCTTCGTAGTTGGGAACCTTTGTTCCGGATATCGCAGACGGGGGCCGGCCGCTGGAAGAGATAACGAGTGAAGCGGGTTCGAAGGAAAACGCGAGATCTGCATCGTCGTGTTCTTCGACCTCGGGTTCTGGTTCGGATTGAAGTGCGTCCAGAATTCTGCAAGTAAATTTCGCTTCAGGGCTGGGATTCTGGCGAGCAGGAAAGGCAGAATTGAACCTTCGTACGGATCGAACGAGATTGAGATAAATTACTGCGCGCCAAGCGATGCGCTCCGCGTGAAAGGCCGCTGTATTGTGCAACAGCTGGAATTCTGTGAAGAGAGTTCTTATGTTAACGCGGTGCCAAAGCACGGGTTCCTCCGATATAAAGGCCCGGACAAGGCGTCGCACCCTGCCTAATTGGGCGCGGATAAGGGTACCTCGGCAAAAGGACATTCCATTGCAATGTTCGAATAACGGAAGCAATACGAGCCCGCCCGCCGCGACGGAAGAAAGAGAGAGAAGCGTACTCACGCTTGAGACATGTGCTCTTGCCCGATTCCGACCTGAATTACGGAGATGGGCGCTGTAGAATGGCTGTACGGCGGAGAGACTCACTGGCCAAGCAAGAGAACCTGGACCTCTGCGCGCGACTTTTTGCGGCGATTGCGCTCATGCCTGATCATCTCGTCAATGCCGTCGGAGACTGTTTTTGCGTCTGTGGCGGCCTTGAGACGAGATTCACGCTCATCGGAGGTCTCGTTCGGGGGAGGGAGGAGGACAACGGCAAGCGGGTCGGAAAGAGACCTGCGACGGGGGACGTGGAGAGGCAGAGGCTGCTTGCCGTTTGCCATGGCCTTGTCGTGGTGAACGAGAAGGAAGAGAGAGAGCGCCGGGAGCGAGAGGTAAAAGTACAAGCCAGGTTGGGCCTTCTATTAGGAACCTTCCAATTCGATATAGATTCTGAATAGAATTTTAGGCATGTGCACAGCACGCGCACCTTTTGACCTTGACCTCGACGCCATCCACGACGCTGATCGTGCTCATGGCTCTCAACCTCTTAGTTCTGGGAATAAGAACAACGAGTTATATATCTCCTGCTCTTCGTTCTCAAGTATCAATGTCATCTCTGTGCTACATCAAAATCTGGCAATCAGCTGCTATATGTCCTTTGCGCGAGAAACGGCGATGAAACGCTCTATCAACGGACTCGCCCGTTAATGGCACCGGCAGGCCCCCGGTCACTGACATATAGGTCTGTAACATCCATAGAGTAAAACAACGTCCAATTTGAGAGGTCTATTTCGCGAACCAGCCATCTGACGGAGGTTTTGACTAGATAGGGCGATGCAGCTCCTCTAAACTAAGCGTTTGCGCGCATTTTCAGAAAAAAATGGTGGTTTTTGAAGCCGCCAGAGCGCCATCAGTGCCGAAAAATAGAGTAAATCAGGCCAAAATTCGGGTTTTCAATGTTACAGACCTATATGTCAGTGACCGGGGGCCTGCACCGGCCATCGCCAGGCATCGCTTAGCGCGCCTCCGAAACAGTGGCGGAACGCTGGCCGGTGATCATTCTTGGTCTCTCCCTTCATGTTCTCTGCCCGTTCTCTTCACATTCTCTAATTTTTCATTCGTTATGCCTGCACTTGGCCGTCGCCTTTTGCGACCTTCTTCAGATCACGGTAGGTCCAATTTCCACACGAGTAATCAGTTTTTACCATATGGCACAGCAGGCGCTCCGGCAGCGCGAGGACCAGCGCCTGCCCTTTCTTCATTTCATTCATTCTTTTCTTCTTCTAATGTCGGAGAGATGCGGGCTGTTGGTGAGTTGCTTGGGTTTCCTCGTATACGGCTGCCACAACAGCTGGCTTTGGAATGATCTTCACTGACAATCCAAATGTCATGCAGTACAGCAGACTGCAGCTCAGTCTGGTGGTCTGAGCGACGGTGGGACTAATTCTGGATCCATCATGGTATTCGGATTCTCACTCAGTGTACACAACTAGATGGCACCTCGTCAATCGCGACGCAGGCAGATGCAGATGAGTTGGAATCAGGATCAACTGTGAGTGCTATAATAACGTGAAACCGTATGTTGCTCTGGGTTTCCCTCTGACCATGAAGAAAAAGGAGAAACGTTTGAACGACGCAGCAGTGAGTGAGGACGCATCGCCTGCCAAGTCAGCAAGCCCTGCGGACGACAAGAGCAAGAGCAAGGGCGACAGCTCTGCTCCGGCCCCCTCCCCTTCGAACTCGGCCACCGCTGGCGAGTCGAGTTCGAAAGACGATAGCAAGCCATCCGGCGGTGAACCTTCGAAGGGCAAGCCCTCTGATGACAAGAGTCCGGCGTCAAATTGTAAGCCGAATTTTTATTCTATTCAGAATAACTCAACTCTGTGTGTAGCATCAGATTCCGCGTCCGTCCCCCCCGCTGCAGGTGCTAGTCCAGCTACCCCAGCCAGTCCCGCCACCAGTGGCGTCTCACCGACTGTCACGTCAAACGCTGCAACATCTACCGGCAAGGGTGGAAACAAAAGCGGACTTCTCGGTCTCGGCGACCTTCCTGGTGGGCTGGGAGGTATCTTCAAGGGAGGAAATGGAAACGACAAAGGCGATGACCAGGCTGATCCGACTATTACTTCGTCCCCCGCTCCCGCCACTGCGACTCAGGCTGGAAATGGCGGCGGGCTTGCAAATCTGCTCAGTGATGTCGTCGGCGGTGTCACTTCTGCAGTGGGCAACGTCGTCGGGGGTGTCACTTCTGCAGTGGGTGACGCTGTCGGCGCCGTTACTTCTGTTGTAGGCGATGTTACTTCTGCTGTAGGCGATGTAACTTCTGCTGTTGGAGATGGGCTAGGTGGTGGGAAGGGGGCCGAGGAAACGAAAACCACGAACTTCAACCCACCGACCATCACGGACAAGCCCACTCCTCCCGGAAACGGCAACAACGACGACAAAGGATCAGGCGGTGACGGTAAAGGCTCTGGTGGTGATAAAGGTGGTGATGATAAAGGCAATGGTGGTAAAGGTGGAGGCGGTCCTCTATTGCCCATCCCACCCATCGAATCAATCTTGCCTATTTCCTCTATCCTTTCCGATGCTGGCTCCGTGGTCACTGGAATCCTGGGTGGCGGCGACAAGAATACCCCGAGCGCTACTCAGCCTGGTAACCCGACTGAGACTCCCAAAGGTCGGCTCATTCTCTTGTTTGTTTATTGCTCATGAACTCAACGATGCGATGCTCAGGTGGCAAGGGACAGGGAAATGGTGGAGCTGGAGGCAAGGGACAAGGAGGGAACGCGTCCGGAGGTAATGACACCAACGGAAACGCTCCACCTACCGGCCAGACCGACCAAGGTCAAGGTCAAGGTGCAGCTGGCGATCAAGGCAATGGCACAGGGAACGCAGCGAGCACTGCCGACGGTTCCGCCACATCCGCCATTTCCAACCAGGGTGCTGGTAATGCTCAGGGTGGAGCGGCTGATCCCCCAGTCACCAATCCCCCCGCTGTTGGTGGTCAATCGGGCTTAAATTCTGCTCCTGCTCAGCCTTTAGCTGACAATTCGTACGTTCAGTCAACTGTCGCGTCCTATTCATAACATATTCTATCCTCCAGACCGATAGTGAATGGGGGTGGTCCACAACAGGCCCCAAAGATCGGCCCCCCGGCTGATTCGAACCCCTCGACGTAAGCCTTGCATCAAGTTGTTCAAATAGTCGTATGCTGAACTCGGGGTGATTCCAGAACTGCACCTGAAGAACTCAGCACCGTCTTCAGTTCAAGCGCCGCCACCTTCGTGACGACTAGCTTATCAGAGTCGATTGCTGCCGGCGGTCAACCCACCACTGTCCCGGTCACCATTACCTCGACTGGTTTTTCTTTGGTGCCGGTTGCAACCAACACCAAAACATCTCCACAGTCCGCGAAGTGAGTTTGCTAAAAGCATGCATTTTCCAATGCATCCATTGATATTCTTTAGGTCTGCCTCATCCAGCAAAACTGCGACTATGGCTGGTGGTATTGTCGGCGGTCTTGTCCTCTTGATTGGTTTGATCTTGCTTGGCCTTTTCCTCCGTAAACGCCGACGCAACCAGGCTTTGTATCTGAGCTCCCGCCCCGACTCTCCGTTACGAGATGTTGAGCGGAACATGTCGAGCCACTCAAGGGCTCCGGTTTTCTCTATGGTCATGCCGCCAGCTGCAGCTGCCCCGCCTGTCATCCCCTCGATTGTCGTGGCTCCCGCCGAAATGACTGAGGCTTCATCACACTCCTCCAAATCATCTATATCGAGCGTGCGGAAGCCCGTACCAAGCATCGACGAGAGAGATCTGGCTGCTCTCGAGGGCGCTCCTGTCACCGCAAACAAGCCCTTGTCTTATGTCCTCGATGTCGACCCCCCTACCAGCTCCATGGCCTTCGACTCCGCCTCCTTTGCGCAATCGCTCGGACAAAACCCTGCCTGGGCTGCAGTTTTGGCTCCGACGGCATCAGCCAATCCCTTCGAGGACCCGGTAAATCCGTTTATGGACCCCAAGTCCAAGACGCGATTGTCGGAAATGCCCGAGATCCCAAAGCATCTCCGCATGTCGACCACCTCTTCAACGCTTTCTCGCAATGATGTGCGTTCCTTCTTGCTTCTCTTGTGTGGTGCATATCAATTGAATTTATATCATCATAGGACGCACCTTCGTCACCGACAAGCACTATTTATCATCAGGGTTTCGCCATGTGAGAGGTCTATACCCCGTATCTTACGAACCTTGTTGTGTCCAATTGTTATCGAATCGTTTGTAACGGCTGGCCTTAATTCTCGTGTTATCATAGCAACGGACTTGCAGATAAATGGCTCAGTGCTTGCATAGTCCGGACAGAAATAACTGCTACTCGTATACATCCTACTGATCTCATCTTGCCCAAGAGAAATGCACCGCATATCCCCATTAAGGTTTGAACGTTGAACTTGTACCAGCAACTCGTCCAGATCCACCATGAATGAACGCTCTGCTTCATACTTACTGCAGCACCAAGTGATCCTTGTATCGCTCCAACATCTCGAAGGCGATGTCTCGGGCTTCTCTCAATCATCACGCTAGGTTCGTGCCGCGGTGTGAAGTTTTTTCTGCGACCAATACACGCTGTTCGATAACCCATCCAATTCACACCCACTGGCAACATTCAATCCCCACCACCTCTTCTTTATAGTAGACTAGACGTGCTACAGGTTGCCTGCACAAGTACCTCAGCGCAATTCTCGTTGCAAGTGTACTCGGTGTCTAGTCCCTCAACCACGCCTCCCTTTCGAATACGACATTATCATCGAAAGTTCGTCGTCCGATCACGGCACTCTTGTAGGCTGGGCTACATCGCACATGCTTCGTTACGCGAGGTGTTCATCATCCTGTTTATGCAAGGGAGCAAGGTATTAACCCGGAAGGAAGCTCTTCGAGTTACTGCGCTCGAAATTTACTCCATGGAATGCTTGGCCTCGAGAACCAGTCTTCACGAGAACCAGTCGGATGTTTACCTTGCGGCTAATTAGCGTGAATTGTCGTCATAAACCTTGTTACCGAGTTCCACCTCGATGTTCCGGCACGATTAGCTTTAAAAGGAGGGCATGGCTATGTCTTTTTCAACATTCTCCCTGAAACCAACATACTATTCGCAATGCGCCTTTCCTTCTTCTTTGTCACAGCTGCCTGCGGCCTTGCCCTAGGTTCGATTCATTGGCCGAACGTTTTACCTCTTGTTTACCCTGTGTCTAGCTGTACCCGCCACAGACAGACGAGATGCGTCAATAGTCTCCGGCAGAGCGTTCTACGCTGAACTGGTGAACGTATGTTGGCCACGGCTCGGATTCATTTTCGGCTCATCTGACATGAAGTGCATCAGAACACCTGCGTCCTCGCTCCAGAAGTTCCAATGGGTGGGTCTGAAGCTTGCATCGTCGGTTATGAGTCCGATATTTGACTGTCTCTTGATAGCAAACTATGTTTCCAACCCGGTACGTCCTGGAGCGTTTCGTGTTCCTTCCTCTGGCGTTCATCATCACCTCGTTGTACCATTCTAGCCTATGCGCACTGATGTCAGCGACAACCAACCGTAAGCCTGGTTTGTCAGTCTCGCTTCGATTCCTAACGTCGAGCAGCGGGGTTCCATTCCTGGTTGATATCGGCATCGTGAATACCGCAACTTGTCAATCCCTGTCCAATGTCCGTTCTTTTCTGCGCGATTCCATGACGAAATTTCATTTTACACACAGGTCATGGTTGAAATCTGGAGCAGTGCGTAATCTCCCAACTGAATCTGCTGATTCTAATGCTTTTCCAGCCAATGCGGCTGGCCAATTTAGCTCTACGTCCCTTCGTGGTGCAACGATGACCAGTAAGATCATCCAGCCCCGCAGATATCTTTGTCAATACAAACTGCCCTCAGATTCAAACGGGATTGCGGAGTTCAAGACAATCTTCCCCGGCTTCACCAGCGACAGTGCGAATCACCTGAGTTTCTTAGTTCGCTCGTCCTCCTCCAGATCGTCGCCCGTTATACATCAGGGTCGACTTTTCTTCACCGATCCCTGGACCGGCAAGTCACGTTCTTCCGCATCCTGTTGCTTGCCCTGAATCTGGGATATTAGATATGATTGCCAAGTCCGCCAACTACACCCAGGTGCGGCACTTCCGACTCAGAAAACACTGTTGATCTCAAGCATAAGGTATAGAATACAAACAGCAGAGTCACAAACGACCAAGACCCGAATTTCGCTAAAGCCAATGAAAATGGATTCAACAGTATTATCAAGTTCGGGCCATCCAGCTTCCTGTCTCCCGTTGTACTCATTCCTCCTCTAGTATCGTATCCATTGGAGATGACTGGGCTGATCCACAAGGTGAGTCGCATTCAGCCTCGGCGAACACTCTACTGAGACCCTGAAACCATACTTCCAGGCATCATCGGAGACATCAGTGAGCGGTTGACATTGGTTTCGATGACACACTGGAGCTAAAACGTCTACAGCTGTTGGAGTAAATCCATGAAAGAAATATGGGTTGGGCTTGGAGAATGCGAGATCGATATTGATACGGACCCAGTTATTTCCAGTTGTTACAGAACGCGTACGATTATAATATGATTACCCTGACCATCTACACTGTGCCACAATTACAGTCTTTGGTTTTCAATTACAGAACACCCAGGTACGTATACAAGGTTTTACATGCATGGTATAAGTTGTCAATAGTTCGTGGTTGTGTGTCATACGAGAGGAGGAATTTCCTGGAGACGGATCTTCAACGAGTCTAACATATCGGAGGCTTGATCTTCCTGATCGGTCGCAAAACGCACGACAGTCTCTTGAGCCGCTGCGTAGGCGCTTGCCTCGGCAGGAACCTCGTCGACGCCTTGATATATCCATCAAGGTGTTGTAGTGGAGGAGAGAAAGATACACGTACCAAGCAAGAAATTGCGCGTCGCCTTCAATAAACGTGAAAACTCCATGCGACTATGTGACTCGATGTTCGTTACAGTTTCTGAGCATTCATAAGAAAGGCGACGCAAACCACAAGGAAGACTCACCTTCGAAGAGGTCTGCAGCATCAGAATTTATTCGACCGAAGAGAGACGCAGCGTTGTTGTGGATGTAGTTTCGGTTTAGCTGATTTGAACCATGCGTAAAAGAGCAAGATTTTACTGCTGACATGACTTACTAGCTGGGGAAAACACTGTTAGACGCGAAATGTATCAATGTGAAGACATCTTACTTTCATACGCTTATACATGCCCGGTCCTTTCTCTAAGGCAGCTTGCCTATACTGTGATTCGAGCAAAATCTTCATCAGCGGCTCCCAACCTCGACTTCCTTGCCTCTGGGCGCTCCGAGTCACTCTGAGATCGCTCTGTTTCAGTTCCGTCTTGAATGATTCTATGCCCAGGGCTCTGCGTAGAGACGCGGGAGAATGGCAGGTAAGTGGGCCTAAGGCGACATTTTAGCAAACGACATATATATCGACTGAGAAATTCACTTATTGATGTGACCGAGTCCGTCAGCAGGGTATCAATGTCGTCACAAAATGAGTCGATATGCAAAGGAATTTTGTTGTTGACGACAGTGTACCTTGAGAAGAGAAGTCTATCTCAAGACGGGAAAGAAATCGCGAAAACGAACCAGGTTTTTTGAACGGCCGGTAGGATATTAGCTATGAGAGTTAGCTATTCATTCTGTGCAGTTTGGTTGCTTCATTACCCGTCAGATCGGCGTTGAGATTGCCGCCCTCGTACACTCCATTCTGACGCATCATGGCCCTACAGGATACATCAGATACGCATGAGTTGGTGAGATCTACTAAACCTGTATCGGTTCCATTTGAACGATTCTTTGCTCTGGAACACGTCGTCGCTTTTGCTTTGTGCCTATGTGGAGCGTAGATATGTACATGTAGTCGAACTTGGGGGGTAAAAGACTCACATCGCTCACAGCCACACGTAACGCTTGCAGTAAGCTGTCATACTCCCTCCGGATCTGATATAGTAGTTCATCCAGCCTTTTCTTGCAATCCTGAAGGAGTAAAGCTGAGAGGAAACAAGCGGGCGACACGACCATCACTTGCCGAATCAAAGCCAGCAATCGCATGATGTATCTTTAGGCCAACATCCCCCAATGACGAGTGACCAGAAAATTGGGATTTTGATGTTTGAGTCAAGAACTGACAGAAACTGCCAACTGTCTCGATGGCATCTGTCAGACTCCGTTTCTCCCCATCGTTCTCAAGGTATCTTCTGAGCCGCGGTATGTTTGTCTAGAGAAGTTAGACATGACACTCACACGAAGGTGGATTGGCCTACATGTTCTTTATCGGTGAAGATGTTCGACGGATCTGGAACGAGCCGCGCTAAACTCCTGCAAGTACAATTAGCAGGAGAAAACCAAAAAAATGTAGATCGTACAAGAAATCGCGGGAACCTAGAATAATTAGTCAAGTCATACAACTGTCGAATTTGAACGCCATCACCGAGGCAAAAAATGGGTATGGTCGGTTCATCATCTGATTTAGTTATTTCACGATGCAGTTGTCTATATGAATCTTGAAGGGCGTTCTCGACAATATCAGAGCGGCCTTTCTAAATGAAGATGAGAGGAGATTGAAAACATGGACGAAATCAGTACCGCTAGCATGCCATTTTTCTTTCTGATGACCGTGTCTTTTTCACCTCTTTTGTCGCTGATCTGGACACCATTAAGCAACGTCCCGATGGATTCATATTACGTACATACCTGTAGTTTCAAACTATTGATGTTTTCTTCCTTCTTCTTCAAGTTCTTGCTTTTGGACTTTTCTTTCTTTTCCTTCTTGCTGCAAAGGTCCTCGATCTCCTGACCGAGAGCAAGGGCTTTCTATCATTGGGTAAGTCCTCCTTCAGGATCAGTAGTCGCAGGACGAGCCTTTTCCAGGGCGTCGACTGTGGCTTGTTGCGGCTTACTCAGAGTCTGTATTTTCGTCAGGAAACTCATTAACGATCAGGGAATGAGATGTACTATCTCGGTGCTGCTGATGGGAGTCTATGTGCATTGAAAGACACACCCTTAGTATGATACTCGAGACAAAACGGGCAGGACGTACATCGGCGCCTGTTAGCACAAGAAGAATGGATTTGTCTTTAACTCGTCCATCTAGAATGATTCGAGACAAGCTGGAAGAGACTAGGCGTCGGAAAACTTCGGGAAAATGAGCGCCATGATACGTACTGGTTGTATAGGTTTTTGTGAATATCCTAGAGGGCAAAAAATGATTAGCTAATGAAAACGAACTACCAAGCACCGAACTCGATCATCCTTAGCTCGGGCAATGCCGGAGACTGTCCAACGTATTAATTCCACGTCCAAAGGAAAGCACATCGCAACTGGCCTAGGCAAACGCAGTCGGCATTTTTTAGGTAGTCTTCAGCCATGGTGTCCCGAGAATTATCCACATCCCCGTAGCCGGGAAGATCGACCAACACTACGCCGGTGGATACAACCTATGAATTCCATGATGGCGGCAGCAAGAAATGCAATGTGTCCGTACCTCAAAGCGGCCCATAATCTTGACGCTGCCGCATAAGTCAGCATGGGAAACGTATTTGAAAATTACCGAATTAGTGACATTTTTACCAGTGGCCACAGCTGTCGCGCAACACTTAGCTGGCAAAACAAGCACCAAAGCGAGACTCACTGCACGAGTATCCGAACTACTAAGACTAGAAGCCAGAAACTGCTCCAGCTGCGGCGCTGTGAGTATAGACCAGAGGTGGGTGAAAGCGACGGACCTCTTTTTGGAAATTAGAGGATCCACTCGCTGAAAAGTCGCGCGATGCCCCTAGATAGCTGGAAACCAAGGGCTCGTTCATTAGCTCCTCGAAATTCCATTCACTCGTGGCAACATTCTTCAATCTACATCCCGTCAAACAGGGACTGAGCCGTTATGCAATGAAATACGGACTGAGGGTATATCTGTCATGGAACGAAGCTATCAGGATTACTACATTTGTGCATGGAAGAGGAATGTACTCCGATGATTTTATTCCTCGATTGTTGTTTGAGAGATAGTTCGAAATTAGTATCGGCGAGCCCTTCTTCCGTATCTTCACTTGTATCAGTCCTACAATATTTCAATCAGTATCAAATTATCGAATAAACCAAGGTCACAGACACGTCTTCCATGTAGCGGCGAAGATTCTGCTAGGGCATGAGGATCTGTGTTGAGCGCGAAAACACCATAACGCACCTTTCCCCAGTCTTCTCTGGATATGAATTCTACGGTGGCCTCGACATGTCTAACATCTAGCGACTTCTGAGCAGTTCTTCAGAGGATCGTTGCGCAACTCAAACCTTTGTAGGATATTTCTGTCGTTACGGCGGTACACGCTCCCTGCACATAGTTGGCGCAATATCAAACAAAAATGGGTGTCACGAACCGACGCGGAGGCAGTCAGGACCTGGTTGTTGAGAAGGGCATTTAGAAGTGTTGATTTGCCGACCTGCTTAAATGTCAGTCAAAGGCACCAGTGCTTGTAGGTTCGTGTCGCTGACCCCTTGAAGCGGCAAATTAGTATAGGGAGAAAATTTGCTTTGTCCAGCACCAAAACGGATTCATACCTGTTCGTCCCACTATCGCGACCTTGTATGGCTTCTGTTTAGCCTTGTCCGTCAAACGTGTAGTTTCATCCGTCCAGGCGTTTCGCAATTCCACCGGCAACGTAAGACCCTCAGTTGTGTTGCGGAATGCCTCGAGTAGGGGAAGGAGGAAGTCTACGGGACGGATGATTCAATGAGGGAACGATCACCATGAGAATGTCCTCACTGTAAGCCCTTTTCGCGGAGACGGGAGGCTCTGGGGGGGTCATCTCCACATCTTCGTCCGATAAATTGGTCTAGATAACGCGACGGTCCTGAGAGAAGCACGCGAGAGGAGCGGGAGGATTCCTACGAGGTCGGAAGACGCGTCGCTCATGCTTTCGGATGCGGCCATATTGTCTGGAGAGATCAGCGCGTTTGGAGGTGGCAGCTGAGGGGATCTGGGTAGCGCAATGGGCACGGGTGGTATCACGGCGACGTTGGAACTGGGCGTAAGGAGGTGAAAGTTGCAGTACTGATGCGAATCTCAGGCTCAAATAGGAAATCTGCTATTGTGCTTCAAATCGAAAAAGCGGACCTGAAGGTGCATATTACAGTAGGTTAAATATGATATCATGACGCATGGTTCTGACTCTGGTTTCCTTTCTGTTGACCAACTCTTTATTTTTCAGCAGGCAGTAATCCCCGAACTCGTTCAGACTCTGCCAAGCCTCTCCAGGCAGCCACAGCGTCCGTGTCAATAGATTCGAGTGTCTCGCGTCGAGGAAAGGCGTGCAATAGACGCGGTCCCAACTCTTCGTATCCATCGCGTGACGCGGCTCGAGATCAGACGAGACCGGGTGTTTGGGAAAGTCCAAGTCAAGCAGGTAGTCGCAAGTTTCAACAGGGACCTACTGTGGATTAGTAAAAGAAGAATATCGCAAAAGCAGAACTTGCATAGAAATTGGGTTGCTCCCGATTGAGATCGTTCAAGCCCGCAGGCACCAACCTAGTTTCTGGGCGCTGCCATCCATACCAACTAGCTGGCTTATTCCACCAAGCGACAGAGAGGATATCATTCCCCACAGATGGTTGCTTGAACTCGCCCTCCCCAAAATGGCCAGGTAAAAGCCCTTCGAATTCGCTCTTGACGAAATCGACACGAACTCCGGTTGGCACCAGATAATGGCCAGGGAACCGATACCACTCCTTGCCCACGCATAAGGTCATATTAAAGTGCTTGACGAAAAACAGATCAATGCGCGGAATTTCCTCCTCTGGCGTTCCTGGAGGGTACGTGGGGAGTAGACCAGTATCTTTGAGGAGTCGGGGAAGTTCTTCGACCTGAAATTTGAACACGACAGACATGGGCGAGTGGTAGTAATACGTCAAGGCGAGAATTCTTGAAATCGAGATCGCGGCGGATGCGACCACGACGGAGGAGGTAAAAGTGCGGAATATGGTGCTTTGAGAAGCCTGCATGCAATGAGCGACGTTCTACTGAGTATCGAACAGATGCAACTGACACGGTACGGAGACTTGGTGACCTTGATGAATGCGGTCTCGAGCCATCCACGCATAAGATACAACGTTACTGCGGCATTGAAGCAGAGAAGTGGATATGCTGGAAACATAAATCGTTCCTCCTTATGTGCCTGTGCAGTGAGAATGCCCGTCCAAAGATAGAATGGAGCCAGTCGGAATGCAAGGACTGTGAACGGCGAGCTTTGGTCAGCTGAAGGCTTAGCCAAACCAAGGCGTTTCCGATCCACGAAATAGGTTACGGCGAGTGAGGGGAGCGACAGCAATGCGAAGAATGTAAGAACATTGAAATTCAGAGCAAAGTTAAGCAGGTAGAAGTTCCAGGGCGAAGTCCCATAGAGATCTGGTCCGCGTTCTGACCCGCCAAATATATTGTACTTGACGATGTTCCACGGAACGATGGTAAGCTTGCCATAGGCGATGCTGTCAATTGCTATAACTGGAATCTAGATGTTGAAAAAGTCAATACAAGCTGGCTCCATGTCGGAACCGCTTACGAATATTAGACTGGCATATAGGCCAGCTGTGGATAATCTTTTCCAGCGTTTGAGCATCCAGGAGAATCGGAGCTCTGGTGCAACACGATCCGCGCTGAAGACAAATAGCTCTTCTAGCACGAAAGGAACAGCCAGGGCCAGAGCGAATGGCCAGCCAACGATGGCACCTGTGGCAAACAAAAGAGTTGCAGCAAGGGTTCTTCTGCTATTCTGCTCGCTTGAAGGCGCAAGGGCGTATGAGAAAGCGAACGTCGAGAGATACATTGCAAAAGAGGAGGGGAGAAGTGCTGTTCAAATATCAGTCACTGTGCAATTCGCCGCGAAAATGCGACATACCTGCTGAAGCATTCCACATTCCGGCACTGAATAAGAGCATGAAGAATAGATAGCGCCCAACCCTCTCGTTAATTTTTTCATACACCGTGCGGTAGAATTTGGCCTCCGCAAGGACCGAGATTACTGCGAGTGTTATTCTCACTGCGAAGAAGGCAGCTCTCTGTGTGTTGTTGTAAGACATTTGAATAGAGACACCATGCGCCACTCACTTTGTCCCCAGCTAGCACTAGCTTTGCAAGTCTCGCAGGGAAGATATGCAGGAGGATATATGCCCAACTTCGAACTGCGTACTCAGGAGAGACTTCCCATGTTTGAAAGCCGTATCCGTGGTCCAGAAAATGTAAAGGTTCCCAAAAATTGAAGACTGGTAAAGTTCATGTCCTCAACAGTCTTGCAGGCTTGCAGCAGCGTACCTTCATCGCAGTCGTCAATATTGGAATACATTGCGCCGGTTACCCGCATGAGCAGCAGTATTCGAACTGCTAGAGAAAAGCTGGGGTTCCATGGACGGCGTGCGGCTCTCCGTAACTGATCCTGAAGAATACCTGTATGGCGAGGTGGTTGCTTAGGCTTTTGGTCGACAGGTTCGGGGCGGCGCAAACGAATGTGCTGGACGTCGGCCATATCCTATTGCACCCGAATCCCATCAGCTCTCACCTTCAGATGGGGATAAGTAGGTTGTTCTCTCAAGACGCGTCGTGCATTACTGAAAGCCAAAGCGCGCCAAAAGCTTGTCGACGCGCGTCAGGATATTGAGCCGAATGAAAACTCGACGACTGTTAAGCTCAGCGGCTGTTACATGGGTTACTGGCTAGTAAAGAGCCTCGAAGATTTGCAAAAATCTTGGAAACTTTTTGTGGACTATGACTGGTGTTTTGGCCGGTATATACGGCCTTAGTGGCACTCAAAAGCCAGCTGGACGCTGTGGACGCGAAACAGAATATAAGTCGAAGCGAAAAGAAGAAAAAGAAGGGATCTGACGCACCCGGTACAAAAGTGTCTTCTTGACCTTATTAGTCTAGTGGCAACCCGCTGCGAAGCTTCAAGTTGGCTTAGCTAAATATCTGCCCGCCTTCCTTCTTGTTCCTCAACCACCATCTTCTCCCTCAGTCATGGACGCCCACGACCTCGCCGCAGCAGGTAACCTACCCCCTCCTCGTCCCTCCCATCCTCCCAATCTAATGCTCCTTCAGACAGAATCCTCTACATAACTCAGGTATACTTTTGTGGTACGTATTCCCGACCTCGTCGCTGGCTGTTCTTCCACCTCGGATTTTCCCTACAGCAATGTGTATGATCGTCTCCCCTTCGACGCGATCTTCCTTTTCATTGTCGTTGTAGACGCGGTCGTCATTTGGGATTGGCTCATTTCTATCCCACGCGAAATCAAATTCGTTCGTTCACTCACTTCCTCCATCTCTCTTTCTCTCGCTTATTTTCATGCGAAGGTCTGGAGAACCCACTGGACACCCGTCAAAGCAGCTTATCTCTTTTGCCGGTGAGTTCTTTGCGTCTTCGCGTCGTCTACGTTGACATCGTTCACGACAGCTACTGGGTCATTGCTGTGGTTCCCTACCTTCTTTATTGTTTCGTTTCGGACCATTCGCTTGAGACGTGCCAAAAGATTTACAAGGTTCGTCGCTCCATCTAAAAGTCTGTCTAACGTCGCCGATCCCTTATCGATTTAGATCCCTGTAGCCTTGGCTATGTGGAATCAAGTCGGCTCCGAATGTGCGCAATTCCTCGCTATCGGTTTCCTTCATTCATCTGTACACCCACAGCGGTCCTTCTCATCCGCACGTACGCATTCTTCAATAGGAATATATACGTGTTGTGGTTTCTTCTTTGCGCTATGGCCGGGGTTATCGCCTATCAGCTCTACGTCGATACAACCCAGATGCTCCGTAAGACGCACTTGGAATCCTTGATCCTTCGTTAACGAACTTTTTAGTACTGGGTTTTGTTAAACCACCTTTCGTACGTTGATGAATGGCGCCTGGAAACTTGATCTGATCCTCTATAGGATAAGGGCCCTTGTTTCCCTATGTCTGCACCTCATTCCGCTCATCTTCTTGGTATGTCTTTCCTCTGTGTGTCGGTTTGATGTTTATTGACGTGCATGCAGGGTTCTTCGTGCGTTTTTACGCATTGTTCATTCTTTCTTCTCACCGCTAGCTAGATCGCCCCACTCCTCTTCGACACCATCGTTACTTTCATGACTGTTTGGAAAGCTTTCACTATTCGCAGACGCAATGGTGGGCCAAACAGCAGGCTTATCCAAACATTCCTTCGTGAAGGTACCACAATATTTTCTTTACGTTTTCAAGTGTTGACATACCAATGTGCAGGGGTTTTCTATTACATTCTCATTTCTATCGCCAACTTGATCAATGGCATCTTCTATCTTCAGTAAGTCGAAGTAAGTTTCGCTGGTTTCAACCTGAACCTTTCCAGACCCCGTCAAGTCATTTCCGCCATGAACATCCCGCTGAGCGTGATGATGGCCCCGTTGCTAGCGTGTCGCTTGGTTAGTGGTCTAACTGCGGGAAGCCTATATCTCATAACACCTGTTCAGATTCTGGACCTTCGCGAACGTGGTTCCGAAACAGTGTCGCATTCCGAGGGCACCGGAATCAATGCATTCACCACGAAGTCAATGACCCAGCAGCAATGCTCTCCTTTCACCCCTCCTAACCCTCGCAGCAAGTCCTACACCCGCAGCCGCATCACGGATTCCAACATCGTCCTAAGCACGCTCGGTAGCATTCCCCCAGACATGGACCTTGAGCGGGACATGGCTGAGTTGGAAGATATTCGTCTCGGGCTCGGACTGGACTTGGGCGCTAGCCTTAGCACTGCAGTTGGAGGAGATGATGGAGAGCCTCTCGATGAAGGAAGCCCTGCGCCGACGTACACTAGCGGCGCCTTGGAGATGGGTTTCCGTGCCGCCAGTCGTGACCCGAGCCTCGATTCATTCAGAGGCATCAAGGTCACGGTTGACGTCGAAAAGGCCACCGCTACGTTGTAGAGAAGGAAAGCTAGCATCGACCGAATTCAAACCGCATGGAAAACTCGCTTCTTGTTTTCGACCCTCTGGAACTTCACTCGCAGCCTTGACATTCACCGGAACGAACTATCCTGTTGGCCGCCGCGTGCAACGAACTTGTGCGCTCCCCATACATCCTTTGTTATCCATCCATACACTCGTCGACCACTCCCGCATCAAATAGCATTGAATTGTTGTAACATACGTTTTCTGTTCTTCTTTCCCCGCCTTGGCCTGCATATAGTTGTTACTCCTACAATACATAGTTGTTAGTTTATTACGATACGTATGTTCTCGCCTCCTTTGAATTGTACGCATCTCGAATTCACCGTTTGTAATTGACGCGTCGGGGGAATGAGTTGTCTGATCGTCACGTGTGCGCGCCTTTGACTCCCACCCACCGACGGCGACACGATCGTGCTGCTCTAGATCTCAAGTCGAAACCACAGCAACCTCGAATTGAAATTGCTTGTCCGCTACTCTCATCTCCCTCAAGAGCCATACACATCAAATATTCGTGCTCTCATCTCGTGCTTTCTGTCTACCACCTCCAACTCCCATATAATCTGAATCGTCCTACTATGCTGCTTCTCCTTCCACCCGAGGTCATACTACATGTCTTCTCGTATCTCGACCTTCCCGACTTGGCGTTACTGAGCAAGCTCTCCGCTGTGCTCGCCCAGCTTGCTCAAGACCGTGCACTCCACAACAATCGCATCCGTATTATATCTCCCGCCCGTGTTGAACACGGTTTGTTTGGAGTTAGCTCGCAAGGCCACGCTCTCCGTCCCTCTGTGGGCGATCTTTGCCAGAGAGGCGTCATGCGGGGCCTAGCACTGGAGAGAAAATGGAGAGCTGGTTTATATTTCTCCTCCCCTCTGGTGATTTCCTTCTTATACTCCTTCTTATATGGACGCTTGCGCAGTCGCTGACGTGTTCCGCTTTCGCAGTCTGTCCGCCAGTATGAAAACGCGGTTTTGCTCGCTCGCCGGCATGCTAGCCACGTCCTGTCCGCGCACCTCACGCGGCGTCGCTCAGCACCTAATCCTCTTAAGCACCTCCACCAGGTCCTGATTTTTCCCGACGTCGAATCCTCCTCTCTCTCGATCTCGCGCTCCCTTCTCCCCATCGTGCGCAAGCTCAAGTGGTCACTGCAACGAGATAAGCTTGCGAAGCAGGTGAGGGATGGAAGTGGTATTTTTGGTGTCGGGAAGTGGTTGGAAGGAAGGATGCACATTTTGCATGAAGGCGAACGCGTGCGGCTTGCCATTTGTCCAGATGTGAAGAGAATCGTGGGGATGTACGAGGGATTGGCTCTTGCCAAGTAATGTCCCTGAACAGTCTCTCTGTATACCAGATATTCCGACCTGTTGTGGACTCCCTGTCAAATACCATGCATGTACTTGTATTGTAAATTGTTCCCAGCGAATTGTTCGAGTTTGTTTGTGACTTCAGATCACCTCTGATGTCTCGCGACAACTCGCCACCTCCCATTCCACTCAGTATTGAAGTTTGCGTCGATTCTGTCCGCTCTGCTCTCAAGTCAGACTAAGCATCCAATCTCCTGCTCCGGAGATCTCACGTCGCCCACAGTGCTGTCCGTGGAGGCGCTGACAGATTAGAAGTCTGCCAGAATCTTGGCGTTGGAGGCGGGACGACTCCCAGCTTAGGCCTCGTCAAAGCTATCAAGAAATCTGTGGATGTACCGCTCATGGTCTCGACAACCTCCCAGCACAGCTGAATCCTGGCTGAATCGCGTACCTCCAGGTTATGGTTCGCCCGCGAACCGGGGACTTCCTCTACGATGAGGAGGAAATTCAGGTGATGCTGGAGGATATACGCGTCTTCAAGCAGCATCGTGTCCATGGTGTTGTGCTCGGAGCGTTGAAGCCGGATGGTAGGGTTGACGTTGAAGTTGCGAAGCGGTAAGTGCGGCACAGTGTTCCTCCTTGTAGATTCTGGGTCAGACTTGCACCAAGCCTGGTAGATGAAGCGTTGCCCCTTCAAGGTCAGTATCTTGCCTTGGCTTCATCGGCGCTCATGAGTACCTAACGTTGGCAGTCTGCTTTCACCGGGCTTTCGATATGACACGCGATCCAGCAGAAGGTACGTCTTGGTTTTCTCTCAAGATGTTTCGTCAAATCCGAAATGAATTTTTGGCATTCTGCAGCTCTCGCAGATGTGATGAATATTGGGGGTATTTCGCGGATTTTGACAAGGTAGGCGCGACAATTTGGCTGGCGGTAATTTTCTCAACATCTGCTTCAGCGGGCATGGTCCGACTGTACCAGAATCACTCGGCACATTGGAGTCGCTGTACAACAAAATCCTAGAACTTGACGACGACCTTCCCTGGGCATTGAGCATCCTCCCTGGATCAGGGATAAACGCTGACACATTAGGTCCCATCTTGGACACACTTTTACCTTTGGGGATGAGGGAGCTACATCTCAGCGGGGGCGGTTGGGAGGAGAGCGGAATGGAGCTTGAGCGGCGACGGCAAGGTTTTGGAATGGGGGTTGGCGAGAGCGAGTGGAATGTTTGGGTCACAAGTGAAGCTAAGGTGAGGGCTGTGAGGCGCTTTCTTGACGCAGTTTGGATAGAATATTCTCGACACGAGCCCACGTAGTATTCTTTATACGTGTGCGATGTACATGAAGTATTTATCAGATTTTCTAGTACCTTCCTCAGCGACTCATAGGTGACGCGACATGCGCTTTCGAATAAATTCCTCTTGATACGATTTCATAAGGTATAATTTGCTTCGACGAGCCGCGCTTTGGAAGTAGACCCTCCGCACTGTCATATTATCCCAGCCATCAGTCAAGCCGACGAGGAAACAAAATACCCAGTATTTGTTGGTCCAAGCATCGTCAATAAATCCATAAAAGGCAACAAAGTTCGATGCTGTCATCCATCCTGTCTTTAGCTAACTCGGTAACTGCCAGCGCTCTTGAGTTTCACGCTTGCCTATCCTCTCCGAACCGCATCTTTCCCTATGGCCAGCCCTCGCGAGGATGAAGAGGAACCCGTCGTCGAGCCCGCCGCACAGGATGAAGCTGACTTGGAACCTCAGGCTGCTGTAGAGCAAGGCGAAGAAGTACAAGATGAGGGCGACGAGAGCGATGATTATGGGGACGATTACAACGACGAAGAAGAGGTGGATGAAGACGAGGTAGCGCGTCTGGTCTGTTCGTGGCTGTATGAAACTCAAAAGTCTACAGGACGATGGAGAAGAGGAAGCAAGGGCTCCGGCGGTAAGCTAACGGTCGACTATCTTCGTATGGGATGGATTTAAATTATTTGTCTTAGGCTCGTTCGGGCTTGACTGCACTCTTGCTGGGTGATGTAAGTGTGTCGTGGGCTGCCGCCGGTGTATGTGCTAAAACTACGTAGCCCAGTGCCCAGGCTGAAGAGGAGGAGGAAGAGGACGAAGATGAAGATGACGGAGGCGAATACGTTCCTCAGACTCAGCCTGTTGGCCATCTCGTCTGTCTTGCATCCCAAGGTTTATTAACCAAAATTCCAGGAGCCGACTATGTCTAAGAAGCGCTCTATCGACGAGGTTGCACCTGAGGACGACGCCGAAACTACCAACGGCAAGAAGGTCAAGGCTTGAAGCGACCAAGCGGAAAAACAGCTATTCACGAGGAGGTGGCGCATCTGTGGAACAAATATCTTTATAACCCTTGCTATTGCTTGCTCTGATTTATCGCGTGTTGTGCTATCTCGCTATCTGTACATACAAATTTGTTGTTGAAATAGAAGAAAACCCAAGTGTACTTTGTCTTTTACCCAAACCCGAAACGAAACAGCTATCTCAAGGCACCAATGCCTCTTCTTCCCAGACACCACGAGTAGTTTTGGACGGCCAGAAGCTGGTTCTCCTGTTCGGTATGGGCTTGAGTTCAACATAGTCAACGCTGTCGGGCTCGATGACGACGAGTGCAAAATGTGAAAGAGACATATCCCAAAGCCGTTTGCCTTCCTCATCTCCCGGTTTGGGTTCTTCGATCTTGACGGGCCAGTTTTTGGCTTCCTCCTCTCCACCCTCCAGTCGACTGCCTGGCGTGGGTCGGCACCAGCTGGCCTTCATTACAGGGCTCATGCTGTTAAAGACTTCAATCCTCTTCGCCTCCCAATCGAAGTTTGCGCCGCCGAGGGGTAAGATAGTGTGCATGAAGTGTTTATGGAGGGTGTGCCCTGGTGCAGGGACGATGTGGGCTTTGCCGGCAATGCGATATTGTTCTTGACTCCCGTCTATCCACCACGCAATTTGTACATGAGGATTAGCAATCATTTGTGCCGTTTTGGGGGTTCGGACATCTTCACTCGGTTAATATAGTCAGGGACAGTTCCGGCGAACTAACCGGTGGTTGCAAGCAATAGGGGGCGGGCGGGATTGTCTTGGGCAGATAGGAAACCTCTGAAGATGAGAGAGCGCACATGAGGGACGGGGGTTGTGGGGTCGATAGATGCCAGCTGAATAACTTTGTATGCAGAATTAGTCGTTTGAGACCGCCGGTGCGTGTAAGCCATACAGGCTGGCCTACCGGTCGATTTTGAGTGCGATTCAATCGCTTGCTCAAGGAGTATCTTCCACCGAGGAGCTGACATTTTGCAAGGTGAAAGGATACCACTCCACGAAGTCTCACACAAGGATAGGCGCCCTTGAAGGAAGCTGAGCCGAGATACGTTGAGCTGCTATTATTCGCCTATGGAGCCAAGCTATTCGCGTACGCGGAGATGTCGGTGGGATTTGGAAAGAATCTTGAGCGGTTCGGAAGAACTTGGAGGTAATGACATCATCGGCAATTAGTCTGAACGGCTCGGACCGACGGGCCGTTCGTGCCGATGGTGGCGGCCTCTCGGCGAAAGAGACAAGCTAAATGTTGTGACCGCTGCCAATGCTGGATAGAATGCATCTTCTTCCTCAGCACTGACTCTGGGACATAAAATATTGTGCTGCATACGACCCTCTGCGTCTATTACCTCGAAGAAGATACCGGACCCGAGTGCCGTAATTCCGGAACAGCGTAAACATGACCAAACTGCTTCTCCATGCGATTTTCATTCTAGACGCGTTGAATTCCTCGACTCGGGCCAGCGAGTAATCAATGATTTGCTGATGCTCCTTCTTGTTCCCATTCTCCTCTTCACGTCCCTCGAACTAAGCTTGTAACTCGCGGACACGCTACGCTTTCAACTTCTCAACTCGTTCCATCAAAAATGGGGACAGAACCCCAAAAAGTCACCATTTGGTGGTCTAACGCTATTTTCTTTCTCTCGACCCATGTATTCGCTCTGTGGGGAGCCTTGTACTGGCGGCCTA
Organism: Favolaschia claudopus; assembly: GCA_037176885.1. Taxonomy (NCBI): domain Eukaryota; kingdom Fungi; phylum Basidiomycota; class Agaricomycetes; order Agaricales; family Mycenaceae; genus Favolaschia; species Favolaschia claudopus. The sequence continues at coordinate 88,835 of JAWWNJ010000032.1, read as the reverse complement.
TATATGCAGTTCCGACCCAAAGTCTCGTTTTGGCTCTCCTCGTTTGGCAGTTAGCTGATTTTGGGTGCGTTCTTTCTCCGCGTTTGGTGAACATTATCCACAACCGAAGTTCTTCCTTCTAGCATCACCGTCAGTTGTGTCTGAAAGCATCATAACGTGGCTTTGAACGCTGTCATTTAGATTGGATACCATCGTCTGTATTCGCACCGGGCCTTCCGGGCCAAATTTGTCGTTCGCGTTGTTCTCGCTGCTTTGGGCTCGGCAGGTTTTCAGGGCTCGATCAAAGTGAGCCATGCCATCCAGAATTTCTCTTGTCATTTTGTTGATCTTTTTCCACAGTGGTGGTAAGTGGAGGCGTTATGTTCTCTCGAGAAGACGTAACATAAGTGCTGTCTTGGTATGTTCCTAGGTGTCTCAGGCATCGTTTACATCATGCAAGTTCATTTCTCTTGGCGATATTGTTGATGGACATTTACCGTTTTGGGCCAGCGATTCACCGACGACCCCGTTCACGACCCGTATGCCGCTACGAAAGGCTTATTTTATTCGCATATGGGGTAGGTTTTTCTCACTCCTTTCACGAGAGCATATCCTGAGCCCACGAAGATGGATATTTTTCAAGCCAAAATACGAGCGCATGGAATTAGTTGATCGTGAAGACCTCGAAAGTGATCCTGGTGCGTAATTCTTTAAATATCCACTCCTTCACCCACTCAAACCTTGTCGCAGTCGTGCGTTTCCAACACAAACATTATGGTCAGTGTTTTGAGCTTTAGTTTCTTCACGCTTACCTAGGTTCTTCAGTCCCCTTGGCTTTCTTCTTTGGTTTCATTGTACCCACCTTGCTCGGGTTGACTTGGGGTGACCCCTCCGGCGCTTTCGTGTGGGGTGGTCTAGTCTCTCGACTCGCTAGTAAATTATCATTATGACCTCCCAACGCCCTCCTGATGACTCCTACAGTCTGGCATTGCACCTTCCTCGTCAACTCGTGAGCTATCCTCTTGTTATCGCTTGACCTGTATTCACACATCTCATAGACTTGCTCACTGGGACGGCTTGCAGCCCTATTCCGATGAGGATACTTCCAGAGGGAATTTGGTCAGATTGTTGCGTTCAATGCTTCATCTACATTTACTGAAACGCGCACCAGCTCTTGGCGTTGCTCACGGGCGGGGAAGGCTCCCATAATTTCGTAAGATTCTTTTCCGATGTTGTTCCAGCCTCTCAACGTTGTGATAGCATGTAGGTGCCTCGGCGTCCGAGACACGAATCTTCTGAAAATTATGGCAGCACTCGTTCCCCCACGATTACAGATCGGGACCCCATCCCCTGAGCTGGGATCCTTCGAAATGGATCATCTCCGTACTTTTTCGCTTCGGTCTGGTGTATGGTCTACGTAGCGTACGCGACGAAGACATGAAAGAGGCAGTCCAGTACATGCATTTCAAGGACAAGCATGGTGTGGCTCCGCCCGAGGTTGGCGCAGATTGGGAAGGCGAAGTGTGGAATTTGGAACAGGCACACGAATACATCCAATCCAAACCATCACGATGTGTGGTCGTAATTGAAGATTTCTTCGTGGACGTTACGACCTACCTTGGCGAGCACGTAGGTCTCTGGTCTCCGTTGCTTGAGCGGTACTGACTACTTCACAGCCCGGTGGGGCTGCACTCTTACGCAAATATTCCATACGGCCGGACAAGGAGTTAATAGAGGCATCATGGGCATTCGACGGAGGACTCAAGTAGGTCGTATTCCATTCCGCATACAATCACTCATCTTCGCGTCAAAAGTAACCACTCTCGATCGGCAAGAAAGCGCATGCGGGAACATAGAATCGCGCAGGTCAAGCAATAGTCAGCCATTCAGTTTTTGCCTACACATAGACCTGCGCTCCAAATCAAGCTACATAATTTCGGCCGTTATTCACTCGTTGCAGAGACCAGCTCATACACCTGGCAGCTTTGGCATGCATTATATATTTCATGTTGTAACTAGAATTGCGGCTTCGCCAGACGAGAATGTAATACGTGGAGAATTTGGATTTTTCTTGTGACAGTTCGTGACAAATGTCACAGTCGCGACTTGTTGATTCATTCACGTGATCTTCGGCTCGAATATCCGTTTCCGAATTGCTTTCGATTTGTGCTGCGTACAAGAGCTTTACCTTTACCGTCCTGGACACCAATGAAGAGAGCGCATAGCGAGAGGAATGGTGGAGACGAGACAAGGAGCAAACGACGAAGAGAAATAGGCGTCGCGGGTTCCTCATCAGACGTGGAGATGCCGTCGTCGTCCGAGTTGGTCGTGGACGAGCAGCGCGTCAAGGCGCGGATTGTGAACGTGCGGGAGGAAGGAATGAAGTTGTGGCAAACAGTGAGGGACGCGGTTAGCAAGGAGTGAGTGTGGTAAACTTTCGTTTTGTGACCTGACCGCTTACTGCATTGGGGAGTCAGTGGAAGACTTTTGGCCATTGATTTCATCCGTAAACCCTCCAAGAAGCTATATCCCGACTACTACCAACTCATTCAACACCCCATTGCTCTCGAGGATATCAAGAAACAGCTCGAATCTAATGTATACCCCACTCTTGAGGCAGTTCGCCAGGATTTCGAGCTTTGTTTCGAGAATGCCAAATCGTACAATATGAAGGAAAGCCTCATCTACCGAGATGCCAAGGATCTTCTTGTGCGTATACTCTCTCTTCGTAGTTAATGTCCCCCCTGAAACCGAGAATTCAGAAATTGGCCAACAAGACATACCACAAGATGGTACCGACCGCAGATGAAGGCGAGCCAACAGGCAAGAAACCCAGTGTTCATCGTCTCGCAAAAACCCGATTATCGAAGATTATGGAAAAGACAGACGACACGTATGCGCCTTTCGCGCACCCAGTTCCTTCGCTAACTCTGGATTCAGTGGTCGCCTTCTGTCTAGCATCTTTTTTGAACTCCCGTCAAAGAAGGAGTGGGCGTTCTACTACACCGTAATTAAACAACCGCGATGCTTGGACGCAATTATGGTGCGTGAATAGGTTCGCTTCTTTGGTTCAGACAATTTAAGTTTCACTAGAAAAAAGTCAAACGGAAAGAATACGCAACCATGACCGACTTCGCAGACGACGTTGAGCTGGTATTTTCCAATGCAATGGAATTCAATCTGGATCACACGCAAATTTGGGAAGATGCGCTGACTCTCCAGGTAAGCTCGACTGCCTGCTCTATTCTCGCTCGGGTCCTTACTTGTCTAGACTATGTTTCGCGAACTCATGTCGGACCTACCACCTGCATTTGCCGTTGCACGATATCAGAAACCCTTGCATGCGAAGATCAAGATTAAAATGCCTGTGGCCAGCTCATCTTCGCCGCCAAACAATGCTGCCCACGTCGTCCTCCGTGTTCCAGTCGCTCCCAAAGCAACCACCCCCGTCGCGGAACCCGTACGTCCTCCTACGCCGACCCCGCCTCCCAAAGCAGCCGCTGCATCCCCCGCTCTCGCTCCCTATACTTTACCAAACACGAATTCCATCCCGCATTCCAATGCGGTCCAACCTCCCCCGCAACTCCCTACACCTGCACCTCCACCAGCGCCGCCAACGTTCATAAATACCACCCCAGTTCCCACTACTCAGCCCTTCAACCACTACCCGCAACATGTTTCTTTCCGGGCGCGAACTTCTACCCCTGTCCCAATAGCAACGCCAGCTCCGGCTCCTCCCCCACCACCTGTCGCAACTCCCGCTCCTCCCAAGGCTTTATCCATGTCCAATTCGCCCGCGCCCCCTCCAATACCTCCGAGCCACATGCTGAAAGGCGTGTCCCTGTTAACGGATTGCAATCGGCCATTTTTGTTGGATCACCAGGATGGTGTGAAGGTTTGGGCAATGCGACTGAGTCCCTCCGAGCGTGCCTTGAGTGTCTCGGATGTCACGTACATGGGGGATGGCGAGGAAGACGACAGCGATTTGTCGGAAGAGGAAGAGGAGGAGGGTTCGGACGAGGATGAGCCTAAGAAAGGCAAAGGCAAGGGTCGGGGTCGAGGGAAGCCCAAGGCTGTAAGCGCCGCTGTAAAGGCTCTGCAAGTTGCTCGTGCTGCCAAGAGGGAGGCCCGTAAGATCGGGGAGGTGCAGGTGAAGCTGAATGGGAATGTAGTTGCACCTAAAGTGGATGATCCTGGGTTTTGGATGGTGGACCTTCAAGCTGGCCTCAACTGTTTGGAAGTTGGGGAGAAGGGTGGTCTCATTTGGAAGGTATTCGCCGATCGAGTCGTTTAGCTGCTTCGTGAAATTGTACAAACGCATACTGTTCATTTGTTGTATTTTTCATTCTTGATCGTGGAAGATCTTCCAATTGTGAGATAAGATTGGGCGGCAATCATTTTTGCCTCCGACAAAGCTTGAGCTTGGACCTCGATGCCATGCTCATAAAATGTAAAGTGAGTGCCCCCAGTTTATCGGTCTGCTTCCTGACAACAGCTGGTACAGTGGTTTGACGACGATGGCCAGCCGATATCAGGCGGATGTCGAAATGACAATTGCACTTACATTCACCCTTCAGACTCTCTATGGAGCAGCGCGAGCAGGAGAGGCTTTGCTATGCCAAGTCGTGGTCGGGGCCGCGGTCGAGGATTTAGCTCCCCTCCTACGCGCGATAGTGGCTGGAGTGGGAGAAGGCCGAGCAGTGGCAGACCACCGGACCGCGACTTTGACCGTACAAAATGGGAGCCCAAGTCGTCATACAATAACCCACACGGGCCTGTTTCTACGACAAGCTCCATCGCGTCATCGTCTGGTGCTCCCGAGCCGTCTACGAGCAAGAAGCCACTTGGATGGGGCAACGTTGAAGATGCGAGCAAAACAACCACCGCCGACGACAATGCCGAGTCGAGTGGATGGGGAGGAGGTGGATGGGGTGGCGGCGGGTGGGGAAGCACATCTGCCTCCAACGCGGATAAGACGGGCAATGAATCTCCTGCTTGGGGCGCCCCGTCCGACTCTGCATGGGGCCTTCCGCCGGCGAAGCCAGCCGCAGGAGGAGATGATGCTGCCAATAAACCTAGCACTGGGTGGGGCACGAGTCCTCAAGCTCCGGCTTGGGGAAGTTCATCCGCGACAGGGTGGGGTTCGACGTCGGTGACACCAGCAAATGAACACAGTAACACTGGTAAAACCAGCAAAGGATGGGGTGCAAGCCCTACAGCTTGGACTGCCCCTCCGTCTTGGGATGTACCGACCCCTGCTTCATCAACCAACAAAGCCACAAACGCGGTCGATTCTTCTTTGACAACAACTCAAGGTTCACGCCCAAAGAATCTTAGGATAGACACCCAGGATAAAGCCCCCATTGACCCGCCAGGCCAACCCCAATCTGCTTCCACTTATCGCGCCGCTTCGATGGCACCCTCGGAACCCACGATTTGCGTAACGCCGCAATCAACGATCCCGCCTTCTGCTGTTCTCAGGTATACAGGACCGATGTCTCGAGATCAAATACATACTGCAATCATCAGGTGCATATCATTGTAATTCCTCGAATGTTCTTTTTTTCTCATCCGACACCAGGAACGCGGTTCGCGTGACGCGTATACGAATCGAACTCAAAGAGGTTCAGACTCAACTCGACCGTTGGAAACTTACTCAGCTATCTCCCCAATTCCACCACATTTCGACCCCGGCCGGCCAACGTCTAGACAGCATACGGAATGAGCTCAAGTCGAAGGTCGCAGAGGTTCAAAGCCGACTCAAACAGGCCGAAGGTGACCTCGTCGCTCTTCCAGAATTGACCTCCTCCCTTCCTAACCTCACTCAAATCGAGCGGGAATTGGGGACATACTCTGAACAGCTGGCGGGTTGGTTCCGAAGCTTCTCCGCACTCGCCACACCAGAGACAACGCCAGCTCCTGCTCCCGACCCGTCCGCCATGGACGTGGATGCAGACGAATCGAATCCCAAACCGCCCACACCTGCAGACCTTTTTACAGACGTCGAAAGGCGGCTCGAAACATTGCAGGAGGATTTGGACGAACTGCAGCTGTTGATCATCCATGTGTCTGAAAGTACCAACGACAATGTCACGCATCTGGTGGAAAAAACGATAGCAGATGCGCGCCAGAAAATGCTCGGACAGCAAGCACCGGCTGAGGCTGAGGGGAACACCGCTGTTACCGGTCTCCAAAACTCGGCCAACGATTCCCAAGCAACAGTGGACCGGCAGGTGGAGCAAATAGTCCTCCTGATAGCGCACAATGATGCCCAGCGAGCGCTAATTGTCAATCTGGAAAAGGAACGGGACAGGAATCGAGAACTACTAGAACAGGCGCGTTGTCCCATGTCGTGCAATTTATTTGTCTGACGGAGTGTTTAGATGCAATCTCAGTTAGTAAGGCACCAACAACGCAAGGAAGAGCGGGCAAAGCAACGCACTCTCTTAGCAAACCAAATATCCCACTTTGCTTCCAATCCTCCTCAGCGCCCTCCCGTACTCGACGAGAACATTCTAGTACGCACCAAGCAGATGGTTGAACATATGATACAAGCGGAGATTGTTCCCGCTCTGACTACTATGAGGACCCAATACACAAATGCCATTGAAAATCGTATGACGAGTCTGCAGCAGTCGATCCAGCCAGCCTTTGACCAGACGAACGAGATCTGCCAACGGGCGCAGTCAATTCAGCTTGACAGTTGACAACGCCCAAGCCAACCCATGTAGATATACTTCTTGCTTTAAATATTGTATTATCCCGCAATCTATCGTACTGTCCACGTACATATGTATGGTCTAGTTCACAACTTGATATATCAACTATGGTGTTGTCCGAGAGGAACATCCTCATCACTGTCCTCGCTCTCAGGTTGAGGGATATAACGGTGATATCGCTGCGGAGTTTCCCCGATTTCTAGCAAGTACCGCGCAAGCATGTCCTCACGCTGAGCGGGTCGCACTTCATAGCCTTCTGAACCCCTTCTGACCTTGACTCTGCTCGGGTCTGTATACCCATAGTCATCATCGGAAGACTCGTCCTGTTCAGGCGGCCGATAATCGGGATGGTAAGGTGGAAGGGATGATGCGCCGTCAGGCGTGATTTTTCTTCGACGCGGGGAAGAGGTGGAGTTGGAGGGCTGCAGCTCGGGATTGACAGAACCGTTCTCGTAGGTCCACGGTGTGTCTGGGAGAACGAACTCGTGATTGGGGTCTTCATGATATACCTCAGCGGGATCTCTGGGTGGCCATTCCTCCGACACTATATTCCCGTCTATGAATTGTGTTGAGTTCATGAAGATAAGGGGTGAAAGCAGACAAAGGAAGAAAGGAAACCATTTCATTATGCTTGGAGAAGGATCAGCATTGAGCTGGGGTAAAGTCGCTGGTCGACCTGATACTCACCATGGGTATATTACACCTCCCAGCCAGGATCACTTCTACGGTGGGGGACGCTGGTGAGCTCTACCCACTTACCATCGTCTGCAGTCAGCTCATACTTCAACCCGCTCCCTGGTGTAACGGTTGGCCAGCACCAAAGCCACGCATTTTTTCCGAGAATGGATTCGATGTTTTTTCTTCTACCAATGTTCTGAAGGAAAATCAGGAATCAGAGCTCAGGTAACTCGGAAAAATGCACAGTACATATGGGAATTTAATCTGGATTTCGACATCAGTATCAGCAAAAGCGCAGCCTGCGAGAAAAAGAAAATACCGACTTCGCGAATCTTTCCTCGGCGAACCATTGTGGCCGCCTTATCCTTTTCCCAACCCTCGATCGTTGTCGTGTTATTCTTTAGACCGTTGAAGTGGTATAAACTATCCGATATGTGAGTTCACGCTGGGTCCGAATTCAGCTGGAAGTACCTGAAAGCTCCGACTGCCATGAGAACGGGAACACATGCGACGTAGTTGAGAATAATGAATACAAGTTCCACCGTCTCGGGTTCATCCTTGCAAAGTTTGTCAGCCCATTGTCTAACGCGAAATAAGCTACACGTACCCAATACCGCGCCCCAAGACTGGAGTACACTCTCAGAGTTACCATCGCAAGATGATACGAGCACGCAAGGTCGACGTAGAATAAAAATCGAATGAAATGGCCGTGATTGAAGTGGCCGACACAATTATTAATCCATGGACAGTGGTGGTCTGGCAAACAGTTGATGACTTGGAGCAAGAGCGAGAAGATTTACTAACCCATACGTAGAACGCATCTTCAAATAGCGAGAGACATGAGTGCTGTGCTGCGCAATTCAAGTCAAAGAACAGACCTTCCGCACTGGCGGCAATGGTGGGTCCTCGGAGGCTTTGGTCTTTCACAATAGCGACAGAATCTGGGTCCTCCAGTCAACTTCTTGACTTCGTAGCCTTCTGCATTCGTGTCCGGTCTCTGTGTATACCGTTCAATCCACCACAGTTCGATGCATAGTGGCGTTGTAGCTGACCCAATTATCTGGTGGGTGTCCAGGGTCTGTCGTCACACATAGGAAGTAATTCCAAAGCAACATCCCGACAAGGCAGCTGGCCCAAAGTTAGATGGAACTTGTAAACGCGCGTCCGGGACTCACTTGAACGGAACCAACAAAGTGACCAACTGAACAGAAATTTCGCGGCCGTACCAGGGCCATATTACGAATATTTGAGAGGAATACGCGATGAAACAAATAAGCAGAACGACCAAGTTGACCACCAGCCATCCCAGGAATCCGGCCATTGTGGAAGAGGACACAAAGAATTTAGATTTCAAATCAACGGCGCGTAAGCCTAACCCTAAACTAAGGCTGGCTCTTCCTCTCAAATGCGACGGTGTTCCTCTACAACGCGCAGGTTTCTAGCCCAGCCTGTGCGATGGAACTCTACCTCGGAGGCTTTACAAAAACCCCGGGAGGTTTCCGTGGACCCTCCGGCACCCAGTACATCATTTGGCTCTTTCTACGGTCTCATATTCACTCATTTCTACCAGCCGAATCGACCCAAAAACCTCTGGAGACGTCCGCAGCCCCTCCTAATCCCAGTACATTATCTGCACCTCCTTGCCCTCTCTGGCTGACTCGCGGTGCTAGCCGAACCTGCCAAAAAACATAAAGACTTCCAGAGGTTCCCCAAACTCAGAGTCGACGATGGTACACTCTACACGCCGAATATGGAAGCCATAGCTGCACTTGCTGAGAAGGGCACCTTGTCTGCGCGTCTAGCCGCCGCTCGTGCATCTGCGCTGTTCCAAACTACTGTAAAATATAATAATCAATCTGGAGGTATTGCGCTCACATTCCATTTCAGCCCGTAGCTCAAACGTCGTCCAACGAACCACGACCGTTCCCCGCAAATCGGACTTTGTCGCAAGACCAGCTGGAACAGATAACTTTGGCGCGACGCGCTGAAAGGCAGGCTCGCGAGACAACCAGTCCGCCCCAACCGACATCCAGTGCTGCTCATGAGCCAGCCAGCCAGCTACAATCGACATCCAGTGCTACAGGAATAGATGAAGGCGTTCTTCGGAGACGCGAGGCAATTGCCGCTCGTCGCGCCGAACGGTTGGCTCGTGAAGCTCAAGCGGGGGTAAATGCATCCAAAGCCCCGCAAAATCGCGCTCCTTCCATAGGCCAATCTACCAACATGGCATCGGGCATGGGTCGTGGCGCAGGTGGGCAAAACCGCGGCGAGTTTGTCCCCGCAGGCTTGCGCTCGCGAATGAACGTGCAAGGAGGCGCGCGAGGGGGACGCGGACGCGGACGCGGCCGAGGAGGGGGAGGCGTCGGTGGTTCCCGACGCAGAAGACGCGACGACGGCGTACAGGACGAAGAGGATGAATTCATGAAAGAGATTGAAGATTGGTTGGACGATGGCAAGGTCCACCTTGCTAGTCATCTCACTCCCGAGCTGCCGACAACCAACATATACAAGGAAATGCGGCCTCGAGCTGCCCATTCAGAATCTCTTCCCACTCGTGCGACGCGAGAAAACGTCGGAGGCGATTATTCTCGCTTCGTACCCAAAAACCCCCAGCTCTTCATCGCATCGGCAAGAAAAATTGGGCCTATAAACCACTCTCGCGTCATCTTGTCCCATGCCAAACAGGAAGTCGAGACCCGACTGCTCGCGAAACAGGTCGTAGAAGCTGTTGCAGCGAAGGGCCCCTAGACTGTAGACACATTCACTTTGTACTCAATCGCACCGCCGCGCGTAATAAATCCTACAGCCCCCTCCACATGAATTCGCGAGCATACAGTACAATGGGAGATGAGGTACAGGTATAAAATTCAAGAATAAGTAGTGAAACAAGTCTCCAAGATCTAGGTCGCTATTTTATGTGCCTCCTCCGTCCGGGTCATCGGATTCGTCCATATCTTGAGAAAGCTCGTCTGAATTCTGGACCTCCTGGGGCTCAGGAACATCCATAGCTTCGAGCTCAAGCTCTGGATCTGCCTTGGGCTCGACGCTACCCTCGGGCTCAGTACCCTCATCGACTTCGAATTCCTCCTTGGGCTCGACACTTCCCTCAGGCGGCTCAGTGCCCTCCTCAGTCTCCCCCCGAAGATCCTCTGGGTCGATCTCTCGACTATCGTCCGCCTCCGAGTCATGTGTAACATCCGCCATGTTCGTTTTTACGTGAATCTCTGGAGGCAGCTCGAAATCGTAGGCCGAATCATTACCATGGATTATTTCAGGCAACTTCACTCCAAACGCCTGGTGATTTCGACCGTGTTTCAACTGGCGCGGATTTTGCAATGCGCGCTGGGCAACGGTGACGAGCTGACATGGTACTGGGCGTCGTGCTGGAGTTTTTCGAGGAGCAGAAACTCTCGCTGTAGTTGCACGAACCCTCACCCTCACGCGGCGAGGGGCAGTCGATGCGGGTGCGGATATCGATTCTATCGGAGGAAGAGATCCTTTCCGGTCCAACTGGTCGTCAGGGGTCGCGCTGAACCTTGCGTCGGCAGGAGGAGTGGGCGGCTGAAGACGAGCAGAGAAATCATTAGACAAATCGTTTTGCCCTAGATCGGAATCGATAGGTGATCCCGGTCCTTCAGACATGATGTCAACTGGGGGACCGGTCGTTTGCGGTGAAGGGTAGTCGTCTTGACGAGGTGGAGGAGGGGGGTATGAATAGCCCTGATGTCCGGAGGAAGAATGCTTATCTGACATGGGCATCGACTCGTCGTCCCCGGCGTAATTTGGGTTTTGTGAGGAATAACCTATCAGGCGTGCACCTGCCGCTGTAGAGGAATCTCCATATCGCACAGTGTGATCGCGATAATGGTTGCCGCGAGAGGAAGACGAGTGGCTCTCTGTCTTCGGCTTCTTGGGAGCAGGCTGTCTTGAGCGTTTGGCTGTTGGCTGTTGGTACTCCGCAAATCTTAGACTCAGTATAACCTCACCGTTCTGAGGCTGCGCCACCGTATTAAACAGCGGGTCAAAGTTCGAGGGACCTGGTTCGTTGAACGCGGGAACTTGCGGATACCTGTTTTTTCGACTGCCAGATGCTTTGGGAGGATTTAAAGGTGTGGTAGAGGACGACGGTGGAGTGCGCCGCCGCTTCTTCGATGCCGAAGATGAGATTTTCGGGGTGGAGATCGGCGAGGCGGCGATGCTTGCACGGGCTGGCAGCTTCAGTTTGAGCTTCTCCTTTGGATGGTCTTCATCTGGGGCAGATTCCCCATTATCAGTAGCACGAACCGTCTCTTTCCCAGACAGCTCTGAGTCTCCGTCAGTGGCGCCAAATTGACCGGCAGGTTTCCGCTGTCTATCGGGGGGCAAGAGGATGCGATAACGCTCCTCCAACGCCTCGGCATTCTCGAGCATTTCCTTCCGTCGACGTTCACCTTCAAGGTAGAGGGGGGTCCCGTTCAGTCCGTTTAGAGGTTCGTCTGTGATGACCTGCGCATCGCTAGGTCGTGAAGAAAAGGAGGAGGCCGGTGCCGCCATGAAGGCAGAATTGTCCATCCCCCGTAGCTGCTCTATCCGCTCCTTGAGTTTGTACTGGGCATGTTTGAGCTTTTCCTTTTCTCGTAACCGCTGCCCCTTCTCAAACTTCTCATATTTCTTGTGGCGCTTCTCGTAAATGGCATCGTCTGTAGGGTCCTATATGTGATTTTTTTATCAGCGCAGGGTCAGAGTAGAATAAGTTTAACGGACATCGTCGTCCTTAGGCCGGCTCCTTAGACGGCTGCCAACGATCCCGCCCTCTTCTTTAACATTAGAGAACTCGGGAGTTTCGATGTTAGTTTGTTCTCTGTACGATTTGAGGACTTCTGGACGGTCGAAATAGCTCTCCGTAGCGCGTAGATTGAAGCCCGAAGTACTGGCGACAGCGAACTCTTTTGCGTACTGTTCCAGCGCGTCGTTGGTCTTGAATACGAACCGGGAATCGGCAGGAATGAGAGGTTCGTTCTCCGCTGGGGTGGCATGAGTAGATGCACAGGGTTGTTGGGGACTGTCTCATACATTTGTTCACTTGTGCGTTGAGGATCATAACGTCGACATCGCAGTTACCCACACCGGGTCCACCGCGACGGGACCTCGAGGGGAGTACACGTTTTTGAGGGAATTGAAGAGCAGCATCGAGGAGCGCGGCATCATTATCCATGGCGGATTAGGAACCCGCAAGGGATGAACGAGCGTGGCGAAGACTTTGAGTGCTGGCAGGGAACAAAAGAAGGCGCTCCAAGGCTGCTTCTTCTGCTGTCGTCGCCGCTGAGAGGGCTGAGCTTCGAGGGGGACGAGGAAATCGAAAGAAACTGGGATTTGCCGCACTTGGCCACCACCCAACTAACTTTGTTTACTAAAACAAACTTGCCCTAAAGTACATACTCCTACTCAGACCCATTCACAAACTTCCATCCATCCTTCTTCAGTGCTTCTATCGCTGTATATACGCTCTCCTTCGCCACCTGCAGCCACATATCAACCTTTTCTTTTTTTTTCTGACGCGGACCAGCACTTACCAGAATATAATCAGTGTTCCTAGAAAATCGGGGGTAATAATCAGCTCAGTCTCGACAGTCCCATAAAAATGCCCGGCCAACCATGTAGAGACTGCAAAAATTCCAACCCCAGCTCGGTTGAGTGGCTCCACGAACCCCGACAGCACGCCGGTCAAGTCTGCGAGGAAGAAGTGAGGCAAAAACGAGATAATCGATCTACGTGTCGGCACTTGCTGAATTCCATTGGCCCAGCTATCTTGAACGATCTCCAAGTTGCCAGCTCCTTGTATGCCTCGGGCATTCCGTCTTGGAATTTTCCGCACACAGATAGCTCTTCATCGGTGCGGGTGACCGACAAGAATGACGATCCATCGTCTTTTGAGTCTTGGAACAAGCTCTTCAATGTCTCATTAAGCTGACTGGGCTCCAGCTTTCGGACGAAGAAGTCCCCAGGCAATACATGGAGGTGAAGACATGGGTGGTCAATGGGAGGAGCCATCTTGTGTTATGTTTGTAAATCAGCAGGCATTTCCAATCATATCATCGTATGGTTTCTGGTGGAACTCGTTGAAGCTTAGCAGCTCCCAGCAACCTTCAATGCGTTGCAATCTGGTTTGAATATCATGCATCGTAGATGCTTGCTTAAGACCATCCTTCCGCCAACAAATAAACGTATGTCTAAATATGCCCAGAGGACGGACCGAATGGTGGATCGACCTGGTATCGCTTTTCAAGGGACTTGACGTTGATTAAGGACTGCCGCACACCCAGACGCCACTCTTGACATTCCGCCGCTGATGTGACACCTGAAAAAGGGAATTTGATGGTGGCTGTTCTCACTGATCAAATATCTCAATACATTTTGATGGGGACTACGATAGACACAATGTGCAGGGAAACAAAGGAAAACCAGCAATTACCGGCTAGTGTGGAGGTTTTAATGGTCATTGTGAGTTTATGCTGCACAAATGGTTTCCGGGTTCGATTCTTGAGTGGAACACAATTTTTTTTTGTGAATGCCGAAGGCCAAAAAATTACTGGTTAAGTGGTTAGGGTTTGCTTCCCCAAAGAAACACTGCCGAAGGCCAAAAGAATGCTGGGTTAGGTACTTGGTTAGGGTTAAGGCTTAGGGTTAGGTGGTTAGGGTTCGGGGGGGGTGTGGGGGTGAGGAACAGAAGGATTCGCGCGAACGAGGCTTTAGAGTGCCAACCTGAGCGGCCCGGCTTGGGGGACCCCCCGAGCGCAGCGAGGGAGGGGAGGGCCGCGAATGGTTGGTCCCCTTCGCGCAAATGAAGGACTAGGAATTGGCTTGGAATTAGCAGTTGCTGAATTTTGTCGAGAAGTTGACTGCCATCAAATTTCTTTATTTGGATGTCACATCAGCGGCGGAATGTGGGCAAGTCCCAGACGCAACCACCTTGCGATTCAGCAGATCGCCATTACTCGGAATCCAACTATCCCAAAACGACCCACTAGGGCCCATTATTATTCGAATCATTCCCGCCATTATGTACCGTCCATTCGTCCGTCCAACTCCCCCCTTGACCAATCTGTGGTATTTGCGGTTGAGGCGGCGGCGGCGGATGATAATACGCCCCCGGAGGCGGCTGGAACTGCATATTCATCCCAAAGGCCGACGCAAACCTAGGATTGATGTGCGGCTGTACGAATGGCGGCGAATACCCAGCGTTGAACTGCTGAGAGGGGTCGAAAGTCTGCTGCCATTGGGAGTGGGAGTCTTGTGATGGTGCTGGAGCAAACTGAGAACCGTCAGGGAGTTGCCCTGTTGCGCGGGCGATGGCCATTGATGTCGGAGAGAGGGGACGAGGAGGAGGATACGGGTTGTGAGAATCGTCGCCGTATGACGAAAAGTCCTGTTGACCTGAACCTCGCCGATTTTTGTAGGATGAACGGTCGTGACCGCGACCACGACGGTCGCGGTCTCTTCCTCTCCCTCGTCCTCTCCCCTGATCGAAACCTGATCCACGGCCCCTGCCACGACCTCGTCCTCTCCCGGCAGATTCCTCTCTCGAATTCGCTGAGACGTTCGGAAGAGACGCAGAAGTAGACACAGGAGTTGAGGATTCGGCCTCAACAACAGGCACGTTGTTGTACTCGTCCGAATATGGATCGTCGTAAGGTATCGGTGCTGGCCGTGACCCCATACCAAAATTATCATCATACGGACTGTAGTCGTCGTAGGGGTTTCGTTCTAGATAGGAAAGCTCCTGGTCACGCATCAAAGCAGGCGACGGCGTTGACGCTCTGGACGATACCACAGAGTTGGCGCGAGACTCCCCCCTCCTTCGAATGAGTGTAAGTAGGAGCGGAGGGTGTAACAGAAATATCGTACTTCCGTTTCAGCTGCCGTTTATGTGCGGCCTCTGCCTCATCGTCCGAGAATTCCAGCTCGTCGTCGGCTGGCTCTTCATCATGCATATTGCTAGCATCACTGCCCTTGAACCGCTTGATTTGATTCAAAAACACAAAACGGCTGCGCTGAGGGACGTGGTAAACCGGGCGAGACAATTGAACTTTCTCCTTGTCGAGAGGATAGCTTGCGCTGAATTTAATCTGGTACATGGGCTGGGTGGTCGGGCCAAAAGTGTCATAGATCTAGAGAATGCTCAACGGCAGAATCGTGCAGAAATAGTAACACGGACGCACGTAGCCGAGAACCTTGCGGTCTTCGAATACAAGCAGAGTATCACAGTCCAACGCCTTGTCGGAGGCACGCGCCAAGAGCTCGGCTGGGGCACCCTTGACGATGACCGTCTTGTCGATAATGCTCATAATTTCACCTACCCTCTCGAGTATTTCGTCAGAGCCAATCTCTTCAATATCCGGAACCACGATATCCGTCTCCGCGACCTCGTTTTTGGTCTGGAAGTATGAGGACGTAGGTGCAGCGACGCCGCCAGATTCGTCGTCCTCTGCATCGAGTTCCGTGTTAACGTTGTGCTTTAATTTTGCAGCGCGTTGTTGTGGATCAGAGTCGTCCTCCGAGTCGGATTCCGAACCACTCGAGTCGGATTCAGACGTGGATTCCGCAGGGGCAGAACCACCAGCAATTGGTGCTTTTATCGCCTCGTCTTCAACATTGACCAGATCGGCCTGAATTTCATCTTCACTGCCATTTTCGTTCTCGTTCTCGCTGTCGCTGGAGTCGGAACTGTCGATATCGCCGTCCTCGACCTTTGGCAATAATTTCTGTGCAGTGGGTTCCGGTACTCCAACGAGATCCTGTATGAGAAGTAGGTCTTGAGGAACCAAGCTCGGGGCAGCAAAACTCATTCGCGGGAGAGCGCGTTTTTGCTTCGCGTCTGTCGGCTAACAAAAAATTTCGACGCGTCACAGTGACACGGTCACGTTCATCCTTCCGAAAATTTGGATGTGGCGATCTCGAGCTGCGTTTTCTTCTCTGCGCCGCTACTCGACGGCTGGCGGGCCAGAAAAACCGTCACTGAAACTCGTCGCGGAGCTCCGGAAGCTCACGGAGGTCTCGATAGTCAAAGCCCGGGAGGCCCTCAGCGCGTCAAACAATAATGTCAATGACGCCCTCGAATGGCTGAAGCAAGACCTCGTCGCGTCTGGTGCGAAAAAGGCAGAAAAGCTGCAAGACCGCAGCGCGAACGAAGGTCTCGTCAGCGTCGCGATTCTGTCCGCAGGGAGCGGCCCGCGCGCTGCAAACAACAGCGTCCGCGCCGCGATGATAGAACTCAACTGCGAAACGGATTTCGTGGGGCGGAACGAGCTCTTTGGGAAGCTCGCTGCGGACATTGCACACACCGCCGCATTCATGTCTGACCCTGCCGACTTCCAGTCATGTTCTGTCGACGTTTTGAATGACACCCCGTTATTGTCTGCCGTTGACCCGAATCCTGACCCAACGGCCACGGTGGGACGCGCCATCCAGGATATAATGACCAAAGTCGGCGAAAAAGTCGCCTTGCGGCGCGCTCTCACTGTTTTCCACGAGCCAACGCGTAGTCCAGAGCTAGGGCAACGACTCATATCCTACCTTCACGGCTCAATCAATAATCCGCATCAAGGACGTATAGGCGTCCTTGGCCTTCTTGCCCTCTCCTCCCCCAAACTCCGTGATTTGTTTGCATCCAAAGAATTTTGCGATGAAGTTGAACGACTCGAGCGTTCACTCGCGCGACAAATTACCGGCTTCGAGACGCGCTCGGTTCGAGCTCCTGTCGACTCGAAAGATGAAACGGCACTCTATAACCAACCATTCATGTTCCCTGGTGACCTATCTGGTCAGCCTGTTGGCGAGGTCTTGACTGCTTGGGCACGGGAGCGTGGTTTGGTAGATCCCTCTGGAGAAGGTGGATTGCAGGTTGCGCGGTTCGCAAAATGGACAGTGGGCGAATCTTTAGAGTCCGAAACAGTGTCATGACATTGTCGTTAATGCAACATACAGCCAACCCAGCTCATAAATATAAATATATAACTTTCATTCGGGTCGTTTATCAATCCTCTGAACATACGGAAGACCTAGGCGGCTATATTGTAGCGCAAAATTGCGATGGTCGTCTTTCAGGCAGAGCGCGCTGGGGAGAGGTTAATGAAACCCATAGTGCTTCTGGTTTGACGACTCACAGATCTGTGAAAGTTGTCCAGAAAGCGAAATCAAAGATAGGGAATTCGAACGCACAAGATATTCCAATGAACTTGAAGTAAGTTCCGCTAGCCTTGAGACTCGTTCATAACATGTATAACAGCCAAACGAAGTAATACATACAGTAAACTGAGATCCCGAGATTCAGCAAGCGGTCGTCAAAAGGAAAAATCCACTTACAATATGCCACCATGCGTGAAGCTCCAAGAGCACAAAATGAGGGTTTCCAAGCGCGGCTTTCCACCGCGTCAACGGTTTGCAAAAGATGTTGTCTATATTCCATAGCAGAAACGCGAAGACGAATTGAGCAGCTCCGAACGCGAAGAGTGTTCCGATTTCACGTCTCTTCTTCGCTGGAATGCTTGTTCCGAGCCTCGATCGAGTTAGAAGATAGCGGATGCGGAACGCAATGGTAAACAAGAGTCCAGCAAAAACTACCTGATGGTAGACTGGGTTACGATTCACATAGCTATTAGATCCTTTTAAGTTTCCGGCGAAAGGCACAAGGAAACAGACGTACTAGCTCCACGTGAATAAGACATTGAATATTACAGCGGCCACAGTGAGAAGACGCGTCCTCAATGACTTGAAATTAAAGCCCGAATCCTGATCGAATAACAGCCAGAGGGCCGTGCTCGTAACATATATCATAGGTAACTTTAGAAGTAAGTACAGTCTACTTTCAAGATATGCGACACGAAACGCACCTCGTCTGCGAGCTGAGCCTGGAATTGAAGCGTTGCATGAAACCAAAAGCTCCCTAGACCAACTAAAGCAATGCCCTGAACACAAATCAGGAGGCAGCATCGAAACAGGGCAGCAGTCGACGTGCCATATATCCAATCATAAAGCGAGGGGGAACTATAGCACGATCAGGACCGCGACGAAGCAAAGACCATCCACTTACGATATTGGGTGGTGCTCAGATATGCACCGTACAAAGCGAATCCGATTGTGACGATATTAGAGAAAGTGTTGGCCATCTCTAAACGTTTCGTTGACTATGAGGGGAACACCGTGAGGAAGAGGCTCCCGGACCTGCAATATAGTACGAGAATTGATAGTTTGCCTATGGCTTTTGAGTTACGAGCAAGATAGCGCGATAGTGAGTGCACTCACCTCACACCAGTCAATCGTAGAGGTCGCGGCTCCATGATAGCCAGGAGCGTCAAGAGCGTGTGGATTAGATGAGTTGACGATGGCCATCGAGTTCACGTCCGTTGCGGGGGGTCACAAACGCGCAGAACAAGGTCCGAAGAGATAGTAAAGGGCAAGTAGAGTTGCTTCATGAGGTTCCTAAAATGGACTGCTCTCCGGCTGCGCGGGTGTCAATCTAAGCTGATGTCACTTGCTTACTGTGGCCCGAGAAAAACGTGGAAGGTCCGGGTAGGTCGGGTGTTGGTCCGGCGGATGGTTGGACGGAAGAGCGGCGGCATCAACAAACTCAGGCATCAACAATTCATTGAACGGCGGTCCGGAGCCCCAAATCTGGCAGCCTCATCAAGTTGAAATGGACGCTCTTTGAAAACCTCTTTCTTCCTGACATGCATGGCGCCAGCGCTGTCTCGACGTTACCTGGATCACGCAAAAACTCTTGCCCCTACTGCCAAAGATATTTTGAGGGGGGGTTGTGAATTGTCGTCAGAGTTTCTCGCAAAGGGCGTTTCGAGTCGCATTTTCTTGGGGGACTCTGGCGCAATTCATCTCGTAAAGGGGGGATTGCGTTTTGTGATTGCTACGGTCTTGAATGTGGCACAAAGATAGCTACTGATCCAGCAGCTGGAGAATGGCGAGGAGCGCCATGGACGCGAGAACGAGAGTGCGTTTGATAACAGTCTGGATGTCGCTTCGCCGTGGCACTCAATCAAGGGCTGCCGTAACCGCAGGGCCCGGAGTTACCGGAGTCCTGAGATGGAAACAAAGGACGCGCGCGGCCAAAGATTCTCTGCCGCGAACCGTCATGCGCCGAGCAGGCACTTCCCTCGCTCGTCGCAGCAACCAGCTCTGCAAGGCCTCTCATAGAAATATCACCACCGATTCTGCAAACCCCGGCTGCCAGATTACCACTTTGCCCAACAAAATCCGAGTCGCGACTCAATCTACTCCAGGCCATTTCTCATCCGTTGGTCTCTATGTCGATGCTGGCTCGCGCTTTGAAAATCCCTCGACCTCGGGCGCTAGTCATTTTCTAGACAGAATGGCTTTTAAAGTGTGCTTTGGCATTTTGAATCTATGTTACTTTCTTACAAATACTTTCTAGACCACTTCGACGCGCTCAAGCGACGAAATGGCTACAGCCGTACACGCTCTCGGCGGCCACATTATGTGCAACGCGTCAAGAGAGTCCATCATGTACCAGTCCTCGCATTTCCACCAGGGCACACCCCATGCCCTTTCTCTCATCGCGGACACAGTTTTAAACGCTTCATATCTTCACGAAGAAATTGAAATGCAGCGAGACGCAGCGCGTTACGAGGTCCGCGAACTCTCCAGCAAACCGGAACAAATTCTCCCTGAAGTCCTGCACTCCGTCGCATATGGCGGTACAGGACTCGGGAACCCATTAATATGTCCCGAGGAGCGGATAGACTCCATGAACGGCCACACCCTGCGGAAATTCATAAAGCAGTGGTACCGACCTGAAAGAATGGTCATCGCAGGCGCAGGCATGCCCCACGAGGAACTCGTTGAATTAACTGACAAGTATTTCTCATCTCTAAAATACTCCGAAACTGCCGAACCCATACCCTCCCCACTAACTCGACCAATGGCACCTCCCCCACTAGCCACCTCCACCTCCCACCCCTCCGTCCGCAAATCAATATCCCGCGCCGCCTCCTACCTCTTCCCCACCTCCCCACCCACCGCCTCCGACTCCCCCGAACTCCTCAACTCACTCCCTCCCTATACCGGCGGCCACCGCTTCATCTACGACCCGTCCTCCGAATTCAACCACGTCTACGTCGCGTTCGAGGGCTGCGGCATCCGCGACGACGACATCTACGCCCTCGCAACCATCCAAGTGCTCTTGGGCGGAGGCGGAAGCTTCTCCGCGGGCGGACCAGGCAAGGGCATGTACAGCCGCCTCTACACCCACATCCTCAACCACTACCCACAAATCGACCACTGCGCCTCCTTCCACCACATCTACACCGATTCCTCGCTCTTCGGCCTCTTTGCGTCCTTTGTGCCTTACACCAAGGGCCAGCGCTCGGGCAACACCCCCGCCCAAATTCTCCCCCACTTGGTCCACCAACTTAGTCTTCTCCTCTACACACCTGTCCCTGCCGGGGAACTCGATCGCGCCAAGAATCAGCTCAAGTCCGCTCTCATGATGGCACTGGAGAGCCGGGCTGTGGAAGTTGAGGACTTAGGTCGCCAGGTAAGTTTCCTGCCTGTGTTCATTCATGTATCCATATCTCACCATAAAAATTCTTAGGTTTTGGTACACGACCGCCAGATTCCCGTTACGGAGATGACGGCGAGGATCGACCAGCTGAAGCCGGCAGACATTCGGCGGGTCGCAGTAAAATACTTTGGACTGCAGTCGGGAGGCAAGGCGTCCGTAGTTTGCATGGGGCATGAAGACACCGGCCCTTGGGAGGAGGTGTTTGCCAAGTACAGCGTAGCTGCATAAATGTTGTCGATATCACCCTCAAAAATACTAATCATAACGCCTAATCCCTCCTCGAATCGATTGCGCCACTCCATCTTACATAGATACATGTGTGAAAGCAGTAGATACATAATTCATGGTGAGTGGTAGATTTGAAACCTGTTATTAGGATATACAGTGCAGAGGGATGGCGAAGAATGTCCATATGCAGAAACCCAAAGATACATAAACGAGTCAAATGACTGACAGACCCCAATGATTTTTTGGAAGCACATCAAGACCAGGCGGGAGCAACAAAACCGCCTGCCTGGCCAGCTCCTTTGCCAATACTCGTAGCGATAGCTTTCCGTTTGTCCTCCCACGCCTTGAGCCCGCGCAACAGCTGAATGATCTTGTCGCGCTTCCCTTGCCGGATGTCGTTGATGCTCACGCTTCCCATGCGCACCTCATTATCCAGCAAAAAGTCGAACAGGCGGAAGAGCCCGTCCAGATTATCATCACTTGCGTCGCGGGGGAAAGCCGAGTCGGGGACGGGAGGAGAAGACGGCTTGCCCTTGATCGATTCCGCTAGTCGTAAGAGCCCAAGACCGTCGCAAAGAGAACCCGAAGGGTCGGTGATCTGCAAATTGGACGGGAGGTGGCCATTTGCCCACTCGATCAGACCATCGTCGACGGGAGTAGGCTGACATTGGCGGTGAGGACAGGGTTACGAGGCTTAGAAAAGAGCAAAACTTACTGCTTGCTGTGAGCTCATTCTCCTTGCAGGCCGAGCAGGGGCAAACGACTGCGGCGAGCCGGGTACGGCGCTTGAGCCGCCAGGAACAGGCTCCGCGGCAAAGAACGAATCAAGCCGTGTGCGCTCCTCTTTCGGTGTCGACTCCGGGGGGACGAAACCGGTGAGCATGAGCACGCGTGCATCTCGAGTCGAAGGCTGATCCGTATTCTCCCGCCTCATCGCCCGCTGTGTTGCGGCGCGCGCGGTGGGAGAAGGAGGCCGTGGGGCAGGGTTCATCGCCTGCGCCACTATCAAAGGGATGGTCGGGATATTCACAGACGATACAACAGGCTCTGCGAGCACAAATCAGAGTGGATACAGCAATCCGCGACAGAAACTTACTTGAATAATCGCGTCCGATGGTTGCCTTCATGATCGCCTTCATCCAATCACGGACAATAGTCTTCTCGTCAGAGCTGAAGAAGTGTGTTTTGTCGTGGTCATGGTCAATCCTAAAACCATATCGCCCAGGATCCACATTTTCATCGACAGTGACCTTGTAGCCAACAATGTTTATGTAGCCCTTGATCTTGGTTTCCTGCAGAACGATGGGGTCAAAATCAACTGCGAAAACGAAGAATTGACAGAAGGCGTACATTTTTGTTGCTGCTCTTCAAATAATACATATCGGGTCCTTTGAGAATGAAGTACCGCAGCTTCCAACTGTTGTACCTCTCTCCCTTCTTTCGCATCCACCCTATATGGTCGGCCTCTCCAATTTGCTCGAGAACGCTCAGTCCCGGCTTCAACTTGGACGGACCAATCACAGCAGCCGCTGCTGCTGCTGTGGCTGATGCTTTGGCTGGATCCGTTGAATGGCCGGAAGAAGTCCGTTTCCGTAGCAGGGCCGGGTTCCCGGGTGGTGACGGCTGCAGGGCAGTCAATGGGGTGAGCGCCTGCACAGTCGCTGATGGGGTAGACGCCTGATTTGGAGTGTGCGGCTCATTGCCAGGTGTCGATGGTCGCCCACTTTTCTTACGACCCGGAAGGGTGAAACCAGAGGAAGTCTTTCCTGCGTCCTCGGAACCGCTATTGAACAAAAGTCAGACAAAGGCCAATTTAAGCACTGCAAGCACGAACGAGGAGTAACGCGGTGCCGGTTTGCGACCCAGGGTACCGCCGAAAGAAGCGCCGAAGATGCTCAATCGATCGCCGGTCCCCTTCGACTGGGTGCTGGTGTCGACACTCTTCTTGCCGCGGGCGTGTCTTCCAGGTCCCGGAGCGATATTGCTCTCCTTCTTCTTCCCGGAGACTTTCCCTTCGATCTTGGTCTCCACCGAAGCCTCTGCGTCTTTGGAATGACTGCTAGCAGCTGAGTCTTTGTCTTTGTCTTTCTCCTTGTCTGCAGCCGTAGAAGAATGCGGGGAGCTGACAGGCGAGCGGGTTCCGAAAATCCGTCGACCCAGGGAAGCCTTGGCATGCGGTAACTCGCTCTACATGGAATCATGAAAAACAAGGAAGCTGTAAAATGGCGCGAACTTTACCTCACTCATTACTGCACGTTCATCTTCAGGAGCTTCCGTCTCAGCGACTTGGGTGGCGGAGACGTTGAGAGCGCCGTCACTCGGAGAAAGCGTCAATTGAGCAGGTCGTCCCTTGGAACGAGCCCCGTTCACTTGCTCGCCAAGATGAAGCCCCGCCGAGGTGCTCTCGTCCATCGGGCTCGCGGCAAGGTCACCAGGGCGTGGAGCACTTTCAGGGCTCATGAGGCCGTTGCCGTTGGCAGTAGCACCATAGGTTTGGGTTAGATAGCCATTGAGCGGTGAGCCGACAGAAGACTGCAAACTGTTATGGCCATTATACGACTGTTGAGAATGAGACTGCGACTGTGTCCTTGAATGACCATGGAAATTGGGTGAGTGTGGATACGGCTGTGAGTGCTGTGAATTTGAGTATGCTACCGCATACTGCGGATGCTGAGGTGAGTTTTGAGCTAGAGAAAACGATGCAGAGGGCGAAGGTGGCCGGCGGAGTTCAACAATTGCGTTTGCGATACGCATACGCTTCCCGAATGCCATGATGCCAATCTCAGTTTTGAGAAGATTAACATCAAGGTCAAGGAGGACGTCTCCGGTAATTTCTTGCTCTAGATGCAGGATGAGAACATGGCCCTCGCGAAAGGGAACGATTCCTCACCTGTGAATTTATCGCAAACATCCTCATCGAAACCTTTGCTCTTGAGCCAGTCTACCACTTCTTCAACCGTCCATTCCGATGGATGCTTTGCGGCGGCGCTCGCATTGCTGGCGTGACCGCTATCATCCCGCCTTTTGCCTTCGCTCACGACGGACAGAGGAGCAGAATGAGGTGCAGAATGCACACTGCTGGGTTTCGATTGCGGTCCGAGACCAGCCGCCGTAGACGATGCGATACTGCTATGCTTGGAGGCAACGGCGGCGGCCGTGGCAGAGAGTGCAGGAGATGGTAGGCTTTGGGAAGCCACGATGGTGTCGCGCAGCGGGGAGCTCTCACGCTCAAGCATAGCGGGAGCTGCTACCGGGGCGGGTGAAGGGGAAGGAGGTGTCCCGGCAGATACAGGTGTTGGAGGTATTGCGGTGTGTGCAGCTAAGTCAAGAGCAAACGTAGACGCCGTCGCCGTTGCAGGATTTTCGTCTGCATTACGCAAACGTCCAAGTCCGTCAACAGGTTCAGACGGTTCATCCTCCTCCGGGATGTATTGATCCCGCAGCGGTGAGGTGGTATAGTGGTCTTCATCATGGTGTTCGTCATCTTCTTCCGCATCACTCTCGTCACTGAGCTCGACAGCGATGGGAGGTAGTCGGCTGCTCGACGCAATATTGGAGGACAGCGCTTCGAGTTTTTCCGCCTCTGCGAGAGCCTCTCGAGCTTTGTCGGCGAGACGTTTCCGAACGCCTTTCCAGTCCTCAGCTTCACTGAAATCGTCCTCCTCCTCCGAATCCGTCGTCATGCCATGGCTAGAAGCGAAACTGAAGCTGCGAGCATCATGATCGAGGTTAGTATTACTTCCTCGATCACGGCTACCGAGCTGCTCGATGGCTTGCTGAACGTCGGTCATGGTTGCTTGCATCACCTCGCCGCTAGACCTGACTGGCTCCGTAGCATTATCATTAAGATAAATATGAGGCACGGGGGAAGCCGGTGAAGTGTCGTCTGCGGACTCGGGTTCTTCAGCAAGCGACTTGAGCGGAGCGCTCGTCTCGGGAGTTTCACTCGGTGAAGAAATAGCGTAAGATTGGGGAGGAGTAGATTCTGCTGGCGGCGTGGGCGTAGTATAGCTCTGAGGAAATAGGCCAACTTTTCCTGCGAGATTGCGTCCCCTCCACCAGCCATCGTTGTAGAGATCATCCTTTTCCACGACCTCTATGCGTTCCCCGGCATGGAAGGAGACCTCGTCTTCGTGTTCGGGGAGAAAGTCGTGAAGGGCGTAGACGTAGTCAGCCATTGAGTGCGGGGAGCACGATGGTTAGAAGCAAGCCAGACAATGGTGGGACGAGATATCCGACGAACAGTTACGTACAACACCGAAAATTCTACACAGGGGAATTTCGTACAACTTGAACCTAGACCTACACCTTACAGCCTCTTCCATCGCGTGTCCCGTCGAGTGCTCAGATAAATTTCAGATCCACTCTCACAGCAGCCCATCCATGCACTTTGTGAAGTCGGCATTAGATTTGTTGTCACAAATCGTTTCCCGACATCCAGGCTTTCCCCCAGCCCAAGCACATCCCACACTGTCAATTGCGCAGAGCGGGTCGCCCCCCGACGTGAAGTGCATGCGTCCTGGACGACCAAAACTCGAAAATTGCGCACCTCCCGAGGTGGACACACTCTCTGAGGTGATGTTAGTTGATGACACACATCTTGTTATGTTTCGGCACCTTCAGTTCCTGGTCGATTTCCTCGCTCGCGCGCTCCCTCTCTTTCTCCAGGCGGTCTAGAATGAACCGGGCAAACCATCCGGCGGTGTTACCTCTTACGCGCGACAGTACTGCCCCCGCCGCAGCCGGATCTTCCAGTTCATCATACAGTTCTTCCAATTCGTCCGTAGGCTCACCTAAAAACCGCGAGTGACATGAGACTTGAGACTTTTCAGTATCAAAAGCTCCCAGCCGCTCACCGTCCTCGGTAGGCACAAACTGCGGTCCTGCTCGCTGTTCCATCCGCTCCGCGTAGCCCTGGAACCGCATCTCCTTCTTGGAAAGCTCTTCTCGAAGTGTATTTTCGTGCACTTCGCGGCGACGCTATACGTATGTTTTGTCAGCTAGAACTGTATAAATCAAAATTACTAGGAAAGACAAACCGTCCACTTCTCTTGAGTCTCTGTCTCCTCACGCTCGTTTCGCGGCCCCTCGCGCTGCTTCTCGCCATTCTCGTCTTCACGAAACTCAAGAAATGCTATGGGATATGTCTAACCCCCGCTTATTCAGTCTGGTGCAGCACGGACTGGAGCAGCATCTTACTTTGAGAATCACGAAATCCAATGCAGCAACCACTCCTCCATCCCCCGTCAAGCTATGCATTGTCGCAATCCAAGGCTCACTATGAAATCCCAACTTGGTGTGCCAGGGGACTAAATGCGACGAATTACCCGACAATACCAGATTTGTGGAATTGTATGCCTCAAGCACCTCCGACGCCTCTTTACGCTCGGAATGAAGCTGGCCGTTTAATCAGCTGAGATGAAAGCCAAGCATATAAATTGCGAACCTTTGCGCCGACAACCCCAATCTTCCTCCCGACACGGATAACACCGCGCCGCACCGCACGCGCGAGCGGTATGTCAACCTGGGCGCGCAGTCGGTACCATCCATCTGTCACTTCAAGTTCGGGGTGTGGTGGCAGCGGCAACCCATCCTCCGTCATCCCTGGCTCGCCCCAACTGATGTTCGAGACACAAAGTACCATGGGACTCGCGGCAGGGGAGTCCTGGGTCGCGATACGCCGCAAAGGCGGACGCGCTCCCCCGTTTAGCTCCCGTTCATATCTAACGAGCTTCAGTCGTATCCCATTCAATACTTCAAAGAGAGAAACTCACCGGTACAGCATCTGTCGCATGACCTCGTCCCAGCACCACCGCTTCGTTCGTGGATCGGTTTCGCTCGAAGGGTCGAGACAGACCATTCCAGCAAGCTTCCACAAGATCAGCGCCCAGTGATTGTCGATCCACGGCTTCGTAGCGAGATGGCACCCTCTACTCAGTAGCTCATCCAATACAGCTGGGGATCCGAGTTGCTTCGGCGGACTGGGAGGTGCATTTGACGGGTCAGTTGTGCTAGGCGTATGGAATGAGTAGTAGAGAGCTAGCATGGGCGTCATTTGCTTCAGTTCCGAGACGACACTGTGTGCACTTTAGTCAAATGTTGGTGATATGAATAGCATGAACTTCTCCACATTCCAAAATTCTCGAGTCTCTCGGATGTGTATTGTTGAGGCATCAGCCCGGACGATAACAATGTTTGTCTGGAAGCCGGTTTCGCTGGTCGGCAAGATCAGAACCAAAGGTCAAGAGAGGACAAAGGATCGTACTCAGGTCAAAAAACTGTTTACCCGCTCTGTTCATGTTCCCTGCAGGGCGATCGTTCCCTTGTTTTCCGGGGACCGACATAGCTAGACTAGACTCGGCTGCTTTTGCCTTCTCTCGCGCTTCTAAAAGCACTCGTCCTGGCTCGCCTGGTTTCATCCCTGCTTTGAACGGTGTCTGAAACGCAGGTCTGTTCTTCGACAATCTGGATCCGACACTACTTGGCATTCCAAGCCTCATTGGAGTGACAAACGAAGCCGACGACGGCCCAGGACGTAGGGGTGTTTGCGGGGTGAAGGAGGGTGCAACAAGTGGATGCTGCGAGCTCGCGGAAGCAAAGGACGGCGGCGGCCGCGCGCCAGGATTTAAAGGGCTGCTTGCATGCGCAAAGCCTGATTTAGCCACACTTGCATTACGCGCACTGGCAGGGAGTAAGGGAGATTTGAAGGGACGGGGTTTCGTGAGGGCCTTTCCATTGACTGAGCCTATTGCAGATGAAGAGAAGGCGACAGAGGAAGAGGGACGGGAAAAACTGGCGGGGCTGGGAGTTGCGGGAGTATTGTATATCGCGTTATCAAGGGTTCGCAGGGCAGGTCGTTCGGGCGATGCGCCGCGAGAGTGGGGTATGTTGAATTCCGATGCAGACTTGAAGAGGTTTTCAGAGCCCAAATGCGACTTCGTCGTCACAGGTCCCGAGTCAGGTGTTTCACCCATATCCTCCGACCAGCGCTCCAACTTCTTTTTCGCGTCTACAAGTGCAGCCGTCGAAGGGGCAATGAACCCCTTGTTGGATGCCTTCATGAATCCGATAGGAGCGCTCTGGGGATCTGTAGAGATGACAGAAGCTGCAGTTTGAAAAGCCACCTGCGCCACGTCCGACGCTGGGGCAAACCACGCGTCGTAGTCGGGTTCTGGTGGTGCTTCAGGCGACGGCGAACGTTGAAAATCGCGTTTCAGTTCGTCTTTATCCTGTAGCATAAGCGCAGCAGATCCAAACCCGGCGAATCCAGTGGCAGAAGGGTGGGGCGCGGTCTCGATATGCTCTGTTGTGTCTGAATGAGTATGTAGGCTTGCAGCCAACGCGAACCCCTTCGACACGGAAGAGAAGCCTGTGGCATAGTTTGGAATGTCTTTGCTGGGACGCAAGGCAGCAGCAGATCCAAACCCCGCGAACTTGACGACAGACGAGTTTTCGGGTTTGGATGAATCGTTATTATCCGCGAAGGGATTCTCGGGGTCGTCGTGGAGTTTCGAATATTGGAGGAGGGGGTTTTGAGATGATTGGTCGTGCACTGCGCTTGAAGATTGAGATAATCTTGCTTCGAGTTCGTCACACGCAGCCAGATCTTCCTGGCTCAGGTCACAAAATTGGGCGTCGTAAGTGGGTGAAGAGAGCAGGAGCCGCTGGCGCTTTCTTGCGGGGGAGGTAGAAGGGGAAGCATCTGAGAAGTACCAAAATCATTAGGCAGACGGCATCACCCACGAAGCACACACATACCGAATCGACGCATCGGGCATGGGTGTTGGGTTCTGGCGCGTTGAGTCACATCACGTTGCGCGTGACAGCGAACACGCTGGACTTCGGCAAAAATTCCACAAAACCCAGACTATACGATTTTTATGAACGATTACTAGACGGCTAAGTATGATATGTGTTATTCCTCTCTCATCCGCAGATATTAGGGTATAGGCGCTCCGTCGGATTTTTGGGGATCCACCCATTAGCCAGTCCAGCTTGATACGACCACTCATCAGCATTCTCCGCCTTCCATGTCCTGTTTAAATGGTGAGAAAGTATATTCAGAGATAAAGTGGTCAATTTACCACTGAACCCAGCCCTGGCCCTTCTCGTAGGTGATGGCTTGTGCCTCCCAACGCTGCCGTAGGAATGTTTTGTAACTCGAGCTAAACGACGAAGCCTTTCCAGTGAGACCCGCACAGCTGCCTACGCGAGTAGATCCCGAATAAGTTCCATCGTATCGGGATCCGCTCCCTCTTCCAAGAAGATACTTTGCGCAGTCCGTATGAGCTGCGCCATGCAACCTTGTCAGGCCGAGATTGAAACGGAGTTTGAATACGAACCTGGCGTCCACTCGCCAACGATGATCCATAAACCGAAGGTGGAAAGCTGCGAACCTCTACTGCATACAGAACGAATGTGGTCCGACATGGACATTTGCTGCTCCTGCGAAAAGTGATCTTAGATAATCAACAACCAAGGTCAATAGAAACCCACTCCGTGAGAGAATATGGTATAGATATGGGTGTCCATTGCAACACCCTCATATTGAGGGTAGGCAAGGAACTTATTCCAATAGCTCAAAGGCTTTATTGCAATCATGAGCCGCTCAAGCTCCAAGTGATGAACGACGTACCTGGAACGCATCATGAATGAGCATCAATGTGTTGCCTATAGTATGCAATCAGGGCAGGGTTTTAGTAAAACTGACAAACGAAACTACTCTGCCTAGCAGACCCATAAGGGTATCTTGCGACAAGAAGAAGTTAACAAGTAGGTCTCGGCGGGGAACGCATAAGCACCCACCTAATGTTTCCGTAGCTATCGTAATAAAACTGACATTCAAAGTTAACGATTTCGTCAAACACAGGAACCGTATGTGCTCGCCTGTTTGATCACCGATAGCCAGTTATTGCCATTATATCCCGCAGGTCTGTGCCCCAGAAAGATTAGCTAGAGCAGAAAGCGAACGCGAAGAATCAGGTCACTGAACTCGTTGAGCGGTGCAATCACAGGTACAACCGAAGGATTATCTCGGTACAGGGCGGCAATCTTCTTGACCACAGCATTAGTGCGTTTAACATTCGGGCCGTTGGAACCAGCGGTGGCCCAATCTCTTCAGCGTTAACTTAACAATTTCCACACTGAGAAAACGAAGAAGCCACTTACGCGGTACCCGCACGGCCACTATTGTCGTAACCATTCTGACTACCAGGCGCACTATGAAGGTCGATAATCAGCTTGAGACCGCGCTTTCCCGCCCAGCCAACGGCTTTATCAAGATACGTGAGTTGACCCTGGATATAAGGCTCGCCTGACAATGATTCATCAGGGCTGAAAGACATGACCGCCCAATACTCACCTCCACTGACATCCCAAGCCCAGTATCCAATCGGTAAACGAACGTGATTTAGACCAGCAGCCGCGATAGCTGCAAAATCTGATTCTGTAATGAATGTATTCCAGTGTTTGGTGAGAGCCGCTTTGGCCACTGAAGGACTTTGCAGAGACGCGAAGGTCCATTCGTCGACGATGCTCGAATTGCCTTTGTGATATTGAGGTCAGCTGTGCGAGTCAACAACAGTAGGGACTGTACCAGTGTTGTCGAACAGAGAAGGGGTGATCCACGGCTAAAGGGCAATGTTCAGACGTTCCCCCGGTATTTTATTTCTGTGTCCGACCTCTAGTACTAACCAACCACCCAGGTTGACGCCCCGCACCTTCTTGCTGCCATACGGGAATCCCGGAGAGAACGCAAGAACTGATGACACGAAAGACGCAGCCAACACGGCACGCGCAGAAACAATAATCCAGCCCATACTATTACCAAGTCGAAAGGAAGGGAGTGGACGCGGAGGTTCCGCTGACGAACAAGCATACTCTTGGAGCTTTTAAGGCCGTTTGTAAAGGGGCATAATCGATCACCGTTGGCGGTAAGTATTTCGCTTAGCCAGGCACAACCTGAAGACGTGTTAAATGACCTCCTTTATAATTGACCCGCAAGTGTTTGTTGCCGAATAGTTACTCCGTCCAGCGCTAGAGTGGAGTCCTGAGTTGCCAGAGAATCTGGGGGAGACTTTGCCTGTTCGAATCTGAGTTTGAGTCGGCGAGAAATGAAATTGAAGAAGAAACTCGAGGCTTCGCGACTCGGAGCAGGAGATTACTTTTATCCGAATCATGTAGCTCGAGCTGTTCTACACTGAGGCCACCAATTGCACCGTTGAGACCTGGAATGGGGCAGCGACGCGTTACGACAACCCAACAGGCAGACGATCGAGGAAAGATTCGCAGTACATTCGCAGAAACAAAGTCATTCATGCGGTGGTCGCTGTTGTGGTCGAAGAAGTGGCGTGCCAGTGCCTTGGGGGACCGAAATCAACTTCCGGCGCCAATGAATGTGTGGTTCAGAGCGGGATGTAAACTCGTAAAAGCGGCTGGAATTGGGCTTGAAAGCTACTGAACGACATCGGAGTCACGATGGGCGCTTGAAGTAAGTACTCACCGGGCGCTTAACCAAACTTAGTAAGACAAAATCGCGTCGTCAGCGTCGACTCCCGAATATACTGTACGCAGTCGGGTCACCAATGTGTCCATTACAATTATTCGAGTCCAAGATTCGTAGCTATTTGTACATATAAAAACGTCGCGTCATTAACATCCAACAAGCATTCAACCGCAGATATTCGGGAACATGCGGCTCGTAGGGTCATTCGGAATCCAACCGTTAGCGAGACCCGCTTGGTAGGACCACTCGTCAGCATTCTCCGCCTTCCACGTCCTAGAAGAGAAAGAGAGTTAACAAGCGAATTGCTGACCACCCACGTTACATACCATTGTATCCAGCCCTGGCCTTTCTCGTACGAAATGACCTGCGCCTCCCAGAACTGCCTGAGGAACGTCTTGTAGCTAGAGCTAAACGACGAAGCTCTTCCAGTCAAACCCGAGCAACTACCGACACGGGTAGAACCAGAGAAGCTCCCATCGTATCTGGCACCGGTGCCCCGCCCGTTGAGATATCTGGCACAGTCGGTATGCGCTACGGAACAAATTCACAAAAGAAAATGCAGATCATGACGCAGATAACGTACCAGGAGTCCATTCACCGACAATAACCCACAAATCGAAAGATGAAAGCGAGCTTTGCTTATTGCAGACAGTCTGAATGTGCTGCGACATCGACATCTGCTCCTCCTATAGCACGCGGTGAGGTCTCGTTCGATAAAATGGCAGCAGTTTTGGACACTCACTCCCTGCGAGAAAATGGTATAAACATGGGTATCCATGGCCACGCCCTCGGCCGAGGGAGACGTGAGAACGCCATTCCAATAGCTTAATGGCTACCTCGTCCGCGTGCGTTAGCCTCCCGTTCAATGACACAAAAATGTCGCAGAATACGCACCTGGAAAGCGTCATGTATGAGGACCAGCGTGTTACCTAGTGATTGTAGAATGAGGATAAAAATAAAATAAAAAGTGCCGGGTTGTTACATACTTTGCTTGGATGACCCGTATGGGAATCTTGGGACAGAACAAGTAAGAGGCAGACGTGGAACAGGTCGACCTGAACGCACCGTATATTTCCATAGCTATCATACCAAAACTGAGGCAGTCATGAGAGGACTGTGTAAAGCTTGAAAACAAAGGCAGGACTAACCTGTCTAATCACAGACAACCAACTGTCACCATTGAACCCTGCCGGTCTGCAAAAGGGTGGGAAGTTAGTGGAGTTTTGAGTGAAAAATGATGCAACTGAACTCGTTGAGCGGAGCAATTGCTGAGACGACTGAAGGGTTATCCTTGTAAAGATCGGCAATTTTCTTGATAATTGCGTTCGTGCGTTGGACATTACTGCCACTGGAGCCGGCATTGGCCCAGGTTCTGTACCAGGGCTGATTGAGTTTCGTAACAGAAACAGTGAGCTCATACATACGCGGAGCCACGATGGCCACTGTTATCGAAGCCATTCTGACTTCCCGGAGCACCGTGAAGGTCGACGATCAATTTGAGCCCGTGGTTGCCCGCCCAAGTGACAGCTTTGGTGAGGTACGCAAGTTGACCTTGAATGTAAGGCTCGCCTTGGACGTCTGTTCAGCGAATGGAATAGGATACACAGAATCACACTCACCCGCGCTAACATCCCAAGCCCAGTATCCAATGGGTAATCGAACATGGTTTAAACCTGCGGCCTTGATAGCAGTAAAGTCGGACTCGGTAATCCCTTGTTCTCGGTTCGTACTTAGAATCGAAAAACGGCCGAGTTTACTCACAAGTGTTCCAGTGCTGAGTGAGGGCAGATGTGGCGGTGGATTTACTCTGCAACGAGCCAAAAGTCCATTCGTCAACAATATTCGTGTTGCCTGAGTCAAGGTGTTAACGTTAACGCGGCAGAATGCAACGTGTTGGACATGCCCGTGTTGTCGAATAAGGAAGGGGTTATCCAGGGCTACCACCAACAGTCAACGGCGAGCAAAAGGCTACAAGAAATTAGACGGAAACCTCTAGGACCAACCATCCACCCAAGTTAACGCCTCGAACTTTGGTGCTGCCATACGGAAAGCCCGGACTGAAAGCAACGGCGGTAGAAACAAGAGATAGAGAGAGAATGGCGCGTAGAGTGTTGAGGAAACGCGCCATGACGGAGAACTTTGCTGGCAAAACGAAGAGCTGGGTTTTATAACGCCACAGGAAGCTATAAGCGCCATTGATCGGACGAGAAGAAGCCTTGCAATGAGCTCATGTGGGCGTTGGGCTTGGTGGGGGATCAGCTGAGCTCCATTCATCACTGCAATCAGTCGTCCTCATTTTTCGCGCGAAGCGTTATTAGTCTGGGGTTCTTTTAGCGAGGAGGATAAGGCAAATTCAGGGCTCTAGGGAGTTGAACGCTGCCGAAGGTATGAAAGGTTCGAAGCCGTTGGCGTGTTTAGAAACACTGAATTCACGATGGTTGTTGCGGTTGAGAAACGTTGTCCGGATTGGGAAATGCCGTCACGGTTCGGAACCTGCGTCGGTCCGAACCATCGCGTCGACCTCAAGAAATTCTCGAAAACGTATAAAAGGGCGTCATATGCAAGGGGCATCTTCAACCCGAACACTAATCTGTCTCCCTCTGACAAACCTGACAAGATTCTCCGTCCTTGGCTGTCCTCAGTGTTGCAAAAATGGAGGCAAACCGTCCACGCGCTCCATGCTCATCTCCGCCCGGTCTTCTCGTTGTAAACTCTGGCAGACGACCCGCATGAACGTCAATTAGTAATGCTGCTCTCTTTTGTCCTTCTCGGTGGTCTTACGGCGACATGGAATCTCAAGATTAACTAATTTTGGAGACTCGGCGCATGGCTTGCTGTTGAATAGCTTGTGCTCTGAAGAAATGTGCAGACCGCACTCTTATTTACGCTATCCAAAGTTTAGGATGAATGTCTCTGGCTCGGATGAAATGCTGCATCCCCTTGCCAGACTAAAATTGGTGTTTGCGTAAAGCGTTGGTCAAGCTTACACTGCTGCTCTAGATCCAGGCTCTCCGAAATCACTCGTTTTCATTGTGTTCAGCTCCTCATCATCTTGACCGACCACCACACTCCACATCTGTTGCTCTGATTCTGATCATCTCCCGTAAATCTGTGAACTTGACCTTGCACAAAGCGCGAGAGTTTTGAATGACACATTAGCTTTTCGGCTATTTTCGTCTGTCGTTCTCGTCGGGCGCCTCGTGAGGCACAGCTTGGCGCGGGACTTGCGCCTTATCTCCCTTGACGAGCTCCCTCGTTTCTGAACATGGGCAGGGACACTGTGAGGGCTATTGTCGGAGTTGCAGTGGTCGGGGCTGTTGTTGGATTTGTAGTGGTCGCGGAAGTTGTTAACTGGCTATTCAGTCGCAAAGAGGGCAACAGTTCGGTGAAGGAACCCCGCCACGATTACTCTCACTCTCGAGTTGTGCGGCCAGTGCAGGCTGTTCCCCAGCACCACTCGGGCGTTGCATATCGGCAGTCTTCCGAGTCTCGGTACTCCAGACCCACTCCCGTAACTGCTCTAGTTCTCTCGGTATATCACACCGTCTCATATGCCATTTCTTTTTAGCAGGCGCTGCCGGGACAAAGGCGCTCCGGATATGAGCCAGAAAGCCAACAGCCTCACCAGCATATATCATCTTTCGCTCCTCAGACCTCTGTGCCGACCCAGAGGCGTACTGGATATGAGCCCGAGATACCGAGGGGTTGGCTCCCGACTCGCCGATTGTCCGACGACACACCTCCAGCTCTTTACGACCCCGAACTTGAAGAGTCCCGAGACGACATCCCGCTCTCTGGAGTGAGCACGTTTTTGCATTCGTCAGCATTGTTTAAGGAACACTGTAGGATGAACACCGTGCGATGGCAGATAAAGCATACAAAGAGATGACAAAGGCTTTTGAACAGAGCAAACTCTTGAAGCGTACGGGATTTTGGGCTGAAGCGCAATCCATGGAAGAGAAGGGACAGAAATTCAAGCGAACGATGGAAACATTGAATCAGAAAGCCAGCGATTTGATATTCGAAGGTATTGTAATGTTTGTGAAGTTGACTTGATTGAAGCCTCACGACCGTTCAAAGAAAACAACAAGGTCGATACATGCCGTGCAGTGACTCGGGACTGTTTCCTGACGTGTAGCATTCATAGAATAAGAAGCCGGGTGAGGTTGATCTTCACAGATTATTCCTCAAAGAGGCCGAGCAAAAAGTCCAAGATGCTATTTGGGCAGCTGAAGCGCGAGGAGCCTCTTCAGTTCGATTCATAGTCGGTTCGTGAGATCTTTATAGGACACTGATGCCTTCTTTGATTCAGTTTTCAAGGTCAAGGGAAGCACAGCAAGAACGGCGCCAGATTGAAGCCAGAATTGACGTCCTTCATCGAAGGGTAGGTTTATTCGTTTTACTGCATGCCAGCGCATATTTTCAAACCAATGGGTATACAGGTTAGGGCATACTGTGCGCACAGACGGACGGAACGCGGGAGTGCTGGTTGTCGAGGTATAAACGGGAAATTCGCGGTGCCGAGCACAGAAACGTGCATCGCGGCGAGTTTCAGAGAAACGGCTCGCGGCTGTGCTAACGCTGTGTCGTCATTAGCAGGTTCTACTTGGCTGGCGTCGAATATTTATAAATATACCTATACCTTGCTTTTACACGTACCACCATGTCCTCTACCGCGAGTCTACGTGCCCGCTACGAATCCGCCGGCCAGGCGCACCTCTTCAGCTTCTGGGACACGCTCTCCCCATCCGAACAGACCGTCTTCGCCGAGCAGCTCTCTGCGATTGATATTGAACGCGTCAACCGTATCTACAAGAAGGCGGTGTCCGCGGAAGCAGAAGCCAACGCACCCAGCGCGCACGACCCCATAGAACCCTTGCCGAAAGAGTCTACAGACACCGTGAAGAGCGAAGGAAAGGTGCAGGAATGGCGAGCGATCGGTTTGGAGGCTATTGCAGAGGGTTCCGTCGCTGTACTGCTCATGGCGGGCGGTCAGGGCACACGTTTGGGCAGCAGCGCACCCAAGGGCTGCTACGATATTGGCTTGCCATCCCACAAGCCTCTCTTCCAATTTCAGGCTGAGCGTATCGCCCGTTTGCAAACACTCGCCGAGGAAGAATTTAAGAAACCCGCTGGTAGCGTCGTAATTCCATGGTATGTTATGACCAGCGGTCCAACTCGTCGCGAAACCACGGAATTCTTTGCAAACAACGCGTACTTTGGTCTTGACCCAAAAAATGTCATTATATTCGAGCAAGGTAAGATACGTGTTATCCTCGTGTAAATTGGCGCTCAGACGCGTATTTCGCTTCAGGAACCCTTCCATGTCTTACAATGGAGGGCAAAGTCCTTCTCGAGACCAAATCTCGCGTCGCAGTCGCCCCCGACGGCAATGGCGGTGTCTACGCTGCCACCCGTGCCCCCCTTTCCCCCGAGGACAAGTCGCACACCGTTCTGACAGACCTCGCAAAGCGCAAGATCCTCTACGTCCATGCCTACTGCGTCGACAACTGCCTCGTCCGCGTCGCCGATCCCGTCTTCCTAGGATATAGCATCAAGAAGCAGGCTGACTGTGCTGCGAAGGTCGTCCCCAAATCATACCCTACAGAATCCGTCGGTGTCGTGGTGCAGCGTGGCCATAAATTCAGCGTCGTGGAATATTCCGAAATCTCGAAGGAACAGGCGGAACGACGCGACGAAAACGGCGAGTTGTCCTTCCGGGCCGGAAATATCGTGAACCATTTCTATACGACGGCGTGCTTGAACAAGATTGAAGCATTCGAGGAGAACCTCGCCTTCCACATTGCGCGTAAAAAGATCGCACATGTCGACCTAGAGAGCGGCGAATCCGTCAAGCCAACCAAACCGAACGGCATGAAACTCGAGATGTTCGTGTTTGACGTGTTCCCGTACATGGAGCATTTTGCGGTGTTGGAGGTATTCAGGAACGAGGAGTTCAGCCCTTTGAAGAATGCCCCAGGGACGGGTTCCGATGACCCAGACACGAGCCGTAGAGACTTGCTGGCACAACACAAGCGGTTCTTGGAAAAGGCAGGGGCGACAGTTCAGGATGGGGTAGAGATCGAGATTTCCCCGTTGGTGAGCTATGCTGGAGAAGGGCTCGAGAGCGTCAAGGGGAAGACGTTCACCAAGTCGGGACCGGTGGGAGCAGTAGAGGAGTTTGACGCTCTGGTGTAGAGAAGATGGACCTGCGTAATTATCACTCGGACGGCATTGTACTTTCGTATACCTATTGTAATCGCTCGCTTTCGTATTCGCTACTCGTTGATTCTAGACTGTGTTCGGGCTAATCATCATTGGAGGAAGCCAACCCGTTGTATCGCGCACTTTTAACAAGAGCGAGAGTAGAGGACTAGAACGAGATGTTGAGACGTTGAGGAGGTTCAAAGGAACTGAACAATGATGTTTAAACTGCGAAAGTGAGGGAAAATGAAGTGAACGCGAGTGATTAAGCACACACCTTGGCGTTAAGACCCGATACCTGAACCATACCCTGAGTTTGACGGAAGCCAACCAAACTCTTCAGCCCCTTGCACCCTGAGGCAATGCGCTAAAGGACGCTGCCTGTGGCAACTCAGGATTTTCCTTCGCCTCCGCTTTCGCCATATGTTCTTCAAGTGCGTCCGAGTGATTCAGTGCCCAATACCTAGAGATATCCTGAGCTTGACAAAAACCAACCAAACATTTCAGCTCCGTGCACCCTCAGCGCTGAGACAACGCGTCGGAGGATGCTGCCTCTGTCAACTCAGAGGTTTTCTTCGCCTCCGATTTCGCTACATGTTCCTCGTGTGCCTCCGAGTATGCTACAGACACAGACGTCGATGCCGGTCGTTCGAAGTTGTGTGCGGAATCCAGATGAGGGGGGAAGCGAGTCTCAGTGGCATCTTCGAGGAACGGGATGCGATTGCTGAAGGTAGCTGGATATTCGCAGTTTCGAGGCAGCAGAACGAAGGTATTGGGAGGTTGAGAGTGAGCGGTCAGAGAGGAGTAGATGGCAGGGACGATCGCGAATTTCGAATTGTTTCAGATTAGCTTCCGTTTGTTTGATCGAATCCTGGGTTGAACTTTCCACCCACATCCTCCACTGCAACCGTCCACTAGACGTCCACTGCTTGCCCTCTTCACGCGCTGCATTAGTGGCCACCCTGAATATTGTTTCTGGCGTTGAACCGGGACCAGTTTTGATTGGAGAATTTTGGTCAAAATCGGCGGCAGGAGACAGCAGACCCCCGCAGTCACGGCGCGCGGTGGCGACTCCACGAGAGACGAGAAGCAGACTCCTCTGCCCTGCGATGCAGACTGTCAGCAGCAGCAGGGGGATAATGGGCTCGGTTGTTTCTCCCGGTGTAGGCTGGCCTCGCACACCGTGATAGCAATGCCAACGCCGTACAGCGTCTCTCTCCTCACAGAGATGGACCTACCGTTCACAAAACCTCAAGTTCGGGGACTTTCTGGCAATATTTTTGAACCCTGGTTCTTCCGTTTTTCTGAGGGAATGAAGGATCGGAGTTTTGGACTTGACCGAGGGCGATGTCTCAAGAAACTGTCTTTCTGGGTGGCGTTATTCGAGTCTCACTGCTTGCGCTGATACATTGGGCATCTGGGCGATCTTGAATCTTCAAAAGCATCACAATTCGGTCGAAAGATTCTTTGCTTGCTAGGATCTTGAATCTTCGTCTTCGCGTTCAAAGCTGCATTCTTGACGTGTACAATGGGTCGATTTTGGCTCTTCACTTAGCGGCCCTTCACACCAGACTGTTCGTGATACACCTACGGCGCTGCATGATATTACGGTGAGTGAGTGTTCTGTCGAACTGTGGTCCGAGGGACTCACAGCACGTGATCTGATGGGCCGTCTCAGGAAAGACAAGAAAAAAGCAATTTCGATTCGTGTTGGATTCATAGAGATGAACAGAGCGTTGCTGAGGTGCCAATCGTCAGTTTCGTCCCGCAGCCAAGCCGTTTCGTGGTAAGATATTGGAAAGACGATGCTCAAGCAGTAGCATTGGCTACGATCCGAATCGGCAGGCCAAAGAGATCCAGGTTATTCCATGCGAGATTCCAGGAGGGGGCGCCATTCAGGTACTCCCAGTGAAGACTGTTCCAGCTCGTAGTCGCAAACTCTGTGGTCGAATCTTTGAAATCCAAAAGCCAAACGAGGCGGACCTTGACTGCCGACGAGCTACAGACACGGAAAGCAGCGACTCTCTTGGATTAGTCGGTGGCGCAGGTGGTTTCCAGACGGTAGAGTTCTTTTTGTGTTGACGCGTCGTGACAGCCTGCAAGTCGGAGGTTGTGGCGCAAGCACATAAAATCAAAGGGATAAGCAGTACACACGCAAGCCACACTCGCAAGCCCTGATGCCAAACATGGAGCAGCTTTGGTTTCGCTACAATCTCCCAACCCTCTGTGGCAATTCTATTCCTCAGAACTTGAACCCATTTGCGGTGATGCCTCAAGTAGATCAACTCAAATACTTGTTGTCATTGGACCGTTAAATGAACCAGTGGCAAGCTTCTTCCGCGCCATGATCGTCTTTTTGGAAACACGAGTACCTCTTCAAATGACTCCCTACCCTGCACGGCTCAAGCTGCCGTAGGGATGCAAAATCAAATTCCTCGGGCTCAATGACAAGAGTCAATGAGAAGAAGTGTATCGGAACGGGTAGATATGCTGTGCTCAATGTTTCTAGCTCGTTTTGGCTATGAACAAGCCATTAGAAGGTTCAAACTGAAAAGAATTTCGATCTTGACATGACCGTTTGCAGAGCGATTGGCTTTTCGGAGACTGTTCCAGTGTCCACCGAACATTTAAAAAGGCGCTCGCAATCATTTCAATTCGTTCCTCCCCCCCATTACAATGGCCTCAGACGACTCCATCTCATGCCCCTTCGGCGGTGGACGGTGCTCCCTCTACTGGGAGTCAGACGCCTCCCTGACGATAACCCACAGCCATCCCGTAAGTCGTTTCAAACAGACTTCGACCCCCTCAACTGCGAACTCATTGTAAATTTTCAGTTTGATCCTCCCCGCAGCCACCCGCCCATGCTGAGCATTAACAAACTCCACACTCGGTACAATCACGATTTGCATCGCCATTTCAGTCGAATTTCCATTCGGCGTCTCGCCCCTCGCCGCCGTCTGCTTCGTATTCGCCAATTATACGATCTTGTAATGGTATGTGATACAGATTTCACGGCACTCAGTCCATTTCAACTTGATACAGGACGTATACCAATCTAGAGTCCTTGTTCTCCATCTGTTCCCCAAGAATACCTAAGGTATGTTTGCAATGATTCTCCATCATCCGACGCTGACATTTACAAGGGAATTGTGAGGATGGGGCTTCAAATAATCGAAATGTATCTTTTTGTCTGTGTCGTTAGTCCTATCCGTGCTATCTTCGTTCTAAATAGTATTCCTTGATTGTGTGCGTTGTGCATCAACTGGCTTCATTTGCGAGTGCGGTGCTTTTTGGTGGCCCGGTCTTTGTTGCATCGAACTACTGTATATAATTTGTACTGGGTGAAAGAGAGTCAGAATGGACGACAAAGGTGTATTGCGGGATGGTGGTCGAAAAGAGAAAGCCAAAGTTTGACGTAGTTTTGACCTGGCCG
Source organism: Favolaschia claudopus (assembly GCA_037176885.1). Lineage (NCBI taxonomy): Eukaryota > Fungi > Basidiomycota > Agaricomycetes > Agaricales > Mycenaceae > Favolaschia > Favolaschia claudopus. The sequence goes on along the minus strand of JAWWNJ010000032.1, from coordinate 47,520 downwards.
GATTTGGCTCAAAGTGCACAATGAATGGAACCAACCCGCCCGGAAGACCTGCAAAGGCCCCTGCTCCCAACGGACCCGCACCAGCACCTGCTGCCCCTCCCCCCGCGCCTCCCAACCACACACACGCTCCCCCGGGTCAACCGCGTCCAGCCCACAACCATGGTCCACCCGTCAACGGGCACCCGGCGAAGGGAAAGAAGAAGAACGACACCCCGGTCGATCCTGCAACAATGTATGAGAGCTTGAAGAACCGTATAGCTGCGTTGGAGGAGGAGGAGGTGCTCGAGGAAGAGGAGGAACGGAGGTTCGGTGCGTTCGGCTAACTACCTCTGTTGTTGTGCGCGCAACACTCAGCTCGAACAGCCGAGGAGGCGCAGAAATCTGTCAAAGGCATGGGCGAGAATGCCATCCACGCGAAATACATCGAACTGGTAAATTGGGATGACCTCACAAGACACTTTTTTTAAAAGGCCTCCGCGCGATCTAGTTTGCGGAATTCAAACGATTGGAACGGGACCACGCCAAAGAAAAGCAAAAGCTTGTCAAGGACAAGGACGCTGGTATATATCCAGCCCTCGACCCGTCCGTTCAGCGCGTTCAAGTTTTTCGTAGCCAAAAGCCAGCTTACGAAGGCGAACCAATCCAAGGCTAAGGTCGAAAACCTTGCCCGGGAATTGCAGAAGGTGATTCGCGACGCGCCACTCTGGTGTTCTATGCTCATCGTTGAGATAGGACAACAAGCGGCTTCGGGTGAGCTATGGAACGCGACAAGTGGCACGTTTTTAACGTAGTGTAAAGGAGGATGGCAAGCGGTTGGCTCAGTCCGTGGAGGACGCCCAAGATGAGGTCTGTCCATTTCCTTTGTTGTTTCAATGCGCTCAACCGCGCTGTAGCTCATACAAATGAGAAACGACATCACTAAACGCGCCGAGAAGGCCAAAATACAGGACGCTAAATATCGGGAGATGCCCGACATTGTAGTCAAGGTCGTTTGCCGCTACCGCGCCGAGCTTTTCTTCAAAATCTCGCGCAAAACCAAGCTGTCGCGCTTATTCAACGCCTGGACTGACCGGATGGAGAAGACGGGCGGGAAAAAGGGCGCGGCCAACCAGCCAAACCCTGAGAACGCAGCCAAGTCCGACGCAGCTCCCCCTCCTGCACCGGGTGTGCCGAGTCATGCCATGCAGTTCATATTCACGCACAATGGGCGGACAATTGAGGCCGACCAGACTCCGGAGGAGGCGGGTATGGAGGATGCCGATGAGATTCTTGCGGTCGAGTTGATGGATTTGACTGAAGGTCCATTGGAGGACTGGGTACGCAGATCTTTTTATGGTACATGTCTTAATTTGACCCTTGTACCCAGGAGGAGCTCTCGGAACCTCGGCGGCAGTCGCTGAGGAAGAACTGGACGGATAGTCCTCGAGAGTGCGTTGCATACTTTGTCGATCCTCTTCACACATTAACGGCCCTCGTAGAGCGAAGAGGGCACTCACCGAGATCTTCGACGGAGTGTACGTGTCTGTTGATCTTGCCGTTGATCGCTCCTAAATCCTATCTAGTGTTCGAGAGCGATTGAAAGAGGTGCTCCGCCAATACGAGTTGCGAGAACGCCATTTCGAATGTGTGATACGCTCCAAGGAATTGGAAGTGCTGCTATCTCGTGCTCGAGCTGCCGAGCAAAAGCAGTTAGCGGAGGGGGAGAAAACTCATGCCGATAAACGTGCGGAAGAGGTGCGCCTTCTTGGCGACCACTTGCTCGAGCCAATCGTCCCTGTAACAGATCCAACAATTGCGGAAGGATCTTGACGACGCGCAGAATGGGCAGACTATGCTCATTGACAAACTAATACAGTGCTGCAAGGAGGTGGGTGCGAGCACGAATTCTTCACTGTCGTCGACTGATCACCACTGCATCGCAGCCCAACGCGGAAAGAACACAGAGGCTTTTCGCGTCGCTCCGCGAAGAATTGGAGAGAAAGGGGCCTAGAGTCAACGCCAACAAGAGTCCTACGGACGCACCTGTAGGAAGTTGATACTGGGCTCGAATTGAAAATTTTCTCAAACTTCATATCGTTTTCGAGAATCAACTATCGCAGACAAAAAGGTACGAGACCAATCGCGCAATCAGTCTCCGGCCTCGCTGTAACAACATCCGCGATGATGTTACCTGCCGCCCGTCGTTCGGTATCCCCCAGCGCGTATAAGCATAGAACATATACCATATTCAACTTCATACCACTGCACAGTACGGACGAAAGGGCTCTGTACACCAGTGTTGCTCCCACAGTGCTAATGGCCGGTGGTACATTGAAGAGTGTTATGTTCACTTGGTTGAGCAAGTACTGAGCGGATCAATGCTCAGGGGCTGTCTAAAAAAGGAAATTGATGTTCGAACCGCTAAATTAGCATGTACAGTATGTACGAGCAATTTTGGGCAATTTCCCCACTGGACAGCAAAACTAGGCAACATATACCAGGCTTCGAGACCATTCATCTGAAAATGCAACTCACAAGATCGTAATATTATGTTACGAATCCTGACTTTAGGAGGGATTCGTTACGAATCCTGACTTTAGGAGGGATTCGTTCTTTTGTCCACCGACCTTTTTCACATCATCCATCAGTATCGCTTTCTACCCTATATGGTGCTTATTTTGCAGATCATTTCCTCTTTCGTTTCACCCATCTGATTGACCTTTATATGGCTATACTCTTGTCTAATTAGGTAAATTCGTGTCTCTGTTTGGTAATTGTATTTTAAATCCCATTTGCTTCATTGAGAATACTATTTTCCTCATTTGGGCTTTCCTTGCTTTGGGTCTTCCCTCTGTTCGCGTTCTTCGCTTTCTGAGGTGTTTTGTGCCTGCCTTCGCGTCATTTCATCTTAATCTATTTACTGTCTGTCCTTATCCGCGCGAAGAAGTCCCCGTCTTGTAAGGCAGACCGGCACCTAAAGCGGATCAGGGCATAGCGATGATGGATGCGGCGCAGCACACGCCCAAGGGGCGGGTCGCTTCCATCATCGCTATGCCCTGATCCGATTTTAGGTGCCGGTCTTGCTTTACGGGACGGCGACTTCTTCGCTCCCATTGCCGGGATTGCCACAGCTGTTCCGCCTCGCTTGCATGATCTTGTTTTCCTTCTCGTATTTCGTCAGAAGAGAATCCGATCTATTCGCGCTTCCTTTGCATTTGACGCTCTCGATACTAATGGCGTCTAACAGTCTGTGTGCTACACATCTTTCTACTACTCGCTGCTTTTCGACTTGTCTCTACGGAATCAGTTTTTCTTCCCCTGCTCTTTGCCTACTACTTGTCCGTGCTGCATGACCTTGAAGTTCTCGGCGAATCTTCCTCCGGCGATGTACTCCATATCCTCCGCATTGAACACGCCGCCGCAATCCACGTTCTCCAACGAACTCAGCTCGCGGCCCTGCCTCACAAACTCTTTCAACGCCTCCACGCCCAATGATCCACACAGTCCCATGTCGAGGCAGACGACGTCGCGCATTGCCACCAGGGCTGCAAAAGTCCCTTCCTGTGTATCGTCGTTCCGCTGGCAGATGCTGATTTCGCGGCTGTGAGCGAAAACCGATGGATTGCTTGTAATGGCGTCCCGCAGATCGCCGCTGTCGTATGCGCGGATCGACAACCTGTCCAGTCGACCGATGTCGAGGGCTCCGAGGATCTCTGCTTGCCCTGTGTTCTCGTAGTAGAAGTGCAAGGTGTGCAGCGTGTCTGCCATCCTCACGGCGCTGTTGGGGTGTGGACGAGTGACCGTGACTTTATCGAGCTTCAGCTGGCGAATATCAGTCAATTGGCGTATGACGACCTCGAACGCGTTCCAGTGTCCGTTGAGGCTTTCGCGCAGGGCGAGGATGTGAAGGGTGGGGAAGATGGAGATGGGGACTTGTCGGGGTGAAATGATGTCGAGCTGAAAGTCGTTTATCTGGTGGACTTGGGGCAAAGCGAACGCCCTGCGGGGGGATCCGTCGTACCACGACGGTTTCAGCGCCAGTTTTTGTAGGCGCGGCCAGCTGTGCTCCGCCATCATGTTCGCTACCATACTAACCTCTCTTTCTTTCTCGTTCTCCACCGACATGCTTGCAATCCGATTTGCAAAAGGCATCAACACCCCATCTATCATCTCCAAGAATTGATCCATCGGTACGCTTTTTACGTTCGTCAACACCTTGTCTTTCGCTGTTACCTTCCAAGCGCCGAGATCCATCGTTATGTCTATAACGCGGTCCTCCCCGCAGCATTTCAAGCAGCGGCTGAGGAGGCTGGGGGTGGTAAATCTTTGGATAGTGATCGGTGTCCAGAGTTCAGAGAATCCCGCTACCATCTTTTCCCAGTATTTGGAAACGTAGCAGAGGGTCCGCCTTTGGTCCACGATCTCGACCCAGGCTTGCTTTGGATCTCGGGGGTCGACGACTTGGAGGAGGATGGCTTGGAAGATTTCGGGGGCCAGCGACTCGTTCATTGTAAAAGAAGACGAAAGAGTTGTTTGTTTGTCGCGGCTTCTAGTCTTTCTTTTATTTTGTTGGCGCCCAATTCATTCGCTGCGCTTCGCTTCTATTTTCGATAATGGTCTTCTCCTTTCCAAACTCAGCAAGACTTGTCATCATAATGTGTCGCTTCTGCTATTTTCGCAAATTACGTCCATTTCCTGCATTTACAAACTCGGTGCGTCTACTACTTTCATCGGCGTCGCCACTGGATCCATCCCCATCTTTCGCCAGAAGTCTGTATGCGTAAAGTGCGCGATTGCGATTCTCTGCCCGTCACAGAAAGCCTCCACCTCATGCGGAAGTACTCGTCCTCTTATCATGATGATCGTCCCGTTGGTATACTTCATCCGAAGGCGTAAAGCTGGGATCCACAGCGCCCCTCCTTTGAACGGTCCGACGACTAGTAAGACAGCCCACCCGCGCTTGGGGTCTGATTTGTCTGGATGAAGAGGTGTCTGGCGGTTATACATCACCTCTCGGCCTTCCATCAACAACGGGTCTTTATACGCTAGCGTTTCGTAGAAAGGAAAAGTCGCGCTCGCCTTCGCGTGGAGTTCCTTCAGCTGTGCGTAGTGGGTGGGATCCACTGCTTCGATGAGGCAGTTGATGCGATGGGAAACGAGATGGAGTTGGCGGACGAGTTGTATGCTGGCGGCAAAGCCTGCACCTGTCTTGAGCATGTCCCGGGAGGCGGTAGGATCCTTATGCTTTGTCGACATTAGCTGACTGCTTTCGCTGCAGCGTCTCCACTCACCGGTTGGCCGATCGCATGCCAGGCTCGCACCAATTTGCATAGTCCAGCAATTTCTCCTGCGCGTACCTTGTACGATTTCTTCTGGTCCCTGGTTTTCCCGTCCGCGCCTGCGCTCAAAGGTAGTTTGTTGTTGAAGCCGGTTTTGACAAACTCCGTTAACTCGTTCAACAGGATGGACTATAATCAAGTGTTAAGTAGGCTCCTGTAGGTCGTTTCGTTGACTCATGGAAGACTTTTCTTTCAACGCTCCTGGAAGATGAACAACCACTGCATATCCGTCGTTACTCAGTGCCATCCGAGGACGGTCGTCCATCCAGTTCACTTCATTCGTGTCGGCGACAAAGGGTGTTTGCTCGTTTCCTTCCACCGCGTCTTCGAAACTGAAGTGGGCGAATGTGACTGTGCTTTGCATGTCAACGCGCAGGTTCAAGTTTCTCTGTGTACTGGGGTTCCCACCTTGGCTTTCTTTGCTATCTGCAACGAGCTTGTTCATCTCCCGAGCGAATCCCTTTTCCATTTTAAGCAAACGTTCAGCGTCCAGACCTAAGGTCGTCGGGCGTGCTTCTGTGTCCAGCTTGGGGATCTTTATTCTTTGCTGCGTTGCCGCGCCGTTGGGAGAGCTAGGGCGTTTGCCGCTTCTGAGGAACATGGTCGCCGCTCGTCTGTGTCAGATTGTCCGGTGATTGTTTTCCCTTTTCGTTCTTAGGGGGCCTGGTTTTCCGTGGTTAACCCGGTCCGCTGCGGCGCTGCCGCGTCCAATCTTGCTTGGCTGATTGGTTCCTGTTCGGGCGGATCTGAGGTTCATCAATCGATCTATGACGCTTTTTCACAGCCTTCGGCAGCCGTCCGCGCATATATAGACCGGTGAAATCTTCAATATATTCGTCTTCTTCGGCGATACGGTCTCCACCGTCCCTCGTGCTGATGAGGATCCCTTCCCGATTAATAAGTGTTTACACTGAACGTCGGGAGGGCGAATCAGATTGCCTTGTCTTCTGTTGCTTACAACGGTTCTTGGCCTTGTCTGTTTCTTCTGGAGTCGATGTATTTTATTCGGCTCGCTCTCCTCGTCTAGTAAGTGTTACACTGAACGACAAGAGAGCGGAGCGGGCTTGAGGGGACTTCCTGCTTACAGCTAGTCTTTCTCGCTTTGTCTGTCTCCTTCAATTTTTTTTCCCTGGTCTGATATGTTTATTTGGGCCTTTCCTATTTACGTTACTTTTTATTGCCTTTATATACTCCGTTCCTTTGTCGCTGTCCAAATATCCTGTTCTTTCCTCTCTAACTTGCGCCAGCCGCCTGCTCTGCACTTTATGGTCAGTCATTCCATATTTTCCTCTTAATATGTCTCGTTTATGTCTTCCTCTTGCTAATAGATGGCGTTCGAGCCTGATCAAGCGAACCCCGCCTTGCCCTCTGCGCCTCTCAATACCGAATCCCCCGCTTCCCCTTCGTCTTTTCCCGTGGTCGCCACCGACCGTCGTGCGGTCATTAATCGTCTACCCTTCGAAATTGTCACTGGCTTCCTCCGTGCCACAGTCCTACTTGGCCGTGGTCGTACCTTCCACAAGGATCGCCACCTCCTTCGATCCGTTTGTCGATTATGGACTGCTGTGATTGACAGCGACCCACATTCGTGGAATCATATCTTCCTCGACTGCCGCACTCCCGTCTCCGTGTTGCTTTCGGTGCTGGAAAGCGCTAAGTCTGTCGACTTTTTCGTGTTCGTCGACTGCCAGTTTCCTTTCGATGGCAGAGATCAGAGCAACCTCGCTGCTCTGCTCGCGGTGTTAGCTCCTTATGCCGGTCGTTGTCGGACGTTGGAGCTGAATCTGGAGAACGACGTCCTTTGTCGTATAGTGATGGCAGAGATCCGCAAGGCGACCTTTAGTCGATTGACTTCTTTCAAGGTCGCTATGTCTTCGCCCTATTATAGAGGTCGTCTTCCGGAGCCTTCCGAGGCCCCTCTGCCCAAGCTGCGCCATGTTTCCTTCGAGTACACTTTCCCCACATGGACCACCCTCGTTTCTTTTCGACACCACCTCAAACTCCCATGAACTTGCACATGTATGTGTGGACAGTTGTGCCATAAGTATCCACACCAACTTGTGGCGAATGGCAGACGTGTGGCACCAGGTGGCAACATGCCATGGGTGCCACGAGGAGGTAGGGCAGGGAGAAAAAGCTGGAAAATGTGCCACATTTGCCACCAAAACAGTTTCTAATGGAATTAAATTTGTTACTTTACCACCGTTGCCACGAGAAAAAAAATTAGGGTTAGGCTGCCATACATGCCACTGAGTGAAAACACTTAGGGTTAGGATGCCATACATGCCACCAAGTGAAAACACTTAGCATTAGGTAGGGTTGGGCTGCCATGAATGCCACCGGCTCAAGACACTTGGTGTCGGCCGGGTTGGGCTGCCATGGGTGCCACTGACTCAAAACATATAGGGTACCTAGGGGCAGACTGCCATAGATACCACCAAGTGATATGATGTTGCATTGGGAGCATTGACTCTGCCACCAATGCCACTGCTGGTTCTGAAGGTATTTTGCTCACAAATGTTAGATGTGCCACCAGTGCCACCACCAATTCTAAAGGTGGATCTGTCAGTGCACATAGACTTGCCACCAGTGCCACTGAAACTTCTAGGCCTTTGCCTTGAAATCAATTTGGGCCTGCACTGATGGTGCTCCTTTGAAGGTAGAAAGTGGAACCATTTCTAACTTTCAAGGTATGTACAGCACAAACTCTTCACTGTATATATATCACCATCAGGACCAAGAGTATTCTTGAATGTTCCCTTTGCACTGCTGCCACTGGTATATTTGGAGGTATTTGGGTTTATAAATTGATGAAAGCCTGAGTGGTTGTAAAAGGGTTCTGTTAGAGAATAGAGGTTGCCCACCTATATCCAAAACAATATATGAATAAGAGTAAAAACAATTGAACCTGCTAGATGCAAGGCAAAAATGAGCAGCCCAGGGGCTTGCAAAGAAAACAACCTTAAGAGAGGCAAAAACCCTGGAAATTTGGGGAGATTGATAGGAGTAAATTCAGTGCGGTTCCCGTGCACGAGTACCTGCAACTGAAAAAGTAGTGCCTCCTGGCAGAATTGAACACAGCACCTCAAGCAGAAAGCATGAAATTAATAGGCTAACAACTATACCATTAGACCACAAGTCCTTAGTTGCTAGAAATTGTTTCACTTTGTGATCAGGCCACCTATTTGCAGCCTAAGGGAAAAATCCACTCAGAGAAACTGTTTAGAGCCATTGAACACCCGAGAGGTGTGTTCTAATTGTTTCAGTCATATACTGACTTGTTCTAAATATGATGAAAAGTGTGTGTCGGCCTCTGGAGACCCACAATGCACATGGTGCCACCACTGCCACCAAAGTGATCTAGGTGATCGCCAACTCGCCTCGCAACAAAACCTTTTATTGCTCTATCCTCAGGACTCATTTGCACATTCTGAAGAGGCAGATATGTTTCATTTGTTGACAAATTTGCTTATGGTAAATATTATGGCCACAGTAATGTTTGGTGAAAAGATTCTAACAATGTGCATTCAAGAACCTTGCATACAGTCAAGTTCCTATATGCACCTAGACCTTCGGACTCAACATTGTCATAAAAGTTCATAAATGGTAGGGAAAAAAATCTTTGAAGTAGAAATAGGATATGGTATCTTTCTTGAGCTGTTTTGAACCTCTGAGAACACTGTCATTACTCAGCAAAAAATAAATATGATCATTTTCTTCAAAATCATGTTTGTCTTTTTCAGCAAAATTGAAGCTGATTGTGGCCATTTCTTTAGCCAATTGTAAGTATATTTTACCAATGAATATCAGCAGACAATATACTGCTCAGTGGAAAGAATCTCAGAGATAGAAACATGCTTAGATACCTGAATGTACTATAAGTATACTACATCTATATCCTGATCAGGTCAAGGGCTGTTGCACTACTACAGTCTTTTATCTATGTCTGCCCATGTATTTGATGAAATTGGATTGTTCATCCAGGTACAACAATGTAGAGAAGAGTGGAAAATATGTGAACAGATATTCATTCATTCTGGGTGTGAGTGGAGATATATTGTGGAAGAGAACCAGCTCATATGTATCTGTTAATTCCCTCTTGAAATGTCAACATGTCTACAAGGACCATAGGGTGTAGATTGTATAGGACACAATTTGATTGCTTAAACTTTGTTTCACTATCACTGTCTGAACAAGGTCCGACAAATTCAGATAAAAGTACCACCAACTGATTTTTTGAGCATTTCCAGATAGCAAGCAAACTACCTTGTGCATTGGAATGATTATTTTCTTGAATTGAGGGAAACAGAAAAAAGACACACTTGTGATATGAAATTGATCTAGAGCTATGTCAATCACAACATCTTTGACACATTTGACCTATGAAGGGGTACAAGTCCCAACCCCAGCTGAAATAGACAGCATAACAAAATTTCCTTTTTGGTTTTGCTAGGAGTAGCAGTAAACTGAAGGCATCAATATTTCAGTCACAGACACATGGGGCATGAGTGAATGAAGATCTGACAATGAGATATTTAGAAGATATGTAAAGGTCTATACTGGCTTTCCAATAACAGAAGATAGAGAATGTTAAAGGTTTCTATAAGTTATGTGAAAGACATGTCTTGATCAAGATGTTGTTTGCATGTCTTGCCAATACTTTCCTTTGTCAAATTGTTGAAATGTATTCTAACTCTCTTTCACAGCTCCTTTGAACCTTTGCCTGCAAGCCTATGCCCTATGTGTTTTCCCTGAGGAAGAGAGCATTGTGATAAAGGAGAATCACATATGCAGCACAGTACATTGGATGGCCAGGGCAGTGGCTATGACATCAATATACTACTACATAATATGATGCCTACTATTCTGTGACAAACGCCGTCAAAAAATCTATGTGGCGCTTGTGGCAGGCCCACATCTTTCAAGGCAAATACCTTCAGAATCAGTGGTGGCATTGGTGGCAGGCTCCCATTTTCGAAGGGAAATACCTTTAAAATAAGAGGTGGCATTGGTGGCAGGGCTACCAATTTCCAAGGCAAATACCTTGAAAAACTGCTCATGGCAACAGTGGCAGGCCAACCCCGACCCTACCCAAGTCTTTTGGGCTGGTGGCATCCATGGCAACCCACCCCTACCCAATACTAAGTCTTTTCACCTGGTGGCATGTATGGCATCCTAACCCTAGGTGTTTTCGCTCAGTGGCATGTATGGCAGCCTAACCCTAATTTTTTTTCTCGTGGCAACGGTGGTAAAGTAACAAATTTAATTTCATTAGAAACTGTTTTGGTGGCAAATGTGGCACATTTTCCAGCTTTTTCTCCCTCCCCTACCTCCCCATGGCACCCATGGCAGGTTGCCACCTGGTGCCACACGTCTGCCATTCGCCACAGGTGAGTGTGGATACTTGTGGCACAACTGTCCACACATACTTGTGTAGGTTCATGGGAGTTTGAGGTGTTCGACACTTGTCGAGTCTGTCGCTGTCATTCATGCATTCCCTTCCCAAGCCTTTCGTCTGCGACATCCATGCTCTCCTTAGCAGTGCTCTTTCGCTGGAGCGCCTCTCCTTGATTTATGTCGATCCACATATGATTGACCTCGCCAACATGTCTCAAGACCGTCTCTTGAATCCTCCTTCTGTGGCATTGGACAACGTGTATCACATCCACTTTGCGATGTCTCATCTGCGTTGCCACTACTTTTTCGATTCCCTCGTTACTCCCAACCTTCGCTCTTTCGTTCTCCAAGTGAACAACGAGCACGACTTGCTTCCTTTTGTCACCGCCTCCAGGGAACGCTTTCTTTCCGTCAAAACTCTCGTTCTTGTTTGCCACCTTTCCTGTTCCGATCTGCTGGCCCAAGTTCTGCAGTGTTTCCCTCGCCTGGTGGAGTTGGATGGCAGCCGTAGTCCGGCGTTTACGATGGCGTTCCACGGGGTCGCGCTATATCACCCTAAGGTGGTGCCGCGCTTGCGTAAAATACGGTTTTCCGAGTTCTCTTTGCCTATTGTACGTGACATTCTTCAGTGCAGGGCATCGACGGAACTTCGTTTACACGGAGGTACTGTGTCTACAGATGTTTACCGTTCTCTTGTCTGGCGTACTTACCGATTACTTGACAATATCGTTGTGCCAGTTTACGATCGAGCTACAGACTAGCGTTGTGTTGGATATAATTTTCTCTCTTTTTATTTATTTCCCTTATCTGAAGGCTTATTCGGGATCATTTATTTACTTGAATTAGGTAGCGTTTGTCTTCTTTCTTGGATCGCGTAGTTGTTCGCGTGTGCGTGTTACCGCCCGATCTGATACCTAGATCTCTTTTCTTTCCCTTTTTCGGACAACCCCACTTCCTTAAATGCGGTCTGGTTTGTTACTCTATGGCGACTCCGTGTCTACCGACAGTCGTCGTTGTCGCTTGCGCCTGTTATGTCTGCTCACTCCGGGTCTCCCGACTTGAATCACCCGTCAGTTGCATTGTTTTTCTTTCGCACTTTTCCTTCCCTTAATGCTGGTTTGTAGTGATCTTGCCGGACTCGATGACTTAGATCGGTTTGTCCTGCCTTTATTCACCTAGTGAAACGTGCTCTCAATTTGGATTTTTTTCTTAGACGTATATATCTCGGATTACTCAATGCCAGGCCCGCCATCATTCAAATGGTGGTGCAGGCGATACTGGAAGGCGTGCCGACCCCACCTCCAGTTCATTCGGGTGCGCTAATGTGACTCTATACTCGTCTCGGACTCTCCTCATTTTGGTTTTCGTCTTCAAGCACTCAATGGTTTAATCTTCCCGGTCGAAATCATGACGAACATATTCGCTTTCTTGGCGTCTTCTGTCGATCCTGCCGTTCCTTCCTTCACCGTGCTACGCCTTGCAGTTAGCTTGGTGTGCTTGAACTGGCGCTCGCTCACAAATAGAAGTAACATAAAGCCTTCACATATGGTGCTAGCCACTGACTAAATTTGCTTTCGGAGCGGAGCTAGCCACCCCCCTGGTCTACCAAAGAAAGCCCTTATTTTTGCCCTACTGAGCTCTTGCACGTCGGTTAAGCCACTCCGGTGATCAAAAGAGCTTCATAAGGTTCAAAAAGGCAATTCTGCATTTGGCTATGCTACGTCTCGCATCCAGGAAAGGAAATAAAGTGGTAAATAGCTAAAAAATCACAAATTTCAAAACTCTTCGATCAGTAAGTCCAAGCCATCCTGCTCCTCCACTCCCATAATTGCCTCTTCACGCAGCGCCGCTCGCACGGAGTCTGACGCAGAAGTATCCCAAGCGTTTCGAAAACGACGTGAGATGGATCGCGCCGTAGCTGCCTGCCTTGCCGCATAGGCCTTCAAACCTCCTCTCAGCTCCTGATCCACCTCCCTCTGAACAGCTGCCCGAGTCTCCCACTCCAACGCTGTCCACCGTAAAAACCGTAGCACCCTTCGCATTTCCTCCCGCAGATGTTGTACCTCTTCAGTCCATTGGTCCCGCCGCGCCTGAGCTTTGGACCACTCCACTCGGACTGCTTCAGGAGATTGTCAGTCGTTACCAGAATCTAGATATGCAACGAACATACCTTCCCTCAAGTCTTCTTCGTCTTCCCCAGGTCCTCCGCCACTGGTCCAGATCCACGACATTACATGGTTGGCCGAATGCGCTTGCCCCGCTCGCCTCGACTTGCGAGTTTCCTTCGCCCTCAGCCCCACGTTCCCGAGCCTACGGCGCGCCCCCGCATCTGACTCCCGCTCCTCCTCCACTCGTATGTCATCATCCCTTAGCACCGGCCATTCTGTGCATGCCTCCTCCCCACCCAGCGCTAACAGTGCGGCACGCGCAGACCGGTATCGTGTTGCCGTCTCGTCGATACTCTTTTGCATTCGCACCGCGAGCGTAGCGGCCCTCGTCCCCGCCCTCTGCCCCACATTGTGCTCCCTCCAATCCCACAGATGACGCCGAGCCAAGAGGCTGCGTCTCAGCTTCGCCACACAATCCCCAAGTTGCCCCACACGCAAACGCTTCTCCTTCCCCACTAGCTCCTCAGAACAAGTTTCCCTCCTTGCTGAAGGCAGACGCGACGGCAAATATATTGTCGTCGCCTCTGCTGGGGGTGGCGGCAACTCCGAGTCACGTCCCTCCTCTTCCTCTGCAAGTTGCTGAACAGCGCTCGGCGCATAGAGATCTTGCAGCCGACGGAACTTGCGCAGCTTCAAGAAAAAAGCTCGCCGCATTTCGGCGAGACGCTCGCTCTGCTCTGAGGCCAGGAGCCCGCGCTGCGCGATTTGCCGTTTGATTCGAAATCTAGAAGATGTAAGTAACAACATTGCTGTCGATTTACAGATGCACTTACTGTGCATCTTCTAACTGCAGGCCCATGACGAGGAAGGAGGTCATGCTCGTACCGTGCTGCCCTCCCCGCCCTCCAGAAGCGTCCTCTAACTCCTCCTTGGCCAGCTCTCGACGAATCGCAGCCTCAGACGCGGCTGATAATCACAGTCAGCATCACGCTTCTCCACCAGTATGACGCTGAGACGCTCACTCACCTCGAGTTGGTGTAGCCGTCTCGTAGGGGTTTTTCCTCTTGCGGTCCGATTTCCACGCGTCAATAATGCCCTGCCACTCGTCTCGCACGTCTGCCTCCAGTGTCGCATCGACCTGCTGAAAGCCCGCGATCTGCTCGTCTCGCTCTGCTATCGCCACCATGAGCTTCCGAGGAAGCACGACCCCTTCTCCATTAATCAGACAAGCAATTCCAAGTTCCACTCCGCTGAATGTACGCACCTTGATTAATGTTTTTCTCGTAATTCTCATGGTCCACTTTATCCTCGATTGCATCCTCTCGAGCCCCGCGTCCCATCACCCGTGTAGCCCATGCTATCGCAATCAGTCGCGACCATACCCTCTCGATCCCTTCTCCATCCGTTCGTCCAACGCCGGTTGTATAAGTTAGCGAGTTTTGAACTTGACAGCTGCGTTCATGTGCCATGGCATGCCAAACTGGCAGGGCGAATAGAACCTGAATGGTTTCTAAATCGAGGCGTAGGTGTTCGGGCATTTTGTCCATGCGGCTTGGGAAATTCACCTGCCATTGGCAGGCGACGTCGTAGGATATTGCCAGCCAAAGCAGTGTGATCCCTAGTAACGAGGCAAGGATAATGTAGTCCATGTTAGAGTATCTGAAGCAACGCGTTAGTAACAATCATCGACAATTACAAAAGCATGAAAACGTACCTCTCCCCCTTCTGTAAGTTACCCAAGCCCAGCGGGCGTATCAGCTCATGGCGAGCGCAAACCACGCCTCCCACACCAGACGAGCGTAATCCCGTCGTTAGTCTGTTGTCCTTTTGAAGCAGCGCTTTGAACGCGATACAGGAGCTAACCTGAAGAAGGATGAGTGTTTGATAGAAAGACGACCCCTAGTTGCAAAAGACTTACATCTTTTTCATTGACGTAGTTCCGCAGGTGCTTTTTGTAAGGTTCCTCTTCCTGCATGTAACCCCATCCCGATCCCAACGGCGCGTCGTCTCGCTCATTGGGTCGGAGACGGTGTCGCAAGCGAAAATTCGCGTCCGCCGCTATGATCAGCATGAACAGAAACCTGTCAGAAAATAGCGTCAGTATTATTCGTTCTGCTCTTCCCAGTGAAAACCCGACACGTACTGATACTCTGGCGACACGTCTCGCCAATTCAGAGGTAGATTGATACCGTCATGGGGACACGCCCAGCAGCGGACGGCCAACTCGCCGTTTCGCGTGCCGGCCACGCCAAGAGCATCGTGCGCGCGCCCCGCACGCTTCAGGCGCTTCAAAAAGCTCCACTGTCTACTCATGAGACCAAAACTTTTGTAACGATCCTGACAAACCCTCAATCAGCTCTTTGCGGCGTCACCAGGACAAAACAACTTACTGGAATCGCGTTTACTCGAGTCGCATCCGTACGCTTCTCCATACATTTAACGAAATCCTGCACGTTGACGCCACTGGTGACGTTGAGGAGCCGGAAAGTGGCCAGAGTGTCGAATGTCGCACAAGATCGAGGGTCAGTTGTAGAGGCAGGATACCAACCCATCCGCAACAACTGTTGCAAATTGTTGACGCGGTCGGACTCGTCGCAAGCACAGTAGCGAAAGCATACTGTGTGTATGCGTGGAAAATCCAAGACCACCATTTCCCGCACCATGGGAGCGGCGTGCGGACACCGCAGCCCTCCATGCCCTAGCTGATAAATGCAGCCAAGCTTCCCCAGCTCCGTCCTGGCCCAAAAGCTCCCGTTCCACTCCTATGATCGTATTCAGACTCCCAGAAAACGCGGCTTTTGATATCTTTGCTCACCTCAGGAGAATGTAGTGGGAACGTCGCATGTCGGGCGACCAAGCACTCGCGACACTGCACAAATGCTCCACACGCAAGACAGCGGAAGCGCGAGGCATTCCCGGCGAAAGGCGTTTCGCAGAGCGAGCAATGATTCCCCCGCCGCCCACCGTACGGCGCGTCGTGTCTCACTAGTTCATCCAAGAAAAGACTGATGTGTTCACGCCAGATTCTCATCGGTTCATCCTAAGACACGTTCCGCACACGGTAAGCAAATGGGCAAAGAATTAATGAAGAAGAAAATATGTACCGAGCTTTCATATCGCTTCCGCTTCTCCCCAGCCCCGCTCTCCTCAGCCTCACCTCCTCCGCCCTCATCCAACGGCATCGTTCCATCGTCAGGAAGAGGATTCCATGTAGCAAAGGGGTCTTCCAGCTCAGCCGGTCGCAATTTCCGTTTCTTCGCCTGAGCATTCACAGACTGGCGCACAACGCGATTGCCATCCTGCGATGCAAAGTACTGCGTATCGTTTGACACTTCTCCTCGGCGAACTTCATATTCTATGAATGAATCGGATTTCTGTAGCCCATCAGGAGCTCGGCGACCTGTGAAATTGAGAAACGCCAGTGTGAGTGGGGAGAGATCAAGACGTGTTGAGAGCAAGCAAGCCCACCCGGAAGACGGGTCCCATGTGAAACACGAGACAACGCGGCCCAGCCGACCAGAAAACCAAGCAGAGCGAGCGAACCAAAAAGCAGAGAGACGTGCAAAGAGGGCAAGAGAATAACGCGTCACTAGCGTGACGGATCATATTTCCTTATTCGGATTTTATGGAGTGTTCTCTACAAGTCAAAATTCAAGGCACAATATCAATGCCCCATTCACAACGTATAAAGCAATCATTCAAAGAAAAAGACATTTTGTGCGACGACTAGCTACAGAGTAGAATACGCGACGTTGGATCAGTTCAACGGGACGAGCATTGAGCGAACACGCTTGATCACCACCGACCCCTCGCGCGTTTCAAACGCAAAACTCTGCTTGCGGTGGAAAGGCTTGTGCCTGCCGTCGGTGCAGGGGCAGCGAACGTCGCGCCACCCATACGCGCTGATGATCTGCCCCAGAAAGTCAGTGAATCAAGGCACGAAGAAAGTGCAGCCAATTACTCACGCGCAGATCATGCATCTGAACCGGTTGAGCTTGAGCAGCGGACTGGGACTGCGTCGGAGAGGTTCCCGCAGTCGCGGTGGCGGCGGCAGAGGTCGCGGTGACGGCGGCAGAGGTCGCGATGGCGGCGGCAGCAGGGGCGGTAGCGGTGGCGCAGGCGCAGGTCGCAGAGCGAGGCGTCGTGTCGGGCAAGGCGGCGGACACATAACCCATGACATGCCGAGGAGGGGTACTGAAGACGGAAAATAGTTTTCGTGAGCAAGTTTGTCAGAGAAAGCGCAATCAGATCTTACTGAGCCCAAGCGCGACGAGCATGCCCGACGCCGATCACGTCAAGCGCGCTAGCTTCTCCGTCGAGGGACGCCACCACACGGGACGAGGCGATCTCGTGGATGGGGGGGGGGATTACAGCGGGGAGGGGATCGTTGGGCTCGGCGGCGGCGGCGGCGGCGGGAGGACCTTCCGTGACGGCGGCAACGTTCGCGGGCAGAGGATGCGTCGCGTCCCAGAAAATCATGGACTCTTGATCCGGTTCTTCGTTGTCGTCGTCGTCAGAATCAGAATCACTGAATGCATCGACAACTTAACGTTCGGTTCCATCTGAGGCACAAATAGCGAGAACTCACGTATGATAGACAGAGCCAATGTCATCTTCCAAAGCTGCGATAGCCGCCGCCTCCTCAGCCTCCGCGTCATGCCTGGCGTGCTGCTTCCTGAAGTAGGCGATGGTCAAGTCGTAGGAAGCCCTGACACGAGCCTGAAGCTCGAGGTCGCTGGTAGTAGTAACGGGGGAGTCGGGGTGGCCAGACTGGAAATAACGATCACGAATCTTGCGGATGAGGGCCGCCTTGTGTAGACTGGCAACATATGAGTAAATGTGGTAAAAAGGTGAAGGACAAAGAATGTACTTACGAAGGAAGACCGGTGACGAGGGTGGTGGTGGTCATGTCGTATGTAATGGCCGTTTTCTCGACGTCTGATATACAGACAGTCAGTCAGTGGGTACAGGAACCAACAAACAGGACGGGTTATGAACTGACCGGGGTGGGGAGCAGGAGCAGGAGCAGGAGCAGACATATTAAACACGAGAAGTCGGGTTGGGTGAGTGAAAGTGGGGACGAAGTTGTTATTGTCCTTTCGTCGCACAGACTGGGTTTTTAAGGGATTTTGAGTGCGATTGAATCGGGTCACTTCAAAACGCGTGTTTGATAGCCCTCACCCTGAATCTCGAGCAGCCGTTAACTCGAGATCAGCCGACCAAAAGCACCGAGCGTGTACCAGTCTCCTGGCTGTAACTGAATCACCGGTTGCCCACTTCTCAACGTCGCTAAAATGCATTAAGTGAGAAATGGGGATTCTGGTGATGGAGACCCACCTGTCTATCCGGGCTTGATACTCCGTGCCGGAAGTGCGGTTGTAGCCAAGAGCTTGGTCGCGTTTGAGGTCTTGACCGAAAAAAACTACCACTGCAAAGTACTTAGAAAATCTCGACCTGCGCGAGCTTTCTCCTCAACCTTCACGAGCTTCCCCCGCCGTTCGCTGCGAATCTCCCCCCGCCTCCACTCATCTCACGATGTCGACCCCTGCGCTCAACTCCGACGCTGTCCAAGCTTCCTCGGTGCCCGACGCCGCTCCCACCACGCCACCATCCACTGAGCCCCAGCCCAAGGTCAAGCCGCAGAAGGTCATCGAGCCCTTCATTACCCACGGCATCAGAGGCGCCCACAACTTTATAGAGGGGGAATTAGACTATAATCTCCGTCTGCGGCTGCAGCAGTATCTCGCCCTTCAAGATCCCTCACTGCCCTATCCTGGTGATCCCCTTCCTCATGAACCCCCACCGCCTCCTCCTCGTCAACTCCCAGCTGCACGCGACGGGGTCCGTGATCTCTCGTCTTCTCGTCAAACAAACCGGCCGCCGACGAACTATGCGCGCGTCGTACAAGCGGAAAAGACGCGACTGGCGGCAGAACGCCACCGCCGTCTCAGAACAATGCTGGAAGCCTCTCTCGATCTTCGTAGCATGGGACTCACGGTTCCTGGGACTGGCCGCCGCATCATCCGCGTAACCGGGCGCCCGAAGGTCGCGTCTGCGCCAATAGACGAACGCCACTATCACTTCGACGAGGTCGCAGGAGACTACTCACGATATGGGTTCCGTTATTACGAGACCACCGGCCGGTAAGAGTTCTCCCTTAATTGTTTAACTGGCGAACACTCGTTGACAAGCACTTTCTTCCCTCACGCAGAGACGTCCGCGTGGTCGCAGCGCGTAGCAGGGCGGCCGTAATCTTCGCTGGTTGTCCCACAATCTCGACGTGGAGGAAGAAGACAGTGGAGCCTATCGGCCAGATGCTTGCCACAGAGTTCGAGAGCTTGAGGGGTCGATGTGAGTATGCCAATGAGGTGCAGATCTTGTCTGGCGGAGTCGGCCTCGACTACAATGAGCCCAAGGTTGGTTTTTGTATCCTTTCTCGCCAGTCCTCGTCGCTGATGAGAGTGAGAACAGAAGGCACGCTGATAGGGCCGCTCAGCGGCTACGCGTGAAACCACCGAAATTTATCGATTTCTGTACCTATCAGCGGGAGGAAGTGAGGCTAGGATCACAGAAGATATACTCTACCTCGAGGGTAGTATCTTATTGCTTAGGATGGCCGATAAGCCAGCGGGACATCATCATCTGGTAGCGAGAGCTTAGCGACGTCTCCCTAAACATGGGAACGGGACTCTGACTTCAACTACTACTACTGTTGGGCCAAGAGCGTAGCGGGAAACCGTTGCCTCGAGGTGCCGGAGGCCACCAAGAGGAATTACCAAAACCCCGATGTTAGGCGCTAACCCGCCGAACCACCATAGACGAATCAGGCTGAAGGACAGAGGAACTCATTAGTACCGGTGGGGACATGCCGCCGGGAACATCACCTTCGGCGGGTCGAACAAGACCTCACGGGAGGGCCAGATCAAGGAAGACTTGATCCTACACGAGCAGCGGGCTTATCGCCGAGGACCCGACTAGGGCCGGCGAGTGGACTGGATCAACCGGGGAGCATCGGCTGCCTCGGGTTCACTAGCGGGGAGACCAACCGACGATGCCGGTGTCAAATACCGTTGATATCGGGGAGTCTCTCGGCGAGTGGCGAACCTTTGGATTATATCGGCTTGCCCTGCTTCAAGCGGGAGCCTCTTTCCTGATGACAGAAGAACTTAGAAGAACTTGACCGCACTCGAGCCGCCACCAGTACGGACGGCGGGAGGTGAACTTGACCTTTGCTCGACCAGCGGCAAGCAGCCATTATGAAGAAGATATTTCGTGTCTCTCCTTGAAGACATGGCAACCAGCACGCCATTGCACTGCAATAAGGCGCAATACCCACCCGCCCGCATGGACTTTCTCCGGGAGGCAGTCTTTTCACTCACGACTCGCAATCCTGAACATACCATTGGTTCCCAGCGGGCGCGGCATCACTCTTGGACGCTCTCTCATCATGATTTTATTTGGTCGTTTCTGCTCCCGCTGCATGTATTTAATCTCCCGGTGTACTTTTTGTTACTCAGTCAATTACCTACCCGTAGACAAGGGCAGTTTGTAGCGGACTCTAGAATTTGAATTGAACTTTGAAAGAGACTAGACTTGATATCTGAGAGAGATTCGAGTGATACGGAAAGACTTGTGGCATACCGAGCCGCCAGAACTTTGAGAGCCCCGCCAGCCTTTGAGCCCGAGCCCTCCTGAAATACGAAGCCCCGTTTCTTGCTGTTCCGCGGTATAACCAAGACCCCCGTTCGAGCTTGATTCCGCGCCGTCGACGCCCCGTGTGCCAGCCGTTCCGCGGTATAACCAAGACCCCCGTTCGAGCCCGCCGCCGCGTAGTGGTGTAACTGCCCGGGTCACTGTTAGTGTCCGCGCCATCGACATAAGAGCCCCGCTTCTCGCCAGAGCCGCGCCAGTCGTATAAGAACCCCGTCCCGCTGAGCCGCGCCTTCTGCCCGCCGGTTGTCATCCAGAAAGCTTCTTGCCGGTTGACGATCCACTACCGGGCGACGCTTTTCTATTGGCACGGAGACCCTCCCCGCTAGACTCAGAATTTCTCATTTCGAAGTCTCAGAAAGAGTGACTCTTCGCTTCTCCCGCTGCGAATCGTTTCGCCCGCTACGTTCTCGCTAGACAATCTAGTAGTTCGTCCCGCTCAAACGTAGCGACCTTGATTGATTGAAGCTTGCACAAGTATTCTGAGGGACGATACGTGCTCCCGCCACCCCGAACACACACACACACACGTCGTATTGGATTAGATTTTGTGATTTTATATTTCGGTATATTTCACGCCTACACCTACACGCACCGTTTCATCTGGAGCCCACCGCGAGGGGTGACAGATTATTTGTGTCAAGTCGAAAGAAATCGCTTGTGGACGCTGCTATAACCTAGCACGAACCATCCGCCGGTTGACTCGAGAATAGAATATACACCCGCCCGTTGAGCCAATAGCTCCAGGCCCGCTATAGAAGATTTTGCCATTTAGTTTCGGAAGAGACGTGGCTTCAGAAGGACGATCCGCTAGAGCACCACCACCAAAACCTCGGTCAACCAACACTAGCCTACGTGCCGCCGCCGCTGCTCTCGAACTCGAGACTGACGATCCTTCCCGCCCGCCTGTTGCTCTTGCCCGGGAACTCTATTCTCTGCGCGGACGAACCCAAGCTCACGCTTATCGTACCCGCCAAACCCAGTCGTTGAGCCCCTCTGCTCCGCTGGAACAACAAACCACAACTCAACCGCCCGGCACAAGACCTGTTACGCCCGACGGTGCAGCTACCCAGTCGTCAACGACTCTTTCGTCTGTCTCTTCACCACTACTCAACACTTCACCAACCCCTTCAAATAATCCGATGGCTGACGACGGCAACAACAACCCTGTCGTTCGAGGAAAGAAGCGCGCGCCGGAACCATGGGACAGGAACGCCCCGCTCTTCAAAGAGGAAGAGCCGGAGGAACTTGTTCGTTTCCTGGACCATGTGGAGCGTATGATGGAATTAGATGAGACGCCGGATGATAAAAAGAACGAGTTTGTCTGCCGCTATACTGCTCAGGCAACCGCCGAGGAGTGGCGGCAATTCGCCTCGTATTCCAAGAAGTTCGACGACTTTAAGAAAGAAATCCTGGAAAATTACCCGTCCGTAGTCGACCAAAAGAAGGGCTCTGTGCAGAAATTGCACCGGCAGCTTCGTAAGTTCACGGAAGAGGGGATCGACCGGGACGATGAAGACGAACTCATGCGCCTAATGCGCGTCATGAACGTCGAGGCGAACAAGCTTCTCGATTCGAAATTAATTTCGCACCGGGAGGCTCTCCCGATGTTCTTCTCCAAGTTGAGTCCAGAGTTTAAGGAACGGATTCTGGAGAACCTCGAGCGGAAACCTCCCGCTGCCGGGGATGATGCTGACGAGCCAGAGGTCCGCACATGGACGCTGGCCGAGGTCATGACTGAAGCCAAAAGAATCGCAAAACGCTCGACCGCTAACTCTGAGTTCTTTGGCGCCTCTGACCGGGGATACTCGAGCAAGTCCAAGAACGCCAGCGGGTCTGGAAAGGCGTCGAGCGGGCGATCCATACTACCTCACCCAAACGTGACGGTAAAGAAAGAAGAGGAGGACCCTAACAAGTCCCTTCTTGAGACGATTAAGGTGTCGGTCGTCACTATGATGGAGCGGCTGGATAACCAGACCTCCCAATTAAAAGAGATCGACGCCGCGACCAAGAAGAGGATGGCCGAGTTGGAGTCCTTCTATAAGTCCCTACCGGGCAGAGTCCCAGGCGCCGCTGACTCCCAGTCCTTCCCGCGAATGCCAACCGTGCAATTCAAAGGGAACCTGGCGGATCAGGGGTGTCTTTATTGCGACAAGTTTGGGCACTTTAGAGATAAGTGTCTCATTCGGCAAGCCCACATAGGGAGTGGAAAGATGAAGGTCGTAGGGTTCAGAGACTGTTTCCCCGATGGGATACCAATCCCGAAAGACGGGCACAAGTCCAAGAAGCAGCAGGTAGAGGAGTACCGCCCGGCCGCCCAACCCACGGCCGCTGCGCAAAACTACCAGTCTGTCTTCGCTCAGCTCTCCGTTCTTGACATGGACGAGCAGGAGCTGGAAGCCGCGCAAGCCGCGTTCAGCCAGAACGAGGAATTCTACTATGACCCGAGAGAAGAAGAATTGGTTTCCTTGCGAGCTGAGCAAGTAAACCTCCAGCGGCAAGTGACGCAACTCCAGTCGCATGGATCAGGGGGTGTTCAACCACCCCTTGTGGCTCATCAAAGCCAATCTCCCCCGCCGCAATTCGACGCCAACGCTGTTGCAATTCTGCTGGCGGCTGTCTCAGCGAACTCTCGCTCTCCCAACGGGGCTGGTCCTTCCCGAACGGGGAACAGCGCCGAAGGAGAGCATTTTTAGAGAGTTCAAGGAAGGGGGCAAAGGGGAAACCCAGTGCGGATAAGCCCCCGGAGAACAGACAAGTACGCCCGCCTGTAGGAAAGAAAATGGAAGTTGTGATGCCGAAGTTGCCCTACAAACCGAGGACGCTGCGAAAGCCCGCTGTCGAAGCACAGCCGCCGATCGTGGAGACCAAGGAAAAGGAGCGGGAGGAGACAGAAGAACAGAATGGCACTCAGCCGCCGGAACTTCCGTATAGGAACGTTCCCCCGGTCAAGCCAGCTAAAAGGCCCAACGAACCCAGAGTTCGGCCGGCGGGAAATGCGCCGCCAGCGGCCAACGAAAAGAACTACGAGTTGAAGGCGCCCGTAGAGGACCAGGAAGATGAGGAGGTCGAATCCTTGATAAAGGAGATCTTTGGAAACCTGGAAATAGCACTCCCGCTGGGGAGGCTGTTCGCTCTCAGCCCGAAGTTGCTGCGTCAGGCTAAGGCGTTGCTCTCGAAGAAGAGAGTCTCGCCCGCTGTTCGAGTCACCCTCGAGCAATTGATTAGCCACGCAGAGAAAGAAGCCGACGAAGATGATGAGTCCTCCAGCGTAGCCTTGGAGGACCTCCCTTACGAAGCATTAGTTCAGGTCTCAACTGTGGCCGATGGACTCATGCCAGCGGGAGCTCTCATCACTGTCGACCCGGCAGTGCAATATTGGCAGTCGGTAGCCGATGGTGAGCCGGTGAGAGAAATCTTCGTCGCGATCTCCGAAGCTTCTGCTGGAGAATCAGCGGCCCTGAGAGTGGTCTTCCCGCTCATTCATGGGGCCGCCGAAGTCGAATGCATTCTGGATGGTGGATCACAGATAGTGTCCATGGCCCTGTCGGTAGCCACCGAGCTGGGAGTCAGTTGGGACCCGGATAACTGTATCCACATGATGAGCGCCAACGGGCAAACCGAAAAGTCAGTCGGGTTAGCGAGGAACGTCCCCTTCAGGTTCGGCGATATGACAGTGTACCTACAAGTGCATGTTATACGGAACCCGGCGTACAAAGTGCTGCTGGGGCGGCCCTTCGAAATTCTGACCGCCAGCGGTATCAAAAATACTTCTGACGGGAACCAGTTCCTGACTCTGACCGACCCCTCCACTTCGAAGCGGGTGGTCGTCCCTACCTTCCCCAGAGGTCAGCGGCGGCAGGTGCGGCGCGTACAAAACGATGCGCCACCGGCTGCGCAGACGAGCGGCGAAGAGGAACAAAATTTTCAGAATTCGAGGAGTTGATTAACCATCAAGGAGAGTTAGCGGTTCAGATAGAACTGGACGAGAATAATGTTCCTAGAATTTGCGCTTTGATGAAATCTGGAGAAGAGGGGTTTTCGATGGCCGAGACGAAAATGGCCTACCTAGCGGCTGCCATGCCAGAAGTTGATGACAAACCCGCTGCTCAGCTATTTCAGGAATATAATGAGCAGCTGACAGAAGGAAAGAACGTCGGCGAATCCTATGTAGCCATCGTAGCTAATATAACGGATAAAGTCAGAGAGAAACTGAAGGACCCAGCCGCTGTGTTCATGACAGCCGGTGCCGATGTTGAGTCGCTCAAACAGGAGCGGTCTCGGCATTCAGCGGGGGAGCGCTGTCAGTGCTGTGACTACGCCGACTGGGTGGTGCCCGGGTTCGAACACAACGAAACGAAAGTGGTGTTGATGGAGGAAATCGTTCCCGAGGATCACCCGCCTGAAGTCGAGGTGAAGGAGGTGTTCTCGAAGAAATATAAGCCGGTAGCGCTGAAAGTAAAGCCGGTCCTCGAGCCGCTCCCTCCCGAGTTCAGGATAGAAAGAAATATCATTGGGGATCCGCTGCAGAATCTCGTCCCGCTAGACCCTCACCCGCCAGAGTTCGTTCCCGTAGGGAGGTACACAGCGGAAAGGAAAGCGGTAGTGGACGAACTGCATAATGATGGGTTCCTGAATGATGAAGAGATGAAGCTGGTTCATCACATGTTATCTATACACGAAAATACAGTAGCATGGGATGACAGTGAACGAGGAACTTTCAGGACGGATTTCTTCCCGCCAGTCAAGTTCCCGGTGAAAGCAGACCATAAGGTCTGGGTGGAAAGAAATATTCCCATCCCGCCGGGACAACTGGAAGAAGTCTGCAAGGTGCTTAGGGCGAGTATCGACGCCAATATCTACGAACCATCCAACGGCTCGTACCGCACGAAGTACTTTGGAGTTCTGAAGAGTGATAAGAAGTCAATTCGGTTAGTGCATTCGTTGGAGCCGCTGAACGCGGTAACCATTGCGCACTCTGGGGTGCCTCCCGGCGCCGCGGATCTAGCCGAACATTTCGCAGGAAGGGCTTGTGGGTCCACGTTTGATCTTTATTCTGGGTACAACCACCGGCTGATTGACCCGGAATCTCGAGATTACACGACCTTCCAAACTCCGTTTGGGGCGCTTCGATTGGTAAGATTGCCGCAGGGTTGGACCAACTCTGTGCCGATCTTCCACGAAGACGTAACCTACATCCTGGGAGACGAAATTCCTGCGGTTACCCGGCCGTATATAGATGACGTGCCTGTCGCCGGCGGCTTCACTCGATACGAAAAGCCTGACGGGACGTACGAGACCATCCCTGAGAACCCGCTGATAAGGGTCTTTGTGTGGTTACACTTGGTAGACTGCAACCGGGTACTTACCCGGCTAGCCTATTCTGGGGCGACTGTAAGCGGGAAGAAGTTGCAGATTTGCCGGGGAACCTTTAAGGTGGTCGGCCATGTCTGCTCATACGAGGGCATGCGCCCGGATGAAGATAGAATCGGCGTCATTGAGCGTTGGGGCCCGCTGAAGGATTTCCACGATGTGAAAGCCTTTCTGGGAACTGTGGGCGTTATGAGGATGTTCATCCAAGACTACACGGTCAAAGCTGAACCAATTCAGAAGCTCACCCGGAAAGAAGTCATATTCGAGTGGGGCCCGCCCCAAGACGCCTGCATGAAAGTTTTGAAGAAGGCTTTGCGAGAATGTCCCGCGCTTAGACCTATAAGATATGAATGGGACACCGAAGTGGTGCTGGCGGTTGATACGTCGTACCTTGGAGTTGGAGTGCATGTGTACCAGCGGGATCCTTTGGACCTAAATAAGCGGTACTATGCCCGCTTCAGCTCCATACCTTTGAATGAGCGAGAGTCGAGGTATTCTCAGCCCAAGCGGGAATTGTTTGGCTTGAAGAGGGCGCTGGACCACATGCAATATTGGCTGTTGGGCTGCCGCAAACTGGTCGTCGAGACCGACGCTCAGTACCTCAAAGGCATGTTGGATCACCCGGGAATGGGACCCAACGCTACGATCAACCGCTGGATCGAGGAGATCTTAATGTTTCATTTCACTCTGAAGCATGTACCGGGCAAGACTTTCGGGCCAGATGGACTCTCCCGCCGGCGTATTCAGCCGGGGGATCCAGAGTATGATCATCCAGAAGACGAGTTCGATAATAACGAGCCGCCGGGTCTTCATCCTGAAAGTAGTGCTTGGCCGCCTCTCAAGAATTTCGAGGATTTCAAGCACGATATTGACACCCGAGGTGGATATATGGTAGCTGAATTGGCGGGAGATGAGGCTCGGTCAGCCGCTGACTTCGAAAACGACGCCGAACAGGCCTGGGCTTACACCCGCCTTAGTAGAGAATATGTTTTCGAAGTCTTCTCTCAGTCAAAGGGTGACGACAAGCCAGCAGGCGAGCCGCTGATCCCTGACCTCGAATTGAAATACGACCCGACGAAGCGGGAACCGTATCCTGAAGACCAACGATCTGTAGCGGCGAAGCTAGCGGACGAGCGGCTGCTCCTCATGAAGGAATGGCGACGAAACACCCTGGCTCGCCCGGATGGCATGAACGACAAGGAATACAAAGCTTTCCTACGATTCGCCACCGGCTTCTTCGAGGATGCAGATGGAAAACTCTATCATAAATCCACAACGGGGAGCGCACATCAGTTGGTGGTAGACAAAGAACACCGAATGTATATGATGCGAGCGGCTCATGATAGCCTAGCTCATCGCGGCGTCTTTGCTACCAAATCCTTGATAGAAATGCGTTTCTGGTGGCCTGAGATGGAGCGGGATGTCACCTGGTACATTAAGACTTGCGAATTGTGTCAATTGAGGCAAAGGACTTTA
This sequence comes from Favolaschia claudopus, assembly GCA_037176885.1. Lineage (NCBI taxonomy): Eukaryota > Fungi > Basidiomycota > Agaricomycetes > Agaricales > Mycenaceae > Favolaschia > Favolaschia claudopus. The sequence continues at coordinate 20,138 of JAWWNJ010000032.1, read as the reverse complement.
TTAAAGATCCCGCCCGTTGTCACCCATACCCCTTCGCTCTTCCAGGTGGTACACGTCGATGTGATGGTCGTTGGTACTCCTTCCAACGGCTTCAATAAAATTGTCGACGCCCGCTGCTCTCTCAGCAGCTACATAGAAGCGCGGCCGATAAAGAACGAGAATGCCAGAACGCTGGCCTTGTTCTTACTTGAAGATGTGATTTGTAGGTGGGGTTGCCCGGAGGAACTGGTGACGGATAATGCGCCGGCCTTCCTAGCGGCCGTAGCCTACCTTGAGTCTAAGTACGGCATAAGAAATATCAGAGTTTCGCCGTATAATTCTCAAGCCAACAGGAAAGTCGAAAATGGGCACTTCTCGATGAGGCAATCCTTATGGAAAGCCACTGGCGGGAATCCCAGCAAGTGGTACTGGTTCTTCCCGCAGATGTTGTGGGCTGACCGGGTCACTATTCGACGAGGAACGGGTTGTTCACCCTACTTTATGGTAACGGGCGCACATCCAATCCTCCCGCTGGATATAGAAGAAGCGACTTGGCTAGTGCATCTGCCCGGCAGGACTCTAACGACCGCTGAGTTAATCGGCTATCGAGCCCAGGCTTTGGCTAAGCACGCCACTCACGTCGAACAGATGAGGGAACGGGTCACCGACGAGAAACGAGCGAATCTGCGCCGGTACGAGATAGCACATAAACATACTATCGAAGATTACCATTTCGAGCCGGGAGACTTGGTGCTCATCAGGAATACGACCGTTGAGAAATCGCTGAATACGAAGATGGCCGCCAGATACCTGGGACCAGTAATTATCATCCGGCGTACGAAAGGTGGAAGTTATATCGTAGCGGAGATGGACAGCTCTGTCTTTCAATCGAAGATTGCTCAGTTCAGAGTGGTCCCCTTCGAGCAGCGGCGCTCTATCAAGCTGCCCGCTGACATTCACGACTTAATCGACCTCTCGGCAGAGACGCTAGAAAAGATGGTCCAGGAGGAAGACGGTTATTCTGGAGATGACTTCCAATTCGGGAATGTGAGGTTAACCCCCAGCGGGACGGCTGACGAAGAGCCGGCTCTGCAGGAGGCCTTGCCCGAGGAAGAAGAAGAGGAAGAGGAACCTGACACGGATGAGCCGCTGCCTTTCAAACGGAAGACTCGTTCTGCCACGAAAGCCGCTGCGCGGAAATGAATTACTGCTACGATATCTACGTTACACTTTGAAACGGGATTCGAAGTCCTTGAGTAATTGTATTGTCTGCATCTCCCGCCAGTGCGCTGCGAACAAGTTGCGCACCCGGGGAGTGTGTGGCGGCCAGCAGAAGGATGAGCCGTGAGGTGTCCGAAACGATTGAGCCAGTACCGAGGATTCTGAAGAAAAGGGGGACCCGCTGGGGGAGCTCTTTAGGAACGAGTCAGGGAACATGAGCATCGACGCCGGCAGAGGAGGACTCGGGGAAGTCGCGAAGGCGAGCCGAGATCTTCTCTCCTTCGTCGAGGAGCTGCTCGCGCCGGGCCAGAGAGCTGCGAAGGTTCTCGTGGATGACCGCCAGCTCGACCATGATAAAATACATCCGCTTGCGCAAGGCAAGGTGGTTGCTCATGAACTCGGTACCCATCTCAACGACGCTAGCGGCCTCGTCGACAACAGCACCTGAAGCGGGTGCCGAAGCGTAAAACTCAGCCGTTGCTGTAATAACATTCAGCGGGAAACCACTGACAATGGACGGGGAACTCACCGTGGGTGAGGAAGGAGTCCTCGTGGAACGGGACGTTGTCGATGCGAGCGCGCTTGTTGCCTTTGCCCTTCTTAGCGGGGGCCGGGCTATGCTGAAAGATTGAAATGAATGACAGAAGCTAAAGCAGAAATAACGTGCAACTTACAGCGCGCGCACCCTTCTTGCCCGCCATGGCTGATTTAGCCTTGGGACCGGTAGGGGGAGCCTTGGGAGCGGGGACATGCTCATCGTCAACGAGCATCTGGGTGAACAAACACCCAACGGCGATGATAGAAGTGTCAATCGTCAGCTCTACACAGGCCAGCTGTTAAACGAAAGAACGAACCTCGTCAGCACCAAGGGTGGTGAGAGCGGGCGATGGGGCACGAACGGTGCCTTCGTCCTCGTCCTCAGACTCAGGTTCACCCTGAGACCGCCCGCGAGTACTCTTCTAGCGGGGGATGATTATGAGTCAGTGGTGAGCACGACAATAAAAGTTAGTGAAACCGACCCGGGTCCCCTTGGAAGAAGAAACGGTGGAGACGGGCGGGATCGCCTTCTTGGAACGATCTTCGTGAATGGCCTTGGTGATCCGCCGCAGGGCATCGTACCCAGCGGGGAAGGTCACGTCCCGTTTACCATCCGGGTCGTACAAGGAGTGGTAATATTCACGCGAGGTGAAGATTGCCTCACGAAGAACCGCGCTCTTGTCTTCCAAAATGAAAGGCATGAGCGGGGGAAGGCGCGCCTATGAACGAAAGAATAATGTTAACAAAACGAGACTGGTCAATGTAGCCGGCGGCTCTTACGAGAATCTCGGCGACGTCCTTGAGCTGGTTTTTACGAGACTCGGGCGGCGAATACTTGACGAGGTTAGCGGCAACGTCCATAGCCTTGAGGAAATCGGCTTTGACGGTGTTGTAATCGTTTTGAGACATTTTGGAGGAAGCAGAGTAAAGACAGTAGACGAGGCTGGGGGGTATACCCGTCCGCCCGCTGCTTCTTATACTCGAGCGGCCGTAATTAACGCCGTAAGGATAATTTGGACGAAATTTGGTCAACGGCCGAACTTGGATTACCATTTATGGTAGATGCACCCGCCGGTGGCGCAGAAAATTATTTCAAACGCACCCGATCGTTCCGTGGCACAAAAAAATTGCTGCCGGGGAACCTGAATTTCCTCTGATCGATCAACTGGGGACAGTTGAGATTTCTGAAAGGGGGAGAGGTGGGTCACCTAGCACGTCATTTGAGGGCAGCGGGCACATCTTTACCAAGAAATAAATGTTTCCAAGGCCTCACATGGGGCGGGAGCGTGTGTTATCGGAACGAACTATCCGAAAGTACATGTGCCTGTATCTACACTGCCCGCATCCTAGCCGGAAGATCCAGGAAAAGATTATTGGCGAGAACGTCTAACCGCTCGCGGATAACAGCAACATACGCAGCCGGGAGATTAGCCGTTTTGGCCTCCTGAAGAAGATGGAAAACCAAGCGGGCCTCGAAGTAAAAAGACAGCCGTTGGGCTGCCTCTGCGACGTTCCGCCCGACGATTACAGAATGGTATTGTTGCCAGAATGGGAACTGCGCCAGGGTCCCCTCATGAAGGACGTCCCAAGCAGCTAGCTGTTCCTTCGTAGCCGCTAGAAGCGAGCGGGGAATCAGTTGTGGCGCAACAGATAAGAAAGAAGTCGTCACTTACGATCGGGACCCTCTTTGAAACGGTGCCGGCGGGCAGCAATTTCATCGGCCAGCTCAGCGGTCTGGGTGTACGAGCAGTTGTGCTTCAGCAAGTAACAGCGGGTGCACGGCGCTCCCCACTCAGTAAACTCGCAATGAGAACGGGCGTTGAGGCACGCAGAGCATACCCGGCCAGGCTGCCGAATGATGAGGAATTACCCGAGGCAAAATGTTCAGGAACGTACATAGTACTCCCTGAGCGGGCCGACGGGGTCATTCGGGAAGAGTGGATGTTCCAGCAAAGACATGAGTAGACGACTGAAGCAAACGGGACCTTCCCGCCAGCTTAAATATCTCTCTGAGACCTGGCGGGAGACCCAAAAACAGAGAGATCGACAGCGGGGCTCATTGCACCCGACGCTCCCGGAAGATCCGCAATACATGTGGAATATCCAACGAGGTGCTGAGCTCCCGCTGGGCAAAAACACGAGGAAGCTTTGGTTTCTAAGAAGCCTTCCTAATCGGGCAGCTTGAAACAGAGTTTTAAAGATGCAAGTTCGTTTGACAGTGGGAATATATTTCCTACTACGCTTACGGCCCGATGAACATGACGGGCGGGAGCCTTGCGCCGGACTGGAGGGCTACAGCGTCTAACCTATCCCGGAGGAGATCTACAATTTCCTTTCGTACGCCCGCCCCCTTCGCGTCAAACCACAGTCCGTACAAGAAGCGTAGCTGGCCAAACCCAAGGGTGCCGAGCAGGGATCTGGCGGCGAGGATTGTGCAAGTACGCACGTCGATGTACCTCTTCTCGTCGAGTCGGGCACCGGCAGCCCGGGCGTACCAGTCAAACTGAGCGATCCGTCCGGCGGAGGGAGCTAAAATTCACTAAGACCCCCGCTGAGCGGTATAAAGATAGAAAGCAGACTTACCTGGCCGAGAGGCTAGGAGAGTGTCGCGACGACGGCTGTTCTCGGCCTGCCAGACGGACTTCTTAGTGTAGCAGCACAAGGCGGCGCGGCCTATGAACATGCAGCTGAGGCAGGCTTCACCCCACTGAATCCAGATGCAATGGCGGTAGTTCTTGAGGCAGCACTGGCATTCGGACTCCGGCTAAGAAGAGGCACCCGTCAGCGGGAGAGCACTGAGAAAGAACGAAAGACCCACAAACTGAGCTTGAAGTACGAGCTGGTACTCTGAGGGACCGGTGAAGCTCCTAAAGCGTTCTGAGTAAAAAGTCGCTGCCAAAGAAAAGGCGGGCATCGCTCGAAGGACTCACTGGGCACCGGCCGCTATAAGTAAAACCTGTAGCCGACGGGTGAGTACCACCGGCTGCCGGACCAAAAACTCAGGTGGAATCAGGCATCACGATAACGGCTTGCGACCGGGCAAAGAGATTTATTTGACCCTAACGGGGAAAAGCTACTAGCCTGGGTTACCGCTCGAAGGTCTGGCGGCGCGTGCCTTGGGCCAAGGGCACGACGGTCGGAACGTTAGAGTCCCGTCGCCTGATATCATGGAGCGAGATAGCTGCGTCGACATCGCACTGGGCATGGATCGAGCGATCCTGGGTACGCCACTCGCGTAAAACTCGAGACAGGATGTTGTAGAAATACAGCCGCCGGCTGGAGTGAGCGGCGTGATTTAGGTCGTGAGCAATGTCCCAGTCCCGAAGGTCGCCAGCAAATTCCTCCCGCCGACGCAAGAAGTCAGCGGGCTCACCGTCCACCGAGCCGATAAACATATCGGGGCTTAAGCCGCCGAGGCGCAGGTGGTACCAGAGTTCGAGGAATGCCAGGTCGTACAAAGTGCCGCCTGAATAGAATAAGAAAGATGAGAATTCGAAGAGCGGCAGGACTTACCGCTGCGATAGATGAAAAGCGTAGGAAAGGTTGAAGACGGATAGGTATATTTGAACCAATCCACCCCGGCGAACAGGCATTTGGGGACCTTCGCCTCCCGGCACCGAGTGCACTTTGAGCCCCAGTGGAGAAATTCACAGTCTTCGCCGGCGTCACTACAAGGCGTGCAGACGAGATTTGGCTAGCGGCTGGTTGGACTTGGCGCAGAAATGTGTCGAGGACAGCCTACCACGGTATAGATCTTGCGCACAAAGTCTTGACTGACCACCGGGAAGAAATGGTAGTCGATTAAGACTTCACCTACGGGCTGAGGCATGACAATGAAGGAAAAAGATGATTTGATTGGCTATCTACCCCTATCGACTACAAGTACGGTAGCGGGCAGCTCGGGCCGCCGGGCCAGTTCTACTCTACGTTATCACTCTTACGAGACCGGCGGGAGAGATGAGGAACGAGCCACCCGGTGGAACCCGAGGACAGCCGCTAGCAGCTAGATGAGAAGCCGCGGGCGATCTCCGCTAACTGATGAGCACGGCGATAAGCGTTGATGCCGCTCGGCATGTTGAAAAACTTGACGTTCAATGTTCAACCCGCCCTCTAAGTCGTATTCAGCCGACGGGCGTGGTACTTGGTCGAGATTCCTCAACTTGAACTCTTAACTCAATACTTAAGGGAGCTCGTGGCGGGAACTTGACTTGGGAACTTAGAAAGAACTTAGAAGAATTCACACATGGGGAAGAGCAGCGCAGTATCAAAAGCTTTTATTTGTTCATCGGCTCTTTGGCCGGCACATGCTGCTGTACACTATGGATAGAATATTTTTATTTTGAAGAGGGTGCAGCAGGCAGAACGAAATGTCTGCCAGGCTGCACCGCGCGCACGAAACACTTTGCAAATCGGGTTGAAGGGACCCGGACCCTGCGATACGTTTAGCGATAATATATTTTTGGGGGCCGCTCGGCCCCCCGCGATGAAACAATCTCCTGGCGGGAAAAGGACTTATAGTCAGGAACTGGGGAGGAGGAGTTAAGAAAGGGGGAGACTTACCTCCCCGCCCGGCCGAAGACAAGTGGCCGCCGACAAGCTGTGAAGTAGTTAGCGAGATGGGCAAGAGAAAGCGGGAGGGGACATACCTTCAAGACGCCGTGCCATCGAACGAAGGCGGCGCCATTCCCCAGTTGCTGGGGGCCATGTCGTCGTCATCCTCGCCGGCCGCGTCCATGTCCGCCTCTTCCTCCCCCGCACTGTCAACTGGCGCCGCGGCACGCTGCTTGCCCGCCCGCTTGGCAGACATTGCAGGAGCCGGCGGGAAGCGGTCTTCAGCTATAGAAAAGAGATAAGTGATTGAATGACAGAAAGGAACAGAAAGTGACTCACGGTCGGTCGACTCTTCAGAGTCTTCGTCCTCCTCCTCGGCCTCGGAAGCTGCAGTCGGCGTCTTGGGAGCGGGAGCCTCGACTGGCGGCTCGTACTCTCCGTCAGACTCGACGGTGGGCTTGCTGGTCGGCGCCTTCTTGGTCTTGCGAGACTTCTTCTTGGCGGGAGCGGGCTTTGGCTCGGCGACGTCGGGAATATCGGTCACCTTGCCGAGCTTCTTGAGTTTTCCCAAGAACCCGGGTGTGTCGCGAAGGACTTTGAAGGGGTGGGGCCGCCCGTCGGCTGTCTTCTCGGGGACGGTGAGACCCTCGAACCGCTGAAGCTCGCGGGCGAGGCGGTTGCGCAACTTCACGTCTGACACGCCCGCTGGCAACTTCTTGTCGTCCAGAAGGACGTCGAGGCAGTCGTCAGCCTGGCGGGTATTGAAGAATTAAAGAAATAGAAAGAAGTAGAAATAATGAGACTCACTTTGACTTCGACCCATTGAGCCTTGCCCTCTTTGTCGGCGAGAGCGGGGATGAGGAAAAAGCCGTAGTGGTCGTCGAGCTCGCGGTTGTCGACGGCTTTATAAAAATCCCAGGCGGACTTGAAAGGAGTCGGCAGCGGGGAGCGAAGGTCGTCATAGGAGACCGCGTGCCAAACCCAACCGCGATGAAGGTCGGACTCGGCGGTCAGCGACTGAGCCATCGCCAACTTGAGAGTGACTTCCAAGAGGAAGTCGCACTCAGCCTCGTCCTCCCCGGCGAACCGATCCAAGAATTCGTCATAAGTCAAAGAGCGGCGGGTCTTGAGGATCACCAGAAGAAGTTGAAGGAGACCGTACTGGTACTCCGAGTTGGCACGAATGGCGGCGGTGTTGGCGTCGGCGGCAACGCGGCCGAGGGCCATCGCATTCTCCATCTTCTCCTTCCAACCTTGAATTCGAAAGATTGTTAGATAGAGGTCTAGCGGGAACTGAGAATTTAATCAACCCACCCGCGTTGGACATATCTGCGTAACGCAGCACCTCGGGGCCTAACGCGCCCAGAACCTCACCACTCATGAGCAAGGAGCAGCTGTTGGTTGTCTTCTTCTGGCGGCATCCGCGGCACATGGCGGGGGTGCCCTCGATAACACAGGAACTGCCGAAGCTAAGACAGTTAGTGCACCGGGGGCCGACCTTGTGAAACTTGTGAATCGAGTAAAATTGGGAGGCGGCCAGAGAGGGCTTACCTGCGGGCGCGCCAAATTTAACATCTGGCGGATCCAGATGTCCGAAATAATGAATCGATTGGTCTCCTCGTCGAAGGGAAGGTCTTCGCGAACTGTCGCCGGGAGCATGCTGAGGAACTGGTGCAGCACGCCCTTGTTGGGCTGGAGGAAGCCGACCTCTTCGGGCAGGCGGTTGCGGCGGGGGTGAGAACGCGCGCTCAAAGTCTGGCTGTGCGCAATCCCGCTGTAAGCAAGGGGGTCAGGATAGCCGCTGCAAGAGGAAATCAAAAAGAGACTTATCTTGGTCGTGACGGGGATGATGTCCTCCGAGCGAAGGATGCTCTGAATGAGCATGGCCTCCGACACGTCCTTGACCGCGACCGACGCAGAAACGGGGAGCGGCGCCTTCGCGCCGGCCTTGACGGCTTTGGGAGCGGGAGCGGCTGTTGTCAAAAATAAGAAATCTAAAAAGAAAGAATGAAAAAGAAAGGACAATACCTTTGCGGCTAGGACCCGCTACCGGGGCCTTGGGAGCTTCCTTCGTCTCGATCACCTCGATGTCGGAGTCGTGGCCTGAGCGGGCGCGTTCGTTATGCTCGCAGAGGAACTGATAGATATTGGATATACCTTCCGATGCCGGTGCTTTGGCGGGCTAGTAAAAGGGGCTAAGTCGAGAAACGAACACCTTATTATGGGGGGATGGTATACCACCCGCTCTAATTACCAATGGTGCGTGGTGGAATCAAACCAGAGCTTTAGAGTGAATTTTAGTATACTACCTTAGAGTGCTTGGGCAGGGGGTAGGCTTACCGTCAACAGTGAGCTCGCAGTCGTCGTCGTCGTGGAGGGCAGCGAACAAGAGCGAACAAGTAGATACGTAAATATCATCAAATTTGCATGTATTTGGCCAACGGTCTCGACCGTCGCTTGGCGCCGTCGAGCACGATGAGCTCGATAGGTAGTTAAAAAAATAGCATAAAATCTACAAAAAAAGGAATACATCTGTAGATACTGTCGCGTACCGCAGCGTGAAAATAAGGACTACATTGTCAAGATTTCGTCCGTATAAGAAGGGTTGATGGGGCGTGCGGGCAGAGCCAGTATGGCCTCGTCCTCTTCTTCGCTCTCCTCGTCTGAATCCGCAGCAGCAGCAGCTGTCCCCGGTGCTTCTCCAGCTCCATCCACCAGCTCCCCGGCACGTCCTCCTCGAATCAGCTCATCCAAACCCCTCCACTCCTTCGTAAATCCCTCCGCCAAAGTACTTTGAATTGCTGCCTGTCGTAGCGCGTAGGAGGTCTCGCCTTCAAGCTGTGGACCGTCTGCAAGTCCTCGACGACCGATCTGCTGCTTCCACCAATCGGACCGCCACTGCAGATACTGCAAGGTACGCCGCATCTCCTCCTCGAGGAGGGTGACTTCTTCCTGCCAGCGTAAGGCGCGTGCGCGCGTCTTCGCCCACTCGATTCGGACAGCTGATGAGAGCGCAAAAATCAGAAAAGGCGGGAAGGATGGGATGTCATGCTGACCTTCATTCATCGCCACATCATCTCCTGGATTCCATTTCTCACCTCGCGCCATCCAGATCCACGAAAGCGGCCGCGCTTCCTTCCTCCCACTCTTCTTCCTCTTTCGCTTCTTCCGCTCCGGGTCATGAAACATCGCCTGGGGCAAGCCCCGCACATCCTCCTCCCGCAGCTCCTGCAGTGTCCATTCCCACTCCTTCCGCCCCAGTTCCCGCCCGAGATATACCAGCGCCATACGCGCTACGCGATACGTTGCAGCTGCACGCTTCACCTGCTCGTTCAGGGCCGTGATCTTGTCATTCGATCGCGTATTGGCCCGCACCCCCCTCGAATGCGCATCTTTGAGCTTGTAGAGGTGGGTGCGGACGAGGAGAAGCCGGCGGACTTCGTGCAGCGCCTCGGAGGCCTGCCCCACCCGCAGCCGATACTCGTGCTCGAAGACTTTCGGCTCGACGCGCACTGTGTTCCCCCCCGCTTCAACAATGATGGCGGAGGGTAGCCATAGCGTTATGTCGGGGACAGCAACACCAGGAATGGTGGTGCGTTTTGCCGTAGCGGCTAGGCGACGTGCCTCATCCTCCTTTTCGCGGATGTGGGCCAGGCCGGGGAAGAACTTGGTTTGAATGTCGATCCACGCGACTATCTTGCGACGCAGCTTGCTTGTGCGTTCCGTCATCGCTCGCCGCTGACCGTCTGTCGGGTGGAGGCCGGTGGAAGCGACGTCGGAGGCAAGGATTCGTCTTTGAATCAAAATCAGGAAAAGCCACTGATAAAAATGAAAGAAAAAACCTACTGCTGATGCTCCAGCTGAAGACCCATCGCTATGAGCTCGGTTATGTGCATATCGCCTCGTATGGCGCCCTGGTCCTCCATGCCTGCTTGTTCGCGCTGCGCTGCCTCAGCGGCAAGCTCCTCGCGAACCTTGGCAATGTGCTTGTCTTTGTGAATCGTCGCGAACGGATTGGGGGCGTCCACATCTGCCTCCCATTCCACCGCCATCGCCGTCCAAGTCTCCACCACTGCCGACCCAACCGACTCGTCCATATCCGCCCATGCCTCCCTCGTCCTGACCATCTCAGGCACCGCTCGCTCTACCTTTCTTCTCAGCGTGTATCCTGCGCGCCATCCGTTAGATCAAACTGTAGCGCAGAAACAAGAAACTTACCAAGCGCTATGATTTTTTTGTGATTGACATCGTTAAAGTAGTCGTCTAGGGTGTCGCGTCGGAAGCCGGGCCCCATTTCCTTGGTGCTGCGGGCCATAGGATTTGCATCCGCCCAGCCCCTCTCGGGAGCCTCGCCGTCCGTCTGGCCAACATCGCGCGTGAGGTTGAATGAGAATTTGAGGTTACAGTCTTCGATATGGGCGGGCAGGTGGAACTTTGGGACGAGGAAGGTGATGAATTTACCGGTACCGTCCATTGAAAGGGCATCGTCGTTGTAGTGGGTGAGTCGCTCCAAAAGGTGGATGTGCCATTGGCAGGCGATGTCGTAGGAGACGACAAATCGCGTTAGCGACGACCCAGCGATGCTGCGAAAGAACATATAGTCCATATTGATATACCTGTTAAAATGTAAGACATGTTGGTCAACTAATCAATATGGCTATTCCTTACCGCTCTCCTAGCTGGAGATCTCCCACCGCACACGGCCGTTTCATATTGTGTCGAGCGCAGTCGACCGCGCCGATACCGGATGACGCGGTACCACGGGCCTCCCGATCTGGTTTATCGACAGCGTCGTGGGCTACGCAGTGGGATCGCTATTGCGCTCGTTAAGAATGTGCAGATCGGGAGGAAAACAGAGAAGCTCACTTACATCCTGCTTGAAATTCCAATGCTTACGAACGTGCTCCATGTAAGCGTTTACATCGCACATGAAAGCCCAGCCATTCCCCAGCCCGGGGTCCCTCTCCTCGGTCGATACGTCCTTGCGCTTCAGACGAAAATTCGCGTCGATCGCAACGAATAACGCATAGATGAATCTGGGACAAATTTCAGATTAACCCGCTCGGATTTGAACTCAAATACGTACTGTGATTCTGGAGATGCATTCTCCCAGTTTGGCGGTAGGTTTTTCCCCGGGTGCGGACAGGCGGGGCACAGAAGCGCGCATGCGCCAGGCTCTGTCTTCGCGATTCCGTCGGATTCATGACCCCGTCCAGCCCTCTTAAGCATGCGGATGTTACGCCACTCGCGCGTCATCCGCATAAACTCGTTGTACCGAACCTGTATCATTAGCGTCAGAATCCATTGACCTAACAAATCTGGTAAAATCAACTCACTGTGTCTTTCTTGAAGTGAAGGTTATCCGTTTCACGGGCCAAAGTTTGGTAAAATTCGAGCACGGAGCATTTGGATTCGCACGAGAGAAGCTGGAATCGTCGCAAGACGGAGAATGTGGCCCCTGTTCTCGGATTGGTGGTGGTCGCTCCCCAGATTTGGGCTCGCAAGAGCTGCACAGTACGCAGCCCTCCTTGCCCGCAGCCGCAATAATCCAAGGCTACGTGGTGAACTCCGAGATTATCGACGATAACGAAATCGTCGCCCGCCGCTGCTTCAGGCAAAGGACATGTCGTTCCTCTGGGTGAGTGCCAGTGACCGAGCTGAATACGTAGGCCCATTTGCTTGAGGGTTATGCGCCGAAACGTCGTCCCCGTCCATTGCTGAAATCGGTTCCGTTACTCGATGTAGCGCAAGAGAGACTAAAAAACGTACCTGAATCCTATGAAACGGCATCTGCTGATGACCGTCTTTGGTGCAGGCGGCGCATAGCAGCTCACCTCCACCCAGACAATCACAGCATCGAAACTCGGCAGATCCGTCCCCGCAACGGCGACAGTGTGAGTAGGTATGATCTCCCCGCCCTTCGAGACGAAGAATCTCTTCCAGATAGATTTGGCGAAGATCCTCTGTCCACTGTGCCAGGGGATTGTCCTGGGATGTGGTATTAGTAAGTATATATTCAATAAAGCGAGATTGCACGCACCGAAGGGCGAAGGTCTCGTGGTATCTCGTCTCCTTCATCCACCACATCACCAGGATCTACCCCTGAGTACAGCTCGTAGATGGGGTCGGCGACTCTTGGTACATCGCCTTGTGTCGTTGGTCGGTGGTCGTCAAGCGTCTGCAAGGCCACGAGCCCCCTTTCGCGGCGGAGTCGACCATCACTAGCCACAGTGGTCTTCTCAAATAGTACTTTTCGTTCCGTAGTCGAAGAGCTGGATGTCAAAGGGAGAGGTGTTGTCGTCGACGAAGGATCTTCATCTATCGATCGACTGAAATTGATTGTGGTGACGCGTCTACGCTTGTTCATGGGCCTGAGTCGAAGGAATCCGGGGAGAGCGAGCAGGAGAAGCCAAGGAGTGAGTCGTCAGGGCACCAGCCCCCTGATCCTGCGCGCCAGCGCGAGGAGACATGAGAGGATCAGTGCATCACAAACCAAACAGAGTCACGCACGGTAATCCGGCTATCCGGCCCCGGCTCTGTTTTATCTTATCAAGTCCATTTCTAATCAAAACAATTTCAGCGAGCGCACTACATTTTCGAGTACCGACTACAATTTTGCCTTGAAGATACAGATACAACCTGGCGAAAGATACTTCGTGCCAGCGTCCAGAACTCCCCTCAAAATCTGATCGTCATCGCTCATTTCTTGCAAATCCGGCAACTCTTTATCATCAACCATGCTCAAGTCGACGAACTCGCGTGCAACCAAACGCGAAATTTCCTGCGTGTGCCGGGTTGACTTAAGTCTAAAGTCAAGGTAAGTGGTGGTCAGATTCTCATGGCTCAAGAAATAGAAGATCGACATACAAGTCCCGTTTTCCGCACAACAAGCAGTGTCGTGAACCCGCCGGCATCATCTTCACCTCCGCGCATGGCATCGACTCAGCCCAAGCACGTTCCACAGGCTCGCCGTCTGTGATCGGAAGTCCAAAAAGACACGAGTAATCGTAGGTGATTATTAGAGGAGTGATTTGAGCTTCGCCGTTAAAAACTTTCATCATCTCTGTAAAATCCAGAGGGATATAACGTTCTCCAAGCTGGAGATCATCTAAATGTTATTCAGGTCAGTAGAAACTCGAAAGATTCAGAGAAATACGAGGTGCGCACTGGTTCTCATTGACGGGGACAACATGGTGGGGAAGTACAAGTAGTGCGAAGGGAAAAGTAGATATGATTGTTACTTATTGAGACTTGTAGACCCCGATCAATCAATCATCTTTCCCTTCCCTGAAGATCCAGCCACGGAAATTGGCTCTTGTGTGGCCTCCGAAATGACAGTAGCGTCGTTTACAGATTTCTTTTCAAGGAAAGTCTAATTTTCGTAGTTGTTTTCATTATGCGCCCTCGAAAACTTGAACACATACTTTGCGAAGGGATTCAAAGGCTGCACACCACGCCTCTTCGGCTTCCGGCGTTGCGAGGGTGCCCAACTTGTCCCCTGGGGTTGGAGCGGAACGGACGCGGCGTCTCCGAGTCTCCGCACGCATGATAATGATCGGCGCGCTTGGACGAACTAGATTCAAATTGTAATGTCAATCCTGTCAGACACGAAATTTCAAATGTGATACTCACGCAAGCGGCGCCGTCTGCGGACGTTCCCGGTGTCCATAGGTTACGCACAGTTTTGAAGGCAAGGAAGGGTCGCCGTGGACTGAAGTTGAGTGCAAAAGTGATAAAGCCTAAGGACTATGTGAAGTACCGTATTTGGATCCCGGAGAGCCCACGCACCGTTTGTTCTCGACGATCGTACTGATTCTGATGAAGAAATTGTGCGGTGGCGATCTCAAAACTAAATCAGTTTCAAGGAGGTCGCAAATGCAATGGAACACACCGGAATTTTTAGTAACCTGGGTGGTATATACCACCTTCCTTGATTTCCAATGTTCTCGATTTGGGCGGAGTCCGGGTAATTTCATTTTCAGGCACGGCTAGAGTAGAGTGCTATGTAGATATGGGATGAGAATACGGTGAGAGGTACCATGTATGTAGGGAGGGAGGTCATTCAAAGAGAATGAAGAATCAAACTGCGAACGCACCGGAATTAATGCAGTATACCACCACTCTTGATTTGGGCAAAACAGCGAAGACCTGCCAGCGTAGATCTCCACAAAGGAAATCAGTTTCAAGGAGGTGGCCTATGAGAATGGAACACACCGGGATTATTCGTAATCGGGGTGGTATATACCACCGTTCTTGATTCCCCACCGTTCGTCATTTGGGAGATTCTGGACGATTTCATTTGTACATTTGTATGCAAAGGAGGGAATAGATAGGATAGGGTTTGATAGAGTAGTATACAAATATCCAACGGAGAAAGAGGGAGGAGACTCAAGGAGAATCAAAATATAAAATGTGAACCCACCGGAATTAATGCAGTATACCACGACTCTTGATTAGGCCAAAACAGCCAAGACGCGTCATCGTAGATCTCCAGAAACGAGATCAGTTTCAAGGAGGTGGCCTACAAGAATGGAACTCACCGGAATTATTCGTAACCGGGGTGGTATATACCGCCGTTCTTGATTTGGGCAGATCCTGCGCAATTTTTATGTTCGGGGCTTGCGAGATAGCATATATTTGAGTATTTCTACTGCAGAAGACGTCGAGAGAACCAGTGGAGGGGAGAGAAATCAGAAAACATTGGAATATTGAAGCTGCTGTAAATCTGCGGGCGGCCAATGGTCATCCAAATCAATATCTTGATAAACAAGTACCTCAGCACTTTCACGCCAGTGCGTCCAGCATGCGTAGCCGTTTAACGCGAAAAAATTCAGCGTGTGAAGCTGCGGCGCGGTACAGTACCGACCAATGTACTTCGCAAAAAGAGGAGCTTGCGAGCGGCGTAATATTGGCCGGGAATCGCCCGGCCGGCGTGTCTGAGCGCAGACAAGAAGCAGCGATTGCAGATATTGCAATCGACCGCCGAGACCGAGTAGGATAGCCAGACGCTTCAAAACTGCTGACGACTACACTTTATCAGTGTCAAGTACGAGAAATGAGACATGAACAGACGTACAGGTGCTTCTCGTTCAAGAACAAACCGGGACCAAGACTCGTCTTCGTCCAACACGATATGACGAAGAACGCGCAGGACGCGTGGGACTGCTTCCAGAAGCTGAATGAGCTGGGGAGCGGAAAGGCGGATCACCAGAAGCGTAAAAGGCGATCTGCCGAATTTTGTGAGGTCGGCGGGAAGCAAAGGAGGCGCTGTGTTCGTGCCGTGTGTGGAGAACCAGAGATCGTTAAGAGAATGCGACGAGAAATGAGCGATGTCGGCGGGTCGTCCTTTGATGGACCTCAGCCACGGTATCTGCTGAGGTGAAGGGAATGGTCCAACAAACTCGCCGTCGACAAATATCGAGGCGAGGGTATGTTGAGTGCCGAGAAATGCAGCCCAAGTGGTGCTGATGCTCCCATTGCAGGTGAAATGGTTGAGTCGGCAAGTAAGTGTAGGAAGGGGACATCTCGGCGAAGGAATGAGGGGTGAAATCTCGAGCACCGTCAAATTGACGAGGCCCGGGAACACCACTTCCCATTGTTCTTGATAAACCGCCGATCCGACACCGAAATAGAGGCATTCGACCTGAGTTTGGTGAAATAAGGCGACCAACATGAAGGGAAAGTGGTGTTCACATACCATGGGTTGAAGCTGGGGCCGGTGAGCCAAAGTTCTCACCACCCTCTTTGCTGCACGTCCACTAACAACAATCTTCCTGTAGAGCATGCATCGAAACGCGAAGTATGTCGTCCGTGAAAGTCGGAGAATAGCGAGCATTTCCGGATGGCCGCCCCAGCGCGCTACCTCGAAAATGAGATCAAGATCAAGTGTCTTCATGGTGGTGGTGGTGGTGGTCGAGACAAACGAAGCGACAGGCGCGACGGTGGTAGATACGAAGATGATTGATCAAACATCGGGTACACGGTCACCTGCACCAATGACACGGTCACCTGACCACTTTTTCTCACTCATTTTCACCCATTCACGCGTCGACAACTTCAACGAGAAAAATATCAATTGCATGAGATTATTCAGTTGTACGGATTAACTCGAAACGAAAGCAGAAAAAAATTGTAGCCAGAATTGATGGCTAGAATTAAAGATCTTCCCAAAACTCATTCAAAACATACTCGTACTCGTCGCCGTAATCCTCCACTCCCCCGCGCCAGCTCTCATAATAATCAACACCCTCGAAACGAATCTTTCTTTCTTCTGCAGTACCCCATCCCTCCCAAGAATCCTTGCTACTCGCTGTGAAGAAACGAAACGTTCGGAGCGCCGGTGCAGAGCACACCGCGCTCAAAATGTTCGCAAAGTGATCCCCGTCGTCTCTACCCAGCAACCTACGGGTTCGCACTTGGAGCCCCCGCTGGGATGCGCACAGCAGAACGAGGGATTTGAGCTGGGAAAAGGAGCCGTCGAGCCTTGCTACAACGGTCCCCAGCGTTGAGGTTAACTGAGTTCGCGTTTAGAAAAGAAATAAATAAAGGAGCATTCAAACACTTACCAACGTTGTATTCGTATACAGATGGTCAGTCCAGCAACGATTCTCCTCGAGAACGATGTGTTCGAGCGAGGACAGCACACTCTGCGCACCGTGAGTAAGTAACATGAGGAGGTCGGGGGCGGATATCCGGATGGTTGTGATTCTCGAAGGGGACACGCTGAAGTCAAGAGCTTCCGATGGAATCAAGTTCCAAGAGGCTAGATATTTATTGTAGTCAAAGCGAAGGTGCTGGAAACGAAGGTGTTGGGCGAATTGCGTGATAACCGGACCGGGAGCGATAATACTTTGCAGTATCGGCAGCTCCTTGGACGTAGGAATGGGGCCGTGAAAGCTGTCCCCGAATGCAAGGTGTTTGAGGGACGATTGTTGGTGGAGCAAATCCGACCACCCGCCGGATACGGTGGTAAGGGATTCAAAGCAAGAGAGACGAAAGCGGAGCCGGGGAATCCAGGAGGCCAGTAGCGGGATGAGGGGAGCGATGCCCAAGAACCAGAGGTTCTTGAGCTGCACAATGACGCGCTCCCACTGCGCGATGTCGACGAACGCAGTTTCATCCGCAAATAAAAGACTTTCAACCTGCGAGACGGTTAGATAGACGAGACCCAGTAAGTACGGCAAAAAAACGCACCATGGGAGGTAGATCCGAGTTGTTATCCAAAGATTCAACCAGTGCGTTCGCCGCAGACCCTCTCACATAAACATTTTGGTACAGGAGAAACCGCACGGTGAAGTAAACGGTTTTCGAGACTTGACACAGAGCGACTTGGGCATTGCGCTCACTCAGGCGGGCGACCTCAAGACAAATATCGGCAGGAAGCGAGATAGAGACCGAGACTGGCGAGACAGGACGGCGAGGGCGAGGGCGATTTGGGTGACGGCGCATGGTGAAGGAGTGGTGAGGTCAAAAAAGCAAAGTCCGTTTTCGGAGGTGTACTGCTTCCCTGATTGTCATCATGGAAGCTTGATGGACGGTGATGTCGGGGAGAACGTCCCGATGTCAAGACCAATTTGGATAATGTCCAAGTTGGGAAGTTGGAATGAACAATTTTGTACGATTTTGTTCGCAGTTACAGAATCACAGACTAATTTACACAGGCGAAGACAGCACCCCGACGCTGCACGGGAAGATAGGCCGCCTTCAAAACCTTCCCAGCACTCCTTCCCTGCCCATTTCCCGCTCGCTTTTCGATATTTTCCTTGTGGGCTGACCCGGCTGAGTGGGACTTTGTCGAATTTCTGCGGCGTCGACGTGTCGAGGTAGATTTTGCCTGGCCATTGAGCTGAGACCGCAGTTTCTTGGCGGCAATGCGTGCGGCATGACCGCGTGCCTTGTGAGAATCCGAGTCCGGAATGGTGGCGTGAGCGGCGGTGGGGGGTTGAATGCCCCGCTGATAGAAGTCCAGCCACTCGCGTAGGCGAGCGGTGGCTGGTTTTCCTTGACTCTGAATTGCCTCTGAAAAACAGTGAGACAAGCCAATTATTCTAGATTGAAGCACAAACGTAATTTCAAGGCTTTATCCTCTGCCGGGCTGAACGGATTCCCAGCAAAGGGGGGAGATTCAAGAACGCTCATGGGAGCAGCAGTCAAATTGCAAGAGACATCAATTGATTTGACCGGTGTTTATCATCCCAAGTAAAGTCAATGCTCGCCGACGCGCGGCAAGCAGGCGTTCCATCTGGCGATTCAAACGCTCAACCTCATCTCGCCGGCCCCCCCATGCGTATAATCTCTGACGTTGCAGTTGATGAATGTTAATTTCGATGCGGTCGACGCGTTTGCAAAGCACGGCGAGAACTCGCGCTATGAATTTCAGGTTAGTAAGTGTTTGAAATTGTGTGAGGAGCGGATCAAATACCTCGAATGTGTGCCTTTGAGTGAATTGCTGTGTGCTCGTCGTCATTCATATTGATTCGATAACCAGAGGAAGCACAGGAATGAGGAATGTGAGGAAACGTACTATTTATTATCTCAAATGATTACCGAATCAAGCCTCTGGGGATTCACAGAACCCGCAGGAAGATACCATGTTGTCCACATCACGCATTGCACATGGCCGTTACAACTACCGGCCCGCTCGTCCGTCCTCCCACTCCGCCCTTCAATTTTGCGGCGTATTGACTCGGAACAGTTTGTCGTAGAGGCTCGGTAAACGTTGCTTGGGAATTGGACTCGGAGGGTCAGGAGATGGAGTGTGGCGAGATGAAGATCTGGGGCCCAATGTTTGAACGAGCAGCAATCGGCGACGCTGCCGTGCCCTGTTCAGATGATGGCAGATGTAAATGATCTCCAAAAAACCAGATTCAGCCCCTTACCTTAAGGAATTGCGGTTACGATCGGTCTTGGCTCTTTCTCTGATCGACAATCTTCTTCTTAAACTCCATCTGACACCGTAGAATGACCAAGACGCACCCAAGTTCCACCGTTTCCTCCTCACCATCCGAATCAGATCCGCGAAGACGCTCACCTTCCTCCCAGAGTGCCGAGATCCTGTACCAATTAGAGGTTGCACTGAATCCAATAGAATACGCACTCTTCATCAATAGCTATCTCCTCCCTGGACCTCGATGTCGGTGAGTTGCCACGGGGATCATGAAACCCGAGTTCCTGTGCTGCTCGGTCTGCCTGCATTTGGGCGAGGGTTTCGGTTGCAGCCAGTTCAGCGGCAGTAAGCTCCGGGTCTTGCGGCGTCTCTGCTCGACTCGGCTTGGAACTTGAGCATTTCATTTTTGCGATCGCTCTCCCTTTAGTTAGATATAGAACCCAATATATATAATCACAACTGACCGTTTTTGGGCTATGTGAATGCGATTTTTTGCCCTGATTTTCTCCGCACTTGGGAGCGGTCCGTAAGCAAGTAGTAAGTAAGCAACAAATTGCGCACTCCCTAGCGTAATATTGCCTTCGACGCTCTTTTTTCGCTTCTGCAGTTGCCTGTTTTGCAGCGTTGCTTTTACGATGGGCCCGAGTCGGACTGCGTTCAGTACAACTTGTCTCATGTCTCAGCAAATGGATACAGTGAGTACACATACCGAAATCTCTCTTCATTTTCAAGTTCGCCCAGTGCCAGTCGAGTCTTGTTACGTCCGTTGGATTTGGCCATGACGGTTGTTGGTAAGGCTGTTCGGAGTTTTGATTGTGTTGACATGTGTTTATGTTTCGGCCAGTTAGAGACCCGTGTTGAGGAAATCGTGACGATAGGTTCACCACAATTCGGGAAAATGTCAGATTAACCAAGCATGACTTCATCACCCCCGGTTCTTGCACCTACCTCAAGAGTGAACTCG